>OX422215.1:654322927-655675780 GCA_949130495.1 Sambucus nigra | reverse complement strand
TGGACAATACCTGTATCAGCTTGAAGAGATATGTCTTGAACCATCTCTGCAGCTTGACAGGACTGGAGTAAGTCTGCTTTATCAACAGACGCAGTGCCTTCTTTTAAAAAAAATTCTTTAAAACCAAAGTCCTTGCTGGCAACGATAATAAAGCTTTACTCGGAAAGTGATTGTGGCGCTTTAACTGGGAAGGCGATAGATTGTGGAGGAAAGTGGTGGTTGCTTGGAATGGGGTCAATTCAGATGGGTGGGGTCCTACGATGGGGCTCTCTAGTCATGGGTTGGGGTGGTGGAGGAATATTGCACTTGGGATTGGAAATTTCTCTAGGCTCACCTCCTACCGGCTCGAGACTAGGAGTAATATCAAGTTTTGGAGGGATACTTGGGGTGGGGAGGATCTTTAAAGGATCTCCTCCTAGGAATGTTTCGGATTAGGGGAGATAGAGAGGGGTCAATTGAGGATCACAGACGGATGATAAGGGATCGTTCGGTGTGGGTTCCGAAGATTAGGAGGAAATTTTAGGATTGAGAACTAGAGGAGTCGGAGGAGTTCTTTGGGTGGTTGAATTTGGCGCCTGTTTTGTCCCTGATGGAAGATGGATTGAGGTGAACGAGCTCTCATGATGTTCATTTCTCTGTGAAGAAATACTATTATGTGTTGAGGGGACGCGAGGATGTTTTTTTCCCATGAAAGCCCATCTGGAAGAGTCATGCACCCCAAAGGTTTGCTTATTTGTGTGGACCGCTGCCAGACAGGCAATCTTGACTATGGACGGGCTTCAGAGAAGAGTGGGGAGGTTGTCCAGTAGATGTTGGTTATGTAACACTGAGGGGGAGACGTCGAATTACCTTCTTCAACACTGTCAGCTGATATAATTATTTCGGTTAAATATATATATCTATTATAAAATATATTAAATAAATAATTAAAAATAGTTTTTGAACTATTTACATAGTAACAAACATATTTTATAAAGGGTTGGAGTGTTAAATTTTAAAGAAAGTAGCGTAACTAATACACGCTAGATTTAAAATGGTAATGTACGAATACTTAAATAATTTAAACTCTAGGGTTTATTTAAAATTGACTCCAAACTTTGATATTTATCATAAATTCTACAATACATATTTCACAACTGGGATATTAAATATGAACAAGGTAGAGCTAAATATTGTTATGTTTACAATGAATTTTGGAAGATAAGGGCATCCATATGTGTTTGACATATATGGTGATACAAGTCTTGAAAGCCAAAATGATCGAACTAAATAACTTCAGCTCTAAGATTTTAGGAGCAATATATGGACTCTTGCTCACGCCATCATGGAATAAAAATAATGAGGCAAATGTATGTTGAGAATATAATGTCCTAATTACGAAAATAAAAACCCTCCACCATAGATTATATTTTCTTGGGGTCTTTCCACTCATTGTCAATTGATGTCGGATTTGATGCTCTAATATTAAGAATGTAATCAGGTCATTCATGACCCGCCAAACAATATTAAAGTCTTCACTACGGTATATATGATATGCTCACGTCACGCCACAAACGAGGTGGCGTGTTGAAGATATAAAGTCCCCAATGAAAAATTTTAAAAACTTGCACTATGATATATATATATATATGATCATGGCCCCTCCACCCATTGTCAATTGATTTTGAGTTTGATGATCTACATTTAAAAATATAAAACATAATAAATTAAGAAAATCAAAACATAATTGCGTTTGGGACTATTTAATTGGAAGGTTTATAATTAATTAGGGGTAGCAATTTTAGACACGGCACGACTCGAAATTGTTCCGAAATTAACACGACTTGTCGTGTTCCTGTTTCATAACACGAAGTCATGTCGTGTTGTGCTCTTGTCTAAATTTAAACACAAAATCGACACGAAATTGACCCAAATAACACGACAATAATGACACGAAAACACGGCATTAATGACCCAATTTGTGCACGTCTAAACGGAAAGCCCACTTGTCTTAAATCACATTCCCTCTTTTCATTTTAACTCCCATACTCAGTCGTTTTCTCTCAAACCAAAAGATAAGAAAATCCTTTAATCTCCATCCACTTCTCCCTTCCACCATCTTATCTCCATCCCCCCCCCCCCCCCCCCCCCCCCCCACAAAAAAAAAAGAAAAAAAACTCATCTACATGTTTCATCTCTCTCCATCTTACATCCCTGCAACACCAACACCAACTCTATCTCCATCTCCAACAGTTCCGATCGATTAAAAAAGGCACCGGAACACTGTAACAGTTTCGGTAAAAGAAACAAAAGTTTCGGTCGAGGAAAAAACCTGATCTCAACATCCCAACTCGATTTGTAAAAAACCCAATCTCAACATCCCAACACTCGTATATGAACTTTTTTTTTTAATTTTTTTGAACACTGTATATATTGTAAAAATTTTGAACGATGTGTTCAACCCGATCTGTAATCTTACCCGATCCGTAAATTTTGAATTTATTTTTTGACCATTGTATACATTTTTGAAATGGATATTGTTTATCATATGTTGTTGTTTTGTAATGGCTTAATTGTAATGTTTTTAGAAAGTTGTCCGGTGGAAGATTGATTTGAGTTTGGTTGGTTTGATTTTTCTTACATTGTTTGATTAAGATTTGACATTAGTTGGGTGAGAAAGTGCTAATAATATTTGTCAAAAAACAGAGATTTTTAATCGTGTTTTCGTGTCTAATTGGATTGGAAAAAATTAATTGTATAACACGTGTTGTGTCGTGTTTTTTTTAGTCGTGTTCATGGCAGCTACAAAAAACAAGACTTCGTGTCGTGTTGTGTCAAACAAAAATACGGCCCAATAGCACGATTTGCCACCCCTATAATTAATTATAATGGAAATGAGACCGACTTTTACCAATAGGCTTTCCATGTGGCTTGGATTGCCCAACTACCCTTATGCTACAATTGGTTGTCGACTCAACATGGGAGAGAGCAGAACGCAAGGTATTTTGAGGGTAAGGAAGTTGATCGACCTAGAATTAGACATCTATTTTTTTTGCTTGCTAATGGTCTGGTATAAAGAAAATCATAACACTTTTATTCCTATTTTTTGGGAGTTTTGGGCGGAGATGCATTGTGCTATGTAAGCCAGCACAGTGTCGTGGGCTCTTTCTTTTTGTTTGTTTTTGTATTCATCATGTATATGGGTTCCATCCCCTTGGTGTTTTCTTTCTATGAAATCTTTACTTATAAAAAAAATATTTTTTTTTCTCCTTACAAGAGAAAGGCAATAACAAGTTTTTATACTTTTGATATCCAAATCCGCTTCGCACATAAGGGCTTAAATATATGGCATAACTCGTACTGTCAACTAGGTGATTATAGATTATCGAAGATATTTGTTTAAATTCTTACAATGAGTACTTTTTTTAACTGAATTATAATATTTATTTATGGGTAGCGCTATTAGCACTCCCAAATCTTCTTTCGGCGCTCCACTTTGCGTGATGAAAATGATAAATGGCAATCCAACCCTTTTCACACACGGGTTAAGCATGTTGACTAAGCACCACCAGGGATAGTGTGAACATGTTAGTATAAATTAATGACTAAAGTTCTAGTGAGAAGTGATAATGGTTTTTTTATATGAATAAAAAATACAATTGCACTAAAGAGTAGCAATCCACACTTCCTCCAGTAATTATTGGCGACCTTCTTATTTTTCAAATTTATACTGTGAAAAAACACTGTTTTAAAAATATAAAAAATATATTTTTGCTATTTTAAAATTAAAAACGAAAGTTTCCCAAAAAAAAATTAGAAAAAACCTGTTTTCAAAAATTTTAAAATCTTTAAAAAATAAAAATAAAGCGTGTTCACTGTTTTATTGAATATTTTTTTTATAAAATGCGACACAATATGATTTTTTTACTATTATGGTCAAGTAAAAGCGACGCACATGTTTTTTTTTACCAAACACAAACTCGATCCGATGTGTTGTGTATGTTTTATTTCGATCGTGTTTGTGGTTGATAAAAAAACAATAAAATTTCATGTTTGCGTTTGGTAAAAACAATATTATTTGTGTTTGGAAAAAACCAATAACGTTTTGTATATTTTTTTTGAATTACAAAATGACTTAAATAGTACAACGCACTTGACATGCAGGTGGGTTACAAGCATAAGAGTTAATAAAATTATAGATGTGACGTTGTCACATGTGTTATTGTTGTTATTATTATCGTTATTTTTTAATTTAAGAGACCAATAGGTAGTGAGATATTTATTAATCGAAAATATTATTTAAATTATAAAAATAATTTAATTTTAATTAAAATTCTTATTAAAATATATTATTACTGTTAAAACATGGATAAAATAGAAGAAAATGACATAAAAAAATTACATTAGTTTATTCTTTTAGTAAATCTATACTAACATGAGGTGGAATGAAATTCATATGATGAGAATCATTCTTATTCCAATTGCGTCTATTGTCATGAAGAACAATAGTTTATTTAGCATACAACGTTTAATAGGACAAGCAGATACTTAAAATATTCAGTAGAGCAATAACATCTTTTGTTATAAGAGTTGATGTCACTCCCTTTGATTATGTGATAATTAAAACACAATATCAACTAACGAGGGAGACAAATGAACCCTTATATAAAAAGATATGTTATAAATGTGGTAATAAGGAATATTTTTCCTGCTTAAGTTGTAGTTACTGAGAACTACTTTCAGTAGGGCCGCTGCCCTACAAAGTTGCCAGGAGGGTCGTAGTTGCAAGAAACGAACCACCACCCGTCGTTGCACCTAGCCCTAGCACACCCAACTCGAGCCCAGTTTCGCCAAACCACCTGTGTGTAGTGGAGACACTGTCGTCCGTTGATGCATGAGTTGGAGTTGTAGTTATAGTCATCTCTCTCACCCACCCACAATCCCACCGCCGCCCGCCCGGTAAAGTCACCGCTGCCCTTGGCTAGGTTCTCACCGTATGGCCCACTTGAATGCACAAGGTTGCAGTCACGGACCCTCTGATTCACATAATTTTGCGCGTAGGCTGCCACCGTGTTGTCCCATGCGATAGGCCCTACCCCCACCGCCCGACGAGCAGCGTTGTGGGCATTCACGTAATCTTGAGGGGAGTTTTGGGCTTGGGAACAAAGAGCCATGGCTAAAACTACAAAGCAAACAACCACAATAGATCTTTTTGACGTCCCCATCACTTAATGATACAGATATCTTACGTTTTTGAATGAATGTTAAGGCAACATATCCAAGAGATATATATAGGATAACCTTGTGTGGACAGTTGGTAGAATCTTCAAACGGGACTAACACTCAACGAGGAACCATTCAAGAAATTAACCCTATCCCCAAGCAATATAGAACTCTTTTCAGACAAAGACACATAGCCCTCACCTTGAGAAAGCGATGGATAGTATCTGTTAAAACAATTACATACATGGAAGGTTTCTTTACATATAAACATGTGCGGTAGAATCAGTTGACTTGCTTATTCAAACATAAATAATATCCGCTTCAAGGATTTACTTGTTTACTATATACGGAGTAATTTAGTACTCTCAACATATGGTGTGATGCAACTCATTGGTTTTTAAGCTTAGCAAAAATGAAACAATCTACCTTATTTTATCTTTCTTATGTAGTCTATTTTTTATCCACGTTAGGCCATTAAATTGTTTAATCTTAAACCTCAAAATCTCTTAAAAAAATGTCAAATATTGACCCACCGTTTTAAAACACCAAAAAATGAGTTGATTTAAGTCCCCTCAAATGTTTAAACACAAAAATAAAAGTAAAATAAAGTTTTTTTTGATTTTATAAATAACCTCTCGCACAAGCAGTCCCGCATTTGGACTCCCGCACCTGAGTCTCTCTCTCTCTCTCTCCCTCAGAGTACACACACACACACACACACACACACACACGCACACATATCGTCAGGCTCTCCAACATAACTCCTACCAACATACCTATGAACATACCCATTTTTGAAATAGTAAAAAAAATATTTTTGAGGTGCTAATTTTTATATGGATTTTTGATATTTCAGTGTGCCCCTGTATAAAAAAACAAATGAAAATAATATTTTTCTTATTTTTAAAAAACAGGTAAACAAAACTGACAGTTTTACACTTTAAAACTGTCAGTTTTTTTTTACCCTTTAAAAATAAAAATGTGAAACTGTTTTAAACATATTAAAAATATTTTTAAAATAAAAATAAAACTTGTTTACTGTTTTATTAAGTATTTTTTTATAATATTTTTTTTATCTAACAGTAAACATGTTTTATTTTTACTTTGAAACATTTTTAAATTTTTTAAGACATTTTTTTATTTTAATTTTTATTTTTGGGAAACTTTTTTTGGTTATTTTAAAATAGTCAAAATATTTTTTTTTTATATTTGTAAAACAGTTTTTCATAAAATGTAAATTTGAAAAATAAGAAGGTCGCCAATAATTATTGGCGGAAGTGTGGATTGCTACTTTTTACTGCAATTGTATTTTTTATTCATATAAAAAAAACACTTATCACTACTTACTAGAAGTATAGTCATTAATTTATACTAACATGTTCTCACTATTATTGATGGTGCTTAGTCAACATGCTTAACCCGTGTGAGTAAAAAGGGTTAGATTGTCATTTATCATTTTCCTCATTCAAAGTGGAGCTCCAGAAGAAGTTATGGGAGCACTAATAGCGCTACCCTTATTTATTTCTTAAAATAAACTCTTATCACAAAAAGTACTTTATGTCCCAATCCTTTGTTCAAGAAATTTATTTATTATATTTTCTCGATGAACAAAGTTGCCTTCCATTTTTATTGACGCTGAAAATATAGTTGTTCTCATTTATTTTCTTATTTAGAGACGGAAAAATGTTACATAAAATGCAAAAACCGGTAAAAGTATTTTTTATCGTGTTTTCGCGACAAAAAATTGTGACGGTAGGGAACACAAACTTTACAAAAAAATTGACCTGTTTTTGCGACGGATAAAGGTGACGGTACATTAAAATTAAGTTAAAAACTTTTGAGGTGTTAAAAATTTACGGTGAGTAAAAAACATTTCTTTGGACGGACGTTGCTTTAATTATTAGGGTTCCTCTAATGCACACTAATTTGCATACACGGCAAACAAGAACCGGAGATATATCCACATCCTCATAAATTAATGCTGGGCACATCTTACGTTTTGGGGGGAATGTTAAGGCAACATATGGAGATATAGTATATAGGATAAGTTTGTGTGGAAAATTCTCATAGTTAGTAATGTTCACACGGGACTAACACTCATCAAAGAACCATTCAAGAAATGAAACCTATCCCCAAGCAAGGTTTAAAATGCCATGTCGTTAGGTATCTGCATACATGCAAGGTTTCTTTACATATAAACATATATAAATTATCTAATTTTATATTTACTTTATCTTTTTACCATGGTGTACC
Organism: Sambucus nigra; assembly: GCA_949130495.1. Lineage (NCBI taxonomy): Eukaryota > Viridiplantae > Streptophyta > Magnoliopsida > Dipsacales > Adoxaceae > Sambucus > Sambucus nigra. The sequence goes on along the minus strand of OX422215.1, from coordinate 655,668,325 downwards.
AATTCAGTTAAGAATTTAGTACTCTCAACAAATGGTGTGATGCACCAACCCGGTTTTGAGGTTTTCCAAATCTGAATTATATATTTACTTTATCTTTGTACCATGGTGTACTTTTCATCCATACTTTAAATACTATTTCTTTGTGTCATGTAAATTATCTAATTTTATCACCACTTGATGGAAGTAGACGACGATATAAGTATAACCTTATACAAATCCAATGCGTCAGATCTACAACTACAATTACCTTGCTTTTTTTTCCAAGCAATAACATCATGGTTTAAGTTAATATACCTCAAACGCGAGGGCTTCATTTGAAATTGACTCCTAAATTTAAGGCTTATCATTTATTTTAGCATTCCACTTATATAAACTATAAAACTTAGTCCACAAGAAAACACATTTTGGAAAATCATATATGTTGTTTATCTCAGGGTAGGACTTTTTTTTTTTTAAATTATTTTATTAATAGATGGAGAAAAAACCTCTCCAAGGGCACTAACAAACGCTAAAGCAGAAATCTTGCAAAAAAGAAACAACTACCTAAAGTAAATTTAAAAAAAAAACATTTAGGTCCTTCGATTTCTAGACCGTGTTCGCTTTCGGACGACGTTCCAGTTGCCTTTTTCCACAGTAAAATTTACATCTTTGGAAATAAGATCGAAATCCTTCGCAGACGCTGAATCAAGTTTGGGGAGATACACGAATAAATCAATGCCGCGATCGTCGTGAATTTTTACACTAGTAGGATTAACTTGGGATAACTCGTCACTTGTATTAATATACTCTAAAGGAGTCATAACTTTAGCACTTTTAGGGTCTTCATAAGACTATGGAATCTTAAATATATCATTAAGCAACACAAACTTATCTCCTATTAATATGATATAATCACCTTGAAATAAGTGATGAATATAACTTTGTTTTTTATTTTTCAACTTTCCACTTATATTATCCAACGTTTTTTCAGAAATATTTGAAGTATCAAAATTAAAAGTGACATTATCCTTTCCAAAATCTGTTGAGTCAAATCCATCCGAGATATATTGCACCATTTGAGCATTATTCATTTGACTTGCCGATTCTACAGGGCTAACTTCCATATAATTCACTGTTTGAGAGTTATTTGCTCCAAGATTTTTGGACTCTTCGTGGGGCTCCTGATTTCCCTCACCCCTTTTGATAAGCCTCTCACCGGAGTTTCCACCTGCGCTGAACTGTTTCTGATCAGATCTACTATTACCAGCATGTATACCGTTTTTTTCTAGAAATCTAATATGACTTTAAGGCAAGTCAGTGTCTTGTCGTAGCAGACCTGTTAAGGTTATGTTAGATTGGACAATACCTGTCTTAGCTTGAAGAGACATGTCTTGAACCATCTATGCAGCTTGACGGGACTGGAGTAAGTCTGCTTTCTCAACATTAGCAGTGCCTTCTTTTAAAAAAAAATCTTTAAAACTAAAGTCTTTGCTGGCAACGACAATAAACATTTACTCGGTAAGTGATTGTGCGCTTTAACTAGGAAGGTGACAGATTGTGTAGGAAAGTGGTGGTTGCTTGGAATGGGGTCAGTTCATATGGGTGGGGTCCTACGGTGGGGCTCTCTGCTCATGGGTTGGGGTGGTGGAGGTGATGACGGCTTGGAGGAGCCCTTTGGGTTGGATTGGCCCGCGGGTGGTCCGGAGGATGGTCCCTCATTGTACTTTTTGGATCGTCTGGCAAGAGAGGATCAGGAGATGCTTTGAGGGGGTCGAGCTTGCTCCCTCTAATATTCGGTATAATTTTCTGAGCTTTCTTCTTACTTGGTATAGGAGGAGGCAGGATTCGTGGTTGTCTCTCTTTCTTGTGTTTTTTAAGGAGCTCTAGTGGCTAGGCTAGTCCGTTCTGGGCTACGAATTTTGATTTTTGTTTTGTATACTTCTTGTATAAGGGATTCCGCCCTAGGCGGGTTTGTTTTATTGAATCATTTGCTTATAAAAAAAAAAGTTTGCATTACAAACTATATAGATTAGACTAAAATGGACATTGTTAGGAAACTTGCAATGGTGTTAATCTATATTAACCATCTTAAAAAAATAATGTTACATTGGCCCTGTCCAATTAATTTCCCATCGACTTTGTCATTTCACGCATGCTTTCCCTACACATATTATATAGGTTTTAAGTTTTCAAGGGTTAATGTCTTATTTTCTCTTACGTACTATATAGATTTGACAATAAATAAATGGATTAGCTACGATAATCCTATCATTGAATATGGAAGGCCAAGGCACTCCTGAAAGTGTCATTTTTTCAATAGATCGCGACGAAGCAGACCATTTTGACAATATAGGTCATGCAGGAGAGAAGGTAGTTAATGGCGAGTCGATGCTAATTGTGTAAGGAGGCGGCGGCGGAGGAGATGACCAATCATTTACTCCTGCATTATAGAGTGATGAGAGGTTTATAGGAGATTTTTCTATTGATAATCACCCAAAAGTGTTAATTTTATACCCCAAATAAACCCATTTTAATTGCTAGCTCTCGGTAAAATTTGCCTCATTTTTGTATTTGTCTATTTTGCAGGTCAATATGCAGTTGTGGTATCAAATTGTGCTAAATCAAAGAAATTACGGTAAAGTGGCAATCAAAAGCATTCGATGAAGAAAATCAAAGTGATCGTGAAGTTAGAAATCCTCTTTGAGCTTTCCCATTTAAATACAGAGCCTAAACCGGGACCAAGCCATCACCTAAGCCCCGTGTATGTTTAGTTTGTACTTTGATATTTTTTAGATTTTTATTTCAGTCGTGCTTATTTTTTTATGCCTTTTATATTTTATTTGTGCGAGTATAGTTGTAAATATTAGGGTTCGTGTATTTTTTATTTTTTATTTTTCATGTGTGGTGTTTTATATTTTTATGTAAATATAATACGTGTGTGCATTTTATTAGAATTTTTTTATTTTACTTTTCATTATCTTATTTTATTTGTTTTTAGTTTTATGAGATTAGTTTTTATTGTTTTTATTTGAGTCTTATATTATTTTATAAGTTTGAATTCAATTTTTTAATTTTAATAAATTTTATTTTATAATTTTATAATTTTTATATTTTTTGGTTGAGTCGTATAGTTAATTTTAGTCTAATTAATTTGGTACAAAATAAATTCACATACACACCATACAATACGCCACACATACACCCTAAAGCTACTCTCACTCACATTTTACTACAATACACAACATATACACCCAAACAACCCCACACCTCATTTCAAATACAAAAATCCATTTACGATTCTCTATCTTCTCTCATCTCTTTCACCAAACAACCCACCATCCTCCTTCTCACTCATACCTCCATAACCATAACAAAAAACTACAAAAACACATATCAAACCCTTATCAAGACACCATTTACCAACCGTCAACCACCCTGTATCCACCTGCGAATCTACCCTAGCCCCGTCGGCGTGACCCACCTGAACAACCCAGCTACTTCGGCCATCATCCAAGAAAAAACACTACACCCAACCTTGTCCCCAACGAAACTGCTGGCAACCACACTGCCCACCACCCTCACCACTACTTTCACCCAGTTTTACACCAATCAAACCCATGAACCAAACCTGCCTAATCCATCCTCCACCCTTTTGCCCCCACCTTAAACCGGCCAACTGCCACCTCTGGCGTACCCATACCTGCCTAGCTGACCCAAATGCAAATATATATATTTTGGGAAAGATAATTTATTTAAAACAAATTAGTTAGTAATAGCCCCTCACCCGTGACTTACATCAAAGACTAGAAATATATGCTCCAATTTTATGGAAAGCATCTAGAATCAATAAGCAATAGGAGTTTCTAGGAATACAAAGGGTTTTAATCTTAAATGCTAGTCTAATCTCACCACAAATTTGATTAAAACTAAAAGACCCCTACAAATTTCCAATATGTCCCTCTATCCATTTAAGATAGGGTTGGAAATTTTTAACACGATACGACCCAACACGAAATTGACATGAAATCAAAACAGCTTGTCATGTTCGGACCAAACTTTTTTGGCCCACTGTCGAGTGGTGTCATGTTCGTGCTAGGGAATTGAATCGAAATTGTCCCGTTCTAACCCAATTGTAACACGATATGGGGCCCGATAAGGATCCCAAATTGACTCAATTGTGACCCATTTGTGTGTTTTTTTTAATATTAGCACCTCCAATGACTTAAAAAATAATTAAACCATAAATACATGGTATAAAAGAAAACTTTAACAAAAAGAAACTACCCACACTCGTATATTATATTCAATCGCATCTCTCTTTGAAAGAAAGAAAAAACAAAAAAATCGAATTAAAACAAAAATCGAATTCGCTCTCTCTAACGTTCAGACATCACGCCGCTCATGCCACCGTTCAAACTTCCCCATCGTCGTTCGATTTAACAACGGTAAGAACTCAAACCATTATAGAGTTTTTCGGTCAAAACCCTTTTTACACGATTACAAATCCGAAAAATTTACACCTGAGTTTACAATTTTCGATCAAAACTGAGACATCAAAAAGTTACACTTGAGTTTTGGTGTAACAACTTGAACCATTACAAACCCTCCTTACTAAGTTTACAATTTTCGGTCAGAACTGAGAACCCTCAAAGCATTACAAAGTTTGTAATGCTCTATATAAATTGTTTATTTACAATTTTAACATATTTCCTTTTGTTCATCTTAATTTTTTTTTGTATAATCAGTTTTCTAATGGTTACTTTTTAACCTATTTGTTATCTTTCTTCGGTAGTGTATTTTTTATCCACGTTAGGCCATTAAAATGTTTAATCTTAAACCTCAAAATCTCTTAAAAAAATGTCAAACATTGACCTACCATTTTAACCACCAAAAATGAGTTGATTTAAGTCCCCTCAAATGTTTAAACACAAAAATAAAAGTAAAAAAAGTTTTTTTTTTATTTTATAAATAACCTCTCGCACAAGCAGTCCCGCATTTGGACTCCCGCACCTGAGTCTCTCTCTCTCTCCCTCAGAGTATATATATATAAATGTACACACACACATACAGTCAGGCTCTCCAACATAACTCCTACCAACATACCTATGAATATACCCATTTTTGAAATAGTAAAAAAAATATTTTTGAGATGGTAATTTTTATATGGATTATTGATATTTCAGTGTTCCCCTGTATAAAAAAACAAATGAAAATAATATTTTTCTTATTTTTAAAAAACAGGTAAACAAAACTGACAGTTTTACACTTTAAAACTGTCAGTTTTTTTTTACCCTTTAAAATAAAAATAAAAAACTGTTTTAAACATTTTAAAAATATTTGTAAAATAAAAATAAAGCATGTTTACTGTTTTATTAAGTATTTTTTATTAATATTTTTTTATCTAACAGTAAGCACTTTTTATTTTTACTTTTAAACCTCTTTAAATCTTTTAAAACATTTTTTTTATTTTTATTTTTATTTTTGGGTAATTTTTTTTTGGTTATTTTAAAATAGTTAAAATATTTTTTTTTATATTTGTAAAACTGTTTTTTATAAAATGTAAATTAGAAAAATAAGAAGGTCGACAATAATTATTGGCGGAAGTGTGGATTGCTACTCTTTACTGCAATTGTGTTTTTTATTCATATAAAAAAAACACTTATCACTACTCACTAGAACTATAGTCGTCACTGTTCTTGATGGTGCGTAGTCAACATGCTTAACCCGTGAGTGAAAAGGGTTAGATTGTCATTTATCATTTTCCTCATCAAAAGTGGAGCTCCAGAAGAAGTTATGGGAGCACTAATAGCGCTACCCTTATTTATTTCTTAAAATAAACTCTTATCACAAAAAGTACTTTATGTCCCAATCCTTTGTTCAAGAAATTTATTTATTATATTTTCTCGATGAACAAAGTTGCCTTCCATTTTTATTGACGCTGAAAATATAGTTGTTCTCATTTATTTTCTTATTTAGAGACGGAAAAATGTTACATAAAATGCAAAAACCGGTAAAAGTATTTTTTATCGTGTTTTCGCGACAAAAAATTGTGACGGTAGGGAACACAAACTTTACAAAAAAATTGACCTGTTTTTGCGACGGATAAAGGTGACGGTACATTAAAATTAAGTTAAAAACTTTTGAGGTGTTAAAAATTTACGGTGAGTAAAAAACATTTCTTTGGACGGCCGTTGCTTTAATTATTAGGGTTCCTCTAATGCACACTAATTTGCATACACAGCAAACAAGAACCGGAGATATATCCACATCCCCATAAACTAATGCTGGGCACATCTTACGTTTTGGGGGGAATGTTAAGGCAACATATGGAGATATAGTATATAGGATAAGTTTGTGTGGAAAATTCTCATAGTTAGTAATGTTCAGACGGGACTAACACTCATCAAAGAACCATTCAAGAAATGAAACCTATCCCCAAGCAATATAGAAATCTCTTCAGACATAAACATCACCTTGAGAAAACTATGGATAGTGATTTAAAATGCCATGTTAGGTATCTGCATACATGCAAGGTTTCTTTACATATAAACATGCCATCTGTATTCAATTGACTGTCATTCTAAAAATAATTGACTACGTGTGAATTTTTGTACGGTAATTGCAAGGGGTTACCAATTCAGTTAAGAATTTAGTACTCTAAACAAATGGTGTGATGCACCAACCCGGTTTTGAGGCTTTCCAAATCTAAATTATATATTTAATTTATCTTTGTACCATGGTGTACTTTTCATCCATACTTTAAATACTATTTCTTTGTGTCATGTAAATTATCTAATTTTATCACCACTTGATGGAAGTAGACGACTATATATGTATAACCTTATACAAATCCAATTCGTCAGATATACAACTACAATAAACTTGCAATTTTTTTCCCAAACAATAACATCATGGTTTAAGTTAATATACCTCAAACGCGAGGGCTTCATTTGAAATTGGCTCCTAAATCTAAGGCTTATCATTTATTTTAGCATATATGAATTCCACTTATATAAACTATAAAACTTAGTCCACAAGAAAACACATTTTGGAAAATCATATATGTTGTTACTTTCCGGGTGGGACTCCCCCCACCCCCCCCCCCCCCCCCCCCCACACACACACACACACCAAACGGTTTGGGATTTTTTTTTAAACTATTTTAATAATGGATGGTGAAAAAGCCTCTCCAATGGCACTAACAAACGCTTTGCAAAAAAAAAAAAAACTACCTGAAGCAAATTTGAAAAAAAACATTTAGGTCCTTCCATTTTTAGACCGCGTTCGCTTTCGGACGACGTTCCAATTGCCTTTCTCCGTTGTACAATTTACTTCTTTCGAAATAAGATCGGAATCCTCCGCAAACGCTGAATCAAGATTGGGGAGATCCATGAATAAATCAATGTCGCGATCGTCGGGAATTTGTACACTAATAGGATTAGCTTGGGATAGAATGCAAATACATGGAAGCAAGTCTACACATGCTTAGTCACCAGGAGCTGTTCAAAGGAAGCTAAAATGTCACAACAACTTTGAGTTGTTATTTGTAACAGCTAGTTTTACCTTTTATTTCTCCTTATTAGTTGTTAGCCGTTTTGTTTTTCCCTTATCAGTTACAACGTTAAGTTTGTAAAGCTGTATTATAAATAAGCTGCTATCTATGATGAATAAAGGCGAGCTAAAGTTGCATATTCTAATGTGAGTTCTGAGTTCTAAAATCTTTCATGGTATCAGAGCAGTAAAGCTCTCACGAGTAATCTCGATCCTGATATTCCGTTTCTCCGGCGGCGGTAGTCACCGTTCATTTCTACTGTCCGCTGGATTCAAAACTTTGGCATCTCCATCCTTAATCATTTGCTCAGTCAATAAGTTTTGTGCAACAAATCAAGCTCTCTCCAGATCCAATGCTTTATCATATCCACATGTTTGTATGGCCTTCTGTTGACGCTCATTCCTTGTCTTGCACCAGCTGAAAAGTTATTTTATTCTTTGAAAGAGATCATTTGGATCTGTTTTCACTCGTACAGAAATTCCAGCAACTTTGATCCCAAAGGTCATGATTTCTATAAAATCTCATGCACTAAACTGCTTTGCAAGAAAGCAAGCTTTATGTTTTTAGAAACAATGGCTACAAAATAGCTTTGCTGGAATATCATACACCTACCCCTTCCTTGTCATGGGAATTATAGCCAAGATCCTTTTCTTCATCATTCTCAGCAATATTGGCCTTCAGCAGATAAATTAGTCCCATATAAGGTTTAAGGTGATGACGTGGCTTTGCAAAAAAAAAAAAATCTAAACAGACTTTCATGCTTTGTTAATTGGTGGGAATACATCCATCCGTCCGTATCTGGAATGAAAAAAAAAAACATATCCAGATTTGTGGGAAGTTAGTCCACATTGAAAAAAAAAAAAAAATCATGTACCTAGTTCACATGATCTAAAATATCTATGGCCCCTGAATCCATCGTGATCAAGCCCAAGAAGCATAGAGCCTCTGAATCCATTGGAATCAAGCTCAGTTTGGCCCAAGAGTCCCATTACAGGTGTCGGTCCCGCCAAAACCGATAATTGAGCCCCTGAATCTTTTAAGATCAAGCTCATTTTGATAAAAAAAAAAACAAAAAAAGGCCCATTACAGGTGTCGGTCCAGCCAAAACCGTTGATTGAGCCTCTAAATTAATTTTGATCAAGCTAATTATGGTCTACGCGACCTTCTATTTTTTTAAGATGAATATCGCGCCCTAGTGTCTACTGCGGTGGAAATGATATGGGTTATGCTTATTCTCAAGGATCATGGTGTTAGTGGTGATCTTCTCAATCGGTTTGATTGCACTCAACATCAACTTATCCGAGATTTCAAAATCTACTGTTCAAGCTTAGGGTTTGTCTTCTACACACCCTTCGCTTGAGGGGGAATGTTAGAATGCAAATACATGCAAGCAAGTCTACACATGCTTAGTCACTAGGAGCTGTTCAAAGGAAGCTAAAATGTCAAAACAACTTTGAGTTGTTATTTGTAACAGCTAGTTTTTCCTTTTATTTCTCCTTATTAGTTGTTAGCCGTTTTGTTTTTTCCTTATCAGTTCCAACGTTAAATTTGTAAAGCTGTATTATAAATAAGCTGCTATCTATGATGAATAAAGGCGAGCTAAAGTTGCATATTCTAATGTGAGTTCTGAGTTCTAAAATCTTCCACTCGTCACTTGTATTAATATACTATAAAGAGTCCTAACTTGTGCACTTTTAAGATCTTTATCAAAATATGGAATCTCTAATAGATCATTACGCAACAAAAGCTTATCTCCTATTAATGCGATGGAATCGCCTTGAATTAAGAGATGAATATAACTTTGTTTTTTATTTTTCAACTTTTCACTTATATTATCCAACATTTTTTTCTAAAATATTTGAAGTATCAGAATTAAAAGTGACATTATCCTTTCCAAAATCTGTTGGGTCAAATCCATCCGAGATATATTGCACCATTTGAGCATTATTCATTTGACTTGCCGATTCTACAGGTCTTTCCATATAAATAACGGTTTGAGAGTTATTTTCTCTGAGATTTTCGGACTGTTTGTGGAACTCCTGATTTACCTCACCCCTTTTGGTAAGCCTCTCACCGGAGTTTCCACCTGCGCCGAAATATTTCTGATCAGATCTACTATTACCAGCATGTATATCATTTTTTTCCAGAAATCTAATACGACTTTAAGGCAAGTCTGTGTCTTCTCGTAGAAGACCTGTTGAGGTTATGTTAGATTGGACAATACCTGTATCAGCTTGAAGAGATATGTCTTGAACCATCTCTGCAACTTGACAGGACTGGAGTAAGTCTGCTTTATCAACAGACGCAGTGCCTTCTTTTAAAAAAATTTCTTTAAAACCAAAGTCCTTGCTGGCAACGATAATAAAGCTTTACTCGGAAAGTGATTGTGGCGCTTTAACTGGGAAGGCGATAGATTGTGGAGGAAAGTGGTGGTTGCTTGGAATGGGGTCAATTCATATGGGTGGGGTCCTACGATGGGGCTCTCTAGTCATGGGTTGGGGTGGTGGAGGAATATTGCACTTGGGATTGGAAATTTCTCTAGGCTCACCTCCTACCGGCTCGAGACTAGGAGTCATATCAAGTTTTGGAGGGATACTTGGGGTGGGGAGGATCTTTAAAGGATCTCCTCCTAGGAATGTTTCGGATTAGGGGAGATAGAGAGGGGTCAATTGAGGATCACAGACGGATGATAAGGGATCGTTCGGTGTGGGTTCCGAAGATTAGGAGGAAATTTTAGGATTGAGAACTAGAGGAGTCGGAGGAGTTCTTTGGGTGGTTGAATTTGGCGCCTGTTTTGTCCCTGGTGGAAGATGGATTGAGGTGAACGAGCTCTCATGATGTGCATTTCTCTGTGAAGAAATACTATTATGTGTTGAGGGGACGCGAGGATGTTTTTTTCCCATGAAAGCCCATCTGGAAGAGTCATGCACCCCAAAGGTTTGCTTATTTGTGTGGACCGCTGCCAGACAGGCAATCTTGACTATGGACGGGCTTCAGAGAAGAGTGGGGAGGTTGTCCAGTAGATGTTGGTTATGTAACACTGAGGGGGAGACGTCGAATTACCTTCTTCAACACTGTCAGCTGATATAATTATTTCGGTTAAATATTTATATCTATTATAAAATATATTAAATAAATAATTAAAAATAGTTTTTGAACTATTTACATAGTAACAAACATATTTTATAAAGGGTTGGAGTGTTAAATTTTAAAGAAAGTAGCGTAACTAATACACGCTAGATTTAAAATGGTAATGTACGAATACTTAAATAATTTAAACTCTAGGGTTTATTTAAAATTGACTCCAAACTTTGATATTTATCATAAATTCTACAATACATATTTCACAACTGGGATATTAAATATGAACAAGGTAGAGCTAAATATTGTTATGTTTACAATGAATTTTGGAAGATAAGGGCATCCATATGTGTTTGACATATATGGTGATACAAGTCTTGAAAGCCAAAATGATCGAACTAAATAACTTCAGCTCTAAGATTTTAGGAGCAATATATGGACTCTTGCTCACGCCATCATGGAATAAAAATAATGAGGCAAATATATGTTGAGAATATAATGTCCTAATTACGAAAATAAAAACCCTCCACCATAGATTATATTTTCTTGGGGTCTTTCCACTCATTGTCAATTGATGTCGGATTTGATGCTCTAATATTAAGAATGTAATCAGATCATTCATCACCCGCCAAACAATATTAAAGTCTTCACTACGGTATATATGATATGCTCACGTCACGCCACAAACGAGGTGGCGTGTTGAAGATATAAAGTCCCCAATGAGAAATTTTAAAAACTTGCACTATGATATATATATATATGATCATGGCCCCTCCACCCATTGTCAATTGATTTTGAGTTTGATGATCTACATTTAAAAATATAAAACATAATAAATTAAGAAAATCGAAACATAATTTGGTTTGGGACTATTTAATTGGAAGGTTTATAATTAATTAGGGGTAGCAATTTTAGACACGGCACGACTCGAAATTGTTCTGAAATTAACACGACTTGTCGTGTTCCTGTTTCATAACACGAAGTCATGTCGTGTTGTGCTCTTGTCTAAATTTAAACACAAAATCGACACGAAATTGACCCAAATAACACGACAATAATGACACGAAAACACGACATTAATGACCCAATTTGTGCACGTCTAAACGGAAAGCCCACTTGTCTTAAATCACATTCCCTCTTTTCATTTTAACTCCCATACTCAGTCGTTTTCTCTCAAACCAAAAGATAAGAAAATCCTTTAATCTCCATCCACTTCTCCCTTCCACCATCTTATCTCCATCTCCCCCCCCCACAAAAAAAAAAGAAAAAAAACTCATCTACATGTTTCATCTCTCTCCATCTTACATCCCTGCAACACCAACACCAACTCTATCTCCATCTCCAACAGTTCCGATCGATTAAAAAAGGCACCGGAACACTGTAACAGTTTCGGTAAAAGAAACAAAAGTTTCGGTTGAGGAAAAAACCTGATCTCAACATCCCAACTCGATTTGTAAAAAACCCAATCTCAACATCCCAACACTCGTATATGAACTACTTTTTTTAATTTTTTTGAACACTGTATATATTGTAAAAATTTTGAACGATGTGTTCAACCCGATCTGTAATCTTACCCGATCCGTAAATTTTGAATTTATTTTTTGACCGTTGTATACATTTTTGAAATGGATATTGTTTATCATATGTTGTTGTTTTGTAATGGCTTAATTGTAATGTTTTTAGAAAGCTGTCCGGTGGAAGATTGATTTGAGTTTGGTTGGTTTGATTTTTCTTACATTGTTTGATTAAGATTTGACATTAGTTGGGTGAGAAAGTGCTAATAATATTTGTCAAAAAACAGAGTTTTTTAATCGTGTTTTCGTGTCTAATTGGATTGGAAAAAATTAATTGTATAACACGTGTTGTGTCGTGTTTTTTTTAGTCGTGTTCATGGCAGCTACAAAAAACAAGACTTCGTGTCGTGTTGTGTCAAACAAAAATACGGCCCAATAGCACGATTTGCCACCCCTATAATTAATTATAATGGAAATGAGACCGACTTTTACCAATAGGCTTTCCATGTGGCTTGGATTGCCCAACTACCCTTATGCTACAATTGGTTGTCGACTCAACATGGGAGAGAGCAGAACGCAAGGTATTTTGAGGGTAAGGAAGTTGATCGACCTAGAATTAGACATCTATTTTTTTTGCTTGCTAATGGTCTGGTATAAAGAAAATCATAACACTTTTATTCCTATTTTTTGGGAGTTTTGGGCGGAGATGCATTGTGCTATGTAAGCCAGCACAGTGTCGTGGGCTCTTTCTTTTTGTTTGTTTTTGTATTCATCATGTATATGGGTTCCATCCCCTTGGTGTTTTCTTTCTATGAAATCTTTACTTATAAAAAAAATATTTTTTTTTCTCCTTACAAGAGAAAGGCAATAACAAGTTTTTATACTTTTGATATCCAAATCCGCTTCGCACATAAGGGCTTAAATATATGGCATAACTCGTACTGTCAACTAGGTGATTATAGATTATCGAAGATATTTGTTTAAATTCTTACAATGAGTACTTTTTTTAACTGAATTATAATATTTATTTATCGGTAGCGCTATTAGCACTCCCAAATCTTCTTTCGGCGCTCCACTTTGCGTGATGAAAATGATAAATGGCAATCCAACCCTTTTCACACACGGGTTAAGCATGTTGACTAAGCACCACCAGGGATAGTGTGAACATGTTAGTATAAATTAATGACTAAAGTTCTAGTGAGAAGTGATAATGGTTTTTTTATCTGAATAAAAAATACAATTGCACTAAAGAGTAGCAATCCACACTTCCTCCAGTAATTATTGGCGACCTTCTTATTTTTCAAATTTATATTGTGAAAAAACACTGTTTTAAAAATATAAAAAATATATTTTTGCTATTTTAAAATTAAAAACGAAAGTTTCCCAAAAAAAATTAGAAAAAACCTGTTTTCAAAAATTTTAAAATCTTTAAAAAATAAAAATAATGCGTGTTCACTGTTTTATTGAATATTTTTTTTATAAAATGCGACACAATATGATTTTTTTTACTATTATGGTCAAGTAAAAGCGACGCACATGTTTTTTTTTACCAAACACAAACTCGATCCGATGTGTTGTGTATGTTTTATTTCGATCGTGTTTGTGTTTGATAAAAAAACAATAAAATTTCATGTTTGCGTTTGGTAAAAACAATATTATTTGTGTTTGGAAAAAACCAATAACGTTTTGTATATTTTTTTTGAATTACAAAATGACTTAAATAGTACAACGCACTTGACATGCAGGTGGGTTACAAGCATAAGAGTTAATAAAATTATAGATGTGACGTTGTCACATGTGTTATTGTTGTTATTATTATCGTTATTTTTTAATTTAAGAGACCAATAGGTAGTGAGATATTTATTAATCGAAAATATTATTTAAATTATAAAAATAATTTAATTTTAATTAAAATTCTTATTAAAATATATTATTACTGTTAAAACATGGATAAAATAGAAGAAAATGACATAAAAAAATTACATTAGTTTATTCTTTTAGTAAATCTATACTAACATGAGGTGGAATGAAATTCATATGATGAGAATCATTCTTATTCCAATTGCGTCTATTGTCATGAAGAACAATAGTTTATTTAGCATACAACGTTTAATAGGACAAGCAGATACTTAAAATATTCAGTAGAGCAATAACTTCTTTTGTTATAAGAGTTGATGTCACTCCCTTTGATTATGTGATAATTAAAACACAATATCAACTAACGAGGGAGAAAAATGAACCCTTATATAAAAAGATATGTTATAAATGTGGTAATAAGGAATATTTTTCCTGCTTAAGTTGTAGTTACTGAGAACTACTTTCAGTAGGGCCGCTGCCCTACAAAGTTGCCAGGAGGGTCGTAGTTGCAAGAAACGAACCACCACCCGTCGTTGCACCTAGCCCTAGCACACCCAACTCGAGCCGAGTTTCGCCAAACCACCTGTGTGTAGTGGAGACACTGTCGTCCGTTGATGCATGAGTTGGAGTTGTAGTTATAGTCATCTCTCTCACCCACCCACAATCCCACCGCCGCCCGCCCGGTAAAGTCACCGCTGCCCTTGGCTAGGTTCTCACCGTATGGCCCACTTGAATGCACAAGGTTGCAGTCACGGACCCTCTGATTCACATAATTTTGCGCGTAGGCTGCCACCGTGTTGTCCCATGCGATAGGCCCTACCCCCACCGCCCGACGAGCAGCGTTGTGGGCATTCACGTAATCTTGAGGGGAGTTTTGGGCTTGGGAACAAAGAGCCATGGCTAAAACTACAAAGCAAACAACCACAATAGATCTTTTTGACGTCCCCATCACTTAATGATACAGATATCTTACGTTTTTGAATGAATGTTAAGGCAACATATCCAAGAGATATATATAGGATAACCTTGTGTGGACAGTTGGTAGAATCTTCAAACGGGACTAACACTCAACGAGGAACCATTCAAGAAATTAACCCTATCCCCAAGCAATATAGAACTCTTTTCAGACAAAGACACATAGCCCTCACCTTGAGAAAGCGATGGATAGTATCTGTTAAAACAATTACATACATGGAAGGTTTCTTTACATATAAACATGTGCGGTAGAATCAGTTGACTTGCTTATTCAAACATAAATAATATCCGCTTCAAGGATTTACTTGTTTACTATATACGGAGTAATTTAGTACTCTCAACATATGGTGTGATGCAACTCATTGGTTTTTAAGCTTAGCAAAAATGAAACAATCTACCTTATTTTATCTTTCTTATGTAGTCTATTTTTTATCCACGTTAGGCCATTAAATTGTTTAATCTTAAACCTCAAAATCTCTTAAAAAAATGTCAAATATTGACCCACCGTTTTAAAACACCAAAAAATGAGTTGATTTAAGTCCCCTCAAATGTTTAAACACAAAAATAAAAGTAAAAAAAAGTTTTTTTTGATTTTATAAATAACCTCTCGCACAAGCAGTCCCGCATTTGGACTCCCGCACCTGAGTCTCTCTCTCTCTCTCTCCCTCAGAGTAGACACACACACACACACACACACACACACATATCGTCAGGTTCTCCAACATAACTCCTACCAACATACCTATGAACATACCCATTTTTGAAATAGTAAAAAAAATATTTTTGAGGTGCTAATTTTTATATGGATTTTTGATATTTCAGTGTGCCCCTGTATAAAAAAACAAATGAAAATAATATTTTTCTTATTTTTAAAAAACAGGTAAACAAAACTGACAGTTTTACACTTTAAAACTGTCAGTTTTTTTTACCCTTTAAAAATAAAAATATGAAACTGTTTTAAACATATTAAAAATATTTTTAAAATAAAAATAAAACTTGTTTACTGTTTTATTAAGTATTTTTTTATAATATTTTTTTTATCTAACAGTAAACATGTTTTATTTTTACTTTGAAACATTTTTAAATTTTTTAAGACATTTTTTTATTTTAATTTTTATTTTTGGGAAACTTTTTTTGGTTATTTTAAAATAGTCAAAATATTTTTTTTTATATTTGTAAAACAGTTTTTCATAAAATGTAAATTTGAAAAATAAGAAGGTCGCCAATAATTATTGGCGGAAGTGTGGATTGCTACTTTTTACTGCAATTGTATTTTTTATTCATATAAAAAAAAACACTTATCACTACTCACTAGAAGTATAGTCATTAATTTATACTAACATGTTCTCACTATTCTTGATGGTGCTTAGTCAACATGCTTAACCCGTGTGAGTAAAAAGGGTTAGATTGTCATTTATCATTTTCCTCATTCAAAGTGGAGCTCCAGAAGAAATTATGGGAGCACTAATAGTGCTACCCTTATTTATTTCTTAAAATAAACTCTTATCACAAAAACTACTTTATGTCCCAATCCTTTGTTCAAGAAATTTATTTAATAAATTTTCTCGATAAACAAAGTTGCGCTCGATTTTTATTGACGCTGAAAATATAGTTGTTCCCATTTATTTTCTTATTTAGAGACGGAAAAATGTTACATGAAATGCAAAAACTGGTAAAAGTATTTTTTTTCTCGAGTTTTCGCGACAAAAAATTGTGACCGTAGGGAACACAAACATTACAAAAAAATTGAACTGTTTTTGCGACGGATAAAGGTGACGGTACATTAAAATTAAGTTAAAAACTTTTGCGGTGTTAAAAATTTACGGTGATTAAAAATGATTTCTTTGGACGGACGTTGCTTTAATTATTAGGGTTCCTCTAATGCACACTAATTTGCATACATGGCCAACAAGAACCGGAGATATATCCACATCCCCATTAATTAATGCTAGGCATATCTTACGTTTTGGGGGGAATGCTAAGGCAGCATATGGAGATAAAATATATAGGATAAGTTTGTGTGGAAAATTCTCATAGTTAGTAATGTTCACACGGGACTAACACTCATCAAAGAACCATTCAAGAAATGAAACCTATCCCCAAGCAAGGTTTAAAATGCCATGTCGTTAGGTATCTGCATACATGCAAGGTTTCTTTACATATAAACATATATAAATTATCTAATTTTATATTTACTTTATCTTTTTACCATGGTGTACCAATTCAGTTAAGAATTTAGTACTCTCAACAAATGGTGTGATGCACCAACCCGGTTTTGAGGTTTTCCAAATCTGAATTATATATTTACTTTATCTTTGTACCATGGTGTACTTTTCATCCATACTTTAAATACTATTTCTTTGTGTCATGTAAATTATCTAATTTTATCACCACTTGATGGAAGTAGACGACGATATAAGTATAACCTTATACAAATCCAATGCGTCAGATCTACAACTACAATTAACTTGCTTTTTTTTCCAAGCAATAACATCATGGTTTAAGTTAATATACCTCAAACGCGAGGGCTTCATTTGAAATTGACTCCTAAATTTAAGGCTTATCATTTGTTTTAGCATTCCACTTATATAAACTATAAAACTTAGTCCACAAGAAAACACATTTTGGAAAATCATATATGTTGTTTATCTGAGGGTAGGACTTTTTTTTTTTAAAATTATTTTATTAATAGATGGAGAAAAAACCTCTCCAAGGGCACTAACAAACGCTAAAGCAGAAATCTTGCAAAAAAGAAACAACTACCTAAAGTAAATTTAAAAAAAAAACATTTAGGTCCTTCGATTTCTAGACCGTGTTCGCTTTCGGACGACGTTCCAGTTGCCTTTTTCCACAGTAAAATTTACATCTTTGGAAATAAGATCGAAATCCTTCGCAGACGCCGAATCAAGTTTGGGGAGATACACGAATAAATCAATGCCGCGATCGTCGTGAATTTTTACACTAGTAGGATTAACTTGGGATAACTCGTCACTTGTATTAATATACTCTAAAGGAGTCATAACTTCAGCACTTTTAGGGTCTTCATAAGACTATGGAATCTTAAATATATCATTAAGCAACACAAACTTATCTCCTATTAATACGATAGAATCACCTTGAAATAAGTGATGAATATAACTTTGTTTTTTATTTTTCAACTTTCCACTTATATTATCCAACGTTTTTTCAGAAATATTTGAAGTATCAAAATTAAAAGTGACATTATCCTTTCCAAAATCTGCTGAGTCAAATCCATCCGAGATATATTGCACCATTTGAGCATTATTCATTTGACTTGCCGATTCTACAGGGCTAACTTCCATATAATTCACTGTTTGAGAGTTATTTGCTCCAAGATTTTTGGACTCTTCGTGGGGCTCCTGATTTCCCTCACCCCTTTTGATAAGCCTCTCACCGGAGTTTCCACCTGCGCTGAACTGTTTCTGATCAGATCTACTATTACCAGCATGTATACCGTTTTTTTCTAGAAATCTAATATGACTTTAAGGCAAGTCAGTGTCTTGTCGTAGCAGACCTGTTAAGGTTATGTTAGATTGGACAATACCTGTCTTAGCTTGAAGAGACATGTCTTGAACCATCTATGCAGCTTGACGGGACTGGAGTAAGTCTGCTTTATCAACATTAGCAGTGCCTTCTTTTAAAAAAAATTCTTTAAAACTAAAGTCTTTGCTGGCAACGACAATAAACATTTACTCGGTAAGTGATTGTGCGCTTTAACTAGGAAGGTGACAGATTGTGGAGGAAAGTGGTGGTTGCTTGGAATGGGGTCAGTTCATATGGGTGGGGTCCTACGGTGGGGCTCTCTGCTCATGGGTTGGGGTGGTGGAGGAATATTGCTCTTGGGTGGGGGAATTTCTCAAAGCTCACCTCCTACCGGGTCGAGAATAGGAGTCACATCAGCTTTTGGAGGGATACTTGGGGGGAGGGGGAATCTCTGAAGGATCTCTTCCTAGGGATGTTTCGTATTGGGGGAGATAGAGAGGGGTCAGTTGAGGATCACAGACGAATGATAAGGGATCGTTCGGTGTGGGTTCCGAAGTTTAGGAGAAAATTTTGGGATTGGGAACTAGAGGAGTCGGAGGAGTTCTTTGAGTGGTTGAATTTGGCGCCTGTTTCGTCCTTGGCGGCAGATGGATTGTGGTGGTCGAGATCTCATGTTGATATTTTCTCTGTGAAGAAATACTAATATGTGTTGAGGGGACGTGGGGATGCTTTTTTTCCATGAAAGCCCATTTGGATGAGTCATGCACCCCCCCCCCCCCCCAAGGTTTGCTTCTTTGTTTGGTCCGCTGCCAGACAGAAAATCTTGACTATGGAGGGGCTTCAGAGAAGAGGGAGGATGTTGGCCAATAGATGTTGGTTATGTAAAACTGAGGAGGAGACGTTCAATCACCTTCTTCAACACTGTGAGGTGATTCGGGGTCTTTGGGACTTGTTCTTCTCTTTATGTCAGATTCTTTGGATTATACCTTGTACGGTGTATGAGGTGATGACGGCTTGGAGGAGCCCTTTGGGTTGGATTGGCCCGCGGGTGGTCCGGAGGATGGTCCCTCATTGTACTTTTTGGATCGTCTGGCAAGAGAGGATCAGGAGATGCTTTGAGGGGGTCGAGCTTGCTCCCTCTAATATTCGGTATAATTTTCCGAGCTTTCTTCTTACTTGGTATAGGAGGAGGCAGGATTCGTGGTTGTCTCTCTTTCTTGTGTTTTTTAAGGAGCTCTAGTGGCTAGGCTAGTCCGTTCTGGGCTACGAATTTTGATTTTTGTTTTGTATACTTCTTGTATAAGGGATTCCGCCCTAGGCGGGTTTGTTTTATTGAATCATTTGCTTATAAAAAAAAAAGTTTGCATTACAAACTATATAGATTAGACTAAAATGGACATTGTTAGGAAACTTGCAATGGTGTTAATCTATATTAACCATCTTAAAAAAATAATGTTACATTGGCCCTGTCCAATTAATTTCCCATCGACTTTGTCATTTCACGCATGCTTTCCCTACACATATTATATAGGTTTTAAGTTTTCAAGGGTTAATGTCTTATTTTCTCTTACGTACTATATAGATTTGACAATAAATAAATGGATTAGCTACGATAACCCTATCATTGAATATGGAAGGCCAAGGCACTCCTGAAAGTGTCATTTTTTCAATAGATCGCGGCGAAGCAGACCATTTTGACGATATAGGTCATGCAGGAGAAAAGGTAGTTAATGGCGAGTCGATGCTAATTGTGTAAGGAGGCGGCGGCGGAGGAGATGACAAATCATTTACTCCTGCATTATAGAGTGATGAGAGGTTTATAGGAGATTTTTCTATTGATAATCACCCAAAAGTGTTAATTTTATACCCCAAATAAACCCATTTTAATTGCTAGCTCTCGGTAAAATTTGCCTCATTTTTGTATTTGTCTATTTTGCAGGTCAATATGCAGTTGTGGTATCAAATTGTGCTAAATCAAAGAAATTACGGTAAAGTGGCAATCAAAAGCATTCGATGAAGAAAATCAAAGTGATCGTGAAGTTAGAAATCCTCTTTGAGCTTTCCCATATAAATACAGAGCCTAAACCGGGACCAAGCCATCACCTAAGCCCCGTGTATGTTTAGTTTGTACTTTGATATTTTTTAGATTTTTATTTGAGTCGTGCTTATTTTTTTATGCCTTTTATATTTTATTTGTGCGAGTATAGTTGTAAATATTAGGGTTCGTGTATTTTTTATTTTTTATTTTTCATGTGTGGTGTTTTATATTTTTATGTAAATATAATACGTGTGTGCATTTTATTAGAATTTTTTTATTTTACTTTTCATTAACTTATTTTATTTGTTTTTAGTTTTATGAGATTAGTTTTTATTGTTTTTATTTGAGTCTTATATTATTTTATAAGTTTGAATTCAATTTTTTAATTTTAATAAATTTTATTTTATAATTTTATAATTTTTATATTTTTTGGTTGAGTCGTATAGTTAATTTTAGTCTAATTAATTTGGTACAAAATAAATTCACATACACACCATACAATACGCCACACATACACCCTAAAGCTACTCTCACTCACATTTTACTACAATACACAACATATACACCCAAACAACCCCACACCTCATTTCAAATACAAAAATCCATTTACGATTCTCTATCTTCTCTCATCTCTTTCACCAAACAACCCACCATCCTCCTTCTCACTCATACCTCCATAACCATAACAAAAAACTACAAAAACACATATCAAACCCTTATCAAGCCACCATTTACCAACCGTCAACCACCCTGTATCCACCTGCGAATCTACCCTAGCCCCGTCGGCGTGACCCACCTGAACAACCCAGCTACTTCGGCCAACATCCAAGAAAAAACACTAGACCCAACCTTGTCCCCAACGAAACTGCTGGCAACCACACTGCCCACCACCCTCACCACTACTTTCACCCAGTTTTACACCAATCAAACCCATGAACCAAACCTGCCTAATCCATCCTCCACCCTTTTGCCCCCACCTTAAACCGGCCAACTGCCACCTCTGGCGTACCCATACCTGCCTAGCTGACCCAAATGCAAATATATATATTTTGGGAAAGATAATTTATTTAAAACAAATTAGTTAGTAATAGCCCCTCACCCGTGACTTACATCAAAGACTAGAAATATATGCTCCAATTTTATGGAAAGCATCTAGAATCAATAAGCAATAGGAGTTTCTAGGAATACAAAGGGTTTTAATCTTAAATGCTAGTCTAATCTCACCACAAATTTGATTAAAACTAAAAGACCCCTACAAATTTCCAATATGTCCCTCTATCCATTTAAGATAGGGTTGGAAATTTTTAACACGATACGACCCAACACGAAATTGACATGAAATCAAAACAGCTTGTCATGTTCGGACCAAACTTTTTTGGCCCACTGTCGAGTGGTGTCATGTTCGTGCTAGGGAATTGAATCGAAATTGTCCCGTTCTAACCCAATTGTAACACGATATGGGGCCCGATAAGGATCCCAAATTGACTCAATTGTGACCCATTTGTGTTTTTTTTTTAATATTAGCACCTCCAATGACTTAAAAAATAATTAAACCATAAATACATGGTATAAAAGAAAACTTTAACAAAAAGAAACTACCCACACTCGTATATTATATTCAATCGCATCTCTCTTTGAACGAAAGAAAAAACAAAAATCGAATTAAAACAAAAATCGAATTCGCTCTCTCTAACGTTCAGACATCACGCCGCTCATGCCACCGTTCAGACTTCCCCATCGTCGTTCGATTTAACAACGGTAAGAACTCAAACCATTATAGAGTTTTTCGGTCAAAACCCTTTTTACACGATTACAAATCCGAAAAATTTACACCTGAGTTTACAATTTTCGATCAAAACTGAGACATCAAAAAGTTACACTTGAGTTTTGGTGTAACAACTTGAACCATTACAAACCCTCCTTACTAAGTTTACAATTTTCGGTCAGAACTGAGAACCCTCAAACCATTACAAAGTTTGTAATGGTCTATATAAATTGTTTATCTACAATTTTAACATATTTCCTTTTGTTCATCTTAATTTTTTTTTGTATAATCAGTTTTCTAATGGTTACTTTTTAACCTATTTGTTATCTTTCTTCGGTAGTGTATTTTTTATCCACGTTAGGCCATTAAATTGTTTAATCTTAAACCTCAAAATCTCTTTAAAAAATGTCAAACATTGACCCACCATTTTAAACACCAAAAATGAGTTGATTTAAGTCCCCTCAAATGTTTAAACACAAAAATAAAAGTAAAAAAAGTTTTTTTTTTTATGTTATAAATAACCTCTCGCACAAGCAGTCCCGCATTTGGACTCCCGCACCTGAGTCTCTCTCTCTCTCCCTCAGAGTATATATATATAAATGTACACACACACATACAGTCAGGCTCTCCAACATAACTCCTACCAACATACCTATGAACATACCCATTTTTGAAATAGTAAAAAAAATATTTTTGAGATGGTAATTTTTATATGGATTATTGATATTTCAGTGTTCCCCTGTATAAAAAAACAAGTGAAAATAATATTTTTCTTATTTTTAAAAAACAGGTAAACAAAACTGACAGTTTTACACTTTAAAACTGTCAGTTTTTTTTTACCCTTTAAAATAAAAATAAAAAACTGTTTTAAACATTTTAAAAATATTTTTAAAATAAAAATAAAGCATGTTTACTGTTTTATTAAGTATTTTTTATTAATATTTTTTTTATCTAACAGTAAGCACTTTTTATTTTTACTTTTAAACCTCTTTAAATCTTTTAAAACATTTTTTTTATTTTTATTTTTATTTTTGGGAAATTTTTTTTTGGTTATTTTAAAATAGTTAAAATATTTTTTTTTATATTTGTAAAACTGTTTTTTATAAAATGTAAATTAGAAAAATAAGAAGGTCGACAATAATTATTGGCGGAAGTGTGGATTGCTACTCTTTACTGCAATTGTGTTTTTTATTCATATAAAAAAAACACTTATCACTACTCACTAGAACTATAGTCGTCACTGTTCTTGATGGTGCGTAGTCAACATGCTTAACCCGTGAGTGAAAAGGGTTAGATTGTCATTTATCATTTTCCTCATCAAAAGTGGAGCTCCAGAAGAAGTTATGGGAGCACTAATAGCGCTACCCTTATTTATTTCTTAAAATAAACTCTTATCACAAAAAGTACTTTATGTCCCAATCCTTTGTTCAAGAAATTTATTTATTATATTTTCTCGATGAACAAAGTTGCCTTCCATTTTTATTGACGCTGAAAATATAGTTGTTCTCATTTATTTTCTTATTTAGAGACGGAAAAATGTTACATAAAATGCAAAAACCGGTAAAAGTATTTTTTATCGTGTTTTCGCGACAAAAAAATGTGACGGTAGGGAACACAAACTTTACAAAAAAATTGACCTGTTTTTGCGACGGATAAAGGTGACGGTACATTAAAATTAAGTTAAAAACTTTTGAGGTGTTAAAAATTTACGGTGAGTAAAAAACATTTCTTTGGACGGACGTTGCTTTAATTATTAGGGTTCCTCTAATGCACACTAATTTGCATACACGGCAAACAAGAACCGGAGATATATCCACATCCTCATAAATTAATGCTGGGCACATCTTACGTTTTGGGGGGAATGTTAAGGCAACATATGGAGATATAGTATATAGGATAAGTTTGTGTGGAAAATTCTCATAGTTAGTAATGTTGAGACGGGACTAACACTCATCAAAGAACCATTCAAGAAATGAAACCTATCCCCAAGCAATATAGAAATCTCTTCAGACATAAACATCACCTTGAGAAAACTATGGATAGTGATTTAAAATGCCATGTTAGGTATCTGCATACATGCAAGGTTTCTTTACATATAAACATGCCATCTGTATTCAATTGACTGTCATTCTAAAAATAATTGACTACGTGTGAATTTTTGAACGGTAATTGCAAGGGGTTACCAATTCAGTTAAGAATTTAGTACTCTAAACAAATGGTGTGATGCACCAACCCGGTTTTGAGGCTTTCCAAATCTAAATTATATATTTAATTTATCTTTGTACCATGGTGTACTTTTCATCCATACTTTAAATACTATTTCTTTGTGTCATGTAAATTATCTAATTTTATCACCACTTGATGGAAGTAGACGACTATATATGTATAACCTTATACAAATCCAATGCGTCAGATATACAACTACAATAAACTTGCAATTTTTTTTCCAAACAATAACATCATGGTTTAAGTTAATATACCTCAAACGCGAGGGCTTCATTTGAAATTGGCTCCTAAATCTAAGGCTTATCATTTATTTTAGCATATATGAATTCCACTTATATAAACTATAAAACTTAGTCCACAAGAAAACACATTTTGGAAAATCATATATGTTGTTACTTTCCGGGTGGGACTCCCCCCCCCCCCCCCCCCCCCACACACACACACCAAACGGTTTGGGATTTTTTTTTAAACTATTTTAATAATGGATGGTGAAAAAGCCTCTCCAATGGCACTAACAAACGCTTTGCAAAAAAAAAAAAACTACCTGAAGCAAATTTGAAAAAAAACATTTAGGTCCTTCCATTTTTAGACCGCGTTCGCTTTCGGACGACGTTCCAATTGCATTTCTCCGTTGTACAATTTACTTCTTTCGAAATAAGATCGGAATCCTCCGCAAACGTTGAATCAAGATTGGGGAGATCCATGAATAAATCAATGTCGCGATCGTCGGGAATTTGTACACTAATAGGATTAGCTTGGGATAGAATGCAAATACATGGAAGCAAGTCTACACATGCTTAGTCACCAGGAGCTGTTCAAAGGAAGCTAAAATGTCACAACAACTTTGAGTTGTTATTTGTAACAG
The DNA here is from genome assembly GCA_949130495.1 of Sambucus nigra. NCBI lineage: Eukaryota > Viridiplantae > Streptophyta > Magnoliopsida > Dipsacales > Adoxaceae > Sambucus > Sambucus nigra. Next base: position 655,642,969 of record OX422215.1, on the reverse strand, counting down.
CTAGTTTTTCCTTTTATTTCTCCTTATTAGTTGTTAGCCGTTTTGTTTTTCCCTTATCAGTTCCAACGTTAATTTTGTAAAGAAGCTGTATAAATAAGCTGCTATCTATGATGAATAAAGGCGAGCTAAAGTTGCATATTCTAATGTGAGTTCTGAGTTCTAAAATCTTTCATGGTATCAGAGCAGTAAAGCTCTCACGAGTAATCTCGATCCTGATATTCCGTTTCTCCGGCGGTGGTAGTCACCGTTCATTTCTACCGTCCGCCGGATTCAAAACTTTGGCATCTCCATCCTTAATCATTTGCTCAGTCAATAAGTTTTGTGCAACAAATCAAGCTCTCTCCAGATCCAATGCTTTATCATATCCACATGTTTGTATGGCCTTCTGTTGACGCTCATTCCTTGTCTTGCACCAGCTGAAAAGTTATTTTATTCTTTGAAAGAGATCATTTGGATCTGTTTTCACTCGTACAGAAATTCCAGCAACTTTGATCCCAAAGGTCATGATTTCTATAAAATCTCATGCACTAAACTGCTTTGCAAGAAAGCAAGCTTTATGTTTTTAGAAACAATGGCTACAAAATAGCTTTGCTGGAATATCATACACCTACCCCTTCCTTGTCATGGGAATTATAGCCAAGATCCTTTTCTTCATCATTCTCAGCAATATTGGCCTTCAGCAGATAAATTAGTCCCATATAAGGTTTAAGGTGATGACGTGGCTTTGCAAAAAAAAAAAATCTAAACAGACTTTCATGCTTTGTTAATTGGTGGGAATACATCCATCCGTCCGTATCTGGAATGAAAAAAAAACATATCCAGATTTGTGGGAAGTTAGTCCACATTGAATTTAAAAAAAAAAAAAAAAATCATGTACCTAGTTCACATGATCTAAAATATCTATGGCCCCTGAATCCATCGTGATCAAGCCCAAGAAGCATAGAGCCTCTGAATCCATTGGAATCAAGCTCAGTTTGGCCCAAGAGTCCCATTACAGGTGTCGGTCCCGCCACAACCGATAATTGAGCCCCTGAATCTTTTAAGATCAAGCTCATTTTGATAAAAAAAAAACAAAAAAAGGCCCATTACAGGTGTCGGTCCAGCCAAAACCGTTGATTGAGCCTCTAAATTAATTTTGATCAAGCTAATTATGGTCTACGCGACCTTCTATTTTTTTAAGATGAATATCGCGCCCTAGTGTCTACTGCGGTGGAAATGATATGGGTTATGCTTATTCTCAAGGATCATGGTGTTAGTGGTGATCTTCTCAATCGGTTTGATTGCACTCAACATCAACTTATCCGAGATTTCAAAATCTACAGTTCAAGCTTAGGGTTTGTCTTCTACACACCCTTCGCTTGAGGGGGAATGTTAGAATGCAAATACATGCAAGCAAGTCTACACATGCTTAGTCACTAGGAGCTGTTCAAAGGAAGCTAAAATGTCAAAACAACTTTGAGTTGTTATTTGTAACAGCTAGTTTTTCCTTTTATTTCTCCTTATTAGTTGTTAGCCGTTTTGTTTTTTCCTTATCAGTTCCAACGTTAAATTTGTAAAGCTGTATTATAAATAAGCTGCTATCTATGATGAATAAAGGCGAGCTAAAGTTGCATATTCTAATGTGAGTTCTGAGTTCTAAAATCTTCCACTCGTCACTTGTATTAATATACTATAAAGAGTCCTAACTTGTGCACTTTTAAGATCTTTATCAAAATATGGAATCTCTAATAGATCATTAAGCAACAAAAGCTTATCTCCTATTAATGCGATGGAATCGCCTTGAATTAAGAGATGAATATAACTTTGTTTTTTATTTTTCAACTTTTCACTTATATTATCCAACATTTTTTTCTAAAATATTTGAAGTATCAGAATTAAAAGTGACATTATCCTTTCCAAAATCTGTTGGGTCAAATCCATCCGAGATATATTGCACCATTTGAGCATTATTCATTTGACTTGCCGATTCTACAGGTCTTTCCATATAAATAACGGTTTGAGAGCTATTTTCTCTGAGATTTTCGGACTGTTTGTGGAACTCCTGATTTACCTCACCCCTTTTGGTAAGCCTCTCACCGGAGTTTCCACCTGCGCCGAAATATTTCTGATCAGATCTACTATTACCAGCATGTATATCATTTTTTTCCAGAAATCTAATACGACTTTAAGGCAAGTCTGTGTCTTCTCGTAGAAGTCCTGTTGAGGTTATGTTAGATTGGACAATACCTGTATCAGCTTGAAGAGATATGTCTTGAACCATCTCTGCAGCTTGACAGGACTGGAGTAAGTCTGCTTTATCAACAGACGCAGTGCCTTCTTTTAAAAAAATTTCTTTAAAACCAAAGTCCTTGCTGGCAACGATAATAAAGCTTTACTCGGAAAGTGATTGTGGCGCTTTAACTGGGAAGGCGATAGATTGTGGAGGAAAGTGGTGGTTGCTTGGAATGGGGTCAATTCATATGGGTGGGGTCCTACGATGGGGCTCTCTAGTCATGGGTTGGGATGGTGGAGGAATATTGCACTTGGGATTGGAAATTTCACTAGGCTCACCTCCTACCGGCTCGAGACTAGGAGTCATATCAAGTTTTGGAGGGATACTTGGGGTGGGGAGGATCTTTAAAGGATCTCCTCCTAGGAATGTTTCGGATTAGGGGAGATAGAGAGGGGTCAATTGAGGATCACAGACGGATGATAAGGGATCGTTCGGTGTGGGTTCCGAAGATTAGGAGGAAATTTTAGGATTGAGAACTAGAGGAGTCGGAGGAGTTCTTTGGGTGGTTGAATTTGGCGCCTGTTTTGTCCCTGGTGGAAGATGGATTGAGGTGAACGAGCTCTCATGATGTTCATTTCTCTGTGAAGAAATACTATTATGTGTTGAGGGGACGCGAGGATGTTTTTTTCCCATGAAAGCCCATCTGGAAGAGTCATGCACCCCAAAGGTTTGCTTATTTGTGTGGACCGCTGCCAGACAGGCAATCTTGACTATGGACGGGCTTCAGAGAAGAGTGGGGAGGTTGTCCAGTAGATGTTGGTTATGTAACACTGAGGGGGAGACGTCGAATTACCTTCTTCAACACTGTCAGCTGATATAATTATTTCGGTTAAATATTTATATCTATTATAAAATATATTAAATAAATAATGAAAAATAGTTTTTGAACTATTTACATAGTAACAAACATATTTTATAAAGGGTTGGAGTGTTAAATTTTAAAGAAAGTAGCGTAACTAATACACGCTAGATTTAAAATGGTAATGTACGAATACTTAAATAATTTAAACTCTAGGGTTTATTTAAAATTGACTCCAAACTTTGATATTTATCATAAATTCTACAATACATATTTCACAACTGGGATATTAAATATGAACAAGGTAGAGCTAAATATTGTTATGTTTACAATGAATTTTGGAAGATAAGGGCATCCATATGTGTTTGACATATATGGTGATACAAGTCTTGAAAGCCAAAATGATCGAACTAAATAACTTCAGCTCTAAGATTTTAGGAGCAATATATGGACTCTTGCTCACGCCATCATGGAATAAAAATAATGAGGCAAATATATGTTGAGAATATAATGTCCTAATTACGAAAATAAAAACCCTCCACCATAGATTATATTTTCTTGGGGTCTTTCCACTCATTGTCAATTGATGTCGGATTTGATGCTCTAATATTAAGAATATAATCAGGTCATTCATGACCCGCCAAACAATATTAAAGTCTTCACTACGGTATATATGATATGCTCACGTCACGCCACAAACGAGGTGGCGTGTTGAAGATATAAAGTCCCCAATGAAAATTTTTAAAAACTTGCACTATGATATATATATATATATATGATCATGGCCCCTCCACCCATTGTCAATTGATTTTGAGTTTGATGATCTACATTTAAAAATATAAAACATAATAAATTAAGAAAATCAAAACATAATTTGGTTTGGGACTATTTAATTGGAAGGTTTATAATTAATTAGGGGTAGCAATTTTAGACACGGCACGACTCGAAATTGTTCCGAAATTAACACGACTTGTCGTGTTCCTGTTTCATAACACGAAGTCATGTCGTGTTGTGCTCTTGTCTAAATTTAAACACAAAATCGACACGAAATTGACCCAAATAACACGACAATAATGACACGAAAACACGACATTAATGACCCAATTTGTGCACGTCTAAACGGAAAGCCCACTTGTCTTAAATCACATTCCCTCTTTTCATTTTAACTCCCATACTCAGTCGTTTTCTCTCAAACCAAAAGATAAGAAAATCCTTTAATCTCCATCCACTTCTCCCTTCCACCATCTTATCTCCATCTCCCCCCCCCCCCCCCCCCCCCCCCTCCCCCCACACACACACACACAAAAAAAAAAGAAAAAAAACTCATCTACATGTTTCATCTCTCTCCATCTTACATCCCTGCAACACCAACACCAACTCTATCTCCATCTCCAACAGTTCCGATCGATTAAAAAAGGCACCGGAACACTGTAACAGTTTCGGTAAAAGAAACAAAAGTTTCGGTCGAGGAAAAAACCTGATCTCAACATCCCAACTCGATTTGTAAAAAACCCAATCTCAACATCCCAACACTCGTATATGAACTCTTTTTTTTAATTTTTTTGAACACTGTATATATTGTAAAAATTTTGAACGATGTGTTCAACCCGATCTGTAATCTTACCCGATCCGTAAATTTTGAATTTATTTTTTGACCGTTGTATACATTTTTGAAATGGATATTGTTTATCATATGTTGTTGTTTTGTAATGGCTTAATTGTAATGTTTTTAGAAAGCTGTCCGGTGGAAGATTGATTTGAGTTTGGTTGGTTTGATTTTTCTTACATTGTTTGATTAAGATTTGACATTAGTTGGGTGAGAAAGTGCTAATAATATTTGTCAAAAAACAGAGTTTTTTAATCGTGTTTTCGTGTCTAATTGGATTGGAAAAAATTAATTGTATAACACGTGTTGTGTCGTGTTTTTTTTAGTCGTGTTCATGGCAGCTACAAAAAACAAGACTTCGTGTCGTGTTGTGTCAAACAAAAATACGGCCCAATAGCACGATTTGCCACCCCTATAATTAATTATAATGGAAATGAGACCGACTTTTACCAATAGGCTTTCCATGTGGCTTGGATTGCCCAACTACCCTTATGCTACAATTGGTTGTCGACTCAACATGGGAGAGAGCAGAACGCAAGGTATTTTGAGGGTAAGGAAGTTGATCGACCTAGAATTAGACATCTATTTTTTTTGCTTGCTAATGGTCTGGTATAAAGAAAATCATAACACTTTTATTCCTATTTTTTGGGAGTTTTGGGCGGAGATGCATTGTGCTATGTAAGCCAGCACAGTGTCGTGGGCTCTTTCTTTTTGTTTGTTTTTGTATTCATCATGTATATGGGTTCCATCCCCTTGGTGTTTTCTTTCTATGAAATCTTTACTCATAGAAAAAATATTTTTTTTTCTCCTTACAAGAGAAAGTCAATAACAAGTTTTTATACTTTTGATATCCAAATCCGCTTCGCACATAAGGGCTTAAATATATGGCATAACTCGTACTGTCAACTAGGTGATTATAGATTATCGAAGATATTTGTTTAAATTCTTACAATGAGTACTTTTTTTAACTGAATTATAATATTTATTTATGGGTAGCGCTATTAGCACTCCCAAATCTTCTTTCGGCGCTCCACTTTGCGTGATGAAAATGATAAATGGCAATCCAACCCTTTTCACACACGGGTTAAGCATGTTGACTAAGCACCACCAGAGATAGTGTGAACATGTTAGTATAAATTAATGACTAAAGTTCTAGTGAGAAGTGATAATGGTTTTTTTATATGAATAAAAAATACAATTGCACTAAAGAGTAGCAATCCACACTTCCTCCAGTAATTATTGGCGACCTTCTTATTTTTCAAATTTATATTGTGAAAAAACACTGTTTTAAAAATATAAAAAATATATTTTTGCTATTTTAAAATTAAAAACGAAAGTTTCCCAAAACAAATTAGAAAAAACCTGTTTTCAAAAATTTTAAAATCTTTAAAAAATAAAAATAAAGCGTGTTCACTGTTTTATTGAATATTTTTTTTATAAAATGCGACACAATATGATTTTTTTTACTATTATGGTCAAGTAAAAGCGACGCACATGTTTTTTTTTACCAAACACAAACTCGATCCGATGTGTTGTGTATGTTTTATTTCGATCGTGTTTGTGTTTGATAAAAAAACAATAAAATTTCATGTTTGCGTTTGGTAAAAACAATATTATTTGTGTTTGGAAAAAACCAATAACGTTTTGTATATTTTTTTTGAATTACAAAATGACTTAAATAGTACAACGCACTTGACATGCAGGTGGGTTACAAGCATAAGAGTTAATAAAATTATAGATGTGACGTTGTCACATGTGTTATTGTTGTTATTATTATCGTTATTTTTTAATTTAAGAGACCAATAGGTAGTGAGATATTTATTAATCGAAAATATTATTTAAATTATAAAAATAATTTAATTTTAATTAAAATTCTTATTAAAATATATTATTACTGTTAAAACATGGATAAAATAGAAGAAAATGACATAAAAAAATTACATTAGTTTATTCTTTTAGTAAATCTATACTAACATGAGGTGGAATGAAATTCATATGATGAGAATCATTCTTATTCCAATTGCGTCTATTGTCATGAAGAACAATAGTTTATTTAGCATACAACGTTTAATAGGACAAGCAGATACTTAAAATATTCAGTAGAGCAATAACATCTTTTGTTATAAGAGTTGATGTCACTCCGTTTGATTATGTGATAATTAAAACACAATATCAACTAACGAGGGAGACAAATGAACCCTTATATAAAAAGATATGTTATAAATGTGGTAATAAGGAATATTTTTCCTGCTTAAGTTGTAGTTACTGAGAACTACTTTCAGTAGGGCCGCTGCCCTACAAAGTTGCCAGGAGGGTCGTAGTTGCAAGAAACGAACCACCACCCGTCGTTGCACCTAGCCCTAGCACACCCAACTCGAGCCGAGTTTCGCCAAACCACCTGTCTGTAGTGGAGACACTGTCGTCCGTTGATGCATGAGTTGGAGTTGTAGTTATAGTCATCTCTCTCACCCACCCACAATCCCACCGCCGCCCGCCCGGTAAAGTCACCGCTGCCCTTGGCTAGGTTCTCACCGTATGGCCCACTTGAATGCACAAGGTTGCAGTCACGGACCCTCTGATTCACATAATTTTGCGCGTAGGCTGCCACCGTGTTGTCCCATGCGATAGGCCCTACCCCCACCGCCCGACGAGCAGCGTTGTGGGCATTCACGTAATCTTGAGGGGAGTTTTGGGCTTGGGAACAAAGAGCCATGGCTAAAACTACAAAGCAAACAACCACAATAGATCTTTTTTGACGTCCCCATCACTTAATGATACAGATATCTTACGTTTTTGAATGAATGTTAAGGCAACATATCCAAGAGATATATATAGGATAACCTTGTGTGGACAGTTGGTAGAATCTTCAAACGGGACTAACACTCAACGAGGAACCATTCAAGAAATTAACCCTATCCCCAAGCAATATAGAACTCTTTTCAGACAAAGACACATAGCCATCACCTTGAGAAAGCGATGGATAGTATCTGTTAAAACAATTACATACATGGAAGGTTTCTTTACATATAAACATGTGCGGTAGAATCAGTTGACTTGCTTATTCAAACATAAATAATATCCGCTTCAAGGATTTACTTATTTACTATATACGGAGTAATTTAGTACTCTCAACATATGGTGTGATGCAACTCATTGGTTTTTAAGCTTAGCAAAAATGAAACAATCTACCTTATTTTATCTTTCTTATGTAGTCTATTTTTTATCCACGTTAGGCCATTAAATTGTTTAATCTTAAACCTCAAAATCTCTTAAAAAAATGTCAAATATTGACCCACCGTTTTAAAACACCAAAAAATGAGTTGATTTAAGTCCCCTCAAATGTTTAAACACAAAAATAAAAGTAAAAAAACTTTTTTTTGATTTTATAAATAACCTCTCGCACAAGCAGTCCCGCATTTGGACTCCCGCACCTGAGTCTCTCTCTCTCTCTCCCTCAGAGTAGACACACACACACATATCGTCAGGGTCTCCAACATACCTCCTACTAACATACCTATGAACATACCCGTTTTTGAAATAGTAAAAAAAAAAAAATTGAGATGGTACTTTTTATATGGATTCGTGATATTGCAGTGTACCCCTGTATAAATAACCAAATGAAAATAATATTTCTTCTTATTTTTAAAAAATAGGTAAAAAAAACTAACAGTTTTACACTTTAAAACTGTCAGTTTTTTTTTACCCTTTAAAAATAAAAATATGAAACTGTTTTAAACATTTTAAAAATATTTTTAAAATAAAAATAAAACTTGTTTATTGTTTTATTAAGTATTTTTTTATAATATTTTTTTTATCTAACAGTAAACATGTTTTATTTTTACTTTTAAACATTTTTAAATTTTTTAAGACATTTTTTTATTTTAATTTTTATTTTTGGGAAACTTTTTTTGGTTATTTTAAAGTAGTCAAAATATTTTTTTTTATATTTGTAAAACAGTTTTTCATAAAATGTAAATTTGAAAAATAAGAAGGTCGCCAATAATTATTGGCGGAAGTGTGGATTGCTACTTTTTACTGCCATCGTATTTTTTATTCATATAAAAAAAACACTTATCACTACTCACTAGAAGTATAGTCATTAATTTATACTAACATGTTCTCACTATTCTTGATGGTGCTTAGTCAACATGCTTAACCCGTGTGAGTAAAAAGGGTTAGATTGTCATTTATCATTTTCCTCATTCAAAGTGGAGCTCCAGAAGAAATTATGGGAGCACTAATAGTGCTACCCTTATTTATTTCTTAAAATAAACTCTTATCACAAAAACTACTTTATGTCCCAATCCTTTGTTCAAGAAATTTATTTAATAAATTTTCTCGATAAACAAAGTTGCGCTCGATTTTTATTGACGCTGAAAATATAGTTGTTCCCATTTATTTTCTTATTTAGAGACGGAAAAATGTTACATGAAATGCAAAAGCTGGTAAAAGTATTTTTTTTCTCGAGTTTTCGCGACAAAAAATTGTGACCGTAGGGAACACAAACATTACAAAAAAATTGAACTGTTTTTGCGACGGATAAAGGTGACGGTACATTAAAATTAAGTTAAAAACTTTTGCGGTGTTAAAAATTTACGGTGAGTAAAAAAGATTTCTTTGGACGGACGTTGCTTTAATTATTAGGGTTCCTCTAATGCACACTAATTTGCATACATGGCCAACAAGAACCGGAGATATATCCACATCCCCATTAATTAATGCTAGGCATATCTTACGTTTTGGGGGGAATGCTAAGGCAGCATATGGAGATATAATATATAGGATAAGTTTGTGTGGAAAATTCTCATAGTTAGTAATGTTCACACGGGACTAACACTCATCAAAGAACCATTCAAGAAATGAAACCTATCCCCAAGCAAGGTTTAAAATGCCATGTCGTTAGGTATCTGCATACATGCAAGGTTTCTTTACATATAAACATATGTAAATTATCTAATTTTATATTTACTTTATCTTTGTACCATGGTGTACCAATTCAGTTAAGAATTTAGTACTCTCAACAAATGGTGTGATGCACCAACCCGGTTTTGAGGTTTTCCAAATCTGAATTATATATTTACTTTAACTTTGTACCATGGTGTACTTTTCATCCATACTTTAAATACTATTTCTTTGTGTCATGTAAATTATCTAATTTTATCACCACTTGATGGAAGTAGACGACGATATAAGTATAACCTTATACAAATCCAATGCGTCAGATCTACAACTACAATTAACTTGCTTTTTTTTTCCAAACAATAACATCATGGTTTAAGTTAATATACCTCAAACGCGAGGGCTTCATTTGAAATTGACTCCTAAATTTAAGGCTTATCATTTATTTTAGCATATATGAATTCCACTTATATAAACTATAAAACTTAGTCCACAAGAAAACACATTTTGGAAAATCATATATGTTGTTTATTTCAGGGTGGGACTTTTTTTTTAAAATTATTTTATTAATAGAGGGAGAAAAAACCTCTCCAAGGGCACTAACAAACGCTAAAGCAGAAATCTTGCAAAAAAGAAACAACTACCTAAAGTAAATTTTAAAAAAAAACATTTAGGTCCTTCGATTTCTAGACCGTGTTCGCTTTCGGACGACGTTCCAGTTGCCTTTTCCACAGTAAAATTTACATCTTTGGAAATAAGATCGAAATCCTTCGCAGACGCTGAATCAAGTTTGGGGAGATCCACGAATAAATCAATGCCGCGATCGTCGTGAATTTTTACACTAGTAGGATTAACTTGGGATAACTCGTCACTTGTATTAATATACTCTAAAGGAGTCATAACTTCAGCACTTTTAGGGTCTTCATAAGAATATGGAATCTCAAATATATCATTAAGCAACACAAACTTATCTCCTATTAATACGATAGAATCACCTAGAAATAAGTGATGAATATAACTTTGTTTTTTATTTTTAAACTTTCCACTTATATTATCCAACGTTTTTTCCGAAATATTTGAAGTATCAAAATTAAAAGTGACATTATCCTTTCCAAAATCTGTTGAGTCAAATCCATTCGAGATATATTGCACCATTTGAGCATTATTCATTTGACTTGCCGATTCTACAGGGCTAACTTCCATATAATTAACTGTTTGAGAGTTATTTGCTCCAAGATTTTTGGACTCTTTATGGGGCTCCTGATTTCCCTCACCCCTTTTGATAAGCCTCTCACCGGAGTTTCCACCTGCGCTGAACTGTTTCTGATCAGATCTACTATTACCAGCATGTATACCGTTTTTTTCTAGAAATCGAATATGACTTTAAGGCAAGTCAGTGTCTTGTCGTAGCAGACCTGTTAAGGTTATGTTAGATTGGACAATACCTGTATCAGCTTGAAGAGACATGTCTTGAACCATCTATGCAGCTTGACGGGACTGGAGTAAGTCTTCTTTATCAACATTAGCAGTGCCTTCTTTTAAAAAAAATTCTTTAAAACTAAAGTCTTTGCTAGCAACGACAATAAACATTTACTCGGTAAGTGATTGTGCGCTTTAACTAGGAAGGTGACAGATTGTGGAGGAAAGTGGCGGTTGATTGGAATGGGGTCAGTTCATATGGGTGGGGTCCTACGGTGGGCCGCTCTACTCATGGGTTGGGGTGGTGGAGGAATATTGCGCTTGGGTGGTGGAATTTCTCAAAGCTCGCCTCCTACCGGGTCGAGAATAGGAGTCACATCAGGTTTTGGAGGGATACTTGGGGGGAGGGGGAATCTCTGAAGGATCTCTTCCTAGGGATGTTTCGTATTGGGGGAGATAGAGAGGGGTCAGTTGAGGATCACAGTCGGATGATAAGGGATCGTTCGGTGTGGGTTCCGAAGTTTAGGAGAAAATTTTGGGATTGGGAACTAGAGGAGTCGGAGGAGTTCTTTGAGTGGTTGAATTTGGCGCCTGTTTCGTCCTTGGCGGCAGATGGATTGTGCTGGACGAGCTCTCATGATGATATTTTCTCTGTGAAGAAATACTAATATGTGTTGAGGGGACGTGGGGATGCTTTTTTCCATGAAAGCCCATCTGGATGAGTCACGCATCCCCCCCCCCCCCCCCCCCCAAGGTTTTCTTCTTTGTGTGGACCGCTGCCAGACAGAAAATCTTGACTATGGAGGGGCTTCAGAGAAGAGGGAGGAGGTTGGCCAATAGATGTTGGTTATGTAAAACTAAGGAGGAGACGTCCAATCACCTTCTTCAACACTGTGAGGTGATTCGGGGTCTTTGGGACTTGTTCTTTTATTTATGTCAGATTCTTTGGATTATACCTTGTACGGTGTACGAGGTGATGACGGCTTGGAGGAGCCCTTTGGGTTGGATTGGCCCGCAGGTGGTCCGGAGGATGGTCCCTCATTGTACTTTTTTGGATCGTCTGGCAAGAGAGGAATAGGAGATGCTTTGAGGGGGTCGAGCTTGCTCCCTCTAATATTCGGTATAATTTTCCGAGCTTTCTTCTTACTTGGTATAGGAGGAGGCAGGATTCGTGGTTGTCTCTCTTTCTTGTGTTTTTTAAGCAGCTCTAGTGGCTAGGCTAGTCCGTTCTGGGCTACGAATTTTGATTTTTGTTTTGTATACTTCTTGTATAAGGGATTCCGCCCTAGGCGGGTTTGTTTTATTGAATCATTTGCTTATCAAAAAAAAAAGTTTGCATTACAAACTATATAGATTAGACTAAAATGGACATTGTTAGGAAACTTGCAATGGTGTTAATCTATATTAACCATCTTAAAAAAATAATGTTACATTGGCCCTGTCCAATTAATTTCCCATCGACTTTGTCATTTCACGCATGCTTTCTCTACACATATTATATAGGTTTTAAGTTTTCAAGGGTTAATGTCTTATTTTCTCTTACGTACTATATAGATTTGACAATAAATAAATGGATTAGCTACGATAATCCTATCATTGAATATGGAAGGCCAAGGCACTCCTGAAAGTGTCATTTTTTCAATAGATCGCGGCGAAGCAGACCATTTTGACGATAGAGGTCATGCAGGAGAGAAGGTAGTTAATGGCGAGTCGATTCTAATTGTGTAAGGAGGCGGTGGCGGAGGAGATGACCAATCATTTACTCCTGCATTATAGAGTGATGAGAGGTTTATAGGAGATTTTGCTATTGATAATCACCCAAAAGTGTTAATTTTATACCCCAAATAAACCCATTTTAATTGCTAGCTCTCGGTAAAATTTGCCTCATTTTTGTATTTGTCTATTTTGCAGGTCAATATGCAGTTGTGGTATCAAATTGTGCTAAATCAAAGAAATTACGGTAAAGTGGCAATCAAAAGCATTCGATGAAGAAAATCAAAGTGATCGTGAAGTTAGAAATCCTCTTTGAGCTCTCCCATATAAATACAGAGCCTAAACCGGGACCAAGCCATCACCTAAGCCCCGTGTATGTTTAGTTTATACTTTGATATTTTTTAGATTTTTATTTGAGTCGTGCTTATTTTTTTATGACTTTTATATTTTATTTGTGCGAGTATAGTTGTAAATATTAGGGTTCGTGTATTTTTTATTTTTTATTTTTTATTTTTTATGTGAGGTGTTTTATATTTTTATGTAAATATAATACGTGTGTGCATTTTATTAGAGTTTTTTTATTTTATTTTTCATTATCTTATTTTATTTGTTTTTAGTTTTATGAGTTTAGTTTTTATTGTTTTTATTTGAGTCTTTTATTATTTTATAAGTTTGAATTCAATTTTTTAATTTTAATAAATTTTATTTTATAATTTTATAATTTTTATATTTTTTGGTTGAGTCGTATAGTTAATTTTAGTCTAATTAATTTGGTACAAAATAAATTCACATACACCCCATACAATACGCCACACATACACCCTAAAGCTACTCTCACTCACATTTTACTACAATGCACAACATATACACCCAAACAACCCCACACCTCATTTCAAATACAAAAATCCATTTACGATTCTCTATCTTCTCTCATCTCTTTCACCAAACAACCCACCATCCTCCTTCTCACTCATACCTCCATAACCATAACCAAAAACTACAAAAACACATATCAAACCCTTATCAAGCCACCATTTACCAACCGTCAACCACCCTGTAACCACCTGCGAATCTACCCTAGCCCCGTCGGCGTGACCCACCTGAACAACCCAGCTACTTCGGCCAACATCCAAGAAAAAACACTAGACCCGACCTTGTCCCCAACGAAACTGCTGGCAACCACACTGCCCAACACCCTCACCAGTACTTTCACTCAGTTTTACACCAATCAAACCCATGAACCAAACCTGCCTAATCCATCCTCCACCTTTTTGCCCCCACCTTAAACCGGCCAACTGCCACCTCTGGCGTACCCATACCTGCCTAGCTGACCCAAATGCAAATATATATATTTTGGGAAAGATAATTTATTTAAAACAAAGTAGTTAGTAATAGCCCCTCACCCGTGACTTACATCAAAGACTAGAAATATATGCTCCAATTTTATGGAAAGCATCTAGAATCTCTAAGCAATAGGAGTTTCTAGGAATACAAAGGGGTTTAATCTTAAATGCTAGTCTAATCTCACCACAAATTTGATTAAAACTAAAGACCCCTACAAATTTCCAATATGTCCCTCTATCCATTTAAGATAGGGGTGGAAATTTTTAACACGACACGACCCAACACGAAATTGACATGAAATCAAAACAGCTTGTCATGTTCGGGCCAAACTTTTTTGGCCCACTGTCGAGTGGTGTCATGTTCGTGCTAGGGAATTGAATCGAAATTGTCCCGTTCTAACCCAATTGTAACACGATATGGGGTCTGATAAGGATCCCAAATTGACTCAATTGTGACCCATTTGTGTGTTTTTTTTAATATTAGCACCTCCAATGGCTTAAAAATAATTAAACCATAAATACATGGTATAAAAGAAAAATTTAACAAAAAAAAACTACCCACGCTCGTATATTATATTCAATCGCATCTCTCTTTGAAAGAAAGAAAAAACAAAAATCGAATTCGCTCTCTCTAACGTTCAGACATCACGCCGCTCATGCCACCGTTCAGACTTCCCCATCATCGTTCGATTTAACAACGGTAAGAACTCAAACCATTATAGAGTTTTTCGGTCAAAACCCTTTTTACACGATTACAAATCCAAAAAATTTACACCTGAGTTTACAATTTTCGATCAAAACTGAGACATCAAAAAGTTACACTTGAGTTTTGGTGTAACAACTTGAACCATTACAAACCCTCCTTACTAAGTTTACAATTTTCGGTCAGAACTGAGAACCCTCAAACCAATACAAAGTTTGTAATGGTCTATATAAATTGTTTATTTACAATTTTAACATATTTCCTTTTGTTCATCTTAATTTTTTTTTGTATAATCAGTTTTCTAATGGTTACTTTTTAACCTATTTGTTATTTTGGAACGTATACGCTGATTTGTTTATTTACAAAGTTATTTACTCAAAGTATTGTATATATTTTAGGCATGGATCGTGGAAAACGATCATCGACGCCCTCCTCTCACATTATGACCATTTATTTTTCAATCAAAAACGTCATAAGTTTGGGTGTCATAATTGATACCCATAAAAACTGTCATATTAGGTTAACAGTTATATATGACAATTTTGGAAAAATAGTCATATCGGCCACGAAAATAGTCATATTTGATTTAAAAAGCGTCATGACAAACAGTTTTCAACATTTTAAAAAGGTCATATAAAATATTTCATCACATGATGGTTTAATATAAACGGTCATAAATTAAACATATAATAAAAAAATTAATTAACAATATTAATGTCATAATTGACAAATAAATCTAAACATTGATCAGAATTCACAATAACATAAAAACAGACTTGAATTTTTTTGTACTTGAAGTCACTTACACCTAAAATGCATCAAACCAAGTCATTTGCCCATATCAAAAAAATAATGGAACACAATTAGATATACCCACCATCTAAATTAATTATCCACAAAAAAATAATGACCTACTACATGTATCATAGCGAGATATACCCACTATGTACATCATTCAAAAATAATGTCTCTAAAAAAATGAACATTCCAAAATCACGCATAAATGCATCGATCCCCGTTTGGCTTTCATGAAATTGTGTCGACAAAGTGCTCCAAATCATATAATATAAGGCTGAGTAAATTCAATGAACTCGTGTTGAAGATCGTTGATCTCAGGAATTTGATATGACGACTTTACAGCCAACTCCTTCATCTAAACAAGACAAATAAAATTACAATTAGCTTTTATCACATCTAAATAAAAAAGAATGCAAAAAAAAATTAAAAAACACGTGACCTTCATTTTTATAGACTTCAATGAATTTTTCAAGAGCTCTCGCTTGATTTTCAATACAAAAAAATCACACACAATTTCTTCTCGTTGTTTAGGGCCCTGAAAATAAAGGAGTTAGTATATTACCTGTGGGTACCTTATTTATCTTTTAGGGCCATAAGAGTAGCCGGACAAAGCCCAGCTAATAATAAGATATGTCCGGCCCAAATTATGGATGCTCTCAATAATAACGGTTAGAATTTGACTTATTCTATCCCCAAAAATATCGGAGGAGATATTCAAGGGATAGTGGACTAGCGGGGCAGTTACCAGCACCCATCTCCCTCTCTTATGGAATATATATATTGTACCCCTGGCCCGGGACAAACAAATAGGTTGAAGTAAGTGTATATGTTGATGAATAATGTGTTGATGAACATAAAATGAATAATGTGTTGATGAACAAAAAATGAATCACAAATGGCATGTTGAAATTAATTTGCAAGAAGCAAGAGCATTGTTAATAAAAATATAACATATGTTATTCATATAACTCTTATTTATGACTGTAAGCATCACTATAAGTAACAAATTTATAAATATATCATTGTCTGAGGAAATCCCATCTTCATTGGATTCCTGGATCCTGGGAACTACTTCTTTAGGATTGAGAAATTATTGTAATTCTTCTTGAGTGAACTGGATTCTCCTATTGAAGAGTCACTGGGAAAGTATTACATAATGATAAATCAAGGATGTTGGTAAGAACACTCTTTATTTTTAATTTGGGCACTTATAGAAAAGTTAAAAAATAAGATTTTACTTTTTGTAAGGGCACTTCCTAAAATAAAGAAGAATATTGAAGGTGGGGAAATGTGTATATATATTTCATCACATGATAAACTGAATCTCCCTCCAACACTGTAATCAAGGTGTGCTAGGGTAGGTCCTCATAAGCATCCAAGTAATCAGGTGGGTGATCCATCGTCAATAGTGCATGGCGTCGAGGGAAGGACCACTCAGATGCTCGGTGCGAAACATTGCCACAGTTGTAGCACCAAAATGTAGGAGGCCTTGTGTGTGGACTAGCAAGAGTAGAGAAAGTATGAACTGAAGCTTCTTTTATAGGAGGTGCTAGGGCAGAGGCCGAAACAAGTACAGTCTGAGAGACCAAAAGAGCTACGGGCGCTTTGTGGTAGGCCTCAGCCTTGGCCGCATACTCGACCGCATTTAGAAAGGTTAGTATCTCTCTCAGTTCAAGATAGGATTAAATGTACAACTGAAACCCAATATATATCGGCTGATCCATTGATCCTCCATCACGGGGGGATGGGATCAGGTGCACAGAACCTGAAACTACTCCGTACACTCTACTACAGATGAGGTGTCCTGCCGGAGAGATTGGACGGAAGCAAAAATTCCTCACTCATAGGAAGGAGGAATGAAAGATGCCTAGAGGGTGGCCATAAGCTCAGTCCAAGTCTGGATAGGGGGTAATCGTGCAGCATCTGGTGGTAGAAGAGGTCGTGCTTCTAGCTAACTACGTTTCGGGCTATTTCCGACTATGTTCAAGGGGTCAAAATCGACTTTAAAGTCGTCAGTTTTGTTTTTCATTTCCGAATTTGGTTCGTGAATGGTTTTTTCGCAATTTTTTACCTATTATGATTGCGTCCTATGGTAATTGATTCAACTATGCATATAAGTTTTTGGTCTATTTATTCTTTGTTAAACACGGTAGATAGTCCTATATTTTTTAAATTACACTTTATTTTTTCGAGAAATAAAAATTTTGTCGTTTTGCGGTTACATACTTTGGAAAATTTTCTTTGTGCCTTCAGGCACGGCAAATACTCTAGTGTGTGTGTGTGTGTGTGTGTGTGTGTGTGTATATATATATGAGAGAGAGAGAGAGAGAGAGAGAGAGAGAGAGAGAGAGAGAGAGAGGATACATATAATATTTTATGTGCCGTTGGTAAAGTTATATACGTATATATACCAAATAAAAATGAATTTAAAGCTTAACATGGGAAAGAGGAGCTCTTGTTGTTGGTAGGGTTTTCTGATCTCTTGTCACTGTGTGTGCCATTAGTCGGGGGTTTTTATATCTTATTGTTGCATGGGTTCTCTGCTCATTTGGGAGCGTATGAGTTGGGAATTTCATTTGGTTGGGAGGTGAAATTTCCTTTTTTTATTAAATTATTACTTCTTAAACATTGAACTCAAATTGGTAACTAATATATTAGATTACTAATGGAAATAATTGTAAGAAATATTAATGGTATAATATTATTAGTAATCAAAAAATTAGTTCGTTACTAAAAGCACATTTTGGCGTAGTGGTAGAAAAACTGTGAAATTTACCTTTATAGGTAGAATCTCTGGGATCTTTAGGAGTCATAAACACATGTGTTTCAAAACACTAAGAATAACTTCACAACCTTCACATGCATATCCTTGGGTTGGAATTTAGGATGACCATCAAACCTAGAAGAAATAACCATTCTCTCATTCTTCATCATAAGTTCCTTGTAATATCCCACTCAACCAACATCAATATTATCCCCTAATTTAACCACTGATCACAGCAGTATTGGGTTTTATCCCAGCACACATCCACAAACTGGTGATAATGGGGTTTGAACCACTGATATATGGGATCCTAAATCACATGCCTTACTAGTGAAGATGTGAAGGCTTCAGTTCTAGAAGAATGCAAACTTACATTTATGAACCATCATCTTTCCTCACTCGGGCGATGTGGGATGTAACTCCTTGGCTACCAAATTGAGGAGGTGCGCTTGCGTTCAAATTAAGAAATTATATAATTAAACTCAGTTTTATCCAATCAAATCCTAAACATGCATCTAGGTGTGATTGAAGAAGATGTAAGACATGCAAGAACATTCAAACACACACATGTGAGGAAAAATCCTCCAAAGGGGCAAAACCTTTTATTTTTTCACTATAATTTGTAATATACAGTTACACGGATTACAATGAAAAACAAGAGTGACACAGAAATACCCCCTAAGCGTCGGTTCTGGTGTCGTCGGCTCAAATCTCCCTCAAGAACTTCTGATGTGCAGCAATGAAGAAGAAAGACAGCTTCTCCACAAAAGTTGAACAAACACAAGGTTGTGTTATTGGGTTGCAAAGGATTCACAAAGATTTTGGCAAAGTTATGTGAATCAAAACATGAGTCTTGGGACTCAAAAAGATGAAGACTAGAGTAATTAGGACTCTTAAATTCGTCTATGAAAGTCTTAGAAAATACACAACTGAAATAGGAATATATATAGGAAACTTGAGTCGGTGGAAAAATCTAAGAGGATCTGTTAGTGATTATTAAATCCGAACCGGTCCGATTTTAATGCCGGATCGGTCCAGTTATCGGATCGGTTCATTTTTAAAATAACTATACCCCGGTTCGGCTTCGATCCGGGGTATACTAGTTTTGATGCAAGATGAATCGGTCTATTTTTTATGCCGGATCGGTCCAGTTATCGGATCGGTTCGTTTTCAAAATGACCGAATCGGTCCGATTTACCAAAAAAACTTTACCAAGGTATGATATTGAAGACGCTTTGATATTCGGATCCGTTGATGTAGATGCGATCTTGAATTTCTTCAATGGTGTAACGGCGGACGACATACATATTGACAATGGTCAAAAATTACCTTACAAATCTCCCCCTATGTCTATTCCGATACAAACATAAAAAATATCCGAATTATCAAATATCAAATTGCCTATACAAATCTACCCTTCCATGAACCCAAAACTGGAAAGATACAAATGAATAAGTCTTCATCGTTTGCTCTTCAAATCTTCAAAACTTCTCAAAGCTTTTCTCATCAGGGTGTGCAATATATGATCATCAATCTTTGTACCTACACACATGAGATAAAGAAAAATACCAAGTGACGTATCGAGTTTGAAATGAGATAAACATAAATATCAATTCATGAGAAAAACTCATAACTTCAAAACTCCCCCATAATATGATAATTCTTTCTCCCCCTTTTTATGATGTTCCCAAATATACAAATGAGAAGAATAAATCAAACAAGCAAAGCCGGGGTGACACAAGGAATAAACTTCTATGTTTGAATTTTTCAAAAAATTTCGCACAAAATATATAACAAACAAAAAAATCACACCATGAACGAACACAAAACATCCAAGTCGATGATAGCGTAAATGTAGGGGTGTGATCAAATTCGATAGGAAAATAAATGCATACAAACATGACACATGTGCACAATGAATATTGGATACTCCTAACGAATGAACTCAAATGCTTCCTTTGGTGTAAAAAAATGGTACGAGACATTGACTTAATCAAATCAAAAAATCAAAGCTCAAAGAGATTTCCACACCAATAAAGTCCAAAATGATTTCAGGCTTTTTCAGGACTTTCAAGGAAATGCAAACCCGGTTAAATTCTCCAACCAAACTCCCTTAGATTTATATTTTGAATAGAGGTAATCTAAATTCTCAAACTTTGGAGAATTGATGGTGAAACCTAATGGCCCATATTTGGCATGAATTGCTTTTTATTGCCTATAAATTTTGTCGGGCTCTTTTAACCTCTTTGGACCCCGTATAATAAAATTCCTCAATTTTTAGGTCCTTTTTAACAGTGGCTTAGTATTCGCAAAGGCTAAATGAACCTTTCGCAACCCTTCCCCGTTGTTTAAATAAACACACAGTCTCACAAAGCGGTTTTCACATGCATTCCAATCTTGTCAAGTTTTATTGCATATTATACGTTGTATAGACAGAATTGAGATGGAAACACTCAAGCCAATATGTGATAGACAAGTAAAATAATCAAGTAAAGTCGTGCATGTGTGCAATAAAGGAGATAGGAGTCAAACATGTAGAAAGATATCACTAATCACATCTCAAAGACTCCAAAACAATGTAAAGCACATGGATGAAATGATGTAGCATCTCAAATCTCTATCAAACAGTCACATGGATATATGGAATGAAGTTGTGACTTTGCTATCATAAATGATCATCCATAAAAGGGGCAAATAAAATACAAAAATCTTTTTGGAATTTTTCAAAAAAATTTATCAAACTAAAATCTTTTTGTGCTTTTCTAAAATATTTCTAAAAAAAATCTTTTTAAATTTTTAAAAGAAATGTAAAAACAAAAAGAATAAAACTTTTAAAGATACAAGCTAACAATAGGAATCAAATAATATGATAATGAAAATGCATCATATGCTAGACACGGACCAACCCCTCAGTCAACTGTGCAAATCCCCAAAGACTTCCTAAGACTCTCAAATCTAAGGGCATCTAAAGGTTTCGTGAAAATATCGACTAACTGACGATCGATGGGAACAAAACTCAGGGATACGACATTTTCCTCAACTAACTGACGTATGAAGTGCTCGCGTAACCTGATGTGCTTTGTGCGCGAATGTTGGACGGGATTGCGGGATATGTGTATCGCGCTCGTGTTATCACAGGAAATGATCATCGTGTCTTGTGAAATCCCATAATCATCCAACATTTGCTTCATCCACAAGAGTTGCGTGAAACAACTCCCGGCGGTGATGTACTCAGCCTCCACAATGAACAAAGAGATGGAGTTTTGCTTCTTACTCAACCAAGAGACAAGAGCAGAACCAAAATAGGAACACCCACCAGAAGTGCTCCTATAACCATCTGCATCCCTGGCCCAATCGGCATCCGAATAGGCGAACAAACGGTCATCGGTATCAAAGGAATACCAAATATCGTATAAGAGAGTCCCACTCACGTATTTGATAATACGTTTTAGAGCGAGTAAGTGTGACTCTTTTGGAGATGCCTGATATCGCGCACAGACTCCAACACTAAAGGCTATGTCGGGACGACTAGCAGTCAAGTAGAGAAGACTACCTATCATACTCCGATATAAGGTTTTCTTTATGTCCTTACTTGAAGTGTCTTTACTAAGCTTGATAGAAGTACTCATAGGTGTACGTGCATGCTTAGAGGAGTCTAAACCAAATTTCTTCACTAGGTCTCTAGCATACTTGGATTGAGAGATGAACATCCCATGCTCTAGCTGATGCACCTGGAGGCCAAGGAACAAAGTAAGCTCGCCTACCATGCTCATCTAAAACTCATTTTTCATCTCCTCCTCAAAGTGGTGAGCATACTGGAATCATGTGGATCCAAAGACTATGTCATCCACATAGACCTGGGCAACCAAAATAGCACCGTTATCTCTCCTGACGAACAACGTCATATCAACTCCCCCTCTTTTGAAGCCACGGGATAAGAGATAGGAAGTAAGCCTCTTGTACCAAGCACAAGATGCTTGCTTAAAACCATATAAGACTTTCTGATAGGCAGGGTTTCGCCGCGGCGCGAGAGTCACCTACGTGCCGGTCGTTTTGAATTCGACTCACCTGAGCTATACAAAAACCTAAACTACGACTACACTCAACGGGTGAGTATAGCGGTAAGACGGGTATCAAAAATCCACATAGACGAGTTGCTAGAATTCAAGTGATTTAATACTCCGAAATAAAAGTGTAAAAGATGATTACAATCTAAAAGAAAAAATATGCATAATGGGAAATGTTAATCTAGGCAAGGTATTGAAACTAGATAAAGAAAGCGAGTAAAACTATAGGTTGTGTCGAATATCCATTACTCGAGTTAATTAGTATAAAATGGTTACATGGGTCGACGAGTTATTACAAATGCGTCTCATTTCGACAGTTAATTAAATCAAGGGTTGTTACGCCCTAAATCATCATAAAAGCCTAATAAGATTTTGGCGTCAACAAATATCCCGGAAATTAAGCGCAAAAGGTCGTCAGCACGGGACATACATGATATGCCCCGTCAAATCCCCTAGGCGTAATAACTAAGACAACGCACCCAAAATACACCCGTAAACTCCATCACCAAAGCAAAGCAACACGTCAACTCGAGTGAGTTCCATTCAAACACAACCTAATTTAAATTAGCTAGAAAGCATGTTAAAAACGCGGTAAATGAAAGCGTGTAAATAAACGCGATAAAACTATACTAGAAATCACGTGATCAAAGCATGTAAATAAAGTATGTAAACCTAAATTAGAAAGCTTGTAAATGAACTAGAAAGCAAGAAATGAAGAAATACAAACTATATTAATGGTAGGGGAGATGAATAGTCAACTTACAATCCAAATGGGGTGTCAAACCAAAGAGAAATGAAGAAGAACCAAGCAAAAACCCAAACCCTAACCTATTATATCTTCTAAAACTATCTAAAAACGTTCACACTGAATATTACAACAAAATTGGTATATATACCAAGTTAGAACAAAAGAAAAGAAGAAAGAAAATGAAAAGAAAATATCTGCAAGAAAAAATAGGGGATCGATCGATCGACCCTTGTGGTTGATTGATCGACTGTTAAAATCGTGGCAAAAATATAGAGGATCGATCGATCGACCCCCAGGCTCGATCGATCGATCAAGCAGGGCAGGCTACAGAATCCCCTGTTTTGGTATGCAATTCATCTCCGCTCAAATCGCCGTAACTTTGTCATACGGACTCGGAATCACATACCGTTCACGGCCACACGAAGCTAGCGAGGAGGGATACAACTTTCGTGTAGATGTCGGGCCAGGTGCCCAAGATATGAAATGACCGAATTGCCCTTGAACGTGCGATTGTGTACGGAAATTGCGCGAAATGCGTCCGAATCCCATACTTAGTACCTAAATACCTACAAAAGCCCAATTATACCTCATATAGAATGTTAACAATATAAACAGAGGTTGTCTGGTTAACGGGCTTAAATATAGAGATTAAGGCACCCGAGGGGGCTAAAATGCGTAGGTTCGACGGATCAAATACGCGATATTTGCGTATTATCACACCCCCTAACTTACACATTGCTAGTCCCTAGCAATGAAATAGGATGCAACAAGAACAACAAGCACCAAAAACAGGATAAGTACAAAAATATGGTATAAACGCATAAAGCCACTTTCACGGGAGATTCGATTGCATTTAGCATATGCAATACGACGTTAAACCCCTAGGTTACCCTAGTGGACGAGTGTCGTCTCGTGAGGGTTTTCAGTGATGGTACCCACAAACATCAGGGTTTTCAGTGATGGTACCCACAAACATCATAAAGTTTCCTCAAAATATGCCCAATCAAGTACGACAAACTCATCAATGCGAACAAGATTTCAACATGTTATTAGCATAGCAAACGAATTCGCGTGAGAAGTCCGTAGTTATTAACATTATCAACTGCACCTCAATGAATTGAAACTCTAACATGTGGGAGGGGAGTGAGCATATGCGAAGTATGATTTGGCGAAAAACTTAAATAACTCGGATACTAAATATCAAAGCGTGCATAAAAGTCAATCCTCACGGGCATTACACTCATCAAATGAATCCACTTGAAACAGGGAGGTAACACACGGGACATGCGGGCATAAGGAGTAAATGTAAAGAAAAACTAGGCCGCGCACATATCAAAAATGAAGAACGCTATATAGGAAATAAAAATTGTAATCTCAGTGAAAGGATACCGCACATATAAAAGAGGCGAAATGCATTTTCACAGATTATCAAAACTATTTAAACCTTTGAATTACATCAACCTAAGATCACATAGGACTTCAATGTGGTTGTAATGTAGGCTAGGTTAAGGTACGAAATGAAAGGGATGTATATACGGATTCAAAGTGTTTGGGGATGAAACTCGGGAAAATGGGAAAAAGTGGGCAATTTCAAAATTGGACAAATGATTTCCAAACGAGCATTAGATATAACAATCAAGAGAGTAACAAGGATTATTGAATCACATACAAACACTATAAACAACTTTCTCTTTCTTTTTCTTTTCTTCTTTTTCTCATTTTTTTTCTTTTGTTTTCTTTTGTTTTTAACTTTCTCTTTTTCACTCTTTTTCTTTTCACTACTTACTCTTTTCATACTCAAATTGCAACCACAACACAACAATATCATTCAATCCCAAGCATAACTCGTACTGTCAACTAGGCAATAACAAGTTTTTATACTTTTGATATCCAAATCCGCTTCGCACATAAGGGCTTAAATATATGGCATAACTCGTACTGTCAACTAGGTGATTATAGATTATCGAAGATATTTGTTTAAATTCTTACAATGAGTACTTTTTTTAACTGAATTATAATATTTATTTATGGGTAGCGCTATTAGCACTCCCAAATCTTCTTTCGGCGCTCCACTTTGCGTGATGAAAATGATAAATGGCAATCCAACCCTTTTCACACACGGGTTAAGCATGTTGACTAAGCACCACCAGGGATAGTGTGAACATGTTAGTATAAATTAATGACTAAAGTTCTAGTGAGAAGTGATAATGGTTTTTTTATATGAATAAAAAATACAATTGCACTAAAGAGTAGCAATCCACACTTCCTCCAGTAATTATTGGCGACCTTCTTATTTTTCAAATTTATATTGTGAAAAAACACTGTTTTAAAAATATAAAAAATATATTTTTGCTATTTTAAAATTAAAAACGAAAGTTTCCCAAAAAAAATTAGAAAAAACCTGTTTTCAAAAATTTTAAAATCTTTAAAAAATAAAAATAAAGCGTGTTCACTGTTTTATTGAATATTTTTTTTATAAAATGCGACACAATATGATTTTTTTTACTATTATGGTCAAGTAAAAGCGACGCACATGTTTTTTTTTACCAAACACAAACTCGATCCGATGTGTTGTGTATGTTTTATTTCGATCGTGTTTGTGTTTGATAAAAAAACAATAAAATTTCATGTTTGCGTTTGGTAAAAACAATATTATTTGTGTTTGGAAAAAAACAATAACGTTTTGTATATTTTTTTTGAATTACAAAATGACTTAAATAGTACAACGCACTTGACATGCAGGTGGGTTACAAGCATAAGAGTTAATAAAATTATAGATGTGACGTTGTCACATGTGTTATTGTTGTTATTATTATCGTTATTTTTTAATTTAAGAGACCAATAGGTAGTGAGATATTTATTAATCGAAAATATTATTTAAATTATAAAAATAATTTAATTTTAATTAAAATTCTTATTAAAATATATTATTACTGTTAAAACATGGATAAAATAGAAGAAAATGACATAAAAAATTACATTAGTTTATTCTTTTAGTAAATCTATACTAACATGAGGTGGAATGAAATTCATATGATGAGAATCATTCTTATTCCAATTGCGTCTATTGTCATGAAGAACAATAGTTTATTTAGCATACAACGTTTAATAGGACAAGCAGATACTTAAAATATTCAGTAGAGCAATAACTTCTTTTGTTATAAGAGTTGATGTCACTCCCTTTGATTATGTGATAATTAAAACACAATATCAACTAACGAGGGAGAAAAATGAACCCTTATATAAAAAGATATGTTATAAATGTGGTAATAAGGAATATTTTTCCTGCTTAAGTTGTAGTTACTGAGAACTACTTTCAGTAGGGCCGCTGCCCTACAAAGTTGCCAGGAGGGTCGTAGTTGCAAGAAACGAACCACCACCCGTCGTTGCACCTAGCCCTAGCACACCCAACTCGAGCCGAGTTTCGCCAAACCACCTGTGTGTAGTGGAGACACTGTCGTCCGTTGATGCATGAGTTGGAGTTGTAGTTATAGTCATCTCTCTCACCCACCCACAATCCCACCGCCGCCCGCCCGGTAAAGTCACCGCTGCCCTTGGCTAGGTTCTCACCGTATGGCCCACTTGAATGCACAAGGTTGCAGTCACGGACCCTCTGATTCACATAATTTTGCGCGTAGGCTGCCACCGTGTTGTCCCATGCGATAGGCCCTACCCCCACCGCCCGACGAGCAGCGTTGTGGGCATTCACGTAATCTTGAGGGGAGTTTTGGGCTTGGGAACAAAGAGCCGTGGCTAAAACTACAAAGCAAACAACCACAATAGATCTTTTTGACGTCCCCATCACTTAATGATACAGATATCTTACGTTTTTGAATGAATGTTAAGGCAACATATCCAAGAGATATATATAGGATAACCTTGTGTGTACAGTTGGTAGAATCTTCAAACGGGACTAACACTCAACGAGGAACCATTCAAGAAATTAACCCTATCCCCAAGCAATATAGAAATCTTTTCAGACAAAGACACATAGCCATCACCTTGAGAAAGCGATGGATAGTATCTGTTAAAACAATTACATACATGGAAGGTTTCTTTACATATAAACATGTGCGGTAGAATCAGTTGACTTGCTTATTCAAACATAAATAATATCCGCTTCAAGGATTTACTTATTTACTATATACGGAGTAATTTAGTACTCTCAACATATGGTGTGATGCAACTCATTGGTTTTTAAGCTTAGCAAAAATGAAACAATCTACCTTATTTTATCTTTCTTATGTAGTCTATTTTTTATCCACGTTAGGCCATTAAATTGTTTAATCTTAAACCTCAAAATCTCTTAAAAAAATGTCAAATATTGACCCACCGTTTTAAAACACCAAAAAATGAGTTGATTTAAGTCCCCTCAAATGTTTAAACACAAAAATAAAAGTAAAAAAACTTTTTTTTGATTTTATAAATAACCTCTCGCACAAGCAGTCCCGCATTTGGACTCCCGCACCTGAGTCTCTCTCTCTCTCTCCCTCAGAGTAGACACACACACACATATCGTCAGGGTCTCCAACATACCTCCTACTAACATACCTATGAACATACCCGTTTTTGAAATAGTAAAAAAAAAAAAATTGAGATGGTACTTTTTATATGGATTCGTGATATTGCAGTGTACCCCTGTATAAATAACCAAATGAAAATAATATTTCTTCTTATTTTTAAAAAATAGGTAAAAAAAACTAACAGTTTTACACTTTAAAACTGTCAGTTTTTTTTTACCCTTTAAAAATAAAAATATGAAACTGTTTTAAACATTTTAAAAATATTTTTAAAATAAAAATAAAACTTGTTTACTGTTTTATTAAGTATTTTTTTATAATATTTTTTTTATCTAACAGTAAACATGTTTTATTTTTACTTTTAAACATTTTTAAATTTTTTAAGACATTTTTTTATTTTAATTTTTATTTTTGGGAAACTTTTTTTGGTTATTTTAAAGTAGTCAAAATATTTTTTTTTATATTTGTAAAACAGTTTTTCATAAAATGTAAATTTGAAAAATAAGAAGGTCGCCAATAATTATTGGCGGAAGTGTGGATTGCTACTTTTTACTGCCATCGTATTTTTTATTCATATAAAAAAAACACTTATCACTACTCACTAGAAGTATAGTCATTAATTTATACTAACATGTTCTCACTATTCTTGATGGTGCTTAGTCAACATGCTTAACCCGTGTGAGTAAAAAGGGTTAGATTGTCATTTATCATTTTCCTCATTCAAAGTGGAGCTCCAGAAGAAATTATGGGAGCACTAATAGTGCTACCCTTATTTATTTCTTAAAATAAACTCTTATCACAAAAACTACTTTATGTCCCAATCCTTTGTTCAAGAAATTTATTTAATAAATTTTCTCGATAAACAAAGTTGCGCTCGATTTTTATTGATGCTGAAAATATAGTTGTTCCCATTTATTTTCTTATTTAGAGACGGAAAAATGTTACATGAAATGCAAAAGCTGGTAAAAGTATTTTTTTTCTCGAGTTTTCGCGACAAAAAATTGTGACCGTAGGGAACACAAACATTACAAAAAAATTGAACTGTTTTTGCGACGGATAAAGGTGACGGTACATTAAAATTAAGTTAAAAACTTTTGCGGTGTTAAAAATTTACGGTGAGTAAAAAAGATTTCTTTGGACGGACGTTGCTTTAATTATTAGGGTTCCTCTAATGCACACTAATTTGCATACATGGCCAACAAGAACCGGAGATATATCCACATCCCCATTAATTAATGCTAGGCATATCTTACGTTTTGGGGGGAATGCTAAGGCAGCATATGGAGATATAATATATAGGATAAGTTTGTGTGGAAAATTCTCATAGTTAGTAATGTTCACACGGGACTAACACTCATCAAAGAACCATTCAAGAAATGAAACCTATCCCCAAGCAAGGTTTAAAATGCCATGTCGCTAGGTATCTGCATACATGCAAGGTTTCTTTACATATAAACATATGTAAATTATCTAATTTTATATTTACTTTATCTTTGTACCATGGTGTACCAATTCAGTTAAGAATTTAGTACTCTCAACAAATGGTGTGATGCACCAACCCGGTTTTGAGGTTTTCCAAATCTGAATTATATATTTACTTTATCTTTGTACCATGGTGTACTTTTCATCCATACTTTAAATACTATTTCTTTGTGTCATGTAAATTATCTAATTTTATCACCACTTGATGGAAGTAGACGACGATATAAGTATAACCTTATACAAATCCAATGCGTCAGATCTACAACTACAATTAACTTGCTTTTTTTTTCCAAACAATAACATCATGGTTTAAGTTAATATACCTCAAACGCGAGGGCTTCATTTGAAATTGACTCCTAAATTTAAGGCTTATCATTTATTTTAGCATATATGAATTCCACTTATATAAACTATAAAACTTAGTCCACAAGAAAACACATTTTGGAAAATCATATATGTTGTTTATTTCAGGGTGGGACTTTTTTTTTAAAATTATTTTATTAATAGAGGGAGAAAAAACCTCTCCAAGGGCACTAACAAACGCTAAAGCAGAAATCTTGCAAAAAAGAAACAACTACCTAAAGTAAATTTAAAAAAAAAAACATTTAGGTCCTTCGATTTCTAGACCGTGTTCGCTTTCGGACGACGTTCCAGTTGCCTTTTCCACAGTAAAATTTACATCTTTGGAAATAAGATCGAAATCCTTCGCAGACGCTGAATCAAGTTTGGGGAGATCCACGAATAAATCAATGCCGCGATCGTCGTGAATTTTTACACTAGTAGGATTAACTTGGGATAACTCGTCACTTGTATTAATATACTCTAAAGGAGTCATAACTTCAGCACTTTTAGGGTCTTCATAAGAATATGGAATCTCAAATATATCATTAAGCAACACAAACTTATCTCCTATTAATACGATAGAATCACCTAGAAATAAGTGATGAATATAACTTTGTTTTTTATTTTTAAACTTTCCACTTATATTATCCAACGTTTTTTCCGAAATATTTGAAGTATCAAAATTAAAAGTGACATTATCCTTTCCAAAATCTGTTGAGTCAAATCCATTCGAGATATATTGCACCATTTGAGCATTATTCATTTGACTTGCCGATTCTACAGGGCTAACTTCCATATAATTAACTGTTTGAGAGTTATTTGCTCCAAGATTTTTGGACTCTTTATGGGGCTCCTGATTTCCCTCACCCCTTTTGATAAGCCTCTCACCGGAGTTTCCACCTGCGCTGAACTGTTTCTGATCAGATCTACTATTACCAGCATGTATACCGTTTTTTTCTAGAAATCGAATATGACTTTAAGGCAAGTCAGTGTCTTGTCGTAGCAGACCTGTTAAGGTTATGTTAGATTGGACAATACTTGTATCAGCTTGAAGAGACATGTCTTGAACCATCTATGCAGCTTGACGGGACTGGAGTAAGTCTGCTTTATCAACATTAGCAGTGCCTTCTTTTAAAAAAAATTCTTTAAAACTAAAGTCTTTGCTGGCAACGACAATAAACATTTACTCGATAAGTGATTGTGCGCTTTAACTAGGAAGGTGACAGATTGTGGAGGAAAGTGGCGGTTGATTGGAATGGGGTCAGTTCATATGGGTGGGGTCCTACGGTGGGCCGCTCTACTCATGGGTTGGGGTGGTGGAGGAATATTGCGCTTGGGTGGGGGAATTTCTCAAAGCTCACCTCCTACCGGGTCGAGAATAGGAGTCACATCAGGTTTTGGAGGGATACTTGGGGGGAGGGGGAATCTCTGAAGGATCTCTTCCTAGGGATGTTTCGTATTGGGGGAGATAGAGAGGGGTCAGTTGAGGATCACAGACGGATGATAAGGGATCGTTCGGTGTGGGTTCCGAAGTTTAGGAGAAAATATTGGGATTGGGAACTAGAGGAGTCGGAGGAGTTCTTTGAGTGGTTGAATTTGGCGCCTGTTTCGTCCTTGGCGGCAGATGGATTGTGGTGGACGAGCTCTCATGATGATATTTTCTCTGTGAAGAAATACTAATATGTGTTGAGGGGACGTGGGGATGCTTTTTTTCCATGAAAGCCCATCTGGATGAGTCATGAACCCCCCCCCCCCCCCCCTAAGGTTTGCTTCTTTGTGTGGACCGCTGCCAGACAGAAAATCTTGACTATGGAGGGGCTTCAGAGAAGAGGGAGGAGGTTGGCCAATAGATGTTGGTTATGTAAAACTAAGGAGGAGACGTCCAATCACCTTCTTCAACACTGTGAGGTGATTCGGGGTCTTTAGGACTTGTTTTCTATTTATGTCCGATTCTTTGGATTATACCTTGTACGGTGTATGAGGTGATGACGGCTTGGAGGAGCCCTTTGGGTTGGATTGGCCCGCGGGTGGTCCGGAGGATGGTCCCTCATTGTACTTTTTTGGATCGTCTGGCAAGAGAGGAATAGGAGATGCTTTGAGGGGGTCGAGCTTGCTCCCTCTAATATTCGGTATAATTTTCCGAGCTTTCTTCTTACTTGGTATAGGAGGAGGCAGGATTCGTGGTTGTCTCTCTTTCTTGTGTTTTTTAAGGAGCTCTAGTGGCTAGGCTAGTTCGTTCTGGGCTACGAATTTTGATTTTTGTTTTGTATACTTCTTGTATAAGGGATTCCGCCCTAGGCGGGTTTGTTTTATTGAATCATTTGCTTATCAAAAAAAAAAGTTTGCATTACAAACTATATAGATTAGACTAAAATGGACATTGTTAGGAAACTTGCAATGGTGTTAATCTATATTAACCATCTTAAAAAAATAATGTTACATTTGCCCTGTCCAATTAATTTCCCATCGACTTTGTCATTTCACGCATGCTTTCTCTACACATATTATATATGTTTTAAGTTTTCAAGGGTTAATGTCTTATTTTCTCTTACGTACTATATAGATTTGACAATAAATAAATGGATTAGCTACGATAATCCTATCATTGAATATGGAAGGCCAAGGCACTCCTGAAAGTGTCATTTTTTCAATAGATCGCGGCGAAGCAGACCATTTTGACGATAGAGGTCATGCAGGAGAGAAGGTAGTTAATGGCGAGTCGATGCTAATTGTGTAAGGAGGCGGTGGCGGAGGAGATGACCAATCATTTACTCCTGCATTATAGAGTGATGAGAGGTTTATAGGAGATTTTGCTATTGATAATCACCCAAAAGTGTTAATTTTATACCCCAAATAAATCCATTTTAATTGCTAGCTCTCGGTAAAATTTGCCTCATTTTTGTATTTGTCTATTTTGCAGGTCAATATGCAGTTGTGGTATCAAATTGTGCTAAATCAAAGAAATTACGGTAAAGTGCCAATCAAAAGCATTCGATGAAGAAAATCAAAGTGATCGTGAAGTTAGAAATCCTCTTTGAGCTCTCCCATATAAATACAGAGCCTAAACCGGGACCAAGCCATCACCTAAGCCCCGTGTATGTTTAGTTTATACTTTGATATTTTTTAGATTTTTATTTGAGTCGTGTTTATTTTTTTATGACTTTTATATTTTATTTGTGCGAGTATAGTTGTAAATATTAGGGTTCGTGTATTTTTTATTTTTATTTTTTTATGTGAGGTGTTTTATATTTTTATGTAAATATAATACGTGTGTGCATTTTATTAGAGTTTTTTTATTTTATTTTTCATTATCTTATTTTATTTGTTTTTAGTTTTATGAGTTTAGTTTTTATTGTTTTTATTTGAGTCTTTTATTATTTTATAAGTTTGAATTCAATTTTTTAATTTTAATAAATTTTATTTTATAATTTTATAATTTTTATATTTTTTGGTTGAGTCGTATAGTTAATTTTAGTCTAATTAATTTGGTACAAAATAAATTCACATACACCCCATACAATACGCCACACATACACCCTAAAGCTACTCTCACTCACATTTTACTACAATGCACAACATATACACCCAAACAACCCCACACCTCATTTCAAATACAAAAATCCATTTACGATTCTCTATCTTCTCTCATCTCTTTCACCAAACAACCCACCATCCTCCTTCTCACTCATACCTCCATAACCATAACCAAAAACTACAAAAACACATATCAAACCCTTATCAAGCCACCATTTACCAACCGTCACCCACCCTGTAACCACCTGCGAATCTACCCTAGCCTCGTCGGCGTGACCCACCTGAACAACCCAGCTACTTCGGCCAACATCCAAGAAAAAACACTAGACCCGACCTTGTCCCCAACGAAACTGCTGGCAACCACACTGCCCAACACCCTCACCAGTACTTTCACTCAGTTTTACACCAATCAAACCCATGAACCAAACCTGCCTAATCCATCCTCCACCCTTTTGCCCCCACCTTAAACTGGCCAACTGCCACCTCTGGCGTACCTATACCTGCCTAGCTGACCCAAATGCAAATATATATATTTTGGGAAAGATAATTTATTTAAAACAAAGTAGTTAGTAATAGCCCCTCACCCGTGACTTACATCAAAGACTAGAAATATATGCTCCAATTTTATGGAAAGCATCTAGAATCTCTAAGCAATAGGAGTTTCTAGGACTACAAAGGGGTTTATTCTTAAATGCTAGTCTAATCTCACCACAAATTTGATTAAAACTAAAAGACCCCTACAAATTTCCAATATGTCCCTCTATCCATGTAAGATAGGGTTGGAAATTTTTAACACGATACGACCCAACACGAAATTGACATGAAATCAAAACAGCTTGTCATGTTCGGGCCAAACTTTTTTGGCCCACTGTCGAGTGGTGTCATGTTCGTGCTAGGGAATTGAATCGAAATTGTCCCGTTCTAACCCAATTGTAACACGATATGGGGCCCGATAAGGATCCCAAATTGACTCAATTGGACCCATTTGAGTGTTTTTTTTAATAATAGCACCTCCAATGGCTTAAAAAATAATTAAACCATAAATACATGGTATAAAAGAAAAATTTAACAAAAAAAAACTACCCACACTCGTATATTATATTCAATCGCATCTCTCTTTGAAAGAAAGAAAAAACAAAAATCGAATTAAAACAAAAATTGAATTCGCTCTCTCTAACGTTCAGACATCACGCCGCTCATGCCACCGTTCAGACTTCCCCATCGTCGTTCGATTTAACAACGGTAAGAACTCAAACCATTATAGAGTTTTTCGGTCAAAACCCTTTTTACACGATTACAAATCCGAAAAATTTACACCTGAGTTTACAATTTTCGATCAAAACTGAGACATCAAAAAGTTACACTTGAGTTTTGGTGTAACAACTTGAACCATTACAAACCCTCCTTACTAAGTTTACAATTTTCGGTCAGAACTGAGAACCCTCAAACCATTACAAAGTTTGTAATGGTCTATATAAATTGTTTATTTACAATTTTAACATATTTCCTTTTGTTCATCTTAATTTTTTTTTTGTATAATCAGTTTTCTAATGGTTACTTTTTAACCTATTTGTTATCTTTCTTCGGTAGTGTATTTTTTATCCACGTTAGGCCATTAAATTGTTTAATCTTAAACCTCAAAATCTCTTAAAAAAATGTCAAACATTGACCCACCGTTTTAAACACCAAAAATGAGTTGATTTAAGTCCCCTCAAATGTTTAAACACAAAAATAAAAGTAAAAAAAACTTTTTTTTGATTTTATAAATAACCTCTCGCACAAGCAGTCCCGCATTTGGACTCCCGCACCTGAGTCTCTCTCTCTCTCCCTCAGAGTATATATATATAAATGTACACACACACATACAGTCAGGCTCTCCAACATAACTCCTACCAACATACCTATGAACATACCCATTTTTGAAATAGTAAAAAAAATATTTTTGAGATGGTAATTTTTATATGGATTATTGATATTTCAGTGTGCCCCTGTATAAAAAAACAAATGAAAATAATATTTTTCTTATTTTTAAAAAACAGGTAAACAAAACTGATAAAACTGTCAGTTTTTTTTTACCCTTTAAAAATAAAAACAAAAAACTGTTTTAAACATTTTAAAAATATTTTTAAAATAAAAATAAAACATGTTTACTGTTTTATTAAGTATTTTTTATTAATATTTTTTTTATCTAACAGTAAGCACTTTTTATTTTTACTTTTAAACCTCTTTAAATTTTTTAAAACATTTTTTTATTTTTATTTTTGTTTTTGGGAAAATTTTTTTTTGTTATTTTAAAATAGTTAAAATATTTTTTTTATATTTGTAAAACTGTTTTTTATAAAATGTAAATTAGAAAAATAAGAAGGTCGACAATAATTATTGGCGGAAGTGTGGATTGCTACTCTTTACTGCAATTGTGTTCTTTATTCATATAAAAAAAACACTTATCACTACTCACTAGAACTATAGCCGTCACTGTTCTTGATGGTGCGTAGTCAACATGCTTAACCCGTGAGTGAAAAGGGTTAGATTGTCATTTATCATTTTCCTCATCCAAAGTGAAGCTCCAGAAGAAGTTATGGGAGCACTAATAGCGCTACCCTTATTTATTTCTTAAAATAAACTCTAATCACAAAAAGTACTTTATGTCCCAATCCTTTGTTCAAGAAATTTATTTATTATATTTTCTCGATGAACAAAGTTGCCTTCCATTTTTATTGACGCTGAAAATATAGTTGTTCTCATTTATTTTCTTATTTAGAGACGGAAAAATGTTACATAAAATGCAAAAACCGGTAAAAGTATCTTTTATCGTGTTTTCGCGACAAAAAATTGTGACGGTAGGGAACACAAACATTACAAAAAAATTGACCTGTTTTTGCGACGGATAAAGGTGACGGTACATTAAAATTAAGTTAAAAACTTTTGAGGTGTTAAAAATTTACGGTGAGTTAAAAACATTTATTTGGACGGACGTTGCTTTAATTATTAGGGTTCCTCTAATGCACACTAATTTGCATACACGGCAAACAAGAACCGGAGATATATCCACATCCCCATAAATTAATGCTGGGCACATCTTACGTTTTGGGGGGAATGTTAAGGTAACATATGGAGATATAATATATAGGATAAGTTTGTGTGGAAAATTCTCATAGTTAGTAATGTTCAGACGGGACTAACACTCATCAAAGAACCATTCAAGAAATGAAACCTATCCCCAAGCAATATAGAAATCTCTTCAGACATAAACATCACCTTGAGAAAACTATGGATAGTGATTTAAAATGCCATGTTAGGTATCTGCATACATGCAAGGTTTCTTTACATACAAACATGCCATCTGTATTCAATTGACTGTCATTCTAAAAATAATTGACTGCGTGTGAATTTTTGTACGGTAATTGCAAGGGGTTACCAATTCAGTTAAGAATTTAGTACTCTAAACAAATGGTGTGATGCACCAACCCGGTTTTGAGGCTTTCCAAACTAAATTATATATTTAATTTATCTTTGTACCATGGTGTACTTTTCATCCATACTTTAAATACTATTTCTTTGTGTCATGTAAATTATCTAATTTTATCACCACTTGAGGGAAGTAGACGACTATATATGTATAACCTTATACAAATCCAATGCGTCAGATATACAACTACAATAAACTTTCTTTTTTTTTTTCCAAACAATATCATGGTTTAAGTTAATAT
Organism: Sambucus nigra; assembly: GCA_949130495.1. Lineage (NCBI taxonomy): Eukaryota > Viridiplantae > Streptophyta > Magnoliopsida > Dipsacales > Adoxaceae > Sambucus > Sambucus nigra. Next base: position 655,606,250 of record OX422215.1, on the reverse strand, counting down.
ACCTCAAACGCGAGGGCTTCATTTGAAATTGGCTCCTAAATCTAAGGCTTATCATTTATTTTAGCATATATGAATTCCACTTATATAAACTATAAAACTTAGTCCACAAGAAAACACATTTTGGAAAATCATATATGTTGTTACTTTCCGGGTGGGACTCCCCCCCCCCCCCCCCCCCCCCTCCCCCCACCAAACGGTTTGGGATGTTTTTTTTAACTATTTTAATAATGGATGGTGAAAAAGCCTCTCCAATGGCACTAACAAACGCTAAAGAAGAAATCTTGCAAAAAAAAACTGCCTGAAGCAAATTTAAAAAAAAAACATTTAGGTCCTTCGATTTTTAGACCGCGTTCGCTTTCGGACGACGTTCCAATTGCCTTTCTCCGTTGTAGAATTTACATCTTTCGAAATAAGATCGGAATCCTCCGCAGACGCTGAATCAGGATTGGGGAGATCCATGAATAAATCAATGTCGCGATCGTCGGGAATTTGTACACTAATAGGATTATCTTGGGATAGAATGCAAATACATGCAAGCAAGTCTACACATGCTTAGTCACCAGGAGCTGTTCAAAGGAAGCTAAAATGTCACAACAACTTTGAGTTGTTATTTGTAACAGCTAGTTTTTCCTTTTATTTCTCCTTATTAGTTGTTAGCCGTTTTGTTTTTCCCTTATCAGTTCCAACGTTAAGTTTGTAAAGATGTATTATAAATAAGCTGCTATCTATGATGAATAAAGGCGAGCTAAAGTTGCATATTCTAATGTGAGTTCTGAGTTCTAAAATCTTTCATGGTATCAGAGCAGTAAAGCTCTCACGAGTAATCTCGATCCTGATATTCCGTTTCTCCGGCGGCGGTAGTCACCGTTCATTTCTACCGTCCGCCGGATTCAAAACTTTGGCATCTCCATCCTTAATCATTTGCTCAGTCAATAAGTTTTGTGCAACAAATCAAGCTCTCTCCAGATCCAATGCTTTATCATATCCACATGTTTGTATGGCCTTCTGTTGACGCTCATTCCTTGTCTTGCACCAGCTGAAAAGTTATTTTATTCTTTGAAAGAGATCATTTGGATCTGTTTTCACTCGTACAGAAATTCCAGCAACTTTGATCCCAAAGGTCATGATTTCTATAAAATCTCATGCACTAAACTGCTTTGCAAGAAAGCAAGCTTTATGTTTTTAGAAACAATGGCTACAAAATAGCTTTGCTGGAATATCATACGCCTACCCCTTCCTTGTCATGGGAATTATAGCCAAGATCCTTTTCTTCATCATTCTCAGCAATATTGGCCTTCAGCAGATAAATTAGTCCCATATAAGGTTTAAGGTGATGACGTGGCTTTGCAAAAAAATAAAATCTAAACAGACTTTCATGCTTTGTTAATTGGTGGGAATACATCCATCCGTCCGTATCTGGAATGAAAAAAAAAACATATCCAGATTTGTGGGAAGTTAGTCCACATTGAATTTTAAAAAAAAAAAAAAAAATCATGTACCTAGTTCACATGATCTAAAATATCTATGGCCCCTGAATCCATCGTGATCAATCCCAAGAAGCATAGAGCCTCTGAATCCATTGGAATCAAGCTCAGTTTGGCCCAAGAGTCCCATTACAGGTGTCGGTCCCGCCAAAACCGATAATTGAGCCCCTGAATCTTTTAAGATCAAGCTCATTTTGATAAAAAAAAAACAAAAAAAAGGCCCATTACAGGTGTCGGTCCAGCCAAAACCGTTGATTGAGCCTCTGAATTAATTTTGATCAAGCTAATTATGGTCTACGAGACCTTCTATTTTTTTAAGATGAATATCGCGCCCTAGTGTCTACTGCGGTGGAAATGATATGGGTTATGCTTATTCTCAAGGATCATGGTGTTAGTGGTGATCTTCTGAATCGGTTTGATTGCACTCAACATCAACTTATCCGAGATTTCAAAATCTACTGTTCAAGCTTAGGGTTTGTCTTCTACACACCCTTCGCTTGAGGGGGAATGTTAGAATGCAAATACATGCAAGCAAGTCTACACATGCTTAGTCACTAGGAGCTGTTCAAAGGAAGCTAAAATGTCAAAACAACTTTGAGTTGTTATTTGTAACAGCTAGTTTTTCCTTTTATTTCTCCTTATTAGTTGTTAGCCGTTTTGTTTTTTCCTTATCAGTTCCAACGTTAAATTTGTAAAGCTGTATTATAAATAAGCTGCTATCTATGATGAATAAAGGCGAGCTAAAGTTGCATATTCTAATGTGAGTTCTGAGTTCTAAAATCTTCCACTCGTCACTTGTATTAATATACTCTAAAGAGTCCTAGCTTGTGCACTTTTAAGATCTTTATCAAAATATGGAATCTCTAATAGATCATTACGCAACAAAAGCTTATCTCCTATTAATGCGATGGAATCGCCTTGAATTAAGAGATGAATATAACTTTGTTTTTTATTTTTCAACTTTTCACTTATATTATCCAACATTTTTTTCTAAAATATTTGAAGTATCAGAATTAAAAGTGACATTATCCTTTCCAAAATCTGTTGGGTCAAATCCATCCGAGATATATTGCACCATTTGAGCATTATTCATTTGACTTGCCGATTCTACAGGTCTTTCCATATAAATAACGGTTTGAGAGTTATTTTCTCTGAGATTTTCGGACTGTTTGTGGAACTCCTGATTTACCTCACCCCTTTTGGTAAGCCTCTCACCGGAGTTTCCACCTGCGCCGAAATATTTCTGATCAGATCTACTATTACCAGCATGTATATCATTTTTTTCCAGAAATCTAATACGACTTTAAGGCAAGTCTGTGTCTTCTCGTAGAAGACCTGTTGAGGTTATGTTAGATTGGACAATACCTGTATCAGCTTGAAGAGATATGTCTTGAACCATCTCTGCAGCTTGACAGGACTGGAGTAAGTCTGCTTTATCAACAGACGCAGTGCCTTCTTTTAAAAAAATTTCTTTAAAACCAAAGTCCTTGCTGGCAACGATAATAAAGCTTTACTCGGAAAGTGATTGTGGCGCTTTAACTGGGAAGGCGATAGATTGTGGAGGAAAGTGGTGGTTGCTTGGAATGGGGTCAATTCATATGGGTGGGGTCCTACGATGGGGCTCTCTAGTCATGGGTTGGGGTGGTGGAGGAATATTGCACTTGGGATTGGAAATTTCTCTAGGCTCACCTCTTACCGGCTCGAGACTAGGAGTCATATCAAGTTTTGGAGGGATACTTGGGGTGGGGAGGATCTTTAAAGGATCTCCTCCTAGGAATGTTTCGGATTAGGGGAGATAGAGAGGGGTCAATTGAGGATCACAGACGGATGATAAGGGATCGTTCGGTGTGGGTTCCGAAGATTAGGAGGAAATTTTAGGATTGAGAACTAGAGGAGTCGGAGGAGTTCTTTGGGTGGTTGAATTTGGCGCCTGTTTTGTCCCTGGTGGAAGATGGATTGAGGTGAACGAGCTCTCATGATGTTCATTTCTCTGTGAAGAAATACTATTATGTGTTGAGGGGACGCGAGGATGTTTTTTTCCCATGAAAGCCCATCTGGAAGAGTCATGCACCCCAAAGGTTTGCTTATTTGTGTGGACCGCTGCCAGACAGGCAATCTTGACTATGGACGGGCTTCAGAGAAGAGTGGGGAGGTTGTCCAGTAGATGTTGGTTATGTAACACTGAGGGGGAGACGTCGAATTACCTTCTTCAACACTGTCAGCTGATATAATTATTTCGGTTAAATATTTATATCTATTATAAAATATATTAAATAAATAATTAAAAATAGTTTTTGAACTATTTACATTGTAACAAACATATTTTATAAAGGGTTGGAGTGTTAAATTTTAAAGAAAGTAGCGTAACTAATACACGCTAGATTTAAAATGGTAATGTATGAATACTTAAATAATTTAAACTCTAGGGTTTATTTAAAATTGACTCCAAACTTTGATATTTATCATAAATTCTACAATACATATTTCACAACTGGGATATTAAATATGAACAAGGTAGAGCTAAATATTGTTATGTTTACAATGAATTTTGGAAGATAAGGGCATCCATATGTGTTTGACATATATGGTGATACAAGTCTTGAAAGCCAAAATGATCGAACTAAATAACTTCAGCTCTAAGATTTTAGGAGCAATATATGGACTCTTGCTCACGCCATCATGGAATAAAAATAATGAGGCAAATATATGATGAGAATATAATGTCCTAATTACGAAAATAAAAACCCTCCACCATAGATTATATTTTCTTGGGGTCTTTCCACTCATTGTCAATTGATGTCGGATTTGATGCTCTAATATTAAGAATGTAATCAGGTCATTCATGACCCGCCAAACAATATTAAAGTCTTCACTACGGTATATATGATATGCTCACGTCACGCCACAAACGAGGTGGCGTGTTGAAGATATAAAGTCCCCAATGAAAAATTTTAAAAACTTGCACTATGATATATATATATATATGATCATGGCCCCTCCACCCATTGTCAATTGATTTTGAGTTTGATGATCTACATTTAAAAATATAAAACATAATAAATTAAGAAAATCAAAACATAATTTGGTTTGGGACTATTTAATTGGAAGGTTTATAATTAATTAGGGGTAGCAATTTTAGACACGGCACGACTCGAAATTGTTCCGAAATTAACACGACTTGTCGTGTTCCTGTTTCATAACACGAAGTCATGTCGTGTTGTGCTCTTGTCTAAATTTAAACACAAAATCGACACGAAATTGACCCAAATAACACGACAATAATGACACGAAAACACGACATTAATGACCCAATTTGTGCACGTCTAAACGGAAAGCCCACTTGTCTTAAATCACATTCCCTCTTTTCATTTTAACTCCCATACTCAGTCGTTTTCTCTCAAACCAAAAGATAAGAAAATCCTTTAATCTCCATCCACTTCTCCCTTCCACCATCTTATCTCCATCTCCCCCCCCCCAAAAAAAAAGAAAAAAAACTCATCTACATGTTTCATCTCTCTCCATCTTACATCCCTGCAACACCAACACCAACTCTATCTCCATCTCCAACAGTTCCGATCGATTAAAAAAGGCACAGGAACACTGTAACAGTTTCGGTTAAAAGAAACAAAAGTTTCGGTCGAGGAAAAAACCTGATCTCAACATCCCAACTCGATTTGTAAAAAACCCAATCTCAACATCCCAACACTCGTATATGAACTGTTTTTTTTAATTTTTTTGAAACACTGTATATATTGTAAAAATTTTGAACGATGTGTTCAACCCGATCTGTAATCTTACCCGATCCGTAAATTTTGAATTTATTTTTTGACCGTTGTATACATTTTTGAAATGGATATTGTTTATCATATGTTGTTGTTTTGTAATGGCTTAATTGTAATGTTTTTAGAAAGCTGTCCGGTGGAAGATTGATTTGAGTTTGGTTGGTTTGATTTTTCTTACATTGTTTGATTAAGATTTGACATTAGTTGGGTGAGAAAGTGCTAATAATATTTGTCAAAAAACAGAGTTTTTTAATCGCGTTTTCGTGTCTAATTGGATTGGAAAAAATTAATTGTATAACACGTGTTGTGTCGTGTTTTTTTTAGTCGTGTTCATGGCAGCTACAAAAAACAAGACTTCGTGTCATGTTGTGTCAAACAAAAATACGGCCCAATAGCACGATTTGCCACCCCTATAACTAATTATAATGGAAATGAGACCGACTTTTACCAATAGGCTTTCCATGTGGCTTGGATTGCCCAACTACCCTTATGCTACAATTGGTTGTCGACTCAACATGGGAGAGAGCAGAACGCAAGGTATTTTGAGGGTAAGGAAGTTGATCGACCTAGAATTAGACATCTATTTTTTTTGCTTGCTAATGGTCTGGTATAAAGAAAATCATAACACTTTTATTCCTATTTTTTGGGAGTTTTGGGCGGAGATGCATTGTGCTATGTAAGCCAGCACAGTGTCGTGGGCTCTTTCTTTTTGTTTGTTTTTGTATTCATCATGTATATGGGTTCCATCCCCTTGGTGTTTTCTTTCTATGAAATCTTTACTTATAAAAAAAATATTTTTTTTTCTCCTTACAAGAGAAAGGCAATAACAAGTTTTTATACTTTTGATATCCAAATCCGCTTCGCACATAAGGGCTTAAATATATGGCATAACTCGTACTGTCAACTAGGTGATTATAGATTATCGAAGATATTTGTTTAAATTCTTACAATGAGTACTTTTTTTAACTGAATTATAATATTTATTTATGGGTAGCGCTATTAGCACTCCCAAATCTTCTTTCGGCGCTCCACTTTGCGTGATGAAAATGATAAATGGCAATCCAACCCTTTTCACACACGGGTTAAGCATGTTGACTAAGCACCACCAGGGATAGTGTGAACATGTTAGTATAAATTAATGACTAAAGTTCTAGTGAGAAGTGATAATGGTTTTTTTATATGAATAAAAAATACAATTGCACTAAAGAGTAGCAATCCACACTTCCTCCAGTAATTATTGGCGACCTTCTTATTTTTCAAATTTATATTGTGAAAAAACACTGTTTTAAAAATATAAAAAATATATTTTTGCTATTTTAAAATTAAAAACGAAAGTTTCCCAAAAAAAATTAGAAAAAACCTGTTTTCAAAAATTTTAAAATCTTTAAAAAATAAAAATAAAGCGTGTTCACTGTTTTATTGAATATTTTTTTTATAAAATGCGACACAATATGATTTTTTTTACTATTATGGTCAAGTAAAAGCGACGCACATGTTTTTTTTTACCAAACACAAACTCGATCCGATGTGTTGTGTATGTTTTATTTCGATCGTGTTTGTGTTTGATAAAAAAACAATAAAATTTCATGTTTGCGTTTGGTAAAAACAATATTATTTGTGTTTGGAAAAAAACAATAACGTTTTGTATATTTTTTTTGAATTACAAAATGACTTAAATAGTACAACGCACTTGACATGCAGGTGGGTTACAAGCATAAGAGTTAATAAAATTATAGATGTGACGTTGTCACATGTGTTATTGTTGTTATTATTATCGTTATTTTTTAATTTAAGAGACCAATAGGTAGTGAGATATTTATTAATCGAAAATATTATTTAAATTATAAAAATAATTTAATTTTAATTAAAATTCTTATTAAAATATATTATTACTGTTAAAACATGGATAAAATAGAAGAAAATGACATAAAAAATTACATTAGTTTATTCTTTTAGTAAATCTATACTAACATGAGGTGGAATGAAATTCATATGATGAGAATCATTCTTATTCCAATTGCGTCTATTGTCATGAAGAACAATAGTTTATTTAGCATACAACGTTTAATAGGACAAGCAGATACTTAAAATATTCAGTAGAGCAATAACTTCTTTTGTTATAAGAGTTGATGTCACTCCCTTTGATTATGTGATAATTAAAACACAATATCAACTAACGAGGGAGAAAAATGAACCCTTATATAAAAAGATATGTTATAAATGTGGTAATAAGGAATATTTTTCCTGCTTAAGTTGTAGTTACTGAGAACTACTTTCAGTAGGGCCGCTGCCCTACAAAGTTGCCAGGAGGGTCGTAGTTGCAAGAAACGAACCACCACCCGTCGTTGCACCTAGCCCTAGCACACCCAACTCGAGCCGAGTTTCGCCAAACCACCTGTGTGTAGTGGAGACACTGTCGTCCGTTGATGCATGAGTTGGAGTTGTAGTTATAGTCATCTCTCTCACCCACCCACAATCCCACCGCCGCCCGCCCGGTAAAGTCACCGCTGCCCTTGGCTAGGTTCTCACCGTATGGCCCACTTGAATGCACAAGGTTGCAGTCACGGACCCTCTGATTCACATAATTTTGCGCGTAGGCTGCCACCGTGTTGTCCCATGCGATAGGCCCTACCCCCACCGCCCGACGAGCAGCGTTGTGGGCATTCACGTAATCTTGAGGGGAGTTTTGGGCTTGGGAACAAAGAGCCGTGGCTAAAACTACAAAGCAAACAACCACAATAGATCTTTTTGACGTCCCCATCACTTAATGATACAGATATCTTACGTTTTTGAATGAATGTTAAGGCAACATATCCAAGAGATATATATAGGATAACCTTGTGTGTACAGTTGGTAGAATCTTCAAACGGGACTAACACTCAACGAGGAACCATTCAAGAAATTAACCCTATCCCCAAGCAATATAGAAATCTTTTCAGACAAAGACACATAGCCATCACCTTGAGAAAGCGATGGATAGTATCTGTTAAAACAATTACATACATGGAAGGTTTCTTTACATATAAACATGTGCGGTAGAATCAGTTGACTTGCTTATTCAAACATAAATAATATCCGCTTCAAGGATTTACTTATTTACTATATACGGAGTAATTTAGTACTCTCAACATATGGTGTGATGCAACTCATTGGTTTTTAAGCTTAGCAAAAATGAAACAATCTACCTTATTTTATCTTTCTTATGTAGTCTATTTTTTATCCACGTTAGGCCATTAAATTGTTTAATCTTAAACCTCAAAATCTCTTAAAAAAATGTCAAATATTGACCCACCGTTTTAAAACACCAAAAAATGAGTTGATTTAAGTCCCCTCAAATGTTTAAACACAAAAATAAAAGTAAAAAAACTTTTTTTTGATTTTATAAATAACCTCTCGCACAAGCAGTCCCGCATTTGGACTCCCGCACCTGAGTCTCTCTCTCTCTCTCCCTCAGAGTAGACACACACACACATATCGTCAGGGTCTCCAACATACCTCCTACTAACATACCTATGAACATACCCGTTTTTGAAATAGTAAAAAAAAAAAAATTGAGATGGTACTTTTTATATGGATTCGTGATATTGCAGTGTACCCCTGTATAAATAACCAAATGAAAATAATATTTCTTCTTATTTTTAAAAAATAGGTAAAAAAAACTAACAGTTTTACACTTTAAAACTGTCAGTTTTTTTTTACCCTTTAAAAATAAAAATATGAAACTGTTTTAAACATTTTAAAAATATTTTTAAAATAAAAATAAAACTTGTTTACTGTTTTATTAAGTATTTTTTTATAATATTTTTTTTATCTAACAGTAAACATGTTTTATTTTTACTTTTAAACATTTTTAAATTTTTTAAGACATTTTTTTATTTTAATTTTTATTTTTGGGAAACTTTTTTTGGTTATTTTAAAGTAGTCAAAATATTTTTTTTTATATTTGTAAAACAGTTTTTCATAAAATGTAAATTTGAAAAATAAGAAGGTCGCCAATAATTATTGGCGGAAGTGTGGATTGCTACTTTTTACTGCCATCGTATTTTTTATTCATATAAAAAAAACACTTATCACTACTCACTAGAAGTATAGTCATTAATTTATACTAACATGTTCTCACTATTCTTGATGGTGCTTAGTCAACATGCTTAACCCGTGTGAGTAAAAAGGGTTAGATTGTCATTTATCATTTTCCTCATTCAAAGTGGAGCTCCAGAAGAAATTATGGGAGCACTAATAGTGCTACCCTTATTTATTTCTTAAAATAAACTCTTATCACAAAAACTACTTTATGTCCCAATCCTTTGTTCAAGAAATTTATTTAATAAATTTTCTCGATAAACAAAGTTGCGCTCGATTTTTATTGACGCTGAAAATATAGTTGTTCCCATTTATTTTCTTATTTAGAGACGGAAAAATGTTACATGAAATGCAAAAGCTGGTAAAAGTATTTTTTTTCTCGAGTTTTCGCGACAAAAAATTGTGACCGTAGGGAACACAAACATTACAAAAAAATTGAACTGTTTTTGCGACGGATAAAGGTGACGGTACATTAAAATTAAGTTAAAAACTTTTGCGGTGTTAAAAATTTACGGTGAGTAAAAAAGATTTCTTTGGACGGACGTTGCTTTAATTATTAGGGTTCCTCTAATGCACACTAATTTGCATACATGGCCAACAAGAACCGGAGATATATCCACATCCCCATTAATTAATGCTAGGCATATCTTACGTTTTGGGGGGAATGCTAAGGCAGCATATGGAGATATAATATATAGGATAAGTTTGTGTGGAAAATTCTCATAGTTAGTAATGTTCACACGGGACTAACACTCATCAAAGAACCATTCAAGAAATGAAACCTATCCCCAAGCAAGGTTTAAAATGCCATGTCGTTAGGTATCTGCATACATGCAAGGTTTCTTTACATATAAACATATGTAAATTATCTAATTTTATATTTACTTTATCTTTGTACCATGGTGTACCAATTCAGTTAAGAATTTAGTACTCTCAACAAATGGTGTGATGCACCAACCCGGTTTTGAGGTTTTCCAAATCTGAATTATATATTTACTTTATCTTTGTACCATGGTGTACTTTTCATCCATACTTTAAATACTATTTCTTTGTGTCATGTAAATTATCTAATTTTATCACCACTTGATGGAAGTAGACGACGATATAAGTATAACCTTATACAAATCCAATGCGTCAGATCTACAACTACAATTAACTTGCTTTTTTTTTCCAAACAATAACATCATGGTTTAAGTTAATATACCTCAAACGCGAGGGCTTCATTTGAAATTGACTCCTAAATTTAAGGCTTATCATTTATTTTAGCATATATGAATTCCACTTATATAAACTATAAAACTTAGTCCACAAGAAAACACATTTTGGAAAATCATATATGTTGTTTATTTCAGGGTGGGACTTTTTTTTTAAAATTATTTTATTAATAGAGGGAGAAAAAACCTCTCCAAGGGCACTAACAAACGCTAAAGCAGAAATCTTGCAAAAAAGAAACAACTACCTAAAGTAAATTTAAAAAAAAAAACATTTAGGTCCTTCGATTTCTAGACCGTGTTCGCTTTCGGACGACGTTCCAGTTGCCTTTTCCACAGTAAAATTTACATCTTTGGAAATAAGATCGAAATCCTTCGCAGACGCTGAATCAAGTTTGGGGAGATCCACGAATAAATCAATGCCGCGATCGTCGTGAATTTTTACACTAGTAGGATTAACTTGGGATAACTCGTCACTTGTATTAATATACTCTAAAGGAGTCATAACTTCAGCACTTTTAGGGTCTTCATAAGAATATGGAATCTCAAATATATCATTAAGCAACACAAACTTATCTCCTATTAATACGATAGAATCACCTAGAAATAAGTGATGAATATAACTTTGTTTTTTATTTTTAAACTTTCCACTTATATTATCCAACGTTTTTTCCGAAATATTTGAAGTATCAAAATTAAAAGTGACATTATCCTTTCCAAAATCTGTTGAGTCAAATCCATTCGAGATATATTGCACCATTTGAGCATTATTCATTTGACTTGCCGATTCTACAGGGCTAACTTCCATATAATTAACTGTTTGAGAGTTATTTGCTCCAAGATTTTTGGACTCTTTATGGGGCTCCTGATTTCCCTCACCCCTTTTGATAAGCCTCTCACCGGAGTTTCCACCTGCGCTGAACTGTTTCTGATCAGATCTACTATTACCAGCATGTATACCGTTTTTTTCTAGAAATCGAATATGACTTTAAGGCAAGTCAGTGTCTTGTCGTAGCAGACCTGTTAAGGTTATGTTAGATTGGACAATACCTGTATCAGCTTGAAGAGACATGTCTTGAACCATCTATGCAGCTTGACGGGACTGGAGTAAGTCTGCTTTATCAACATTAGCAGTGCCTTCTTTTAAAAAAAATTCTTTAAAACTAAAGTCTTTGCTGGCAACGACAATAAACATTTACTCGGTAAGTGATTGTGCGCTTTAACTAGGAAGGTGACAGATTGTGGAGGAAAGTGGCGGTTGATTGGAATGGGGTCAGTTCATATGGGTGGGGTCCTACGGTGGGCCGCTCTACTCATGGGTTGGGGTGGTGGAGGAATATTGCGCTTGGGTGGGGGAATTTCTCAAAGCTCACCTCCTACCGGGTCGAGAATAGGAGTCACATCAGGTTTTGGAGGGATACTTGGGGGGAGGGGGAATCTCTGAAGGATCTCTTCCTAGGGATGTTTCGTATTGGGGGAGATAGAGAGGGGTCAGTTGAGGATCACAGACGGATGATAAGGGATCGTTCGGTGTGGGTTCCGAAGTTTAGGAGAAAATATTGGGATTGGGAACTAGAGGAGTCGGAGGAGTTCTTTGAGTGGTTGAATTTGGCGCCTGTTTCGTCCTTGGCGGCAGATGGATTGTGGTGGACGAGCTCTCATGATGATATTTTCTCTGTGAAGAAATACTAATATGTGTTGAGGGGACGTGGGGATGCTTTTTTTCCATGAAAGCCCATCTGGATGAGTCATGCACCCCCCCCCCCCCCTAAGGTTTGCTTCTTTGTGTGGACCGCTGCCAGACAGAAAATCTTGACTATGGAGGGGCTTCAGAGAAGAGGGAGGAGGTTGGCCAATAGATGTTGGTTATGTAAAACTAAGGAGGAGACGTCCAATCACCTTCTTCAACACTGTGAGGTGATTCGGGGTCTTTAGGACTTGTTTTCTATTTATGTCCGATTCTTTGGATTATACCTTGTACGGTGTATGAGGTGATGACGGCTTGGAGGAGCCCTTTGGGTTGGATTGGCCCGCGGGTGGTCCGGAGGATGGTCCCTCATTGTACTTTTTGGATCATCTGGCAAGAGAGGAATAGGAGATGCTTTGAGGGGGTCGAGCTTGCTCCCTCTAATATTCGGTATAATTTTCCGAGCTTTCTTCTTACTTGGTATAGGAGGAGGCAGGATTCGTGGTTGTCTCTCTTTCTTGTGTTTTTTAAGGAGCTCTAGTGGCTAGGCTAGTTCGTTCTGGGCTACGAATTTTGATTTTTATTTTGTATACTTCTTGTATAAGGGATTCCGCCCTAGGCGGGTTTGTTTTATTGAATCATTTGCTTATCAAAAAAAAAAGTTTGCATTACAAACTATATAGATTAGACTAAAATGGACATTGTTAGGAAACTTGCAATGGTGTTAATCTATATTAACCATCTTAAAAAAATAATGTTACATTTGCCCTGTCCAATTAATTTCCCATCGACTTTGTCATTTCACGCATGCTTTCTCTACACATATTATATATGTTTTAAGTTTTCAAGGGTTAATGTCTTATTTTCTCTTACGTACTATATAGATTTGACAATAAATAAATGGATTAGCTACGATAATCCTATCATTGAATATGGAAGGCCAAGGCACTCCTGAAAGTGTCATTTTTTCAATAGATCGCGGCGAAGCAGACCATTTTGACGATAGAGGTCATGCAGGAGAGAAGGTAGTTAATGGCGAGTCGATGCTAATTGTGTAAGGAGGCGGTGGCGGAGGAGATGACCAATCATTTACTCCTGCATTATAGAGTGATGAGAGGTTTATAGGAGATTTTGCTATTGATAATCACCCAAAAGTGTTAATTTTATACCCCAAATAAATCCATTTTAATTGCTAGCTCTCGGTAAAATTTGCCTCATTTTTGTATTTGTCTATTTTGCAGGTCAATATGCAGTTGTGGTATCAAATTGTGCTAAATCAAAGAAATTACGGTAAAGTGCCAATCAAAAGCATTCGATGAAGAAAATCAAAGTGATCGTGAAGTTAGAAATCCTCTTTGAGCTCTCCCATATAAATACAGAGCCTAAACCGGGACCAAGCCATCACCTAAGCCCCGTGTATGTTTAGTTTATACTTTGATATTTTTTAGATTTTTATTTGAGTCGTGTTTATTTTTTTATGACTTTTATATTTTATTTGTGCGAGTATAGTTGTAAATATTAGGGTTCGTGTATTTTTTATTTTTATTTTTTTATGTGAGGTGTTTTATATTTTTATGTAAATATAATACGTGTGTGCATTTTATTAGAGTTTTTTTATTTTATTTTTCATTATCTTATTTTATTTGTTTTTAGTTTTATGAGTTTAGTTTTTATTGTTTTTATTTGAGTCTTTTATTATTTTATAAGTTTGAATTCAATTTTTTAATTTTAATAAATTTTATTTTATAATTTTATAATTTTTATATTTTTTGGTTGAGTCGTATAGTTAATTTTAGTCTAATTAATTTGGTACAAAATAAATTCACATACACCCCATACAATACGCCACACATACACCCTAAAGCTACTCTCACTCACATTTTACTACAATGCACAACATATACACCCAAACAACCCCACACCTCATTTCAAATACAAAAATCCATTTACGATTCTCTATCTTCTCTCATCTCTTTCACCAAACAACCCACCATCCTCCTTCTCACTCATACCTCCATAACCATAACCAAAAACTACAAAAACACATATCAAACCCTTATCAAGCCACCATTTACCAACCGTCACCCACCCTGTAACCACCTGCGAATCTACCCTAGCCTCGTCGGCGTGACCCACCTGAACAACCCAGCTACTTCGGCCAACATCCAAGAAAAAACACTAGACCCGACCTTGTCCCCAACGAAACTGCTGGCAACCACACTGCCCAACACCCTCACCAGTACTTTCACTCAGTTTTACACCAATCAAACCCATGAACCAAACCTGCCTAATCCATCCTCCACCCTTTTGCCCCCACCTTAAACTGGCCAACTGCCACCTCTGGCATACCTATACCTGCCTAGCTGACCCAAATGCAAATATATATATTTTGGGAAAGATAATTTATTTAAAACAAAGTAGTTAGTAATAGCCCCTCACCCGTGACTTACATCAAAGACTAGAAATATATGCTCCAATTTTATGGAAAGCATCTAGAATCTCTAAGCAATAGGAGTTTCTAGGACTACAAAGGGGTTTATTCTTAAATGCTAGTCTAATCTCACCACAAATTTGATTAAAACTAAAAGACCCCTACAAATTTCCAATATGTCCCTCTATCCATGTAAGATAGGGTTGGAAATTTTTAACACGATACGACCCAACACGAAATTGACATGAAATCAAAACAGCTTGTCATGTTCGGGCCAAACTTTTTTGGCCCACTGTCGAGTGGTGTCATGTTCGTGCTAGGGAATTGAATCGAAATTGTCCCGTTCTAACCCAATTGTAACACGATATGGGGCCCGATAAGGATCCCAAATTGACTCAATTGGACCCATTTGAGTGTTTTTTTTAATAATAGCACCTCCAATGGCTTAAAAAATAATTAAACCATAAATACATGGTATAAAAGAAAAATTTAACAAAAAAAAACTACCCACACTCGTATATTATATTCAATCGCATCTCTCTTTGAAAGAAAGAAAAAACAAAAATCGAATTAAAACAAAAATTGAATTCGCTCTCTCTAACGTTCAGACATCACGCCGCTCATGCCACCGTTCAGACTTCCCCATCGTCGTTCGATTTAACAACGGTAAGAACTCAAACCATTATAGAGTTTTTCGGTCAAAACCCTTTTTACACGATTACAAATCCGAAAAATTTACACCTGAGTTTACAATTTTCGATCAAAACTGAGACATCAAAAAGTTACACTTGAGTTTTGGTGTAACAACTTGAACCATTACAAACCCTCCTTACTAAGTTTACAATTTTCGGTCAGAACTGAGAACCCTCAAACCATTACAAAGTTTGTAATGGTCTATATAAATTGTTTATTTACAATTTTAACATATTTCCTTTTGTTCATCTTAATTTTTTTTTTTGTATAATCAGTTTTCTAATGGTTACTTTTTAACCTATTTGTTATCTTTCTTCGGTAGTGTATTTTTTATCCACGTTAGGCCATTAAATTGTTTAATCTTAAACCTCAAAATCTCTTAAAAAAATGTCAAACATTGACCCACCGTTTTAAACACCAAAAATGAGTTGATTTAAGTCCCCTCAAATGTTTAAACACAAAAATAAAAGTAAAAAAAACTTTTTTTTGATTTTATAAATAACCTCTCGCACAAGCAGTCCCGCATTTGGACTCCCGCACCTGAGTCTCTCTCTCTCTCCCTCAGAGTATATATATATAAATGTACACACACACATACAGTCAGGCTCTCCAACATAACTCCTACCAACATACCTATGAACATACCCATTTTTGAAATAGTAAAAAAAATATTTTTGAGATGGTAATTTTTATATGGATTATTGATATTTCAGTGTGCCCCTGTATAAAAAAACAAATGAAAATAATATTTTTCTTATTTTTAAAAAACAGGTAAACAAAACTGATAAAACTGTCAGTTTTTTTTTACCCTTTAAAAATAAAAACAAAAAACTGTTTTAAACATTTTAAAAATATTTTTAAAATAAAAATAAAACATGTTTACTGTTTTATTAAGTATTTTTTATTAATATTTTTTTTATCTAACAGTAAGCACTTTTTATTTTTACTTTTAAACCTCTTTAAATTTTTTAAAACATTTTTTTATTTTTATTTTTATTTTTGGGAAAAAATTTTTTTGTTATTTTAAAATAGTTAAAATATTTTTTTTATATTTGTAAAACTGTTTTTTATAAAATGTAAATTAGAAAAATAAGAAGGTCGACAATAATTATTGGCGGAAGTGTGGATTGCTACTCTTTACTGCAATTGTGTTCTTTATTCATATAAAAAAAACACTTATCACTACTCACTAGAACTATAGCCGTCACTGTTCTTGATGGTGCGTAGTCAACATGCTTAACCCGTGAGTGAAAAGGGTTAGATTGTCATTTATCATTTTCCTCATCCAAAGTGAAGCTCCAGAAGAAGTTATGGGAGCACTAATAGCGCTACCCTTATTTATTTCTTAAAATAAACTCTAATCACAAAAAGTACTTTATGTCCCAATCCTTTGTTCAAGAAATTTATTTATTATATTTTCTCGATGAACAAAGTTGCCTTCCATTTTTATTGACGCTGAAAATATAGTTTTTCTCATTTATTTTCTTATTTAGAGACGGAAAAATGTTACATAAAATGCAAAAACCGGTAAAAGTATCTTTTATCGTGTTTTCGCGACAAAAAATTGTGACGGTAGGGAACACAAACATTACAAAAAAATTGACCTGTTTTTGCGACGGATAAAGGTGACGGTACATTAAAATTAAGTTAAAAACTTTTGAGGTGTTAAAAATTTACGGTGAGTTAAAAACATTTATTTGGACGGACGTTGCTTTAATTATTAGGGTTCCTCTAATGCACACTAATTTGCATACACGGCAAACAAGAACCGGAGATATATCCACATCCCCATAAATTAATGCTGGGCACATCTTACGTTTTGGGGGGAATGTTAAGGTAACATATGGAGATATAATATATAGGATAAGTTTGTGTGGAAAATTCTCATAGTTAGTAATGTTCAGACGGGACTAACACTCATCAAAGAACCATTCAAGAAATGAAACCTATCCCCAAGCAATATAGAAATCTCTTCAGACATAAACATCACCTTGAGAAAACTATGGATAGTGATTTAAAATGCCATGTTAGGTATCTGCATACATGCAAGGTTTCTTTACATACAAACATGCCATCTGTATTCAATTGACTGTCATTCTAAAAATAATTGACTGCGTGTGAATTTTTGTACGGTAATTGCAAGGGGTTACCAATTCAGTTAAGAATTTAGTACTCTAAACAAATGGTGTGATGCACCAACCCGGTTTTGAGGCTTTCCAAACTAAATTATATATTTAATTTATCTTTGTACCATGGTGTACTTTTCATCCATACTTTAAATACTATTTCTTTGTGTCATGTAAATTATCTAATTTTATCACCACTTGAGGGAAGTAGACGACTATATATGTATAACCTTATACAAATCCAATGCGTCAGATATACAACTACAATAAACTTTCTTTTTTTTTTTCCAAACAATATCATGGTTTAAGTTAATATACCTCAAACGCGAGGGCTTCATTTGAAATTGGCTCCTAAATCTAAGGCTTATCATTTATTTTAGCATATATGAATTCCACTTATATAAACTATAAAACTTAGTCCACAAGAAAACACATTTTGGAAAATCATATATGTTGTTACTTTCCGGGTGGGACTCCCCCCCCCCCCCCCCCCCCCCCCACCAAACGGTTTGGGATGTTTTTTTTAACTATTTTAATAATGGATGGTGAAAAAGCCTCTCCAATGGCACTAACAAACGCTAAAGAAGAAATCTTGCAAAAAAAAACTGCCTGAAGCAAATTTAAAAAAAAAACATTTAGGTCCTTCGATTTTTAGACCGCGTTCGCTTTCGGACGACGTTCCAATTGCCTTTCTCCGTTGTAGAATTTACATCTTTCGAAATAAGATCGGAGTCCTCCGCAGACGCTGAATCAGGATTGGGGAGATCCATGAATAAATCAATGTCGCGATCGTCGGAAATTTGTACACTAATAGGATTATCTTGGGATAGAATGCAAATACATGCAAGCAAGTCTACACATGCTTAGTCACCAGGAGCTGTTCAAAGGAAGCTAAAATGTCACAACAACTTTGAGTTGTTATTTGTAACAGCTAGTTTTTCCTTTTATTTCTCCTTATTAGTTGTTAGCCGTTTTGTTTTTCCCTTATCAGTTCCAACGTTAAGTTTGTAAAGATGTATTATAAATAAGCTGCTATCTATGATGAATAAAGGCGAGCTAAAGTTGCATATTCTAATGTGAGTTCTGAGTTCTAAAATCTTTCATGGTATCAGAGCAGTAAAGCTCTCACGAGTAATCTCGATCCTGATATTCCGTTTCTCCGGCGGCGGTAGTCACCGTTCATTTCTACCGTCCGCCGGATTCAAAACTTTGGCATCTCCATCCTTAATCATTTGCTCAGTCAATAAGTTTTGTGCAACAAATCAAGCTCTCTCCAGATCCAATGCTTTATCATATCCACATGTTTGTATGGCCTTCTGTTGACGCTCATTCCTTGTCTTGCACCAGCTGAAAAGTTATTTTATTCTTTGAAAGAGATCATTTGGATCTGTTTTCACTCGTACAGAAATTCCAGCAACTTTGATCCCAAAGGTCATGATTTCTATAAAATCTCATGCACTAAACTGCTTTGCAAGAAAGCAAGCTTTATGTTTTTAGAAACAATGGCTACAAAATAGCTTTGCTGGAATATCATACACCTACCCCTTCCTTGTCATGGGAATTATAGCCAAGATCCTTTTCTTCATCATTCTCAGCAATATTGGCCTTCAGCAGATAAATTAGTCCCATATAAGGTTTAAGGTGATGACGTGGCTTTGCAAAAAAAAAAAATCTAAACAGACTTTCATGCTTTGTTAATTGGTGGGAATACATCCATCCGTCCGTATCTGGAATGAAAAAAAAAACATATCCAGATTTGTGGGAAGTTAGTCCACATTGAATTTAAAAAAAAAAAAAAAATCATGTACCTAGTTCACATGATCTAAAATATCTATGGCCCCTGAATCCATCGTGATCAAGCCCAAGAAGCATAGAGCCTCTGAATCCATTGGAATCAAGCTCAGTTTGGCCCAAGAGTCCCATTACAGGTGTCGGTCCCGCCAAAACCGATAATTGAGCCCCTGAATCTTTTAAGATCAAGCTCATTTTGATAAAAAAAAAAACAAAAAAAAGGCCCATTACAGGTGTCGGTCCAGCCAAAACCGTTGATTGAGCCTCTGAATTAATTTTGATCAAGCTAATTATGGTCTACGCGACCTTCTATTTTTTTAAGATGAATATCGCGCCCTAGTGTCTACTGCGGTGGAAATGATATGGGTTATGCTTATTCTCAAGGATCATGGTGTTAGTGGTGATCTTCTCAATCGGTTTGATTGCACTCAACATCAACTTATCCGAGATTTCAAAATCTACTGTTCAAGCTTAGGGTTTGTCTTCTACACACCCTTCGCTTGAGGGGGAATGTTAGAATGCAAATACATGCAAGCAAGTCTACACATGCTTAGTCACTAGGAGCTGTTCAAAGGAAGCTAAAATGTCAAAACAACTTTGAGTTGTTATTTGTAACAGCTAGTTTTTCCTTTTATTTCTCCTTATTAGTTGTTAGCCGTTTTGTTTTTTCCTTATCAGTTCCAACGTTAAATTTGTAAAGCTGTATTATAAATAAGCTGCTATCTATGATGAATAAAGGCGAGCTAAAGTTGCATATTCTAATGTGAGTTCTGAGTTCTAAAATCTTCCACTCGTCACTTGTATTAATATACTCTAAAGAGTCCTAGCTTGTGCACTTTTAAGATCTTTATCAAAATATGGAATCTCTAATAGATCATTACGCAACAAAAGCTTATCTCCTATTAATGCGATGGAATCGCCTTGAATTAAGAGATGAATATAACTTTGTTTTTTATTTTTCAACTTTTCACTTATATTATCCAACATTTTTTTCTAAAATATTTGAAGTATCAGAATTAAAAGTGACATTATCCTTTCCAAAATCTGTTGGGTCAAATCCATCCGAGATATATTGCACCATTTGAGCATTATTCATTTGACTTGCCGATTCTACAGGTCTTTCCATATAAATAACGGTTTGAGAGTTATTTTCTCTGAGATTTTCGGACTGTTTGTGGAACTCCTGATTTACCTCACCCCTTTTGGTAAGCCTCTCACCGGAGTTTCCACCTGCGCCGAAATATTTCTGATCAGATCTACTATTACCAGCATGTATATCATTTTTTTCCAGAAATCTAATACGACTTTAAGGCAAGTCTGTGTCTTCTCGTAGAAGACCTGTTGAGGTTATGTTAGATTGGACAATACCTGTATCAGCTTGAAGAGATATGTCTTGAACCATCTCTGCAGCTTGACAGGACTGGAGTAAGTCTGCTTTATCAACAGACGCAGTGCCTTCTTTTAAAAAAATTTCTTTAAAACCAAAGTCCTTGCTGGCAACGATAATAAAGCTTTACTCGGAAAGTGATTGTGGCGCTTTAACTGGGAAGGCGATAGATTGTGGAGGAAAGTGGTGGTTGCTTGGAATGGGGTCAATTCATATGGGTGGGGTCCTACGATGGGGCTCTCTAGTCATGGGTTGGGGTGGTGGAGGAATATTGCACTTGGGATTGGAAATTTCTCTAGGCTCACCTCTTACCGGCTCGAGACTAGGAGTCATATCAAGTTTTGGAGGGATACTTGGGGTGGGGAGGATCTTTAAAGGATCTCCTCCTAGGAATGTTTCGGATTAGGGGAGATAGAGAGGGGTCAATTGAGGATCACAGACGGATGATAAGGGATCGTTCGGTGTGGGTTCCGAAGATTAGGAGGAAATTTTAGGATTGAGAACTAGAGGAGTCGGAGGAGTTCTTTGGGTGGTTGAATTTGGCGCCTGTTTTGTCCCTGGTGGAAGATGGATTGAGGTGAACGAGCTCTCATGATGTTCATTTCTCTGTGAAGAAATACTATTATGTGTTGAGGGGACGCGAGGATGTTTTTTTCCCATGAAAGCCCATCTGGAAGAGTCATGCACCCCAAAGGTTTGCTTATTTGTGTGGACCGCTGCCAGACAGGCAATCTTGACTATGGACGGGCTTCAGAGAAGAGTGGGGAGGTTGTCCAGTAGATGTTGGTTATGTAACACTGAGGGGGAGACGTCGAATTACCTTCTTCAACACTGTCAGCTGATATAATTATTTCGGTTAAATATTTATATCTATTATAAAATATATTAAATAAATAATTAAAAATAGTTTTTGAACTATTTACATAGTAACAAACATATTTTATAAAGGGTTGGAGTGTTAAATTTTAAAGAAAGTAGCGTAACTAATACACGCTAGATTTAAAATGGTAATGTATGAATACTTAAATAATTTAAACTCTAGGGTTTATTTAAAATTGACTCCAAACTTTGATATTTATCATAAATTCTACAATACATATTTCACAACTGGGATATTAAATATGAACAAGGTAGAGCTAAATATTGTTATGTTTACAATGAATTTTGGAAGATAAGGGCATCCATATGTGTTTGACATATATGGTGATACAAGTCTTGAAAGCCAAAATGATCGAACTAAATAACTTCAGCTCTAAGATTTTAGGAGCAATATATGGACTCTTGCTCACGCCATCATGGAATAAAAATAATGAGGCAAATATATGTTGAGAATATAATGTCCTAATTACGAAAATAAAAACCCTCCACCATAGATTATATTTTCTTGGGGTCTTTCCACTCATTGTCAATTGATGTCGGATTTGAGGCTCTAATATTAAGAATGTAATCAGGTCATTCATGACCCGCCAAACAATATTAAAGTCTTCACTACGGTATATATGATATGCTCACGTCACGCCACAAACGAGGTGGCGTGTTGAAGATATAAAGTCCCCAATGAAAAATTTTAAAAACTTGCACTATGATATATATATATATGATCATGGCCCCTCCACCCATTGTCAATTGATTTTGAGTTTGATGATCTACATTTAAAAATATAAAACATAATAAATTAAGAAAATCAAAACATAATTTGGTTTGGGACTATTTAATTGGAAGGTTTATAATTAATTAGGGGTAGCAATTTTAGACACGGCACGACTCGAAATTGTTCCGAAATTAACACGACTTGTCGTGTTCCTGTTTCATAACACGAAGTCATGTCGTGTTGTGCTCTTGTCTAAATTTAAACACAAAATCGACACGAAATTGACCCAAATAACACGACAATAATGACACGAAAACACGACATTAATGACCCAATTTGTGCACGTCTAAACGGAAAGCCCACTTGTCTTAAATCACATTCCCTCTTTTCATTTTAACTCCCATACTCAGTCGTTTTCTCTCAAACCAAAAGATAAGAAAATCCTTTAATCTCCATCCACTTCTCCCTTCCACCATCTTATCTCCATCTCCCCCCCCCCCCCCCCAAAAAAAAAGAAAAAAAACTCATCTACATGTTTCATCTCTCTCCATCTTACATCCCTGCAACACCAACACCAACTCTATCTCCATCTCCAACAGTTCCGATCGATTAAAAAAGGCACCGGAACACTGTAACAGTTTCGGTAAAAGAAACAAAAGTTTCGGTCGAGGAAAAAACCTGATCTCAACATCCCAACTCGATTTGTAAAAAACCCAATCTCAACATCCCAACACTCGTATATGAACTGTTTTTTTTAATTTTTTTGAAACACTGTATATATTGTAAAAATTTTGAACGATGTGTTCAACCCGATCTGTAATCTTACCCGATCCGTAAATTTTGAATTTATTTTTTGACCGTTGTATACATTTTTGAAATGGATATTGTTTATCATATGTTGTTGTTTTGTAATGGCTTAATTGTAATGTTTTTAGAAAGCTGTCCGGTGGAAGATTGATTTGAGTTTGGTTGGTTTGATTTTTCTTACATTGTTTGATTAAGATTTGACATTAGTTGGGTGAGAAAATGCTAATAATATTTGTCAAAAAACAGAGTTTTTTAATCGCGTTTTCGTGTCTAATTGGATTGGAAAAAATTAATTGTATAACACGTGTTGTGTCGTGTTTTTTTTAGTCGTGTTCATGGCAGCTACAAAAAACAAGACTTCGTGTCATGTTGTGTCAAACAAAAATACGGCCCAATAGCACGATTTGCCACCCCTATAACTAATTATAATGGAAATGAGACCGACTTTTACCAATAGGCTTTCCATGTGGCTTGGATTGCCCAACTACCCTTATGCTACAATTGGTTGTCGACTCAACATGGGAGAGAGCAGAACGCAAGGTATTTTGAGGGTAAGGAAGTTGATCGACCTAGAATTAGACATCTATTTTTTTTGCTTGCTAATGGTCTGGTATAAAGAAAATCATAACACTTTTATTCCTATTTTTTGGGAGTTTTGGGCGGAGATGCATTGTGCTATGTAAGCCAGCACAGTGTCGTGGGCTCTTTCTTTTTGTTTGTTTTTGTATTCATCATGTATATGGGTTCCATCCCCTTGGTGTTTTCTTTCTATGAAATCTTTACTTATAAAAAAAATATTTTTTTTTCTCCTTACAAGAGAAAGGCAATAACAAGTTTTTATACTTTTGATATCCAAATCCGCTTCGCACATAAGGGCTTAAATATATGGCATAACTCGTACTGTCAACTAGGTGATTATAGATTATCGAAGATATTTGTTTAAATTCTTACAATGAGTACTTTTTTTAACTGAATTATAATATTTATTTATGGGTAGCGCTATTAGCACTCCCAAATCTTCTTTCGGCGCTCCACTTTGCGTGATGAAAATGATAAATGGCAATCCAACCCTTTTCACACACGGGTTAAGCATGTTGACTAAGCACCACCAGGGATAGTGTGAACATGTTAGTATAAATTAATGACTAAAGTTCTAGTGAGAAGTGATAATGGTTTTTTTATATGAATAAAAAATACAATTGCACTAAAGAGTAGCAATCCACACTTCCTCCAGTAATTATTGGCGACCTTCTTATTTTTCAAATTTATATTGTGAAAAAACACTGTTTTAAAAATATAAAAAATATATTTTTGCTATTTTAAAATTAAAAACGAAAGTTTCCCAAAAAAAATTAGAAAAAACCTGTTTTCAAAAATTTTAAAATCTTTAAAAAATAAAAATAAAGCGTGTTCACTGTTTTATTGAATATTTTTTTTATAAAATGCGACACAATATGATTTTTTTTACTATTATGGTCAAGTAAAAGCGACGCACATGTTTTTTTTTACCAAACACAAACTCGATCCGATGTGTTGTGTATGTTTTATTTCGATCGTGTTTGTGTTTGATAAAAAAACAATAAAATTTCATGTTTGCGTTTGGTAAAAACAATATTATTTGTGTTTGGAAAAAAACAATAACGTTTTGTATATTTTTTTTGAATTACAAAATGACTTAAATAGTACAACGCACTTGACATGCAGGTGGGTTACAAGCATAAGAGTTAATAAAATTATAGATGTGACGTTGTCACATGTGTTATTGTTGTTATTATTATCGTTATTTTTTAATTTAAGAGACCAATAGGTAGTGAGATATTTATTAATCGAAAATATTATTTAAATTATAAAAATAATTTAATTTTAATTAAAATTCTTATTAAAATATATTATTACTGTTAAAACATGGATAAAATAGAAGAAAATGACATAAAAAATTACATTAGTTTATTCTTTTAGTAAATCTATACTAACATGAGGTGGAATGAAATTCATATGATGAGAATCATTCTTATTCCAATTGCGTCTATTGTCATGAAGAACAATAGTTTATTTAGCATACAACGTTTAATAGGACAAGCAGATACTTAAAATATTCAGTAGAGCAATAACTTCTTTTGTTATAAGAGTTGATGTCACTCCCTTTGATTATGTGATAATTAAAACACAATATCAACTAACGAGGGAGAAAAATGAACCCTTATATAAAAAGATATGTTATAAATGTGGTAATAAGGAATATTTTTCCTGCTTAAGTTGTAGTTACTGAGAACTACTTTCAGTAGGGCCGCTGCCCTACAAAGTTGCCAGGAGGGTCGTAGTTGCAAGAAACGAACCACCACCCGTCGTTGCACCTAGCCCTAGCACACCCAACTCGAGCCGAGTTTCGCCAAACCACCTGTGTGTAGTGGAGACACTGTCGTCCGTTGATGCATGAGTTGGAGTTGTAGTTATAGTCATCTCTCTCACCCACCCACAATCCCACCGCCGCCCGCCCGGTAAAGTCACCGCTGCCCTTGGCTAGGTTCTCACCGTATGGCCCACTTGAATGCACAAGGTTGCAGTCACGGACCCTCTGATTCACATAATTTTGCGCGTAGGCTGCCACCGTGTTGTCCCATGCGATAGGCCCTACCCCCACCGCCCGACGAGCAGCGTTGTGGGCATTCACGTAATCTTGAGGGGAGTTTTGGGCTTGGGAACAAAGAGCCGTGGCTAAAACTACAAAGCAAACAACCACAATAGATCTTTTTGACGTCCCCATCACTTAATGATACAGATATCTTACGTTTTTGAATGAATGTTAAGGCAACATATCCAAGAGATATATATAGGATAACCTTGTGTGTACAGTTGGTAGAATCTTCAAACGGGACTAACACTCAACGAGGAACCATTCAAGAAATTAACCCTATCCCCAAGCAATATAGAAATCTTTTCAGACAAAGACACATAGCCATCACCTTGAGAAAGCGATGGATAGTATCTGTTAAAACAATTACATACATGGAAGGTTTCTTTACATATAAACATGTGCGGTAGAATCAGTTGACTTGCTTATTCAAACATAAATAATATCCGCTTCAAGGATTTACTTATTTACTATATACGGAGTAATTTAGTACTCTCAACATATGGTGTGATGCAACTCATTGGTTTTTAAGCTTAGCAAAAATGAAACAATCTACCTTATTTTATCTTTCTTATGTAGTCTATTTTTTATCCACGTTAGGCCATTAAATTGTTTAATCTTAAACCTCAAAATCTCTTAAAAAAATGTCAAATATTGACCCACCGTTTTAAAACACCAAAAAATGAGTTGATTTAAGTCCCCTCAAATGTTTAAACACAAAAATAAAAGTAAAAAAACTTTTTTTTGATTTTATAAATAACCTCTCGCACAAGCAGTCCCGCATTTGGACTCCCGCACCTGAGTCTCTCTCTCTCTCTCCCTCAGAGTAGACACACACACACATATCGTCAGGGTCTCCAACATACCTCCTACTAACATACCTATGAACATACCCGTTTTTGAAATAGTAAAAAAAAAAAAATTGAGATGGTACTTTTTATATGGATTCGTGATATTGCAGTGTACCCCTGTATAAATAACCAAATGAAAATAATATTTCTTCTTATTTTTAAAAAATAGGTAAAAAAAACTAACAGTTTTACACTTTAAAACTGTCAGTTTTTTTTTACCCTTTAAAAATAAAAATATGAAACTGTTTTAAACATTTTAAAAATATTTTTAAAATAAAAATAAAACTTGTTTACTGTTTTATTAAGTATTTTTTTATAATATTTTTTTTATCTAACAGTAAACATGTTTTATTTTTACTTTTAAACATTTTTAAATTTTTTAAGACATTTTTTTATTTTAATTTTTATTTTTGGGAAACTTTTTTTGGTTATTTTAAAGTAGTCAAAATATTTTTTTTTATATTTGTAAAACAGTTTTTCATAAAATGTAAATTTGAAAAATAAGAAGGTCGCCAATAATTATTGGCGGAAGTGTGGATTGCTACTTTTTACTGCCATCGTATTTTTTATTCATATAAAAAAAACACTTATCACTACTCACTAGAAGTATAGTCATTAATTTATACTAACATGTTCTCACTATTCTTGATGGTGCTTAGTCAACATGCTTAACCCGTGTGAGTAAAAAGGGTTAGATTGTCATTTATCATTTTCCTCATTCAAAGTGGAGCTCCAGAAGAAATTATGGGAGCACTAATAGTGCTACCCTTATTTATTTCTTAAAATAAACTCTTATCACAAAAACTACTTTATGTCCCAATCCTTTGTTCAAGAAATTTATTTAATAAATTTTCTCGATAAACAAAGTTGCGCTCGATTTTTATTGACGCTGAAAATATAGTTGTTCCCATTTATTTTCTTATTTAGAGACGGAAAAATGTTACATGAAATGCAAAAGCTGGTAAAAGTATTTTTTTTCTCGAGTTTTCGCGACAAAAAATTGTGACCGTAGGGAACACAAACATTACAAAAAAATTGAACTGTTTTTGCGACGGATAAAGGTGACGGTACATTAAAATTAAGTTAAAAACTTTTGCGGTGTTAAAAATTTACGGTGAGTAAAAAAGATTTCTTTGGACGGACGTTGCTTTAATTATTAGGGTTCCTCTAATGCACACTAATTTGCATACATGGCCAACAAGAACCGGAGATATATCCACATCCCCATTAATTAATGCTAGGCATATCTTACGTTTTGGGGGGAATGCTAAGGCAGCATATGGAGATATAATATATAGGATAAGTTTGTGTGGAAAATTCTCATAGTTAGTAATGTTCACACGGGACTAACACTCATCAAAGAACCATTCAAGAAATGAAACCTATCCCCAAGCAAGGTTTAAAATGCCATGTCGTTAGGTATCTGCATACATGCAAGGTTTCTTTACATATAAACATATGTAAATTATCTAATTTTATATTTACTTTATCTTTGTACCATGGTGTACCAATTCAGTTAAGAATTTAGTACTCTCAACAAATGGTGTGATGCACCAACCCGGTTTTGAGGTTTTCCAAATCTGAATTATATATTTACTTTATCTTTGTACCATGGTGTACTTTTCATCCATACTTTAAATACTATTTCTTTGTGTCATGTAAATTATCTAATTTTATCACCACTTGATGGAAGTAGACGACGATATAAGTATAACCTTATACAAATCCAATGCGTCAGATCTACAACTACAATTAACTTGCTTTTTTTTTCCAAACAATAACATCATGGTTTAAGTTAATATACCTCAAACGCGAGGGCTTCATTTGAAATTGACTCCTAAATTTAAGGCTTATCATTTATTTTAGCATATATGAATTCCACTTATATAAACTATAAAACTTAGTCCACAAGAAAACACATTTTGGAAAATCATATATGTTGTTTATTTCAGGGTGGGACTTTTTTTTTAAAATTATTTTATTAATAGAGGGAGAAAAAACCTCTCCAAGGGCACTAACAAACGCTAAAGCAGAAATCTTGCAAAAAAGAAACAACTACCTAAAGTAAATTTAAAAAAAAAAACATTTAGGTCCTTCGATTTCTAGACCGTGTTCGCTTTCGGACGACGTTCCAGTTGCCTTTTCCACAGTAAAATTTACATCTTTGGAAATAAGATCGAAATCCTTCGCAGACGCTGAATCAAGTTTGGGGAGATCCACGAATAAATCAATGCCGCGATCGTCGTGAATTTTTACACTAGTAGGATTAACTTGGGATAACTCGTCACTTGTATTAATATACTCTAAAGGAGTCATAACTTCAGCACTTTTAGGGTCTTCATAAGAATATGGAATCTCAAATATATCATTAAGCAACACAAACTTATCTCCTATTAATACGATAGAATCACCTAGAAATAAGTGATGAATATAACTTTGTTTTTTATTTTTAAACTTTCCACTTATATTATCCAACGTTTTTTCCGAAATATTTGAAGTATCAAAATTAAAAGTGACATTATCCTTTCCAAAATCTGTTGAGTCAAATCCATTCGAGATATATTGCACCATTTGAGCATTATTCATTTGACTTGCCGATTCTACAGGGCTAACTTCCATATAATTAACTGTTTGAGAGTTATTTGCTCCAAGATTTTTGGACTCTTTATGGGGCTCCTGATTTCCCTCACCCCTTTTGATAAGCCTCTCACCGGAGTTTCCACCTGCGCTGAACTGTTTCTGATCAGATCTACTATTACCAGCATGTATACCGTTTTTTTCTAGAAATCGAATATGACTTTAAGGCAAGTCAGTGTCTTGTCGTAGCAGACCTGTTAAGGTTATGTTAGATTGGACAATACCTGTATCAGCTTGAAGAGACATGTCTTGAACCATCTATGCAGCTTGACGGGACTGGAGTAAGTCTGCTTTATCAACATTAGCAGTGCCTTCTTTTAAAAAAAATTCTTTAAAACTAAAGTCTTTGCTGGCAACGACAATAAACATTTACTCGGTAAGTGATTGTGCGCTTTAACTAGGAAGGTGACAGATTGTGGAGGAAAGTGGCGGTTGATTGGAATGGGGTCAGTTCATATGGGTGGGGTCCTACGGTGGGCCGCTCTACTCATGGGTTGGGGTGGTGGAGGAATATTGCGCTTGGGTGGGGGAATTTCTCAAAGCTCACCTCCTACCGGGTCGAGAATAGGAGTCACATCAGGTTTTGGAGGGATACTTGGGGGGAGGGGGAATCTCTGAAGGATCTCTTCCTAGGGATGTTTCGTATTGGGGGAGATAGAGAGGGGTCAGTTGAGGATCACAGACGGATGATAAGGGATCGTTCGGTGTGGGTTCCGAAGTTTAGGAGAAAATATTGGGATTGGGAACTAGAGGAGTCGGAGGAGTTCTTTGAGTGGTTGAATTTGGCGCCTGTTTCGTCCTTGGCGGCAGATGGATTGTGGTGGACGAGCTCTCATGATGATATTTTCTCTGTGAAGAAATACTAATATGTGTTGAGGGGACGTGGGGATGCTTTTTTTCCATGAAAGCCCATCTGGATGAGTCATGCACCCCCCCCCCCCCCTAAGGTTTGCTTCTTTGTGTGGACCGCTGCCAGACAGAAAATCTTGACTATGGAGGGGCTTCAGAGAAGAGGGAGGAGGTTGGCCAATAGATGTTGGTTATGTAAAACTAAGGAGGAGACGTCCAATCACCTTCTTCAACACTGTGAGGTGATTCGGGGTCTTTAGGACTTGTTTTCTATTTATGTCCGATTCTTTGGATTATACCTTGTACGGTGTATGAGGTGATGACGGCTTGGAGGAGCCCTTTGGGTTGGATTGGCCCGCGGGTGGTCCGGAGGATGGTCCCTCATTGTACTTTTTGGATCATCTGGCAAGAGAGGAATAGGAGATGCTTTGAGGGGGTCGAGCTTGCTCCCTCTAATATTCGGTATAATTTTCCGAGCTTTCTTCTTACTTGGTATAGGAGGAGGCAGGATTCGTGGTTGTCTCTCTTTCTTGTGTTTTTTAAGGAGCTCTAGTGGCTAGGCTAGTTCGTTCTGGGCTACGAATTTTGATTTTTATTTTGTATACTTCTTGTATAAGGGATTCCGCCCTAGGCGGGTTTGTTTTATTGAATCATTTGCTTATCAAAAAAAAAAGTTTGCATTACAAACTATATAGATTAGACTAAAATGGACATTGTTAGGAAACTTGCAATGGTGTTAATCTATATTAACCATCTTAAAAAAATAATGTTACATTTGCCCTGTCCAATTAATTTCCCATCGACTTTGTCATTTCACGCATGCTTTCTCTACACATATTATATATGTTTTAAGTTTTCAAGGGTTAATGTCTTATTTTCTCTTACGTACTATATAGATTTGACAATAAATAAATGGATTAGCTACGATAATCCTATCATTGAATATGGAAGGCCAAGGCACTCCTGAAAGTGTCATTTTTTCAATAGATCGCGGCGAAGCAGACCATTTTGACGATAGAGGTCATGCAGGAGAGAAGGTAGTTAATGGCGAGTCGATGCTAATTGTGTAAGGAGGCGGTGGCGGAGGAGATGACCAATCATTTACTCCTGCATTATAGAGTGATGAGAGGTTTATAGGAGATTTTGCTATTGATAATCACCCAAAAGTGTTAATTTTATACCCCAAATAAATCCATTTTAATTGCTAGCTCTCGGTAAAATTTGCCTCATTTTTGTATTTGTCTATTTTGCAGGTCAATATGCAGTTGTGGTATCAAATTGTGCTAAATCAAAGAAATTACGGTAAAGTGCCAATCAAAAGCATTCGATGAAGAAAATCAAAGTGATCGTGAAGTTAGAAATCCTCTTTGAGCTCTCCCATATAAATACAGAGCCTAAACCGGGACCAAGCCATCACCTAAGCCCCGTGTATGTTTAGTTTATACTTTGATATTTTTTAGATTTTTATTTGAGTCGTGTTTATTTTTTTATGACTTTTATATTTTATTTGTGCGAGTATAGTTGTAAATATTAGGGTTCGTGTATTTTTTATTTTTATTTTTTTATGTGAGGTGTTTTATATTTTTATGTAAATATAATACGTGTGTGCATTTTATTAGAGTTTTTTTATTTTATTTTTCATTATCTTATTTTATTTGTTTTTAGTTTTATGAGTTTAGTTTTTATTGTTTTTATTTGAGTCTTTTATTATTTTATAAGTTTGAATTCAATTTTTTAATTTTAATAAATTTTATTTTATAATTTTATAATTTTTATATTTTTTGGTTGAGTCGTATAGTTAATTTTAGTCTAATTAATTTGGTACAAAATAAATTCACATACACCCCATACAATACGCCACACATACACCCTAAAGCTACTCTCACTCACATTTTACTACAATGCACAACATATACACCCAAACAACCCCACACCTCATTTCAAATACAAAAATCCATTTACGATTCTCTATCTTCTCTCATCTCTTTCACCAAACAACCCACCATCCTCCTTCTCACTCATACCTCCATAACCATAACCAAAAACTACAAAAACACATATCAAACCCTTATCAAGCCACCATTTACCAACCGTCACCCACCCTGTAACCACCTGCGAATCTACCCTAGCCTCGTCGGCGTGACCCACCTGAACAACCCAGCTACTTCGGCCAACATCCAAGAAAAAACACTAGACCCGACCTTGTCCCCAACGAAACTGCTGGCAACCACACTGCCCAACACCCTCACCAGTACTTTCACTCAGTTTTACACCAATCAAACCCATGAACCAAACCTGCCTAATCCATCCTCCACCCTTTTGCCCCCACCTTAAACTGGCCAACTGCCACCTCTGGCATACCTATACCTGCCTAGCTGACCCAAATGCAAATATATATATTTTGGGAAAGATAATTTATTTAAAACAAAGTAGTTAGTAATAGCCCCTCACCCGTGACTTACATCAAAGACTAGAAATATATGCTCCAATTTTATGGAAAGCATCTAGAATCTCTAAGCAATAGGAGTTTCTAGGACTACAAAGGGGTTTATTCTTAAATGCTAGTCTAATCTCACCACAAATTTGATTAAAACTAAAAGACCCCTACAAATTTCCAATATGTCCCTCTATCCATGTAAGATAGGGTTGGAAATTTTTAACACGATACGACCCAACACGAAATTGACATGAAATCAAAACAGCTTGTCATGTTCGGGCCAAACTTTTTTGGCCCACTGTCGAGTGGTGTCATGTTCGTGCTAGGGAATTGAATCGAAATTGTCCCGTTCTAACCCAATTGTAACACGATATGGGGCCCGATAAGGATCCCAAATTGACTCAATTGGACCCATTTGAGTGTTTTTTTTAATAATAGCACCTCCAATGGCTTAAAAAATAATTAAACCATAAATACATGGTATAAAAGAAAAATTTAACAAAAAAAAACTACCCACACTCGTATATTATATTCAATCGCATCTCTCTTTGAAAGAAAGAAAAAACAAAAATCGAATTAAAACAAAAATTGAATTCGCTCTCTCTAACGTTCAGACATCACGCCGCTCATGCCACCGTTCAGACTTCCCCATCGTCGTTCGATTTAACAACGGTAAGAACTCAAACCATTATAGAGTTTTTCGGTCAAAACCCTTTTTACACGATTACAAATCCGAAAAATTTACACCTGAGTTTACAATTTTCGATCAAAACTGAGACATCAAAAAGTTACACTTGAGTTTTGGTGTAACAACTTGAACCATTACAAACCCTCCTTACTAAGTTTACAATTTTCGGTCAGAACTGAGAACCCTCAAACCATTACAAAGTTTGTAATGGTCTATATAAATTGTTTATTTACAATTTTAACATATTTCCTTTTGTTCATCTTAATTTTTTTTTTTGTATAATCAGTTTTCTAATGGTTACTTTTTAACCTATTTGTTATCTTTCTTCGGTAGTGTATTTTTTATCCACGTTAGGCCATTAAATTGTTTAATCTTAAACCTCAAAATCTCTTAAAAAAATGTCAAACATTGACCCACCGTTTTAAACACCAAAAATGAGTTGATTTAAGTCCCCTCAAATGTTTAAACACAAAAATAAAAGTAAAAAAAACTTTTTTTTGATTTTATAAATAACCTCTCGCACAAGCAGTCCCGCATTTGGACTCCCGCACCTGAGTCTCTCTCTCTCTCCCTCAGAGTATATATATATAAATGTACACACACACATACAGTCAGGCTCTCCAACATAACTCCTACCAACATACCTATGAACATACCCATTTTTAAAATAGTAAAAAAAATATTTTTGAGATGGTAATTTTTATATGGATTATTGATATTTCAGTGTGCCCCTGTATAAAAAAACAAATGAAAATAATATTTTTCTTATTTTTAAAAAACAGGTAAACAAAACTGATAAAACTGTCAGTTTTTTTTTACCCTTTAAAAATAAAAACAAAAAACTGTTTTAAACATTTTAAAAATATTTTTAAAATAAAAATAAAACATGTTTACTGTTTTATTAAGTATTTTTTATTAATATTTTTTTTATCTAACAGTAAGCACTTTTTATTTTTACTTTTAAACCTCTTTAAATTTTTTAAAACATTTTTTTATTTTTATTTTTATTTTTGGGAAAAAAAAATTTTGTTATTTTAAAATAGTTAAAATATTTTTTTTATATTTGTAAAACTGTTTTTTTATAAAATGTAAATTAGAAAAATAAGAAGGTCGACAATAATTATTGGCGGAAGTGTGGATTGCTACTCTTTACTGCAATTGTGTTCT
The DNA here is from genome assembly GCA_949130495.1 of Sambucus nigra. Taxonomy (NCBI): domain Eukaryota; kingdom Viridiplantae; phylum Streptophyta; class Magnoliopsida; order Dipsacales; family Adoxaceae; genus Sambucus; species Sambucus nigra. The sequence continues at coordinate 655,571,919 of OX422215.1, read as the reverse complement.
TTATTCATATAAAAAAAACACTTATCACTACTCACTAGAACTATAGCCGTCACTGTTCTTGATGGTGCGTAGTCAACATGCTTAACCCGTGAGTGAAAAGGGTTAGATTGTCATTTATCATTTTCCTCATCCAAAGTGAAGCTCCAGAAGAAGTTATGGGAGCACTAATAGCGCTACCCTTATTTATTTCTTAAAATAAACTCTAATCACAAAAAGTACTTTATGTCCCAATCCTTTGTTCAAGAAATTTATTTATTATATTTTCTCGATGAACAAAGTTGCCTTCCATTTTTATTGACGCTGAAAATATAGTTTTTCTCATTTATTTTCTTATTTAGAGACGGAAAAATGTTACATAAAATGCAAAAACCGGTAAAAGTATCTTTTATCGTGTTTTCGCGACAAAAAATTGTGACGGTAGGGAACACAAACATTACAAAAAAATTGACCTGTTTTTGCGACGGATAAAGGTGACGGTACATTAAAATTAAGTTAAAAACTTTTGAGGTGTTAAAAATTTACGGTGAGTTAAAAACATTTATTTGGACGGACGTTGCTTTAATTATTAGGGTTCCTCTAATGCACACTAATTTGCATACACGGCAAACAAGAACCGGAGATATATCCACATCCCCATAAATTAATGCTGGGCACATCTTACGTTTTGGGGGGAATGTTAAGGTAACATATGGAGATATAATATATAGGATAAGTTTGTGTGGAAAATTCTCATAGTTAGTAATGTTCAGACGGGACTAACACTCATCAAAGAACCATTCAAGAAATGAAACCTATCCCCAAGCAATATAGAAATCTCTTCAGACATAAACATCACCTTGAGAAAACTATGGATAGTGATTTAAAATGCCATGTTAGGTATCTGCATACATGCAAGGTTTCTTTACATACAAACATGCCATCTGTATTCAATTGACTGTCATTCTAAAAATAATTGACTGCGTGTGAATTTTTGTACGGTAATTGCAAGGGGTTACCAATTCAGTTAAGAATTTAGTACTCTAAACAAATGGTGTGATGCACCAACCCGGTTTTGAGGCTTTCCAAACTAAATTATATATTTAATTTATCTTTGTACCATGGTGTACTTTTCATCCATACTTTAAATACTATTTCTTTGTGTCATGTAAATTATCTAATTTTATCACCACTTGAGGGAAGTAGACGACTATATATGTATAACCTTATACAAATCCAATGCGTCAGATATACAACTACAATAAACTTTCTTTTTTTTTTTCCAAACAATATCATGGTTTAAGTTAATATACCTCAAACGCGAGGGCTTCATTTGAAATTGGCTCCTAAATCTAAGGCTTATCATTTATTTTAGCATATATGAATTCCACTTATATAAACTATAAAACTTAGTCCACAAGAAAACACATTTTGGAAAATCATATATGTTGTTACTTTCCGGGTGGGACTCCCCCCCCCCCCCCCCCCACCAAACGGTTTGGGATGTTTTTTTTAACTATTTTAATAATGGATGGTGAAAAAGCCTCTCCAATGGCACTAACAAACGCTAAAGAAGAAATCTTGCAAAAAAAAACTGCCTGAAGCAAATTTAAAAAAAAAACATTTAGGTCCTTCGATTTTTAGACCGCGTTCGCTTTCGGACGACGTTCCAATTGCCTTTCTGCGTTGTAGAATTTACATCTTTCGAAATAAGATCGGAGTCCTCCGCAGACGCTGAATCAGGATTGGGGAGATCCATGAATAAATCAATGTCGCGATCGTCGGAAATTTGTACACTAATAGGATTATCTTGGGATAGAATGCAAATACATGCAAGCAAGTCTACACATGCTTAGTCACCAGGAGCTGTTCAAAGGAAGCTAAAATGTCACAACAACTTTGAGTTGTTATTTGTAACAGCTAGTTTTTCCTTTTATTTCTCCTTATTAGTTGTTAGCCGTTTTGTTTTTCCCTTATCAGTTCCAACGTTAAGTTTGTAAAGATGTATTATAAATAAGCTGCTATCTATGATGAATAAAGGCGAGCTAAAGTTGCATATTCTAATGTGAGTTCTGAGTTCTAAAATCTTTCATGGTATCAGAGCAGTAAAGCTCTCACGAGTAATCTCGATCCTGATATTCCGTTTCTCCGGCGGCGGTAGTCACCGTTCATTTCTACCGTCCGCCGGATTCAAAACTTTGGCATCTCCATCCTTAATCATTTGCTCAGTCAATAAGTTTTGTGCAACAAATCAAGCTCTCTCCAGATCCAATGCTTTATCATATCCACATGTTTGTATGGCCTTCTGTTGACGCTCATTCCTTGTCTTGCACCAGCTGAAAAGTTATTTTATTCTTTGAAAGAGATCATTTGGATCTGTTTTCACTCGTACAGAAATTCCAGCAACTTTGATCCCAAAGGTCATGATTTCTATAAAATCTCATGCACTAAACTGCTTTGCAAGAAAGCAAGCTTTATGTTTTTAGAAACAATGGCTACAAAATAGCTTTGCTGGAATATCATACACCTACCCCTTCCTTGTCATGGGAATTATAGCCAAGATCCTTTTCTTCATCATTCTCAGCAATATTGGCCTTCAGCAGATAAATTAGTCCCATATAAGGTTTAAGGTGATGACGTGGCTTTGCAAAAAAAAAAAATCTAAACAGACTTTCATGCTTTGTTAATTGGTGGGAATACATCCATCCCTCCGTATCTGGAATGAAAAAAAAAACATATCCAGATTTGTGGGAAGTTAGTCCACATTGAATTTAAAAAAAAAAAAAAAAATCATGTACCTAGTTCACATGATCTAAAATATCTATGGCCCCTGAATCCATCGTGATCAAGCCCAAGAAGCATAGAGCCTCTGAATCCATTGGAATCAAGCTCAGTTTGGCCCAAGAGTCCCATTACAGGTGTCGGTCCCGCCAAAACCGATAATTGAGCCCCTGAATCTTTTAAGATCAAGCTCATTTTGATAAAAAAAAAAACAAAAAAAAGGCCCATTACAGGTGTCGGTCCAGCCAAAACCGTTGATTGAGCCTCTGAATTAATTTTGATCAAGCTAATTATGGTCTACGCGACCTTCTATTTTTTTAAGATGAATATCGTGCCCTAGTGTCTACTGCGGTGGAAATGATATGGGTTATGCTTATTCTCAAGGATCATGGTGTTAGTGGTGATCTTCTCAATCGGTTTGATTGCACTCAACATCAACTTATCCGAGATTTCAAAATCTACTGTTCAAGCTTAGGGTTTGTCTTCTACACACCCTTCGCTTGAGGGGGAATGTTAGAATGCAAATACATGCAAGCAAGTCTACACATGCTTAGTCACTAGGAGCTGTTCAAAGGAAGCTAAAATGTCAAAACAACTTTGAGTTGTTATTTGTAACAGCTAGTTTTTCCTTTTATTTCTCCTTATTAGTTGTTAGCCGTTTTGTTTTTTCCTTATCAGTTCCAACGTTAAATTTGTAAAGCTGTATTATAAATAAGCTGCTATCTATGATGAATAAAGGCGAGCTAAAGTTGCATATTCTAATGTGAGTTCTGAGTTCTAAAATCTTCCACTCGTCACTTGTATTAATATACTCTAAAGAGTCCTAGCTTGTGCACTTTTAAGATCTTTATCAAAATATGGAATCTCTAATAGATCATTACGCAACAAAAGCTTATCTCCTATTAATGCGATGGAATCGCCTTGAATTAAGAGATGAATATAACTTTGTTTTTTATTTTTCAACTTTTCACTTATATTATCCAACATTTTTTTCTAAAATATTTGAAGTATCAGAATTAAAAGTGACATTATCCTTTCCAAAATCTGTTGGGTCAAATCCATCCGAGATATATTGCACCATTTGAGCATTATTCATTTGACTTGCCGATCCTACAGGTCTTTCCATATAAATAACGGTTTGAGAGTTATTTTCTCTGAGATTTTCGGACTGTTTGTGGAACTCCTGATTTACCTCACCCCTTTTGGTAAGCCTCTCACCGGAGTTTCCACCTGCGCCGAAATATTTCTGATCAGATCTACTATTACCAGCATGTATATCATTTTTTTCCAGAAATCTAATACGACTTTAAGGCAAGTCTGTGTCTTCTCGTAGAAGACCTGTTGAGGTTATGTTAGATTGGACAATACCTGTATCAGCTTGAAGAGATATGTCTTGAACCATCTCTGCAGCTTGACAGGACTGGAGTAAGTCTGCTTTATCAACAGACGCAGTGCCTTCTTTTAAAAAAATTTCTTTAAAACCAAAGTCCTTGCTGGCAACGATAATAAAGCTTTACTCGGAAAGTGATTGTGGCGCTTTAACTGGGAAGGCGATAGATTGTGGAGGAAAGTGGTGGTTGCTTGGAATGGGGTCAATTCATATGGGTGGGGTCCTACGATGGGGCTCTCTAGTCATGGGTTGGGGTGGTGGAGGAATATTGCACTTGGGATTGGAAATTTCTCTAGGCTCACCTCTTACCGGCTCGAGACTAGGAGTCATATCAAGTTTTGGAGGGATACTTGGGGTGGGGAGGATCTTTAAAGGATCTCCTCCTAGGAATGTTTCGGATTAGGGGAGATAGAGAGGGGTCAATTGAGGATCACAGACGGATGATAAGGGATCGTTCGGTGTGGGTTCCGAAGATTAGGAGGAAATTTTAGGATTGAGAACTAGAGGAGTCGGAGGAGTTCTTTGGGTGGTTGAATTTGGCGCCTGTTTTGTCCCTGGTGGAAGATGGATTGAGGTGAACGAGCTCTCATGATGTTCATTTCTCTGTGAAGAAATACTATTATGTGTTGAGGGGACGCGAGGATGTTTTTTTCCCATGAAAGCCCATCTGGAAGAGTCATGCACCCCAAAGGTTTGCTTATTTGTGTGGACCGCTGCCAGACAGGCAATCTTGACTATGGACGGGCTTCAGAGAAGAGTGGGGAGGTTGTCCAGTAGATGTTGGTTATGTAACACTGAGGGGGAGACGTCGAATTACCTTCTTCAACACTGTCAGCTGATATAATTATTTCGGTTAAATATTTATATCTATTATAAAATATATTAAATAAATAATTAAAAATAGTTTTTGAACTATTTACATAGTAACAAACATATTTTATAAAGGGTTGGAGTGTTAAATTTTAAAGAAAGTAGCGTAACTAATACACGCTAGATTTAAAATGGTAATGTATGAATACTTAAATAATTTAAACTCTAGGGTTTATTTAAAATTGACTCCAAACTTTGATATTTATCATAAATTCTACAATACATATTTCACAACTGGGATATTAAATATGAACAAGGTAGAGCTAAATATTGTTATGTTTACAATGAATTTTGGAAGATAAGGGCATCCATATGTGTTTGACATATATGGTGATACAAGTCTTGAAAGCCAAAATGATCGAACTAAATAACTTCAGCTCTAAGATTTTAGGAGCAATATATGGACTCTTGCTCACGCCATCATGGAATAAAAATAATGAGGCAAATATATGTTGAGAATATAATGTCCTAATTACGAAAATAAAAACCCTCCACCATAGATTATATTTTCTTGGGGTCTTTCCACTCATTGTCAATTGATGTCGGATTTGATGCTCTAATATTAAGAATGTAATCAGGTCATTCATGACCCGCCAAACAATATTAAAGTCTTCACTACGGTATATATGATATGCTCACGTCACGCCACAAACGAGGTGGCGTGTTGAAGATATAAAGTCCCCAATGAAAAATTTTAAAAACTTGCACTATGATATATATATATATGATCATGGCCCCTCCACCCATTGTCAATTGATTTTGAGTTTGATGATCTACATTTAAAAATATAAAACATAATAAATTAAGAAAATCAAAACATAATTTGGTTTGGGACTATTTAATTGGAAGGTTTATAATTAATTAGGGGTAGCAATTTTAGACACGGCACGACTCGAAATTGTTCCGAAATTAACACGACTTGTCGTGTTCCTGTTTCATAACACGAAGTCATGTCGTGTTGTGCTCTTGTCTAAATTTAAACACAAAATCGACACGAAATTGACCCAAATAACACGACAATAATGACACGAAAACACGACATTAATGACCCAATTTGTGCACGTCTAAACGGAAAGCCCACTTGTCTTAAATCACATTCCCTCTTTTCATTTTAACTCCCATACTCAGTCGTTTTCTCTCAAACCAAAAGATAAGAAAATCCTTTAATCTCCATCCACTTCTCCCTTCCACCATCTTATCTCCATCTCCCCCCCCCCAAAAAAAAAGAAAAAAAACTCATCTACATGTTTCATCTCTCTCCATCTTACATCCCTGCAACACCAACACCAACTCTATCTCCATCTCCAACAGTTCCGATCGATTAAAAAAGGCACCGGAACACTGTAACAGTTTCGGTAAAAGAAACAAAAGTTTCGGTCGAGGAAAAAACCTGATCTCAACATCCCAACTCGATTTGTAAAAAACCCAATCTCAACATCCCAACACTCGTATATGAACTGTTTTTTTTAATTTTTTTGAAACACTGTATATATTGTAAAAATTTTGAACGATGTGTTCAACCCGATCTGTAATCTTACCCGATCCGTAAATTTTGAATTTATTTTTTGACCGTTGTATACATTTTTGAAATGGATATTGTTTATCATATGTTGTTGTTTTGTAATGGCTTAATTGTAATGTTTTTAGAAAGCTGTCCGGTGGAAGATTGATTTGAGTTTGGTTGGTTTGATTTTTCTTACATTGTTTGATTAAGATTTGACATTAGTTGGGTGAGAAAATGCTAATAATATTTGTCAAAAAACAGAGTTTTTTAATCGCGTTTTCGTGTCTAATTGGATTGGAAAAAATTAATTGTATAACACGTGTTGTGTCGTGTTTTTTTTAGTCGTGTTCATGGCAGCTACAAAAAACAAGACTTCGTGTCATGTTGTGTCAAACAAAAATACGGCCCAATAGCACGATTTGCCACCCCTATAACTAATTATAATGGAAATGAGACCGACTTTTACCAATAGGCTTTCCATGTGGCTTGGATTGCCCAACTACCCTTATGCTACAATTGGTTGTCGACTCAACATGGGAGAGAGCAGAACGCAAGGTATTTTGAGGGTAAGGAAGTTGATCGACCTAGAATTAGACATCTATTTTTTTTGCTTGCTAATGGTCTGGTATAAAGAAAATCATAACACTTTTATTCCTATTTTTTGGGAGTTTTGGGCGGAGATGCATTGTGCTATGTAAGCCAGCACAGTGTCGTGGGCTCTTTCTTTTTGTTTGTTTTTGTATTCATCATGTATATGGGTTCCATCCCCTTGGTGTTTTCTTTCTATGAAATCTTTACTTATAAAAAAAATATTTTTTTTTCTCCTTACAAGAGAAAGGCAATAACAAGTTTTTATACTTTTGATATCCAAATCCGCTTCGCACATAAGGGCTTAAATATATGGCATAACTCGTACTGTCAACTAGGTGATTATAGATTATCGAAGATATTTGTTTAAATTCTTACAATGAGTACTTTTTTTAACTGAATTATAATATTTATTTATGGGTAGCGCTATTAGCACTCCCAAATCTTCTTTCGGCGCTCCACTTTGCGTGATGAAAATGATAAATGGCAATCCAACCCTTTTCACACACGGGTTAAGCATGTTGACTAAGCACCACCAGGGATAGTGTGAACATGTTAGTATAAATTAATGACTAAAGTTCTAGTGAGAAGTGATAATGGTTTTTTTATATGAATAAAAAATACAATTGCACTAAAGAGTAGCAATCCACACTTCCTCCAGTAATTATTGGCGACCTTCTTATTTTTCAAATTTATATTGTGAAAAAACACTGTTTTAAAAATATAAAAAATATATTTTTGCTATTTTAAAATTAAAAACGAAAGTTTCCCAAAAAAAATTAGAAAAAACCTGTTTTCAAAAATTTTAAAATCTTTAAAAAATAAAAATAAAGCGTGTTCACTGTTTTATTGAATATTTTTTTTATAAAATGTGACACAATATGATTTTTTTTACTATTATGGTCAAGTAAAAGCGACGCACATGTTTTTTTTTACCAAACACAAACTCGATCCGATGTGTTGTGTATGTTTTATTTCGATCGTGTTTGTGTTTGATAAAAAACAATAAAATTTCATGTTTGCGTTTGGTAAAAACAATATTATTTGTGTTTGGAAAAAAACAATAACGTTTTGTATATTTTTTTTGAATTACAAAATGACTTAAATAGTACAACGCACTTGACATGCAGGTGGGTTACAAGCATAAGAGTTAATAAAATTATAGATGTGACGTTGTCACATGTGTTATTGTTGTTATTATTATCGTTATTTTTTAATTTAAGAGACCAATAGGTAGTGAGATATTTATTAATCGAAAATATTATTTAAATTATAAAAATAATTTAATTTTAATTAAAATTCTTATTAAAATATATTATTACTGTTAAAACATGGATAAAATAGAAGAAAATGACATAAAAAATTACATTAGTTTATTCTTTTAGTAAATCTATACTAACATGAGGTGGAATGAAATTCATATGATGAGAATCATTCTTATTCCAATTGCGTCTATTGTCATGAAGAACAATAGTTTATTTAGCATACAACGTTTAATAGGACAAGCAGATACTTAAAATATTCAGTAGAGCAATAACTTCTTTTGTTATAAGAGTTGATGTCACTCCCTTTGATTATGTGATAATTAAAACACAATATCAACTAACGAGGGAGAAAAATGAACCCTTATATAAAAAGATATGTTATAAATGTGGTAATAAGGAATATTTTTCCTGCTTAAGTTGTAGTTACTGAGAACTACTTTCAGTAGGGCCGCTGCCCTACAAAGTTGCCAGGAGGGTCGTAGTTGCAAGAAACGAACCACCACCCGTCGTTGCACCTAGCCCTAGCACACCCAACTCGAGCCGAGTTTCGCCAAACCACCTGTGTGTAGTGGAGACACTGTCGTCCGTTGATGCATGAGTTGGAGTTGTAGTTATAGTCATCTCTCTCACCCACCCACAATCCCACCGCCGCCCGCCCGGTAAAGTCACCGCTGCCCTTGGCTAGGTTCTCACCGTATGGCCCACTTGAATGCACAAGGTTGCAGTCACGGACCCTCTGATTCACATAATTTTGCGCGTAGGCTGCCACCGTGTTGTCCCATGCGATAGGCCCTACCCCCACCGCCCGACGAGCAGCGTTGTGGGCATTCACGTAATCTTGAGGGGAGTTTTGGGCTTGGGAACAAAGAGCCGTGGCTAAAACTACAAAGCAAACAACCACAATAGATCTTTTTGACGTCCCCATCACTTAATGATACAGATATCTTACGTTTTTGAATGAATGTTAAGGCAACATATCCAAGAGATATATATAGGATAACCTTGTGTGTACAGTTGGTAGAATCTTCAAACGGGACTAACACTCAACGAGGAACCATTCAAGAAATTAACCCTATCCCCAAGCAATATAGAAATCTTTTCAGACAAAGACACATAGCCATCACCTTGAGAAAGCGATGGATAGTATCTGTTAAAACAATTACATACATGGAAGGTTTCTTTACATATAAACATGTGCGGTAGAATCAGTTGACTTGCTTATTCAAACATAAATAATATCCTCTTCAAGGATTTACTTATTTACTATATACGGAGTAATTTTGTACTCTCAACATATGGTGTGATGCAACTCATTGGTTTTTAAGCTTAGCAAAAATGAAACAATCTACCTTATTTTATCTTTCTTATGTAGTCTATTTTTTATCCACGTTAGGCCATTAAATTGTTTAATCTTAAACCTCAAAATCTCTTAAAAAAATGTCAAATATTGACCCACCGTTTTAAAACACCAAAAAATGAGTTGATTTAAGTCCCCTCAAATGTTTAAACACAAAAATAAAAGTAAAAAAACTTTTTTTTGATTTTATAAATAACCTCTCGCACAAGCAGTCCCGCATTTGGACTCCCGCACCTGAGTCTCTCTCTCTCTCTCCCTCAGAGTAGACACACACACACATATCGTCAGGGTCTCCAACATACCTCCTACTAACATACCTATGAACATACCCGTTTTTGAAATAGTAAAAAAAAAAAAATTGAGATGGTACTTTTTATATGGATTCGTGATATTGCAGTGTACCCCTGTATAAATAACCAAATGAAAATAATATTTCTTCTTATTTTTAAAAAATAGGTAAAAAAAACTAACAGTTTTACACTTTAAAACTGTCAGTTTTTTTTTACCCTTTAAAAATAAAAATATGAAACTGTTTTAAACATTTTAAAAATATTTTTAAAATAAAAATAAAACTTGTTTACTGTTTTATTAAGTATTTTTTTATAATATTTTTTTTATCTAACAGTAAACATGTTTTATTTTTACTTTTAAACATTTTTAAATTTTTTAAGACATTTTTTTATTTTAATTTTTATTTTTGGGAAACTTTTTTTGGTTATTTTAAAGTAGTCAAAATATTTTTTTTTATATTTGTAAAACAGTTTTTCATAAAATGTAAATTTGAAAAATAAGAAGGTCGCCAATAATTATTGGCGGAAGTGTGGATTGCTACTTTTTACTGCCATCGTATTTTTTATTCATATAAAAAAAACACTTATCACTACTCACTAGAAGTATAGTCATTAATTTATACTAACATGTTCTCACTATTCTTGATGGTGCTTAGTCAACATGCTTAACCCGTGTGAGTAAAAAGGGTTAGATTGTCATTTATCATTTTCCTCATTCAAAGTGGAGCTCCAGAAGAAATTATGGGAGCACTAATAGTGCTACCCTTATTTATTTCTTAAAATAAACTCTTATCACAAAAACTACTTTATGTCCCAATCCTTTGTTCAAGAAATTTATTTAATAAATTTTCTCGATAAACAAAGTTGCGCTCGATTTTTATTGACGCTGAAAATATAGTTGTTCCCATTTATTTTCTTATTTAGAGACGGAAAAATGTTACATGAAATGCAAAAGCTGGTAAAAGTATTTTTTTTCTCGAGTTTTCGCGACAAAAAATTGTGACCGTAGGGAACACAAACATTACAAAAAAATTGAACTGTTTTTGCGACGGATAAAGGTGACGGTACATTAAAATTAAGTTAAAAACTTTTGCGGTGTTAAAAATTTACGGTGAGTAAAAAAGATTTCTTTGGACGGACGTTGCTTTAATTATTAGGGTTCCTCTAATGCACACTAATTTGCATACATGGCCAACAAGAACCGGAGATATATCCACATCCCCATTAATTAATGCTAGGCATATCTTACGTTTTGGGGGGAATGCTAAGGCAGCATATGGAGATATAATATATAGGATAAGTTTGTGTGGAAAATTCTCATAGTTAGTAATGTTCACACGGGACTAACACTCATCAAAGAACCATTCAAGAAATGAAACCTATCCCCAAGCAAGGTTTAAAATGCCATGTCGTTAGGTATCTGCATACATGCAAGGTTTCTTTACATATAAACATATGTAAATTATCTAATTTTATATTTACTTTATCTTTGTACCATGGTGTACCAATTCAGTTAAGAATTTAGTACTCTCAACAAATGGTGTGATGCACCAACCCGGTTTTGAGGTTTTCCAAATCTGAATTATATATTTACTTTATCTTTGTACCATGGTGTACTTTTCATCCATACTTTAAATACTATTTCTTTGTGTCATGTAAATTATCTAATTTTATCACCACTTGATGGAAGTAGACGACGATATAAGTATAACCTTATACAAATCCAATGCGTCAGATCTACAACTACAATTAACTTGCTTTTTTTTTCCAAACAATAACATCATGGTTTAAGTTAATATACCTCAAACGCGAGGGCTTCATTTGAAATTGACTCCTAAATTTAAGGCTTATCATTTATTTTAGCATATATGAATTCCACTTATATAAACTATAAAACTTAGTCCACAAGAAAACACATTTTGGAAAATCATATATGTTGTTTATTTCAGGGTGGGACTTTTTTTTTAAAATTATTTTATTAATAGAGGGAGAAAAAACCTCTCCAAGGGCACTAACAAACGCTAAAGCAGAAATCTTGCAAAAAAGAAACAACTACCTAAAGTAAATTTAAAAAAAAAAACATTTAGGTCCTTCGATTTCTAGACCGTGTTCGCTTTCGGACGACGTTCCAGTTGCCTTTTCCACAGTAAAATTTACATCTTTGGAAATAAGATCGAAATCCTTCGCAGACGCTGAATCAAGTTTGGGGAGATCCACGAATAAATCAATGCCGCGATCGTCGTGAATTTTTACACTAGTAAGATTAACTTGGGATAACTCGTCACTTGTATTAATATACTCTAAAGGAGTCATAACTTCAGCACTTTTAGGGTCTTCATAAGAATATGGAATCTCAAATATATCATTAAGCAACACAAACTTATCTCCTATTAATACGATAGAATCACCTAGAAATAAGTGATGAATATAACTTTGTTTTTTATTTTTAAACTTTCCACTTATATTATCCAACGTTTTTTCCGAAATATTTGAAGTATCAAAATTAAAAGTGACATTATCCTTTCCAAAATCTGTTGAGTCAAATCCATTCGAGATATATTGCACCATTTGAGCATTATTCATTTGACTTGCCGATTCTACAGGGCTAACTTCCATATAATTAACTGTTTGAGAGTTATTTGCTCCAAGATTTTTGGACTCTTTATGGGGCTCCTAATTTCCCTCACCCCTTTTGATAAGCCTCTCACCGGAGTTTCCACCTGCGCTGAACTGTTTCTGATCAGATCTACTATTACCAGCATGTATACCGTTTTTTTCTAGAAATCGAATATGACTTTAAGGCAAGTCAGTGTCTTGTCGTAGCAGACCTGTTAAGGTTATGTTAGATTGGACAATACCTGTATCAGCTTGAAGAGACATGTCTTGAACCATCTATGCAGCTTGACGGGACTGGAGTAAGTCTGCTTTATCAACATTAGCAGTGCCTTCTTTTAAAAAAAATTCTTTAAAACTAAAGTCTTTGCTGGCAACGACAATAAACATTTACTCGGTAAGTGATTGTGCGCTTTAACTAAGAAGGTGACAGATTGTGGAGGAAAGTGGCGGTTGATTGGAATGGGGTCAGTTCATATGGGTGGGGTCCTACGGTGGGCCGCTCTACTCATGGGTTGGGGTGGTGGAGGAATATTGCGCTTGGGTGGGGGAATTTCTCAAAGCTCACCTCCTACCGGGTCGAGAATAGGAGTCACATCAGGTTTTGGAGGGATACTTGGGGGGAGGGGGAATCTCTGAAGGATCTCTTCCTAGGGATGTTTCGTATTGGGGGAGATAGAGAGGGGTCAGTTGAGGATCACAGACGGATGATAAGGGATCGTTCGGTGTGGGTTCCGAAGTTTAGGAGAAAATATTGGGATTGGGAACTAGAGGAGTCGGAGGAGTTCTTTGAGTGGTTGAATTTGGCGCCTGTTTCGTCCTTGGCGGCAGATGGATTGTGGTGGACGAGCTCTCATGATGATATTTTCTCTGTGAAGAAATACTAATATGTGTTGAGGGGACGTGGGGATGCTTTTTTTCCATGAAAGCCCATCTGGATGAGTCATGCACCCCCCCCCCCCCCCCTAAGGTTTGCTTCTTTGTGTGGACCGCTGCCAGACAGAAAATCTTGACTATGGAGGGGCTTCAGAGAAGAGGGAGGAGGTTGGCCAATAGATGTTGGTTATGTAAAACTAAGGAGGAGACGTCCAATCACCTTCTTCAACACTGTGAGGTGATTCGGGGTCTTTAGGACTTGTTTTCTATTTATGTCCGATTCTTTGGATTATACCTTGTACGGTGTATGAGGTGATGACGGCTTGGAGGAGCCCTTTGGGTTGGATTGGCCCGCGGGTGGTCCGGAGGATGGTCCCTCATTGTACTTTTTGGATCATCTGGCAAGAGAGGAATAGGAGATGCTTTGAGGGGGTCGAGCTTGCTCCCTCTAATATTCGGTATAATTTTCCGAGCTTTCTTCTTACTTGGTATAGGAGGAGGCAGGATTCGTGGTTGTCTCTCTTTCTTGTGTTTTTTAAGGAGCTCTAGTGGCTAGGCTAGTTCGTTCTGGGCTACGAATTTTGATTTTTATTTTGTATACTTCTTGTATAAGGGATTCCGCCCTAGGCGGGTTTGTTTTATTGAATCATTTGCTTATCAAAAAAAAAAGTTTGCATTACAAACTATATAGATTAGACTAAAATGGACATTGTTAGGAAACTTGCAATGGTGTTAATCTATATTAACCATCTTAAAAAAATAATGTTACATTTGCCCTGTCCAATTAATTTCCCATCGACTTTGTCATTTCACGCATGCTTTCTCTACACATATTATATATGTTTTAAGTTTTCAAGGGTTAATGTCTTATTTTCTCTTACGTACTATATAGATTTGACAATAAATAAATGGATTAGCTACGATAATCCTATCATTGAATATGGAAGGCCAAGGCACTCCTGAAAGTGTCATTTTTTCAATAGATCGCGGCGAAGCAGACCATTTTGACGATAGAGGTCATGCAGGAGAGAAGGTAGTTAATGGCGAGTCGATGCTAATTGTGTAAGGAGGCGGTGGCGGAGGAGATGACCAATCATTTACTCCTGCATTATAGAGTGATGAGAGGTTTATAGGAGATTTTGCTATTGATAATCACCCAAAAGTGTTAATTTTATACCCCAAATAAATCCATTTTAATTGCTAGCTCTCGGTAAAATTTGCCTCATTTTTGTATTTGTCTATTTTGCAGGTCAATATGCAGTTGTGGTATCAAATTGTGCTAAATCAAAGAAATTACGGTAAAGTGCCAATCAAAAGCATTCGATGAAGAAAATCAAAGTGATCGTGAAGTTAGAAATCCTCTTTGAGCTCTCCCATATAAATACAGAGCCTAAACCGGGACCAAGCCATCACCTAAGCCCCGTGTATGTTTAGTTTATACTTTGATATTTTTTAGATTTTTATTTGAGTCGTGTTTATTTTTTTATGACTTTTATATTTTATTTGTGCGAGTATAGTTGTAAATATTAGGGTTCGTGTATTTTTTATTTTTATTTTTTTATGTGAGGTGTTTTATATTTTTATGTAAATATAATACGTGTGTGCATTTTATTAGAGTTTTTTTATTTTATTTTTCATTATCTTATTTTATTTGTTTTTAGTTTTATGAGTTTAGTTTTTATTGTTTTTATTTGAGTCTTTTATTATTTTATAAGTTTGAATTCAATTTTTTAATTTTAATAAATTTTATTTTATAATTTTATAATTTTTATATTTTTTGGTTGAGTCGTATAGTTAATTTTAGTCTAATTAATTTGGTACAAAATAAATTCACATACACCCCATACAATACGCCACACATACACCCTAAAGCTACTCTCACTCACATTTTACTACAATGCACAACATATACACCCAAACAACCCCACACCTCATTTCAAATACAAAAATCCATTTACGATTCTCTATCTTCTCTCATCTCTTTCACCAAACAACCCACCATCCTCCTTCTCACTCATACCTCCATAACCATAACCAAAAACTACAAAAACACATATCAAACCCTTATCAAGCCACCATTTACCAACCGTCACCCACCCTGTAACCACCTGCGAATCTACCCTAGCCTCGTCGGCGTGACCCACCTGAACAACCCAGCTACTTCGGCCAACATCCAAGAAAAAACACTAGACCCGACCTTGTCCCCAACGAAACTGCTGGCAACCACACTGCCCAACACCCTCACCAGTACTTTCACTCAGTTTTACACCAATCAAACCCATGAACCAAACCTGCCTAATCCATCCTCCACCCTTTTGCCCCCACCTTAAACTGGCCAACTGCCACCTCTGGCGTACCTATACCTACCTAGCTGACCCAAATGCAAATATATATATTTTGGGAAAGATAATTTATTTAAAACAAAGTAGTTAGTAATAGCCCCTCACCCGTGACTTACATCAAAGACTAGAAATATATGCTCCAATTTTATGGAAAGCATCTAGAATCTCTAAGCAATAGGAGTTTCTAGGACTACAAAGGGGTTTATTCTTAAATGCTAGTCTAATCTCACGACAAATTTGATTAAAACTAAAAGACCCCTACAAATTTCCAATATGTCCCTCTATCCATGTAAGATAGGGTTGGAAATTTTTAACACGATACGACCCAACACGAAATTGACATGAAATCAAAACAGCTTGTCATGTTCGGGCCAAACTTTTTTGGCCCACTGTCGAGTGGTGTCATGTTCGTGCTAGGGAATTGAATCGAAATTGTCCCGTTCTAACCCAATTGTAACACGATATGGGGCCCGATAAGGATCCCAAATTGACTCAATTGGACCCATTTGAGTGTTTTTTTTAATAATAGCACCTCCAATGGCTTAAAAAATAATTAAACCATAAATACATGGTATAAAAGAAAAATTTAACAAAAAAAAACTACCCACACTCGTATATTATATTCAATCGCATCTCTCTTTGAAAGAAAGAAAAAACAAAAATCGAATTAAAACAAAAATTGAATTCGCTCTCTCTAACGTTCAGACATCACGCCGCTCATGCCACCGTTCAGACTTCCCCATCGTCGTTCGATTTAACAACGGTAAGAACTCAAACCATTATAGAGTTTTTCGGTCAAAACCCTTTTTACACGATTACAAATCCGAAAAATTTACACCTGAGTTTACAATTTTCGATCAAAACTGAGACATCAAAAAGTTACACTTGAGTTTTGGTGTAACAACTTGAACCATTACAAACCCTCCTTACTAAGTTTACAATTTTCGGTCAGAACTGAGAACCCTCAAACCATTACAAAGTTTGTAATGGTCTATATAAATTGTTTATTTACAATTTTAACATATTTCCTTTTGTTCATCTTAATTTTTTTTTTTGTATAATCAGTTTTCTAATGGTTACTTTTTAACCTATTTGTTATCTTTCTTCGGTAGTGTATTTTTTATCCACGTTAGGCCATTAAATTGTTTAATCTTAAACCTCAAAATCTCTTAAAAAAATGTCAAACATTGACCCACCGTTTTAAACACCAAAAATGAGTTGATTTAAGTCCCCTCAAATGTTTAAACACAAAAATAAAAGTAAAAAAAACTTTTTTTTGATTTTATAAATAACCTCTCGCACAAGCAGTCCCGCATTTGGACTCCCGCACCTGAGTCTCTCTCTCTCTCCCTCAGAGTATATATATATAAATGTACACACACACATACAGTCAGGCTCTCCAACATAACTCCTACCAACATACCTATGAACATACCCATTTTTGAAATAGTAAAAAAAATATTTTTGAGATGGTAATTTTTATATGGATTATTGATATTTCAGTGTGCCCCTGTATAAAAAAACAAATGAAAATAATATTTTTCTTATTTTTAAAAAACAGGTAAACAAAACTGATAAAACTGTCAGTTTTTTTTTACCCTTTAAAAATAAAAACAAAAAACTGTTTTAAACATTTTAAAAATATTTTTAAAATAAAAATAAAACATGTTTACTGTTTTATTAAGTATTTTTTATTAATATTTTTTTTATCTAACAGTAAGCACTTTTTATTTTTACTTTTAAACCTCTTTAAATTTTTTAAAACATTTTTTTATTTTTATTTTTATTTTTGGGAAAAAAAAATTTTGTTATTTTAAAATAGTTAAAATATTTTTTTTATATTTGTAAAACTGTTTTCTATAAAATGTAAATTAGAAAAATAAGAAGGTCGACAATAATTATTGGCGGAAGTGTGGATTGCTACTCTTTACTGCAATTGTGTTCTTTATTCATATAAAAAAAACACTTATCACTACTCACTAGAACTATAGCCGTCACTGTTCTTGATGGTGCGTAGTCAACATGCTTAACCCGTGAGTGAAAAGGGTTAGATTGTCATTTATCATTTTCCTCATCCAAAGTGAAGCTCCAGAAGAAGTTATGGGAGCACTAATAGCGCTACCCTTATTTATTTCTTAAAATAAACTCTAATCACAAAAAGTACTTTATGTCCCAATCCTTTGTTCAAGAAATTTATTTATTATATTTTCTCGATGAACAAAGTTGCCTTCCATTTTTATTGACGCTGAAAATATAGTTTTTCTCATTTATTTTCTTATTTAGAGACGGAAAAATGTTACATAAAATGCAAAAACCGGTAAAAGTATCTTTTATCGTGTTTTCGCGACAAAAAATTGTGACGGTAGGGAACACAAACATTACAAAAAAATTGACCTGTTTTTGCGACGGATAAAGGTGACGGTACATTAAAATTAAGTTAAAAACTTTTGAGGTGTTAAAAATTTACGGTGAGTTAAAAACATTTATTTGGACGGACGTTGCTTTAATTATTAGGGTTCCTCTAATGCACACTAATTTGCATACACGGCAAACAAGAACCGGAGATATATCCACATCCCCATAAATTAATGCAGGGCACATCTTACGTTTTGGGGGGAATGTTAAGGTAACATATGGAGATATAATATATAGGATAAGTTTGTGTGGAAAATTCTCATAGTTAGTAATGTTCAGACGGGACTAACACTCATCAAAGAACCATTCAAGAAATGAAACCTATCCCCAAGCAATATAGAAATCTCTTCAGACATAAACATCACCTTGAGAAAACTATGGATAGTGATTTAAAATGCCATGTTAGGTATCTGCATACATGCAAGGTTTCTTTACATACAAACATGCCATCTGTATTCAATTGACTGTCATTCTAAAAATAATTGACTGCGTGTGAATTTTTGTACGGTAATTGCAAGGGGTTACCAATTCAGTTAAGAATTTAGTACTCTAAACAAATGGTGTGATGCACCAACCCGGTTTTGAGGCTTTCCAAACTAAATTATATATTTAATTTATCTTTGTACCATGGTGTACTTTTCATCCATACTTTAAATACTATTTCTTTGTGTCATGTAAATTATCTAATTTTATCACCACTTGAGGGAAGTAGACGACTATATATGTATAACCTTATACAAATCCAATGCGTCAGATATACAACTACAATAAACTTTCTTTTTTTTTTCCAAACAATATCATGGTTTAAGTTAATATACCTCAAACGCGAGGGCTTCATTTGAAATTGGCTCCTAAATCTAAGGCTTATCATTTATTTTAGCATATATGAATTCCACTTATATAAACTATAAAACTTAGTCCACAAGAAAACACATTTTGGAAAATCATATATGTTGTTACTTTCCGGGTGGGACTCCCCCCCCCCCCCCCCCCCCCCCCACCAAACGGTTTGGGATGTTTTTTTTAACTATTTTAATAATGGATGGTGAAAAAGCCTCTCCAATGGCACTAACAAACGCTAAAGAAGAAATCTTGCAAAAAAAAACTGCCTGAAGCAAATTTAAAAAAAAAACATTTAGGTCCTTCGATTTTTAGACCGCGTTCGCTTTCGGACGACGTTCCAATTGCCTTTCTCCGTTGTAGAATTTACATCTTTCGAAATAAGATCGGAGTCCTCCGCAGACGCTGAATCAGGATTGGGGAGATCCATGAATAAATCAATGTCGCGATCGTCGGAAATTTGTACACTAATAGGATTATCTTGGGATAGAATGCAAATACATGCAAGCAAGTCTACACATGCTTAGTCACCAGGAGCTGTTCAAAGGAAGCTAAAATGTCACAACAACTTTGAGTTGTTATTTGTAACAGCTAGTTTTTCCTTTTATTTCTCCTTATTAGTTGTTAGCCGTTTTGTTTTTCCCTTATCAGTTCCAACGTTAAGTTTGTAAAGATGTATTATAAATAAGCTGCTATCTATGATGAATAAAGGCGAGCTAAAGTTGCATATTCTAATGTGAGTTCTGAGTTCTAAAATCTTTCATGGTATCAGAGCAGTAAAGCTCTCACGAGTAATCTCGATCCTGATATTCCGTTTCTCCGGCGGCGGTAGTCACCGTTCATTTCTACCGTCCGCCGGATTCAAAACTTTGGCATCTCCATCCTTAATCATTTGCTCAGTCAATAAGTTTTGTGCAACAAATCAAGCTCTCTCCAGATCCAATGCTTTATCATATCCACATGTTTGTATGGCCTTCTGTTGACGCTCATTCCTTGTCTTGCACCAGCTGAAAAGTTATTTTATTCTTTGAAAGAGATCATTTGGATCTGTTTTCACTCGTACAGAAATTCCAGCAACTTTGATCCCAAAGGTCATGATTTCTATAAAATCTCATGCACTAAACTGCTTTGCAAGAAAGCAAGCTTTATGTTTTTAGAAACAATGGCTACAAAATAGCTTTGCTGGAATATCATACACCTACCCCTTCCTTGTCATGGGAATTATAGCCAAGATCCTTTTCTTCATCATTCTCAGCAATATTGGCCTTCAGCAGATAAATTAGTCCCATATAAGGTTTAAGGTGATGACGTGGCTTTGCAAAAAAAAAAAATCTAAACAGACTTTCATGCTTTGTTAATTGGTGGGAATACATCCATCCGTCCGTATCTGGAATGAAAAAAAAAACATATCCAGATTTGTGGGAAGTTAGTCCACATTGAATTTTAAAAAAAAAAAAAAAATCATGTACCTAGTTCACATGATCTAAAATATCTATGGCCCCTGAATCCATCGTGATCAAGCCCAAGAAGCATAGAGCCTCTGAATCCATTGGAATCAAGCTCAGTTTGGCCCAAGAGTCCCATTACAGGTGTCGGTCCCGCCAAAACCGATAATTGAGCCCCTGAATCTTTTAAGATCAAGCTCATTTTGATAAAAAAAAAACAAAAAAAAGGCCCATTACAGGTGTCGGTCCAGCCAAAACCGTTGATTGAGCCTCTGAATTAATTTTGATCAAGCTAATTATGGTCTACGCGACCTTCTATTTTTTTAAGATGAATATCGCGCCCTAGTGTCTACTGCGGTGGAAATGATATGGGTTATGCTTATTCTCAAGGATCATGGTGTTAGTGGTGATCTTCTCAATCGGTTTGATTGCACTCAACATCAACTTATCCGAGATTTCAAAATCTACTGTTCAAGCTTAGGGTTTGTCTTCTACACACCCTTTGCTTGAGGGGGAATGTTAGAATGCAAATACATGCAAGCAAGTCTACACATGCTTAGTCACTAGGAGCTGTTCAAAGGAAGCTAAAATGTCAAAACAACTTTGAGTTGTTATTTGTAACAGCTAGTTTTTCCTTTTATTTCTCCTTATTAGTTGTTAGCCGTTTTGTTTTTTCCTTATCAGTTCCAACGTTAAATTTGTAAAGCTGTATTATAAATAAGCTGCTATCTATGATGAATAAAGGCGAGCTAAAGTTGCATATTCTAATGTGAGTTCTGAGTTCTAAAATCTTCCACTCGTCACTTGTATTAATATACTCTAAAGAGTCCTAGCTTGTGCACTTTTAAGATCTTTATCAAAATATGGAATCTCTAATAGATCATTACGCAACAAAAGCTTATCTCCTATTAATGCGATGGAATCGCCTTGAATTAAGAGATGAATATAACTTTGTTTTTTATTTTTCAACTTTTCACTTATATTATCCAACATTTTTTTCTAAAATATTTGAAGTATCAGAATTAAAAGTGACATTATCCTTTCCAAAATCTGTTGGGTCAAATCCATCCGAGATATATTGCACCATTTGAGCATTATTCATTTGACTTGCCGATCCTACAGGTCTTTCCATATAAATAACGGTTTGAGAGTTATTTTCTCTGAGATTTTCGGACTGTTTGTGGAACTCCT
Organism: Sambucus nigra; assembly: GCA_949130495.1. Taxonomy (NCBI): domain Eukaryota; kingdom Viridiplantae; phylum Streptophyta; class Magnoliopsida; order Dipsacales; family Adoxaceae; genus Sambucus; species Sambucus nigra. The sequence goes on along the minus strand of OX422215.1, from coordinate 655,550,176 downwards.
GATTTACCTCACCCCTTTTGGTAAGCCTCTCACCGGAGTTTCCACCTGCGCCGAAATATTTCTGATCAGATCTACTATTACCAGCATGTATATCATTTTTTTCCAGAAATCTAATACGACTTTAAGGCAAGTCTGTGTCTTCTCGTAGAAGACCTGTTGAGGTTATGTTAGATTGGACAATACCTGTATCAGCTTGAAGAGATATGTCTTGAACCATCTCTGCAGCTTGACAGGACTGGAGTAAGTCTGCTTTATCAACAGACGCAGTGCCTTCTTTTAAAAAAATTTCTTTAAAACCAAAGTCCTTGCTGGCAACGATAATAAAGCTTTACTCGGAAAGTGATTGTGGCGCTTTAACTGGGAAGGCGATAGATTGTGGAGGAAAGTGGTGGTTGCTTGGAATGGGGTCAATTCATATGGGTAGGGTCCTACGATGGGGCTCTCTAGTCATGGGTTGGGGTGGTGGAGGAATATTGCACTTGGGATTGGAAATTTCTCTAGGCTCACCTCTTACCGGCTCGAGACTAGGAGTCATATCAAGTTTTGGAGGGATACTTGGGGTGGGGAGGATCTTTAAAGGATCTCCTCCTAGGAATGTTTCGGATTAGGGGAGATAGAGAGGGGTCAATTGAGGATCACAGACGGATGATAAGGGATCGTTCGGTGTGGGTTCCGAAGATTAGGAGGAAATTTTAGGATTGAGAACTAGAGGAGTCGGAGGAGTTCTTTGGGTGGTTGAATTTGGCGCCTGTTTTGTCCCTGGTGGAAGATGGATTGAGGTGAACGAGCTCTCATGATGTTCATTTCTCTGTGAAGAAATACTATTATGTGTTGAGGGGACGCGAGGATGTTTTTTTCCCATGAAAGCCCATCTGGAAGAGTCATGCACCCCAAAGGTTTGCTTATTTGTGTGGACCGCTGCCAGACAGGCAATCTTGACTATGGACGGGCTTCAGAGAAGAGTGGGGAGGTTGTCCAGTAGATGTTGGTTATGTAACACTGAGGGGGAGACGTCGAATTACCTTCTTCAACACTGTCAGCTGATATAATTATTTCGGTTAAATATTTATATCTATTATAAAATATATTAAATAAATAATTAAAAATAGTTTTTGAACTATTTACATAGTAACAAACATATTTTATAAAGGGTTGGAGTGTTAAATTTTAAGAAAGTAGCGTAACTAATACACGCTAGATTTAAAATGGTAATGTATGAATACTTAAATAATTTAAACTCTAGGGTTTATTTAAAATTGACTCCAAACTTTGATATTTATCATAAATTCTACAATACATATTTCACAACTGGGATATTAAATATGAACAAGGTAGAGCTAAATATTGTTATGTTTACAATGAATTTTGGAAGATAAGGGCATCCATATGTGTTTGACATATATGGTGATACAAGTCTTGAAAGCCAAAATGATCGAACTAAATAACTTCAGCTCTAAGATTTTAGGAGCAATATATGGACTCTTGCTCACGCCATCATGGAATAAAAATAATGAGGCAAATATATGTTGAGAATATAATGTCCTAATTACGAAAATAAAAACCCTCCACCATAGATTATATTTTCTTGGGGTCTTTCCACTCATTGTCAATTGATGTCGGATTTGATGCTCTAATATTAAGAATGTAATCAGGTCATTCATGACCCGCCAAACAATATTAAAGTCTTCACTACGGTATATATGATATGCTCACGTCACGCCACAAACGAGGTGGCGTGTTGAAGATATAAAGTCCCCAATGAAAAATTTTAAAAACTTGCACTATGATATATATATATATGATCATGGCCCCTCCACCCATTGTCAATTGATTTTGAGTTTGATGATCTACATTTAAAAATATAAAACATAATAAATTAAGAAAATCAAAACATAATTTGGTTTGGGACTATTTAATTGGAAGGTTTATAATTAATTAGGGGTAGCAATTTTAGACACGGCACGACTCGAAATTGTTCCGAAATTAACACGACTTGTCGTGTTCCTGTTTCATAACACGAAGTCATGTCGTGTTGTGCTCTTGTCTAAATTTAAACACAAAATCGACACGAAATTGACCCAAATAACACGACAATAATGACACGAAAACACGACATTAATGACCCAATTTGTGCACGTCTAAACGGAAAGCCCACTTGTCTTAAATCACATTCCCTCTTTTCATTTTAACTCCCATACTCAGTCGTTTTCTCTCAAACCAAAAGATAAGAAAATCCTTTAATCTCCATCCACTTCTCCCTTCCACCATCTTATCTCCATCTCCCCCCCCCCCCCCAAAAAAAAAGAAAAAAAACTCATCTACATGTTTCATCTCTCTCCATCTTACATCCCTGCAACACCAACACCAACTCTATCTCCATCTCCAACAGTTCCGATCGATTAAAAAAGGCACCGGAACACTGTAACAGTTTCGGTAAAAGAAACAAAAGTTTCGGTCGAGGAAAAAACCTGATCTCAACATCCCAACTCGATTTGTAAAAAACCCAATCTCAACATCCCAACACTCGTATATGAACTGTTTTTTTTAATTTTTTTGAAACACTGTATATATTGTAAAAATTTTGAACGATGTGTTCAACCCGATCTGTAATCTTACCCGATCCGTAAATTTTGAATTTATTTTTTGACCGTTGTATACATTTTTGAAATGGATATTGTTTATCATATGTTGTTGTTTTGTAATGGCTTAATTGTAATGTTTTTAGAAAGCTGTCCGGTGGAAGATTGATTTGAGTTTGGTTGGTTTGATTTTTCTTACATTGTTTGATTAAGATTTGACATTAGTTGGGTGAGAAAATGCTAATAATATTTGTCAAAAAACAGAGTTTTTTAATCGCGTTTTCGTGTCTAATTGGATTGGAAAAAATTAATTGTATAACACGTGTTGTGTCGTGTTTTTTTTAGTCGTGTTCATGGCAGCTACAAAAAACAAGACTTCGTGTCATGTTGTGTCAAACAAAAATACGGCCCAATAGCACGATTTGCCACCCCTATAACTAATTATAATGGAAATGAGATCGACTTTTACCAATAGGCTTTCCATGTGGCTTGGATTGCCCAACTACCCTTATGCTACAATTGGTTGTCGACTCAACATGGGAGAGAGCAGAACGCAAGGTATTTTGAGGGTAAGGAAGTTGATCGACCTAGAATTAGACATCTATTTTTTTTGCTTGCTAATGGTCTGGTATAAAGAAAATCATAACACTTTTATTCCTATTTTTTGGGAGTTTTGGGCGGAGATGCATTGTGCTATGTAAGCCAGCACAGTGTCGTGGGCTCTTTCTTTTTGTTTGTTTTTGTATTCATCATGTATATGGGTTCCATCCCCTTGGTGTTTTCTTTCTATGAAATCTTTACTTATAAAAAAAATATTTTTTTTTCTCCTTACAAGAGAAAGGCAATAACAAGTTTTTATACTTTTGATATCCAAATCCGCTTCGCACATAAGGGCTTAAATATATGGCATAACTCGTACTGTCAACTAGGTGATTATAGATTATCGAAGATATTTGTTTAAATTCTTACAATGAGTACTTTTTTTAACTGAATTATAATATTTATTTATGGGTAGCGCTATTAGCACTCCCAAATCTTCTTTCGGCGCTCCACTTTGCGTGATGAAAATGATAAATGGCAATCCAACCCTTTTCACACACGGGTTAAGCATGTTGACTAAGCACCACCAGGGATAGTGTGAACATGTTAGTATAAATTAATGACTAAAGTTCTAGTGAGAAGTGATAATGGTTTTTTTATATGAATAAAAAATACAATTGCACTAAAGAGTAGCAATCCACACTTCCTCCAGTAATTATTGGCGACCTTCTTATTTTTCAAATTTATATTGTGAAAAAACACTGTTTTAAAAATATAAAAAATATATTTTTGCTATTTTAAAATTAAAAACGAAAGTTTCCCAAAAAAAATTAGAAAAAACCTGTTTTCAAAAATTTTAAAATCTTTAAAAAATAAAAATAAAGCGTGTTCACTGTTTTATTGAATATTTTTTTTATAAAATGCGACACAATATGATTTTTTTTACTATTATGGTCAAGTAAAAGCGACGCACATGTTTTTTTTTACCAAACACAAACTCGATCCGATGTGTTGTGTATGTTTTATTTCGATCGTGTTTGTGTTTGATAAAAAAACAATAAAATTTCATGTTTGCGTTTGGTAAAAACAATATTATTTGTGTTTGGAAAAAAACAATAACGTTTTGTATATTTTTTTTGAATTACAAAATGACTTAAATAGTACAACGCACTTGACATGCAGGTGGGTTACAAGCATAAGAGTTAATAAAATTATAGATGTGACGTTGTCACATGTGTTATTGTTGTTATTATTATCGTTATTTTTTAATTTAAGAGACCAATAGGTAGTGAGATATTTATTAATCGAAAATATTATTTAAATTATAAAAATAATTTAATTTTAATTAAAATTCTTATTAAAATATATTATTACTGTTAAAACATGGATAAAATAGAAGAAAATGACATAAAAAATTACATTAGTTTATTCTTTTAGTAAATCTATACTAACATGAGGTGGAATGAAATTCATATGATGAGAATCATTCTTATTCCAATTGCGTCTATTGTCATGAAGAACAATAGTTTATTTAGCATACAACGTTTAATAGGACAAGCAGATACTTAAAATATTCAGTAGAGCAATAACTTCTTTTGTTATAAGAGTTGATGTCACTCCCTTTGATTATGTGATAATTAAAACACAATATCAACTAACGAGGGAGAAAAATGAACCCTTATATAAAAAGATATGTTATAAATGTGGTAATAAGGAATATTTTTCCTGCTTAAGTTGTAGTTACTGAGAACTACTTTCAGTAGGGCCGCTGCCCTACAAAGTTGCCAGGAGGGTCGTAGTTGCAAGAAACGAACCACCACCCGTCGTTGCACCTAGCCCTAGCACACCCAACTCGAGCCCAGTTTCGCCAAACCACCTGTGTGTAGTGGAGACACTGTCGTCCGTTGATGCATGAGTTGGAGTTGTAGTTATAGTCATCTCTCTCACCCACCCACAATCCCACCGCCGCCCGCCCGGTAAAGTCACCGCTGCCCTTGGCTAGGTTCTCACCGTATGGCCCACTTGAATGCACAAGGTTGCAGTCACGGACCCTCTGATTCACATAATTTTGCGCGTAGGCTGCCACCGTGTTGTCCCATGCGATAGGCCCTACCCCCACCGCCCGACGAGCAGCGTTGTGGGCATTCACGTAATCTTGAGGGGAGTTTTGGGCTTGGGAACAAAGAGCCGTGGCTAAAACTACAAAGCAAACAACCACAATAGATCTTTTTGACGTCCCCATCACTTAATGATACAGATATCTTACGTTTTTGAATGAATGTTAAGGCAACATATCCAAGAGATATATATAGGATAACCTTGTGTGTACAGTTGGTAGAATCTTCAAACGGGACTAACACTCAACGAGGAACCATTCAAGAAATTAACCCTATCCCCAAGCAATATAGAAATCTTTTCAGACAAAGACACATAGCCATCACCTTGAGAAAGCGATGGATAGTATCTGTTAAAACAATTACATACATGGAAGGTTTCTTTACATATAAACATGTGCGGTAGAATCAGTTGACTTGCTTATTCAAACATAAATAATATCCGCTTCAAGGATTTACTTATTTACTATATACGGAGTAATTTAGTACTCTCAACATATGGTGTGATGCAACTCATTGGTTTTTAAGCTTAGCAAAAATGAAACAATCTACCTTATTTTATCTTTCTTATGTAGTCTATTTTTTATCCACGTTAGGCCATTAAATTGTTTAATCTTAAACCTCAAAATCTCTTAAAAAAATGTCAAATATTGACCCACCGTTTTAAAACACCAAAAAATGAGTTGATTTAAGTCCCCTCAAATGTTTAAACACAAAAATAAAAGTAAAAAAACTTTTTTTTGATTTTATAAATAACCTCTCGCACAAGCAGTCCCGCATTTGGACTCCCGCACCTGAGTCTCTCTCTCTCTCTCCCTCAGAGTAGACACACACACACATATCGTCAGGGTCTCCAACATACCTCCTACTAACATACCTATGAACATACCCGTTTTTGAAATAGTAAAAAAAAAAAAATTGAGATGGTACTTTTTATATGGATTCGTGATATTGCAGTGTACCCCTGTATAAATAACCAAATGAAAATAATATTTCTTCTTATTTTTAAAAAATAGGTAAAAAAAACTAACAGTTTTACACTTTAAAACTGTCAGTTTTTTTTTACCCTTTAAAAATAAAAATATGAAACTGTTTTAAACATTTTAAAAATATTTTTAAAATAAAAATAAAACTTGTTTACTGTTTTATTAAGTATTTTTTTATAATATTTTTTTTATCTAACAGTAAACATGTTTTATTTTTACTTTTAAACATTTTTAAATTTTTTAAGACATTTTTTTATTTTTATTTTTATTTTTGGGAAACTTTTTTTGGTTATTTTAAAGTAGTCAAAATATTTTTTTTTATATTTGTAAAACAGTTTTTCATAAAATGTAAATTTGAAAAATAAGAAGGTCGCCAATAATTATTGGCGGAAGTGTGGATTGCTACTTTTTACTGCCATCGTATTTTTTATTCATATAAAAAAAACACTTATCACTACTCACTAGAAGTATAGTCATTAATTTATACTAACATGTTCTCACTATTCTTGATGGTGCTTAGTCAACATGCTTAACCCGTGTGAGTAAAAAGGGTTAGATTGTCATTTACCATTTTCCTCATTCAAAGTGGAGCTCCAGAAGAAATTATGGGAGCACTAATAGTGCTACCCTTATTTATTTCTTAAAATAAACTCTTATCACAAAAACTACTTTATGTCCCAATCCTTTGTTCAAGAAATTTATTTAATAAATTTTCTCGATAAACAAAGTTGCGCTCGATTTTTATTGACGCTGAAAATATAGTTGTTCCCATTTATTTTCTTATTTAGAGACGGAAAAATGTTACATGAAATGCAAAAGCTGGTAAAAGTATTTTTTTTCTCGAGTTTTCGCGACAAAAAATTGTGACCGTAGGGAACACAAACATTACAAAAAAATTGAACTGTTTTTGCGACGGATAAAGGTGACGGTACATTAAAATTAAGTTAAAAACTTTTGCGGTGTTAAAAATTTACGGTGAGTAAAAAAGATTTCTTTGGACGGACGTTGCTTTAATTATTAGGGTTCCTCTAATGCACACTAATTTGCATACATGGCCAACAAGAACCGGAGATATATCCACATCCCCATTAATTAATGCTAGGCATATCTTACGTTTTGGGGGGAATGCTAAGGCAGCATATGGAGATATAATATATAGGATAAGTTTGTGTGGAAAATTCTCATAGTTAGTAATGTTCACACGGGACTAACACTCATCAAAGAACCATTCAAGAAATGAAACCTATCCCCAAGCAAGGTTTAAAATGCCATGTCGTTAGGTATCTGCATACATGCAAGGTTTCTTTACATATAAACATATGTAAATTATCTAATTTTATATTTACTTTATCTTTGTACCATGGTGTACCAATTCAGTTAAGAATTTAGTACTCTCAACAAATGGTGTGATGCACCAACCCGGTTTTGAGGTTTTCCAAATCTGAATTATATATTTACTTTATCTTTGTACCATGGTGTACTTTTCATCCATACTTTAAATACTATTTCTTTGTGTCATGTAAATTATCTAATTTTATCACCACTTGATGGAAGTAGACGACGATATAAGTATAACCTTATACAAATCCAATGCGTCAGATCTACAACTACAATTAACTTGCTTTTTTTTTCCAAACAATAACATCATGGTTTAAGTTAATATACCTCAAACGCGAGGGCTTCATTTGAAATTGACTCCTAAATTTAAGGCTTATCATTTATTTTAGCATATATGAATTCCACTTATATAAACTATAAAACTTAGTCCACAAGAAAACACATTTTGGAAAATCATATATGTTGTTTATTTCAGGGTGGGACTTTTTTTTTAAAATTATTTTATTAATAGAGGGAGAAAAAACCTCTCCAAGGGCACTAACAAACGCTAAAGCAGAAATCTTGCAAAAAAGAAACAACTACCTAAAGTAAATTTTAAAAAAAAACATTTAGGTCCTTCGATTTCTAGACCGTGTTCGCTTTCGGACGACGTTCCAGTTGCCTTTTCCACAGTAAAATTTACATCTTTGGAAATAAGATCGAAATCCTTCGCAGACGCTGAATCAAGTTTGGGGAGATCCACGAATAAATCAATGCCGCGATCGTCGTGAATTTTTACACTAGTAGGATTAACTTGGGATAACTCGTCACTTGTATTAATATACTCTAAAGGAGTCATAACTTCAGCACTTTTAGGGTCTTCATAAGAATATGGAATCTCAAATATATCATTAAGCAACACAAACTTATCTCCTATTAATACGATAGAATCACCTAGAAATAAGTGATGAATATAACTTTGTTTTTTATTTTTAAACTTTCCACTTATATTATCCAACGTTTTTTCCGAAATATTTGAAGTATCAAAATTAAAAGTGACATTATCCTTTCCAAAATCTGTTGAGTCAAATCCATTCGAGATATATTGCACCATTTGAGCATTATTCATTTGACTTGCCGATTCTACAGGGCTAACTTCCATATAATTAACTGTTTGAGAGTTATTTGCTCCAAGATTTTTGGACTCTTTATGGGGCTCCTGATTTCCCTCACCCCTTTTGATAAGCCTCTCACCGGAGTTTCCACCTGCGCTGAACTGTTTCTGATCAGATCTACTATTACCAGCATGTATACCGTTTTTTTCTAGAAATCGAATATGACTTTAAGGCAAGTCAGTGTCTTGTCGTAGCAGACCTGTTAAGGTTATGTTAGATTGGACAATACCTGTATCAGCTTGAAGAGACATGTCTTGAACCATCTATGCAGCTTGACGGGACTGGAGTAAGTCTTCTTTATCAACATTAGCAGTGCCTTCTTTTAAAAAAAATTCTTTAAAACTAAAGTCTTTGCTAGCAACGACAATAAACATTTACTCGGTAAGTGATTGTGCGCTTTAACTAGCAAGGTGACAGATTGTGGAGGAAAGTGGCGGTTGATTGGAATGGGGTCAGTTCATATGGGTGGGGTCCTACGGTGGGCCGCTCTACTCATGGGTTGGGGTGGTGGAGGAATATTGCGCTTGGGTGGGGGAATTTCTCAAAGCTCACCTCCTACCGGGTCGAGAATAGGAGTCACATCAGGTTTTGGAGGGATACTTGGGGGGAGGGGGAATCTCTGAAGGATCTCTTCCTAGGGATGTTTCGTATTGGGGGAGATAGAGAGGGGTCAGTTGAGGATCACAGTCGGATGATAAGGGATCGTTCGGTGTGGGTTCCGAAGTTTAGGAGAAAATTTTGGGATTGGGAACTAGAGGAGTCGGAGGAGTTCTTTGAGTGGTTGAATTTGGCGCCTGTTTCGTCCTTGGCGGCAGATGGATTGTGCTGGACGAGCTCTCATGATGATATTTTCTCTGTGAAGAAATACTAATATGTGTTGAGGGGACGTGGGGATGCTTTTTTCCATGAAAGCCCATCTGGATGAGTCACGCATCCCCCCCCCCCCCCCAAGGTTTGCTTCTTTGTGTGGACCGCTGCCAGACAGAAAATCTTGACTATGGAGGGGCTTCAGAGAAGAGGGAGGAGGTTGGCCAATAGATGTTGGTTATGTAAAACTAAGGAGGAGACGTCCAATCACCTTCTTCAACACTGTGAGGTGATTCGGGGTCTTTGGGACTTGTTCTTCTATTTATGTCAGATTCTTTGGATTATACCTTGTACGGTGTACGAGGTGATGACGGCTTGGAGGAGCCCTTTGGGTTGGATTGGCCCGCAGGTGGTCCGGAGGATGGTCCCTCATTGTACTTTTTTGGATCGTCTGGCAAGAGAGGAATAGGAGATGCTTTGAGGGGGTCGAGCTTGCTCCCTCTAATATTCGGTATAATTTTCCGAGCTTTCTTCTTACTTGGTATAGGAGGAGGCAGGATTCGTGGTTGTCTCTCTTTCTTGTGTTTTTTAAGCAGCTCTAGTGGCTAGGCTAGTCCGTTCTGGGCTACGAATTTTGATTTTTGTTTTGTATACTTCTTGTATAAGGGATTCCGCCCTAGGCGGGTTTGTTTTATTGAATCATTTGCTTATCAAAAAAAAAAAGTTTGCATTACAAACTATATAGATTAGACTAAAATGGACATTGTTAGGAAACTTGCAATGGTGTTAATCTATATTAACCATCTTAAAAAAATAATGTTACATTGGCCCTGTCCAATTAATTTCCCATCGACTTTGTCATTTCATGCATGCTTTCTCTACACATATTATATAGGTTTTAAGTTTTCAAGGGTTAATGTCTTATTTTCTCTTACGTACTATATAGATTTGACAATAAATAAATGGATTAGCTACGATAATCCTATCATTGAATATGGAAGGCCAAGGCACTCCTGAAAGTGTCATTTTTTCAATAGATCGCGGCGAAGCAGACCATTTTGACGATAGAGGTCATGCAGGAGAGAAGGTAGTTAATGGCGAGTCGATTCTAATTGTGTAAGGAGGCGGTGGCGGAGGAGATGACCAATCATTTACTCCTGCATTATAGAGTGATGAGAGGTTTATAGGAGATTTTGCTATTGGTAATCACCCAAAAGTGTTATTTTTATACCCCAAATAAACCCATTTTAATTGCTAGCTCTCGGTAAAATTTGCCTCATTTTTGTATTTGTCTATTTTGCAGGTCAATATGCAGTTGTGGTATCAAATTGTGCTAAATCAAAGAAATTACGGTAAAGTGGCAATCAAAAGCATTCGATGAAGAAAATCAAAGTGATCGTGAAGTTAGAAATCCTCTTTGAGCTCTCCCATATAAATACAGAGCCTAAACCGGGACCAAGCCATCACCTAAGCCCCGTGTATGTTTAGTTTATACTTTGATATTTTTTAGATTTTTATTTGAGTCGTGCTTATTTTTTTATGACTTTTATATTTTATTTGTGCGAGTATAGTTGTAAATATTAGGGTTCGTGTATTTTTTATTTTTTATTTTTTATGTGAGGTGTTTTATATTTTTATGTAAATATAATACGTGTGTGCATTTTATTAGAGTTTTTTTATTTTATTTTTCATTATCTTATTTTATTTGTTTTTAGTTTTATGAGTTTAGTTTTTATTGTTTTTATTTGAGTCTTTTATTATTTTATAAGTTTGAATTCAATTTTTTAATTTTAATAAATTTTATTTTATAATTTTATAATTTTTATATTTTTTGGTTGAGTCGTATAGTTAATTTTAGTCTAATTAATTTGGTACAAAATAAATTCACATACACCCCATACAATACGCCACACATACACCCTAAAGCTACTCTCACTCACATTTTACTACAATGCACAACATATACACCCAAACAACCCCACACGTCATTTCAAATACAAAAATCCATTTACGATTCTCTATCTTCTCTCATCTCTTTCACCAAACAACCCACCATCCTCCTTCTCACTCATACCTCCATAACCATAACCAAAAACTACAAAAACACATATCAAACCCTTATCAAGCCACCATTTACCAACCGTCAACCTCCCTGTAACCACCTGCGAATCTACCCTAGCCCCGTCGGCGTGACCCACCTGAACAACCCAGCTACTTCGGCCAACATCCAAGAAAAAACACTAGACCCGACCTTGTCCCCAACGAAACTGCTGGCAACCACACTGCCCAACACCCTCACCAGTACTTTCACTCAGTTTTACACCAATCAAACCCATGAACCAAACCTGCCTAATCCATCCTCCACCTTTTTGCCCCCACCTTAAACCGGCCAACTGCCACCTCTGGCGTACCCATACCTGCCTAGCTGACCCAAATGCAAATATATATATTTTGGGAAAGATAATTTATTTAAAACAAAGTAGTTAGTAATAGCCCCTCACCCGTGACTTACATCAAAGACTAGAAATATATGCTCCAATTTTATGGAAAGCATCTAGAATCTCTAAGCAATAGGAGTTTCTAGGAATACAAAGGGGTTTAATCTTAAATGCTAGTCTAATCTCACCACAAATTTGATTAAAACTAAAGACCCCTACAAATTTCCAATATGTCCCTCTATCCATTTAAGATAGGGGTGGAAATTTTTAACACGACACGACCCAACACGAAATTGACATGAAATCAAAACAGCTTGTCATGTTCGGGCCAAACTTTTTTGGCCCACTGTCGAGTGGTGTCATGTTCATGCTAGGGAATTGAATCGAAATTGTCCCGTTCTAACCCAATTGTAACACGATATGGGGTCTGATAAGGATCCCAAATTGACTCAATTGTGACCCATTTGTGTGTTTTTTTTAATATTAGCACCTCCAATGGCTTAAAAAATAATTAAACCATAAATACATGGTATAAAAGAAAAATTTAACAAAAAAAAACTACCCACGCTCGTATATTATATTCAATCGCATCTCTCTTTGAAAGAAAGAAAAAACAAAAATCGAATTCGCTCTCTCTAACGTTCAGACATCACGCCGCTCATGCCACCGTTCAGACTTCCCCATCATCGTTCGATTTAACAACGGTAAGAACTCAAACCATTATAGAGTTTTTCGGTCAAAACCCTTTTTACACGATTACAAATCCAAAAAATTTACACCTGAGTTTACAATTTTCGATCAAAACTGAGACATCAAAAAGTTACACTTGAGTTTTGGTGTAACAACTTGAACCATTACAAACCCTCCTTACTAAGTTTACAATTTTCGGTCAGAACTGAGAACCCTCAAACCAATACAAAGTTTGTAATGGTCTATATAAATTGTTTATTTACAATTTTAACATATTTCCTTTTGTTCATCTTAATTTTTTTTTGTATAATCAGTTTTCTAATGGTTACTTTTTAACCTATTTGTTATTTTGGAACGTATACGCTGATTTGTTTATTTACAAAGTTATTTACTCAAAGTATTGTATATATTTTAGGCATGGATCGTGGAAAACGATCATCGACGCCCTCCTCTCACATTATGACCATTTATTTTTCAATCAAAAACGTCATAAGTTTGGGTGTCATAATTGACACCCATAAAAACTGTCATATTAGGTTAATAGTTATATATGACAATTTTGGAAAAATAGTCATATCGGCCACGAAAATAGTCATATTTGATTTAAAAAGCGTCATGACAAACAGTTTTCAACATTTTAAAAAGGTCATATAAAATATTTCATCACATGATGGTTTAATATAAACGGTCATAAATTAAACATATAATAAAAAAATTAATTAACAATATTAATGTCATAATTGACAAATAAATCTAAACATTGATCAGAATTCACAATAACATAAAAACAGACTTGAATTTTTTTGTACTTGAAGTCACTTACACCTAAAATGCATCAAACCAAGTCATTTGCCCATATCAAAAAAATAATGGAACACAATTAGATATACCCACCATCTAAATTAATTATCCACAAAAAAATAATGACCTACTACATGTATCATAGCGAGATATACCCACTATGTACATCATTCAAAAATAATGTCTCTAAAAAAATGAACATTCCAAAATCACGCATAAATGCATCGATCCCCGTTTGGCTTTCATGAAATTGTGTCGACAAAGTGCTCCAAATCATATAATATAAGGCTGAGTAAATTCAATGAACTCGTGTTGAAGATCGTTGATCTCAGGAATTTGATATGACGACTTTACAGCCAACTCCTTCATCTAAACAAGACAAATAAAATTACAATTAGCTTTTATCACATCTAAATAAAAAAGAATGCAAAAAAAAAATTAAAAAACACGTGACCTTCATTTTTATAGACTTCAACGAATTTTTCAAGAGCTCTCGCTTGATTTTCAATACAAAAAAATCACACACAATTTCTTCTCGTTGTTTAGGGCCCTGAAAATAAAGGAGTTAGTATATTACCTGTGGGTACCTTATTTATCTTTTAGGGCAATAAGAGTAGCCGGACAAAGCCCAGCTAATAATAAGATATGTCCGGCCCAAATTATGGATGCTCTCAATAATAACGGTTAGAATTTGACTTATTCTATCCCCAAAAATATCGGAGGAGATATTCAAGGGATAGTGGACTAGCGGGGCAGTTACCAGCACCCATCTCCCTCTCTTATGGAATATATATATTGTACCCCTGGCCCGGGACAAACAAATAGGTTGAAGTAAGTGTATATGTTGATGAATAATGTGTTGATGAACATAAAATGAATAATGTGTTGATGAACAAAAAATGAATCACAAATGGCATGTTGAAATTAATTTGCAAGAAGCAAGAGCATTGTTAATAAAAATATAACATATGTTATTCATATAACTCTTATTTATGACTGTAAGCATCACTATAAGTAACAAATTTATAAATATATCATTGTCTGAGGAAATCCCATCTTCATTGGATTCCTGGATCCTGGGAACTACTTCTTTAGGATTGAGAAATTATTGTAATTCTTCTTGAGTGAACTGGATTCTCCTATTGAAGAGTCACTGGGAAAGTATTACATAATGATAAATCAAGGATGTTGGTAAGAACACTCTTTATTTTTAATTTGGGCACTTATAGAAAAGTTAAAAAATAAGATTTTACTTTTTGTAAGGGCACTTCCTAAAATAGAGAAGAATATTGAAGGTGGGGAAATGTGTATATATATTTCATCACATGATAAACTGAATCTCCCTCCAACACTGTAATCAAGGTGTGCTAGGGTAGGTCCTCATAAGCATCCAAGTAATCAGGTGGGTGATCCATCGTCAATAGTGCATGGCGTCGAGGGAAGGACCACTCAGATGCTCGGTGCGAAACATTGCCACAGTTGTAGCACCAAAATGTAGGAGGCCTTGTGTGTGGACTAGCAAGAGTAGAGAAAGTATGAACTGAAGCTGCTTTTATAGGAGGTGCTAGGGCAGAGGCCGAAACAAGTACAGTCTGAGAGACCAAAAGAGCTACGGGCGCTTTGTGGTAGGCCTCAGCCTTGGCCGCATACTCGACCGCATTTAGAAAGGTTAGTATCTCTCTCAGTTCAAGATAGGATTAAATGTACAACTGAAACCCAATATATATCGGCTGATCCATTGATCCTCCATCACGGGGGGATGGGATCAGGTGCACAGAACCTGAAACTACTCCGTACACTCTACTACAGATGAGGTGTCCTGCCGGAGAGATTGGACGGAAGCAAAAATTCCTCACTCATAGGAAGGAGGAATGAAAGATGCCTAGAGGGTGGCCATAAGCTCAGTCCAAGTCTGGATAGGGGGTAATCGTGCAGCATCTGGTGGTAGAAGAGGTCGTGCTTCTAGCTAACTACGTTTCGGGCTATTTCCGACTATGTTCAAGGGGTCAAAATCGACTTTAAAGTCGTCAGTTTTGTTTTTCATTTCCGAATTTGGTTCGTGAATGGTTTTTTCGCAATTTTTTACCTATTATGATTGCGTCCTGTGGTAATTGATTCAACTATGCATATAAGTTTTTGGTCTATTTATTCTTTGTTAAACACGGTAGATAGTCCTATATTTTTTAAATTACACTTTATTTTTTCGAGAAATAAAAATTTTGTCGTTTTGCGGTTACATACTTTGGAAAATTTTCTTTGTGCCTTCAGGCACGGCAAATACTCTAGTGTGTGTGTGTGTGTGTGTGTATATATATATAAAGAGAGAGAGAGAGAGAGAGAGAGAGAGAGAGAGAGAGAGAGAGAGAGAGGATACATATAATATTTTATGTGCCGTTGGTAAAGTTATATACGTATATATACCAAATAAAAATGAATTTAAAGCTTAACATGGGAAAGAGGAGCTCTTGTTGTTGGTAGGGTTTTCTGATCTCTTGTCACTGTGTGTGCCATTAGTCGGGGGTTTTTATATCTTATTGTTGCATGGGTTCTCTGCTCATTTGGGAGCGTATGAGTTGGGAATTTCATTTGGTTGGGAGGTGAAATTTCCTTTTTTTATTAAATTATTACTTCTTAAACATTGAACTCAAATTGGTAACTAATATATTAGATTACTAATGGAAATAATTGTAAGAAATATTAATGGTATAATATTATTAGTAATCAAAAAATTAGTTCGTTACTAAAAGCACATTTTGGCGTAGTGGTAGAAAAACTGTGAAATTTACCTTTATAGGTAGA
The DNA here is from genome assembly GCA_949130495.1 of Sambucus nigra. Classification (NCBI taxonomy): domain Eukaryota; kingdom Viridiplantae; phylum Streptophyta; class Magnoliopsida; order Dipsacales; family Adoxaceae; genus Sambucus; species Sambucus nigra. Next base: position 655,533,930 of record OX422215.1, on the reverse strand, counting down.
ATCTCTGGGATCTTTAGGAGTCATAAACACATGTGTTTCAAAACACTAAGAATAACTTCACAACCTTCACATGCATATTCTTGGGTTGGAATTTAGGATGACCATCAAACCTAGAAGAAATAACCATTCTCTCATTCTTCATCATAAGTTCCTTGTAATATCCCACTCAACCAACATCAATATTATCCCCTAATTTAACCACTGATCACAGCAGTATTGGGTTTTATCCCAGCACACATCCACAAACTGGTGATAATGGGGTTTGAACCACTGATATATGGGATCCTAAATCACATGCCTTACTAGTGAAGATGTGAAGGCTTCAGTTCTAGAAGAATGCAAACTTACATTTATGAACCATCATCCTTACATTTATGAACCATCATCTTTCCTCACTCGGGCGATGTGGGATGTAACTCCTTGGCTACCAAATTGAGAAGGTGCGCTTGCGTTCAAATTAAGAAATTATATAATTAAACTCAGTTTTATCCAATCAAATCCTAAACATGCATCTAGGTGTGATTGAAGAAGATGTAAGACATGCAAGAACATTCAAACACACACATGTGAGGAAAAATCCTCCAAAGGGGCAAAACCTTTTATTTTTTCACTATAATTTGTAATATACAGTTACACGGATTACAATGAAAAACAAGAGTGACACAGAAATACCCCCTAAGCGTCGGTTCTGGTGTCGTCGGCTCAAATCTCCCTCAAGAACTTCTGATGTGCAGCAATGAAGAAGAAAGACAGCTTCTCCACAAAAGTTGAACAAACACAAGGTTGTGTTATTGGGTTGCAAAGGATTCACAAAGATTTTGGCAAAGTTATGTGAATCAAAACATGAGTCTTGGGACTCAAAAAGATGAAGACTAGAGTAATTAGGACTCTTAAATTCGTCTATGAAAGTCTTAGAAAATACACAACTGAAATAGGAATATATATAGGAAACTTGAGTCGGTGGAAAAATCTAAGAGGATCTGTTAGTGATTATTAAATCCGAACCGGTCCGATTTAAATGCCGGATCGGTCCAGTTATCGGATCGGTTCATTTTTCAAATAACTATACCCCGGTTCGGCTTCGATCCGGGGTATACTAGTTTTGATGCAAGACGAATCGGTCTGTTTTTTATGCCGGATCGGTCCAGTTATCGGATCGGTTCGTTTTCAAAATGACCGAATCGGTCCGATTTACCAAAAAAACTTTACCAAGGTATGATATTGAAGACGCTTTGATATTCGGATCCGTTGATGTAGATGCGATCTTGAATTTCTTCAATGGTGTAACGGCGGACGACATACATATTGACAATGGTCAAAAATGACCTTACAAATCTCCCCCTATGTCTATTCCGATACAAACATAAAAAATATCCGAATTATCAAATATCAAATTGCCTATACAAATCTACCCTTCCATGAACCCAAAACTGGAAAGATACAAATGAATAAGTCTTCATCGTTTGCTCTTCAAATCTTCAAAACTTCTCAAAGCTTTTCTCATCAGGGTGTGCAATATATGATCATCAATCTTTGTACCTACACACATGAGATAAAGAAAAATACCAAGTGACGTATCGAGTTTGAAATGAGATAAACATAAATATCAATTCATGAGAAAAACTCATAACTTCAAAACTCCCCCATAATATGATAATTCTTTCTCCCCCTTTTTATGATGTTCCCAAATATACAAATGAGAAGAATAAATCAAACAAGCAAAGCCGGGGTGACACAAGGAATAAACTTCTATGTTTGAATTTTTCAAAAATTTTCACACAAAATATATAACAAACAAAAAAATCACACCATGAACGAACACAAAACATCCAAGTCGATGATAGCGTAAATGTAGGGGTGTGATCAAATTCGATAGGAAAATAAATGCATACAAACATGACACATGTGCACAATGAATATTGGATACTCCTAACGAATGAACTCAAATGCTTCCTTTGGTGTAAAAAAATGGTACGAGACATTGACTTAATCAAATCAAAAAATCAAAGCTCAAAGAGATTTCCACACCAATAAAGTCCAAAATGATTTCAGGCTTTTTCAGGACTTTCAAGGAAATGCAAACCCGGTTAAATTCTCCAACCAAACTCCCTTAGATTTATATTTTGAATAGAGGTAATCTAAATTCTCAAACTTTGGAGAATTGATGGTGAAACCTAATGGCCCATATTTGGCATGAATTGCTTTTTATTGCCTATAAATTTTGTCGGGCTCTTTTAACCTCTTTGGACCCCGTATAATAAAATTCCTCAATTTTTAGGTCCTTTTTAACAGTGGCTTAGTATTCGCAAAGGCTAAATGAACCTTTCGCAACCCTTCCCCGTTGTTTAAATAAACACACAGTCTCACAAAGCGGTTTTCACATGCATTCCAATCTTGTCAAGTTTTATTGCATATTATACGTTGTATAGACAGAATTGAGATGGAAACACTCAAGCCAATATGTGATAGACAAGTAAAATAATCAAGTAAAGTCGTGCATGTGTGCAATAAAGGAGATAGGAGTCAAACATGTAGAAAGATATCACTAATCACATCTCAAAGACTCCAAAACAATGTAAAGCGCATGGATGAAATGATGTAGCATCTCAAATCTCTATCAAACAGTCACATGGATATATGGAATGAAGTTGTGACTTTGCTATCATAAATGATCATCCATAAAAGGGGCAAATAAAATACAAAAATCTTTTTGGAATTTTTCAAAAAAATTTATCAAACTAAAATCTTTTTGTGCTTTTCTAAAATATTTCTAAAAAAAATCTTTTTAAATTTTTAAAAGAAATGTAAAAATAAAAAGAATAAAACTTTTAAAGATACAAGCTAACAATAGGAATCAAATAATATGATAATGAAAATGCATCATATGCTAGACACGGACCAACCCCTCAGTCAACTGTGCAAATCCCCAAAGACTTCCTAAGACTCTCAAATCTAAGGGCATCTAAAGGTTTCGTGAAAATATCGACTAACTGACGATCGATGGGAACAAAACTCAGGGATACGACATTTTCCTCAACTAACTGACGTATGAAGTGCTCGCGTAACCTGATGTGCTTTGTGCGCGAATGTTGGACGGGATTGCGGGATATGTGTATCGCGCTCGTGTTATCACAGGAAATGATCATCGTGTCTTGTGAAATCCCATAATCATCCAACATTTGCTTCATCCACAAGAGTTGCGTGAAACAACTCCCGGCGGTGATGTACTCAGCCTCCACAATGAACAAAGAGATGGTGTTTTGTAAAGCTGTATTATAAATAAGCTGCTATCTATGATGAATAAAGGCGAGCTAAAGTTGCATATTCTAATGTGAGTTCTGAGTTCTGAGTTCTAAAATCTTTCACTCGTCACTTGTATTAATATACTCTAAAGAGTCCTAACTTGTGCACTTTTAAGATCTTTATCAAAATATGGAATCTCTAATAGATCATTACGCAACAAAAGATTATCTCCTATTAATGCGATGGAATCGCCTTGAATTAAGAGATGAATATAACTTTGTTTTTTATTTTTCAACTTTCCACTTATATTATCCAACATTTTTTTCTAAAATATTTGAAGTATCAGAATTAAAAGTGACATTATCCTTTCCAAAATCTGTTGGGTCAAATCCATCCGAGATATATTGCACCATTTGAGCATTATTCATTTGACTTGTCGATTCTACAGGGCTTTCCATATAAATAACGGTTTGAGAGTTATTTTCTCTGAGATTTTCGGACTTTTGTGGAGCTCCTGATTTACCTCACCCCTTTTGGTAAGCCTCTCACCGGAGTTTCCACCTGCGCCGAACTATTTCTGATCAGATCTACTATTACCAGCATGTATATCATTTTTTTCCAGAAATCTAATACGACTTTAAGGCAAGTTTGTGTCTTCTCATAGCAGACCTGTTGAGGTTATGTTAGATTGGACAATACCTGTATCAGCTTGAAGAGACATGTCTTGAACCATCTCTGCAGCTTGACAGGACTGGAGTAAGTCTGCTTTATCAACAGACGCAGTGCCTTCTTTTTAAAAAATTTCTTTAAAACCAAAGTCCTTGCTGGCAACGATAATAAAGCGATAGATTGTGGCGCTTTAACTGGGAAGGCGATAGATTGTGGAGGAAAGTGGTAGTTGCTTGGAATGGGGTCAATTCATATGGGTGGGGTCCTACGATGGGGCTCTCTAGTCATGGGTTGGAGTGGTGGAGGAATATTGCACTTGGGTTTGGAAATTTCTCTAGGCTCACCTCCTACCGGCTCGAGACTAGGAGTCATATCAAGTTTTGGAGGGATACTTGGGGTGGGGGGGATCTTTAAAGGATCTCCTCCTAGGAATGTTTCGGATTAGGGGAGATAGAGAGGGGTCAATTGAGGCTCACAGACGGATGATAAGGGATCGTTCGGTGTGGGTTCCGAAGTTTAGGAGGAAATTTTAGGATTGGGAACTAGAGGAGTCGGAGGAGTTCTTTGGGTGGTTGAATTTGGCGCCTGTTTTGTCACTGGTGGAAGATGGATTGAGGTGAACGAGCTCTCATGATGATCATTTCTCTGTGAAGAAATACTATTATGTGTTGAGGGGACGCGAGGATGTTTTTTCCCATGAAAGCCCATCTGGAAGAGTCATGCACCCCAAAGGTTTGCTTATTTGTGTGGACCGCTGCCAGACAGGCAATCTTGACTATGGACGGGCTTCAGAGAAGAGTGGGGAGGTTGTCCAGTAGATGTTGGTTATGTAACACTGAGGGGGAGACGTCGAATTACCTTCTTCAACACTGTCAGCTGATATAATTATTTCGGTTAAATATTTATATCTATTATAAAATATATTAATTAAATAATTAAAAATAGTTTTTGAACTATTTACATAGTAACAAACATATTTTATAAAGGGTTGGAGTGTTAAATTTTAAAGAAAGTAGCGTAACTAATACGCGCTAGATTTAAAATGGTAATGTACGAATACTTAAATAATTTAAACTCTAGGGTTTATTTAAAATTGACTCCAAACTTTGATATTTTTCATAAATTCTACAATACATATTTCACAACTGGGATATTAAATATGAACAAGCTAGAGCTAAATTTTGTTATGTTTACAATGAATTTTGGAAGATAAGGGCATCCATGTGTGTTTTGACATATATGGTGATACAAGTCTTGAAAGCCAAAATGATCGAATTAAATAACTTCAGCTCTAAGATTTTAGGAGCAATATATGGACTCTTGCTCATGCCATCATGGAATAAAAATAATGAGGCAAATATATGTTGAGAATATAATGTCCTAATTACGAAAATAAAAACCCTTCCACCATAGATTATATTTTCTTGGGGTCTTTCCACTCATTGTCAATTGATGTCGGATTTGATACTCTAATATTAAGAATGTAATCAGGTCATTCATGACCCGCCAAACAATATTAAAGTCTTCACTACGGTATATATGATATGCTCACGTCACGCCACAAACGAGGTGGCGTGTTGAAGATATAAAGTCCCCAATGAAAAATTTAAAAAACTTGCACTATGATATATATATATATATATGATCATGGCCCCTCCACCCATTGTCAATTGATTTTGAGTTTGATGATCTACATTTAAAAATATAAAACATAATAAATTAAGAAAATCAAAACATAATTTGGTTTGGGACTATTTAGTTGGAAGGTTTATAATTAATTAGGGGTAGTAATTTTAGACACGGCACGACTGGAAATTGTCCCGAAATTAACACGACTAGTCATGTTCCTGTCGTGTTCCTGTTTCATAACACGAAGTCATGTCGTGTTGTGCTCTTGTCTAAATTTAAACACAAAATCGACACGAAATTGACCCAAATAACACGACAATAATGACATGAAAACACGACATTAATGACCCAATTTGTGCACGTCTAAACGGAAAGCCCACTTGTCTTAAATCACATTCCCTCTTTTCATTTTAACTCCCATACTCAGTCGTTTTCTCTCAAACCAAAAGATAAGAAAACCCTTTAATCTCCATCCACTTCTCCCTTCCACCATCTTATCTCCATCTCCCCCCCCCCCCCCCCCCCCCCAAAAAAAAAAAAAAAGAAAAAAAACTCATCTACATGTTTCATCTCTCTCCATCTTACATCCCTGCAACACCAACACCAACTCTATCTCCATCTCCAACAGTTCCGATCGATTAAAAAAGGCACCGGAACACTATAACAGTTTCGGTAAAAGAAACAAAAGTTTCGGTCGAAGAAAAAACCTGATCTCAACATCCCAACTCGATTTGTAAAAAACCCAATCTCAACATCCCAACACTCGTATATGAACTATTTTTTTGAACACTATATATATTGTAAAAATTTCGAACGATGTGTTCAACCCGATCTGTAATCTTACCCGATCCGTAAATTTTGAATTTATTTTTTGACTGTTGTATACTTTTTTGAAATGGATATTGTTTATCATATGTTGTTGTTTTGTAATGGTTTAATAGTAATGTTTTTAGAAAGCTGTCCGGTGGAAGATTGATTTGAGTTTGGTTGGTTTGATTTTTCTTACATTGTTTGATTAAGATTTGACATTAGTTGGGTGAGAAAGTGCTAATTATATTTGTCAAAAAACTGAGTTTTTTAATCGTGTTTTCGTGTCTAATTGGATTGGAAAAAATTAATTGTATAACACGTGTTCTGTCGTGTTTTTTTAGTTGTGTTCATGGCAGCTACAAAAAACAAGACTTCGTGTCGTGTTGTGTCAAACAAAAATACGGCCCAATAGCACGATTTGCCACCCCTATAATTAATTATAATGGAAATGAGACCGACTTTTACCAATAGGCTTTCCATGTGGCTTGGATTGCCCAACTACCCTTATGCTACAATTGGTTGTCGACTCAACATGGGAGAGAGCAGAACGCAAGGTATTTTGAGGGTAAGGAAGTTGATCGACCTAGAATTAGACATCTATTTTTTTTGCTTGCTAATGGTCTGGTATAAAGAAAATCATAACACTTTTATTCCTATTTTTTGGGAGTTTTGGGCGGAGATGCATTGTGCTATGTAAGCCAGCACAGTGTCGTGGGCTCTTTCTTTTTGTTTGTTTTTGTATTCATCATGTATATGGGTTCCATCCCCTTGGTGTTTTCTTTCTATAAAATCTTTACTTATAAAAAAAATATTTTTTTTTCTCCTTACAAGAGAAAGGCAATAACAAGTTTTTATACTTTTGATATCCAAATCCGCTTCGCACATAAGGGCTTAAATATATGGCATAACTCGTACTGTCAACTAGGTGATTATAGATTATCGAAGATATTTGTTTAAATTCTTACAATAAGTACTTTTTTTAACTGAATTATAATATTTATTTATGGGTAGCGCTATTAGCACTCCCAAATCTTCTTTCGGTGCTCCACTTTGTGTGATGAAAATGATAAATGGCAATCCAACCCTTTTCACACACGGGTTAAGCATGTTGACTACGCACCACCAGGGATAGTGTGAACATGTTAGTATAAATTAATGACTAAAGTTCTAGTGAGTAGTGATAATGGTTTTTTTATATGAATAAAAAATACAATTGCACTAAAGAGTAGCAATCCACACTTCCTCCAATAATTATTGGCGACCTTCTTATTTTTCAAATTTATATTTTGAAAAAACACTGTTTTAAAAATATATTAAATATATTTTTGCTATTTTAAAATTAAAAAAGAAAGTTTCCCAAAAAAAAATTAGAAAAAACCTGTTTTCAAATATTTTAAAATCTTTAAAAAATAAAAATAAAGCGTGTTCGCCGTTTTATTGAATATTTTTTTTATAAAATGCGACACAATATGATTTTTTTTACTATTATGGTCAAGTAAAAGCGACGCACATGTTTTTTTTTACCAAACACAAACTCGATCCGATGTGGTGTTTATGTTTTATTTCGATCGTGTTTGTGTTTGATAAAAAAACAATAAAATTTCATGTTTGCGTTTGGTAAAAACAATATTATTTGTGTTTGGAAAAAAACAATAACGTTTTGTATATTTTTTTTGAATTACAAAATGACTTAAATAGTACAACGCACTTGACATGCAGGTGGGTTACAAGCATAAGAGTTAATAAAATTATAGATGTGACGTTGTCACATGTGTTATTGTTGTTATTATTATCGTTATTTTTTAAGTTAAGAGACCAATAGGTAGTGAGATATTTATTAATCGAAATATTATTTAAATTATAAAAATAATTTAATTTTAATTAAAATTCTTATTAAAATATATTATTACAGTTAAAACATGGATAAAATAGAAGAAAATGACATAAAAAATTACATTAGTTTATTCTTTTAGTAAATCTATACCGTAAAGTTTGATTTCGTCTCCATTAATTTCTCCTGTGAGTGACACATGCTAATTTCATTAAAAGAGTTAACTTTCCGTTAAAATTTGGACAAACCCTAAGCAATATGATACTTTGAAGGCTTAATCGTGAAAATTGAAACATCAGTGACTGAATTGACACTACCACGAACATTGGGGGAGAAATATGTTATTAACCCCTTTTATTTTTATTTAAGCTAAAAAAAACGTCTTTATTATATTGACACAGAAGTTGTAGCGAGGGAGAAAGGAGATGTTAAAAATAAAATCTGTGACGCTAACATGAAGAATACCGAAAATATATTCTTTTGGCATGTTTTAGCGACGGACGCTAACATGAAGAATACCGAAAATATATACTTTTGGCATGTTTTAGCGACGGATAAATGTAACATTAAACATAAATGTTGTTAGACAAATTTATTGACATATTTAGTGATGTTAATAGATAAATGTCACTGGAAAATCTTTTAAATATGTAAAAAGTTAGCAACAAAAATTATTAAATATCAAATATTCTTCACATATAGTACATGAGGTGGAATGAAATTCATGTGATGAGAATCATTCTTATTCCAATTGCGTCTATTGTCATGAAGAACAATAGTTTATTTAGCATACAACGTTTAATAGGACAAGCAGATACTTAAAATATTCAGTAGAGCAATAACATCTTTTGTTATAAGAGTTGATGTCACTCCCTTTGATTATGTGATAATTAAAACACAATATCAACTAACGAGGGAGAAAAATTAACCCTTATATAAAAAGATATGTTATAAATGTGGTAATAAGGAATATTTTTCCTGCTTAAGTTGTAGTTACTGAGAACTACTTTCAGTAGGGCCGCTGCCCTACAAAGTTGCCAGGAGGGTCGTAGTTGCAAGAAACGAACCACCACCCGTCGTTGCACCTAGCCCTAGCACACCCAACTCGAGCCGAGTTTCGCCAAACCACCTGTGTGTAGTGGAGACACTGTCGTCCGTTGATGCATGAGTTGGAGTTGTAGTTATAGTCATCTCTCTCACCCACCCACAATCCCACCGCCGCCCGCCCGGTAAAGTCACCGCTGCCCTTGGCTAGGTTCTCACCGTATGGCCCACTTGAATGCACAAGGTTGCAGTCACGGACCCTCTGATTCACATAATTTTGCGCGTAGGCTGCCACCGTGTTGTCCCATGCGATAGGCCCTACCCCCACCGCCCGACGAGCAGCGTTGTGGGCATTCACGTAATCTTGAGGGGAGTTTTGGGCTTGGGAACAAAGAGCCATGGCTAAAACTACAAAGCAAACAACCACAATTGATCTTTTTGACGTCCCCATCACTTAATGATACAGATATCTTACGTTTTTGAATGAATGTTAAGGCAACATATCCAAGAGATATATATAGGATAACCTTGTGTGGACAGTTGGTAGAATCTTCAAACGGGACTAACACTCAACGAGGAACCATTCAAGAAATTAACCCTATCCCCAAGCAATATAGAAATCTTTTCAGACAAAGACACATAGCCATCACCTTGAGAAAGCGATGGATAGTATCTGTTAAAACAATTACATACATGGAAGGTTTCATTACATATAAACATGTGCGGTAGAATCAGTTGACTTGCTTATTCAAACATAAATAATATCCGCTTCAAGGATTTACTTATTTACTATATACGGAGTAATTTAGTACTCTCAACATATGGTGTGATGCAACTCATTGGTTTTTAAGCTTAGCAAAAATGAAACAATCTACCTTATTTTATCTTTCTTATGTAGTCTATTTTTTATCCACGTTAGGCCATTAAATTGTTTAATCTTAAACCTCAAAATCTCTTAAAAAAATGTCAAATATTGACCCACCGTTTTAAAACACCAAAAAATGAGTTGATTTAAGTCCCCTCAAATGTTTAAACACAAAAATAAAAGTAAAAAAATCTTTTTTTTGATTTTATAAATAACCTCTCGCACAAGCAGTCCCGCATTTGGACTCCCGCACCTGAGTCTCTCTCTCTCTCTCCCTCAGAGTAGACACACACACACATATCGTCAGGCTCTCCAACATACCTCCTACTAACATACCTATGAACATACCCGTTTTTGAAATAGTAAAAAAAAAAGAAATTGAGATGGTACTTTTTATATGGATTCATGATATTGCAGTGTACCCGTGTATAAATAACCAAATGAAAATAATATTTCTTCTTATTTTTAAAAAATAGGTAAAAAAAACTAACAGTTTTACACTTTAAAACTGTCAGTTTTTTTTTTACCCTTTAAAAATAAAAATATGAAACTGTTTTAAACATTTTAAAAATATTTTTAAAATAAAAATAAAACTTGTTTACTGTTTTATTAAGTATTTTTTTATAATATTTTTTTTATCTAACAGTAAACATGTTTTATTTTTACTTTTAAACATTTTTAAATTTTTTAAGACATTTTTTTATTTTAATTTTTATTTTTGGGAAACTTTTTTTGGTTATTTTAAAGTAGTCAAAATATTTCTTTTTATATTTGTAAAACAGTTTTTCATAAAATGTAAATTTGAAAAATAAGAAGGTCGCCAATAATTATTGGCGGAAGTGTGGATTGCTACTTTTTACTGCCATTGTATTTTTTATTCATATAAAAAAAACACTTATCACTACTCACTAGAAGTATAGTCATTAATTTATACTAACATGTTCTCACTATTCTTGATGGTGCTTAGTCAACGTGCTTAACCCGTGTGAGTAAAAAGGGTTAGATTGTCATTTATCATTTTCCTCATTCAAAGTGGAGCTCCAGAAGAAATTATGGGAGCACTAATAGTGCTACCCTTATTTATTTCTTAAAATAAACTCTTATCACAAAAACTACTTTATGTCCCAATCCTTTGTTCAAGAAATTTATTTAATAAATTTTCTCGATAAACAAAGTTGCGCTCGATTTTTATTGACGCTGAAAATATAGTTGTTCCCATTTATTTTCTTATTTAGAGACGGAAAAATGTTACATGAAATGCAAAATCTGGTAAAAGTATTTTTTTTCTCGAGTTTTCGCGACAAAAAATTGTGACCGTAGGGAACACAAACATTACAAAAAAATTGAACTGTTTTTGCGACGGATAAAGGTGACGGTACATTAAAATTAAGTTAAAAACTTTTGCGGTGTTAAAAATTTACGGTGAGTAAAAAAGATTTCTTTGGACGGACGTTGCTTTAATTATTAGGGTTCCTCTAATGCACACTAATTTGCATACATGGCCAACAAGAACCGGAGATATATCCACATCACCATTAATTAATGCTAGGCATATCTTACGTTTTGGGGGGAATGCTAAGGCAGCATATGGAGATATAATATATAGGATAAGTTTGTGTGGAAAATTCTCATAGTTAGTAATGTTCACACGGGAATAACACTCATCAAAGAACCATTCAAGAAATGAAACCTATCCCCAAGCAAGGTTTAAAATGCCATGTCGTTAGGTATCTGCATACATGCAAGGTTTCTTTACATATAAACATATGTAAATTATCTAATTTTATATTTACTTTATCTTTGTACCATGGTGTACCAATTCAGTTAAGAATTTAGTACTCTCAACAAATGGTGTGATGCACCAACCCGGTTTTGAGGTTTTCCAAATCTGAATTATATATTTACTTTATCTTTGTACCATGGTGTACTTTTCATCCATACTTTAAATACTATTTCTTTGTGTCATGTAAATTATCTAATTTTATCACCACTTGATGGAAGTAGACGACGATATAAGTATAACCTTATACAAATCCAATGCGTCAGATCTACAACTACAATTAACTTGCTTTTTTTTTCCAAACAATAACATCATGGTTTAAGTTAATATACCTCAAACGCGAGGGCTTCATTTGAAATTGACTCCTAAATTTAAGGCTTATCATTTATTTTAGCATATATGAATTCCACTTATATAAACTATAAAACTTAGTCCACAAGAAAACACATTTTGGAAAATCATATATGTTGTTTATTTCAGGGTGGGACTTTTTTTTTAAAATTATTTTATTAATAGAGGGAGAAAAAACCTCTCCAAGGGCACTAACAAACGCTAAAGCAGAAATCTTGCAAAAAAGAAACAACTACCTAAAGTAAATTTTAAAAAAAAACATTTAGGTCCTTCGATTTCTAGACCGTGTTCGCTTTCGGACGACGTTCCAGTTGCCTTTTCCACAGTAAAATTTATATCTTTGGAAATAAGATCGAAATCCTTCGCAGACGCTGAATCAAGTTTGGGGAGATCCACGAATAAATCAATGCCGCGATCGTCGTGAATTTTTACACTAGTAGGATTAACTTGGGATAACTCGTCACTTGTATTAATATACTCTAAAGGAGTCATAACTTCAGCACTTTTAGGGTCTTCATAAGAATATGGAATCTCAAATATATCATTAAGCAACACAAACTTATCTCCTATTAATACGATAGAATCACCTAGAAATAAGTGATGAATATAACTTTGTTTTTTATTTTTAAACTTTCCACTTATATTACCCAACGTTTTTTTCGAAATATTTGAAGTATCAAAATTAAAAGTGACATTATCCTTTCCAAAATCTGTTGAGTCAAATCCATTCGAGATATATTGCACCATTTGAGCATTATTCATTTGACTTGCCGATTCTACAGGGCTAACTTCCATATAATTAACTGTTTGAGAGTTATTTGCTCCAAGATTTTTGGACTCTTTGTGGGGCTCCTGATTTCCCTCACCCCTTTTGATAAGCCTCTCACCGGAGTTTCCACCTGCGCTGAACTGTTTCTGATCAGATCTACTATTACCAGCATGTATACCATTTTTTTCTAGAAATCGAATATGACTTTAAGGCAAGTCAGTGTCTTGTCGTAGCAGACCAGTTAAGGTTATGTTAGATTGGACAATACCTGTATCAGCTTGAAGAGACATGTCTTGAACCATCTATGCAGCTTGACGGGACTGGAGTAAGTCTGCTTTATCAACATTAGCAGTGCCTTCTTTTAAAAAAAATTCTTTAAAACTAAAGTCTTTGCTGGCAACGACAATAAACATTTACTCGGTAAGTGATTGTGCGCTTTAACTAGGAAGGTGACAGATTGTGGAGGAAAGTGGTGGTTGATTGGAATGGGGTCAGTTCATATGGGTGGGGTCCTACGGTGGGCCGCTCTACTCATGGGTTGGGGTGGTGGAGTAATATTGCGCTTAGGTGGGGGAATTTCTCAAAGCTCACCTCCTACCGGGTCGAGAATAGGAGTCACATCAGGTTTTGGAGGGATACTTGGGGGGAGGGGGAATCTCTGAAGGATCTCTTCCTAGGGATGTTTCGTATTGGGGGAGATAGAGAGGGGTCAGTTGAGGATCACAGACGGATGATAAGGGATCGTTCGGTGTGGGTTCCGAAGTTTAGGAGAAAATTTTGGGATTGGGAACTAGAGGAGTCGGAGGAGTTCTTTGAGTGGTTGAATTTGGCGCCTGTTTCGTCCTTGGCGGCAGATGGATTGTGGTGGACGAGCTCTCATGATGATGTTTTCTCTGTGAAGAAATACTAATATGTGTTGAGGGGACGTGGGGATGCTTTTTTTCCATGAAAGCCCATCTGGATGAGTCATGCACCCCCCCCCCCCCTAAGGTTTGCTTCTTTGTGTGGACTGCTGCCAGACAGAAAATCTTGACTATGGAGGGGCTTCAGAGAAGAGGGAGGAGGTTGGCCAATAGATGTTGGTTATCTAAAACTAAGGAGGAGACGTCCAATCACCTTCTTCAACACTGTGAGGTGATTCGGGGTCTTTGGGACTTGTTTTCTATTTATGTCAGATTCTTTGGATTATACCTTGTACGGTGTATGAGGTGATGACGGCTTGGAGGAGCCCTTTGGGTTGGATTGGCCCGGGTGGTCCGGAGGATGGTCCCTCATTGTACTTTTTGGATCGTCTGGCAAGAGAGGAATAGGAGATGCTTTGAGGGGGTCGAGCATGCTCCCTCTAATATTCGGTATAATTTTCCGAGCTTTCTTCTTACTTGGTATAGGAGGAGGCAGGATTCGTGGTTGTCTCTCTTTCTTGTGTTTTTTAAGGAGATCTAGTGGCTAGGCTAGTTCGTTCTGGGCTACGAATTTTGATTTTTGTTTTGTATACTTCTTGTATAAGGGATTCCGCCCTAGGCGGGTTTGTTTTATTGAATCATTTGCTTATCAAAAAAAAAAGTTTGCATTACAAACTATATAGATTAGACTAAAATGGACATTGTTAGGAAACTTGCAATGGTGTTAATCTATATTAACCATCTTAAAAAAATAATGTTACATTTGCCCTGTCCAATTAATTTTCCATCGACTTTGTCATTTCACGCATGCTTTCTCTACACATATTATATAGGTTTTAAGTTTTCAAGGGTTAATGTCTTATTTTCTCTTACGTACTATATAGATTTGACAATAAATAAATGGATTAGCTACGATAATCCTATCATTGAATATGGAAGGCCAAGGCACTCCTGAAAGTGTCATTTTTTCAATAGATCGCGGCGAAGCAGACCATTTTGACGATAGAGGTCATGCAGGAGAGAAGGTAGTTAATGGCGAGTCGATGCTAATTGTGTAAGGAGGCGGTGGCGGAGGAGATGACCAATCATTTACTCCTGCATTATAGAGTGATGAGAGGTTTATAGGAGATTTTGCTATTGATAATCACCCAAAAGTGTTAATTTTATACCCCAAATAAACCCATTTTAATTGCTAGCTCTCGGTAAAATTTGCCTCATTTTTGTATTTGTCTATTTTGCAGGTCAATATGCAGTTGTGGTATCAAATTGTGCTAAATCAAAGAAATTACGGTAAAGTGGCAATCAAAAGCATTCGATGAAGAAAATCAAAGTGATCGTGAAGTTAGAAATCCTCTTTGAGCTCTCCCATATAAATACAGAGCCTAAACCGGGACCAAGCCATCACCTAAGCCCCGTGTATGTTTAGTTTATACTTTGATATTTTTTAGATTTTTATTTGAGTCGTGCTTATTTTTTTATGACTTTTATATTTTATTTGTGCGAGTATAGTTGTAAATATTAGGGTTCGTGTATTTTTTATTTTTTATTTTTTATGTGAGGTGTTTTATATTTTTATGTAAATATAATACGTGTGTGCATTTTATTAGAGTTTTTTTATTTTATTTTTCATTATCTTATTTTATTTGTTTTTAGTTTTATGAGTTTAGTTTTTATTGTTTTTATTTGAGTCTTTTATTATTTTATAAGTTTGAATTCAATTTTTTAATTTTAATAAATTTTATTTTATAATTTTATAATTTTTATATTTTTTGGTTGAGTCGTATAGTTAATTTTAGTCTAATTAATTTGGTACAAAATAAATTCACATACACCCCATACAATACGCCACACATACACCCTAAAGCTACTCTCACTCACATTTTACTACAATGCACAACATATACACCCAAACAACCCCACACCTCATTTCAAATACAAAAATCCATTTACGATTCTCTATCTTCTCTCATCTCTTTCACCAAACAACCCACCATCCTCCTTCTCACTCATACCTCCATAACCATAACCAAAAACTACAAAAACACATATCAAACCCTTATGAAGCCACCATTTACCAACCGTCAACCACCCTGTAACCACCTGCGAATCTACCCTAGCCCCGTCGGCGTGACCCACCTGAACAACCCAGCTACTTCGGCCAACATCCAAGAAAAAACACTAGACCCGACCTTGTCCCCAACGAAACTGCTGGCAACCACACTGCCCAACACCCTCACCAGTACTTTCACTCAGTTTTACACCAATCAAACCCATGAACCAAACCTGCCTAATCCATCCTCCACCTTTTTGCCCCCACCTTAAACCGGCCAACTGCCACCTCTGGCGTACCCATACCTGCCTAGCTGACCCAAATGCAAATATATATATTTTGGGAAAGATAATTTATTTAAAACAAAGTAGTTAGTAATAGCCCCTCACCCGTGACTTACATCAAAGACTAGAAATATATGCTCCAATTTTATGGAAAGCATCTAGAATCTCTAAGCAATAGGAGTTTCTAGGAATACAAAGGGGTTTAATCTTAAATGCTAGTCTAATCTCACCACAAATTTGATTAAAACTAAAGACCCCTACAAATTTCCAATATGTCCCTCTATCCATTTAAGATAGGGGTGGAAATTTTTAACACGACACGACCCAACACGAAATTGACATGAAATCAAAACAGCTTGTCATGTTCGGGCCAAACTTTTTTGGCCCACTGTCGAGTGGTGTCATGTTCGTGCTAGGGAATTGAATCGAAATTGTCCCGTTCTAACCCAATTGTAACACGATATGGGGTCCGATAAGGATCCCAAATTGACTCAAGTGTGACCCATTTGTGTGTTTTTTTTAATATTAGCACCTCCAATGGCTTAAAAAATAATTAAACCATAAATACATGGTATAAAAGAAAAATTTAACAAAAAAAAACTACCCACGCTCGTATATTATATTCAATCGCATCTCTCTTTGAAAGAAAGAAAAAACAAAAATCGAATTCGCTCTCTCTAACGTTCAGACATCACACCGCTCATGCCACCGTTCAGACTTCCCCATCATCGTTCGATTTAACAACGGTAAGAACTCAAACCATTATAGAGTTTTTCGGTCAAAACCCTTTTTACACGATTACAAATCCAAAAAATTTACACCTGAGTTTACAATTTTCGATCAAAACTGAGACAACAAAAAGTTACACTTGAGTTTTGGTGTAACAACTTGAACCATTACAAACCCTCCCTACTAAGTTTACAATTTTCGGTCAGAACTGAGAACCCTCAAACCAATACAAAGTTTGTAATGGTCTATATAAATTGTTTATTTACAATTTTAACATATTTCCTTTTGTTCATCTTAATTTTTTTTTGTATAATCAGTTTTCTAATGGTTACTTTTTAACCTATTTGTTATTTTGGAACGTATACGCTGATTTGTTTATTTACAAAGTTATTTACTCGAAATATTGTATATATTTTAGGCATGGATCGTGGAAATCGATCATCGACGCCCTCCTCTCACATTATGACCATTTATTTTTCAATCAAAAACGTCATAAGTTTGGGTGTCATAATTGATACCCATAAAAACTGTCATATTAGGTTAACAGTTATATATGACAATTTTGGAAAAATAGTCATATCGGCCACGAAAATAGTCATATTTGATTTAAAAAGCGTCATGACAAACAGTTTTTAACATTTTAAAAAGGTCATATAAAATATTTCATCACATGATGGTTTAATATAAACGGTCATAAATTAAACATATAATAAAAAAAATTAATTAACAATATTAATGTCATAATTGACAAATAAATCTAAACATTGATCAGAATTCACAATAACATAAAAACAGACTTGAATTTTTTTGTACTTGAAGTCACTTACACCTAAAATGCATCAAACCAAGTCATTTGCCCATATCAAAAAAATAATGGAACACAATTAGATATACCCACCATCTAAATTAATTATCCACAAAAAAATAATGACCTACTACATGTATCATAGCGAGATATACCCACTATGTACATCATTCAAAAATAATGTCTCTAAAAAAATGAACATTCCAAAATCACGCATAAATGCATCGATCCCCCTTTGGCTTTCATGAAATTGTGTCGACAAAGTGCTCCAAATCATATAATATAAGGCTGAGTAAATTCAATGAACTCGTGTTGAAGATCGTTGATCTCAGGAATTTGATATGACGACTTTACAGCCAATTCCTTCATCTAAACAAGACAAATAAAATTACAATTAGCTTTTATCACATCTAAATAAAAAAGAATGCAAAAAAAAAATTAAAAAACACGTGACCTTCATTTTTATAGACTTCGATGAATTTTTCAAGAGCTCTCGCTTGATTTTCAATACAAAAAAATCACACACAATTTCTTCTCGTTGTTTAGGGCCCTGAAAATAAAGGAGTTAGTATATTACCTGTGGGTACCTTATTTATCTTTTAGGGCCATAAGAGTAGCCAGACAAAGCCCAGCTAATAATAAGATATGTCCGGCCCAAATTATGGATGCTCTCAATAATAACGGTTAGAATTTGACTTATTGTATCCCCAAAAATATCGGAGGAGATATTCAAGGGATAGTGGACTAGCGGGGCAGTTACCAGCACCCATCTCCCTCTCTTATGGAATATATATATTGTACCCCTGGCCCGGGACAAACAAATAGGTTGAAGTAAGTGTATATGTTGATGAATAATGTGTTGATGAACATAAAATGAATAATGTGTTGATGAACGAAAAATGAATCACAAATGGCATGTTGAAATTAATTTGCAAGAAGCAAGAGCATTGTTAATAAAAATATAACATATGTTATTCATATAACTCTTATTTATGACTGTAAGCATCACTATAAGTAACAAATTTATAAATATATCATTGTCTGAGGAAATCCCATCTTCATTGGATTCCTGGATCCTGGGAACTACTTCTTTAGGATTGAGAAATTATTGTAATTCTTCTTGAGTGAATTGGATTCTCCTATTGAAGAGTCACTGGGAAAGTATTACATAATGATAAATCAAGGATGTTGGTAAGAACACTCTTTATTTTTAATTTGGGCACTTATAGAAAAGTTAAAAAATAAGATTTTACTTTTTGTAAGGGCACTTCCTAAAATAGAGAAGAATATTGAAGGTGGGGAAATGTGTATATATATTTCATCACATGATAAACTGAATCTCCCTCCAACACTGTAATCAAGGTGTGCTAGGGTAGGTCCTCATAAGCATCCAAGTAATCAGGTGGGTGATCCATCGTCAATAGTGCATGGCGTCGAGGGAAGGACCACTCAGATGCTCGGTGCGAAACATTGCCACAGTTGTAGCACCAAAATGTAGGAGGCCTTGTGTGTGGACTAGCAAGAGTAGAGAAAGTATGAACTGAAGCTGCTTTTATAGGAGGTGCTAGGGCAGAGGCCGAAACAAGTACAGTCTGAGAGACCAAAAGAGCTACGGGCGCTTTGTGGTAGGCCTCAGCCTTGGCCGCATACTCGACCGCATTTAGAAAGGTTAGTATCTCTCTCAGTTCAAGATAGGATTAAATGTACAACTGAAACCCAATATATATCGGCTGATCCATTGATCCTCCATCACGGGGGGATGGGATCAGGTGCACAGAACCTGAAACTACTCCGTATACTCTACTACAGATGAGGTGTCCTGCCGGAGAGATTGGACGGAAGCAAAAATTCCTCACTCATAGGAAGGAGGAATGAAAGATGCCTAGAGGGTGGCCATAAGCTCAGTCCAAGTCTGGATAGGGGGTAATCGTGCAGCATCTGGTGGTAGAAGAGGTCGTGCTTCTAGCTAACTACGTTTCGGGCTATTTCCGACTATGTTCAAGGGGTCAAAATCGACTTTAAAGTCGTCAGTTTTGTTTTTCATTTCCGAATTTGGTTCGTGAATGGTTTTTTCGCAATTTTTTACCTATTATGATTGCGTCCTGTGGTAATTGATTCAACTATGCATATAAGTTTTTGGACTATTTATTCTTTGTTAAACACGGTAGATAGTCCTATATTTTTTAAATTACACTTTATTTTGTCGGGAAATAAAAATTTTGTCGTTTTGCGGTTACATACTTTGAAAAATTTTCTTTGTGCCTTCAGGCACGGCAAATACTCTAGTGTGTGTGTGTGTGTGTGTGTGTGTGTGTGTGTGTATATATATATATATATATATATATATATATATATATATATAGAGAGAGAGAGAGAGAGAGAGAGAGGATACATATAATATTTTATGTGCCGTTGGTAAAGTTATATACGTATATATACCAAATAAAAATGAATTTAAAGCTTAACATGGGAAATAGGAGCTCTTGTTGTTGGTAGGGTTTTCTGATCTCTTGTCACTGTGTGTGCCATTAGTCGGGGGTTTTTATATCTTATTGTTGCATGGGTTCTCTGCTCATTTGGGAGCGTATGAGTTGGGAATTTCATTTGGTTGGGAGGTGAAATTTCCTTTTTTTATTAAATTATTACTTCTTAAACATTGAACTCAAATTGGTAACTAATATATTAGATTACTAATGGAAATAATTGTAAGAAATATTAATGGTATAATATTATTAGTAATCAAAAAATTAGTTCGTTACTAAAAGCACATTTTGGCGTAGTGGTAGAAAAACTGTGAAATTTACCTTTATAGGTAGAATCTCTGGGATCTTTAGGAGTCATAAACACATGTGTTTCAAAACACTAAGAATAACTTCACAACCTTCACATGCATATCCTTGGGTTGGAATTTAGGATGACCATCAAACCTAGAAGAAATAACCATTCTCTCATTCTTCATCATAAGTTCCTTGTAATATCCCACTCAACCAACATCAATATTATCCCCTAATTTAACCACTGATCACAGCAGTATTGGGTTTTATCCCAGCACACATCCACAAACTGGTGATAATGGGGTTTGAACCACTGATATATGGGATCCTAAACCACATGCCTTACTAGTGAAGATGTGAAGGCTTCAGTTCTAGAATAATGCAAACTTACATTTATGAACCATCATCTTTCCTCACTCGGGCGATGTGGGATGTAACTCCTTGGCTACCAAAATGAGGAGGTGCGCTTGCGTTCAAATTAAGAAATTATATAATTAAACTCAGTTTTATCCAATCAAATCCTAAACATGCATCTAGGTGTGATTGAAGAAGATGTAAGACATGCAAGAACATTCAAACACACACATGTGAGGAAAAATCCTCCAAAGGGGCAAAACCTTTTATTTTTTCACTATAATTTGTAATATACAGTTACACGGATTACAATGAAAAACAAGAGTGACACAGAAATACCCCCTAGGCATCGGTTCTGGTGTCGTCGGTTCAAATCTCCCTCAAGAACTTCTGATGTGCAGCAATGAAGAAGAAAGACAGCTTCTCCACAAAAGTTGAACAAACACAAGGTTGTGTTATTGGGTTGCAAAGGATTCACAAAGATTTTGGCAAAGTTATGTGAATCAAAACATGAGTCTTGGGACTCAAAAAGATGAAGACTAGAGTAATTAGGACTCTTAAATTCGTCTATGAAAGTCTTAGAAAATACACAACTGAAATAGGAATATATATAGGAAACTTGAGTCGGTGGAAAAATCTAAGAGGATCTGTTAGTGATTATTAAATCCGAACCGGTCCGATTTTAATGTCGGATCGGTCCAGTTATCGGATCGGTTCATTTTTAAAATAACTATACCCCGGTTCGGCTTCGATCCGGGGTATACTAGTTTTGATGCAAGACGAATCGGTCTGTTTTTTATGCCGGATCGGTCCAGTTATCGGATCGGTTCGTTTTCAAAATGACCGAATCGGTCCGATTTACCAAAAAAACTTTACCAAGGTATGATATTGAAGACGCTTTGATATTCGGATCCGTTGATGTAGATGCGATCTTGAATTTCTTCAATGGTGTAACGGCGGACGACATACATATTGACAATGGTCAAAAATGACCTTACAAATCTCCCCCTATGTCTATTCCGGTACAAACATAAAAAATATCCGAATTATCAAATATCAAATTGCCTATACAAATCTACCCTTCCATGAACCCAAAACTGGAAAGATACAAATGAATAAGTCTTCATCGTTTGCTCTTCAAATCTTCAAAACTTCTCAAAGCTTTTCTCATCAGGGTGTGCAATATATGATCATCAATCTTTGTACCTACACACATGAGATAAAGAAAAATACCAAGTGACGTATCGAGTTTGAAATGAGAAACATAAATATCAATTCATGAGAAAAACTCATAACTTCAAAACTCCCCCATAATATGATAATTCTTTCTCCCCCTTTTTATGATGTTCCCAAATATACAAATGAGAAGAATAAATCAAACAAGCAAAGCCGGGGTGACACAAGGAATAAACTTCTATGTTTGAATTTTTCAAAAATTTTCACACAAAATATATAACAAACAAAAAAATCACACCATGAACGAACACAAAACATCCAAGTCGATGATAGCGTAAATGTAGGGGTGTGATCAAATTCGATAGGAAAATAAATGCATACAAACATGACACATGTGCACAATGAATATTGGATACTCCTAACGAATGAACTCAAATGCTTCCTTTGGTGTAAAAAAATGGTACGAGACATTGACTTAATCAAATCAAAAAATCAAAGCTCAAAGAGATTTCCACACCAATAAAGTCCAAAATGATTTCAGGCTTTTTCAGGACTTTCAAGGAAATGCAAACCCGGTTAAATTCTCCAACCAAACTCCCTTAGATTTATATTTTGAATAGAGGTAATCTAAATTCTCAAACTTTGGAGAATTGATGGTGAAACCTAATGGCCCATATTTGGCATGAATTGCTTTTTATTGCCTATAAATTTTGTCGGGCTCTTTTAACCTCTTTGGACCCCGTATAATAAAATTCCTCAATTTTTAGGTCCTTTTTAACAGTGGCTTAGTATTCGCAAAGGCTAAATGAACCTTTCGCAGCCCTTCCCCGTTGTTTAAATAAACACACAGTCGCACAAAGCGGTTTTCACATGCATTCCAATCTTGTCAAGTTTTATTACATATTATACGTTGTATAGACAGAATTGAGATGGAAACACTCAAGCCAATATGTGATAGACAAGTAAAATAATCAAGTAAAGTCGTGCATGTGTGCAATAAAGGAGATAGGAGTCAAACATGTAGAAAGATATCACTAATCACATCTCAAAGACTCCAAAACAATGTAAAGCACATGGATGAAATGATGTAGCATCTCAAATCTCTATCAAACAGTCACATGGATATTCATATAAAAAAAACACTTATCACTACTCACTAGAAGTATAGTCATTAATTTATACTAACATGTTCTCACTATTCTTGATGGTGCTTAGTCAACATGCTTAACCCGTGTGAGTAAAAAGGGTTAGATTGTCATTTATCATTTTCCTCATTCAAAGTGGAGCTCCAGAAGAAATTATGGGAGCACTAATAGTGCTACCCTTATTTATTTCTTAAAATAAACTCTTATCACAAAAACTACTTTATGTCCCAATCCTTTGTTCAAGAAATTTATTTAATAAATTTTCTCGATAAACAAAGTTGCGCTCGATTTTTATTGACGCTGAAAATATAGTTGTTCCCATTTATTTTCTTATTTAGAGACGGAAAAATGTTACATGAAATGCAAAAGCTGGTAAAAGTATTTTTTTTCTCGAGTTTTCGCGACAAAAAATTGTGACCGTAGGGAACACAAACATTACAAAAAAATTGAACTGTTTTTGCGACGGATAAAGGTGACGGTACATTAAAATTAAGTTAAAAACTTTTGCGGTGTTAAAAATTTACGGTGAGTAAAAAAGATTTCTTTGGACGGACGTTGCTTTAATTATTAGGGTTCCTCTAATGCACACTAATTTGCATACATGGCCAACAAGAACCGGAGATATATCCACATCCCCATTAATTAATGCTAGGCATATCTTACGTTTTGGGGGGAATGCTAAGGCAGCATATGGAGATATAATATATAGGATAAGTTTGTGTGGAAAATTCTCATAGTTAGTAATGTTCACACGGGACTAACACTCATCAAAGAACCATTCAAGAAATGAAACCTATCCCCAAGCAAGGTTTAAAATGCCATGTCGTTAGGTATCTGCATACATGCAAGGTTTCTTTACATATAAACATATGTAAATTATCTAATTTTATATTTACTTTATCTTTGTACCATGGTGTACCAATTCAGTTAAGAATTTAGTACTCTCAACAAATGGTGTGATGCACCAACCCGGTTTTGAGGTTTTCCAAATCTGAATTATATATTTACTTTATCTTTGTACCATGGTGTACTTTTCATCCATACTTTAAATACTATTTCTTTGTGTCATGTAAATTATCTAATTTTATCACCACTTGATGGAAGTAGACGACGATATAAGTATAACCTTATACAAATCCAATGCGTCAGATCTACAACTACAATTAACTTGCTTTTTTTTTCCAAACAATAACATCATGGTTTAAGTTAATATACCTCAAACGCGAGGGCTTCATTTGAAATTGACTCCTAAATTTAAGGCTTATCATTTATTTTAGCATATATGAATTCCACTTATATAAACTATAAAACTTAGTCCACAAGAAAACACATTTTGGAAAATCATATATGTTGTTTATTTCAGGGTGGGACTTTTTTTTTTAAATTATTTTATTAATAGAGGGAGAAAAAACCTCTCCAAGGGCACTAACAAACGCTAAAGCAGAAATCTTGCAAAAAAGAAACAACTACCTAAAGTAAATTTTAAAAAAAAACATTTAGGTCCTTCGATTTCTAAACCGTGTTCGCTTTCGGACGACGTTCCAGTTGCCTTTTCCACAGTAAAATTTACATCTTTGGAAATAAGATCGAAATCCTTCGCAGACGCTGAATCAAGTTTGGGGAGATCCACGAATAAATCAATGCCGCGATCGTCGTGAATTTTTACACTAGTAGGATTAACTTGGGATAACTCGTCACTTGTATTAATATACTCTAAAGGAGTCATAACTTCAGCACTTTTAGGGTCTTCATAAGAATATGGAATCTCAAATATATCATTAAGCAACACAAACTTATCTCCTATTAATACGATAGAATCACCTAGAAATAAGTGATGAATATAACTTTGTTTTTTATTTTTAAACTTTCCACTTATATTATCCAACGTTTTTTCCGAAATATTTGAAGTATCAAAATTAAAAGTGACATTATCCTTTCCAAAATCTGTTGAGTCAAATCCATTCGAGATATATTGCACCATTTGAGCATTATTCATTTGACTTGCCGATTCTACAGGGCTAACTTCCATATAATTAACTGTTTGAGAGTTATTTGCTCCAAGATTTTTGGACTCTTTGTGGGGCTCCTGATTTCCCTCACCCCTTTTTATAAGCCTCTCACCGGAGTTTCCACCTGCACTGAACTGTTTCTGATCAGATCTACTATTACCAGCATGTATACCGTTTTTTTCTAGAAATCGAATATGACTTTAAGGCAAGTCAGTGTCTTGTCGTAGCAGACCTGTTAAGGTTATGTTAGATTGGACAATACCTGTATCAGCTTGAAGAGACATGTCTTGAACCATCTATGCAGCTTGACGGGACTGGAGTAAGTCTGCTTTATCAACATTAGCAGTGCCTTCTTTTAAAAAAAATTCTTTAAAACTAAAGTCTTTGCTGGCAACGACAATAAACATTTACTCAGTAAGTGATTATGAGCTTTAACTAGGAAGGTGACAGATTGTGGAGGAAAGTGGTGGTTGCTTGGAATGGGGTCAGTTCATATGGGTGGGGTCCTACGGTGGGCCGCTCTACTCATGGGTTGGGGTGGTGGAGGAATATTGCGCTTGGGTGGGGGAATTTCTCAAAGCTCACCTCCTACCGGGTCGAGAATAGGAGTCACATCAGGTTTTGGAGGGATACTTGGGGGGAGGGGAAATCTCTGAAGGATCTCTTCCTAGGGATGTTTCGTATTGGGGGAGATAGAGAGGGGTCAGTTGAGGATCACAGACGGATGATAAGGGATCGTTCGGTGTGGGTTCCGAAGTTTAGGAGAAAATATTGGGATTGGGAACTAGAGGAGTCGGAGGAGTTCTTTGAGTGGTTGAATTTGGCGCCTGTTTCGTCCTTGGCGGCAGATGGATTGTGGTGGACGAGCTCTCATGATGATATTTTCTCTGTGAATAAATACTAATATGTGTTGAGGGGACGTGGGGTTGCTTTTTTTCCATGAAAGCCCATCTGGATGAGTCATGCACCCCCCCCCCCCCTAAGGTTTGCTTCTTTGTGTGGACCGCTGCCAGACAGAAAATCTTGACTATGGAGGGGCTTCAGAGAAGAGGGAGGAGGTTGCCCAATAGATGTTGGTTATGTAAAACTAAGGAGGAGACGTCCAATCACCTTCTTCAACACTGTGAGGTGATTCGGGGTCTTTAGGACTTGTTTTCTATTTATGTCCGATTCTTTGGATTATACCTTGTATGGTGTATGAGGTGATGACGGCTTGGAGGAGCCCTTTGGGTTGGATTGGCCCGCGGGTGGTCCGGAGGATGGTCCCTCATTGTACTTTTTGGATCGTCTGGCAAGAGAGGAATAGGAGATGCTTTGAGGGGGTCGAGCTTGCTCCCTCTAATATTCGGTATAATTTTCCGAGCTTTCTTCTTACTTGGTATAGGAGGAGGCAGGATTCGTGGTTGTCTCTCTTTCTTGTGTTTTTTAAGGAGCTCTAGTGGCTAGGCTAGTTCGTTCTGGGCTACGAATTTTGATTTTTGTTTTGTATACTTCTTGTATAAGGGATTCCGCCCTAGGCGGGTTTGTTTTATTGAATCATTTGCTTATCAAAAAAAAAGTTTGCATTACAAACTATATAGATTAGACTAAAATGGACATTGTTAGGAAACTTGCAATGGTGTTAATCTATATTAACCATCTTAAAAAAATAATGTTACATTTGCCCTGTCCAATTAATTTCCCATCGACTTTGTCATTTCACGCATGCTTTCTCTACACATATTATATATGTTTTAAGTTTTCAAGGGTTAATGTCTTATTTTCTCTTACGTACTATATAGATTTGACAATAAATAAATTGATTAGCTACGATAATCCTATCATTGAATATGGAAGGCCAAGGCACTCCTGAAAGTGTCATTTTTTCAATAGATCGCGGCGAAGCAGACCATTTTGACGATAGAGGTCATGCAGGAGAGAAGGTAGTTAATGGCGAGTCGATGCTAATTGTGTAAGGAGGCGGTGGCGGAGGAGATGACCAATCATTTACTCCTGCATTATAGAGTGATGAGAGGTTTATAGGAGATTTTGCTATTGATAATTACCCAAAAGTGTTAATTTTATACCCCAAATAAATCCATTTTAATTGCTAGCTCTCGGTAAAATTTGCCTCATTTTTGTATTTGTCTATTTTGCAGGTCAATATGCAGTTGTGGTATCAAATTGTGCTAAATCAAAGAAATTACGGTAAAGTGCCAATCAAAAGCATTCGATGAAGAAAATCAAAGTGATCGTGAAGTTAGAAATCCTCTTTGAGCTCTCCCATATAAATACAGAGCCTAAACCGGGACCAAGCCATCACCTAAGCCCCGTGTATGTTTAGTTTATACTTTGATATTTTTTAGATTTTTATTTGAGTCGTGTTTATTTTTTTATGACTTTTATATTTTATTTGTGCGAGTATAGTTGTAAATATTAGGGTTCGTGTATTTTTTATTTTTTATTTTTTATGTGAGGTGTTTTATATTTTTATGTAAATATAATACGTGTGTGCATTTTATTAGAGTTTTTTTATTTTATTTTTCATTATCTTATTTTATTTGTTTTTAGTTTTATGAGTTTAGTTTTTATTGTTTTTATTTGAGTCTTTTATTATTTTATAAGTTTGAATTCAATTTTTTAATTTTAATAAATTTTATTTTATAATTTTATAATTTTTATATTTTTTGGTTGAGTCGTACAGTTAATTTTAGTCTAATTAATTTGGTACAAAATAAATTCACATACACCCCATACAATACGCCACACATACACCCTAAAGCTACTCTCACTCACATTTTACTACAATGCACAACATATACACCCAAACAACCCCACACCTCATTTCAAATACAAAAATCCATTTACGATTCTCTATCTTCTCTCATCTCTTTCACCAAACAACCCACCATCCTCCTTCTCACTCATACCTCCATAACCATAACAAAAAACTACAAAAACACATATCAAACCCTTATCAAGCCACCATTTACCAACCGTCACCCACCCTGTAACCACCTGCGAATCTACCCTAGCCTCGTCGGCGTGACCCACCTGAACAACCCAGCTACTTCGGCCAACATCCAAGAAAAAACACTAGACCCGACCTTGTCCCCAACGAAACTGCTGGCAACCACACTGCCCAACACCCTCACCAGTACTTTCACTCAGTTTTACACCAATCAAACCCATGAACCAAACCTGCCTAATCCATCCTCCACCCTTTTGCCCCCACCTTAAACTGGCCAACTGCCACCTCTGGCGTACCTATACCTGCCTAGCTGACCCAAATGCAAATATATATATTTTGGGAAAGATAATTTATTTAAAACAAAGTAGTTAGTAATAGCCCCTCACCCGTGACTTACATCAAAGACTAGAAATATATGCTCCAATTTTATGGAAAGCATCTAGAATCTCTAAGCAATAGGAGTTTCTAGGACTACAAAGGGGTTTATTCTTAAATGCTAGTCTAATCTCACCACAAATTTGATTAAAACTAAAAGACCCCTACAAATTTCCAATATGTCCCTCTATCCATGTAAGATAGGGTTGGAAATTTTTAACACGATACGACCCAACACGAAATTGACATGAAATCAAAACAGCTTGTCATGTTCGGGCCAAACTTTTTTGGCCCACTGTCGAGTGGTGTCATGTTCGTGCTAGGGAATTGAATCGAAATTGTCCCGTTCTAACCCAATTGTAACACTATATGGGGCCCGATAAGGATCCCAAATTGACTCAATTGGACCCATTTGAGTGTTTTTTTTAATAATAGCACCTCCAATGGCTTAAAAAATAATTAAACCATAAATACATGGTATAAAAGAAAAATTTAACAAAAAAAAACTACCCACACTCGTATATTATATTCAATCGCATCTCTCTTTGAAAGAAAGAAAAAACAAAAATCGAATTAAAACAAAAATTGAATTCGCTCTCTCTAACGTTCAGACATCACGCCGCTCATGCCACCGTTCAGACTTCCCCATCGTCGTTCGATTTAACAACGGTAAGAACTCAAACCATTATAGAGTTTTTCGGTCAAAACCCTTTTTACACGATTACAAATCCGAAAAATTTACACCTGAGTTTACAATTTTCGATCAAAACTGAGACATCAAAAAGTTACACTTGAGTTTTGGTGTAACAACTTGAACCATTACAAACCCTCCTTACTAAGTTTACAATTTTCGGTCAGAACTGAGAACCCTCAAACCATTACAAAGTTTGTAATGGTCTATATAAATTGTTTATTTACAATTTTAACATATTTCCTTTTGTTCATCTTAATTTTTTTTTTTGTATAATCAGTTTTCTAATGGTTACTTTTTAACCTATTTGTTATCTTTCTTCGGTAGTGTATTTTTTATCCACGTTAGGCCATTAAATTGTTTAATCTTAAACCTCAAAATCTCTTAAAAAAATGTCAAACATTGACCCACCGTTTTAAACACCAAAAATGAGTTGATTTAAGTCCCCTCAAATGTTTAAACACAAAAATAAAAGTAAAAAAAACTTTTTTTTGATTTTATAAATAACCTCTCGCACAAGCAGTCCCGCATTTGGACTCCCGCACCTGAGTCTCTCTCTCTCTCCCTCAGAGTATATATATATAAATGTACACACACACATACAGTCAGGCTCTCCAACATAACTCCTACCAACATACCTATGAACATACCCATTTTTGAAATAGTAAAAAAAATATTTTTGAGATGGTAATTTTTATATGGATTATTGATATTTCAGTGTGCCCCTGTATAAAAAAACAAATGAAAATAATATTTTTCTTATTTTTAAAAAATAGTTAAACAAAACTGATAAAAATGTCAGTTTTTTTTTACCCTTTAAAAATAAAAACAAAAAACTGTTTTAAACATTTTAAAAATATTTTTAAAATAAAAATAAAACATGTTTACTGTTTTATTAAGTATTTTTTATTAATATTTTTTTTATCTAACAGTAAGCACTTTTTATTTTTACTTTTAAACCTCTTTAAATTTTTTAAAACATTTTTTTATTTTTATTTTTATTTTGGGAAAAAAAAAAATTTATTTTAAAATAGTTAAAATATTTTTTTTATATTTGTAAAACTGTTTTTTATAAAATGTAAATTAGAAAAATAAGAAGGTCGACAATAATTATTGGCGGAAGTGTGGATTGCTACTCTTTACTGCAATTGTATTCTTTATTCATATAAAAAAAACACTTATCACTACTCACTAGAACTATAGCCGTCACTGTTCTTGATGGTGCGTAGTCAACATGCTTAACCCGTGAGTGAAAAGGGTTAGATTGTCATTTATCATTTTCCTCATCCAAAGTGAAGCTCCAGAAGAAGTTATGGGAGCACTAATAGCGCTACCCTTATTTATTTCTTAAAATAAACTCTAATCACAAAAAGTACTTTATGTCCCAATCCTTTGTTCAAGAAATTTATTTATTATATTTTCTCGATGAACAAAGTTGCCTTCCATTTTTATTGACGCTGAAAATATAGTTGTTCTCATTTATTTTCTTATTTAGAGATGGAAAAATGTTACATAAAATGCAAAAACCGGTAAAAGTATTTTTTATCGTGTTTTCGCGACAAAAAATTGTGACGGTAGGGAACACAAACATTACAAAAAAATTGACCTGTTTTTGCGACGGATAAAGGTGACGGTACATTAAAATTAAGTTAAAAACTTTTGAGGTGTTAAAAATTTACGGTGAGTTAAAAACATTTATTTGGACGGACGTTGCTTTAATTATTAGGGTTCCTCTAATGCACACTAATTTGCATACACGGCAAACAAGAACCGGAGATATATCCACATCCCCATAAATTAATGCTGGGCACATCTTACGTTTTGGAGGGAATGTTAAGGTAACATATGGAGATATAATATATAGGATAAGTTTGTGTGGAAAATTCTCATAGTTAGTAATGTTCAGACGGGACTAACATTCATCAAAGAACCATTCAAGAAATGAAACCTATCCCCAGGCAATATAGAAATCTCTTCAGACATAAACATCACCTTGAGAAAACTATGGATAGTGATTTAAAATGCCATGTTAGGTATCTGCATACATGCAAGGTTTCTTTACATACAAACATGCCATCTGTATTCAATTGACTGTCATTCTAAAAATAATTGGCTGCGTGTGAATTTTTGTACGGTAATTGCAAGGGGTTACCAATTCAGTTAAGAATTTAGTACTCTAAACAAATGGTGTGATGCACCAACCCGGTTTTGAGGCTTTCCAAATCTAAATTATATATTTAATTTATCTTTGTACCATGGTGTACTTTTCATCCATACTTTAAATACTATTTCTTTGTGTCATGTAAATTATCTAATTTTATCACCACTTGAGGGAAGTAGACGACTATATATGTATAACCTTATACAAATCCAATGCGTCAGATATACAACTACAATAAACTTTCTTTTTTTTTTCCAAACAATATCATGGTTTAAGTTAATATACCTCAAACGCGAGGGCTTCATTTGAAATTGGCTCCTAAATCTAAGGCTTATCATTTATTTTAGCATATATGAATTCCACTTATATAAACTATAAAACTTAGTCCACAAGAAAACACATTTTGGAAAATCATATATGTTGTTACTTTCCGGGTGGGACTCCCCCCCCCCCCCCCCCCCCCCCCACCAAACGGTTTGGGATGTTTTTTTTAACTATTTTAATAATGGATGGTGAAAAAGCCTCTCCAATGGCACTAACAAACGCTAAAGAAGAAATCTTGCAAAAAAAAACTGCCTGAAGCAAATTTAAAAAAAAAACATTTAGGTCCTTCGATTTTTAGACCGCGTTCGCTTTCGGACGACGTTCCAATTGCCTTTCTCCGTTGTAGAATTTACATCTTTCGAAATAAGATCGGAATCCTCCGCAGACGCTGAATCAGGATTGGGGAGATCCATGAATAAATCAATGTCGCGATCGTCGGGAATTTGTACACTAATAGGATTATCTTGGGATAGAATGCAAATACATGCAAGCAAGTCTACACATGCTTAGTCACCAGGAGCTGTTCAAAGGAAGCTAAAATGTCACAACAACTTTGAGTTGTTATTTGTAACAGCTAGTTTTTCCTTTTATTTCTCCTTATTAGTTGTTAGCCGTTTTGTTTTTCCCTTATCAGTTCCAACGTTAAGTTTGTAAAGATGTATTATAAATAAGCTGCTATCTATGATGAATAAAGGCGAGCTAAAGTTGCATATTCTAATGTGAGTTCTGAGTTCTAAAATCTTTCACGGTATCAGAGCAGTAAAGCTCTCACGAGTAATCTCGATCCTGATATTCTGTTTCTCCGGCGGCGGTAGTCACCGTTCATTTCTACCGTCCGCCGGATTCAAAACTTTGGCATCTCCATCCTTAATCATTTGCTCAGTCAATAAGTTTTGTGCAACAAATCAAGCTCTCTCCAGATCCAATGCTTTATCATATCCACATGTTTGTATGGCCTTCTGTTGACGCTCATTCCTTGTCTTGCACCAGCTGAAAAGTTATTTTATTCTTTGAAAGAGATCATTTGGATCTGTTTTCACTCGTACAGAAATTCCAGCAACTTTGATCCCAAAGGTCATGATTTCTATAAAATCTCATGCACTAAACTGCTTTGCAAGAAAGCAAGCTTTATGTTTTTAGAAACAATGGCTACAAAATAGCTTTGCTGGAATATCATACACCTACCCCTTCCTTGTCATGGGAATTATAGCCAAGATCCTTTTCTTCATCATTCTCAGCAATATTGGCCTTCAGCAGATAAATTAGTCCCATATAAGGTTTAAGGTGATGACGTGGCTTTGCAAAAAAAAAAAATCTAAACAGGCTTTCATGCTTTGTTAATTGGTGGGAATACATCCATCCGTCCGTATCTGGAATGAAAAAAAAAACATATCCAGATTTGTGGGAAGTTAGTCCACATTGAATTTAAAAAAAAAAAAAATCATGTACCTAGTTCACATGATCTAAAATATCTATGGCCCCTGAATCCATCGTGATCAAGCCCAAGAAGCATAGAGCCTCTGAATCCATTGGAATCAAGCTCAGTTTGGCCCAAGAGTCCCATTACAGGTGTCGGTCCCGCCAAAACCGATAATTGAGCCCCTGAATCTTTTAAGATCAAGCTCATTTTGATGAAAAAAAAACAAAAAAAAGGCCCATTACAGGTGTCAGTCCAGCCAAAACCGTTGATTGAGCCTCTGAATTAATTTTGATCAAGCTAATTATGGTCTACGCGACCTTCTATTTTTTTAAGATGAATATCGCGCCCTAGTGTCTACTGCGGTGGAAATGATATGGGTTATGCTTATTCTCAAGGATCATGGTGTTAGTGGTGATCTTCTCAATCGGTTTGATTGCACTCAACATCAACTTATCCGAGATTTCAAAATCTACTGTTCAAGCTTAGGGTTTGTCTTCTACACACCCTTCGCTTGAGGGGGAATGTTAGAATGCAAATACATGCAAGCAAGTCTACACATGCTTAGTCACTAGGAGCTGTTCAAAGGAAGCTAAAATGTCAAAACAACTTTGAGTTGTTATTTGTAACAGCTAGTTTTTCCTTTTATTTCTCCTTATTAGTTGTTAGCCGTTTTGTTTTTTCCTTATCAGTTCCAACGTTAAATTTGTAAAGCTGTATTATAAATAAGCTGCTATCTATGATGAATAAAGGCGAGCTAAAGTTGCATATTCTAATGTGAGTTCTGAGTTCTAAAATCTTCCACTCGTCACTTGTATTAATATACTCTAAAGAGTCCTAGCTTGTGCACTTTTAAGATCTTTATCAAAATATGGAATCTCTAATAGATCATTACGCAACAAAAGCTTATCTCCTATTAATGCGATGGAATCGCCTTGAATTAAGAGATGAATATAACTTTGTTTTTTATTTTTCAACTTTTCACTTATATTATCCAACATTTTTTTCTAAAATATTTGAAGTATCAGAATTAAAAGTGACATTATCCTTTCCAAAATCTGTTGGGTCAAATCCATCCGAGATATATTGCACCATTTGAGCATTATTCATTTGACTTGCCGATTCTACAGGTCTTTCCATATAAATAACGGTTTGAGAGTTATTTTCTCTGAGATTTTCGGACTGTTTGTGGAACTCCTGATTTACCTCACCCCTTTTGGTAAGCCTCTCACCGGAGTTTCCACCTGCGCCGAAATATTTCTGATCAGATCTACTATTACCAGCATGTATATCATTTTTTTCCAGAAATCTAATACGACTTTAAGGCAAGTCTGTGTCTTCTCGTAGAAGACCTGTTGAGGTTATGTTAGATTGGACAATACCTGTATCAGCTTGAAGAGATATGTCTTGAACCATCTCTGCAGCTTGACAGGACTGGAGTAAGTCTGCTTTATCAACAGACGCAGTGCCTTCTTTTAAAAAAATTTCTTTAAAACCAAAGTCCTTGCTGGCAACGATAATAAAGCTTTACTCGGAAAGTGATTGTGGCGCTTTAACTGGGAAGGCGATAGATTGTGGAGGAAAGTGGTGGTTGCTTGGAATGGGGTCAATTCATATGGGTGGGGTCCTACGATGGGGCTCTCTAGTCATGGGTTGGGGTGGTGGAGGAATATTGCACTTGGGATTGGAAATTTCTCTAGGCTCACCTCTTACCGGCTCGAGACTAGGAGTCATATCAAGTTTTGGAGGGATACTTGGGGTGGGGAGGATCTTTAAAGGATCTCCTCCTAGGAATGTTTCGGATTAGGGGAGATAGAGAGGGGTCAATTGAGGATCACAGACGGATGATAAGGGAT
This sequence comes from Sambucus nigra, assembly GCA_949130495.1. Taxonomy (NCBI): domain Eukaryota; kingdom Viridiplantae; phylum Streptophyta; class Magnoliopsida; order Dipsacales; family Adoxaceae; genus Sambucus; species Sambucus nigra. The sequence continues at coordinate 655,498,937 of OX422215.1, read as the reverse complement.
CGTTCGGTGTGGGTTCCGAAGATTAGGAGGAAATTTTAGGATTGAGAACTAGAGGAGTCGGAGGAGTTCTTTGGGTGGTTGAATTTGGCGCATGTTTTGTCCCTGGTGGAAGATGGATTGAGGTGAACGAGCTCTCATGATGTTCATTTCTCTGTGAAGAAATACTATTATGTGTTGAGGGGACGCGAGGATGTTTTTTTCCCATGAAAGCCCATCTGGAAGAGTCATGCACCCCAAAGGTTTGCTTATTTGTGTGGACCGCTGCCAGACAGGCAATCTTGACTATGGACGGGCTTCAGAGAAGAGTGGGGAGGTTGTCCAGTAGATGTTGGTTATGTAACACTGAGGGGGAGACGTCGAATTACCTTCTTCAACACTGTCAGCTGATATAATTATTTCGGTTAAATATTTATATCTATTATAAAATATATTAAATAAATAATTAAAAATAGTTTTTGAACTATTTACATAGTAACAAACATATTTTATAAAGGGTTGGAGTGTTAAATTTTAAAGAAAGTAGCGTAACTAATACACGCTAGATTTAAAATGGTAATGTATGAATACTTAAATAATTTAAACTCTAGGGTTTATTTAAAATTGACTCCAAACTTTGATATTTATCATAAATTCTACAATACATATTTCACAACTGGGATATTAAATATGAACAAGGTAGAGCTAAATATTGTTATGTTTACAATGAATTTTGGAAGATAAGGGCATCCATATGTGTTTGACATATATGGTGATACAAGTCTTGAAAGCCAAAATGATCGAACTAAATAACTTCAGCTCTAAGATTTTAGGAGCAATATATGGACTCTTGCTCACGCCATCATGGAATAAAAATAATGAGGCAAATATATGTTGAGAATATAATGTCCTAATTACGAAAATAAAAACCCTCCACCATAGATTATATTTTCTTGGGGTCTTTCCACTCATTGTCAATTGATGTCGGATTTGATGCTCTAATATTAAGAATGTAATCAGGTCATTCATGACCCGCCAAACAATATTAAAGTCTTCACTACGGTATATATGATATGCTCACGTCACGCCACAAACGAGGTGGCGTGTTGAAGATATAAAGTCCCCAATGAAAAATTTTAAAAACTTGCACTATGATATATATATATATATGATCATGGCCCCTCCACCCATTGTCAATTGATTTTGAGTTTGATGATCTACATTTAAAAATATAAAACATAATAAATTAAGAAAATCAAAACATAATTTGGTTTGGGACTATTTAATTGGAAGGTTTATAATTAATTAGGGGTAGCAATTTTAGACACGGCACGACTCGAAATTGTTCCGAAATTAACACGACTTGTCGTGTTCCTGTTTCATAACACGAAGTCATGTCGTGTTGTGCTCTTGTCTAAATTTAAACACAAAATCGACACGAAATTGACCCAAATAACACGACAATAATGACACGAAAACACGACATTAATGACCCAATTTGTGCACGTCTAAACGGAAAGCCCACTTGTCTTAAATCACATTCCCTCTTTTCATTTTAACTCCCATACTCAGTCGTTTTCTCTCAAACCAAAAGATAAGAAAATCCTTTAATCTCCATCCACTTCTCCCTTCCACCATCTTATCTCCATCTCCCCCCCCCCCCCCCCCCCACCCCCACCCCCAAAAAAAAGAAAAAAAACTCATCTACATGTTTCATCTCTCTCCATCTTACATCCCTGCAACACCAACACCAACTCTATCTCCATCTCCAACAGTTCCGATCGATTAAAAAAGGCACCGGAACACTGTAACAGTTTCGGTAAAAGAAACAAAAGTTTCGGTCGATTTGTAAAAAACCTGATCTCAACATCCCAACTCGATTTGTAAAAAACCCAATCTCAACATCCCAACACTCGTATATGAACTGTTTTTTTTTATTTTTTTGAAACACTGTATATATTGTAAAAATTTTGAACGATGTGTTCAACCCGATCTGTAATCTTACCCGATCCGTAAATTTTGAATTTATTTTTTGACCGTTGTATACATTTTTGAAATGGATATTGTTTATCATATGTTGTTGTTTTGTAATGGCTTAATTTTAATGTTTTTAGAAAGTTGTCCGGTGGAAGATTGATTTGAGTTTGGTTGGTTTGATTTTTCTTACATTGTTTGATTAAGATTTGACATTAGTTGGGTGAGAAAGTGCTAATAATATTTGTCAAAAAACAGAGTTTTTTAATCGCGTTTTCGTGTCTAATTGGATTGGAAAAAATTAATTGTATAACACGTGTTGTGTCGTGTTTTTTTTAGTCGTGTTCATGGCAGCTACAAAAAACAAGACTTCGTGTCATGTTGTGTCAAACAAAAATACGGCCCAATAGCACGATTTGCCACCCCTATAACTAATTATAATGGAAATGAGACCGACTTTTACCAATAGGCTTTCCATGTGGCTTGGATTGCCCAACTACCCTTATGCTACAATTGGTTGTCGACTCAACATGGGAGAGAGAAGAACGCAAGGTATTTTGAGGGTAAGGAAGTTGATCGACCTAGAATTAGACATCTATTTTTTTTGCTTGCTAATGGTCTGGTATAAAGAAAATCATAACACTTTTATTCCTATTTTTTGGGAGTTTTGGGCGGAGATGCATTGTGCTATGTAAGCCAGCACAGTGTCGTGGGCTCTTTCTTTTTGTTTGTTTTTGTATTCATCATGTATATGGGTTCCATCCCCTTGGTGTTTTCTTTCTATGAAATCTTTACTTATAAAAAAAATATATTTTTTTCTCCTTACAAGAGAAAGGCAATAACAAGTTTTTATACTTTTGATATCCAAATCCGCTTCGCACATAAGGGCTTAAATATATGGCATAACTCGTACTGTCAACTAGGTGATTATAGATTATCGAAGATATTTGTTTAAATTCTTACAATGAGTACTTTTTTTAACTGAATTATAATATTTATTTATGGGTAGCGCTATTAGCACTCCCAAATCTTCTTTCGGCGCTCCACTTTGCGTGATGAAAATGATAAATGGCAATCCAACCCTTTTCACACACGGGTTAAGCATGTTGACTAAGCACCACCAGGGATAGTGTGAACATGTTAGTATAAATTAATGACTAAAGTTCTAGTGAGAAGTGATAATGGTTTTTTTATATGAATAAAAAATACAATTGCACTAAAGAGTAGCAATCCACACTTCCTCCAGTAATTATTGGCGACCTTCTTATTTTTCAAATTTATATTGTGAAAAAACACTGTTTTAAAAATATAAAAAATATATTTTTGCTATTTTAAAATTAAAAACGAAAGTTTCCCAAAAAAAATTAGAAAAAACCTGTTTTCAAAAATTTTAAAATCTTTAAAAAATAAAAATAAAGCGTGTTCACTGTTTTATTGAATATTTTTTTTATAAAATGCGACACAATATGATTTTTTTTACTATTATGGTCAAGTAAAAGCGACGCACATGTTTTTTTTTACCAAACACAAACTCGATCCGATGTGTTGTGTATGTTTTATTTCGATCGTGTTTGTGTTTGATAAAAAAACAATAAAATTTCATGTTTGCGTTTGGTAAAAACAATATTATTTGTGTTTGGAAAAAAACAATAACGTTTTGTATATTTTTTTTGAATTACAAAATGACTTAAATAGTACAACGCACTTGACATGCAGGTGGGTTACAAGCATAAGAGTTAATAAAATTATAGATGTGACGTTGTCACATGTGTTATTGTTGTTATTATTATCGTTATTTTTTAATTTAAGAGACCAATAGGTAGTGAGATATTTATTAATCGAAAATATTATTTAAATTATAAAAATAATTTAATTTTAATTAAAATTCTTATTAAAATATATTATTACTGTTAAAACATGGATAAAATAGAAGAAAATGACATAAAAAATTACATTAGTTTATTCTTTTAGTAAATCTATACTAACATGAGGTGGAATGAAATTCATATGATGAGAATCATTCTTATTCCAATTGCGTCTATTGTCATGAAGAACAATAGTTTATTTAGCATACAACGTTTAATAGGACAAGCAGATACTTAAAATATTCAGTAGAGCAATAACTTCTTTTGTTATAAGAGTTGATGTCACTCCCTTTGATTATGTGATAATTAAAACACAATATCAACTAACGAGGGAGAAAAATGAACCCTTATATAAAAAGATATGTTATAAATGTGGTAATAAGGAATATTTTTCCTGCTTAAGTTGTAGTTACTGAGAACTACTTTCAGTAGGGCCGCTGCCCTACAAAGTTGCCAGGAGGGTCGTAGTTGCAAGAAACGAACCACCACCCGTCGTTGCACCTAGCCCTAGCACACCCAACTCGAGCCGAGTTTCGCCAAACCACCTGTGTGTAGTGGAGACACTGTCGTCCGTTGATGCATGAGTTGGAGTTGTAGTTATAGTCATCTCTCTCACCCACCCACAATCCCACCGCCGCCCGCCCGGTAAAGTCACCGCTGCCCTTGGCTAGGTTCTCACCGTATGGCCCACTTGAATGCACAAGGTTGCAGTCACGGACCCTCTGATTCACATAATTTTGCGCGTAGGCTGCCACCGTGTTGTCCCATGCGATAGGCCCTACCCCCACCGCCCGACGAGCAGCGTTGTGGGCATTCACGTAATCTTGAGGGGAGTTTTGGGCTTGGGAACAAAGAGCCATGGCTAAAACTACAAAGCAAACAACCACAATAGATCTTTTTGACGTCCCCATCACTTAATGATACAGATATCTTACGTTTTTGAATGAATGTTAAGGCAACATATCCAAGAGATATATATAGGATAACCTTGTGTGTACAGTTGGTAGAATCTTCAAACGGGACTAACACTCAACGAGGAACCATTCAAGAAATTAACCCTATCCCCAAGCAATATAGAAATCTTTTCAGACAAAGACACATAGCCATCACCTTGAGAAAGCGATGGATAGTATCTGTTAAAACAATTACATACATGGAAGGTTTCTTTACATATAAACATGTGCGGTAGAATCAGTTGACTTGCTTATTCAAACATAAATAATATCCGCTTCAAGGATTTACTTATTTACTATATACGGAGTAATTTAGTACTCTCAACATATGGTGTGATGCAACTCATTGGTTTTTAAGCTTAGCAACAATGAAACAATCTACCTTATTTTATCTTTCTTATGTAGTCTATTTTTTATCCACGTTAGGCCATTAAATTGTTTAATCTTAAACCTCAAAATCTCTTAAAAAAATGTCAAATATTGACCCACCGTTTTAAAACACCAAAAAATGAGTTGATTTAAGTCCCCTCAAATGTTTAAACACAAAAATAAAAGTAAAAAAACTTTTTTTTGATTTTATAAATAACCTCTCGCACAAGCAGTCCCGCATTTGGACTCCCGCACCTGAGTCTCTCTCTCTCTCTCCCTCAGAGTAGACACACACACACATATCGTCAGGGTCTCCAACATACCTCCTACTAACATACCTATGAACATACCCGTTTTTGAAATAGTAAAAAAAAAAAAATTGAGATGGTACTTTTTATATGGATTCGTGATATTGCAGTGTACCCCTGTATAAATAACCAAATGAAAATAATATTTCTTCTTATTTTTAAAAAATAGGTAAAAAAAACTAACAGTTTTACACTTTAAAACTGTCAGTTTTTTTTTACCCTTTAAAAATAAAAATATGAAACTGTTTTAAACATTTTAAAAATATTTTTAAAATAAAAATAAAACTTGTTTACTGTTTTATTAAGTATTTTTTTATAATATTTTTTTTATCTAACAGTAAACATGTTTTATTTTTACTTTTAAACATTTTTAAATTTTTTAAGACATTTTTTTATTTTTATTTTTATTTTTGGGAAACTTTTTTTGGTTATTTTAAAGTAGTCAAAATATTTTTTTTTATATTTGTAAAACAGTTTTTCATAAAATGTAAATTTGAAAAATAAGAAGGTCGCCAATAATTATTGGCGGAAGTGTGGATTGCTACTTTTTACTGCCATCGTATTTTTTATTCATATAAAAAAAACACTTATCACTACTCACTAGAAGTATAGTCATTAATTTATACTAACATGTTCTCACTATTCTTGATGGTGCTTAGTCAACATTCTTAACCCGTGTGAGTAAAAAGGGTTAGATTGTCATTTATCATTTTCCTCATTCAAAGTGGAGCTCCAGAAGAAATTATGGGAGCACTAATAGTGCTACCCTTATTTATTTCTTAAAATAAACTCTTATCACAAAAACTACTTTATGTCCCAATCCTTTGTTCAAGAAATTTATTTAATAAATTTTCTCGATAAACAAAGTTGCGCTCGATTTTTATTGACGCTGAAAATATAGTTGTTCCCATTTATTTTCTTATTTAGAGACGGAAAAATGTTACATGAAATGCAAAAGCTGGTAAAAGTATTTTTTTTCTCGAGTTTTCGCGACAAAAAATTGTGACCGTAGGGAACACAAACATTACAAAAAAATTGAACTGTTTTTGCGACGGATAAACGTGACGGTACATTAAAATTAAGTTAAAAACTTTTGCGGTGTTAAAAATTTACGGTGAGTAAAAAAGATTTCTTTGGACGGACGTTGCTTTAATTATTAGGGTTCCTCTAATGCACACTAATTTGCATACATGGCCAACAAGAACCGGAGATATATCCACATCCCCATTAATTAATGCTAGGCATATCTTACGTTTTGGGGGGAATGCTAAGGCAGCATATGGAGATATAATATATAGGATAAGTTTGTGTGGAAAATTCTCATAGTTAGTAATGTTCACACGGGACTAACACTCATCAAAGAACCATTCAAGAAATGAAACCTAACCCCAAGCAAGGTTTAAAATGCCATGTCGCTAGGTATCTGCATACATGCAAGGTTTCTTTACATATAAACATATGTAAATTATCTAATTTTATATTTACTTTATCTTTGTACCATGGTGTACCAATTCAGTTAAGAATTTAGTACTCTCAACAAATGGTGTGATGCACCAACCCGGTTTTGAGGTTTTCCAAATCTGAATTATATATTTACTTTATCTTTGTACCATGGTGTACTTTTCATCCATACTTTAAATACTATTTCTTTGTGTCATGTAAATTATCTAATTTTATCACCACTTGATGGAAGTAGACGACGATATAAGTATAACCTTATACAAATCCAATGCGTCAGATCTACAACTACAATTAACTTGCTTTTTTTTTCCAAACAATAACATCATGGTTTAAGTTAATATACCTCAAACGCGAGGGCTTCATTTGAAATTGACTCCTAAATTTAAGGCTTATCATTTATTTTAGCATATATGAATTCCACTTATATAAACTATAAAACTTAGTCCACAAGAAAACACATTTTGGAAAATCATATATGTTGTTTATTTCAGGGTGGGACTTTTTTTTAAAATTATTTTATTAATAGAGGGAGAAAAAACCTCTCCAAGGGCACTAACAAACGCTAAAGCAGAAATCTTGCAAAAAAGAAACAACTACCTAAAGTAAATTTAAAAAAAAAAACATTTAGGTCCTTCGATTTCTAGACCGTGTTCGCTTTCGGACGACGTTCCAGTTGCCTTTTCCACAGTAAAATTTACATCTTTGGAAATAAGATCGAAATCCTTCGCAGACGCTGAATCAAGTTTGGGGAGATCCACGAATAAATCAATGCCGCGATCGTCGTGAATTTTTACACTAGTAGGATTAACTTGGGATAACTCGTCACTTGTATTAATATACTCTAAAGGAGTCATAACTTCAGCACTTTTAGGGTCTTCATAAGAATATGGAATCTCAAATATATCATTAAGCAACACAAACTTATCTCCTATTAATACGATAGAATCACCTAGAAATAAGTGATGAATATAACTTTGTTTTTTATTTTTAAACTTTCCACTTATATTATCCAACGTTTTTTCCGAAATATTTGAAGTATCAAAATTAAAAGTGACATTATCCTTTCCAAAATCTGTTGAGTCAAATCCATTCGAGATATATTGCACCATTTGAGCATTATTCATTTGACTTGCCGATTCTACAGGGCTAACTTCCATATAATTAACTGTTTGAGAGTTATTTGCTCCAAGATTTTTGGACTCTTTATGGGGCTCCTGATTTCCCTCACCCCTTTTGATAAGCCTCTCACCGGAGTTTCCACCTGCGCTGAACTGTTTCTGATCAGATCTACTATTACCAGCATGTATACCGTTTTTTTCTAGAAATCGAATATGACTTTAAGGCAAGTCAGTGTCTTGTCGTAGCAGACCTGTTAAGGTTATGTTAGATTGGACAATACCTGTATCAGCTTGAAGAGACATGTCTTGAACCATCTATGCAGCTTGACGGGACTGGAGTAAGTCTGCTTTATCAACATTAGCAGTGCCTTCTTTTAAAAAAAATTCTTTAAAACTAAAGTCTTTGCTGGCAACGACAATAAACATTTACTCGGTAAGTGATTGTGCGCTTTAACTAGGAAGGTGACAGATTGTGGAGGAAAGTGGCGGTTGATTGGAATGGGGTCAGTTCATATGGGTGGGGTCCTACGGTGGGCCGCTCTACTCATGGGTTGGGGTGGTGGAGGAATATTGCGCTTGGGTGGGGGAATTTCTCAAAGCTCACCTCCTACCGGGTCGAGAATAGGAGTCACATCAGGTTTTGGAGGGATACTTGGGGGGAGGGGGAATCTCTGAAGGATCTCTTCCTAGGGATGTTTCGTATTGGGGGAGATAGAGAGGGGTCAGTTGAGGATCACAGACGGATGATAAGGGATCGTTCGGTGTGGGTTCCGAAGTTTAGGAGAAAATATTGGGATTGGGAACTAGAGGAGTCGGAGGAGTTCTTTGAGTGGTTGAATTTGGCGCCTGTTTCGTCCTTGGCGGCAGATGGATTGTGGTGGACGAGCTCTCATGATGATATTTTCTCTGTGAAGAAATACTAATATGTGTTGAGGGGACGTGGGGATGCTTTTTTTCCATGAAAGCCCATCTGGATGAGTCATGCACCCCCCCCCCCTAAGGTTTGCTTCTTTGTGTGGACCGCTGCCAGACAGAAAATCTTGACTATGGAGGGGCTTCAGAGAAGAGGGAGGAGGTTGGCCAATAGATGTTGGTTATGTAAAACTAAGGAGGAGACGTCCAATCACCTTCTTCAACACTGTGAGGTGATTCGGGGTCTTTAGGACTTGTTTTCTATTTATGTCCGATTCTTTGGATTATACCTTGTATGGTGTATGAGGTGATGACGGCTTGGAGGAGCCCTTTGGGTTGGATTGGCCCGCGGGTGGTCCGGAGGATGGTCCCTCATTGTACTTTTTGGATCGTCTGGCAAGAGAGGAATAGGAGATGCTTTGAGGGGGTCGAGCTTGCTCCCTCTAATATTCGGTATAATTTTCCGAGCTTTCTTCTTACTTGGTATAGGAGGAGGCAGGATTCGTGGTTGTCTCTCTTTCTTGTGTTTTTTAAGGAGCTCTAGTGGCTAGGCTAGTTCGTTCTGGGCTACGAATTTTGATTTTTGTTTTGTATACTTCTTGTATAAGGGATTCCGCCCTAGGCGGGTTTGTTTTATTGAATCATTTGCTTATCAAAAAAAAAAGTTTGCATTACAAACTATATAGATTAGACTAAAATGGACATTGTTAGGAAACTTGCAATGGTGTTAATCTATATTAACCATCTTAAAAAAATAATGTTACATTTGCCCTGTCCAATTAATTTCCCATCGACTTTGTCATTTCACGCATGCTTTCTCTACACATATTATATATGTTTTAAGTTTTCAAGGGTTAATGTCTTATTTTCTCTTACGTACTATATAGATTTGACAATAAATAAATGGATTAGCTACGATAATCCTATCATTGAATATGGAAGGCCAAGGCACTCCTGAAAGTGTCATTTTTTCAATAGATCGCGGCGAAGCAGACCATTTTGACGATAGAGGTCATGCAGGAGAGAAGGTAGTTAATGGCGAGTCGATGCTAATTGTGTAAGGAGGCGGTGGCGGAGGAGATGACCAATCATTTACTCCTGCATTATAGAGTGATGAGAGGTTTATAGGAGATTTTGCTATTGATAATCACCCAAAAGTGTTAATTTTATACCCCAAATAAATCCATTTTAATTGCTAGCTCTCGGTAAAATTTGCCTCATTTTTGTATTTGTCTATTTTGCAGGTCAATATGCAGTTGTGGTATCAAATTGTGCTAAATCAAAGAAATTACGGTAAAGTGCCAATCAAAAGCATTCGATGAAGAAAATCAAAGTGATCGTGAAGTTAGAAATCCTCTTTGAGCTCTCCCATATAAATACAGAGCCTAAACCGGGACCAAGCCATCACCTAAGCCCCGTGTATGTTTAGTTTATACTTTGATATTTTTTAGATTTTTATTTGAGTCGTGTTTATTTTTTTATGACTTTTATATTTTATTTGTGCGAGTATAGTTGTAAATATTAGGGTTCGTGTATTTTTTATTTTTTATTTTTTATGTGAGGTGTTTTATATTTTTATGTAAATATAATACGTTTGTGCATTTTATTAGAGTTTTTTTATTTTATTTTTCATTATCTTATTTTATTTGTTTTTAGTTTTATGAGTTTAGTTTTTATTGTTTTTATTTGAGTCTTTTATTATTTTATAAGTTTGAATTCAATTTTTTAATTTTAATAAATTTTATTTTATAATTTTATAATTTTTATATTTTTTGGTTGAGTCGTATAGTTAATTTTAGTCTAATTAATTTGGTACAAAATAAATTCACATACACCCCATACAATACGCCACACATACACCCTAAAGCTACTCTCACTCACATTTTACTACAATGCACAACATATACACCCAAACAACCCCACACCTCATTTCAAATACAAAAATCCATTTACGATTCTCTATCTTCTCTCATCTCTTTCACCAAACAACCCACCATCCTCCTTCTCACTCATACCTCCATAACCATAACCAAAAACTACAAAAACACATATCAAACCCTTATCAAGCCACCATTTACCAACCGTCACCCACCCTGTAACCACCTGCGAATCTACCCTAGCCTCGTCGGCGTGACCCACCTGAACAACCCAGCTACTTCGGCCAACATCCAAGAAAAAACACTAGACCCGACCTTGTCCCCAACGAAACTGCTGGCAACCACACTGCCCAACACCCTCACCAGTACTTTCACTCAGTTTTACACCAATCAAACCCATGAACCAAACCTGCCTAATCCATCCTCCACCCTTTTGCCCCCACCTTAAACTGGCCAACTGCCACCTCTGGCATACCTATACCTGCCTAGCTGACCCAAATGCAAATATATATATTTTGGGAAAGATAATTTATTTAAAACAAAGTAGTTAGTAATAGCCCCTCACCCGTGACTTACATCAAAGACTAGAAATATATGCTCCAATTTTATGGAAAGCATCTAGAATCTCTAAGCAATAGGAGTTTCTAGGACTACAAAGGGGTTTATTCTTAAATGCTAGTCTAATCTCACCACAAATTTGATTAAAACTAAAAGACCCCTACAAATTTCCAATATGTCCCTCTATCCATGTAAGATAGGGTTGGAAATTTTTAACACGATACGACCCAACACGAAATTGACATGAAATCAAAACAGCTTGTCATGTTCGGGCCAAACTTTTTTGGCCCACTGTCGAGTGGTGTCATGTTCGTGCTAGGGAATTGAATCGAAATTGTCCCGTTCTAACCCAATTGTAACACGATATGGGGCCCGATAAGGATCCCAAATTGACTCAATTGGACCCATTTGAGTGTTTTTTTTAATAATAGCACCTCCAATGGCTTAAAAAATAATTAAACCATAAATACATGGTATAAAAGAAAAATTTAACAAAAAAAAACTACCCACACTCGTATATTATATTCAATCGCATCTCTCTTTGAAAGAAAGAAAAAACAAAAATCGAATTAAAACAAAAATTGAATTCGCTCTCTCTAACGTTCAGACATCACGCCGCTCATGCCACCGTTCAGACTTCCCCATCGTCGTTCGATTTAACAACGGTAAGAACTCAAACCATTATAGAGTTTTTCGGTCAAAACCCTTTTTACACGATTACAAATCCGAAAAATTTACAACTGAGTTTACAATTTTCGATCAAAACTGAGACATCAAAAAGTTACACTTGAGTTTTGGTGTAACAACTTGAACCATTACAAACCCTCCTTACTAAGTTTACAATTTTCGGTCAGAACTGAGAACCCTCAAACCATTACAAAGTTTGTAATGGTCTATATAAATTGTTTATTTACAATTTTAACATATTTCCTTTTGTTCATCTTAATTTTTTTTTTTGTATAATCAGTTTTCTAATGGTTACTTTTTAACCTATTTGTTATCTTTCTTCGGTAGTGTATTTTTTATCCACGTTAGGCCATTAAATTGTTTAATCTTAAACCTCAAAATCTCTTAAAAAAATGTCAAACATTGACCCACCGTTTTAAACACCAAAAATGAGTTGATTTAAGTCCCCTCAAATGTTTAAACACAAAAATAAAAGTAAAAAAAACTTTTTTTTGATTTTATAAATAACCTCTCGCACAAGCAGTCCCGCATTTGGACTCCCGCACCTGAGTCTCTCTCTCTCTCCCTCAGAGTATATATATATAAATGTACACACACACATACAGTCAGGCTCTCCAACATAACTCCTACCAACATACCTATGAACATACCCATTTTTGAAATAGTAAAAAAAATATTTTTGAGATGGTAATTTTTATATGGATTATTGATATTTCAGTGTGCCCCTGTATAAAAAAACAAATGAAAATAATATTTTTCTTATTTTTAAAAAACAGGTAAACAAAACTGATAAAACTGTCAGTTTTTTTTTACCCTTTAAAAATAAAAACAAAAAACTGTTTTAAACATTTTAAAAATATTTTTAAAATAAAAATAAAACATGTTTACTGTTTTATTAAGTATTTTTTATTAATATTTTTTTATCTAACAGTAAGCACTTTTTATTTTTACTTTTAAACCTCTTTAAATTTTTTAAAACATTTTTTTATTTTTATTTTTATTTTTGGGAAAAAAATTTTTTGTTATTTTAAAATAGTTAAAATATTTTTTTTATATTTGTAAAACTGTTTTTTATAAAATGTAAATTAGAAAAATAAGAAGGTCGACAATAATTATTGGCGGAAGTGTGGATTGCTACTCTTTACTGCAATTGTGTTCTTTATTCATATAAAAAAAACACTTATCACTACTCACTAGAACTATAGCCGTCACTGTTCTTGATGGTGCGTAGTCAACATGCTTAACCCGTGAGTGAAAAGGGTTAGATTGTCATTTATCATTTTCCTCATCCAAAGTGAAGCTCCAGAAGAAGTTATGGGAGCACTAATAGCGCTACCCTTATTTATTTCTTAAAATAAACTCTAATCACAAAAAGTACTTTATGTCCCAATCCTTTGTTCAAGAAATTTATTTATTATATTTTCTCGATGAACAAAGTTGCCTTCCATTTTTATTGACGCTGAAAATATAGTTGTTCTCATTTATTTTCTTATTTAGAGACGGAAAAATGTTACATAAAATGCAAAAACCGGTAAAAGTATTTTTTATCGTGTTTTCGCGACAAAAAATTGTGACGGTAGGGAACACAAACATTACAAAAAAATTGACCTGTTTTTGCGACGGATAAAGGTGACGGTACATTAAAATTAAGTTAAAAACTTTTGAGGTGTTAAAAATTTACGGTGAGTTAAAAACATTTATTTGGACGGACGTTGCTTTAATTATTAGGGTTCCTCTAATGCACACTAATTTGCATACACGGCAAACAAGAACCGGAGATATATCCACATCCCCATAAATTAATGCTGGGCACATCTTACGTTTTGGGGGGAATGTTAAGGTAACATATGGAGATATAATATATAGGATAAGTTTGTGTGGAAAATTCTCATAGTTAGTAATGTTCAGACGGGACTAACACTCATCAAAGAACCATTCAAGAAATGAAACCTATCCCCAAGCAATATAGAAATCTCTTCAGACATAAACATCACCTTGAGAAAACTATGGATAGTGATTTAAAATGCCATGTTAGGTATCTGCATACATGCAAGGTTTCTTTACATACAAACATGCCATCTGTATTCAATTGACTGTCATTCTAAAAATAATTGACTGCGTGTGAATTTTTGTACGGTAATTGCAAGGGGTTACCAATTCAGTTAAGAATTTAGTACTCTAAACAAATGGTGTGATGCACCAACCCGGTTTTGAGGCTTTCCAAACTAAATTATATATTTAATTTATCTTTGTACCATGGTGTACTTTTCATCCATACTTTAAATACTATTTCTTTGTGTCATGTAAATTATCTAATTTTATCACCACTTGAGGGAAGTAGACGACTATATATGTATAACCTTATACAAATCCAATGCGTCAGATATACAACTACAATAAACTTTCTTTTTTTTTTCCAAACAATATCATGGTTTAAGTTAATATACCTCAAACGCGAGGGCTTCATTTGAAATTGGCTCCTAAATCTAAGGCTTATCATTTATTTTAGCATATATGAATTCCACTTATATAAACTATAAAACTTAGTCCACAAGAAAACACATTTTGGAAAATCATATATGTTGTTACTTTCCGGGTGGGACTCCCCCCCCCCCCCCCCCCCCACCAAACGGTTTGGGATGTTTTTTTTAACTATTTTAATAATGGATGGTGAAAAAGCCTCTCCAATGGCACTAACAAACGCTAAAGAAGAAATCTTGCAAAAAAAAACTGCCTGAAGCAAATTTAAAAAAAAAACATTTAGGTCCTTCGATTTTTAGACCGCGTTCGCTTTCGGACGACGTTCCAATTGCCTTTCTCCGTTGTAGAATTTACATCTTTCGAAATAAGATCGGAATCCTCCGCAGACGCTGAATCAGGATTGGGGAGATCCATGAATAAATCAATGTCGCGATCGTCGGGAATTTGTACACTAATAGGATTATCTTGGGATAGAATGCAAATACATGCAAGCAAGTCTACACATGCTTAGTCACCAGGAGCTGTTCAAAGGAAGCTAAAATGTCACAACAACTTTGAGTTGTTATTTGTAACAGCTAGTTTTTCCTTTTATTTCTCCTTATTAGTTGTTAGCCGTTTTGTTTTTCCCTTATCAGTTCCAACGTTAAGTTTGTAAAGATGTATTATAAATAAGCTGCTATCTATGATGAATAAAGGCGAGCTAAAGTTGCATATTCTAATGTGAGTTCTGAGTTCTAAAATCTTTCATGGTATCAGAGCAGTAAAGCTCTCACGAGTAATCTCGATCCTGATATTCCGTTTCTCCGGCGGCGGTAGTCACCGTTCATTTCTACCGTCCGCCGGATTCAAAACTTTGGCATCTCCATCCTTAATCATTTGCTCAGTCAATAAGTTTTGTGCAACAAATCAAGCTCTCTCCAGATCCAATGCTTTATCATATCCACATGTTTGTATGGCCTTCTGTTGACGCTCATTCCTTGTCTTGCACCAGCTGAAAAGTTATTTTATTCTTTGAAAGAGATCATTTGGATCTGTTTTCACTCGTACAGAAATTCCAGCAACTTTGATCCCAAAGGTCATGATTTCTATAAAATCTCATGCACTAAACTGTTTTGCAAGAAAGCAAGCTTTATGTTTTTAGAAACAATGGCTACAAAATAGCTTTGCTGGAATATCATACACCTACCCCTTCCTTGTCATGGGAATTATAGCCAAGATCCTTTTCTTCATCATTCTCAGCAATATTGGCCTTCAGCAGATAAATTAGTCCCATATAAGGTTTAAGGTGATGACGTGGCTTTGCAAAAAAAAAAAATCTAAACAGACTTTCATGCTTTGTTAATTGGTGGGAATACATCCATCCGTCCGTATCTGGAATGAAAAAAAAAACATATCCAGATTTGTGGGAAGTTAGTCCACATTGAATTTTAAAAAAAAAAAAAAAAATCATGTACCTAGTTCACATGATCTAAAATATCTATGGCCCCTGAATCCATCGTGATCAAGCCCAAGAAGCATAGAGCCTCTGAATCCATTGGAATCAAGCTCAGTTTGGCCCAAGAGTCCCATTACAGGTGTCGGTCCCGCCAAAACCGATAATTGAGCCCCTGAATCTTTTAAGATCAAGCTCATTTTGATAAAAAAAAAAACAAAAAAAAGGCCCATTACAGGTGTCGGTCCAGCCAAAACCGTTGATTGAGCCTCTGAATTAATTTTGATCAAGCTAATTATGGTCTACGCGACCTTCTATTTTTTTAAGATGAATATCGCGCCCTAGTGTCTACTGCGGTGGAAATGATATGGGTTATGCTTATTCTCAAGGATCATGGTGTTAGTGGTGATCTTCTCAATCGGTTTGATTGCACTCAACATCAACTTATCCGAGATTTCAAAATCTACTGTTCAAGCTTAGGGTTTGTCTTCTACACACCCTTCGCTTGAGGGGGAATGTTAGAATGCAAATACATGCAAGCAAGTCTACACATGCTTAGTCACTAGGAGCTGTTCAAAGGAAGCTAAAATGTCAAAACAACTTTGGGTTGTTATTTGTAACAGCTAGTTTTTCCTTTTATTTCTCCTTATTAGTTGTTAGCCGTTTTGTTTTTTCCTTATCAGTTCCAACGTTAAATTTGTAAAGCTGTATTATAAATAAGCTGCTATCTATGATGAATAAAGGCGAGCTAAAGTTGCATATTCTAATGTGAGTTCTGAGTTCTAAAATCTTCCACTCGTCACTTGTATTAATATACTCTAAAGAGTCCTAGCTTGTGCACTTTTAAGATCTTTATCAAAATATGGAATCTCTAATAGATCATTACGCAACAAAAGCTTATCTCCTATTAATGCGATGGAATCGCCTTGAATTAAGAGATGAATATAACTTTGTTTTTTATTTTTCAACTTTTCACTTATATTATCCAACATTTTTTTCTAAAATATTTGAAGTATCAGAATTAAAAGTGACATTATCCTTTCCAAAATCTGTTGGGTCAAATCCATCCGAGATATATTTCACCATTTGAGCATTATTCATTTGACTTGCCGATTCTACAGGTCTTTCCATATAAATAACGGTTTGAGAGTTATTTTCTCTGAGATTTTCGGACTGTTTGTGGAACTCCTGATTTACCTCACCCCTTTTGGTAAGCCTCTCACCGGAGTTTCCACCTGCGCCGAAATATTTCTGATCAGATCTACTATTACCAGCATGTATATCATTTTTTTCCAGAAATCTAATACGACTTTAAGGCAAGTCTGTGTCTTCTCGTAGAAGACCTGTTGAGGTTATGTTAGATTGGACAATACCTGTATCAGCTTGAAGAGATATGTCTTGAACCATCTCTGCAGCTTGACAGGACTGGAGTAAGTCTGCTTTATCAACAGACGCAGTGCCTTCTTTTAAAAAAATTTCTTTAAAACCAAAGTCCTTGCTGGCAACGATAATAAAGCTTTACTCGGAAAGTGATTGTGGCGCTTTAACTGGGAAGGCGATAGATTGTGGAGGAAAGTGGTGGTTGCTTGGAATGGGGTCAATTCATATGGGTGGGGTCCTACGATGGGGCTCTCTAGTCATGGGTTGGGGTGGTGGAGGAATATTGCACTTGGGATTGGAAATTTCTCTAGGCTCACCTCTTACCGGCTCGAGACTAGGAGTCATATCAAGTTTTGGAGGGATACTTGGGGTGGGGAGGATCTTTAAAGGATCTCCTCCTAGGAATGTTTCGGATTAGGGGAGATAGAGAGGGGTCAATTGAGGATCACAGACGGATGATAAGGGATCGTTCGGTGTGGGTTCCGAAGATTAGGAGGAAATTTTAGGATTGAGAACTAGAGGAGTCGGAGGAGTTCTTTGGGTGGTTGAATTTGGCGCCTGTTTTGTCCCTGGTGGAAGATGGATTGAGGTGAACGAGCTCTCATGATGTTCATTTCTCTGTGAAGAAATACTATTATGTGTTGAGGGGACGCGAGGATGTTTTTTTCCCATGAAAGCCCATTTGGAAGAGTCATGCACCCCAAAGGTTTGCTTATTTGTGTGGACCGCTGCCAGACAGGCAATCTTGACTATGGACGGGCTTCAGAGAAGAGTGGGGAGGTTGTCCAGTAGATGTTGGTTATGTAACACTGAGGGGGAGACGTCGAATTACCTTCTTCAACACTGTCAGCTGATATAATTATTTCGGTTAAATATTTATATCTATTATAAAATATATTAAATAAATAATTAAAAATAGTTTTTGAACTATTTACATAGTAACAAACATATTTTATAAAGGGTTGGAGTGTTAAATTTTAAAGAAAGTAGCGTAACTAATACACGCTAGATTTAAAATGGTAATGTATGAATACTTAAATAATTTAAACTCTAGGGTTTATTTAAAATTGACTCCAAACTTTGATATTTATCATAAATTCTACAATACATATTTCACAACTGGGATATTAAATATGAACAAGGTAGAGCTAAATATTGTTATGTTTACAATGAATTTTGGAAGATAAGGGCATCCATATGTGTTTGACATATATGGTGATACAAGTCTTGAAAGCCAAAATGATCGAACTAAATAACTTCAGCTCTAAGATTTTAGGAGCAATATATGGACTCTTGCTCACGCCATCATGGAATAAAAATAATGAGGCAAATATATGTTGAGAATATAATGTCCTAATTACGAAAATAAAAACCCTCCACCATAGATTATATTTTCTTGGGGTCTTTCCACTCATTGTCAATTGATGTCGGATTTGATGCTCTAATATTAAGAATGTAATCAGGTCATTCATGACCCGCCAAACAATATTAAAGTCTTCACTACGGTATATATGATATGCTCACGTCACGCCACAAACGAGGTGGCGTGTTGAAGATATAAAGTCCCCAATGAAAAATTTTAAAAACTTGCACTATGATATATATATATATATGATCATGGCCCCTCCACCCATTGTCAATTGATTTTGAGTTTGATGATCTACATTTAAAAATATAAAACATAATAAATTAAGAAAATCAAAACATAATTTGGTTTGGGACTATTTAATTGGAAGGTTTATAATTAATTAGGGGTAGCAATTTTAGACACGGCACGACTCGAAATTGTTCCGAAATTAACACGACTTGTCGTGTTCCTGTTTCATAACACGAAGTCATGTCGTGTTGTGCTCTTGTCTAAATTTAAACACAAAATCGACACGAAATTGACCCAAATAACACGACAATAATGACACGAAAACACGACATTAATGACCCAATTTGTGCACGTCTAAACGGAAAGCCCACTTGTCTTAAATCACATTCCCTCTTTTCATTTTAACTCCCATACTCAGTCGTTTTCTCTCAAACCAAAAGATAAGAAAATCCTTTAATCTCCATCCACTTCTCCCTTCCACCATCTTATCTCCATCTCCCCCCCCCCCAAAAAAAAAAGAAAAAAAACTCATCTACATGTTTCATCTCTCTCCATCTTACATCCCTGCAACACCAACACCAACTCTATCTCCATCTCCAACAGTTCCGATCGATTAAAAAAGGCACCGGAACACTGTAACAGTTTCGGTAAAAGAAACAAAAGTTTCGGTCGAGGAAAAAACCTGATCTCAACATCCCAACTCGATTTGTAAAAAACCCAATCTCAACATCCCAACACTCGTATATGAACTGTTTTTTTTTATTTTTTTGAAACACTGTATATATTGTAAAAATTTTGAACGATGTGTTCAACCCGATCTGTAATCTTACCCGATCCGTAAATTTTGAATTTATTTTTTGACCGTTGTATACATTTTTGAAATGGATATTGTTTATCATATGTTGTTGTTTTGTAATGGCTTAATTTTAATGTTTTTAGAAAGCTGTCCGGTGGAAGATTGATTTGAGTTTGGTTGGTTTGATTTTTCTTACATTGTTTGATTAAGATTTGACATTAGTTGGGTGAGAAAGTGCTAATAATATTTGTCAAAAAACAGAGTTTTTTAATCGCGTTTTCGTGTCTAATTGGATTGGAAAAAATTAATTGTATAACACGTGTTGTGTCGTGTTTTTTTTAGTCGTGTTCATGGCAGCTACAAAAAACAAGACTTCGTGTCATGTTGTGTCAAACAAAAATACGGCCCAATAGCACGATTTGCCACCCCTATAACTAATTATAATGGAAATGAGACCGACTTTTACCAATAGGCTTTCCATGTGGCTTGGATTGCCCAACTACCCTTATGCTACAATTGGTTGTCGACTCAACATGGGAGAGAGAAGAACGCAAGGTATTTTGAGGGTAAGGAAGTTGATCGACCTAGAATTAGACATCTATTTTTTTTGCTTGCTAATGGTCTGGTATAAAGAAAATCATAACACTTTTATTCCTATTTTTTGGGAGTTTTGGGCGGAGATGCATTGTGCTATGTAAGCCAGCACAGTGTCGTGGGCTCTTTCTTTTTGTTTGTTTTTGTATTCATCATGTATATGGGTTCCATCCCCTTGGTGTTTTCTTTCTATGAAATCTTTACTTATAAAAAAAATATATTTTTTTCTCCTTACAAGAGAAAGGCAATAACAAGTTTTTATACTTTTGATATCCAAATCCGCTTCGCACATAAGGGCTTAAATATATGGCATAACTCGTACTGTCAACTAGGTGATTATAGATTATCGAAGATATTTGTTTAAATTCTTACAATGAGTACTTTTTTTAACTGAATTATAATATTTATTTATGGGTAGCGCTATTAGCACTCCCAAATCTTCTTTCGGCGCTCCACTTTGCGTGATGAAAATGATAAATGGCAATCCAACCCTTTTCACACACGGGTTAAGCATGTTGACTAAGCACCACCAGGGATAGTGTGAACATGTTAGTATAAATTAATGACTAAAGTTCTAGTGAGAAGTGATAATGGTTTTTTTATATGAATAAAAAATACAATTGCACTAAAGAGTAGCAATCCACACTTCCTCCAGTAATTATTGGCGACCTTCTTATTTTTCAAATTTATATTGTGAAAAAACACTGTTTTAAAAATATAAAAAATATATTTTTGCTATTTTAAAATTAAAAACGAAAGTTTCCCAAAAAAAATTAGAAAAAACCTGTTTTCAAAAATTTTAAAATCTTTAAAAAATAAAAATAAAGCGTGTTCACTGTTTTATTGAATATTTTTTTTATAAAATGCGACACAATATGATTTTTTTTACTATTATGGTCAAGTAAAAGCGACGCACATGTTTTTTTTTACCAAACACAAACTCGATCCGATGTGTTGTGTATGTTTTATTTCGATCGTGTTTGTGTTTGATAAAAAAACAATAAAATTTCATGTTTGCGTTTGGTAAAAACAATATTATTTGTGTTTGGAAAAAAACAATAACGTTTTGTATATTTTTTTTGAATTACAAAATGACTTAAATAGTACAACGCACTTGACATGCAGGTGGGTTACAAGCATAAGAGTTAATAAAATTATAGATGTGACGTTGTCACATGTGTTATTGTTGTTATTATTATCGTTATTTTTTAATTTAAGAGACCAATAGGTAGTGAGATATTTATTAATCGAAAATATTATTTAAATTATAAAAATAATTTAATTTTAATTAAAATTCTTATTAAAATATATTATTACTGTTAAAACATGGATAAAATAGAAGAAAATGACATAAAAAATTACATTAGTTTATTCTTTTAGTAAATCTATACTAACATGAGGTGGAATGAAATTCATATGATGAGAATCATTCTTATTCCAATTGCGTCTATTGTCATGAAGAACAATAGTTTATTTAGCATACAACGTTTAATAGGACAAGCAGATACTTAAAATATTCAGTAGAGCAATAACTTCTTTTGTTATAAGAGTTGATGTCACTCCCTTTGATTATGTGATAATTAAAACACAATATCAACTAACGAGGGAGAAAAATGAACCCTTATATAAAAAGATATGTTATAAATGTGGTAATAAGGAATATTTTTCCTGCTTAAGTTGTAGTTACTGAGAACTACTTTCAGTAGGGCCGCTGCCCTACAAAGTTGCCAGGAGGGTCGTAGTTGCAAGAAACGAACCACCACCCGTCGTTGCACCTAGCCCTAGCACACCCAACTCGAGCCGAGTTTCGCCAAACCACCTGTGTGTACTGGAGACACTGTCGTCCGTTGATGCATGAGTTGGAGTTGTAGTTATAGTCATCTCTCTCACCCACCCACAATCCCACCGCCGCCCGCCCGGTAAAGTCACCGCTGCCCTTGGCTAGGTTCTCACCGTATGGCCCACTTGAATGCACAAGGTTGCAGTCACGGACCCTCTGATTCACATAATTTTGCGCGTAGGCTGCCACCGTGTTGTCCCATGCGATAGGCCCTACCCCCACCGCCCGACGAGCAGCGTTGTGGGCATTCACGTAATCTTGAGGGGAGTTTTGGGCTTGGGAACAAAGAGCCGTGGCTAAAACTACAAAGCAAACAACCACAATAGATCTTTTTGACGTCCCCATCACTTAATGATACAGATATCTTACGTTTTTGAATGAATGTTAAGGCAACATATCCAAGAGATATATATAGGATAACCTTGTGTGTACAGTTGGTAGAATCTTCAAACGGGACTAACACTCAACGAGGAACCATTCAAGAAATTAACCCTATCCCCAAGCAATATAGAAATCTTTTCAGACAAAGACACATAGCCATCACCTTGAGAAAGCGATGGATAGTATCTGTTAAAACAATTACATACATGGAAGGTTTCTTTACATATAAACATGTGCGGTAGAATCAGTTGACTTGCTTATTCAAACATAAATAATATCCGCTTCAAGGATTTACTTATTTACTATATACGGAGTAATTTAGTACTCTCAACATATGGTGTGATGAACTCATTGGTTTTTAAGCTTAGCAAAAATGAAACAATCTACCTTATTTTATCTTTCTTATGTAGTCTATTTTTTATCCACGTTAGGCCATTAAATTGTTTAATCTTAAACCTCAAAATCTCTTAAAAAAATGTCAAATATTGACCCACCGTTTTAAAACACCAAAAAATGAGTTGATTTAAGTCCCCTCAAATGTTTAAACACAAAAATAAAAGTAAAAAAACTTTTTTTTGATTTTATAAATAACCTCTCGCACAAGCAGTCCCGCATTTGGACTCCCGCACCTGAGTCTCTCTCTCTCTCTCCCTCAGAGTAGACACACACACACATATCGTCAGGGTCTCCAACATACCTCCTACTAACATACCTATGAACATACCCGTTTTTGAAATAGTAAAAAAAAAAAAATTGAGATGGTACTTTTTATATGGATTCGTGATATTGCAGTGTACCCCTGTATAAATAACCAAATGAAAATAATATTTCTTCTTATTTTTAAAAAATAGGTAAAAAAAACTAACAGTTTTACACTTTAAAACTGTCAGTTTTTTTTTACCCTTTAAAAATAAAAATATGAAACTGTTTTAAACATTTTAAAAATATTTTTAAAATAAAAATAAAACTTGTTTACTGTTTTATTAAGTATTTTTTTATAATATTTTTTTTATCTAACAGTAAACATGTTTTATTTTTACTTTTAAACATTTTTAAATTTTTTAAGACATTTTTTTATTTTTATTTTTATTTTTGGGAAACTTTTTTTGGTTATTTTAAAGTAGTCAAAATATTTTTTTTTATATTTGTAAAACAGTTTTTCATAAAATGTAAATTTGAAAAATAAGAAGGTCGCCAATAATTATTGGCGGAAGTGTGGATTGCTACTTTTTACTGCCATCGTATTTTTTATTCATATAAAAAAAACACTTATCACTACTCACTAGAAGTATAGTCATTAATTTATACTAACATGTTCTCACTATTCTTGATGGTGCTTAGTCAACATGCTTAACCCGTGTGAGTAAAAAGGGTTAGATTGTCATTTATCATTTTCCTCATTCAAAGTGGAGCTCCAGAAGAAATTATGGGAGCACTAATAGTGCTACCCTTATTTATTTCTTAAAATAAACTCTTATCACAAAAACTACTTTATGTCCCAATCCTTTGTTCAAGAAATTTATTTAATAAATTTTCTCGATAAACAAAGTTGCGCTCGATTTTTATTGACGCTGAAAATATAGTTGTTCCCATTTATTTTCTTATTTAGAGACGGAAAAATGTTACATGAAATGCAAAAGCTGGTAAAAGTATTTTTTTTCTCGAGTTTTCGCGACAAAAAATTGTGACCGTAGGGAACACAAACATTACAAAAAAATTGAACTGTTTTTGCGACGGATAAAGGTGACGGTACATTAAAATTAAGTTAAAAACTTTTGCGGTGTTAAAAATTTACGGTGAGTAAAAAAGATTTCTTTGGACGGACGTTGCTTTAATTATTAGGGTTCCTCTAATGCACACTAATTTGCATACATGGCCAACAAGAACCGGAGATATATCCACATCCCCATTAATTAATGCTAGGCATATCTTACGTTTTGGGGGGAATGCTAAGGCAGCATATGGAGATATAATATATAGGATAAGTTTGTGTGGAAAATTCTCATAGTTAGTAATGTTCACACGGGACTAACACTCATCAAAGAACCATTCAAGAAATGAAACCTATCCCCAAGCAAGGTTTAAAATGCCATGTCGTTAGGTATCTGCATACATGCAAGGTTTCTTTACATATAAACATATGTAAATTATCTAATTTTATATTTACTTTATCTTTGTACCATGGTGTACCAATTCAGTTAAGAATTTAGTACTCTCAACAAATGGTGTGATGCACCAACCCGGTTTTGAGGTTTTCCAAATCTGAATTATATATTTACTTTATCTTTGTACCATGGTGTACTTTTCATCCATACTTTAAATACTATTTCTTTGTGTCATGTAAATTATCTAATTTTATCACCACTTGATGGAAGTAGACGACGATATAAGTATAACCTTATACAAATCCAATGCGTCAGATCTACAACTACAATTAACTTGCTTTTTTTTTCCAAACAATAACATCATGGTTTAAGTTAATATACCTCAAACGCGAGGGCTTCATTTGAAATTGACTCCTAAATTTAAGGCTTATCATTTATTTTAGCATATATGAATTCCACTTATATAAACTATAAAACTTAGTCCACAAGAAAACACATTTTGGAAAATCATATATGTTGTTTATTTCAGGGTGGGACTTTTTTTTTTAAATTATTTTATTAATAGAGGGAGAAAAAACCTCTCCAAGGGCACTAACAAACGCTAAAGCAGAAATCTTGCAAAAAAGAAACAACTACCTAAAGTAAATTTAAAAAAAAAAACATTTAGGTCCTTCGATTTCTAGACCGTGTTCGCTTTCGGACGATGTTCCAGTTGCCTTTTCCACAGTAAAATTTACATCTTTGGAAATAAGATCGAAATCCTTCGCAGACGCTGAATCAAGTTTGGGGAGATCCACGAATAAATCAATGCCGCGATCGTCGTGAATTTTTACACTAGTAGGATTAACTTGGGATAACTCGTCACTTGTATTAATATACTCTAAAGGAGTCATAACTTCAGCACTTTTAGGGTCTTCATAAGAATATGGAATCTCAAATATATCATTAAGCAACACAAACTTATCTCCTATTAATACGATAGAATCACCTAGAAATAAGTGATGAATATAACTTTGTTTTTTATTTTTAAACTTTCCACTTATATTATCCAACGTTTTTTCCGAAATATTTGAAGTATCAAAATTAAAAGTGACATTATCCTTTCCAAAATCTGTTGAGTCAAATCCATTCGAGATATATTGCACCATTTGAGCATTATTCATTTGACTTGCCGATTCTACAGGGCTAACTTCCATATAATTAACTGTTTGAGAGTTATTTGCTCCAAGATTTTTGGACTCTTTATGGGGCTCCTGATTTCCCTCACCCCTTTTGATAAGCCTCTCACCGGAGTTTCCACCTGCGCTGAACTGTTTCTGATCAGATCTACTATTACCAGCATGTATACCGTTTTTTTCTAGAAATCGAATATGACTTTAAGGCAAGTCAGTGTCTTGTCGTAGCAGACCTGTTAAGGTTATGTTAGATTGGACAATACCTGTATCAGCTTGAAGAGACATGTCTTGAACCATCTATGCAGCTTGACGGGACTGGAGTAAGTCTGCTTTATCAACATTAGCAGTGCCTTCTTTTAAAAAAAAATTCTTTAAAACTAAAGTCTTTGCTGGCAACGACAATAAACATTTACTCGGTAAGTGATTGTGCGCTTTAACTAGGAAGGTGACAGATTGTGGAGGAAAGTGGCGGTTGATTGGAATGGGGTCAGTTCATATGGGTGGGGTCCTACGGTGGGCCGCTCTACTCATGGGTTGGGGTGGTGGAGGAATATTGCGCTTGGGTGGGGGAATTTCTCAAAGCTCACCTCCTACCGGGTCGAGAATAGGAGTCACATCAGGTTTTGGAGGGATACTTGGGGGGAGGGGGAATCTCTGAAGGATCTCTTCCTAGGGATGTTTCGTATTGGGGGAGATAGAGAGGGGTCAGTTGAGGATCACAGACGGATGATAAGGGATCGTTCGGTGTGGGTTCCGAAGTTTAGGAGAAAATATTGGGATTGGGAACTAGAGGAGTCGGAGGAGTTCTTTGAGTGGTTGAATTTGGCGCCTGTTTCGTCCTTGGCGGCAGATGGATTGTGGTGGACGAGCTCTCATGATGATATTTTCTCTGTGAAGAAATACTAATATGTGTTGAGGGGACGTGGGGATGCTTTTTTTCCATGAAAGCCCATCTGGATGAGTCATGCACCCCCCCCCCCCCCCCCCAAGGTTTGCTTCTTTGTGTGGACCGCTGCCAGACAGAAAATCTTGACTATGGAGGGGCTTCAGAGAAGAGGGAGGAGGCTGGCCAATAGATGTTGGTTATGTAAAACTAAGGAGGAGACGTCCAATCACCTTCTTCAACACTGTGAGGTGATTCGGGGTCTTTAGGACTTGTTTTCTATTTATGTCCGATTCTTTGGATTATACCTTGTACGGTGTATGAGGTGATGACGGCTTGGAGGAGCCCTTTGGGTTGGATTGGCCCGCGGGTGGTCCGGAGGATGGTCCCTCATTGTACTTTTTGGATCGTCTGGCAAGAGAGGAATAGGAGATGCTTTGAGGGGGTCGAGCTTGCTCCCTCTAATATTCGGTATAATTTTCCGAGCTTTCTTCTTACTTGGTATAGGAGGAGGCAGGATTCGTGGTTGTCTCTCTTTCTTGTGTTTTTTAAGGAGCTCTAGTGGCTAGGCTAGTTCGTTCTGGGCTACGAATTTTGATTTTTGTTTTGTATACTTCTTGTATAAGGGATTCCGCCCTAGGCGGGTTTGTTTTATTGAATCATTTGCTTATCAAAAAAAAAAGTTTGCATTACAAACTATATAGATTAGACTAAAATGGACATTGTTAGGAAACTTGCAATGGTGTTAATCTATATTAACCATCTTAAAAAAATAATGTTACATTTGCCCTGTCCAATTAATTTCCCATCGACTTTGTCATTTCACGCATGCTTTCTCTACACATATTATATATGTTTTAAGTTTTCAAGGGTTAATGTCTTATTTTCTCTTACGTACTATATAGATTTGACAATAAATAAATGGATTAGCTACGATAATCCTATCATTGAATATGGAAGGCCAAGGCACTCCTGAAAGTGTCATTTTTTCAATAGATCGCGGCGAAGCAGACCATTTTGACGATAGAGGTCATGCAGGAGAGAAGGTAGTTAATGGCGAGTCGATGCTAATTGTGTAAGGAGGCGGTGGCGGAGGAGATGACCAATCATTTACTCCTGCATTATAGAGTGATGAGAGGTTTATAGGAGATTTTGCTATTGATAATCACCCAAAAGTGTTAATTTTATACCCCAAATAAATCCATTTTAATTGCTAGCTCTCGGTAAAATTTGCCTCATTTTTGTATTTGTCTATTTTGCAGGTCAATATGCAGTTGTGGTATCAAATTGTGCTAAATCAAAGAAATTACGGTAAAGTGCCAATCAAAAGCATTCGATGAAGAAAATCAAAGTGATCGTGAAGTTAGAAATCCTCTTTGAGCTCTCCCATATAAATACAGAGCCTAAACCGGGACCAAGCCATCACCTAAGCCCCGTGTATGTTTAGTTTATACTTTGATATTTTTTAGATTTTTATTTGAGTCGTGTTTATTTTTTTATGACTTTTATATTTTATTTGTGCGAGTATAGTTGTAAATATTAGGGTTCGTGTATTTTTTATTTTTTATTTTTTATGTGAGGTGTTTTATATTTTTATGTAAATATAATACGTTTGTGCATTTTATTAGAGTTTTTTTATTTTATTTTTCATTATCTTATTTTATTTGTTTTTAGTTTTATGAGTTTAGTTTTTATTGTTTTTATTTGAGTCTTTTATTATTTTATAAGTTTGAATTCAATTTTTTAATTTTAATAAATTTTATTTTATAATTTTATAATTTTTATATTTTTTGGTTGAGTCGTATAGTTAATTTTAGTCTAATTAATTTGGTACAAAATAAATTCACATACACCCCATACAATACGCCACACATACACCCTAAAGCTACTCTCACTCACATTTTACTACAATGCACAACATATACACCCAAACAACCCCACACCTCATTTCAAATACAAAAATCCATTTACGATTCTCTATCTTCTCTCATCTCTTTCACCAAACAACCCACCATCCTCCTTCTCACTCATACCTCCATAACCATAACCAAAAACTACAAAAACACATATCAAACCCTTATCAAGCCACCATTTACCAACCGTCACCCACCCTGTAACCACCTGCGAATCTACCCTAGCCTCGTCGGCGTGACCCACCTGAACAACCCAGCTACTTCGGCCAACATCCAAGAAAAAACACTAGACCCGACCTTGTCCCCAACGAAACTGCTGGCAACCACACTGCCCAACACCCTCACCAGTACTTTCACTCAGTTTTACACCAATCAAACCCATGAACCAAACCTGCCTAATCCATCCTCCACCCTTTTGCCCCCACCTTAAACTGGCCAACTGCCACCTCTGGCGTACCTATACCTACCTAGCTGACCCAAATGCAAATATATATATTTTGGGAAAGATAATTTATTTAAAACAAAGTAGTTAGTAATAGCCCCTCACCCGTGACTTACATCAAAGACTAGAAATATATGCTCCAATTTTATGGAAAGCATCTAGAATCTCTAAGCAATAGGAGTTTCTAGGACTACAAAGGGGTTTATTCTTAAATGCTAGTCTAATCTCACCACAAATTTGATTAAAACTAAAAGACCCCTACAAATTTCCAATATGTCCCTCTATCCATGTAAGATAGGGTTGGAAATTTTTAACACGATACGACCCAACACGAAATTGACATGAAATCAAAACAGCTTGTCATGTTCGGGCCAAACTTTTTTGGCCCACTGTCGAGTGGTGTCATGTTCGTGCTAGGGAATTGAATCGAAATTGTCCCGTTCTAACCCAATTGTAACACGATATGGGGCCCGATAAGGATCCCAAATTGACTCAATTGGACCCATTTGAGTGTTTTTTTTAATAATAGCACCTCCAATGGCTTAAAAAATAATTAAACCATAAATACATGGTATAAAAGAAAAATTTAACAAAAAAAAACTACCCACACTCGTATATTATATTCAATCGCATCTCTCTTTGAAAGAAAGAAAAAACAAAAATCGAATTAAAACAAAAATTGAATTCGCTCTCTCTAACGTTCAGACATCACGCCGCTCATGCCACCGTTCAGACTTCCCCATCGTCGTTCGATTTAACAACGGTAAGAACTCAAACCATTATAGAGTTTTTCGGTCAAAACCCTTTTTACACGATTACAAATCCGAAAAATTTACAACTGAGTTTACAATTTTCGATCAAAACTGAGACATCAAAAAGTTACACTTGAGTTTTGGTGTAACAACTTGAACCATTACAAACCCTCCTTACTAAGTTTACAATTTTCGGTCAGAACTGAGAACCCTCAAACCATTACAAAGTTTGTAATGGTCTATATAAATTGTTTATTTACAATTTTAACATATTTCCTTTTGTTCATCTTAATTTTTTTTTTTGTATAATCAGTTTTCTAATGGTTACTTTTTAACCTATTTGTTATCTTTCTTCGGTAGTGTATTTTTTATCCACGTTAGGCCATTAAATTGTTTAATCTTAAACCTCAAAATCTCTTAAAAAAATGTCAAACATTGACCCACCGTTTTAAACACCAAAAATGAGTTGATTTAAGTCCCCTCAAATGTTTAAACACAAAAATAAAAGTAAAAAAAACTTTTTTTTGATTTTATAAATAACCTCTCGCACAAGCAGTCCCGCATTTGGACTCCCGCACCTGAGTCTCTCTCTCTCTCCCTCAGAGTATATATATATAAATGTACACACACACATACAGTCAGGCTCTCCAACATAACTCCTACCAACATACCTATGAACATACCCATTTTTGAAATAGTAAAAAAAATATTTTTGAGATGGTAATTTTTATATGGATTATTGATATTTCAGTGTGCCCCTGTATAAAAAAACAAATGAAAATAATATTTTTCTTATTTTTAAAAAACAGGTAAACAAAACTGATAAAACTGTCAGTTTTTTTTTACCCTTTAAAAATAAAAACAAAAAACTGTTTTAAACATTTTAAAAATATTTTTAAAATAAAAATAAAACATGTTTACTGTTTTATTAAGTATTTTTTATTAATATTTTTTTTATCTAACAGTAAGCACTTTTTATTTTTACTTTTAAACCTCTTTAAATTTTTTAAAACATTTTTTTATTTTTATTTTTATTTTTGGGAAAAAATTTTTTTGTTATTTTAAAATAGTTAAAATATTTTTTTTATATTTGTAAAACTGTTTTTTATAAAATGTAAATTAGAAAAATAAGAAGGTCGACAATAATTATTGGCGGAAGTGTGGATTGCTACTCTTTACTGCAATTGTGTTCTTTATTCATATAAAAAAAACACTTATCACTACTCACTAGAACTATAGCCGTCACTGTTCTTGATGGTGCGTAGTCAACATGCTTAACCCGTGAGTGAAAAGGGTTAGATTGTCATTTATCATTTTCCTCATCCAAAGTGAAGCTCCAGAAGAAGTTATGGGAGCACTAATAGCGCTACCCTTATTTATTTCTTAAAATAAACTCTAATCACAAAAAGTACTTTATGTCCCAATCCTTTGTTCAAGAAATTTATTTATTATATTTTCTCGATGAACAAAGTTGCCTTCCATTTTTATTGACGCTGAAAATATAGTTGTTCTCATTTATTTTCTTATTTAGAGACGGAAAAATGTTACATAAAATGCAAAAACCGGTAAAAGTATTTTTTATCGTGTTTTCGCGACAAAAAATTGTGACGGTAGGGAACACAAACATTACAAAAAAATTGACCTGTTTTTGCGACGGATAAAGGTGACGGTACATTAAAATTAAGTTAAAAACTTTTGAGGTGTTAAAAATTTACGGTGAGTTAAAAACATTTATTTGGACGGACGTTGCTTTAATTATTAGGGTTCCTCTAATGCACACTAATTTGCATACACGGCAAACAAGAACCGGAGATATATCCACATCCCCATAAATTAATGCTGGGCACATCTTACGTTTTGGGGGGAATGTTAAGGTAACATATGGAGATATAATATATAGGATAAGTTTGTGTGGAAAATTCTCATAGTTAGTAATGTTCAGACGGGACTAACACTCATCAAAGAACCATTCAAGAAATGAAACCTATCCCCAAGCAATATAGAAATCTCTTCAGACATAAACATCACCTTGAGAAAACTATGGATAGTGATTTAAAATGCCATGTTAGGTATCTGCATACATGCAAGGTTTCTTTACATACAAACATGCCATCTGTATTCAATTGACTGTCATTCTAAAAATAATTGACTGCGTGTGAATTTTTGTACGGTAATTGCAAGGGGTTACCAATTCAGTTAAGAATTTAGTACTCTAAACAAATGGTGTGATGCACCAACCCGGTTTTGAGGCTTTCCAAACTAAATTATATATTTAATTTATCTTTGTACCATGGTGTACTTTTCATCCATACTTTAAATACTATTTCTTTGTGTCATGTAAATTATCTAATTTTATCACCACTTGAGGGAAGTAGACGACTATATATGTATAACCTTATACAAATCCAATGCGTCAGATATACAACTACAATAAACTTTCTTTTTTTTTTCCAAACAATATCATGGTTTAAGTTAATATACCTCAAACGCGAGGGCTTCATTTGAAATTGGCTCCTAAATCTAAGGCTTATCATTTATTTTAGCATATATGAATTCCACTTATATAAACTATAAAACTTAGTCCACAAGAAAACACATTTTGGAAAATCATATATGTTGTTACTTTCCGGGTGGGACTCCCCCCCCCCCCCCACCAAACGGTTTGGGATGTTTTTTTTAACTATTTTAATAATGGATGGTGAAAAAGCCTCTCCAATGGCACTAACAAACGCTAAAGAAGAAATCTTGCAAAAAAAAACTGCCTGAAGCAAATTTAAAAAAAAAACATTTAGGTCCTTCGATTTTTAGACCGCGTTCGCTTTCGGACGACGTTCCAATTGCCTTTCTCCGTTGTAGAATTTACATCTTTCGAAATAAGATCGGAATCCTCCGCAGACGCTGAATCAGGATTGGGGAGATCCATGAATAAATCAATGTCGCGATCGTCGGGAATTTGTACACTAATAGGATTATCTTGGGATAGAATGCAAATACATGCAAGCAAGTCTACACATGCTTAGTCACCAGGAGCTGTTCAAAGGAAGCTAAAATGTCACAACAACTTTGAGTTGTTATTTGTAACAGCTAGTTTTTCCTTTTATTTCTCCTTATTAGTTGTTAGCCGTTTTGTTTTTCCCTTATCAGTTCCAACGTTAAGTTTGTAAAGATGTATTATAAATAAGCTGCTATCTATGATGAATAAAGGCGAGCTAAAGTTGCATATTCTAATGTGAGTTCTGAGTTCTAAAATCTTTCATGGTATCAGAGCAGTAAAGCTCTCACGAGTAATCTCGATCCTGATATTCCGTTTCTCCGGCGGCGGTAGTCACCGTTCATTTCTACCGTCCGCCGGATTCAAAACTTTGGCATCTCCATCCTTAATCATTTGCTCAGTCAATAAGTTTTGTGCAACAAATCAAGCTCTCTCCAGATCCAATGCTTTATCATATCCACATGTTTGTATGGCCTTCTGTTGACGCTCATTCCTTGTCTTGCACCAGCTGAAAAGTTATTTTATTCTTTGAAAGAGATCATTTGGATCTGTTTTCACTCGTACAGAAATTCCAGCAACTTTAATCCCAAAGGTCATGATTTCTATAAAATCTCATGCACTAAACTGCTTTGCAAGAAAGCAAGCTTTATGTTTTTAGAAACAATGGCTACAAAATAGCTTTGCTGGAATATCATACACCTACCCCTTCCTTGTCATGGGAATTATAGCCAAGATCCTTTTCTTCATCATTCTCAGCAATATTGGCCTTCAGCAGATAAATTAGTCCCATATAAGGTTTAAGGTGATGACGTGGCTTTGCAAAAAAAAAAAATCTAAACAGACTTTCATGCTTTGTTAATTGGTGGGAATACATCCATCCGTCCGTATCTGGAATGAAAAAAAAAACATATCCAGATTTGTGGGAAGTTAGTCCACATTGAATTTTAAAAAAAAAAAAAAAAATCATGTACCTAGTTCACATGATCTAAAATATCTATGGCCCCTGAATCCATCGTGATCAAGCCCAAGAAGCATAGAGCCTCTGAATCCATTGGAATCAAGCTCAGTTTGGCCCAAGAGTCCCATTACAGGTGTCGGTCCCGCCAAAACCGATAATTGAGCCCCTGAATCTTTTAAGATCAAGCTCATTTTGATAAAAAAAAAACAAAAAAAAGGCCCATTACAGGTGTCGGTCCAGCCAAAACCGTTGATTGAGCCTCTGAATTAATTTTGATCAAGCTAATTATGGTCTACGCGACCTTCTATTTTTTTAAGATGAATATCGCGCCCTAGTGTCTACTGCGGTGGAAATGATATGGGTTATGCTTATTCTCAAGGATCATGGTGTTAGTGGTGATCTTCTCAATCGGTTTGATTGCACTCAACATCAACTTATCCGAGATTTCAAAATCTACTGTTCAAGCTTAGGGTTTGTCTTCTACACACCCTTCGCTTGAGGGGGAATGTTAGAATGCAAATACATGCAAGCAAGTCTACACATGCTTAGTCACTAGGAGCTGTTCAAAGGAAGCTAAAATGTCAAAACAACTTTGAGTTGTTATTTGTAACAGCTAGTTTTTCCTTTTATTTCTCCTTATTAGTTGTTAGCCGTTTTGTTTTTTCCTTATCAGTTCCAACGTTAAATTTGTAAAGCTGTATTATAAATAAGCTGCTATCTATGATGAATAAAGGCGAGCTAAAGTTGCATATTCTAATGTGAGTTCTGAGTTCTAAAATCTTCCACTCGTCACTTGTATTAATATACTCTAAAGAGTCCTAGCTTGTGCACTTTTAAGATCTTTATCAAAATATGGAATCTCTAATAGATCATTACGCAACAAAAGCTTATCTCCTATTAATGCGATGGAATCGCCTTGAATTAAGAGATGAATATAACTTTGTTTTTTATTTTTCAACTTTTCACTTATATTATCCAACATTTTTTTCTAAAATATTTGAAGTATCAGAATTAAAAGTGACATTATCCTTTCCAAAATCTGTTGGGTCAAATCCATCCGAGATATATTGCACCATTTGAGCATTATTCATTTGACTTGCCGATTCTACAGGTCTTTCCATATAAATAACGGTTTGAGAGTTATTTTCTCTGAGATTTTCGGACTGTTTGTGGAACTCCTGATTTACCTCACCCCTTTTGGTAAGCCTCTCACCGGAGTTTCCACCTGCGCCGAAATATTTCTGATCAGATCTACTATTACCAGCATGTATATCATTTTTTTCCAGAAATCTAATACGACTTTAAGGCAAGTCTGTGTCTTCTCGTAGAAGACCTGTTGAGGTTATGTTAGATTGGACAATACCTGTATCAGCTTGAAGAGATATGTCTTGAACCATCTCTGCAGCTTGACAGGACTGGAGTAAGTCTGCTTTATCAACAGACGCAGTGCCTTCTTTTAAAAAAATTTCTTTAAAACCAAAGTCCTTGCTGGCAACGATAATAAAGCTTTACTCGGAAAGTGATTGTGGCGCTTTAACTGGGAAGGCGATAGATTGTGGAGGAAAGTGGTGGTTGCTTGGAATGGGGTCAATTCATATGGGTGGGGTCCTACGATGGGGCTCTCTAGTCATGGGTTGGGGTGGTGGAGGAATATTGCACTTGGGATTGGAAATTTCTCTAGGCTCACCTCTTACCGGCTCGAGACTAGGAGTCATATCAAGTTTTGGAGGGATACTTGGGGTGGGGAGGATCTTTAAAGGATCTCCTCCTAGGAATGTTTCGGATTAGGGGAGATAGAGAGGGGTCAATTGAGGATCACAGACGGATGATAAGGGATCGTTCGGTGTGGGTTCCGAAGATTAGGAGGAAATTTTAGGATTGAGAACTAGAGGAGTCGGAGGAGTTCTTTGGGTGGTTGAATTTGGCGCCTGTTTTGTCCCTGGTGGAAGATGGATTGAGGTGAACGAGCTCTCATGATGTTCATTTCTCTGTGAAGAAATACTATTATGTGTTGAGGGGACGCGAGGATGTTTTTTTCCCATGAAAGCCCATCTGGAAGAGTCATGCACCCCAAAGGTTTGCTTATTTGTGTGGACCGCTGCCAGACAGGCAATCTTGACTATGGACGGGCTTCAGAGAAGAGTGGGGAGGTTGTCCAGTAGATGTTGGTTATGTAACACTGAGGGGGAGACGTCGAATTACCTTCTTCAACACTGTCAGCTGATATAATTATTTCGGTTAAATATTTATATCTATTATAAAATATATTAAATAAATAATTAAAAATAGTTTTTGAACTATTTACATAGTAACAAACATATTTTATAAAGGGTTGGAGTGTTAAATTTTAAAGAAAGTAGCGTAACTAATACACGCTAGATTTAAAATGGTAATGTATGAATACTTAAATAATTTAAACTCTAGGGTTTATTTAAAATTGACTCCAAACTTTGATATTTATCATAAATTCTACAATACATATTTCACAACTGGGATATTAAATATGAACAAGGTAGAGCTAAATATTGTTATGTTTACAATGAATTTTGGAAGATAAGGGCATCCATATGTGTTTGACATATATGGTGATACAAGTCTTGAAAGCCAAAATGATCGAACTAAATAACTTCAGCTCTAAGATTTTAGGAGCAATATATGGACTCTTGCTCACGCCATCATGGAATAAAAATAATGAGGCAAATATATGTTGAGAATATAATGTCCTAATTACGAAAATAAAAACCCTCCACCATAGATTATATTTTCTTGGGGTCTTTCCACTCATTGTCAATTGATGTCGGATTTGATGCTCTAATATTAAGAATGTAATCAGGTCATTCATGACCCGCCAAACAATATTAAAGTCTTCACTACGGTATATATGATATGCTCACGTCACGCCA
Source organism: Sambucus nigra (assembly GCA_949130495.1). Classification (NCBI taxonomy): domain Eukaryota; kingdom Viridiplantae; phylum Streptophyta; class Magnoliopsida; order Dipsacales; family Adoxaceae; genus Sambucus; species Sambucus nigra. Next base: position 655,462,255 of record OX422215.1, on the reverse strand, counting down.
CAAACGAGGTGGCGTGTTGAAGATATAAAGTCCCCAATGAAAAATTTTAAAAACTTGCACTATGATATATATATATATATGATCATGGCCCCTCCACCCATTGTCAATTGATTTTGAGTTTGATGATCTACATTTAAAAATATAAAACATAATAAATTAAGAAAATCAAAACATAATTTGGTTTGGGACTATTTAATTGGAAGGTTTATAATTAATTAGGGGTAGCAATTTTAGACACGGCACGACTCGAAATTGTTCCGAAATTAACACGACTTGTCGTGTTCCTGTTTCATAACACGAAGTCATGTCGTGTTGTGCTCTTGTCTAAATTTAAACACAAAATCGACACGAAATTGACCCAAATAACACGACAATAATGACACGAAAACACGACATTAATGACCCAATTTGTGCACGTCTAAACGGAAAGCCCACTTGTCTTAAATCACATTCCCTCTTTTCATTTTAACTCCCATACTCAGTCGTTTTCTCTCAAACCAAAAGATAAGAAAATCCTTTAATCTCCATCCACTTCTCCCTTCCACCATCTTATCTCCATCTCCCCCCCCCCCAAAAAAAAAGAAAAAAAACTCATCTACATGTTTCATCTCTCTCCATCTTACATCCCTGCAACACCAACACCAACTCTATCTCCATCTCCAACAGTTCCGATCGATTAAAAAAGGCACCGGAACACTGTAACAGTTTCGGTAAAAGAAACAAAAGTTTCGGTCGAGGAAAAAACCTGATCTCAACATCCCAACTCGATTTGTAAAAAACCCAATCTCAACATCCCAACACTCGTATATGAACTGTTTTTTTTTATTTTTTTGAAACACTGTATATATTGTAAAAATTTTGAACGATGTGTTCAACCCGATCTGTAATCTTACCCGATCCGTAAATTTTGAATTTATTTTTTGACCGTTGTATACATTTTTGAAATGGATATTGTTTATCATATGTTGTTGTTTTGTAATGGCTTAATTTTAATGTTTTTAGAAAGCTGTCCGGTGGAAGATTGATTTGAGTTTGGTTGGTTTGATTTTTCTTACATTGTTTGATTAAGATTTGACATTAGTTGGGTGAGAAAGTGCTAATAATATTTGTCAAAAAACAGAGTTTTTTAATCGCGTTTTCGTGTCTAATTGGATTGGAAAAAATTAATTGTATAACACGTGTTGTGTCGTGTTTTTTTTAGTCGTGTTCATGGCAGCTACAAAAAACAAGACTTCGTGTCATGTTGTGTCAAACAAAAATACGGCCCAATAGCACGATTTGCCACCCCTATAACTAATTATAATGGAAATGAGACCGACTTTTACCAATAGGCTTTCCATGTGGCTTGGATTGCCCAACTACCCTTATGCTACAATTGGTTGTCGACTCAACATGGGAGAGAGAAGAACGCAAGGTATTTTGAGGGTAAGGAAGTTGATCGACCTAGAATTAGACATCTATTTTTTTTGCTTGCTAATGGTCTGGTATAAAGAAAATCATAACACTTTTATTCCTATTTTTTGGGAGTTTTGGGCGGAGATGCATTGTGCTATGTAAGCCAGCACAGTGTCGTGGGCTCTTTCTTTTTGTTTGTTTTTGTATTCATCATGTATATGGGTTCCATCCCCTTGGTGTTTTCTTTCTATGAAATCTTTACTTATAAAAAAAATATATTTTTTTCTCCTTACAAGAGAAAGGCAATAACAAGTTTTTATACTTTTGATATCCAAATCCGCTTCGCACATAAGGGCTTAAATATATGGCATAACTCGTACTGTCAACTAGGTGATTATAGATTATCGAAGATATTTGTTTAAATTCTTACAATGAGTACTTTTTTTAACTGAATTATAATATTTATTTATGGGTAGCGCTATTAGCACTCCCAAATCTTCTTTCGGCGCTCCACTTTGCGTGATGAAAATGATAAATGGCAATCCAACCCTTTTCACACACGGGTTAAGCATGTTGACTAAGCACCACCAGGGATAGTGTGAACATGTTAGTATAAATTAATGACTAAAGTTCTAGTGAGAAGTGATAATGGTTTTTTTATATGAATAAAAAATACAATTGCACTAAAGAGTAGCAATCCACACTTCCTCCAGTAATTATTGGCGACCTTCTTATTTTTCAAATTTATATTGTGAAAAAACACTGTTTTAAAAATATAAAAAATATATTTTTGCTATTTTAAAATTAAAAACGAAAGTTTCCCAAAAAAAATTAGAAAAAACCTGTTTTCAAAAATTTTAAAATCTTTAAAAAATAAAAATAAAGTGTGTTCACTGTTTTATTGAATATTTTTTTTATAAAATGCGACACAATATGATTTTTTTTACTATTATGGTCAAGTAAAAGCGACGCACATGTTTTTTTTTACCAAACACAAACTCGATCCGATGTGTTGTGTATGTTTTATTTCGATCGTGTTTGTGTTTGATAAAAAAACAATAAAATTTCATGTTTGCGTTTGGTAAAAACAATATTATTTGTGTTTGGAAAAAAGCAATAACGTTTTGTATATTTTTTTTGAATTACAAAATGACTTAAATAGTACAACGCACTTGACATGCAGGTGGGTTACAAGCATAAGAGTTAATAAAATTATAGATGTGACGTTGTCACATGTGTTATTGTTGTTATTATTATCGTTATTTTTTAATTTAAGAGACCAATAGGTAGTGAGATATTTATTAATCGAAAATATTATTTAAATTATAAAAATAATTTAATTTTAATTAAAATTCTTATTAAAATATATTATTACTGTTAAAACATGGATAAAATAGAAGAAAATGACATAAAAAATTACATTAGTTTATTCTTTTAGTAAATCTATACTAACATGAGGTGGAATGAAATTCATATGATGAGAATCATTCTTATTCCAATTGCGTCTATTGTCATGAAGAACAATAGTTTATTTAGCATACAACGTTTAATAGGACAAGCAGATACTTAAAATATTCAGTAGAGCAATAACTTCTTTTGTTATAAGAGTTGATGTCACTCCCTTTGATTATGTGATAATTAAAACACAATATCAACTAACGAGGGAGAAAAATTAACCCTTATATAAAAAGATATGTTATAAATGTGGTAATAAGGAATATTTTTCCTGCTTAAGTTGTAGTTACTGAGAACTACTTTCAGTAGGGCCGCTGCCCTACAAAGTTGCCAGGAGGGTCGTAGTTGCAAGAAACGAACCACCACCCGTCGTTGCACCTAGCCCTAGCACACCCAACTCGAGCCGAGTTTCGCCAAACCACCTGTGTGTAGTGGAGACACTGTCGTCCGTTGATGCATGAGTTGGAGTTGTAGTTATAGTCATCTCTCTCACCCACCCACAATCCCACCGCCGCCCGCCCGGTAAAGTCACCGCTGCCCTTGGCTAGGTTCTCACCGTATGGCCCACTTGAATGCACAAGGTTGCAGTCACGGACCCTCTGATTCACATAATTTTGCGCGTAGGCTGCCACCGTGTTGTCCCATGCGATAGGCCCTACCCCCACCGCCCGACGAGCAGCGTTGTGGGCATTCACGTAATCTTGAGGGGAGTTTTGGGCTTGGGAACAAAGAGCCGTGGCTAAAACTACAAAGCAAACAACCACAATAGATCTTTTTGACGTCCCCATCACTTAATGATACAGATATCTTACGTTTTTGAATGAATGTTAAGGCAACATATCCAAGAGATATATATAGGATAACCTTGTGTGTACAGTTGGTAGAATCTTCAAACGGGACTAACACTCAACGAGGAACCATTCAAGAAATTAACCCTATCCCCAAGCAATATAGAAATCTTTTCAGACAAAGACACATAGCCATCACCTTGAGAAAGCGATGGATAGTATCTGTTAAAACAATTACATACATGGAAGGTTTCTTTACATATAAACATGTGCGGTAGAATCAGTTGACTTGCTTATTCAAACATAAATAATATCCGCTTCAAGGATTTACTTATTTACTATATACGGAGTAATTTAGTACTCTCAACATATGGTGTGATGCAACTCATTGGTTTTTAAGCTTAGCAAAAATGAAACAATCTACCTTATTTTATCTTTCTTATGTAGTCTATTTTTTATCCACGTTAGGCCATTAAATTGTTTAATCTTAAACCTCAAAATCTCTTAAAAAAATGTCAAATATTGACCCACCGTTTTAAAACACCAAAAAATGAGTTGATTTAAGTCCCCTCAAATGTTTAAACACAAAAATAAAAGTAAAAAAACTTTTTTTTGATTTTATAAATAACCTCTCGCACAAGCAGTCCCGCATTTGGACTCCCGCACCTGAGTCTCTCTCTCTCTCTCCCTCAGAGTAGACACACACACACATATCGTCAGGGTCTCCAACATACCTCCTACTAACATACCTATGAACATACCCGTTTTTGAAATAGTAAAAAAAAAAAAATTGAGATGGTACTTTTTATATGGGTTCGTGATATTGCAGTGTACCCCTGTATAAATAACCAAATGAAAATAATATTTCTTCTTATTTTTAAAAAATAGGTAAAAAAAACTAACAGTTTTACACTTTAAAACTGTCAGTTTTTTTTTACCCTTTAAAAATAAAAATATGAAACTGTTTTAAACATTTTAAAAATATTTTTAAAATAAAAATAAAACTTGTTTACTGTTTTATTAAGTATTTTTTTATAATATTTTTTTTATCTAACAGTAAACATGTTTTATTTTTACTTTTAAACATTTTTAAATTTTTTAAGACATTTTTTTATTTTAATTTTTATTTTTGGGAAACTTTTTTTGGTTATTTTAAAGTAGTCAAAATATTTTTTTTTATATTTGTAAAACAGTTTTTCATAAAATGTAAATTTGAAAAATAAGAAGGTCGCCAATAATTATTGGCGGAAGTGTGGATTGCTACTTTTTACTGCCATCGTATTTTTTATTCATATAAAAAAAACACTTATCACTACTCACTAGAAGTATAGTCATTAATTTATACTAACATGTTCTCACTATTCTTGATGGTGCTTAGTCAACATGCTTAACCCGTGTGAGTAAAAAGGGTTAGATTGTCATTTATCATTTTCCTCATTCAAAGTGGAGCTCCAGAAGAAATTATGGGAGCACTAATAGTGCTACCCTTATTTATTTCTTAAAATAAACTCTTATCACAAAAACTACTTTATGTCCCAATCCTTTGTTCAAGAAATTTATTTAATAAATTTTCTCGATAAACAAAGTTGCGCTCGATTTTTATTGACGCTGAAAATATAGTTGTTCCCATTTATTTTCTTATTTAGAGACGGAAAAATGTTACATGAAATGCAAAAGCTGGTAAAAGTATTTTTTTTTCTCGAGTTTTCGCGACAAAAAATTGTGACCGTAGGGAACACAAACATTACAAAAAAATTGAACTGTTTTTGCGACGGATAAAGGTGACGGTACATTAAAATTAAGTTAAAAACTTTTGCGGTGTTAAAAATTTACGGTGAGTAAAAAAGATTTCTTTGGACGGACGTTGCTTTAATTATTAGGGTTCCTCTAATGCACACTAATTTGCATACATGGCCAACAAGAACCGGAGATATATCCACATCCCCATTAATTAATGCTAGGCATATCTTACGTTTTGGGGGGAATGCTAAGGCAGCATATGGAGATATAATATATAGGATAAGTTTGTGTGGAAAATTCTCATAGTTAGTAATGTTCACACGGGTCTAACACTCATCAAAGAACCATTCAAGAAATGAAACCTATCCCCAAGCAAGGTTTAAAATGCCATGTCGTTAGGTATCTGCATACATGCAAGGTTTCTTTACATATAAACATATGTAAATTATCTAATTTTATATTTACTTTATCTTTGTACCATGGTGTACCAATTCAGTTAAGAATTTAGTACTCTCAACAAATGGTGTGATGCACCAACCCGGTTTTGAGGTTTTCCAAATCTGAATTATATATTTACTTTATCTTTGTACCATGGTGTACTTTTCATCCATACTTTAAATACTATTTCTTTGTGTCATGTAAATTATCTAATTTTATCACCACTTGATGGAAGTAGACGACGATATAAGTATAACCTTATACAAATCCAATGCGTCAGATCTACAACTACAATTAACTTGCTTTTTTTTTCCAAACAATAACATCATGGTTTAAGTTAATATACCTCAAACGCGAGGGCTTCATTTGAAATTGACTCCTAAATTTAAGGCTTATCATTTATTTTAGCATATATGAATTCCACTTATATAAACTATAAAACTTAGTCCACAAGAAAACACATTTTGGAAAATCATATATGTTGTTTATTTCAGGGTGGGACTTTTTTTTTAAAATTATTTTATTAATAGAGGGAGAAAAAACCTCTCCAAGGGCACTAACAAACGCTAAAGCAGAAATCTTGCAAAAAAGAAACAACTACCTAAAGTAAATTTTAAAAAAAAACATTTAGGTCCTTCGATTTCTAGACCGTGTTCGCTTTCGGACGACGTTCCAGTTGCCTTTTCCACAGTAAAATTTACATCTTTGGAAATAAGATCGAAATCCTTCGCAGACGCTGAATCAAGTTTGGGGAGATCCACGAATAAATCAATGCCGCGATCGTCGTGAATTTTTACACTAGTAGGATTAACTTGGGATAACTCGTCACTTGTATTAATATACTCTAAAGGAGTCATAACTTCAGCACTTTTAGGGTCTTCATAAGAATATGGAATCTCAAATATATCATTAAGCAACACAAACTTATCTCCTATTAATACGATAGAATCACCTAGAAATAAGTGATGAATATAACTTTGTTTTTTATTTTTAAACTTTCCACTTATATTATCCAACGTTTTTTCCGAAATATTTGAAGTATCAAAATTAAAAGTGACATTATCCTTTCCAAAATCTGTTGAGTCAAATCCATTCGAGATATATTGCACCATTTGAGCATTATTCATTTGACTTGCCGATTCTACAGGGCTAACTTCCATATAATTAACTGTTTGAGAGTTATTTGCTCCAAGATTTTTGGACTCTTTATGGGGCTCCTGATTTCCCTCACCCCTTTTGATAAGCCTCTCACCGGAGTTTCCACCTGCGCTGAACTGTTTCTGATCAGATCTACTATTACCAGCATGTATACCGTTTTTTTCTAGAAATCGAATATGACTTTAAGGCAAGTCAGTGTCTTGTCGTAGCAGACCTGTTAAGGTTATGTTAGATTGGACAATACCTGTATCAGCTTGAAGAGACATGTCTTGAACCATCTATGCAGCTTGACGGGACTGGAGTAAGTCTTCTTTATCAACATTAGCAGTGCCTTCTTTTAAAAAAAATTCTTTAAAACTAAAGTCTTTGCTAGCAACGACAATAAACATTTACTCGGTAAGTGATTGTGCGCTTTAACTAGGAAGGTGACAGATTGTGGAGGAAAGTGGCGGTTGATTGGAATGGGGTCAGTTCATATGGGTGGGGTCCTACGGTGGGCCGCTCTACTCATGGGTTGGGGTGGTGGAGGAATATTGCGCTTGGGTGGGGGAATTTCTCAAAGCTCGCCTCCTACCGGGTCGAGAATAGGAGTCACATCAGGTTTTGGAGGGATACTTGGGGGGAGGGGGAATCTCTGAAGGATCTCTTCCTAGGGATGTTTCGTATTGGGGGAGATAGAGAGGGGTCAGTTGAGGATCACAGTCGGATGATAAGGGATCGTTCGGTGTGGGTTCCGAAGTTTAGGAGAAAATTTTGGGATTGGGAACTAGAGGAGTCGGAGGAGTTCTTTGAGTGGTTGAATTTGGCGCCTGTTTCGTCCTTGGCGGCAGATGGATTGTGCTGGACGAGCTCTCATGATGATATTTTCTCTGTGAAGAAATACTAATATGTGTTGAGGGGACGTGGGGATGCTTTTTTCCATGAAAGCCCATCTGGATGAGTCACGCATCCCCCCCCCCCCCCCCCCCCCCAAGGTTTGCTTCTTTGTGTGGACCGCTGCCAGACAGAAAATCTTGACTATGGAGGGGCTTCAGAGAAGAGGGAGGAGGTTGGCCAATAGATGTTGGTTATGTAAAACTAAGGAGGAGACGTCCAATCACCTTCTTCAACACTGTGAGGTGATTCGGGGTCTTTGGGACTTGTTCTTCTATTTATGTCAGATTCTTTGGATTATACCTTGTACGGTGTACGAGGTGATGACGGCTTGGAGGAGCCCTTTGGGTTGGATTGGCCCGCAGGTGGTCCGGAGGATGGTCCCTCATTGTACTTTTTTGGATCGTCTGGCAAGAGAGGAATAGGAGATGCTTTGAGGGGGTCGAGCTTGCTCCCTCTAATATTCGGTATAATTTTCCGAGCTTTCTTCTTACTTGGTATAGGAGGAGGCAGGATTCGTGGTTGTCTCTCTTTCTTGTGTTTTTTAAGCAGCTCTAGTGGCTAGGCTAGTCCGTTCTGGGCTACGAATTTTGATTTTTGTTTTGTATACTTCTTGTATAAGGGATTCCGCCCTAGGCGGGTTTGTTTTATTGAATCATTTGCTTATCAAAAAAAAAAGTTTGCATTACAAACTATATAGATTAGACTAAAATGGACATTGTTAGGAAACTTGCAATGGTGTTAATCTATATTAACCATCTTAAAAAAATAATGTTACATTGGCCCTGTCCAATTAATTTCCCATCGACTTTGTCATTTCACGCATGCTTTCTCTACACATATTATATAGGTTTTAAGTTTTCAAGGGTTAATGTCTTATTTTCTCTTACGTACTATATAGATTTGACAATAAATAAATGGATTAGCTACGATAATCCTATCATTGAATATGGAAGGCCAAGGCACTCCTGAAAGTGTCATTTTTTCAATAGATCGCGGCGAAGCAGACCATTTTGACGATAGAGGTCATGCAGGAGAGAAGGTAGTTAATGGCGAGTCGATTCTAATTGTGTAAGGAGGCGGTGGCGGAGGAGATGACCAATCATTTACTCCTGCATTATAGAGTGATGAGAGGTTTATAGGAGATTTTGCTATTGATAATCACCCAAAAGTGTTATTTTTATACCCCAAATAAACCCATTTTAATTGCTAGCTCTCGGTAAAATTTGCCTCATTTTTGTATTTGTCTATTTTGCAGGTCAATATGCAGTTGTGGTATCAAATTGTGCTAAATCAAAGAAATTACGGTAAAGTGGCAATCAAAAGCATTCGATGAAGAAAATCAAAGTGATCGTGAAGTTAGAAATCCTCTTTGAGCTCTCCCATATAAATACAGAGCCTAAACCGGGACCAAGCCATCACCTAAGCCCCGTGTATGTTTAGTTTATACTTTGATATTTTTTAGATTTTTATTTGAGTCGTGCTTATTTTTTTATGACTTTTATATTTTATTTGTGAGAGTATAGTTGTAAATATTAGGGTTCGTGTATTTTTTATTTTTTATTTTTTATGTGAGGTGTTTTATATTTTTATGTAAATATAATAGGTGTGTGCATTTTATTAGAGTTTTTTTATTTTATTTTTCATTATCTTATTTTATTTGTTTTTAGTTTTCTGAGTTTAGTTTTTATTGTTTTTATTTGAGTCTTTTATTATTTTATAAGTTTGAATTCAATTTTTTAATTTTAATAAATTTTATTTTATAATTTTATAATTTTTATATTTTTTGGTTGAGTCGTATAGTTAATTTTAGTCTAATTAATTTGGTACAAAATAAATTCACATACACCCCATACAATACGCCACACATACACCCTAAAGCTACTCTCACTCACATTTTACTACAATGCACAACATATACACCCAAACAACCCCACACCTCATTTCAAATACAAAAATCCATTTATGATTCTCTATCTTCTCTCATCTCTTTCACCAAACAACCCACCATCCTCCTTCTCACTCATACCTCCATAACCATAACCAAAAACTACAAAAACACATATCAAACCCTTATCAAGCCACCATTTACCAACCGTCACCCACCCTGTAACCACCTGCGAATCTACCCTAGCCTCGTCGGCGTGACCCACCTGAACAACCCAGCTACTTCGGCCAACATCCAAGAAAAAACACTAGACCCGACCTTGTCCCCAACGAAACTGCTGGCAACCACACTGCCCAACACCCTCACCAGTACTTTCACTCAGTTTTACACCAATCAAACCCATGAACCAAACCTGCCTAATCCATCCTCCACCCTTTTGCCCCCACCTTAAACTGGCCAACTGCCACCTCTGGCGTACCTATACCTGCCTAGCTGACCCAAATGCAAATATATATATTTTGGGAAAGATAATTTATTTAAAACAAAGTAGTTAGTAATAGCCCCTCACCCGTGACTTACATCAAAGACTAGAAATATATGCTCCAATTTTATGGAAAGCATCTAGAATCTCTAAGCAATAGGAGTTTCTAGGACTACAAAGGGGTTTATTCTTAAATGCTAGTCTAATCTCACCACAAATTTGATTAAAACTAAAAGACCCCTACAAATTTCCAATATGTCCCTCTATCCATGTAAGATAGGGTTGGAAATTTTTAACACGATACGACCCAACACGAAATTGACATGAAATCAAAACAGCTTGTCATGTTCGGGCCAAACTTTTTTGGCCCACTGTCGAGTGGTGTCATGTTCGTGCTAGGGAATTGAATCGAAATTGTCCCGTTCTAACCCAATTGTAACACGATATGGGGCCCGATAAGGATCCCAAATTGACTCAATTGGACCCATTTGAGTGTTTTTTTTAATAATAGCACCTCCAATGGCTTAAAAAATAATTAAACCATAAATACATGGTATAAAAGAAAAATTTAACAAAAAAAAACTACCCACACTCGTATATTATATTCAATCGCATCTCTCTTTGAAAGAAAGAAAAAACAAAAATCGAATTAAAACAAAAATTGAATTCGCTCTCTCTAACGTTCAGACATCACGCCGCTCATGCCACCGTTCAGACTTCCCCATCGTCGTTCGATTTAACAACGGTAAGAACTCAAACCATTATAGAGTTTTTCGGTCAAAACCCTTTTTACACGATTACAAATCCGAAAAATTTACAACTGAGTTTACAATTTTCGATCAAAACTGAGACATCAAAAAGTTACACTTGAGTTTTGGTGTAACAACTTGAACCATTACAAACCCTCCTTACTAAGTTTACAATTTTCGGTCAGAACTGAGAACCCTCAAACCATTACAAAGTTTGTAATGGTCTATATAAATTGTTTATTTACAATTTTAACATATTTCCTTTTGTTCATCTTAATTTTTTTTTTTGTATAATCAGTTTTCTAATGGTTACTTTTTAACCTATTTGTTATCTTTCTTCGGTAGTGTATTTTTTATCCACGTTAGGCCATTAAATTGTTTAATCTTAAACCTCAAAATCTCTTAAAAAAATGTCAAACATTGACCCACCGTTTTAAACACCAAAAATGAGTTGATTTAAGTCCCCTCAAATGTTTAAACACAAAAATAAAAGTAAAAAAAACTTTTTTTTGATTTTATAAATAACCTCTCGCACAAGCAGTCCCGCATTTGGACTCCCGCACCTGAGTCTCTCTCTCTCTCCCTCAGAGTATATATATATAAATGTACACACACACATACAGTCAGGCTCTCCAACATAACTCCTACCAACATACCTATGAACATACCCATTTTTGAAATAGTAAAAAAAATATTTTTGAGATGGTAATTTTTATATGGATTATTGATATTTCAGTGTGCCCCTGTATAAAAAAACAAATGAAAATAATATTTTTCTTATTTTTAAAAAACAGGTAAACAAAACTGATAAAACTGTCAGTTTTTTTTTACCCTTTAAAAATAAAAACAAAAAACTGTTTTAAACATTTTAAAAATATTTTTAAAATAAAAATAAAACATGTTTACTGTTTTATTAAGTATTTTTTATTAATATTTTTTTTATCTAACAGTAAGCACTTTTTATTTTTACTTTTAAACCTCTTTAAATTTTTTAAAACATTTTTTTATTTTTATTTTTATTTTTGGGAAAAAAATTTTTTGTTATTTTAAAATAGTTAAAATATTTTTTTTATATTTGTAAAACTGTTTTTTATAAAATGTAAATTAGAAAAATAAGAAGGTCGACAATAATTATTGGCGGAAGTGTGGATTGCTACTCTTTACTGCAATTGTGTTCTTTATTCATATAAAAAAAACACTTATCACTACTCACTAGAACTATAGCCGTCACTGTTCTTGATGGTGCGTAGTCAACATGCTTAACCCGTGAGTGAAAAGGGTTAGATTGTCATTTATCATTTTCCTCATCCAAAGTGAAGCTCCAGAAGAAGTTATGGGAGCACTAATAGCGCTACCCTTATTTATTTCTTAAAATAAACTCTAATCACAAAAAGTACTTTATGTCCCAATCCTTTGTTCAAGAAATTTATTTATTATATTTTCTCGATGAACAAAGTTGCCTTCCATTTTTATTGACGCTGAAAATATAGTTGTTCTCATTTATTTTCTTATTTAGAGACGGAAAAATGTTACATAAAATGCAAAAACCGGTAAAAGTATTTTTTATCGTGTTTTCGCGACAAAAAATTGTGACGGTAGGGAACACAAACATTACAAAAAAATTGACCTGTTTTTGCGACGGATAAAGGTGACGGTACATTAAAATTAAGTTAAAAACTTTTGAGGTGTTAAAAATTTACGGTGAGTTAAAAACATTTATTTGGACGGACGTTGCTTTAATTATTAGGGTTCCTCTAATGCACACTAATTTGCATACACGGCAAACAAGAACCGGAGATATATCCACATCCCCATAAATTAATGCTGGGCACATCTTACGTTTTGGGGGGAATGTTAAGGTAACATATGGAGATATAATATATAGGATAAGTTTGTGTGGAAAATTCTCATAGTTAGTAATGTTCAGACGGGACTAACACTCATCAAAGAACCATTCAAGAAATGAAACCTATCCCCAAGCAATATAGAAATCTCTTCAGACATAAACATCACCTTGAGAAAACTATGGATAGTGATTTAAAATGCCATGTTAGGTATCTGCATACATGCAAGGTTTCTTTACATACAAACATGCCATCTGTATTCAATTGACTGTCATTCTAAAAATAATTGACTGCGTGTGAATTTTTGTACGGTAATTGCAAGGGGTTACCAATTCAGTTAAGAATTTAGTACTCTAAACAAATGGTGTGATGCACCAACCCGGTTTTGAGGCTTTCCAAACTAAATTATATATTTAATTTATCTTTGTACCATGGTGTACTTTTCATCCATACTTTAAATACTATTTCTTTGTGTCATGTAAATTATCTAATTTTATCACCACTTGAGGGAAGTAGACGACTATATATGTATAACCTTATACAAATCCAATGCGTCAGATATACAACTACAATAAACTTTCTTTTTTTTTTCCAAACAATATCATGGTTTAAGTTAATATACCTCAAACGCGAGGGCTTCATTTGAAATTGGCTCCTAAATCTAAGGCTTATCATTTATTTTAGCATATATGAATTCCACTTATATAAACTATAAAACTTAGTCCACAAGAAAACACATTTTGGAAAATCATATATGTTGTTACTTTCCGGGTGGGACTCCCCCCCCCCCCCCCCACCAAACGGTTTGGGATGTTTTTTTTAACTATTTTAATAATGGATGGTGAAAAAGCCTCTCCAATGGCACTAACAAACGCTAAAGAAGAAATCTTGCAAAAAAAAACTGCCTGAAGCAAATTTAAAAAAAAAACATTTAGGTCCTTCGATTTTTAGACCGCGTTCGCTTTCGGACGACGTTCCAATTGCCTTTCTCCGTTGTAGAATTTACATCTTTCGAAATAAGATCGGAATCCTCCGCAGACGCTGAATCAGGATTGGGGAGATCCATGAATAAATCAATGTCGCGATCGTCGGGAATTTGTACACTAATAGGATTATCTTGGGATAGAATGCAAATACATGCAAGCAAGTCTACACATGCTTAGTCACCAGGAGCTGTTCAAAGGAAGCTAAAATGTCACAACAACTTTGAGTTGTTATTTGTAACAGCTAGTTTTTCCTTTTATTTCTCCTTATTAGTTGTTAGCCGTTTTGTTTTTCCCTTATCAGTTCCAACGTTAAGTTTGTAAAGATGTATTATAAATAAGCTGCTATCTATGATGAATAAAGGCGAGCTAAAGTTGCATATTCTAATGTGAGTTCTGAGTTCTAAAATCTTTCATGGTATCAGAGCAGTAAAGCTCTCACGAGTAATCTCGATCCTGATATTCCGTTTCTCCGGCGGCGGTAGTCACCGTTCATTTCTACCGTCCGCCGGATTCAAAACTTTGGCATCTCCATCCTTAATCATTTGCTCAGTCAATAAGTTTTGTGCAACAAATCAAGCTCTCTCCAGATCCAATGCTTTATCATATCCACATGTTTGTATGGCCTTCTGTTGACGCTCATTCCTTGTCTTGCACCAGCTGAAAAGTTATTTTATTCTTTGAAAGAGATCATTTGGATCTGTTTTCACTCGTACAGAAATTCCAGCAACTTTGATCCCAAAGGTCATGATTTCTATAAAATCTCATGCACTAAACTGCTTTGCAAGAAAGCAAGCTTTATGTTTTTAGAAACAATGGCTACAAAATAGCTTTGCTGGAATATCATACACCTACCCCTTCCTTGTCATGGGAATTATAGCCAAGATCCTTTTCTTCATCATTCTCAGCAATATTGGCCTTCAGCAGATAAATTAGTCCCATATAAGGTTTAAGGTGATGACGTGGCTTTGCAAAAAAAAAAAATCTAAACAGACTTTCATGCTTTGTTAATTGGTGGGAATACATCCATCCGTCCGTATCTGGAATGAAAAAAAAAACATATCCAGATTTGTGGGAAGTTAGTCCACATTGAATTTTAAAAAAAAAAAAAAAAAATCATGTACCTAGTTCACATGATCTAAAATATCTATGGCCCCTGAATCCATCGTGATCAAGCCCAAGAAGCATAGAGCCTCTGAATCCATTGGAATCAAGCTCAGTTTGGCCCAAGAGTCCCATTACAGGTGTCGGTCCCGCCAAAACCGATAATTGAGCCCCTGAATCTTTTAAGATCAAGCTCATTTTGATAAAAAAAAAACAAAAAAAAGGCCCATTACAGGTGTCGGTCCAGCCAAAACCGTTGATTGAGCCTCTGAATTAATTTTGATCAAGCTAATTATGGTCTACGCGACCTTCTATTTTTTTAAGATGAATATCGCGCCCTAGTGTCTACTGCGGTGGAAATGATATGGGTTATGCTTATTCTCAAGGATCATGGTGTTAGTGGTGATCTTCTCAATCGGTTTGATTGCACTCAACATCAACTTATCCGAGATTTCAAAATCTACTGTTCAAGCTTAGGGTTTGTCTTCTACACACCCTTCGCTTGAGGGGGAATGTTAGAATGCAAATACATGCAAGCAAGTCTACACATGCTTAGTCACTAGGAGCTGTTCAAAGGAAGCTAAAATGTCAAAACAACTTTGGGTTGTTATTTGTAACAGCTAGTTTTTCCTTTTATTTCTCCTTATTAGTTGTTAGCCGTTTTGTTTTTTCCTTATCAGTTCCAACGTTAAATTTGTAAAGCTGTATTATAAATAAGCTGCTATCTATGATGAATAAAGGCGAGCTAAAGTTGCATATTCTAATGTGAGTTCTGAGTTCTAAAATCTTCCACTCGTCACTTGTATTAATATACTCTAAAGAGTCCTAGCTTGTGCACTTTTAAGATCTTTATCAAAATATGGAATCTCTAATAGATCATTACGCAACAAAAGCTTATCTCCTATTAATGCGATGGAATCGCCTTGAATTAAGAGATGAATATAACTTTGTTTTTTATTTTTCAACTTTTCACTTATATTATCCAACATTTTTTTCTAAAATATTTGAAGTATCAGAATTAAAAGTGACATTATCCTTTCCAAAATCTGTTGGGTCAAATCCATCCGAGATATATTGCACCATTTGAGCATTATTCATTTGACTTGCCGATTCTACAGGTCTTTCCATATAAATAACGGTTTGAGAGTTATTTTCTCTGAGATTTTCGGACTGTTTGTGGAACTCCTGATTTACCTCACCCCTTTTGGTAAGCCTCTCACCGGAGTTTCCACCTGCGCCGAAATATTTCTGATCAGATCTACTATTACCAGCATGTATATCATTTTTTTCCAGAAATCTAATACGACTTTAAGGCAAGTCTGTGTCTTCTCGTAGAAGACCTGTTGAGGTTATGTTAGATTGGACAATACCTGTATCAGCTTGAAGAGATATGTCTTGAACCATCTCTGCAGCTTGACAGGACTGGAGTAAGTCTGCTTTATCAACAGACGCAGTGCCTTCTTTTAAAAAAATTTCTTTAAAACCAAAGTCCTTGCTGGCAACGATAATAAAGCTTTACTCGGAAAGTGATTGTGGCGCTTTAACTGGGAAGGCGATAGATTGTGGAGGAAAGTGGTGGTTGCTTGGAATGGGGTCAATTCATATGGGTGGGGTCCTACGATGGGGCTCTCTAGTCATGGGTTGGGGTGGTGGAGGAATATTGCACTTGGGATTGGAAATTTCTCTAGGCTCACCTCTTACCGGCTCGAGACTAGGAGTCATATCAAGTTTTGGAGGGATACTTGGGGTGGGGAGGATCTTTAAAGGATCTCCTCCTAGGAATGTTTCGGATTAGGGGAGATAGAGAGGGGTCAATTGAGGATCACAGACGGATGATAAGGGATCGTTCGGTGTGGGTTCCGAAGATTAGGAGGAAATTTTAGGATTGAGAACTAGAGGAGTCGGAGGAGTTCTTTGGGTGGTTGAATTTGGCGCCTGTTTTGTCCCTGGTGGAAGATGGATTGAGGTGAACGAGCTCTCATGATGTTCATTTCTCTGTGAAGAAATACTATTGTGTGTTGAGGGGACGCGAGGATGTTTTTTTCCCATGAAAGCCCATCTGGAAGAGTCATGCACCCCAAAGGTTTGCTTATTTGTGTGGACCGCTGCCAGACAGGCAATCTTGACTATGGACGGGCTTCAGAGAAGAGTGGGGAGGTTGTCCAGTAGATGTTGGTTATGTAACACTGAGGGGGAGACGTCGAATTACCTTCTTCAACACTGTCAGCTGATATAATTATTTCGGTTAAATATTTATATCTATTATAAAATATATTAAATAAATAATTAAAAATAGTTTTTGAACTATTTACATAGTAACAAACATATTTTATAAAGGGTTGGAGTGTTAAATTTTAAAGAAAGTAGCGTAACTAATACACGCTAGATTTAAAATGGTAATGTATGAATACTTAAATAATTTAAACTCTAGGGTTTATTTAAAATTGACTCCAAACTTTGATATTTATCATAAATTCTACAATACATATTTCACAACTGGGATATTAAATATGAACAAGGTAGAGCTAAATATTGTTATGTTTACAATGAATTTTGGAAGATAAGGGCATCCATATGTGTTTGACATATATGGTGATACAAGTCTTGAAAGCCAAAATGATCGAACTAAATAACTTCAGCTCTAAGATTTTAGGAGCAATATATGGACTCTTGCTCACGCCATCATGGAATAAAAATAATGAGGCAAATATATGTTGAGAATATAATGTCCTAATTACGAAAATAAAAACCCTCCACCATAGATTATATTTTCTTGGGGTCTTTCCACTCATTGTCAATTGATGTCGGATTTGATGCTCTAATATTAAGAATGTAATCAGGTCATTCATGACCCGCCAAACAATATTAAAGTCTTCACTACGGTATATATGATATGCTCACGTCACGCCACAAACGAGGTGGCGTGTTGAAGATATAAAGTCCCCAATGAAAATTTTTAAAAACTTGCACTATGATATATATATATATGATCATGGCCCCTCCACCCATTGTCAATTGATTTTGAGTTTGATGATCTACATTTAAAAATATAAAACATAATAAATTAAGAAAATCAAAACATAATTTGGTTTGGGACTATTTAATTGGAAGGTTTATAATTAATTAGGGGTAGCAATTTTAGACACGGCACGACTCGAAATTGTTCCGAAATTAACACGACTTGTCGTGTTCCTGTTTCATAACACGAAGTCATGTCGTGTTGTGCTCTTGTCTAAATTTAAACACAAAATCGACACGAAATTGACCCAAATAACACGACAATAATGACACGAAAACACGACATTAATGACCCAATTTGTGCACGTCTAAACGGAAAGCCCACTTGTCTTAAATCACATTCCCTCTTTTCATTTTAACTCCCATACTCAGTCGTTTTCTCTCAAACCAAAAGATAAGAAAATCCTTTAATCTCCATCCACTTCTCCCTTCCACCATCTTATCTCCATCTCCCCCCCCCCCAAAAAAAAAGAAAAAAAACTCATCTACATGTTTCATCTCTCTCCATCTTACATCCCTGCAACACCAACACCAACTCTATCTCCATCTCCAACAGTTCCGATCGATTAAAAAAGGCACCGGAACACTGTAACAGTTTCGGTAAAAGAAACAAAAGTTTCGGTCGAGGAAAAAACCTGATCTCAACATCCCAACTCGATTTGTAAAAAACCCAATCTCAACATCCCAACACTCGTATATGAACTGTTTTTTTTTATTTTTTTGAAACACTGTATATATTGTAAAAATTTTGAACGATGTGTTCAACCCGATCTGTAATCTTACCCGATCCGTAAATTTTGAATTTATTTTTTGACCGTTGTATACATTTTTGAAATGGATATTGTTTATCATATGTTGTTGTTTTGTAATGGCTTAATTTTAATGTTTTTAGAAAGCTGTCCGGTGGAAGATTGATTTGAGTTTGGTTGGTTTGATTTTTCTTACATTGTTTGATTAAGATTTGACATTAGTTGGGTGAGAAAGTGCTAATAATATTTGTCAAAAAACAGAGTTTTTTAATCGCGTTTTCGTGTCTAATTGGATTGGAAAAAATTAATTGTATAACACGTGTTGTGTCGTGTTTTTTTTAGTCGTGTTCATGGCAGCTACAAAAAACAAGACTTCGTGTCATGTTGTGTCAAACAAAAATACGGCCCAATAGCACGATTTGCCACCCCTATAACTAATTATAATGGAAATGAGACCGACTTTTACCAATACGCTTTCCATGTGGCTTGGATTGCCCAACTACCCTTATGCTACAATTGGTTGTCGACTCAACATGGGAGAGAGAAGAACGCAAGGTATTTTGAGGGTAAGGAAGTTGATCGACCTAGAATTAGACATCTATTTTTTTTGCTTGCTAATGGTCTGGTATAAAGAAAATCATAACACTTTTATTCCTATTTTTTGGGAGTTTTGGGCGGAGATGCATTGTGCTATGTAAGCCAGCACAGTGTCGTGGGCTCTTTCTTTTTGTTTGTTTTTGTATTCATCATGTATATGGGTTCCATCCCCTTGGTGTTTTCTTTCTATGAAATCTTTACTTATAAAAAAAATATATTTTTTTCTCCTTACAAGAGAAAGGCAATAACAAGTTTTTATACTTTTGATATCCAAATCCGCTTCGCACATAAGGGCTTAAATATATGGCATAACTCGTACTGTCAACTAGGTGATTATAGATTATCGAAGATATTTGTTTAAATTCTTACAATGAGTACTTTTTTTAACTGAATTATAATATTTATTTATGGGTAGCGCTATTAGCACTCCCAAATCTTCTTTCGGCGCTCCACTTTGCGTGATGAAAATGATAAATGGCAATCCAACCCTTTTCACACACGGGTTAAGCATGTTGACTAAGCACCACCAGGGATAGTGTGAACATGTTAGTATAAATTAATGACTAAAGTTCTAGTGAGAAGTGATAATGGTTTTTTTATATGAATAAAAAATACAATTGCACTAAAGAGTAGCAATCCACACTTCCTCCAGTAATTATTGGCGACCTTCTTATTTTTCAAATTTATATTGTGAAAAAACACTGTTTTAAAAATATAAAAAATATATTTTTGCTATTTTAAAATTAAAAACGAAAGTTTCCCAAAAAAAATTAGAAAAAACCTGTTTTCAAAAATTTTAAAATCTTTAAAAAATAAAAATAAAGCGTGTTCACTGTTTTATTGAATATTTTTTTTATAAAATGCGACACAATATGATTTTTTTTACTATTATGGTCAAGTAAAAGCGACGCACATGTTTTTTTTTACCAAACACAAACTCGATCCGATGTGTTGTGTATGTTTTATTTCGATCGTGTTTGTGTTTGATAAAAAAACAATAAAATTTCATGTTTGCGTTTGGTAAAAACAATATTATTTGTGTTTGGAAAAAAGCAATAACGTTTTGTATATTTTTTTTGAATTACAAAATGACTTAAATAGTACAACGCACTTGACATGCAGGTGGGTTACAAGCATAAGAGTTAATAAAATTATAGATGTGACGTTGTCACATGTGTTATTGTTGTTATTATTATCGTTATTTTTTAATTTAAGAGACCAATAGGTAGTGAGATATTTATTAATCGAAAATATTATTTAAATTATAAAAATAATTTAATTTTAATTAAAATTCTTATTAAAATATATTATTACTGTTAAAACATGGATAAAATAGAAGAAAATGACATAAAAAATTACATTAGTTTATTCTTTTAGTAAATCTATACTAACATGAGGTGGAATGAAATTCATATGATGAGAATCATTCTTATTCCAATTGCGTCTATTGTCATGAAGAACAATAGTTTATTTAGCATACAACGTTTAATAGGACAAGCAGATACTTAAAATATTCAGTAGAGCAATAACTTCTTTTGTTATAAGAGTTGATGTCACTCCCTTTGATTATGTGATAATTAAAACACAATATCAACTAACGAGGGAGAAAAATTAACCCTTATATAAAAAGATATGTTATAAATGTGGTAATAAGGAATATTTTTCCTGCTTAAGTTGTAGTTACTGAGAACTACTTTCAGTAGGGCCGCTGCCCTACAAAGTTGCCAGGAGGGTCGTAGTTGCAAGAAACGAACCACCACCCGTCGTTGCACCTAGCCCTAGCACACCCAACTCGAGCCGAGTTTCGCCAAACCACCTGTGTGTAGTGGAGACACTGTCGTCCGTTGATGCATGAGTTGGAGTTGTAGTTATAGTCATCTCTCTCACCCACCCACAATCCCACCGCCGCCCGCCCGGTAAAGTCACCGCTGCCCTTGGCTAGGTTCTCACCGTATGGCCCACTTGAATGCACAAGGTTGCAGTCACGGACCCTCTGATTCACATAATTTTGCGCGTAGGCTGCCACCGTGTTGTCCCATGCGATAGGCCCTACCCCCACCGCCCGACGAGCAGCGTTGTGGGCATTCACGTAATCTTGAGGGGAGTTTTGGGCTTGGGAACAAAGAGCCGTGGCTAAAACTACAAAGCAAACAACCACAATAGATCTTTTTGACGTCCCCATCACTTAATGATACAGATATCTTACGTTTTTGAATGAATGTTAAGGCAACATATCCAAGAGATATATATAGGATAACCTTGTGTGTACAGTTGGTAGAATCTTCAAACGGGACTAACACTCAACGAGGAACCATTCAAGAAATTAACCCTATCCCCAAGCAATATAGAAATCTTTTCAGACAAAGACACATAGCCATCACCTTGAGAAAGCGATGGATAGTATCTGTTAAAACAATTACATACATGGAAGGTTTCTTTACATATAAACATGTGCGGTAGAATCAGTTGACTTGCTTATTCAAACATAAATAATATCCGCTTCAAGGATTTACTTATTTACTATATACGGAGTAATTTAGTACTCTCAACATATGGTGTGATGCAACTCATTGGTTTTTAAGCTTAGCAAAAATGAAACAATCTACCTTATTTTATCTTTCTTATGTAGTCTATTTTTTATCCACGTTAGGCCATTAAATTGTTTAATCTTAAACCTCAAAATCTCTTAAAAAAATGTCAAATATTGACCCACCGTTTTAAAACACCAAAAAATGAGTTGATTTAAGTCCCCTCAAATGTTTAAACACAAAAATAAAAGTAAAAAAACTTTTTTTTGATTTTATAAATAACCTCTCGCACAAGCAGTCCCGCATTTGGACTCCCGCACCTGAGTCTCTCTCTCTCTCTCCCTCAGAGTAGACACTGTAGAAAATCTACTGTAGAATAAATTGAGATTATGTTTGCTGTAGAAAGTTTCACTCTTTCTCAGTACCTTTTCATTGATCATACGCATGACTATATAGAGATTCACAGTGGTTTGTTGTACTGAACTACTCTAAATACAAGGGAGACTAAGTCTAATCTAAATACAAGGGAGACTAAGTCTACACAACGGCTAGAATAGAGTGAGCTGTTGTAACAGTGTTGAATGAGTAGCAGTTAGTTGGGATATTCCTCAATTATAGGAACGTGTTTCTTAACACTCCCCCGCAAGTGAAGCGTGTGGGAAGGAACCACACCAAGCTTGGACCTTAAGTTTGCAAAGTGGGCAGTAGGCAGAGCTTTAGTGAATATGTCAGCTACTTGAGCATGAGAAGGCACAAACTCAGTAATGAGACAACCCTTGGCAACTTGTTCTCGAATAAAATGATAATCAAGCTCCACATGTTTGGTTCGTGCATGCAAAACTGGATTGACACTAAGATAAAGTGCACTCAGATTGTCACAGTACAAGGTGGGTGTGGTTTGTTGTAGACCAATCTCTTTCAATAGATGAGTGAGCCATAGAATTTCTGCTGTAGCATTAGCAAGGGCTCTATATTCTGCCTCACAACTTGATCTAGCGACTGTAGGTTGTTTTTTTGAGGCCCATGTGATGCAATTAGAGCCCAAATAGGCACAAACACCTGAGGTTGATCGTCTAGTTGTTGGGCAACCTGCCCAATCAGCATCCGAGAAGGCATATAGAGATTGAGATGATTGTGAGAGGATCTTCAAACCATAGGTCAATGTGCCTTTGATATACCGAAGTATTCGTTTTACTGCATGAAAATGCTCTGGTTGTGGGGAATGCATGTGTTGACACACTGAATTCACTGCAAAGGTGATATCAGGTCTTGTGAGAGTGAGATATTGGAGGGCACCCACAATTGATCGAAACTCAGTAGCAGTGAGCTTTTGATGCTGAGGAATGATAGTTGGAGGCTTGGAAACTGCAGGAGTGGAAACTGGATTGGCATGGAGCATATGAGTTTGTTGAAGAAGTTTCTTAGCATAGCTCTCTTGACTCAGGTGCAACCCGCCTAAGAATGGAGTCACAGAGATTCCTAAGAAAAATTTCAGTGGGCCAAGGTCCTTAAGTGCAAATTCCTGCGCAAGACATTTAATCAAGTGGAGTAAGAGTGTTTTATTATTACCAGTGAGGATAATATCATCCACATAAACGAGTAATAACACTATATCTGAGGACTGATGAAGTATGAACAGTGAGGAGTCAGCTCTACTACATTTGAACCCAATGGTCATCAAAAAAGTACTGAATCTGTCAAACCAGGCTCTAGGGGCTTGTTTCAAGCCATAGATTGCCTTGTGCAAGAGACATACATGATCTGGATGGTGAGGAGAGATAAAACCTGGTGGTTGTCTCATATAAACTTCTTCTTCAAGTGTGCCATGCAAGAAGGCATTCTTGATATCTAGCTGTCTCAAATCCCATTTGTGAATAGCTGCAAGAGAGAGGATGAGTCTGATAGTACCATGTTTAATTACAGGACTGAAGGTGTCCAAGTAATCGAGGCCTTCAATTTGGTTAAACCCCTTGGCCACAAGTCTGGCTTTAAATTTATCTAGAGAGCCATCTGCATTTAGTTTAGTTTTGAACACCCATTTACTCCCAATGATGTGCATGGAAGGATGCCTAGGAACCAAGGACCATGTCCTATTTCTGTGAAGGGCATGAAGTTCTTCCTTCATAGCTGCTACCCAGTGAGGATGCTTGAGAGCTGAGCTTACTGTATGAGGTTCTGAATATGAGGTAACAGTGGAAAGTAGACTGATCGTGGGATTGTGATGGTTAAGTTTAGATCGAGTCACCATTGGATGTTGATTAATAGGCACATGTGAGCAAATTGGTGTAGTGACACCATGAGTAGAGGTTGGTGTAGGCAGGTCAAGATCTACAAAGAGTTGGATGCCTGTGTCACTGTTGGTAAGGGAAATGGGGGTATTATCTGGGTGGTGCACAGGAGGAGGAGATATATGCGCTGAGTTAATGTTAGGAGAAGATGGTGGTTGGTATACAAAGGGAGATGGGACCGTGGGAGGTGGAAGTTGATGTAAAGGTAAGTTTTCTTGGGTATGAGTGGATGGTTCAGGAGGTGTAAAGAAGACTGCATCATTGGTGGAGGATAGTTGTGGAGTTTGAGGAGAAGCTAAAAACTCTTGATATTGGGACATTTGAGTGCAGCCTTCTGAGTGACTATTGGCATTAACATAAGGCAATGTTCCTTCATCAAATATAACATGCCTTGATATGTAAACTCTTCTGGTTTTAGGATCATAACATCTATATCCTTTATGGAGAGTACTATAGCCAATGAATACACAAGAAACAGTTTTAGGATGAAATTTGTGTTGAGTTTTGCTTTTGAGATGAGGAAAACACCTACACCCAAACACTTTTAGTGAGCCATAGTTTGGGTGCTGTCCAAACAGTTTATGAAAAGGAGTTTCAAAATTAAGTTTGCTTGATGGGAGTCTATTTATGAGAAACGTAGCAGTGAGAAAAGCCTCCACCCATAAAAACAAGGGTAGTTTTGCATGAAATAGTAAGGTTAGGCCTGTTTCTACAATGTGTCTATGCTTACGTTCAGCAGTTCCATTTTGTTCAGGTGTGCCTGGGCAAGAAATGTATTTCAAAACTCCCTTATGATCAAGATAATTTAAAAATTCAAGCTTCTCAAATTCTCCCCCACCATCACATTGGAAGATCTTTATGGTCTTTGAGAATTGAGTTTGAACAATACTTTCAAATTTCAAATATACATTGAAAAAGTCAGATTTGAGTTTGAGGGGAAAAATCCAGGCATATCTTGTACAATCATCTACAAACAAAGCATAATACTTGAAGTGTTGAGAGGATGTAATTGGGGCAGGCCCCCAAAGATCACAATGGACTTTCTCAAAAGGTTCTTTGCAAATAGACTCAGATAAATTAAAGGGCTGCTTACAACTTTTTCCTAACTGACAACTCACACACACAGTGGGTCTTTTATTCCAATGACTAACATGTAGACATTTGTTTTTGTTCAAAACTTGAAGAAATTTTGAGTTTGGGTGACCAAGCCTTTGATGCCATACTGAGTCAGGAGCCTTGCCTTCCTTCAATGCATTCAATGCTGCAAGACCTTCATTATCAAAGGCATAAAGTCCATTGCTTCTACTCCCCTTTGCCAAGATTTTCTCTGTCTTCTTGTCCTTAACCACAAAATGATCATTAGTGAAAATCAAGGAGCATTGGTTATCAGTAGTTAACTGACTTACTGAAACAAGATTCTTTTTAAGTTCAGGAACAACAAGAACAGATTTAAGATTTAGAGAGGGTTCAATATGTTTGTCACCAACATGAGTAATGTGTAGGTTAGAACCATTACCTACCATGATTTTATCATTACCGTGGTACATTTTGAGGTTATGTAGATTACCTGTTGTGTGAGTCAAGTGTGCATTTGCACCAGAATCAATGTAGAAGGTATTATCATGAGAGCCTTGATTTTGAGCAGCATGGACTTCAGGATGGGAGTTAGTGCCTTGATAGGAGAAATCCCACCTGTAGAGACAGTTGACAGCAGTGTGGTTTGTCCTACCACAAATCTGGCAAGGGTTGTAGCTTTCCCTTGAGTTGATTGAAGGTAGGTTGGTAGGTGCAGCATTGTTTGCACCATAGTGGCCATGAGGAGATTGGGGGTAGCCACTGGGTCTGAAACCTCTACCTCTAGAGCTGTAGGCCTGCTGAGAGTGTTGTTGAGAGGGATTAAATCCCCTTCCTCTTCCATTTCTCCCTCTTCCTCTATTATTGAAGTTGCCTCTATAAGCATTGAAAGCCATATTGTGTTCTGGATGAGTTGAGACTGCCTCTTTTTGTGACTCTTCTCGAATGTCAAAGCCTCTGAGAGCTGCTATCAGTTGAGGCAATGTTGGATAGGGTGGTTTCCCTAGCATAACAGTGCGAAAGGTTTGGTATTTTGGACCTAAACCCTTAGCAAAGGAAATGACCTTCTGATCTTCATCAATTGGCTTATTGATGGCTGCAAGACCATCACAGATTCCCTTAAAATCCTTGATATACTCATCTAATGTCTTACCTTTGATGGTGACATTAGCAATTTGATCCTTAAGCTGGAATTCCTTGTCTTTAGTTGCTTGTAGATAGCTGTCTTCCAAGCATGTCCAAGTTTGTTTGGCTGTTGCACAACCAACTATCACATACATGCATTCTTCAGTAACTGTACCAGAAATCCAGCTCCTCAAGAGGACATCTCTCTCTTTCCATGCATCAAGTTCAGCTTTGCTATTATCTCCAGTAACTGTAGGAGGGTCCTCAGTTATCAGTGAATGGACCTTCATGGATTCCATTAACTGAAGCATTTGTGTTCTCCAAACAAGGTAGTTGGAGGGCTTCAATTTGATGGAACATATAGCAATGAGGTGGGTGAGAGAGTTGATAGACAGAGTTAGGCCGGATGAAGGAAATGAAGAGGTGCTAGCCATGGTAGGCTCTGATACCATGTAGAAAATCTACTGTAGAATAAATTGAGATTATGTTTGCTGTAGAAAGTTTCACTCTTTCTCAGTACCTTTTCATTGATCATACGCATGACTATATAGAGATTCACAGTGGTTTGTTGTACTGAACTACTCTAAATACAAGGGAGACTAAGTCTAATCTAAATACAAGGGAGACTAAGTCTACACAACGGCTAGAATAGAGTGAGCTGTTGTAACAGTGTTGAATGAGTAGCAGTTAGTTGGGATATTCCTCAATTATAGGAACGTGTTTCTTAACAGACACACACACACATATCGTCAGGGTCTCCAACATACCTCCTACTAACATACCTATGAACATACCCGTTTTTGAAATAGTAAAAAAAAAAAAATTGAGATGGTACTTTTTATATGGGTTCGTGATATTGCAGTGTACCCCTGTATAAATAACCAAATGAAAATAATATTTCTTCTTATTTTTAAAAAATAGGTAAAAAAAACTAACAGTTTTACACTTTAAAACTGTCAGTTTTTTTTTACCCTTTAAAAATAAAAATATGAAACTGTTTTAAACATTTTAAAAATATTTTTAAAATAAAAATAAAACTTGTTTACTGTTTTATTAAGTATTTTTTTATAATATTTTTTTTATCTAACAGTAAACATGTTTTATTTTTACTTTTAAACATTTTTAAATTTTTTAAGACATTTTTTTATTTTAATTTTTATTTTTGGGAAACTTTTTTTGGTTATTTTAAAGTAGTCAAAATATTTTTTTTTATATTTGTAAAACAGTTTTTCATAAAATGTAAATTTGAAAAATAAGAAGGTCGCCAATAATTATTGGCGGAAGTGTGGATTGCTACTTTTTACTGCCATCGTATTTTTTATTCATATAAAAAAAACACTTATCACTACTCACTAGAAGTATAGTCATTAATTTATACTAACATGTTCTCACTATTCTTGATGGTGCTTAGTCAACATGCTTAACCCGTGTGAGTAAAAAGGGTTAGATTGTCATTTATCATTTTCCTCATTCAAAGTGGAGCTCCAGAAGAAATTATGGGAGCACTAATAGTGCTACCCTTATTTATTTCTTAAAATAAACTCTTATCACAAAAACTACTTTATGTCCCAATCCTTTGTTCAAGAAATTTATTTAATAAATTTTCTCGATAAACAAAGTTGCGCTCGATTTTTATTGACGCTGAAAATATAGTTGTTCCCATTTATTTTCTTATTTAGAGACGGAAAAATGTTACATGAAATGCAAAAGCTGGTAAAAGTATTTTTTTTTCTCGAGTTTTCGCGACAAAAAATTGTGACCGTAGGGAACACAAACATTACAAAAAAATTGAACTGTTTTTGCGACGGATAAAGGTGACGGTACATTAAAATTAAGTTAAAAACTTTTGCGGTGTTAAAAATTTACGGTGAGTAAAAAAGATTTCTTTGGACGGACGTTGCTTTAATTATTAGGGTTCCTCTAATGCACACTAATTTGCATACATGGCCAACAAGAACCGGAGATATATCCACATCCCCATTAATTAATGCTAGGCATATCTTACGTTTTGGGGGGAATGCTAAGGCAGCATATGGAGATATAATATATAGGATAAGTTTGTGTGGAAAATTCTCATAGTTAGTAATGTTCACACGGGACTAACACTCATCAAAGAACCATTCAAGAAATGAAACCTATCCCCAAGCAAGGTTTAAAATGCCATGTCGTTAGGTATCTGCATACATGCAAGGTTTCTTTACATATAAACATATGTAAATTATCTAATTTTATATTTACTTTATCTTTGTACCATGGTGTACCAATTCAGTTAAGAATTTAGTACTCTCAACAAATGGTGTGATGCACCAACCCGGTTTTGAGGTTTTCCAAATCTGAATTATATATTTACTTTATCTTTGTACCATGGTGTACTTTTCATCCATACTTTAAATACTATTTCTTTGTGTCATGTAAATTATCTAATTTTATCACCACTTGATGGAAGTAGACGACGATATAAGTATAACCTTATACAAATCCAATGCGTCAGATCTACAACTACAATTAACTTGCTTTTTTTTTCCAAACAATAACATCATGGTTTAAGTTAATATACCTCAAACGCGAGGGCTTCATTTGAAATTGACTCCTAAATTTAAGGCTTATCATTTATTTTAGCATATATGAATTCCACTTATATAAACTATAAAACTTAGTCCACAAGAAAACACATTTTGGAAAATCATATATGTTGTTTATTTCAGGGTGGGACTTTTTTTTTAAAATTATTTTATTAATAGAGGGAGAAAAAACCTCTCCAAGGGCACTAACAAACGCTAAAGCAGAAATCTTGCAAAAAAGAAACAACTACCTAAAGTAAATTTTAAAAAAAAACATTTAGGTCCTTCGATTTCTAGACCGTGTTCGCTTTCGGACGACGTTCCAGTTGCCTTTTCCACAGTAAAATTTACATCTTTGGAAATAAGATCGAAATCCTTCGCAGACGCTGAATCAAGTTTGGGGAGATCCACGAATAAATCAATGCCGCGATCGTCGTGAATTTTTACACTAGTAGGATTAACTTGGGATAACTCGTCACTTGTATTAATATACTCTAAAGGAGTCATAACTTCAGCACTTTTAGGGTCTTCATAAGAATATGGAATCTCAAATATATCATTAAGCAACACAAACTTATCTCCTATTAATACGATAGAATCACCTAGAAATAAGTGATGAATATAACTTTGTTTTTTATTTTTAAACTTTCCACTTATATTATCCAACGTTTTTTCCGAAATATTTGAAGTATCAAAATTAAAAGTGACATTATCCTTTCCAAAATCTGTTGAGTCAAATCCATTCGAGATATATTGCACCATTTGAGCATTATTCATTTGACTTGCCGATTCTACAGGGCTAACTTCCATATAATTAACTGTTTGAGAGTTATTTGCTCCAAGATTTTTGGACTCTTTATGGGGCTCCTGATTTCCCTCACCCCTTTTGATAAGCCTCTCACCGGAGTTTCCACCTGCGCTGAACTGTTTCTGATCAGATCTACTATTACCAGCATGTATACCGTTTTTTTCTAGAAATCGAATATGACTTTAAGGCAAGTCAGTGTCTTGTCGTAGCAGACCTGTTAAGGTTATGTTAGATTGGACAATACCTGTATCAGCTTGAAGAGACATGTCTTGAACCATCTATGCAGCTTGACGGGACTGGAGTAAGTCTTCTTTATCAACATTAGCAGTGCCTTCTTTTAAAAAAAATTCTTTAAAACTAAAGTCTTTGCTAGCAACGACAATAAACATTTACTCGGTAAGTGATTGTGCGCTTTAACTAGGAAGGTGACAGATTGTGGAGGAAAGTGGCGGTTGATTGGAATGGGGTCAGTTCATATGGGTGGGGTCCTACGGTGGGCCGCTCTACTCATGGGTTGGGGTGGTGGAGGAATATTGCGCTTGGGTGGGGGAATTTCTCAAAGCTCGCCTCCTACCGGGTCGAGAATAGGAGTCACATCAGGTTTTGGAGGGATACTTGGGGGGAGGGGGAATCTCTGAAGGATCTCTTCCTAGGGATGTTTCGTATTGGGGGAGATAGAGAGGGGTCAGTTGAGGATCACAGTCGGATGATAAGGGATCGTTCGGTGTGGGTTCCGAAGTTTAGGAGAAAATTTTGGGATTGGGAACTAGAGGAGTCGGAGGAGTTCTTTGAGTGGTTGAATTTGGCGCCTGTTTCGTCCTTGGCGGCAGATGGATTGTGCTGGACGAGCTCTCATGATGATATTTTCTCTGTGAAGAAATACTAATATGTGTTGAGGGGACGTGGGGATGCTTTTTTCCATGAAAGCCCATCTGGATGAGTCACGCATCCCCCCCCCCCCCCCCCCCAAGGTTTGCTTCTTTGTGTGGACCGCTGCCAGACAGAAAATCTTGACTATGGAGGGGCTTCAGAGAAGAGGGAGGAGGTTGGCCAATAGATGTTGGTTATGTAAAACTAAGGAGGAGACGTCCAATCACCTTCTTCAACACTGTGAGGTGATTCGGGGTCTTTGGGACTTGTTCTTCTATTTATGTCAGATTCTTTGGATTATACCTTGTACGGTGTACGAGGTGATGACGGCTTGGAGGAGCCCTTTGGGTTGGATTGGCCCGCAGGTGGTCCGGAGGATGGTCCCTCATTGTACTTTTTTGGATCGTCTGGCAAGAGAGGAATAGGAGATGCTTTGAGGGGGTCGAGCTTGCTCCCTCTAATATTCGGTATAATTTTCCGAGCTTTCTTCTTACTTGGTATAGGAGGAGGCAGGATTCGTGGTTGTCTCTCTTTCTTGTGTTTTTTAAGCAGCTCTAGTGGCTAGGCTAGTCCGTTCTGGGCTACGAATTTTGATTTTTGTTTTGTATACTTCTTGTATAAGGGATTCCGCCCTAGGCGGGTTTGTTTTATTGAATCATTTGCTTATCAAAAAAAAAAGTTTGCATTACAAACTATATAGATTAGACTAAAATGGACATTGTTAGGAAACTTGCAATGGTGTTAATCTATATTAACCATCTTAAAAAAATAATGTTACATTGGCCCTGTCCAATTAATTTCCCATCGACTTTGTCATTTCACGCATGCTTTCTCTACACATATTATATAGGTTTTAAGTTTTCAAGGGTTAATGTCTTATTTTCTCTTACGTACTATATAGATTTGACAATAAATAAATGGATTAGCTACGATAATCCTATCATTGAATATGGAAGGCCAAGGCACTCCTGAAAGTGTCATTTTTTCAATAGATCGCGGCGAAGCAGACCATTTTGACGATAGAGGTCATGCAGGAGAGAAGGTAGTTAATGGCGAGTCGATTCTAATTGTGTAAGGAGGCGGTGGCGGAGGAGATGACCAATCATTTACTCCTGCATTATAGAGTGATGAGAGGTTTATAGGAGATTTTGCTATTGATAATCACCCAAAAGTGTTATTTTTATACCCCAAATAAACCCATTTTAATTGCTAGCTCTCGGTAAAATTTGCCTCATTTTTGTATTTGTCTATTTTGCAGGTCAATATGCAGTTGTGGTATCAAATTGTGCTAAATCAAAGAAATTACGGTAAAGTGGCAATCAAAAGCATTCGATGAAGAAAATCAAAGTGATCGTGAAGTTAGAAATCCTCTTTGAGCTCTCCCATATAAATACAGAGCCTAAACCGGGACCAAGCCATCACCTAAGCCCCGTGTATGTTTAGTTTATACTTTGATATTTTTTAGATTTTTATTTGAGTCGTGCTTATTTTTTTATGACTTTTATATTTTATTTGTGCGAGTATAGTTGTAAATATTAGGGTTCGTGTATTTTTTATTTTTTATTTTTTATGTGAGGTGTTTTATATTTTTATGTAAATATAATACGTGTGTGCATTTTATTAGAGTTTTTTTATTTTATTTTTCATTATCTTATTTTATTTGTTTTTAGTTTTATGAGTTTAGTTTTTATTGTTTTTATTTGAGTCTTTTATTATTTTATAAGTTTGAATTCAATTTTTTAATTTTAATAAATTTTATTTTATAATTTTATAATTTTTATATTTTTTGGTTGAGTCGTATAGTTAATTTTAGTCTAATTAATTTGGTACAAAATAAATTCACATACACCCCATACAATACGCCACACATACACCCTAAAGCTACTCTCACTCACATTTTACTACAATGCACAACATATACACCCAAACAACCCCACACCTCATTTCAAATACAAAAATCCATTTACGATTCTCTATCTTCTCTCATCTCTTTCACCAAACAACCCACCATCCTCCTTCTCACTCATACCTCCATAACCATAACCAAAAACTACAAAAACACATATCAAACCCTTATCAAGCCACCATTTACCAACCGTCACCCACCCTGTAACCACCTGCGAATCTACCCTAGCCTCGTCGGCGTGACCCACCTGAACAACCCAGCTACTTCGGCCAACATCCAAGAAAAAACACTAGACCCGACCTTGTCCCCAACGAAACTGCTGGCAACCACACTGCCCAACACCCTCACCAGTACTTTCACTCAGTTTTACACCAATCAAACCCATGAACCAAACCTGCCTAATCCATCCTCCACCCTTTTGCCCCCACCTTAAACTGGCCAACTGCCACCTCTGGCGTACCTATACCTGCCTAGCTGACCCAAATGCAAATATATATATTTTGGGAAAGATAATTTATTTAAAACAAAGTAGTTAGTAATAGCCCCTCACCCGTGACTTACATCAAAGACTAGAAATATATGCTCCAATTTTATGGAAAGCATCTAGAATCTCTAAGCAATAGGAGTTTCTAGGACTACAAAGGGGTTTATTCTTAAATGCTAGTCTAATCTCACCACAAATTTGATTAAAACTAAAAGACCCCTACAAATTTCCAATATGTCCCTCTATCCATGTAAGATAGGGGTGGAAATTTTTAACACGATACGACCCAACACGAAATTGACATGAAATCAAAACAGCTTGTCATGTTCGGGCCAAACTTTTTTGGCCCACTGTCGAGTGGTGTCATGTTCGTGCTAGGGAATTGAATCGAAATTGTCCCGTTCTAACCCAATTGTAACACGATATGGGGCCCGATAAGGATCCCAAATTGACTCAATTGGACCCATTTGAGTGTTTTTTTTAATAATAGCACCTCCAATGGCTTAAAAAATAATTAAACCATAAATACATGGTATAAAAGAAAAATTTAACAAAAAAAAACTACCCACACTCGTATATTATATTCAATCGCATCTCTCTTTGAAAGAAAGAAAAAACAAAAATCGAATTAAAACAAAAATTGAATTCGCTCTCTCTAACGTTCAGACATCACGCCGCTCATGCCACCGTTCAGACTTCCCCATCGTCGTTCGATTTAACAACGGTAAGAACTCAAACCATTATAGAGTTTTTCGGTCAAAACCCTTTTTACACGATTACAAATCCGAAAAATTTACAACTGAGTTTACAATTTTCGATCAAAACTGAGACATCAAAAAGTTACACTTGAGTTTTGGTGTAACAACTTGAACCATTACAAACCCTCCTTACTAAGTTTACAATTTTCGGTCAGAACTGAGAACCCTCAAACCATTACAAAGTTTGTAATGGTCTATATAAATTGTTTATTTACAATTTTAACATATTTCCTTTTGTTCATCTTAATTTTTTTTTTTGTATAATCAGTTTTCTAATGGTTACTTTTTAACCTATTTGTTATCTTTCTTCGGTAGTGTATTTTTTATCCACGTTAGGCCATTAAATTGTTTAATCTTAAACCTCAAAATCTCTTAAAAAAATGTCAAACATTGACCCACCGTTTTAAACACCAAAAATGAGTTGATTTAAGTCCCCTCAAATGTTTAAACACAAAAATAAAAGTAAAAAAAACTTTTTTTTGATTTTATAAATAACCTCTCGCACAAGCAGTCCCGCATTTGGACTCCCGCACCTGAGTCTCTCTCTCTCTCCCTCAGAGTATATATATATAAATGTACACACACACATACAGTCAGGCTCTCCAACATAACTCCTACCAACATACCTATGAACATACCCATTTTTGAAATAGTAAAAAAAATATTTTTGAGATGGTAATTTTTATATGGATTATTGATATTTCAGTGTGCCCCTGTATAAAAAAACAAATGAAAATAATATTTTTCTTATTTTTAAAAAACAGGTAAACAAAACTGATAAAACTGTCAGTTTTTTTTTACCCTTTAAAAATAAAAACAAAAAACTGTTTTAAACATTTTAAAAATATTTTTAAAATAAAAATAAAACATGTTTACTGTTTTATTAAGTATTTTTTATTAATATTTTTTTTATCTAACAGTAAGCACTTTTTATTTTTACTTTTAAACCTCTTTAAATTTTTTAAAACATTTTTTTATTTTTATTTTTATTTTTGGGAAAAAAATTTTTTGTTATTTTAAAATAGTTAAAATATTTTTTTTATATTTGTAAAACTGTTTTTTATAAAATGTAAATTAGAAAAATAAGAAGGTCGACAATAATTATTGGCGGAAGTGTGGATTGCTACTCTTTACTGCAATTGTGTTCTTTATTCATATAAAAAAAACACTTATCACTACTCACTAGAACTATAGCCGTCACTGTTCTTGATGGTGCGTAGTCAACATGCTTAACCCGTGAGTGAAAAGGGTTAGATTGTCATTTATCATTTTCCTCATCCAAAGTGAAGCTCCAGAAGAAGTTATGGGAGCACTAATAGCGCTACCCTTATTTATTTCTTAAAATAAACTCTAATCACAAAAAGTACTTTATGTCCCAATCCTTTGTTCAAGAAATTTATTTATTATATTTTCTCGATGAACAAAGTTGCCTTCCATTTTTATTGACGCTGAAAATATAGTTGTTCTCATTTATTTTCTTATTTAGAGACGGAAAAATGTTACATAAAATGCAAAAACCGGTAAAAGTATTTTTTATCGTGTTTTCGCGACAAAAAATTGTGACGGTAGGGAACACAAACATTACAAAAAAATTGACCTGTTTTTGCGACGGATAAAGGTGACGGTACATTAAAATTAAGTTAAAAACTTTTGAGGTGTTAAAAATTTACGGTGAGTTAAAAACATTTATTTGGACGGACGTTGCTTTAATTATTAGGGTTCCTCTAATGCACACTAATTTGCATACACGGCAAACAAGAACCGGAGATATATCCACATCCCCATAAATTAATGCTGGGCACATCTTACGTTTTGGGGGGAATGTTAAGGTAACATATGGAGATATAATATATAGGATAAGTTTGTGTGGAAAATTCTCATAGTTAGTAATGTTCAGACGGGACTAACACTCATCAAAGAACCATTCAAGAAATGAAACCTATCCCCAAGCAATATAGAAATCTCTTCAGACATAAACATCACCTTGAGAAAACTATGGATAGTGATTTAAAATGCCATGTTAGGTATCTGCATACATGCAAGGTTTCTTTACATACAAACATGCCATCTGTATTCAATTGACTGTCATTCTAAAAATAATTGACTGCGTGTGAATTTTTGTACGGTAATTGCAAGGGGTTACCAATTCAGTTAAGAATTTAGTACTCTAAACAAATGGTGTGATGCACCAACCCGGTTTTGAGGCTTTCCAAACTAAATTATATATTTAATTTATCTTTGTACCATGGTGTACTTTTCATCCATACTTTAAATACTATTTCTTTGTGTCATGTAAATTATCTAATTTTATCACCACTTGAGGGAAGTAGACGACTATATATGTATAACCTTATACAAATCCAATGCGTCAGATATACAACTACAATAAACTTTCTTTTTTTTTTCCAAACAATATCATGGTTTAAGTTAATATACCTCAAACGCGAGGGCTTCATTTGAAATTGGCTCCTAAATCTAAGGCTTATCATTTATTTTAGCATATATGAATTCCACTTATATAAACTATAAAACTTAGTCCACAAGAAAACACATTTTGGAAAATCATATATGTTGTTACTTTCCGGGTGGGACTCCCCCCCCCCCCCCCACCAAACGGTTTGGGATGTTTTTTTTAACTATTTTAATAATGGATGGTGAAAAAGCCTCTCCAATGGCACTAACAAACGCTAAAGAAGAAATCTTGCAAAAAAAAACTGCCTGAAGCAAATTTAAAAAAAAAACATTTAGGTCCTTCGATTTTTAGACCGCGTTCGCTTTCGGACGACGTTCCAATTGCCTTTCTCCGTTGTAGAATTTACATCTTTCGAAATAAGATCGGAATCCTCCGCAGACGCTGAATCAGGATTGGGGAGATCCATGAATAAATCAATGTCGCGATCGTCGGGAATTTGTACACTAATAGGATTATCTTGGGATAGAATGCAAATACATGCAAGCAAGTCTACACATGCTTAGTCACCAGGAGCTGTTCAAAGGAAGCTAAAATGTCACAACAACTTTGAGTTGTTATTTGTAACAGCTAGTTTTTCCTTTTATTTCTCCTTATTAGTTGTTAGCCGTTTTGTTTTTCCCTTATCAGTTCCAACGTTAAGTTTGTAAAGATGTATTATAAATAAGCTGCTATCTATGATGAATAAAGGCGAGCTAAAGTTGCATATTCTAATGTGAGTTCTGAGTTCTAAAATCTTTCATGGTATCAGAGCAGTAAAGCTCTCACGAGTAATCTCGATCCTGATATTCCGTTTCTCCGGCGGCGGTAGTCACCGTTCATTTCTACCGTCCGCCGGATTCAAAACTTTGGCATCTCCATCCTTAATCATTTGCTCAGTCAATAAGTTTTGTGCAACAAATCAAGCTCTCTCCAGATCCAATGCTTTATCATATCCACATGTTTGTATGGCCTTCTGTTGACGCTCATTCCTTGTCTTGCACCAGCTGAAAAGTTATTTTATTCTTTGAAAGAGATCATTTGGATCTGTTTTCACTCGTACAGAAATTCCAGCAACTTTGATCCCAAAGGTCATGATTTCTATAAAATCTCATGCACTAAACTGCTTTGCAAGAAAGCAAGCTTTATGTTTTTAGAAACAATGGCTACAAAATAGCTTTGCTGGAATATCATACACCTACCCCTTCCTTGTCATGGGAATTATAGCCAAGATCCTTTTCTTCATCATTCTCAGCAATATTGGCCTTCAGCAGATAAATTAGTCCCATATAAGGTTTAAGGTGATGACGTGGCTTTGCAAAAAAAAAAAATCTAAACAGACTTTCATGCTTTGTTAATTGGTGGGAATACATCCATCCGTCCGTATCTGGAATGAAAAAAAAAACATATCCAGATTTGTGGGAAGTTAGTCCACATTGAATTTTAAAAAAAAAAAAAAAAAATCATGTACCTAGTTCACATGATCTAAAATATCTATGGCCCCTGAATCCATCGTGATCAAGCCCAAGAAGCATAGAGCCTCTGAATCCATTGGAATCAAGCTCAGTTTGGCCCAAGAGTCCCATTACAGGTGTCGGTCCCGCCAAAACCGATAATTGAGCCCCTGGATCTTTTAAGATCAAGCTCATTTTGATAAAAAAAAAACAAAAAAAAGGCCCATTACAGGTGTCGGTCCAGCCAAAACCGTTGATTGAGCCTCTGAATTAATTTTGATCAAGCTAATTATGGTCTACGCGACCTTCTATTTTTTTAAGATGAATATCGCGCCCTAGTGTCTACTGCGGTGGAAATGATATGGGTTATGCTTATTCTCAAGGATCATGGTGTTAGTGGTGATCTTCTCAATCGGTTTGATTGCACTCAACATCAACTTATCCGAGATTTCAAAATCTACTGTTCAAGCTTAGGGTTTGTCTTCTACACACCCTTCGCTTGAGGGGGAATGTTAGAATGCAAATACATGCAAGCAAGTCTACACATGCTTAGTCACTAGGAGCTGTTCAAAGGAAGCTAAAATGTCAAAACAACTTTGGGTTGTTATTTGTAACAGCTAGTTTTTCCTTTTATTTCTCCTTATTAGTTGTTAGCCGTTTTGTTTTTTCCTTATCAGTTCCAACGTTAAATTTGTAAAGCTGTATTATAAATAAGCTGCTATCTATGATGAATAAAGGCGAGCTAAAGTTGCATATTCTAATGTGAGTTCTGAGTTCTAAAATCTTCCACTCGTCACTTGTATTAATATACTCTAAAGAGTCCTAGCTTGTGCACTTTTAAGATCTTTATCAAAATATGGAATCTCTAATAGATCATTACGCAACAAAAGCTTATCTCCTATTAATGCGATGGAATCGCCTTGAATTAAGAGATGAATATAACTTTGTTTTTTATTTTTCAACTTTTCACTTATATTATCCAACATTTTTTTCTAAAATATTTGAAGTATCAGAATTAAAAGTGACATTATCCTTTCCAAAATCTGTTGGGTCAAATCCATCCGAGATATATTGCACCATTTGAGCATTATTCATTTGACTTGCCGATTCTACAGGTCTTTCCATATAAATAACGGTTTGAGAGTTATTTTCTCTGAGATTTTCGGACTGTTTGTGGAACTCCTGATTTACCTCACCCCTTTTGGTAAGCCTCTCACCGGAGTTTCCACCTGCGCCGAAATATTTCTGATCAGATCTACTATTACCAGCATGTATATCATTTTTTTCCAGAAATCTAATACGACTTTAAGGCAAGTCTGTGTCTTCTCGTAGAAGACCTGTTGAGGTTATGTTAGATTGGACAATACCTGTATCAGCTTGAAGAGATATGTCTTGAACCATCTCTGCAGCTTGACAGGACTGGAGTAAGTCTGCTTTATCAACAGACGCAGTGCCTTCTTTTAAAAAAATTTCTTTAAAACCAAAGTCCTTGCTGGCAACGATAATAAAGCTTTACTCGGAAAGTGATTGTGGCGCTTTAACTGGGAAGGCGATAGATTGTGGAGGAAAGTGGTGGTTGCTTGGAATGGGGTCAATTCATATGGGTGGGGTCCTACGATGGGGCTCTCTAGTCATGGGTTGGGGTGGTGGAGGAATATTGCACTTGGGATTGGAAATTTCTCTAGGCTCACCTCTTACCGGCTCGAGACTAGGAGTCATATCAAGTTTTGGAGGGATACTTGGGGTGGGGAGGATCTTTAAAGGATCTCCTCCTAGGAATGTTTCGGATTAGGGGAGATAGAGAGGGGTCAATTGAGGATCACAGACGGATGATAAGGGATCGTTCGGTGTGGGTTCCGAAGATTAGGAGGAAATTTTAGGATTGAGAACTAGAGGAGTCGGAGGAGTTCTTTGGGTGGTTGAATTTGGCGCCTGTTTTGTCCCTGGTGGAAGATGGATTGAGGTGAACGAGCTCTCATGATGTTCATTTCTCTGTGAAGAAATACTATTGTGTGTTGAGGGGACGCGAGGATGTTTTTTTCCCATGAAAGCCCATCTGGAAGAGTCATGCACCCCAAAGGTTTGCTTATTTGTGTGGACCGCTGCCAGACAGGCAATCTTGACTATGGACGGGCTTCAGAGAAGAGTGGGGAGGTTGTCCAGTAGATGTTGGTTATGTAACACTGAGGGGGAGACGTCGAATTACCTTCTTCAACACTGTCAGCTGATATAATTATTTCGGTTAAATATTTATATCTATTATAAAATATATTAAATAAATAATTAAAAATAGTTTTTGAACTATTTACATAGTAACAAACATATTTTATAAAGGGTTGGAGTGTTAAATTTTAAAGAAAGTAGCGTAACTAATACACGCTAGATTTAAAATGGTAATGTATGAATACTTAAATAATTTAAACTCTAGGGTTTATTTAAAATTGACTCCAAACTTTGATATTTATCATAAATTCTACAATACATATTTCACAACTGGGATATTAAATATGAACAAGGTAGAGCTAAATATTGTTATGTTTACAATGAATTTTGGAAGATAAGGGCATCCATATGTGTTTGACATATATGGTGATACAAGTCTTGAAAGCCAAAATGATCGAACTAAATAACTTCAGCTCTAAGATTTTAGGAGCAATATATGGACTCTTGCTCACGCCATCATGGAATAAAAATAATGAGGCAAATATATGTTGAGAATATAATGTCCTAATTACGAAAATAAAAACCCTCCACCATAGATTATATTTTCTTGGGGTCTTTCCACTCATTGTCAATTGATGTCGGATTTGATGCTCTAATATTAAGAATGTAATCAGGTCATTCATGACCCGCCAAACAATATTAAAGTCTTCACTACGGTATATATGATATGCTCACGTCACGCCACAAACGAGGTGGCGTGTTGAAGATATAAAGTCCCCAATGAAAATTTTTAAAAACTTGCACTATGATATATATATATATGATCATGGCCCCTCCACCCATTGTCAATTGATTTTGAGTTTGATGATCTACATTTAAAAATATAAAACATAATAAATTAAGAAAATCAAAACATAATTTGGTTTGGGACTATTTAATTGGAAGGTTTATAATTAATTAGGGGTAGCAATTTTAGACACGGCACGACTCGAAATTGTTCCGAAATTAACACGACTTGTCGTGTTCCTGTTTCATAACACGAAGTCATGTCGTGTTGTGCTCTTGTCTAAATTTAAACACAAAATCGACACGAAATTGACCCAAATAACACGACAATAATGACACGAAAACACGACATTAATGACCCAATTTGTGCACGTCTAAACGGAAAGCCCACTTGTCTTAAATCACATTCCCTCTTTTCATTTTAACTCCCATACTCAGTCGTTTTCTCTCAAACCAAAAGATAAGAAAATCCTTTAATCTCCATCCACTTCTCCCTTCCACCATCTTATCTCCATCTCCCCCCCCCCCAAAAAAAAAGAAAAAAAACTCATCTACATGTTTCATCTCTCTCCATCTTACATCCCTGCAACACCAACACCAACTCTATCTCCATCTCCAACAGTTCCGATCGATTAAAAAAGGCACCGGAACACTGTAACAGTTTCGGTAAAAGAAACAAAAGTTTCGGTCGAGGAAAAAACCTGATCTCAACATCCCAACTCGATTTGTAAAAAACCCAATCTCAACATCCCAACACTCGTATATGAACTGTTTTTTTTTATTTTTTTGAAACACTGTATATATTGTAAAAATTTTGAACGATGTGTTCAACCCGATCTGTAATCTTACCCGATCCGTAAATTTTGAATTTATTTTTTGACCGTTGTATACATTTTTGAAATGGATATTGTTTATCATATGTTGTTGTTTTGTAATGGCTTAATTTTAATGTTTTTAGAAAGCTGTCCGGTGGAAGATTGATTTGAGTTTGGTTGGTTTGATTTTTCTTACATTGTTTGATTAAGATTTGACATTAGTTGGGTGAGAAAGTGCTAATAATATTTGTCAAAAAACAGAGTTTTTTAATCGCGTTTTCGTGTCTAATTGGATTGGAAAAAATTAATTGTATAACACGTGTTGTGTCGTGTTTTTTTTAGTCGTGTTCATGGCAGCTACAAAAAACAAGACTTCGTGTCATGTTGTGTCAAACAAAAATACGGCCCAATAGCACGATTTGCCACCCCTATAACTAATTATAATGGAAATGAGACCGACTTTTACCAATACGCTTTCCATGTGGCTTGGATTGCCCAACTACCCTTATGCTACAATTGGTTGTCGACTCAACATGGGAGAGAGAAGAACGCAAGGTATTTTGAGGGTAAGGAAGTTGATCGACCTAGAATTAGACATCTATTTTTTTTGCTTGCTAATGGTCTGGTATAAAGAAAATCATAACACTTTTATTCCTATTTTTTGGGAGTTTTGGGCGGAGATGCATTGTGCTATGTAAGCCAGCACAGTGTCGTGGGCTCTTTCTTTTTGTTTGTTTTTGTATTCATCATGTATATGGGTTCCATCCCCTTGGTGTTTTCTTTCTATGAAATCTTTACTTATAAAAAAAATATATTTTTTTCTCCTTACAAGAGAAAGGCAATAACAAGTTTTTATACTTTTGATATCCAAATCCGCTTCGCACATAAGGGCTTAAATATATGGCATAACTCGTACTGTCAACTAGGTGATTATAGATTATCGAAGATATTTGTTTAAATTCTTACAATGAGTACTTTTTTTAACTGAATTATAATATTTATTTATGGGTAGCGCTATTAGCACTCCCAAATCTTCTTTCGGCGCTCCACTTTGCGTGATGAAAATGATAAATGGCAATCCAACCCTTTTCACACACGGGTTAAGCATGTTGACTAAGCACCACCAGGGATAGTGTGAACATGTTAGTATAAATTAATGACTAAAGTTCTAGTGAGAAGTGATAATGGTTTTTTTATATGAATAAAAAATACAATTGCACTAAAGAGTAGCAATCCACACTTCCTCCAGTAATTATTGGCGACCTTCTTATTTTTCAAATTTATATTGTGAAAAAACACTGTTTTAAAAATATAAAAAATATATTTTTGCTATTTTAAAATTAAAAACGAAAGTTTCCCAAAAAAAATTAGAAAAAACCTGTTTTCAAAAATTTTAAAATCTTTAAAAAATAAAAATAAAGCGTGTTCACTGTTTTATTGAATATTTTTTTTATAAAATGCGACACAATATGATTTTTTTTACTATTATGGTCAAGTAAAAGCGACGCACATGTTTTTTTTTACCAAACACAAACTCGATCCGATGTGTTGTGTATGTTTTATTTCGA
Organism: Sambucus nigra; assembly: GCA_949130495.1. Lineage (NCBI taxonomy): Eukaryota > Viridiplantae > Streptophyta > Magnoliopsida > Dipsacales > Adoxaceae > Sambucus > Sambucus nigra. The sequence continues at coordinate 655,419,358 of OX422215.1, read as the reverse complement.
TCGTGTTTGTGTTTGATAAAAAAACAATAAAATTTCATGTTTGCGTTTGGTAAAAACAATATTATTTGTGTTTGGAAAAAAGCAATAACGTTTTGTATATTTTTTTTGAATTACAAAATGACTTAAATAGTACAACGCACTTGACATGCAGGTGGGTTACAAGCATAAGAGTTAATAAAATTATAGATGTGACGTTGTCACATGTGTTATTGTTGTTATTATTATCGTTATTTTTTAATTTAAGAGACCAATAGGTAGTGAGATATTTATTAATCGAAAATATTATTTAAATTATAAAAATAATTTAATTTTAATTAAAATTCTTATTAAAATATATTATTACTGTTAAAACATGGATAAAATAGAAGAAAATGACATAAAAAATTACATTAGTTTATTCTTTTAGTAAATCTATACTAACATGAGGTGGAATGAAATTCATATGATGAGAATCATTCTTATTCCAATTGCGTCTATTGTCATGAAGAACAATAGTTTATTTAGCATACAACGTTTAATAGGACAAGCAGATACTTAAAATATTCAGTAGAGCAATAACTTCTTTTGTTATAAGAGTTGATGTCACTCCCTTTGATTATGTGATAATTAAAACACAATATCAACTAACGAGGGAGAAAAATTAACCCTTATATAAAAAGATATGTTATAAATGTGGTAATAAGGAATATTTTTCCTGCTTAAGTTGTAGTTACTGAGAACTACTTTCAGTAGGGCCGCTGCCCTACAAAGTTGCCAGGAGGGTCGTAGTTGCAAGAAACGAACCACCACCCGTCGTTGCACCTAGCCCTAGCACACCCAACTCGAGCCGAGTTTCGCCAAACCACCTGTGTGTAGTGGAGACACTGTCGTCCGTTGATGCATGAGTTGGAGTTGTAGTTATAGTCATCTCTCTCACCCACCCACAATCCCACCGCCGCCCGCCCGGTAAAGTCACCGCTGCCCTTGGCTAGGTTCTCACCGTATGGCCCACTTGAATGCACAAGGTTGCAGTCACGGACCCTCTGATTCACATAATTTTGCGCGTAGGCTGCCACCGTGTTGTCCCATGCGATAGGCCCTACCCCCACCGCCCGACGAGCAGCGTTGTGGGCATTCACGTAATCTTGAGGGGAGTTTTGGGCTTGGGAACAAAGAGCCGTGGCTAAAACTACAAAGCAAACAACCACAATAGATCTTTTTGACGTCCCCATCACTTAATGATACAGATATCTTACGTTTTTGAATGAATGTTAAGGCAACATATCCAAGAGATATATATAGGATAACCTTGTGTGTACAGTTGGTAGAATCTTCAAACGGGACTAACACTCAACGAGGAACCATTCAAGAAATTAACCCTATCCCCAAGCAATATAGAAATCTTTTCAGACAAAGACACATAGCCATCACCTTGAGAAAGCGATGGATAGTATCTGTTAAAACAATTACATACATGGAAGGTTTCTTTACATATAAACATGTGCGGTAGAATCAGTTGACTTGCTTATTCAAACATAAATAATATCCGCTTCAAGGATTTACTTATTTACTATATACGGAGTAATTTAGTACTCTCAACATATGGTGTGATGCAACTCATTGGTTTTTAAGCTTAGCAAAAATGAAACAATCTACCTTATTTTATCTTTCTTATGTAGTCTATTTTTTATCCACGTTAGGCCATTAAATTGTTTAATCTTAAACCTCAAAATCTCTTAAAAAAATGTCAAATATTGACCCACCGTTTTAAAACACCAAAAAATGAGTTGATTTAAGTCCCCTCAAATGTTTAAACACAAAAATAAAAGTAAAAAAACTTTTTTTTGATTTTATAAATAACCTCTCGCACAAGCAGTCCCGCATTTGGACTCCCGCACCTGAGTCTCTCTCTCTCTCTCCCTCAGAGTAGACACACACACACATATCGTCAGGGTCTCCAACATACCTCCTACTAACATACCTATGAACATACCCGTTTTTGAAATAGTAAAAAAAAAAAAATTGAGATGGTACTTTTTATATGGGTTCGTGATATTGCAGTGTACCCCTGTATAAATAACCAAATGAAAATAATATTTCTTCTTATTTTTAAAAAATAGGTAAAAAAAACTAACAGTTTTACACTTTAAAACTGTCAGTTTTTTTTTACCCTTTAAAAATAAAAATATGAAACTGTTTTAAACATTTTAAAAATATTTTTAAAATAAAAATAAAACTTGTTTACTGTTTTATTAAGTATTTTTTTATAATATTTTTTTTATCTAACAGTAAACATGTTTTATTTTTACTTTTAAACATTTTTAAATTTTTTAAGACATTTTTTTATTTTAATTTTTATTTTTGGGAAACTTTTTTTGGTTATTTTAAAGTAGTCAAAATATTTTTTTTTATATTTGTAAAACAGTTTTTCATAAAATGTAAATTTGAAAAATAAGAAGGTCGCCAATAATTATTGGCGGAAGTGTGGATTGCTACTTTTTACTGCCATCGTATTTTTTATTCATATAAAAAAAACACTTATCACTACTCACTAGAAGTATAGTCATTAATTTATACTAACATGTTCTCACTATTCTTGATGGTGCTTAGTCAACATGCTTAACCCGTGTGAGTAAAAAGGGTTAGATTGTCATTTATCATTTTCCTCATTCAAAGTGGAGCTCCAGAAGAAATTATGGGAGCACTAATAGTGCTACCCTTATTTATTTCTTAAAATAAACTCTTATCACAAAAACTACTTTATGTCCCAATCCTTTGTTCAAGAAATTTATTTAATAAATTTTCTCGATAAACAAAGTTGCGCTCGATTTTTATTGACGCTGAAAATATAGTTGTTCCCATTTATTTTCTTATTTAGAGACGGAAAAATGTTACATGAAATGCAAAAGCTGGTAAAAGTATTTTTTTTTCTCGAGTTTTCGCGACAAAAAATTGTGACCGTAGGGAACACAAACATTACAAAAAAATTGAACTGTTTTTGCGACGGATAAAGGTGACGGTACATTAAAATTAAGTTAAAAACTTTTGCGGTGTTAAAAATTTACGGTGAGTAAAAAAGATTTCTTTGGACGGACGTTGCTTTAATTATTAGGGTTCCTCTAATGCACACTAATTTGCATACATGGCCAACAAGAACCGGAGATATATCCACATCCCCATTAATTAATGCTAGGCATATCTTACGTTTTGGGGGGAATGCTAAGGCAGCATATGGAGATATAATATATAGGATAAGTTTGTGTGGAAAATTCTCATAGTTAGTAATGTTCACACGGGACTAACACTCATCAAAGAACCATTCAAGAAATGAAACCTATCCCCAAGCAAGGTTTAAAATGCCATGTCGTTAGGTATCTGCATACATGCAAGGTTTCTTTACATATAAACATATGTAAATTATCTAATTTTATATTTACTTTATCTTTGTACCATGGTGTACCAATTCAGTTAAGAATTTAGTACTCTCAACAAATGGTGTGATGCACCAACCCGGTTTTGAGGTTTTCCAAATCTGAATTATATATTTACTTTATCTTTGTACCATGGTGTACTTTTCATCCATACTTTAAATACTATTTCTTTGTGTCATGTAAATTATCTAATTTTATCACCACTTGATGGAAGTAGACGACGATATAAGTATAACCTTATACAAATCCAATGCGTCAGATCTACAACTACAATTAACTTGCTTTTTTTTTCCAAACAATAACATCATGGTTTAAGTTAATATACCTCAAACGCGAGGGCTTCATTTGAAATTGACTCCTAAATTTAAGGCTTATCATTTATTTTAGCATATATGAATTCCACTTATATAAACTATAAAACTTAGTCCACAAGAAAACACATTTTGGAAAATCATATATGTTGTTTATTTCAGGGTGGGACTTTTTTTTTAAAATTATTTTATTAATAGAGGGAGAAAAAACCTCTCCAAGGGCACTAACAAACGCTAAAGCAGAAATCTTGCAAAAAAGAAACAACTACCTAAAGTAAATTTTAAAAAAAAACATTTAGGTCCTTCGATTTCTAGACCGTGTTCGCTTTCGGACGACGTTCCAGTTGCCTTTTCCACAGTAAAATTTACATCTTTGGAAATAAGATCGAAATCCTTCGCAGACGCTGAATCAAGTTTGGGGAGATCCACGAATAAATCAATGCCGCGATCGTCGTGAATTTTTACACTAGTAGGATTAACTTGGGATAACTCGTCACTTGTATTAATATACTCTAAAGGAGTCATAACTTCAGCACTTTTAGGGTCTTCATAAGAATATGGAATCTCAAATATATCATTAAGCAACACAAACTTATCTCCTATTAATACGATAGAATCACCTAGAAATAAGTGATGAATATAACTTTGTTTTTTATTTTTAAACTTTCCACTTATATTATCCAACGTTTTTTCCGAAATATTTGAAGTATCAAAATTAAAAGTGACATTATCCTTTCCAAAATCTGTTGAGTCAAATCCATTCGAGATATATTGCACCATTTGAGCATTATTCATTTGACTTGCCGATTCTACAGGGCTAACTTCCATATAATTAACTGTTTGAGAGTTATTTGCTCCAAGATTTTTGGACTCTTTATGGGGCTCCTGATTTCCCTCACCCCTTTTTATAAGCCTCTCACCGGAGTTTCCACCTGCGCTGAACTGTTTCTGATCAGATCTACTATTACCAGCATGTATACCGTTTTTTTCTAGAAATCGAATATGACTTTAAGGCAAGTCAGTGTCTTGTCGTAGCAGACCTGTTAAGGTTATGTTAGATTGGACAATACCTGTATCAGCTTGAAGAGACATGTCTTGAACCATCTATGCAGCTTGACGGGACTGGAGTAAGTCTTCTTTATCAACATTAGCAGTGCCTTCTTTTAAAAAAAATTCTTTAAAACTAAAGTCTTTGCTAGCAACGACAATAAACATTTACTCGGTAAGTGATTGTGCGCTTTAACTAGGAAGGTGACAGATTGTGGAGGAAAGTGGCGGTTGATTGGAATGGGGTCAGTTCATATGGGTGGGGTCCTACGGTGGGCCGCTCTACTCATGGGTTGGGGTGGTGGAGGAATATTGCGCTTGGGTGGGGGAATTTCTCAAAGCTCGCCTCCTACCGGGTCGAGAATAGGAGTCACATCAGGTTTTGGAGGGATACTTGGGGGGAGGGGGAATCTCTGAAGGATCTCTTCCTAGGGATGTTTCGTATTGGGGGAGATAGAGAGGGGTCAGTTGAGGATCACAGTCGGATGATAAGGGATCGTTCGGTGTGGGTTCCGAAGTTTAGGAGAAAATTTTGGGATTGGGAACTAGAGGAGTCGGAGGAGTTCTTTGAGTGGTTGAATTTGGCGCCTGTTTCGTCCTTGGCGGCAGATGGATTGTGCTGGACGAGCTCTCATGATGATATTTTCTCTGTGAAGAAATACTAATATGTGTTGAGGGGACGTGGGGATGCTTTTTTCCATGAAAGCCCATCTGGATGAGTCACGCATCCCCCCCCCCCCCCCCCCCAAGGTTTGCTTCTTTGTGTGGACCGCTGCCAGACAGAAAATCTTGACTATGGAGGGGCTTCAGAGAAGAGGGAGGAGGTTGGCCAATAGATGTTGGTTATGTAAAACTAAGGAGGAGACGTCCAATCACCTTCTTCAACACTGTGAGGTGATTCGGGGTCTTTGGGACTTGTTCTTCTATTTATGTCAGATTCTTTGGATTATACCTTGTACGGTGTACGAGGTGATGACGGCTTGGAGGAGCCCTTTGGGTTGGATTGGCCCGCAGGTGGTCCGGAGGATGGTCCCTCATTGTACTTTTTTGGATCGTCTGGCAAGAGAGGAATAGGAGATGCTTTGAGGGGGTCGAGCTTGCTCCCTCTAATATTCGGTATAATTTTCCGAGCTTTCTTCTTACTTGGTATAGGAGGAGGCAGGATTCGTGGTTGTCTCTCTTTCTTGTGTTTTTTAAGCAGCTCTAGTGGCTAGGCTAGTCCGTTCTGGGCTACGAATTTTGATTTTTGTTTTGTATACTTCTTGTATAAGGGATTCCGCCCTAGGCGGGTTTGTTTTATTGAATCATTTGCTTATCAAAAAAAAAAGTTTGCATTACAAACTATATAGATTAGACTAAAATGGACATTGTTAGGAAACTTGCAATGGTGTTAATCTATATTAACCATCTTAAAAAAATAATGTTACATTGGCCCTGTCCAATTAATTTCCCATCGACTTTGTCATTTCACGCATGCTTTCTCTACACATATTATATAGGTTTTAAGTTTTCAAGGGTTAATGTCTTATTTTCTCTTACGTACTATATAGATTTGACAATAAATAAATGGATTAGCTACGATAATCCTATCATTGAATATGGAAGGCCAAGGCACTCCTGAAAGTGTCATTTTTTCAATAGATCGCGGCGAAGCAGACCATTTTGACGATAGAGGTCATGCAGGAGAGAAGGTAGTTAATGGCGAGTCGATTCTAATTGTGTAAGGAGGCGGTGGCGGAGGAGATGACCAATCATTTACTCCTGCATTATAGAGTGATGAGAGGTTTATAGGAGATTTTGCTATTGATAATCACCCAAAAGTGTTATTTTTATACCCCAAATAAACCCATTTTAATTGCTAGCTCTCGGTAAAATTTGCCTCATTTTTGTATTTGTCTATTTTGCAGGTCAATATGCAGTTGTGGTATCAAATTGTGCTAAATCAAAGAAATTACGGTAAAGTGGCAATCAAAAGCATTCGATGAAGAAAATCAAAGTGATCGTGAAGTTAGAAATCCTCTTTGAGCTCTCCCATATAAATACAGAGCCTAAACCGGGACCAAGCCATCACCTAAGCCCCGTGTATGTTTAGTTTATACTTTGATATTTTTTAGATTTTTATTTGAGTCGTGCTTATTTTTTTATGACTTTTATATTTTATTTGTGCGAGTATAGTTGTAAATATTAGGGTTCGTGTATTTTTTATTTTTTATTTTTTATGTGAGGTGTTTTATATTTTTATGTAAATATAATACGTGTGTGCATTTTATTAGAGTTTTTTTATTTTATTTTTCATTATCTTATTTTATTTGTTTTTAGTTTTATGAGTTTAGTTTTTATTGTTTTTATTTGAGTCTTTTATTATTTTATAAGTTTGAATTCAATTTTTTAATTTTAATAAATTTTATTTTATAATTTTATAATTTTTATATTTTTTGGTTGAGTCGTATAGTTAATTTTAGTCTAATTAATTTGGTACAAAATAAATTCACATACACCCCATACAATACGCCACACATACACCCTAAAGCTACTCTCACTCACATTTTACTACAATGCACAACATATACACCCAAACAACCCCACACCTCATTTCAAATACAAAAATCCATTTACGATTCTCTATCTTCTCTCATCTCTTTCACCAAACAACCCACCATCCTCCTTCTCACTCATACCTCCATAACCATAACCAAAAACTACAAAAACACATATCAAACCCTTATCAAGCCACCATTTACCAACCGTCACCCACCCTGTAACCACCTGCGAATCTACCCTAGCCTCGTCGGCGTGACCCACCTGAACAACCCAGCTACTTCGGCCAACATCCAAGAAAAAACACTAGACCCGACCTTGTCCCCAACGAAACTGCTGGCAACCACACTGCCCAACACCCTCACCAGTACTTTCACTCAGTTTTACACCAATCAAACCCATGAACCAAACCTGCCTAATCCATCCTCCACCCTTTTGCCCCCACCTTAAACTGGCCAACTGCCACCTCTGGCGTACCTATACCTGCCTAGCTGACCCAAATGCAAATATATATATTTTGGGAAAGATAATTTATTTAAAACAAAGTAGTTAGTAATAGCCCCTCACCCGTGACTTACATCAAAGACTAGAAATATATGCTCCAATTTTATGGAAAGCATCTAGAATCTCTAAGCAATAGGAGTTTCTAGGACTACAAAGGGGTTTATTCTTAAATGCTAGTCTAATCTCACCACAAATTTGATTAAAACTAAAAGACCCCTACAAATTTCCAATATGTCCCTCTATCCATGTAAGATAGGGGTGGAAATTTTTAACACGATACGACCCAACACGAAATTGACATGAAATCAAAACAGCTTGTCATGTTCGGGCCAAACTTTTTTGGCCCACTGTCGAGTGGTGTCATGTTCGTGCTAGGGAATTGAATCGAAATTGTCCCGTTCTAACCCAATTGTAACACGATATGGGGCCCGATAAGGATCCCAAATTGACTCAATTGGACCCATTTGAGTGTTTTTTTTAATAATAGCACCTCCAATGGCTTAAAAAATAATTAAACCATAAATACATGGTATAAAAGAAAAATTTAACAAAAAAAAACTACCCACACTCGTATATTATATTCAATCGCATCTCTCTTTGAAAGAAAGAAAAAACAAAAATCGAATTAAAACAAAAATTGAATTCGCTCTCTCTAACGTTCAGACATCACGCCGCTCATGCCACCGTTCAGACTTCCCCATCGTCGTTCGATTTAACAACGGTAAGAACTCAAACCATTATAGAGTTTTTCGGTCAAAACCCTTTTTACACGATTACAAATCCGAAAAATTTACAACTGAGTTTACAATTTTCGATCAAAACTGAGACATCAAAAAGTTACACTTGAGTTTTGGTGTAACAACTTGAACCATTACAAACCCTCCTTACTAAGTTTACAATTTTCGGTCAGAACTGAGAACCCTCAAACCATTACAAAGTTTGTAATGGTCTATATAAATTGTTTATTTACAATTTTAACATATTTCCTTTTGTTCATCTTAATTTTTTTTTTTGTATAATCAGTTTTCTAATGGTTACTTTTTAACCTATTTGTTATCTTTCTTCGGTAGTGTATTTTTTATCCACGTTAGGCCATTAAATTGTTTAATCTTAAACCTCAAAATCTCTTAAAAAAATGTCAAACATTGACCCACCGTTTTAAACACCAAAAATGAGTTGATTTAAGTCCCCTCAAATGTTTAAACACAAAAATAAAAGTAAAAAAAACTTTTTTTTGATTTTATAAATAACCTCTCGCACAAGCAGTCCCGCATTTGGACTCCCGCACCTGAGTCTCTCTCTCTCTCCCTCAGAGTATATATATATAAATGTACACACACACATACAGTCAGGCTCTCCAACATAACTCCTACCAACATACCTATGAACATACCCATTTTTGAAATAGTAAAAAAAATATTTTTGAGATGGTAATTTTTATATGGATTATTGATATTTCAGTGTGCCCCTGTATAAAAAAACAAATGAAAATAATATTTTTCTTATTTTTAAAAAACAGGTAAACAAAACTGATAAAACTGTCAGTTTTTTTTTACCCTTTAAAAATAAAAACAAAAAACTGTTTTAAACATTTTAAAAATATTTTTAAAATAAAAATAAAACATGTTTACTGTTTTATTAAGTATTTTTTATTAATATTTTTTTTATCTAACAGTAAGCACTTTTTATTTTTACTTTTAAACCTCTTTAAATTTTTTAAAACATTTTTTTATTTTTATTTTTATTTTTGGGAAAAAAAAATTTTGTTATTTTAAAATAGTTAAAATATTTTTTTTATATTTGTAAAACTGTTTTTTATAAAATGTAAATTAGAAAAATAAGAAGGTCGACAATAATTATTGGCGGAAGTGTGGATTGCTACTCTTTACTGCAATTGTGTTCTTTATTCATATAAAAAAAACACTTATCACTACTCACTAGAACTATAGCCGTCACTGTTCTTGATGGTGCGTAGTCAACATGCTTAACCCGTGAGTGAAAAGGGTTAGATTGTCATTTATCATTTTCCTCATCCAAAGTGAAGCTCCAGAAGAAGTTATGGGAGCACTAATAGCGCTACCCTTATTTATTTCTTAAAATAAACTCTAATCACAAAAAGTACTTTATGTCCCAATCCTTTGTTCAAGAAATTTATTTATTATATTTTCTCGATGAACAAAGTTGCCTTCCATTTTTATTGACGCTGAAAATATAGTTGTTCTCATTTATTTTCTTATTTAGAGACGGAAAAATGTTACATAAAATGCAAAAACCGGTAAAAGTATTTTTTATCGTGTTTTCGCGACAAAAAATTGTGACGGTAGGGAACACAAACATTACAAAAAAATTGACCTGTTTTTGCGACGGATAAAGGTGACGGTACATTAAAATTAAGTTAAAAACTTTTGAGGTGTTAAAAATTTACGGTGAGTTAAAAACATTTATTTGGACGGACGTTGCTTTAATTATTAGGGTTCCTCTAATGCACACTAATTTGCATACACGGCAAACAAGAACCGGAGATATATCCACATCCCCATAAATTAATGCTGGGCACATCTTACGTTTTGGGGGGAATGTTAAGGTAACATATGGAGATATAATATATAGGATAAGTTTGTGTGGAAAATTCTCATAGTTAGTAATGTTCAGACGGGACTAACACTCATCAAAGAACCATTCAAGAAATGAAACCTATCCCCAAGCAATATAGAAATCTCTTCAGACATAAACATCACCTTGAGAAAACTATGGATAGTGATTTAAAATGCCATGTTAGGTATCTGCATACATGCAAGGTTTCTTTACATACAAACATGCCATCTGTATTCAATTGACTGTCATTCTAAAAATAATTGACTGCGTGTGAATTTTTGTACGGTAATTGCAAGGGGTTACCAATTCAGTTAAGAATTTAGTACTCTAAACAAATGGTGTGATGCACCAACCCGGTTTTGAGGCTTTCCAAACTAAATTATATATTTAATTTATCTTTGTACCATGGTGTACTTTTCATCCATACTTTAAATACTATTTCTTTGTGTCATGTAAATTATCTAATTTTATCACCACTTGAGGGAAGTAGACGACTATATATGTATAACCTTATACAAATCCAATGCGTCAGATATACAACTACAATAAACTTTCTTTTTTTTTTCCAAACAATATCATGGTTTAAGTTAATATACCTCAAACGCGAGGGCTTCATTTGAAATTGGCTCCTAAATCTAAGGCTTATCATTTATTTTAGCATATATGAATTCCACTTATATAAACTATAAAACTTAGTCCACAAGAAAACACATTTTGGAAAATCATATATGTTGTTACTTTCCGGGTGGGACTCCCCCCCCCCCCCCCACCAAACGGTTTGGGATGTTTTTTTTAACTATTTTAATAATGGATGGTGAAAAAGCCTCTCCAATGGCACTAACAAACGCTAAAGAAGAAATCTTGCAAAAAAAAACTGCCTGAAGCAAATTTAAAAAAAAAACATTTAGGTCCTTCGATTTTTAGACCGCGTTCGCTTTCGGACGACGTTCCAATTGCCTTTCTCCGTTGTAGAATTTACATCTTTCGAAATAAGATCGGAATCCTCCGCAGACGCTGAATCAGGATTGGGGAGATCCATGAATAAATCAATGTCGCGATCGTCGGGAATTTGTACACTAATAGGATTATCTTGGGATAGAATGCAAATACATGCAAGCAAGTCTACACATGCTTAGTCACCAGGAGCTGTTCAAAGGAAGCTAAAATGTCACAACAACTTTGAGTTGTTATTTGTAACAGCTAGTTTTTCCTTTTATTTCTCCTTATTAGTTGTTAGCCGTTTTGTTTTTCCCTTATCAGTTCCAACGTTAAGTTTGTAAAGATGTATTATAAATAAGCTGCTATCTATGATGAATAAAGGCGAGCTAAAGTTGCATATTCTAATGTGAGTTCTGAGTTCTAAAATCTTTCATGGTATCAGAGCAGTAAAGCTCTCACGAGTAATCTCGATCCTGATATTCCGTTTCTCCGGCGGCGGTAGTCACCGTTCATTTCTACCGTCCGCCGGATTCAAAACTTTGGCATCTCCATCCTTAATCATTTGCTCAGTCAATAAGTTTTGTGCAACAAATCAAGCTCTCTCCAGATCCAATGCTTTATCATATCCACATGTTTGTATGGCCTTCTGTTGACGCTCATTCCTTGTCTTGCACCAGCTGAAAAGTTATTTTATTCTTTGAAAGAGATCATTTGGATCTGTTTTCACTCGTACAGAAATTCCAGCAACTTTGATCCCAAAGGTCATGATTTCTATAAAATCTCATGCACTAAACTGCTTTGCAAGAAAGCAAGCTTTATGTTTTTAGAAACAATGGCTACAAAATAGCTTTGCTGGAATATCATACACCTACCCCTTCCTTGTCATGGGAATTATAGCCAAGATCCTTTTCTTCATCATTCTCAGCAATATTGGCCTTCAGCAGATAAATTAGTCCCATATAAGGTTTAAGGTGATGACGTGGCTTTGCAAAAAAAAAAAATCTAAACAGACTTTCATGCTTTGTTAATTGGTGGGAATACATCCATCCGTCCGTATCTGGAATGAAAAAAAAAACATATCCAGATTTGTGGGAAGTTAGTCCACATTGAATTTTAAAAAAAAAAAAAAAAAATCATGTACCTAGTTCACATGATCTAAAATATCTATGGCCCCTGAATCCATCGTGATCAAGCCCAAGAAGCATAGAGCCTCTGAATCCATTGGAATCAAGCTCAGTTTGGCCCAAGAGTCCCATTACAGGTGTCGGTCCCGCCAAAACCGATAATTGAGCCCCTGGATCTTTTAAGATCAAGCTCATTTTGATAAAAAAAAAACAAAAAAAAGGCCCATTACAGGTGTCGGTCCAGCCAAAACCGTTGATTGAGCCTCTGAATTAATTTTGATCAAGCTAATTATGGTCTACGCGACCTTCTATTTTTTTAAGATGAATATCGCGCCCTAGTGTCTACTGCGGTGGAAATGATATGGGTTATGCTTATTCTCAAGGATCATGGTGTTAGTGGTGATCTTCTCAATCGGTTTGATTGCACTCAACATCAACTTATCCGAGATTTCAAAATCTACTGTTCAAGCTTAGGGTTTGTCTTCTACACACCCTTCGCTTGAGGGGGAATGTTAGAATGCAAATACATGCAAGCAAGTCTACACATGCTTAGTCACTAGGAGCTGTTCAAAGGAAGCTAAAATGTCAAAACAACTTTGGGTTGTTATTTGTAACAGCTAGTTTTTCCTTTTATTTCTCCTTATTAGTTGTTAGCCGTTTTGTTTTTTCCTTATCAGTTCCAACGTTAAATTTGTAAAGCTGTATTATAAATAAGCTGCTATCTATGATGAATAAAGGCGAGCTAAAGTTGCATATTCTAATGTGAGTTCTGAGTTCTAAAATCTTCCACTCGTCACTTGTATTAATATACTCTAAAGAGTCCTAGCTTGTGCACTTTTAAGATCTTTATCAAAATATGGAATCTCTAATAGATCATTACGCAACAAAAGCTTATCTCCTATTAATGCGATGGAATCGCCTTGAATTAAGAGATGAATATAACTTTGTTTTTTATTTTTCAACTTTTCACTTATATTATCCAACATTTTTTTCTAAAATATTTGAAGTATCAGAATTAAAAGTGACATTATCCTTTCCAAAATCTGTTGGGTCAAATCCATCCGAGATATATTGCACCATTTGAGCATTATTCATTTGACTTGCCGATTCTACAGGTCTTTCCATATAAATAACGGTTTGAGAGTTATTTTCTCTGAGATTTTCGGACTGTTTGTGGAACTCCTGATTTACCTCACCCCTTTTGGTAAGCCTCTCACCGGAGTTTCCACCTGCGCCGAAATATTTCTGATCAGATCTACTATTACCAGCATGTATATCATTTTTTTCCAGAAATCTAATACGACTTTAAGGCAAGTCTGTGTCTTCTCGTAGAAGACCTGTTGAGGTTATGTTAGATTGGACAATACCTGTATCAGCTTGAAGAGATATGTCTTGAACCATCTCTGCAGCTTGACAGGACTGGAGTAAGTCTGCTTTATCAACAGACGCAGTGCCTTCTTTTAAAAAAATTTCTTTAAAACCAAAGTCCTTGCTGGCAACGATAATAAAGCTTTACTCGGAAAGTGATTGTGGCGCTTTAACTGGGAAGGCGATAGATTGTGGAGGAAAGTGGTGGTTGCTTGGAATGGGGTCAATTCATATGGGTGGGGTCCTACGATGGGGCTCTCTAGTCATGGGTTGGGGTGGTGGAGGAATATTGCACTTGGGATTGGAAATTTCTCTAGGCTCACCTCTTACCGGCTCGAGACTAGGAGTCATATCAAGTTTTGGAGGGATACTTGGGGTGGGGAGGATCTTTAAAGGATCTCCTCCTAGGAATGTTTCGGATTAGGGGAGATAGAGAGGGGTCAATTGAGGATCACAGACGGATGATAAGGGATCGTTCGGTGTGGGTTCCGAAGATTAGGAGGAAATTTTAGGATTGAGAACTAGAGGAGTCGGAGGAGTTCTTTGGGTGGTTGAATTTGGCGCCTGTTTTGTCCCTGGTGGAAGATGGATTGAGGTGAACGAGCTCTCATGATGTTCATTTCTCTGTGAAGAAATACTATTGTGTGTTGAGGGGACGCGAGGATGTTTTTTTCCCATGAAAGCCCATCTGGAAGAGTCATGCACCCCAAAGGTTTGCTTATTTGTGTGGACCGCTGCCAGACAGGCAATCTTGACTATGGACGGGCTTCAGAGAAGAGTGGGGAGGTTGTCCAGTAGATGTTGGTTATGTAACACTGAGGGGGAGACGTCGAATTACCTTCTTCAACACTGTCAGCTGATATAATTATTTCGGTTAAATATTTATATCTATTATAAAATATATTAAATAAATAATTAAAAATAGTTTTTGAACTATTTACATAGTAACAAACATATTTTATAAAGGGTTGGAGTGTTAAATTTTAAAGAAAGTAGCGTAACTAATACACGCTAGATTTAAAATGGTAATGTATGAATACTTAAATAATTTAAACTCTAGGGTTTATTTAAAATTGACTCCAAACTTTGATATTTATCATAAATTCTACAATACATATTTCACAACTGGGATATTAAATATGAACAAGGTAGAGCTAAATATTGTTATGTTTACAATGAATTTTGGAAGATAAGGGCATCCATATGTGTTTGACATATATGGTGATACAAGTCTTGAAAGCCAAAATGATCGAACTAAATAACTTCAGCTCTAAGATTTTAGGAGCAATATATGGACTCTTGCTCACGCCATCATGGAATAAAAATAATGAGGCAAATATATGTTGAGAATATAATGTCCTAATTACGAAAATAAAAACCCTCCACCATAGATTATATTTTCTTGGGGTCTTTCCACTCATTGTCAATTGATGTCGGATTTGATGCTCTAATATTAAGAATGTAATCAGGTCATTCATGACCCGCCAAACAATATTAAAGTCTTCACTACGGTATATATGATATGCTCACGTCACGCCACAAACGAGGTGGCGTGTTGAAGATATAAAGTCCCCAATGAAAAATTTTAAAAACTTGCACTATGATATATATATATATGATCATGGCCCCTCCACCCATTGTCAATTGATTTTGAGTTTGATGATCTACATTTAAAAATATAAAACATAATAAATTAAGAAAATCAAAACATAATTTGGTTTGGGACTATTTAATTGGAAGGTTTATAATTAATTAGGGGTAGCAATTTTAGACACGGCACGACTCGAAATTGTTCCGAAATTAACACGACTTGTCGTGTTCCTGTTTCATAACACGAAGTCATGTCGTGTTGTGCTCTTGTCTAAATTTAAACACAAAATCGACACGAAATTGACCCAAATAACACGACAATAATGACACGAAAACACGACATTAATGACCCAATTTGTGCACGTCTAAACGGAAAGCCCACTTGTCTTAAATCACATTCCCTCTTTTCATTTTAACTCCCATACTCAGTCGTTTTCTCTCAAACCAAAAGATAAGAAAATCCTTTAATCTCCATCCACTTCTCCCTTCCACCATCTTATCTCCATCTCCCCCCCCCCAAAAAAAAAGAAAAAAAACTCATCTACATGTTTCATCTCTCTCCATCTTACATCCCTGCAACACCAACACCAACTCTATCTCCATCTCCAACAGTTCCGATCGATTAAAAAAGGCACCGGAACACTGTAACAGTTTCGGTAAAAGAAACAAAAGTTTCGGTCGAGGAAAAAACCTGATCTCAACATCCCAACTCGATTTGTAAAAAACCCAATCTCAACATCCCAACACTCGTATATGAACTGTTTTTTTTTATTTTTTTGAAACACTGTATATATTGTAAAAATTTTGAACGATGTGTTCAACCCGATCTGTAATCTTACCCGATCCGTAAATTTTGAATTTATTTTTTGACCGTTGTATACATTTTTGAAATGGATATTGTTTATCATATGTTGTTGTTTTGTAATGGCTTAATTTTAATGTTTTTAGAAAGCTGTCCGGTGGAAGATTGATTTGAGTTTGGTTGGTTTGATTTTTCTTACATTGTTTGATTAAGATTTGACATTAGTTGGGTGAGAAAGTGCTAATAATATTTGTCAAAAAACAGAGTTTTTTAATCGCGTTTTCGTGTCTAATTGGATTGGAAAAAATTAATTGTATAACACGTGTTGTGTCGTGTTTTTTTTAGTCGTGTTCATGGCAGCTACAAAAAACAAGACTTCGTGTCATGTTGTGTCAAACAAAAATACGGCCCAATAGCACGATTTGCCACCCCTATAACTAATTATAATGGAAATGAGACCGACTTTTACCAATAGGCTTTCCATGTGGCTTGGATTGCCCAACTACCCTTATGCTACAATTGGTTGTCGACTCAACATGGGAGAGAGAAGAACGCAAGGTATTTTGAGGGTAAGGAAGTTGATCGACCTAGAATTAGACATCTATTTTTTTTGCTTGCTAATGGTCTGGTATAAAGAAAATCATAACACTTTTATTCCTATTTTTTGGGAGTTTTGGGCGGAGATGCATTGTGCTATGTAAGCCAGCACAGTGTCGTGGGCTCTTTCTTTTTGTTTGTTTTTGTATTCATCATGTATATGGGTTCCATCCCCTTGGTGTTTTCTTTCTATGAAATCTTTACTTATAAAAAAAATATATTTTTTTCTCCTTACAAGAGAAAGGCAATAACAAGTTTTTATACTTTTGATATCCAAATCCGCTTCGCACATAAGGGCTTAAATATATGGCATAACTCGTACTGTCAACTAGGTGATTATAGATTATCGAAGATATTTGTTTAAATTCTTACAATGAGTACTTTTTTTAACTGAATTATAATATTTATTTATGGGTAGCGCTATTAGCACTCCCAAATCTTCTTTCGGCGCTCCACTTTGCGTGATGAAAATGATAAATGGCAATCCAACCCTTTTCACACACGGGTTAAGCATGTTGACTAAGCACCACCAGGGATAGTGTGAACATGTTAGTATAAATTAATGACTAAAGTTCTAGTGAGAAGTGATAATGGTTTTTTTATATGAATAAAAAATACAATTGCACTAAAGAGTAGCAATCCACACTTCCTCCAGTAATTATTGGCGACCTTCTTATTTTTCAAATTTATATTGTGAAAAAACACTGTTTTAAAAATATAAAAAATATATTTTTGCTATTTTAAAATTAAAAACGAAAGTTTCCCAAAAAAAATTAGAAAAAACCTGTTTTCAAAAATTTTAAAATCTTTAAAAAATAAAAATAAAGCGTGTTCACTGTTTTATTGAATATTTTTTTTATAAAATGCGACACAATATGATTTTTTTTACTATTATGGTCAAGTAAAAGCGACGCACATGTTTTTTTTTACCAAACACAAACTCGATCCGATGTGTTGTGTATGTTTTATTTCGATCGTGTTTGTGTTTGATAAAAAAACAATAAAATTTCATGTTTGCGTTTGGTAAAAACAATATTATTTGTGTTTGGAAAAAAGCAATAACGTTTTGTATATTTTTTTTGAATTACAAAATGACTTAAATAGTACAACGCACTTGACATGCAGGTGGGTTACAAGCATAAGAGTTAATAAAATTATAGATGTGACGTTGTCACATGTGTTATTGTTGTTATTATTATCGTTATTTTTTAATTTAAGAGACCAATAGGTAGTGAGATATTTATTAATCGAAAATATTATTTAAATTATAAAAATAATTTAATTTTAATTAAAATTCTTATTAAAATATATTATTACTGTTAAAACATGGATAAAATAGAAGAAAATGACATAAAAAATTACATTAGTTTATTCTTTTAGTAAATCTATACTAACATGAGGTGGAATGAAATTCATATGATGAGAATCATTCTTATTCCAATTGCGTCTATTGTCATGAAGAACAATAGTTTATTTAGCATACAACGTTTAATAGGACAAGCAGATACTTAAAATATTCAGTAGAGCAATAACTTCTTTTGTTATAAGAGTTGATGTCACTCCCTTTGATTATGTGATAATTAAAACACAATATCAACTAACGAGGGAGAAAAATTAACCCTTATATAAAAAGATATGTTATAAATGTGGTAATAAGGAATATTTTTCCTGCTTAAGTTGTAGTTACTGAGAACTACTTTCAGTAGGGCCGCTGCCCTACAAAGTTGCCAGGAGGGTCGTAGTTGCAAGAAACGAACCACCACCCGTCGTTGCACCTAGCCCTAGCACACCCAACTCGAGCCGAGTTTCGCCAAACCACCTGTGTGTAGTGGAGACACTGTCGTCCGTTGATGCATGAGTTGGAGTTGTAGTTATAGTCATCTCTCTCACCCACCCACAATCCCACCGCCGCCCGCCCGGTAAAGTCACCGCTGCCCTTGGCTAGGTTCTCACCGTATGGCCCACTTGAATGCACAAGGTTGCAGTCACGGACCCTCTGATTCACATAATTTTGCGCGTAGGCTGCCACCGTGTTGTCCCATGCGATAGGCCCTACCCCCACCGCCCGACGAGCAGCGTTGTGGGCATTCACGTAATCTTGAGGGGAGTTTTGGGCTTGGGAACAAAGAGCCGTGGCTAAAACTACAAAGCAAACAACCACAATAGATCTTTTTGACGTCCCCATCACTTAATGATACAGATATCTTACGTTTTTGAATGAATGTTAAGGCAACATATCCAAGAGATATATATAGGATAACCTTGTGTGTACAGTTGGTAGAATCTTCAAACGGGACTAACACTCAACGAGGAACCATTCAAGAAATTAACCCTATCCCCAAGCAATATAGAAATCTTTTCAGACAAAGACACATAGCCATCACCTTGAGAAAGCGATGGATAGTATCTGTTAAAACAATTACATACATGGAAGGTTTCTTTACATATAAACATGTGCGGTAGAATCAGTTGACTTGCTTATTCAAACATAAATAATATCCGCTTCAAGGATTTACTTATTTACTATATACGGAGTAATTTAGTACTCTCAACATATGGTGTGATGCAACTCATTGGTTTTTAAGCTTAGCAAAAATGAAACAATCTACCTTATTTTATCTTTCTTATGTAGTCTATTTTTTATCCACGTTAGGCCATTAAATTGTTTAATCTTAAACCTCAAAATCTCTTAAAAAAATGTCAAATATTGACCCACCGTTTTAAAACACCAAAAAATGAGTTGATTTAAGTCCCCTCAAATGTTTAAACACAAAAATAAAAGTAAAAAAACTTTTTTTTGATTTTATAAATAACCTCTCGCACAAGCAGTCCCGCATTTGGACTCCCGCACCTGAGTCTCTCTCTCTCTCTCCCTCAGAGTAGACACACACACACATATCGTCAGGGTCTCCAACATACCTCCTACTAACATACCTATGAACATACCCGTTTTTGAAATAGTAAAAAAAAAAAAATTGAGATGGTACTTTTTATATGGATTCGTGATATTGCAGTGTACCCCTGTATAAATAACCAAATGAAAATAATATTTCTTCTTATTTTTAAAAAATAGGTAAAAAAAACTAACAGTTTTACACTTTAAAACTGTCAGTTTTTTTTTACCCTTTAAAAATAAAAATATGAAACTGTTTTAAACATTTTAAAAATATTTTTAAAATAAAAATAAAACTTGTTTACTGTTTTATTAAGTATTTTTTTATAATATTTTTTTTATCTAACAGTAAACATGTTTTATTTTTACTTTTAAACATTTTTAAATTTTTTAAGACATTTTTTTATTTTAATTTTTATTTTTGGGAAACTTTTTTTGGTTATTTTAAAGTAGTCAAAATATTTTTTTTTATATTTGTAAAACAGTTTTTCATAAAATGTAAATTTGAAAAATAAGAAGGTCGCCAATAATTATTGGCGGAAGTGTGGATTGCTACTTTTTACTGCCATCGTATTTTTTATTCATATAAAAAAAACACTTATCACTACTCACTAGAAGTATAGTCATTAATTTATACTAACATGTTCTCACTATTCTTGATGGTGCTTAGTCAACATGCTTAACCCGTGTGAGTAAAAAGGGTTAGATTGTCATTTATCATTTTCCTCATTCAAAGTGGAGCTCCAGAAGAAATTATGGGAGCACTAATAGTGCTACCCTTATTTATTTCTTAAAATAAACTCTTATCACAAAAACTACTTTATGTCCCAATCCTTTGTTCAAGAAATTTATTTAATAAATTTTCTCGATAAACAAAGTTGCGCTCGATTTTTATTGACGCTGAAAATATAGTTGTTCCCATTTATTTTCTTATTTAGAGACGGAAAAATGTTACATGAAATGCAAAAGCTGGTAAAAGTATTTTTTTTTCTCGAGTTTTCGCGACAAAAAATTGTGACCGTAGGGAACACAAACATTACAAAAAAATTGAACTGTTTTTGCGACGGATAAAGGTGACGGTACATTAAAATTAAGTTAAAAACTTTTGCGGTGTTAAAAATTTACGGTGAGTAAAAAAGATTTCTTTGGACGGACGTTGCTTTAATTATTAGGGTTCCTCTAATGCACACTAATTTGCATACATGGCCAACAAGAACCGGAGATATATCCACATCCCCATTAATTAATGCTAGGCATATCTTACGTTTTGGGGGGAATGCTAAGGCAGCATATGGAGATATAATATATAGGATAAGTTTGTGTGGAAAATTCTCATAGTTAGTAATGTTCACACGGGACTAACACTCATCAAAGAACCATTCAAGAAATGAAACCTATCCCCAAGCAAGGTTTAAAATGCCATGTCGTTAGGTATCTGCATACATGCAAGGTTTCTTTACATATAAACATATGTAAATTATCTAATTTTATATTTACTTTATCTTTGTACCATGGTGTACCAATTCAGTTAAGAATTTAGTACTCTCAACAAATGGTGTGATGCACCAACCCGGTTTTGAGGTTTTCCAAATCTGAATTATATATTTACTTTATCTTTGTACCATGGTGTACTTTTCATCCATACTTTAAATACTATTTCTTTGTGTCATGTAAATTATCTAATTTTATCACCACTTGATGGAAGTAGACGACGATATAAGTATAACCTTATACAAATCCAATGCGTCAGATCTACAACTACAATTAACTTGCTTTTTTTTTCCAAACAATAACATCATGGTTTAAGTTAATATACCTCAAACGCGAGGGCTTCATTTGAAATTGACTCCTAAATTTAAGGCTTATCATTTATTTTAGCATATATGAATTCCACTTATATAAACTATAAAACTTAGTCCACAAGAAAACACATTTTGGAAAATCATATATGTTGTTTATTTCAGGGTGGGACTTTTTTTTTAAAATTATTTTATTAATAGAGGGAGAAAAAACCTCTCCAAGGGCACTAACAAACGCTAAAGCAGAAATCTTGCAAAAAAGAAACAACTACCTAAAGTAAATTTTAAAAAAAAACATTTAGGTCCTTCGATTTCTAGACCGTGTTCGCTTTCGGACGACGTTCCAGTTGCCTTTTCCACAGTAAAATTTACATCTTTGGAAATAAGATCGAAATCCTTCGCAGACGCTGAATCAAGTTTGGGGAGATCCACGAATAAATCAATGCCGCGATCGTCGTGAATTTTTACACTAGTAGGATTAACTTGGGATAACTCGTCACTTGTATTAATATACTCTAAAGGAGTCATAACTTCAGCACTTTTAGGGTCTTCATAAGAATATGGAATCTCAAATATATCATTAAGCAACACAAACTTATCTCCTATTAATACGATAGAATCACCTAGAAATAAGTGATGAATATAACTTTGTTTTTTATTTTTAAACTTTCCACTTATATTATCCAACGTTTTTTCCGAAATATTTGAAGTATCAAAATTAAAAGTGACATTATCCTTTCCAAAATCTGTTGAGTCAAATCCATTCGAGATATATTGCACCATTTGAGCATTATTCATTTGACTTGCCGATTCTACAGGGCTAACTTCCATATAATTAACTGTTTGAGAGTTATTTGCTCCAAGATTTTTGGACTCTTTATGGGGCTCCTGATTTCCCTCACCCCTTTTGATAAGCCTCTCACCGGAGTTTCCACCTGCGCTGAACTGTTTCTGATCAGATCTACTATTACCAGCATGTATACCGTTTTTTTCTAGAAATCGAATATGACTTTAAGGCAAGTCAGTGTCTTGTCGTAGCAGACCTGTTAAGGTTATGTTAGATTGGACAATACCTGTATCAGCTTGAAGAGACATGTCTTGAACCATCTATGCAGCTTGACGGGACTGGAGTAAGTCTTCTTTATCAACATTAGCAGTGCCTTCTTTTAAAAAAAATTCTTTAAAACTAAAGTCTTTGCTAGCAACGACAATAAACATTTACTCGGTAAGTGATTGTGCGCTTTAACTAGGAAGGTGACAGATTGTGGAGGAAAGTGGCGGTTGATTGGAATGGGGTCAGTTCATATGGGTGGGGTCCTACGGTGGGCCGCTCTACTCATGGGTTGGGGTGGTGGAGGAATATTGCGCTTGGGTGGGGGAATTTCTCAAAGCTCGCCTCCTACCGGGTCGAGAATAGGAGTCACATCAGGTTTTGGAGGGATACTTGGGGGGAGGGGGAATCTCTGAAGGATCTCTTCCTAGGGATGTTTCGTATTGGGGGAGATAGAGAGGGGTCAGTTGAGGATCACAGTCGGATGATAAGGGATCGTTCGGTGTGGGTTCCGAAGTTTAGGAGAAAATTTTGGGATTGGGAACTAGAGGAGTCGGAGGAGTTCTTTGAGTGGTTGAATTTGGCGCCTGTTTCGTCCTTGGCGGCAGATGGATTGTGCTGGACGAGCTCTCATGATGATATTTTCTCTGTGAAGAAATACTAATATGTGTTGAGGGGACGTGGGGATGCTTTTTTCCATGAAAGCCCATCTGGATGAGTCACGCATCCCCCCCCCCCCCCCCAAGGTTTGCTTCTTTGTGTGGACCGCTGCCAGACAGAAAATCTTGACTATGGAGGGGCTTCAGAGAAGAGGGAGGAGGTTGGCCAATAGATGTTGGTTATGTAAAACTAAGGAGGAGACGTCCAATCACCTTCTTCAACACTGTGAGGTGATTCGGGGTCTTTGGGACTTGTTCTTCTATTTATGTCAGATTCTTTGGATTATACCTTGTACGGTGTACGAGGTGATGACGGCTTGGAGGAGCCCTTTGGGTTGGATTGGCCCGCAGGTGGTCCGGAGGATGGTCCCTCATTGTACTTTTTTGGATCGTCTGGCAAGAGAGGAATAGGAGATGCTTTGAGGGGGTCGAGCTTGCTCCCTCTAATATTCGGTATAATTTTCCGAGCTTTCTTCTTACTTGGTATAGGAGGAGGCAGGATTCGTGGTTGTCTCTCTTTCTTGTGTTTTTTAAGCAGCTCTAGTGGCTAGGCTAGTCCGTTCTGGGCTACGAATTTTGATTTTTGTTTTGTATACTTCTTGTATAAGGGATTCCGCCCTAGGCGGGTTTGTTTTATTGAATCATTTGCTTATCAAAAAAAAAAGTTTGCATTACAAACTATATAGATTAGACTAAAATGGACATTGTTAGGAAACTTGCAATGGTGTTAATCTATATTAACCATCTTAAAAAAATAATGTTACATTGGCCCTGTCCAATTAATTTCCCATCGACTTTGTCATTTCACGCATGCTTTCTCTACACATATTATATAGGTTTTAAGTTTTCAAGGGTTAATGTCTTATTTTCTCTTACGTACTATATAGATTTGACAATAAATAAATGGATTAGCTACGATAATCCTATCATTGAATATGGAAGGCCAAGGCACTCCTGAAAGTGTCATTTTTTCAATAGATCGCGGCGAAGCAGACCATTTTGACGATAGAGGTCATGCAGGAGAGAAGGTAGTTAATGGCGAGTCGATTCTAATTGTGTAAGGAGGCGGTGGCGGAGGAGATGACCAATCATTTACTCCTGCATTATAGAGTGATGAGAGGTTTATAGGAGATTTTGCTATTGATAATCACCCAAAAGTGTTATTTTTATACCCCAAATAAACCCATTTTAATTGCTAGCTCTCGGTAAAATTTGCCTCATTTTTGTATTTGTCTATTTTGCAGGTCAATATGCAGTTGTGGTATCAAATTGTGCTAAATCAAAGAAATTACGGTAAAGTGGCAATCAAAAGCATTCGATGAAGAAAATCAAAGTGATCGTGAAGTTAGAAATCCTCTTTGAGCTCTCCCATATAAATACAGAGCCTAAACCGGGACCAAGCCATCACCTAAGCCCCGTGTATGTTTAGTTTATACTTTGATATTTTTTAGATTTTTATTTGAGTCGTGCTTATTTTTTTATGACTTTTATATTTTATTTGTGAGAGTATAGTTGTAAATATTAGGGTTCGTGTATTTTTTATTTTTTATTTTTTATGTGAGGTGTTTTATATTTTTATGTAAATATAATAGGTGTGTGCATTTTATTAGAGTTTTTTTATTTTATTTTTCATTATCTTATTTTATTTGTTTTTAGTTTTATGAGTTTAGTTTTTATTGTTTTTATTTGAGTCTTTTATTATTTTATAAGTTTGAATTCAATTTTTTAATTTTAATAAATTTTATTTTATAATTTTATAATTTTTATATTTTTTGGTTGAGTCGTATAGTTAATTTTAGTCTAATTAATTTGGTACAAAATAAATTCACATACACCCCATACAATACGCCACACATACACCCTAAAGCTACTCTCACTCACATTTTACTACAATGCACAACATATACACCCAAACAACCCCACACCTCATTTCAAATACAAAAATCCATTTACGATTCTCTATCTTCTCTCATCTCTTTCACCAAACAACCCACCATCCTCCTTCTCACTCATACCTCCATAACCATAACCAAAAACTACAAAAACACATATCAAACCCTTATCAAGCCACCATTTACCAACCGTCACCCACCCTGTAACCACCTGCGAATCTACCCTAGCCTCGTCGGCGTGACCCACCTGAACAACCCAGCTACTTCGGCCAACATCCAAGAAAAAACACTAGACCCGACCTTGTCCCCAACGAAACTGCTGGCAACCACACTGCCCAACACCCTCACCAGTACTTTCACTCAGTTTTACACCAATCAAACCCATGAACCAAACCTGCCTAATCCATCCTCCACCCTTTTGCCCCCACCTTAAACTGGCCAACTGCCACCTCTGGCGTACCTATACCTGCCTAGCTGACCCAAATGCAAATATATATATTTTGGGAAAGATAATTTATTTAAAACAAAGTAGTTAGTAATAGCCCCTCACCCGTGACTTACATCAAAGACTAGAAATATATGCTCCAATTTTATGGAAAGCATCTAGAATCTCTAAGCAATAGGAGTTTCTAGGACTACAAAGGGGTTTATTCTTAAATGCTAGTCTAATCTCACCACAAATTTGATTAAAACTAAAAGACCCCTACAAATTTCCAATATGTCCCTCTATCCATGTAAGATAGGGTTGGAAATTTTTAACACGATACGACCCAACACGAAATTGACATGAAATCAAAACAGCTTGTCATGTTCGGGCCAAACTTTTTTGGCCCACTGTCGAGTGGTGTCATGTTCGTGCTAGGGAATTGAATCGAAATTGTCCCGTTCTAACCCAATTGTAACACGATATGGGGCCCGATAAGGATCCCAAATTGACTCAATTGGACCCATTTGAGTGTTTTTTTTAATAATAGCACCTCCAATGGCTTAAAAAATAATTAAACCATAAATACATGGTATAAAAGAAAAATTTAACAAAAAAAAACTACCCACACTCGTATATTATATTCAATCGCATCTCTCTTTGAAAGAAAGAAAAAACAAAAATCGAATTAAAACAAAAATTGAATTCGCTCTCTCTAACGTTCAGACATCACGCCGCTCATGCCACCGTTCAGACTTCCCCATCGTCGTTCGATTTAACAACGGTAAGAACTCAAACCATTATAGAGTTTTTCGGTCAAAACCCTTTTTACACGATTACAAATCCGAAAAATTTACAACTGAGTTTACAATTTTCGATCAAAACTGAGACATCAAAAAGTTACACTTGAGTTTTGGTGTAACAACTTGAACCATTACAAACCCTCCTTACTAAGTTTACAATTTTCGGTCAGAACTGAGAACCCTCAAACCATTACAAAGTTTGTAATGGTCTATATAAATTGTTTATTTACAATTTTAACATATTTCCTTTTGTTCATCTTAATTTTTTTTTTTGTATAATCAGTTTTCTAATGGTTACTTTTTAACCTATTTGTTATCTTTCTTCGGTAGTGTATTTTTTATCCACGTTAGGCCATTAAATTGTTTAATCTTAAACCTCAAAATCTCTTAAAAAAATGTCAAACATTGACCCACCGTTTTAAACACCAAAAATGAGTTGATTTAAGTCCCCTCAAATGTTTAAACACAAAAATAAAAGTAAAAAAAACTTTTTTTTGATTTTATAAATAACCTCTCGCACAAGCAGTCCCGCATTTGGACTCCCGCACCTGAGTCTCTCTCTCTCTCCCTCAGAGTATATATATATAAATGTACACACACACATACAGTCAGGCTCTCCAACATAACTCCTACCAACATACCTATGAACATACCCATTTTTGAAATAGTAAAAAAAATATTTTTGAGATGGTAATTTTTATATGGATTATTGATATTTCAGTGTGCCCCTGTATAAAAAAACAAATGAAAATAATATTTTTCTTATTTTTAAAAAACAGGTAAACAAAACTGATAAAACTGTCAGTTTTTTTTTACCCTTTAAAAATAAAAACAAAAAACTGTTTTAAACATTTTAAAAATATTTTTAAAATAAAAATAAAACATGTTTACTGTTTTATTAAGTATTTTTTATTAATATTTTTTTTATCTAACAGTAAGCACTTTTTATTTTTACTTTTAAACCTCTTTAAATTTTTTAAAACATTTTTTTATTTTTATTTTTATTTTTGGGAAAAAAATTTTTTGTTATTTTAAAATAGTTAAAATATTTTTTTTATATTTGTAAAACTGTTTTTTATAAAATGTAAATTAGAAAAATAAGAAGGTCGACAATAATTATTGGCGGAAGTGTGGATTGCTACTCTTTACTGCAATTGTGTTCTTTATTCATATAAAAAAAACACTTATCACTACTCACTAGAACTATAGCCGTCACTGTTCTTGATGGTGCGTAGTCAACATGCTTAACCCGTGAGTGAAAAGGGTTAGATTGTCATTTATCATTTTCCTCATCCAAAGTGAAGCTCCAGAAGAAGTTATGGGAGCACTAATAGCGCTACCCTTATTTATTTCTTAAAATAAACTCTAATCACAAAAAGTACTTTATGTCCCAATCCTTTGTTCAAGAAATTTATTTATTATATTTTCTCGATGAACAAAGTTGCCTTCCATTTTTATTGACGCTGAAAATATAGTTGTTCTCATTTATTTTCTTATTTAGAGACGGAAAAATGTTACATAAAATGCAAAAACCGGTAAAAGTATTTTTTATCGTGTTTTCGCGACAAAAAATTGTGACGGTAGGGAACACAAACATTACAAAAAAATTGACCTGTTTTTGCGACGGATAAAGGTGACGGTACATTAAAATTAAGTTAAAAACTTTTGAGGTGTTAAAAATTTACGGTGAGTTAAAAACATTTATTTGGACGGACGTTGCTTTAATTATTAGGGTTCCTCTAATGCACACTAATTTGCATACACGGCAAACAAGAACCGGAGATATATCCACATCCCCATAAATTAATGCTGGGCACATCTTACGTTTTGGGGGGAATGTTAAGGTAACATATGGAGATATAATATATAGGATAAGTTTGTGTGGAAAATTCTCATAGTTAGTAATGTTCAGACGGGACTAACACTCATCAAAGAACCATTCAAGAAATGAAACCTATCCCCAAGCAATATAGAAATCTCTTCAGACATAAACATCACCTTGAGAAAACTATGGATAGTGATTTAAAATGCCATGTTAGGTATCTGCATACATGCAAGGTTTCTTTACATACAAACATGCCATCTGTATTCAATTGACTGTCATTCTAAAAATAATTGACTGCGTGTGAATTTTTGTACGGTAATTGCAAGGGGTTACCAATTCAGTTAAGAATTTAGTACTCTAAACAAATGGTGTGATGCACCAACCCGGTTTTGAGGCTTTCCAAACTAAATTATATATTTAATTTATCTTTGTACCATGGTGTACTTTTCATCCATACTTTAAATACTATTTCTTTGTGTCATGTAAATTATCTAATTTTATCACCACTTGAGGGAAGTAGACGACTATATATGTATAACCTTATACAAATCCAATGCGTCAGATATACAACTACAATAAACTTTCTTTTTTTTTTCCAAACAATATCATGGTTTAAGTTAATATACCTCAAACGCGAGGGCTTCATTTGAAATTGGCTCCTAAATCTAAGGCTTATCATTTATTTTAGCATATATGAATTCCACTTATATAAACTATAAAACTTAGTCCACAAGAAAACACATTTTGGAAAATCATATATGTTGTTACTTTCCGGGTGGGACTCCCCCCCCCCCCCCCCACCAAACGGTTTGGGATGTTTTTTTTAACTATTTTAATAATGGATGGTGAAAAAGCCTCTCCAATGGCACTAACAAACGCTAAAGAAGAAATCTTGCAAAAAAAAACTGCCTGAAGCAAATTTAAAAAAAAAACATTTAGGTCCTTCGATTTTTAGACCGCGTTCGCTTTCGGACGACGTTCCAATTGCCTTTCTCCGTTGTAGAATTTACATCTTTCGAAATAAGATCGGAATCCTCCGCAGACGCTGAATCAGGATTGGGGAGATCCATGAATAAATCAATGTCGCGATCGTCGGGAATTTGTACACTAATAGGATTATCTTGGGATAGAATGCAAATACATGCAAGCAAGTCTACACATGCTTAGTCACCAGGAGCTGTTCAAAGGAAGCTAAAATGTCACAACAACTTTGAGTTGTTATTTGTAACAGCTAGTTTTTCCTTTTATTTCTCCTTATTAGTTGTTAGCCGTTTTGTTTTTCCCTTATCAGTTCCAACGTTAAGTTTGTAAAGATGTATTATAAATAAGCTGCTATCTATGATGAATAAAGGCGAGCTAAAGTTGCATATTC
The DNA here is from genome assembly GCA_949130495.1 of Sambucus nigra. Lineage (NCBI taxonomy): Eukaryota > Viridiplantae > Streptophyta > Magnoliopsida > Dipsacales > Adoxaceae > Sambucus > Sambucus nigra. The sequence continues at coordinate 655,389,815 of OX422215.1, read as the reverse complement.
TAATGTGAGTTCTGAGTTCTAAAATCTTTCATGGTATCAGAGCAGTAAAGCTCTCACGAGTAATCTCGATCCTGATATTCCGTTTCTCCGGCGGCGGTAGTCACCGTTCATTTCTACCGTCCGCCGGATTCAAAACTTTGGCATCTCCATCCTTAATCATTTGCTCAGTCAATAAGTTTTGTGCAACAAATCAAGCTCTCTCCAGATCCAATGCTTTATCATATCCACATGTTTGTATGGCCTTCTGTTGACGCTCATTCCTTGTCTTGCACCAGCTGAAAAGTTATTTTATTCTTTGAAAGAGATCATTTGGATCTGTTTTCACTCGTACAGAAATTCCAGCAACTTTGATCCCAAAGGTCATGATTTCTATAAAATCTCATGCACTAAACTGCTTTGCAAGAAAGCAAGCTTTATGTTTTTAGAAACAATGGCTACAAAATAGCTTTGCTGGAATATCATACACCTACCCCTTCCTTGTCATGGGAATTATAGCCAAGATCCTTTTCTTCATCATTCTCAGCAATATTGGCCTTCAGCAGATAAATTAGTCCCATATAAGGTTTAAGGTGATGACGTGGCTTTGCAAAAAAAAAAAATCTAAACAGACTTTCATGCTTTGTTAATTGGTGGGAATACATCCATCCGTCCGTATCTGGAATGAAAAAAAAAACATATCCAGATTTGTGGGAAGTTAGTCCACATTGAATTTTAAAAAAAAAAAAAAAAAATCATGTACCTAGTTCACATGATCTAAAATATCTATGGCCCCTGAATCCATCGTGATCAAGCCCAAGAAGCATAGAGCCTCTGAATCCATTGGAATCAAGCTCAGTTTGGCCCAAGAGTCCCATTACAGGTGTCGGTCCCGCCAAAACCGATAATTGAGCCCCTGAATCTTTTAAGATCAAGCTCATTTTGATAAAAAAAAAACAAAAAAAAGGCCCATTACAGGTGTCGGTCCAGCCAAAACCGTTGATTGAGCCTCTGAATTAATTTTGATCAAGCTAATTATGGTCTACGCGACCTTCTATTTTTTTAAGATGAATATCGCGCCCTAGTGTCTACTGCGGTGGAAATGATATGGGTTATGCTTATTCTCAAGGATCATGGTGTTAGTGGTGATCTTCTCAATCGGTTTGATTGCACTCAACATCAACTTATCCGAGATTTCAAAATCTACTGTTCAAGCTTAGGGTTTGTCTTCTACACACCCTTCGCTTGAGGGGGAATGTTAGAATGCAAATACATGCAAGCAAGTCTACACATGCTTAGTCACTAGGAGCTGTTCAAAGGAAGCTAAAATGTCAAAACAACTTTGGGTTGTTATTTGTAACAGCTAGTTTTTCCTTTTATTTCTCCTTATTAGTTGTTAGCCGTTTTGTTTTTTCCTTATCAGTTCCAACGTTAAATTTGTAAAGCTGTATTATAAATAAGCTGCTATCTATGATGAATAAAGGCGAGCTAAAGTTGCATATTCTAATGTGAGTTCTGAGTTCTAAAATCTTCCACTCGTCACTTGTATTAATATACTCTAAAGAGTCCTAGCTTGTGCACTTTTAAGATCTTTATCAAAATATGGAATCTCTAATAGATCATTACGCAACAAAAGCTTATCTCCTATTAATGCGATGGAATCGCCTTGAATTAAGAGATGAATATAACTTTGTTTTTTATTTTTCAACTTTTCACTTATATTATCCAACATTTTTTTCTAAAATATTTGAAGTATCAGAATTAAAAGTGACATTATCCTTTCCAAAATCTGTTGGGTCAAATCCATCCGAGATATATTGCACCATTTGAGCATTATTCATTTGACTTGCCGATTCTACAGGTCTTTCCATATAAATAACGGTTTGAGAGTTATTTTCTCTGAGATTTTCGGACTGTTTGTGGAACTCCTGATTTACCTCACCCCTTTTGGTAAGCCTCTCACCGGAGTTTCCACCTGCGCCGAAATATTTCTGATCAGATCTACTATTACCAGCATGTATATCATTTTTTTCCAGAAATCTAATACGACTTTAAGGCAAGTCTGTGTCTTCTCGTAGAAGACCTGTTGAGGTTATGTTAGATTGGACAATACCTGTATCAGCTTGAAGAGATATGTCTTGAACCATCTCTGCAGCTTGACAGGACTGGAGTAAGTCTGCTTTATCAACAGACGCAGTGCCTTCTTTTAAAAAAATTTCTTTAAAACCAAAGTCCTTGCTGGCAACGATAATAAAGCTTTACTCGGAAAGTGATTGTGGCGCTTTAACTGGGAAGGCGATAGATTGTGGAGGAAAGTGGTGGTTGCTTGGAATGGGGTCAATTCATATGGGTGGGGTCCTACGATGGGGCTCTCTAGTCATGGGTTGGGGTGGTGGAGGAATATTGCACTTGGGATTGGAAATTTCTCTAGGCTCACCTCTTACCGGCTCGAGACTAGGAGTCATATCAAGTTTTGGAGGGATACTTGGGGTGGGGAGGATCTTTAAAGGATCTCCTCCTAGGAATGTTTCGGATTAGGGGAGATAGAGAGGGGTCAATTGAGGATCACAGACGGATGATAAGGGATCGTTCGGTGTGGGTTCCGAAGATTAGGAGGAAATTTTAGGATTGAGAACTAGAGGAGTCGGAGGAGTTCTTTGGGTGGTTGAATTTGGCGCCTGTTTTGTCCCTGGTGGAAGATGGATTGAGGTGAACGAGCTCTCATGATGTTCATTTCTCTGTGAAGAAATACTATTATGTGTTGAGGGGACGCGAGGATGTTTTTTTCCCATGAAAGCCCATCTGGAAGAGTCATGCACCCCAAAGGTTTGCTTATTTGTGTGGACCGCTGCCAGACAGGCAATCTTGACTATGGACGGGCTTCAGAGAAGAGTGGGGAGGTTGTCCAGTAGATGTTGGTTATGTAACACTGAGGGGGAGACGTCGAATTACCTTCTTCAACACTGTCAGCTGATATAATTATTTCGGTTAAATATTTATATCTATTATAAAATATATTAAATAAATAATTAAAAATAGTTTTTGAACTATTTACATAGTAACAAACATATTTTATAAAGGGTTGGAGTGTTAAATTTTAAAGAAAGTAGAGTAACTAATACACGCTAGATTTAAAATGGTAATGTATGAATACTTAAATAATTTAAACTCTAGGGTTTATTTAAAATTGACTCCAAACTTTGATATTTATCATAAATTCTACAATACATATTTCACAACTGGGATATTAAATATGAACAAGGTAGAGCTAAATATTGTTATGTTTACAATGAATTTTGGAAGATAAGGGCATCCATATGTGTTTGACATATATGGTGATACAAGTCTTGAAAGCCAAAATGATCGAACTAAATAACTTCAGCTCTAAGATTTTAGGAGCAATATATGGACTCTTGCTCACGCCATCATGGAATAAAAATAATGAGGCAAATATATGTTGAGAATATAATGTCCTAATTACGAAAATAAAAACCCTCCACCATAGATTATATTTTCTTGGGGTCTTTCCACTCATTGTCAATTGATGTCGGATTTGATGCTCTAATATTAAGAATGTAATCAGGTCATTCATGACCCGCCAAACAATATTAAAGTCTTCACTACGGTATATATGATATGCTCACGTCACGCCACAAACGAGGTGGCGTGTTGAAGATATAAAGTCCCCAATGAAAAATTTTAAAAACTTGCACTATGATATATATATATATGATCATGGCCCCTCCACCCATTGTCAATTGATTTTGAGTTTGATGATCTACATTTAAAAATATAAAACATAATAAATTAAGAAAATCAAAACATAATTTGGTTTGGGACTATTTAATTGGAAGGTTTATAATTAATTAGGGGTAGCAATTTTAGACACGGCACGACTCGAAATTGTTCCGAAATTAACACGACTTGTCGTGTTCCTGTTTCATAACACGAAGTCATGTCGTGTTGTGCTCTTGTCTAAATTTAAACACAAAATCGACACGAAATTGACCCAAATAACACGACAATAATGACACGAAAACACGACATTAATGACCCAATTTGTGCACGTCTAAACGGAAAGCCCACTTGTCTTAAATCACATTCCCTCTTTTCATTTTAACTCCCATACTCAGTCGTTTTCTCTCAAACCAAAAGATAAGAAAATCCTTTAATCTCCATCCACTTCTCCCTTCCACCATCTTATCTCCATCTCCCCCCCCCCCAAAAAAAAAGAAAAAAAACTCATCTACATGTTTCATCTCTCTCCATCTTACATCCCTGCAACACCAACACCAACTCTATCTCCATCTCCAACAGTTCCGATCGATTAAAAAAGGCACCGGAACACTGTAACAGTTTCGGTAAAAGAAACAAAAGTTTCGGTCGAGGAAAAAACCTGATCTCAACATCCCAACTCGATTTGTAAAAAACCCAATCTCAACATCCCAACACTCGTATATGAACTGTTTTTTTTTATTTTTTTGAAACACTGTATATATTGTAAAAATTTTGAACGATGTGTTCAACCCGATCTGTAATCTTACCCGATCCGTAAATTTTGAATTTATTTTTTGACCGTTGTATACATTTTTGAAATGGATATTGTTTATCATATGTTGTTGTTTTGTAATGGCTTAATTTTAATGTTTTTAGAAAGCTGTCCGGTGGAAGATTGATTTGAGTTTGGTTGGTTTGATTTTTCTTACATTGTTTGATTAAGATTTGACATTAGTTGGGTGAGAAAGTGCTAATAATATTTGTCAAAAAACAGAGTTTTTTAATCGCGTTTTCGTGTCTAATTGGATTGGAAAAAATTAATTGTATAACACGTGTTGTGTCGTGTTTTTTTTAGTCGTGTTCATGGCAGCTACAAAAAACAAGACTTCGTGTCATGTTGTGTCAAACAAAAATACGGCCCAATAGCACGATTTGCCACCCCTATAACTAATTATAATGGAAATGAGACCGACTTTTACCAATAGGCTTTCCATGTGGCTTGGATTGCCCAACTACCCTTATGCTACAATTGGTTGTCGACTCAACATGGGAGAGAGAAGAACGCAAGGTATTTTGAGGGTAAGGAAGTTGATCGACCTAGAATTAGACATCTATTTTTTTTGCTTGCTAATGGTCTGGTATAAAGAAAATCATAACACTTTTATTCCTATTTTTTGGGAGTTTTGGGCGGAGATGCATTGTGCTATGTAAGCCAGCACAGTGTCGTGGGCTCTTTCTTTTTGTTTGTTTTTGTATTCATCATGTATATGGGTTCCATCCCCTTGGTGTTTTCTTTCTATGAAATCTTTACTTATAAAAAAAATATATTTTTTTCTCCTTACAAGAGAAAGGCAATAACAAGTTTTTATACTTTTGATATCCAAATCCGCTTCGCACATAAGGGCTTAAATATATGGCATAACTCGTACTGTCAACTAGGTGATTATAGATTATCGAAGATATTTGTTTAAATTCTTACAATGAGTACTTTTTTTAACTGAATTATAATATTTATTTATGGGTAGCGCTATTAGCACTCCCAAATCTTCTTTCGGCGCTCCACTTTGCGTGATGAAAATGATAAATGGCAATCCAACCCTTTTCACACACGGGTTAAGCATGTTGACTAAGCACCACCAGGGATAGTGTGAACATGTTAGTATAAATTAATGACTAAAGTTCTAGTGAGAAGTGATAATGGTTTTTTTATATGAATAAAAAATACAATTGCACTAAAGAGTAGCAATCCACACTTCCTCCAGTAATTATTGGCGACCTTCTTATTTTTCAAATTTATATTGTGAAAAAACACTGTTTTAAAAATATAAAAAATATATTTTTGCTATTTTAAAATTAAAAACGAAAGTTTCCCAAAAAAAATTAGAAAAAACCTGTTTTCAAAAATTTTAAAATCTTTAAAAAATAAAAATAAAGCGTGTTCACTGTTTTATTGAATATTTTTTTTATAAAATGCGACACAATATGATTTTTTTTACTATTATGGTCAAGTAAAAGCGACGCACATGTTTTTTTTTACCAAACACAAACTCGATCCGATGTGTTGTGTATGTTTTATTTCGATCGTGTTTGTGTTTGATAAAAAAACAATAAAATTTCATGTTTGCGTTTGGTAAAAACAATATTATTTGTGTTTGGAAAAAAGCAATAACGTTTTGTATATTTTTTTTGAATTACAAAATGACTTAAATAGTACAACGCACTTGACATGCAGGTGGGTTACAAGCATAAGAGTTAATAAAATTATAGATGTGACGTTGTCACATGTGTTATTGTTGTTATTATTATCGTTATTTTTTAATTTAAGAGACCAATAGGTAGTGAGATATTTATTAATCGAAAATATTATTTAAATTATAAAAATAATTTAATTTTAATTAAAATTCTTATTAAAATATATTATTACTGTTAAAACATGGATAAAATAGAAGAAAATGACATAAAAAATTACATTAGTTTATTCTTTTAGTAAATCTATACTAACATGAGGTGGAATGAAATTCATATGATGAGAATCATTCTTATTCCAATTGCGTCTATTGTCATGAAGAACAATAGTTTATTTAGCATACAACGTTTAATAGGACAAGCAGATACTTAAAATATTCAGTAGAGCAATAACTTCTTTTGTTATAAGAGTTGATGTCACTCCCTTTGATTATGTGATAATTAAAACACAATATCAACTAACGAGGGAGAAAAATTAACCCTTATATAAAAAGATATGTTATAAATGTGGTAATAAGGAATATTTTTCCTGCTTAAGTTGTAGTTACTGAGAACTACTTTCAGTAGGGCCGCTGCCCTACAAAGTTGCCAGGAGGGTCGTAGTTGCAAGAAACGAACCACCACCCGTCGTTGCACCTAGCCCTAGCACACCCAACTCGAGCCGAGTTTCGCCAAACCACCTGTGTGTAGTGGAGACACTGTCGTCCGTTGATGCATGAGTTGGAGTTGTAGTTATAGTCATCTCTCTCACCCACCCACAATCCCACCGCCGCCCGCCCGGTAAAGTCACCGCTGCCCTTGGCTAGGTTCTCACCGTATGGCCCACTTGAATGCACAAGGTTGCAGTCACGGACCCTCTGATTCACATAATTTTGCGCGTAGGCTGCCACCGTGTTGTCCCATGCGATAGGCCCTACCCCCACCGCCCGACGAGCAGCGTTGTGGGCATTCACGTAATCTTGAGGGGAGTTTTGGGCTTGGGAACAAAGAGCCGTGGCTAAAACTACAAAGCAAACAACCACAATAGATCTTTTTGACGTCCCCATCACTTAATGATACAGATATCTTACGTTTTTGAATGAATGTTAAGGCAACATATCCAAGAGATATATATAGGATAACCTTGTGTGTACAGTTGGTAGAATCTTCAAACGGGACTAACACTCAACGAGGAACCATTCAAGAAATTAACCCTATCCCCAAGCAATATAGAAATCTTTTCAGACAAAGACACATAGCCATCACCTTGAGAAAGCGATGGATAGTATCTGTTAAAACAATTACATACATGGAAGGTTTCTTTACATATAAACATGTGCGGTAGAATCAGTTGACTTGCTTATTCAAACATAAATAATATCCGCTTCAAGGATTTACTTATTTACTATATACGGAGTAATTTAGTACTCTCAACATATGGTGTGATGCAACTCATTGGTTTTTAAGCTTAGCAAAAATGAAACAATCTACCTTATTTTATCTTTCTTATGTAGTCTATTTTTTATCCACGTTAGGCCATTAAATTGTTTAATCTTAAACCTCAAAATCTCTTAAAAAAATGTCAAATATTGACCCACCGTTTTAAAACACCAAAAAATGAGTTGATTTAAGTCCCCTCAAATGTTTAAACACAAAAATAAAAGTAAAAAAACTTTTTTTTGATTTTATAAATAACCTCTCGCACAAGCAGTCCCGCATTTGGACTCCCGCACCTGAGTCTCTCTCTCTCTCTCCCTCAGAGTAGACACACACACACATATCGTCAGGGTCTCCAACATACCTCCTACTAACATACCTATGAACATACCCGTTTTTGAAATAGTAAAAAAAAAAAAATTGAGATGGTACTTTTTATATGGGTTCGTGATATTGCAGTGTACCCCTGTATAAATAACCAAATGAAAATAATATTTCTTCTTATTTTTAAAAAATAGGTAAAAAAAACTAACAGTTTTACACTTTAAAACTGTCAGTTTTTTTTTACCCTTTAAAAATAAAAATATGAAACTGTTTTAAACATTTTAAAAATATTTTTAAAATAAAAATAAAACTTGTTTACTGTTTTATTAAGTATTTTTTTATAATATTTTTTTTATCTAACAGTAAACATGTTTTATTTTTACTTTTAAACATTTTTAAATTTTTTAAGACATTTTTTTATTTTAATTTTTATTTTTGGGAAACTTTTTTTGGTTATTTTAAAGTAGTCAAAATATTTTTTTTTATATTTGTAAAACAGTTTTTCATAAAATGTAAATTTGAAAAATAAGAAGGTCGCCAATAATTATTGGCGGAAGTGTGGATTGCTACTTTTTACTGCCATCGTATTTTTTATTCATATAAAAAAAACACTTATCACTACTCACTAGAAGTATAGTCATTAATTTATACTAACATGTTCTCACTATTCTTGATGGTGCTTAGTCAACATGCTTAACCCGTGTGAGTAAAAAGGGTTAGATTGTCATTTATCATTTTCCTCATTCAAAGTGGAGCTCCAGAAGAAATTATGGGAGCACTAATAGTGCTACCCTTATTTATTTCTTAAAATAAACTCTTATCACAAAAACTACTTTATGTCCCAATCCTTTGTTCAAGAAATTTATTTAATAAATTTTCTCGATAAACAAAGTTGCGCTCGATTTTTATTGACGCTGAAAATATAGTTGTTCCCATTTATTTTCTTATTTAGAGACGGAAAAATGTTACATGAAATGCAAAAGCTGGTAAAAGTATTTTTTTTTCTCGAGTTTTCGCGACAAAAAATTGTGACCGTAGGGAACACAAACATTACAAAAAAATTGAACTGTTTTTGCGACGGATAAAGGTGACGGTACATTAAAATTAAGTTAAAAACTTTTGCGGTGTTAAAAATTTACGGTGAGTAAAAAAGATTTCTTTGGACGGACGTTGCTTTAATTATTAGGGTTCCTCTAATGCACACTAATTTGCATACATGGCCAACAAGAACCGGAGATATATCCACATCCCCATTAATTAATGCTAGGCATATCTTACGTTTTGGGGGGAATGCTAAGGCAGCATATGGAGATATAATATATAGGATAAGTTTGTGTGGAAAATTCTCATAGTTAGTAATGTTCACACGGGACTAACACTCATCAAAGAACCATTCAAGAAATGAAACCTATCCCCAAGCAAGGTTTAAAATGCCATGTCGTTAGGTATCTGCATACATGCAAGGTTTCTTTACATATAAACATATGTAAATTATCTAATTTTATATTTACTTTATCTTTGTACCATGGTGTACCAATTCAGTTAAGAATTTAGTACTCTCAACAAATGGTGTGATGCACCAACCCGGTTTTGAGGTTTTCCAAATCTGAATTATATATTTACTTTATCTTTGTACCATGGTGTACTTTTCATCCATACTTTAAATACTATTTCTTTGTGTCATGTAAATTATCTAATTTTATCACCACTTGATGGAAGTAGACGACGATATAAGTATAACCTTATACAAATCCAATGCGTCAGATCTACAACTACAATTAACTTGCTTTTTTTTTCCAAACAATAACATCATGGTTTAAGTTAATATACCTCAAACGCGAGGGCTTCATTTGAAATTGACTCCTAAATTTAAGGCTTATCATTTATTTTAGCATATATGAATTCCACTTATATAAACTATAAAACTTAGTCCACAAGAAAACACATTTTGGAAAATCATATATGTTGTTTATTTCAGGGTGGGACTTTTTTTTTAAAATTATTTTATTAATAGAGGGAGAAAAAACCTCTCCAAGGGCACTAACAAACGCTAAAGCAGAAATCTTGCAAAAAAGAAACAACTACCTAAAGTAAATTTTAAAAAAAAACATTTAGGTCCTTCGATTTCTAGACCGTGTTCGCTTTCGGACGACGTTCCAGTTGCCTTTTCCACAGTAAAATTTACATCTTTGGAAATAAGATCGAAATCCTTCGCAGACGCTGAATCAAGTTTGGGGAGATCCACGAATAAATCAATGCCGCGATCGTCGTGAATTTTTACACTAGTAGGATTAACTTGGGATAACTCGTCACTTGTATTAATATACTCTAAAGGAGTCATAACTTCAGCACTTTTAGGGTCTTCATAAGAATATGGAATCTCAAATATATCATTAAGCAACACAAACTTATCTCCTATTAATACGATAGAATCACCTAGAAATAAGTGATGAATATAACTTTGTTTTTTATTTTTAAACTTTCCACTTATATTATCCAACGTTTTTTCCGAAATATTTGAAGTATCAAAATTAAAAGTGACATTATCCTTTCCAAAATCTGTTGAGTCAAATCCATTCGAGATATATTGCACCATTTGAGCATTATTCATTTGACTTGCCGATTCTACAGGGCTAACTTCCATATAATTAACTGTTTGAGAGTTATTTGCTCCAAGATTTTTGGACTCTTTATGGGGCTCCTGATTTCCCTCACCCCTTTTGATAAGCCTCTCACCGGAGTTTCCACCTGCGCTGAACTGTTTCTGATCAGATCTACTATTACCAGCATGTATACCGTTTTTTTCTAGAAATCGAATATGACTTTAAGGCAAGTCAGTGTCTTGTCGTAGCAGACCTGTTAAGGTTATGTTAGATTGGACAATACCTGTATCAGCTTGAAGAGACATGTCTTGAACCATCTATGCAGCTTGACGGGACTGGAGTAAGTCTTCTTTATCAACATTAGCAGTGCCTTCTTTTAAAAAAAATTCTTTAAAACTAAAGTCTTTGCTAGCAACGACAATAAACATTTACTCGGTAAGTGATTGTGCGCTTTAACTAGGAAGGTGACAGATTGTGGAGGAAAGTGGCGGTTGATTGGAATGGGGTCAGTTCATATGGGTGGGGTCCTACGGTGGGCCGCTCTACTCATGGGTTGGGGTGGTGGAGGAATATTGCGCTTGGGTGGGGGAATTTCTCAAAGCTCGCCTCCTACCGGGTCGAGAATAGGAGTCACATCAGGTTTTGGAGGGATACTTGGGGGGAGGGGGAATCTCTGAAGGATCTCTTCCTAGGGATGTTTCGTATTGGGGGAGATAGAGAGGGGTCAGTTGAGGATCACAGTCGGATGATAAGGGATCGTTCGGTGTGGGTTCCGAAGTTTAGGAGAAAATTTTGGGATTGGGAACTAGAGGAGTCGGAGGAGTTCTTTGAGTGGTTGAATTTGGCGCCTGTTTCGTCCTTGGCGGCAGATGGATTGTGCTGGACGAGCTCTCATGATGATATTTTCTCTGTGAAGAAATACTAATATGTGTTGAGGGGACGTGGGGATGCTTTTTTCCATGAAAGCCCATCTGGATGAGTCACGCATCCCCCCCCCCCCCCCCCAAGGTTTGCTTCTTTGTGTGGACCGCTGCCAGACAGAAAATCTTGACTATGGAGGGGCTTCAGAGAAGAGGGAGGAGGTTGGCCAATAGATGTTGGTTATGTAAAACTAAGGAGGAGACGTCCAATCACCTTCTTCAACACTGTGAGGTGATTCGGGGTCTTTGGGACTTGTTCTTCTATTTATGTCAGATTCTTTGGATTATACCTTGTACGGTGTACGAGGTGATGACGGCTTGGAGGAGCCCTTTGGGTTGGATTGGCCCGCAGGTGGTCCGGAGGATGGTCCCTCATTGTACTTTTTTGGATCGTCTGGCAAGAGAGGAATAGGAGATGCTTTGAGGGGGTCGAGCTTGCTCCCTCTAATATTCGGTATAATTTTCCGAGCTTTCTTCTTACTTGGTATAGGAGGAGGCAGGATTCGTGGTTGTCTCTCTTTCTTGTGTTTTTTAAGCAGCTCTAGTGGCTAGGCTAGTCCGTTCTGGGCTACGAATTTTGATTTTTGTTTTGTATACTTCTTGTATAAGGGATTCCGCCCTAGGCGGGTTTGTTTTATTGAATCATTTGCTTATCAAAAAAAAAAGTTTGCATTACAAACTATATAGATTAGACTAAAATGGACATTGTTAGGAAACTTGCAATGGTGTTAATCTATATTAACCATCTTAAAAAAATAATGTTACATTGGCCCTGTCCAATTAATTTCCCATCGACTTTGTCATTTCACGCATGCTTTCTCTACACATATTATATAGGTTTTAAGTTTTCAAGGGTTAATGTCTTATTTTCTCTTACGTACTATATAGATTTGACAATAAATAAATGGATTAGCTACGATAATCCTATCATTGAATATGGAAGGCCAAGGCACTCCTGAAAGTGTCATTTTTTCAATAGATCGCGGCGAAGCAGACCATTTTGACGATAGAGGTCATGCAGGAGAGAAGGTAGTTAATGGCGAGTCGATTCTAATTGTGTAAGGAGGCGGTGGCGGAGGAGATGACCAATCATTTACTCCTGCATTATAGAGTGATGAGAGGTTTATAGGAGATTTTGCTATTGATAATCACCCAAAAGTGTTATTTTTATACCCCAAATAAACCCATTTTAATTGCTAGCTCTCGGTAAAATTTGCCTCATTTTTGTATTTGTCTATTTTGCAGGTCAATATGCAGTTGTGGTATCAAATTGTGCTAAATCAAAGAAATTACGGTAAAGTGGCAATCAAAAGCATTCGATGAAGAAAATCAAAGTGATCGTGAAGTTAGAAATCCTCTTTGAGCTCTCCCATATAAATACAGAGCCTAAACCGGGACCAAGCCATCACCTAAGCCCCGTGTATGTTTAGTTTATACTTTGATATTTTTTAGATTTTTATTTGAGTCGTGCTTATTTTTTTATGACTTTTATATTTTATTTGTGAGAGTATAGTTGTAAATATTAGGGTTCGTGTATTTTTTATTTTTTATTTTTTATGTGAGGTGTTTTATATTTTTATGTAAATATAATAGGTGTGTGCATTTTATTAGAGTTTTTTTATTTTATTTTTCATTATCTTATTTTATTTGTTTTTAGTTTTATGAGTTTAGTTTTTATTGTTTTTATTTGAGTCTTTTATTATTTTATAAGTTTGAATTCAATTTTTTAATTTTAATAAATTTTATTTTATAATTTTATAATTTTTATATTTTTTGGTTGAGTCGTATAGTTAATTTTAGTCTAATTAATTTGGTACAAAATAAATTCACATACACCCCATACAATACGCCACACATACACCCTAAAGCTACTCTCACTCACATTTTACTACAATGCACAACATATACACCCAAACAACCCCACACCTCATTTCAAATACAAAAATCCATTTACGATTCTCTATCTTCTCTCATCTCTTTCACCAAACAACCCACCATCCTCCTTCTCACTCATACCTCCATAACCATAACCAAAAACTACAAAAACACATATCAAACCCTTATCAAGCCACCATTTACCAACCGTCACCCACCCTGTAACCACCTGCGAATCTACCCTAGCCTCGTCGGCGTGACCCACCTGAACAACCCAGCTACTTCGGCCAACATCCAAGAAAAAACACTAGACCCGACCTTGTCCCCAACGAAACTGCTGGCAACCACACTGCCCAACACCCTCACCAGTACTTTCACTCAGTTTTACACCAATCAAACCCATGAACCAAACCTGCCTAATCCATCCTCCACCCTTTTGCCCCCACCTTAAACTGGCCAACTGCCACCTCTGGCGTACCTATACCTGCCTAGCTGACCCAAATGCAAATATATATATTTTGGGAAAGATAATTTATTTAAAACAAAGTAGTTAGTAATAGCCCCTCACCCGTGACTTACATCAAAGACTAGAAATATATGCTCCAATTTTATGGAAAGCATCTAGAATCTCTAAGCAATAGGAGTTTCTAGGACTACAAAGGGGTTTATTCTTAAATGCTAGTCTAATCTCACCACAAATTTGATTAAAACTAAAAGACCCCTACAAATTTCCAATATGTCCCTCTATCCATGTAAGATAGGGTTGGAAATTTTTAACACGATACGACCCAACACGAAATTGACATGAAATCAAAACAGCTTGTCATGTTCGGGCCAAACTTTTTTGGCCCACTGTCGAGTGGTGTCATGTTCGTGCTAGGGAATTGAATCGAAATTGTCCCGTTCTAACCCAATTGTAACACGATATGGGGCCCGATAAGGATCCCAAATTGACTCAATTGGACCCATTTGAGTGTTTTTTTTAATAATAGCACCTCCAATGGCTTAAAAAATAATTAAACCATAAATACATGGTATAAAAGAAAAATTTAACAAAAAAAAACTACCCACACTCGTATATTATATTCAATCGCATCTCTCTTTGAAAGAAAGAAAAAACAAAAATCGAATTAAAACAAAAATTGAATTCGCTCTCTCTAACGTTCAGACATCACGCCGCTCATGCCACCGTTCAGACTTCCCCATCGTCGTTCGATTTAACAACGGTAAGAACTCAAACCATTATAGAGTTTTTCGGTCAAAACCCTTTTTACACGATTACAAATCCGAAAAATTTACAACTGAGTTTACAATTTTCGATCAAAACTGAGACATCAAAAAGTTACACTTGAGTTTTGGTGTAACAACTTGAACCATTACAAACCCTCCTTACTAAGTTTACAATTTTCGGTCAGAACTGAGAACCCTCAAACCATTACAAAGTTTGTAATGGTCTATATAAATTGTTTATTTACAATTTTAACATATTTCCTTTTGTTCATCTTAATTTTTTTTTTTGTATAATCAGTTTTCTAATGGTTACTTTTTAACCTATTTGTTATCTTTCTTCGGTAGTGTATTTTTTATCCACGTTAGGCCATTAAATTGTTTAATCTTAAACCTCAAAATCTCTTAAAAAAATGTCAAACATTGACCCACCGTTTTAAACACCAAAAATGAGTTGATTTAAGTCCCCTCAAATGTTTAAACACAAAAATAAAAGTAAAAAAAACTTTTTTTTGATTTTATAAATAACCTCTCGCACAAGCAGTCCCGCATTTGGACTCCCGCACCTGAGTCTCTCTCTCTCTCCCTCAGAGTATATATATATAAATGTACACACACACATACAGTCAGGCTCTCCAACATAACTCCTACCAACATACCTATGAACATACCCATTTTTGAAATAGTAAAAAAAATATTTTTGAGATGGTAATTTTTATATGGATTATTGATATTTCAGTGTGCCCCTGTATAAAAAAACAAATGAAAATAATATTTTTCTTATTTTTAAAAAACAGGTAAACAAAACTGATAAAACTGTCAGTTTTTTTTTACCCTTTAAAAATAAAAACAAAAAACTGTTTTAAACATTTTAAAAATATTTTTAAAATAAAAATAAAACATGTTTACTGTTTTATTAAGTATTTTTTATTAATATTTTTTTTATCTAACAGTAAGCACTTTTTATTTTTACTTTTAAACCTCTTTAAATTTTTTAAAACATTTTTTTATTTTTATTTTTATTTTTGGGAAAAAAATTTTTTGTTATTTTAAAATAGTTAAAATATTTTTTTTATATTTGTAAAACTGTTTTTTATAAAATGTAAATTAGAAAAATAAGAAGGTCGACAATAATTATTGGCGGAAGTGTGGATTGCTACTCTTTACTGCAATTGTGTTCTTTATTCATATAAAAAAAACACTTATCACTACTCACTAGAACTATAGCCGTCACTGTTCTTGATGGTGCGTAGTCAACATGCTTAACCCGTGAGTGAAAAGGGTTAGATTGTCATTTATCATTTTCCTCATCCAAAGTGAAGCTCCAGAAGAAGTTATGGGAGCACTAATAGCGCTACCCTTATTTATTTCTTAAAATAAACTCTAATCACAAAAAGTACTTTATGTCCCAATCCTTTGTTCAAGAAATTTATTTATTATATTTTCTCGATGAACAAAGTTGCCTTCCATTTTTATTGACGCTGAAAATATAGTTGTTCTCATTTATTTTCTTATTTAGAGACGGAAAAATGTTACATAAAATGCAAAAACCGGTAAAAGTATTTTTTATCGTGTTTTCGCGACAAAAAATTGTGACGGTAGGGAACACAAACATTACAAAAAAATTGACCTGTTTTTGCGACGGATAAAGGTGACGGTACATTAAAATTAAGTTAAAAACTTTTGAGGTGTTAAAAATTTACGGTGAGTTAAAAACATTTATTTGGACGGACGTTGCTTTAATTATTAGGGTTCCTCTAATGCACACTAATTTGCATACACGGCAAACAAGAACCGGAGATATATCCACATCCCCATAAATTAATGCTGGGCACATCTTACGTTTTGGGGGGAATGTTAAGGTAACATATGGAGATATAATATATAGGATAAGTTTGTGTGGAAAATTCTCATAGTTAGTAATGTTCAGACGGGACTAACACTCATCAAAGAACCATTCAAGAAATGAAACCTATCCCCAAGCAATATAGAAATCTCTTCAGACATAAACATCACCTTGAGAAAACTATGGATAGTGATTTAAAATGCCATGTTAGGTATCTGCATACATGCAAGGTTTCTTTACATACAAACATGCCATCTGTATTCAATTGACTGTCATTCTAAAAATAATTGACTGCGTGTGAATTTTTGTACGGTAATTGCAAGGGGTTACCAATTCAGTTAAGAATTTAGTACTCTAAACAAATGGTGTGATGCACCAACCCGGTTTTGAGGCTTTCCAAACTAAATTATATATTTAATTTATCTTTGTACCATGGTGTACTTTTCATCCATACTTTAAATACTATTTCTTTGTGTCATGTAAATTATCTAATTTTATCACCACTTGAGGGAAGTAGACGACTATATATGTATAACCTTATACAAATCCAATGCGTCAGATATACAACTACAATAAACTTTCTTTTTTTTTTCCAAACAATATCATGGTTTAAGTTAATATACCTCAAACGCGAGGGCTTCATTTGAAATTGGCTCCTAAATCTAAGGCTTATCATTTATTTTAGCATATATGAATTCCACTTATATAAACTATAAAACTTAGTCCACAAGAAAACACATTTTGGAAAATCATATATGTTGTTACTTTCCGGGTGGGACTCCCCCCCCCCCCCCCCACCAAACGGTTTGGGATGTTTTTTTTAACTATTTTAATAATGGATGGTGAAAAAGCCTCTCCAATGGCACTAACAAACGCTAAAGAAGAAATCTTGCAAAAAAAAACTGCCTGAAGCAAATTTAAAAAAAAAACATTTAGGTCCTTCGATTTTTAGACCGCGTTCGCTTTCGGACGACGTTCCAATTGCCTTTCTCCGTTGTAGAATTTACATCTTTCGAAATAAGATCGGAATCCTCCGCAGACGCTGAATCAGGATTGGGGAGATCCATGAATAAATCAATGTCGCGATCGTCGGGAATTTGTACACTAATAGGATTATCTTGGGATAGAATGCAAATACATGCAAGCAAGTCTACACATGCTTAGTCACCAGGAGCTGTTCAAAGGAAGCTAAAATGTCACAACAACTTTGAGTTGTTATTTGTAACAGCTAGTTTTTCCTTTTATTTCTCCTTATTAGTTGTTAGCCGTTTTGTTTTTCCCTTATCAGTTCCAACGTTAAGTTTGTAAAGATGTATTATAAATAAGCTGCTATCTATGATGAATAAAGGCGAGCTAAAGTTGCATATTCTAATGTGAGTTCTGAGTTCTAAAATCTTTCATGGTATCAGAGCAGTAAAGCTCTCACGAGTAATCTCGATCCTGATATTCCGTTTCTCCGGCGGCGGTAGTCACCGTTCATTTCTACCGTCCGCCGGATTCAAAACTTTGGCATCTCCATCCTTAATCATTTGCTCAGTCAATAAGTTTTGTGCAACAAATCAAGCTCTCTCCAGATCCAATGCTTTATCATATCCACATGTTTGTATGGCCTTCTGTTGACGCTCATTCCTTGTCTTGCACCAGCTGAAAAGTTATTTTATTCTTTGAAAGAGATCATTTGGATCTGTTTTCACTCGTACAGAAATTCCAGCAACTTTGATCCCAAAGGTCATGATTTCTATAAAATCTCATGCACTAAACTGCTTTGCAAGAAAGCAAGCTTTATGTTTTTAGAAACAATGGCTACAAAATAGCTTTGCTGGAATATCATACACCTACCCCTTCCTTGTCATGGGAATTATAGCCAAGATCCTTTTCTTCATCATTCTCAGCAATATTGGCCTTCAGCAGATAAATTAGTCCCATATAAGGTTTAAGGTGATGACGTGGCTTTGCAAAAAAAAAAAATCTAAACAGACTTTCATGCTTTGTTAATTGGTGGGAATACATCCATCCGTCCGTATCTGGAATGAAAAAAAAAACATATCCAGATTTGTGGGAAGTTAGTCCACATTGAATTTTAAAAAAAAAAAAAAAAAATCATGTACCTAGTTCACATGATCTAAAATATCTATGGCCCCTGAATCCATCGTGATCAAGCCCAAGAAGCATAGAGCCTCTGAATCCATTGGAATCAAGCTCAGTTTGGCCCAAGAGTCCCATTACAGGTGTCGGTCCCGCCAAAACCGATAATTGAGCCCCTGAATCTTTTAAGATCAAGCTCATTTTGATAAAAAAAAAACAAAAAAAAGGCCCATTACAGGTGTCGGTCCAGCCAAAACCGTTGATTGAGCCTCTGAATTAATTTTGATCAAGCTAATTATGGTCTACGCGACCTTCTATTTTTTTAAGATGAATATCGCGCCCTAGTGTCTACTGCGGTGGAAATGATATGGGTTATGCTTATTCTCAAGGATCATGGTGTTAGTGGTGATCTTCTCAATCGGTTTGATTGCACTCAACATCAACTTATCCGAGATTTCAAAATCTACTGTTCAAGCTTAGGGTTTGTCTTCTACACACCCTTCGCTTGAGGGGGAATGTTAGAATGCAAATACATGCAAGCAAGTCTACACATGCTTAGTCACTAGGAGCTGTTCAAAGGAAGCTAAAATGTCAAAACAACTTTGGGTTGTTATTTGTAACAGCTAGTTTTTCCTTTTATTTCTCCTTATTAGTTGTTAGCCGTTTTGTTTTTTCCTTATCAGTTCCAACGTTAAATTTGTAAAGCTGTATTATAAATAAGCTGCTATCTATGATGAATAAAGGCGAGCTAAAGTTGCATATTCTAATGTGAGTTCTGAGTTCTAAAATCTTCCACTCGTCACTTGTATTAATATACTCTAAAGAGTCCTAGCTTGTGCACTTTTAAGATCTTTATCAAAATATGGAATCTCTAATAGATCATTACGCAACAAAAGCTTATCTCCTATTAATGCGATGGAATCGCCTTGAATTAAGAGATGAATATAACTTTGTTTTTTATTTTTCAACTTTTCACTTATATTATCCAACATTTTTTTCTAAAATATTTGAAGTATCAGAATTAAAAGTGACATTATCCTTTCCAAAATCTGTTGGGTCAAATCCATCCGAGATATATTGCACCATTTGAGCATTATTCATTTGACTTGCCGATTCTACAGGTCTTTCCATATAAATAACGGTTTGAGAGTTATTTTCTCTGAGATTTTCGGACTGTTTGTGGAACTCCTGATTTACCTCACCCCTTTTGGTAAGCCTCTCACCGGAGTTTCCACCTGCGCCGAAATATTTCTGATCAGATCTACTATTACCAGCATGTATATCATTTTTTTCCAGAAATCTAATACGACTTTAAGGCAAGTCTGTGTCTTCTCGTAGAAGACCTGTTGAGGTTATGTTAGATTGGACAATACCTGTATCAGCTTGAAGAGATATGTCTTGAACCATCTCTGCAGCTTGACAGGACTGGAGTAAGTCTGCTTTATCAACAGACGCAGTGCCTTCTTTTAAAAAAATTTCTTTAAAACCAAAGTCCTTGCTGGCAACGATAATAAAGCTTTACTCGGAAAGTGATTGTGGCGCTTTAACTGGGAAGGCGATAGATTGTGGAGGAAAGTGGTGGTTGCTTGGAATGGGGTCAATTCATATGGGTGGGGTCCTACGATGGGGCTCTCTAGTCATGGGTTGGGGTGGTGGAGGAATATTGCACTTGGGATTGGAAATTTCTCTAGGCTCACCTCTTACCGGCTCGAGACTAGGAGTCATATCAAGTTTTGGAGGGATACTTGGGGTGGGGAGGATCTTTAAAGGATCTCCTCCTAGGAATGTTTCGGATTAGGGGAGATAGAGAGGGGTCAATTGAGGATCACAGACGGATGATAAGGGATCGTTCGGTGTGGGTTCCGAAGATTAGGAGGAAATTTTAGGATTGAGAACTAGAGGAGTCGGAGGAGTTCTTTGGGTGGTTGAATTTGGCGCCTGTTTTGTCCCTGGTGGAAGATGGATTGAGGTGAACGAGCTCTCATGATGTTCATTTCTCTGTGAAGAAATACTATTATGTGTTGAGGGGACGCGAGGATGTTTTTTTCCCATGAAAGCCCATCTGGAAGAGTCATGCACCCCAAAGGTTTGCTTATTTGTGTGGACCGCTGCCAGACAGGCAATCTTGACTATGGACGGGCTTCAGAGAAGAGTGGGGAGGTTGTCCAGTAGATGTTGGTTATGTAACACTGAGGGGGAGACGTCGAATTACCTTCTTCAACACTGTCAGCTGATATAATTATTTCGGTTAAATATTTATATCTATTATAAAATATATTAAATAAATAATTAAAAATAGTTTTTGAACTATTTACATAGTAACAAACATATTTTATAAAGGGTTGGAGTGTTAAATTTTAAAGAAAGTAGCGTAACTAATACACGCTAGATTTAAAATGGTAATGTATGAATACTTAAATAATTTAAACTCTAGGGTTTATTTAAAATTGACTCCAAACTTTGATATTTATCATAAATTCTACAATACATATTTCACAACTGGGATATTAAATATGAACAAGGTAGAGCTAAATATTGTTATGTTTACAATGAATTTTGGAAGATAAGGGCATCCATATGTGTTTGACATATATGGTGATACAAGTCTTGAAAGCCAAAATGATCGAACTAAATAACTTCAGCTCTAAGATTTTAGGAGCAATATATGGACTCTTGCTCACGCCATCATGGAATAAAAATAATGAGGCAAATATATGTTGAGAATATAATGTCCTAATTACGAAAATAAAAACCCTCCACCATAGATTATATTTTCTTGGGGTCTTTCCACTCATTGTCAATTGATGTCGGATTTGATGCTCTAATATTAAGAATGTAATCAGGTCATTCATGACCCGCCAAACAATATTAAAGTCTTCACTACGGTATATATGATATGCTCACGTCACGCCACAAACGAGGTGGCGTGTTGAAGATATAAAGTCCCCAATGAAAAATTTTAAAAACTTGCACTATGATATATATATATATGATCATGGCCCCTCCACCCATTGTCAATTGATTTTGAGTTTGATGATCTACATTTAAAAATATAAAACATAATAAATTAAGAAAATCAAAACATAATTTGGTTTGGGACTATTTAATTGGAAGGTTTATAATTAATTAGGGGTAGCAATTTTAGACACGGCACGACTCGAAATTGTTCCGAAATTAACACGACTTGTCGTGTTCCTGTTTCATAACACGAAGTCATGTCGTGTTGTGCTCTTGTCTAAATTTAAACACAAAATCGACACGAAATTGACCCAAATAACACGACAATAATGACACGAAAACACGACATTAATGACCCAATTTGTGCACGTCTAAACGGAAAGCCCACTTGTCTTAAATCACATTCCCTCTTTTCATTTTAACTCCCATACTCAGTCGTTTTCTCTCAAACCAAAAGATAAGAAAATCCTTTAATCTCCATCCACTTCTCCCTTCCACCATCTTATCTCCATCTCCCCCCCCCCAAAAAAAAAGAAAAAAAACTCATCTACATGTTTCATCTCTCTCCATCTTACATCCCTGCAACACCAACACCAACTCTATCTCCATCTCCAACAGTTCCGATCGATTAAAAAAGGCACCGGAACACTGTAACAGTTTCGGTAAAAGAAACAAAAGTTTCGGTCGAGGAAAAAACCTGATCTCAACATCCCAACTCGATTTGTAAAAAACCCAATCTCAACATCCCAACACTCGTATATGAACTGTTTTTTTTTATTTTTTTGAAACACTGTATATATTGTAAAAATTTTGAACGATGTGTTCAACCCGATCTGTAATCTTACCCGATCCGTAAATTTTGAATTTATTTTTTGACCGTTGTATACATTTTTGAAATGGATATTGTTTATCATATGTTGTTGTTTTGTAATGGCTTAATTTTAATGTTTTTAGAAAGCTGTCCGGTGGAAGATTGATTTGAGTTTGGTTGGTTTGATTTTTCTTACATTGTTTGATTAAGATTTGACATTAGTTGGGTGAGAAAGTGCTAATAATATTTGTCAAAAAACAGAGTTTTTTAATCGCGTTTTCGTGTCTAATTGGATTGGAAAAAATTAATTGTATAACACGTGTTGTGTCGTGTTTTTTTTAGTCGTGTTCATGGCAGCTACAAAAAACAAGACTTCGTGTCATGTTGTGTCAAACAAAAATACGGCCCAATAGCACGATTTGCCACCCCTATAACTAATTATAATGGAAATGAGACCGACTTTTACCAATAGGCTTTCCATGTGGCTTGGATTGCCCAACTACCCTTATGCTACAATTGGTTGTCGACTCAACATGGGAGAGAGAAGAACGCAAGGTATTTTGAGGGTAAGGAAGTTGATCGACCTAGAATTAGACATCTATTTTTTTTGCTTGCTAATGGTCTGGTATAAAGAAAATCATAACACTTTTATTCCTATTTTTTGGGAGTTTTGGGCGGAGATGCATTGTGCTATGTAAGCCAGCACAGTGTCGTGGGCTCTTTCTTTTTGTTTGTTTTTGTATTCATCATGTATATGGGTTCCATCCCCTTGGTGTTTTCTTTCTATGAAATCTTTACTTATAAAAAAAATATATTTTTTTCTCCTTACAAGAGAAAGGCAATAACAAGTTTTTATACTTTTGATATCCAAATCCGCTTCGCACATAAGGGCTTAAATATATGGCATAACTCGTACTGTCAACTAGGTGATTATAGATTATCGAAGATATTTGTTTAAATTCTTACAATGAGTACTTTTTTTAACTGAATTATAATATTTATTTATGGGTAGCGCTATTAGCACTCCCAAATCTTCTTTCGGCGCTCCACTTTGCGTGATGAAAATGATAAATGGCAATCCAACCCTTTTCACACACGGGTTAAGCATGTTGACTAAGCACCACCAGGGATAGTGTGAACATGTTAGTATAAATTAATGACTAAAGTTCTAGTGAGAAGTGATAATGGTTTTTTTATATGAATAAAAAATACAATTGCACTAAAGAGTAGCAATCCACACTTCCTCCAGTAATTATTGGCGACCTTCTTATTTTTCAAATTTATATTGTGAAAAAACACTGTTTTAAAAATATAAAAAATATATTTTTGCTATTTTAAAATTAAAAACGAAAGTTTCCCAAAAAAAATTAGAAAAAACCTGTTTTCAAAAATTTTAAAATCTTTAAAAAATAAAAATAAAGCGTGTTCACTGTTTTATTGAATATTTTTTTTATAAAATGCGACACAATATGATTTTTTTTACTATTATGGTCAAGTAAAAGCGACGCACATGTTTTTTTTTACCAAACACAAACTCGATCCGATGTGTTGTGTATGTTTTATTTCGATCGTGTTTGTGTTTGATAAAAAAACAATAAAATTTCATGTTTGCGTTTGGTAAAAACAATATTATTTGTGTTTGGAAAAAAGCAATAACGTTTTGTATATTTTTTTTGAATTACAAAATGACTTAAATAGTACAACGCACTTGACATGCAGGTGGGTTACAAGCATAAGAGTTAATAAAATTATAGATGTGACGTTGTCACATGTGTTATTGTTGTTATTATTATCGTTATTTTTTAATTTAAGAGACCAATAGGTAGTGAGATATTTATTAATCGAAAATATTATTTAAATTATAAAAATAATTTAATTTTAATTAAAATTCTTATTAAAATATATTATTACTGTTAAAACATGGATAAAATAGAAGAAAATGACATAAAAAATTACATTAGTTTATTCTTTTAGTAAATCTATACTAACATGAGGTGGAATGAAATTCATATGATGAGAATCATTCTTATTCCAATTGCGTCTATTGTCATGAAGAACAATAGTTTATTTAGCATACAACGTTTAATAGGACAAGCAGATACTTAAAATATTCAGTAGAGCAATAACTTCTTTTGTTATAAGAGTTGATGTCACTCCCTTTGATTATGTGATAATTAAAACACAATATCAACTAACGAGGGAGAAAAATTAACCCTTATATAAAAAGATATGTTATAAATGTGGTAATAAGGAATATTTTTCCTGCTTAAGTTGTAGTTACTGAGAACTACTTTCAGTAGGGCCGCTGCCCTACAAAGTTGCCAGGAGGGTCGTAGTTGCAAGAAACGAACCACCACCCGTCGTTGCACCTAGCCCTAGCACACCCAACTCGAGCCGAGTTTCGCCAAACCACCTGTGTGTAGTGGAGACACTGTCGTCCGTTGATGCATGAGTTGGAGTTGTAGTTATAGTCATCTCTCTCACCCACCCACAATCCCACCGCCGCCCGCCCGGTAAAGTCACCGCTGCCCTTGGCTAGGTTCTCACCGTATGGCCCACTTGAATGCACAAGGTTGCAGTCACGGACCCTCTGATTCACATAATTTTGCGCGTAGGCTGCCACCGTGTTGTCCCATGCGATAGGCCCTACCCCCACCGCCCGACGAGCAGCGTTGTGGGCATTCACGTAATCTTGAGGGGAGTTTTGGGCTTGGGAACAAAGAGCCGTGGCTAAAACTACAAAGCAAACAACCACAATAGATCTTTTTGACGTCCCCATCACTTAATGATACAGATATCTTACGTTTTTGAATGAATGTTAAGGCAACATATCCAAGAGATATATATAGGATAACCTTGTGTGTACAGTTGGTAGAATCTTCAAACGGGACTAACACTCAACGAGGAACCATTCAAGAAATTAACCCTATCCCCAAGCAATATAGAAATCTTTTCAGACAAAGACACATAGCCATCACCTTGAGAAAGCGATGGATAGTATCTGTTAAAACAATTACATACATGGAAGGTTTCTTTACATATAAACATGTGCGGTAGAATCAGTTGACTTGCTTATTCAAACATAAATAATATCCGCTTCAAGGATTTACTTATTTACTATATACGGAGTAATTTAGTACTCTCAACATATGGTGTGATGCAACTCATTGGTTTTTAAGCTTAGCAAAAATGAAACAATCTACCTTATTTTATCTTTCTTATGTAGTCTATTTTTTATCCACGTTAGGCCATTAAATTGTTTAATCTTAAACCTCAAAATCTCTTAAAAAAATGTCAAATATTGACCCACCGTTTTAAAACACCAAAAAATGAGTTGATTTATGTCCCCTCAAATGTTTAAACACAAAAATAAAAGTAAAAAAACTTTTTTTTGATTTTATAAATAACCTCTCGCACAAGCAGTCCCGCATTTGGACTCCCGCACCTGAGTCTCTCTCTCTCTCTCCCTCAGAGTAGACACACACACACATATCGTCAGGGTCTCCAACATACCTCCTACTAACATACCTATGAACATACCCGTTTTTGAAATAGTAAAAAAAAAAAAATTGAGATGGTACTTTTTATATGGATTCGTGATATTGCAGTGTACCCCTGTATAAATAACCAAATGAAAATAATATTTCTTCTTATTTTTAAAAAATAGGTAAAAAAAACTAACAGTTTTACACTTTAAAACTGTCAGTTTTTTTTTACCCTTTAAAAATAAAAATATGAAACTGTTTTAAACATTTTAAAAATATTTTTAAAATAAAAATAAAACTTGTTTACTGTTTTATTAAGTATTTTTTTATAATATTTTTTTTATCTAACAGTAAACATGTTTTATTTTTACTTTTAAACATTTTTAAATTTTTTAAGACATTTTTTTATTTTAATTTTTATTTTTGGGAAACTTTTTTTGGTTATTTTAAAGTAGTCAAAATATTTTTTTTTATATTTGTAAAACAGTTTTTCATAAAATGTAAATTTGAAAAATAAGAAGGTCGCCAATAATTATTGGCGGAAGTGTGGATTGCTACTTTTTACTGCCATCGTATTTTTTATTCATATAAAAAAAACACTTATCACTACTCACTAGAAGTATAGTCATTAATTTATACTAACATGTTCTCACTATTCTTGATGGTGCTTAGTCAACATGCTTAACCCGTGTGAGTAAAAAGGGTTAGATTGTCATTTATCATTTTCCTCATTCAAAGTGGAGCTCCAGAAGAAATTATGGGAGCACTAATAGTGCTACCCTTATTTATTTCTTAAAATAAACTCTTATCACAAAAACTACTTTATGTCCCAATCCTTTGTTCAAGAAATTTATTTAATAAATTTTCTCGATAAACAAAGTTGCGCTCGATTTTTATTGACGCTGAAAATATAGTTGTTCCCATTTATTTTCTTATTTAGAGACGGAAAAATGTTACATGAAATGCAAAAGCTGGTAAAAGTATTTTTTTTTCTCGAGTTTTCGCGACAAAAAATTGTGACCGTAGGGAACACAAACATTACAAAAAAATTGAACTGTTTTTGCGACGGATAAAGGTGACGGTACATTAAAATTAAGTTAAAAACTTTTGCGGTGTTAAAAATTTACGGTGAGTAAAAAAGATTTCTTTGGACGGACGTTGCTTTAATTATTAGGGTTCCTCTAATGCACACTAATTTGCATACATGGCCAACAAGAACCGGAGATATATCCACATCCCCATTAATTAATGCTAGGCATATCTTACGTTTTGGGGGGAATGCTAAGGCAGCATATGGAGATATAATATATAGGATAAGTTTGTGTGGAAAATTCTCATAGTTAGTAATGTTCACACGGGACTAACACTCATCAAAGAACCATTCAAGAAATGAAACCTATCCCCAAGCAAGGTTTAAAATGCCATGTCGTTAGGTATCTGCATACATGCAAGGTTTCTTTACATATAAACATATGTAAATTATCTAATTTTATATTTACTTTATCTTTGTACCATGGTGTACCAATTCAGTTAAGAATTTAGTACTCTCAACAAATGGTGTGATGCACCAACCCGGTTTTGAGGTTTTCCAAATCTGAATTATATATTTACTTTATCTTTGTACCATGGTGTACTTTTCATCCATACTTTAAATACTATTTCTTTGTGTCATGTAAATTATCTAATTTTATCACCACTTGATGGAAGTAGACGACGATATAAGTATAACCTTATACAAATCCAATGCGTCAGATCTACAACTACAATTAACTTGCTTTTTTTTTCCAAACAATAACATCATGGTTTAAGTTAATATACCTCAAACGCGAGGGCTTCATTTGAAATTGACTCCTAAATTTAAGGCTTATCATTTATTTTAGCATATATGAATTCCACTTATATAAACTATAAAACTTAGTCCACAAGAAAACACATTTTGGAAAATCATATATGTTGTTTATTTCAGGGTGGGACTTTTTTTTTAAAATTATTTTATTAATAGAGGGAGAAAAAACCTCTCCAAGGGCACTAACAAACGCTAAAGCAGAAATCTTGCAAAAAAGAAACAACTACCTAAAGTAAATTTTAAAAAAAAACATTTAGGTCCTTCGATTTCTAGACCGTGTTCGCTTTCGGACGACGTTCCAGTTGCCTTTTCCACAGTAAAATTTACATCTTTGGAAATAAGATCGAAATCCTTCGCAGACGCTGAATCAAGTTTGGGGAGATCCACGAATAAATCAATGCCGCGATCGTCGTGAATTTTTACACTAGTAGGATTAACTTGGGATAACTCGTCACTTGTATTAATATACTCTAAAGGAGTCATAACTTCAGCACTTTTAGGGTCTTCATAAGAATATGGAATCTCAAATATATCATTAAGCAACACAAACTTATCTCCTATTAATACGATAGAATCACCTAGAAATAAGTGATGAATATAACTTTGTTTTTTATTTTTAAACTTTCCACTTATATTATCCAACGTTTTTTCCGAAATATTTGAAGTATCAAAATTAAAAGTGACATTATCCTTTCCAAAATCTGTTGAGTCAAATCCATTCGAGATATATTGCACCATTTGAGCATTATTCATTTGACTTGCCGATTCTACAGGGCTAACTTCCATATAATTAACTGTTTGAGAGTTATTTGCTCCAAGATTTTTGGACTCTTTATGGGGCTCCTGATTTCCCTCACCCCTTTTGATAAGCCTCTCACCGGAGTTTCCACCTGCGCTGAACTGTTTCTGATCAGATCTACTATTACCAGCATGTATACCGTTTTTTTCTAGAAATCGAATATGACTTTAAGGCAAGTCAGTGTCTTGTCGTAGCAGACCTGTTAAGGTTATGTTAGATTGGACAATACCTGTATCAGCTTGAAGAGACATGTCTTGAACCATCTATGCAGCTTGACGGGACTGGAGTAAGTCTTCTTTATCAACATTAGCAGTGCCTTCTTTTAAAAAAAATTCTTTAAAACTAAAGTCTTTGCTAGCAACGACAATAAACATTTACTCGGTAAGTGATTGTGCGCTTTAACTAGGAAGGTGACAGATTGTGGAGGAAAGTGGCGGTTGATTGGAATGGGGTCAGTTCATATGGGTGGGGTCCTACGGTGGGCCGCTCTACTCATGGGTTGGGGTGGTGGAGGAATATTGCGCTTGGGTGGGGGAATTTCTCAAAGCTCGCCTCCTACCGGGTCGAGAATAGGAGTCACATCAGGTTTTGGAGGGATACTTGGGGGGAGGGGGAATCTCTGAAGGATCTCTTCCTAGGGATGTTTCGTATTGGGGGAGATAGAGAGGGGTCAGTTGAGGATCACAGTCGGATGATAAGGGATCGTTCGGTGTGGGTTCCGAAGTTTAGGAGAAAATTTTGGGATTGGGAACTAGAGGAGTCGGAGGAGTTCTTTGAGTGGTTGAATTTGGCGCCTGTTTCGTCCTTGGCGGCAGATGGATTGTGCTGGACGAGCTCTCATGATGATATTTTCTCTGTGAAGAAATACTAATATGTGTTGAGGGGACGTGGGGATGCTTTTTTCCATGAAAGCCCATCTGGATGAGTCACGCATCCCCCCCCCCCCCCCCCCAAGGTTTGCTTCTTTGTGTGGACCGCTGCCAGACAGAAAATCTTGACTATGGAGGGGCTTCAGAGAAGAGGGAGGAGGTTGGCCAATAGATGTTGGTTATGTAAAACTAAGGAGGAGACGTCCAATCACCTTCTTCAACACTGTGAGGTGATTCGGGGTCTTTGGGACTTGTTCTTCTATTTATGTCAGATTCTTTGGATTATACCTTGTACGGTGTACGAGGTGATGACGGCTTGGAGGAGCCCTTTGGGTTGGATTGGCCCGCAGGTGGTCCGGAGGATGGTCCCTCATTGTACTTTTTTGGATCGTCTGGCAAGAGAGGAATAGGAGATGCTTTGAGGGGGTCGAGCTTGCTCCCTCTAATATTCGGTATAATTTTCCGAGCTTTCTTCTTACTTGGTATAGGAGGAGGCAGGATTCGTGGTTGTCTCTCTTTCTTGTGTTTTTTAAGCAGCTCTAGTGGCTAGGCTAGTCCGTTCTGGGCTACGAATTTTGATTTTTGTTTTGTATACTTCTTGTATAAGGGATTCCGCCCTAGGCGGGTTTGTTTTATTGAATCATTTGCTTATCAAAAAAAAAAGTTTGCATTACAAACTATATAGATTAGACTAAAATGGACATTGTTAGGAAACTTGCAATGGTGTTAATCTATATTAACCATCTTAAAAAAATAATGTTACATTGGCCCTGTCCAATTAATTTCCCATCGACTTTGTCATTTCACGCATGCTTTCTCTACACATATTATATAGGTTTTAAGTTTTCAAGGGTTAATGTCTTATTTTCTCTTACGTACTATATAGATTTGACAATAAATAAATGGATTAGCTACGATAATCCTATCATTGAATATGGAAGGCCAAGGCACTCCTGAAAGTGTCATTTTTTCAATAGATCGCGGCGAAGCAGACCATTTTGACGATAGAGGTCATGCAGGAGAGAAGGTAGTTAATGGCGAGTCGATTCTAATTGTGTAAGGAGGCGGTGGCGGAGGAGATGACCAATCATTTACTCCTGCATTATAGAGTGATGAGAGGTTTATAGGAGATTTTGCTATTGATAATCACCCAAAAGTGTTATTTTTATACCCCAAATAAACCCATTTTAATTGCTAGCTCTCGGTAAAATTTGCCTCATTTTTGTATTTGTCTATTTTGCAGGTCAATATGCAGTTGTGGTATCAAATTGTGCTAAATCAAAGAAATTACGGTAAAGTGGCAATCAAAAGCATTCGATGAAGAAAATCAAAGTGATCGTGAAGTTAGAAATCCTCTTTGAGCTCTCCCATATAAATACAGAGCCTAAACCGGGACCAAGCCATCACCTAAGCCCCGTGTATGTTTAGTTTATACTTTGATATTTTTTAGATTTTTATTTGAGTCGTGCTTATTTTTTTATGACTTTTATATTTTATTTGTGCGAGTATAGTTGTAAATATTAGGGTTCGTGTATTTTTTATTTTTTATTTTTTATGTGAGGTGTTTTATATTTTTATGTAAATATAATACGTGTGTGCATTTTATTAGAGTTTTTTTATTTTATTTTTCATTATCTTATTTTATTTGTTTTTAGTTTTATGAGTTTAGTTTTTATTGTTTTTATTTGAGTCTTTTATTATTTTATAAGTTTGAATTCAATTTTTTAATTTTAATAAATTTTATTTTATAATTTTATAATTTTTATATTTTTTGGTTGAGTCGTATAGTTAATTTTAGTCTAATTAATTTGGTACAAAATAAATTCACATACACCCCATACAATACGCCACACATACACCCTAAAGCTACTCTCACTCACATTTTACTACAATGCACAACATATACACCCAAACAACCCCACACCTCATTTCAAATACAAAAATCCATTTACGATTCTCTATCTTCTCTCATCTCTTTCACCAAACAACCCACCATCCTCCTTCTCACTCATACCTCCATAACCATAACCAAAAACTACAAAAACACATATCAAACCCTTATCAAGCCACCATTTACCAACCGTCACCCACCCTGTAACCACCTGCGAATCTACCCTAGCCTCGTCGGCGTGACCCACCTGAACAACCCAGCTACTTCGGCCAACATCCAAGAAAAAACACTAGACCCGACCTTGTCCCCAACGAAACTGCTGGCAACCACACTGCCCAACACCCTCACCAGTACTTTCACTCAGTTTTACACCAATCAAACCCATGAACCAAACCTGCCTAATCCATCCTCCACCCTTTTGCCCCCACCTTAAACTGGCCAACTGCCACCTCTGGCGTACCTATACCTGCCTAGCTGACCCAAATGCAAATATATATATTTTGGGAAAGATAATTTATTTAAAACAAAGTAGTTAGTAATAGCCCCTCACCCGTGACTTACATCAAAGACTAGAAATATATGCTCCAATTTTATGGAAAGCATCTAGAATCTCTAAGCAATAGGAGTTTCTAGGACTACAAAGGGGTTTATTCTTAAATGCTAGTCTAATCTCACCACAAATTTGATTAAAACTAAAAGACCCCTACAAATTTCCAATATGTCCCTCTATCCATGTAAGATAGGGGTGGAAATTTTTAACACGATACGACCCAACACGAAATTGACATGAAATCAAAACAGCTTGTCATGTTCGGGCCAAACTTTTTTGGCCCACTGTCGAGTGGTGTCATGTTCGTGCTAGGGAATTGAATCGAAATTGTCCCGTTCTAACCCAATTGTAACACGATATGGGGCCCGATAAGGATCCCAAATTGACTCAATTGGACCCATTTGAGTGTTTTTTTTAATAATAGCACCTCCAATGGCTTAAAAAATAATTAAACCATAAATACATGGTATAAAAGAAAAATTTAACAAAAAAAAACTACCCACACTCGTATATTATATTCAATCGCATCTCTCTTTGAAAGAAAGAAAAAACAAAAATCGAATTAAAACAAAAATTGAATTCGCTCTCTCTAACGTTCAGACATCACGCCGCTCATGCCACCGTTCAGACTTCCCCATCGTCGTTCGATTTAACAACGGTAAGAACTCAATCCATTATAGAGTTTTTCGGTCAAAACCCTTTTTACACGATTACAAATCCGAAAAATTTACAACTGAGTTTACAATTTTCGATCAAAACTGAGACATCAAAAAGTTACACTTGAGTTTTGGTGTAACAACTTGAACCATTACAAACCCTCCTTACTAAGTTTACAATTTTCGGTCAGAACTGAGAACCCTCAAACCATTACAAAGTTTGTAATGGTCTATATAAATTGTTTATTTACAATTTTAACATATTTCCTTTTGTTCATCTTAATTTTTTTTTTGTATAATCAGTTTTCTAATGGTTACTTTTTAACCTATTTGTTATCTTTCTTCGGTAGTGTATTTTTTATCCACGTTAGGCCATTAAATTGTTTAATCTTAAACCTCAAAATCTCTTAAAAAAATGTCAAACATTGACCCACCGTTTTAAACACCAAAAATGAGTTGATTTAAGTCCCCTCAAATGTTTAAACACAAAAATAAAAGTAAAAAAAACTTTTTTTTGATTTTATAAATAACCTCTCGCACAAGCAGTCCCGCATTTGGACTCCCGCACCTGAGTCTCTCTCTCTCTCCCTCAGAGTATATATATATAAATGTACACACACACATACAGTCAGGCTCTCCAACATAACTCCTACCAACATACCTATGAACATACCCATTTTTGAAATAGTAAAAAAAATATTTTTGAGATGGTAATTTTTATATGGATTATTGATATTTCAGTGTGCCCCTGTATAAAAAAACAAATGAAAATAATATTTTTCTTATTTTTAAAAAACAGGTAAACAAAACTGATAAAACTGTCAGTTTTTTTTTACCCTTTAAAAATAAAAACAAAAAACTGTTTTAAACATTTTAAAAATATTTTTAAAATAAAAATAAAACATGTTTACTGTTTTATTAAGTATTTTTTATTAATATTTTTTTTATCTAACAGTAAGCACTTTTTATTTTTACTTTTAAACCTCTTTAAATTTTTTAAAACATTTTTTTATTTTTATTTTTATTTTTGGGAAAAAAATTTTTTGTTATTTTAAAATAGTTAAAATATTTTTTTTATATTTGTAAAACTGTTTTTTATAAAATGTAAATTAGAAAAATAAGAAGGTCGACAATAATTATTGGCGGAAGTGTGGATTGCTACTCTTTACTGCAATTGTGTTCTTTATTCATATAAAAAAAACACTTATCACTACTCACTAGAACTATAGCCGTCACTGTTCTTGATGGTGCGTAGTCAACATGCTTAACCCGTGAGTGAAAAGGGTTAGATTGTCATTTATCATTTTCCTCATCCAAAGTGAAGCTCCAGAAGAAGTTATGGGAGCACTAATAGCGCTACCCTTATTTATTTCTTAAAATAAACTCTAATCACAAAAAGTACTTTATGTCCCAATCCTTTGTTCAAGAAATTTATTTATTATATTTTCTCGATGAACAAAGTTGCCTTCCATTTTTATTGACGCTGAAAATATAGTTGTTCTCATTTATTTTCTTATTTAGAGACGGAAAAATGTTACATAAAATGCAAAAACCGGTAAAAGTATTTTTTATCGTGTTTTCGCGACAAAAAATTGTGACGGTAGGGAACACAAACATTACAAAAAAATTGACCTGTTTTTGCGACGGATAAAGGTGACGGTACATTAAAATTAAGTTAAAAACTTTTGAGGTGTTAAAAATTTACGGTGAGTTAAAAACATTTATTTGGACGGACGTTGCTTTAATTATTAGGGTTCCTCTAATGCACACTAATTTGCATACACGGCAAACAAGAACCGGAGATATATCCACATCCCCATAAATTAATGCTGGGCACATCTTACGTTTTGGGGGGAATGTTAAGGTAACATATGGAGATATAATATATAGGATAAGTTTGTGTGGAAAATTCTCATAGTTAGTAATGTTCAGACGGGACTAACACTCATCAAAGAACCATTCAAGAAATGAAACCTATCCCCAAGCAATATAGATATCTCTTCAGACATAAACATCACCTTGAGAAAACTATGGATAGTGATTTAAAATGCCATGTTAGGTATCTGCATACATGCAAGGTTTCTTTACATACAAACATGCCATCTGTATTCAATTGACTGTCATTCTAAAAATAATTGACTGCGTGTGAATTTTTGTACGGTAATTGCAAGGGGTTACCAATTCAGTTAAGAATTTAGTACTCTAAACAAATGGTGTGATGCACCAACCCGGTTTTGAGGCTTTCCAAACTAAATTATATATTTAATTTATCTTTGTACCATGGTGTACTTTTCATCCATACTTTAAATACTATTTCTTTGTGTCATGTAAATTATCTAATTTTATCACCACTTGAGGGAAGTAGACGACTATATATGTATAACCTTATACAAATCCAATGCGTCAGATATACAACTACAATAAACTTTCTTTTTTTTTTCCAAACAATATCATGGTTTAAGTTAATATACCTCAAACGCGAGGGCTTCATTTGAAATTGGCTCCTAAATCTAAGGCTTATCATTTATTTTAGCATATATGAATTCCACTTATATAAACTATAAAACTTAGTCCACAAGAAAACACATTTTGGAAAATCATATATGTTGTTACTTTCCGGGTGGGACTCCCCCCCCCCCCCCCCCCACCAAACGGTTTGGGATGTTTTTTTTAACTATTTTAATAATGGATGGTGAAAAAGCCTCTCCAATGGCACTAACAAACGCTAAAGAAGAAATCTTGCAAAAAAAAACTGCCTGAAGCAAATTTAAAAAAAAAACATTTAGGTCCTTCGATTTTTAGACCGCGTTCGCTTTCGGACGACGTTCCAATTGCCTTTCTCCGTTGTAGAATTTACATCTTTCGAAATAAGATCGGAATCCTCCGCAGACGCTGAATCAGGATTGGGGAGATCCATGAATAAATCAATGTCGCGATCGTCGGGAATTTGTACACTAATAGGATTATCTTGGGATAGAATGCAAATACATGCAAGCAAGTCTACACATGCTTAGTCACCAGGAGCTGTTCAAAGGAAGCTAAAATGTCACAACAACTTTGAGTTGTTATTTGTAACAGCTAGTTTTTCCTTTTATTTCTCCTTATTAGTTGTTAGCCGTTTTGTTTTTCCCTTATCAGTTCCAACGTTAAGTTTGTAAAGATGTATTATAAATAAGCTGCTATCTATGATGAATAAAGGCGAGCTAAAGTTGCATATTCTAATGTGAGTTCTGAGTTCTAAAATCTTTCATGGTATCAGAGCAGTAAAGCTCTCACGAGTAATCTCGATCCTGATATTCCGTTTCTCCGGCGGCGGTAGTCACCGTTCATTTCTACCGTCCGCCGGATTCAAAACTTTGGCATCTCCATCCTTAATCATTTGCTCAGTCAATAAGTTTTGTGCAACAAATCAAGCTCTCTCCAGATCCAATGCTTTATCATATCCACATGTTTGTATGGCCTTCTGTTGACGCTCATTCCTTGTCTTGCACCAGCTGAAAAGTTATTTTATTCTTTGAAAGAGATCATTTGGATCTGTTTTCACTCGTACAGAAATTCCAGCAACTTTGATCCCAAAGGTCATGATTTCTATAAAATCTCATGCACTAAACTGCTTTGCAAGAAAGCAAGCTTTATGTTTTTAGAAACAATGGCTACAAAATAGCTTTGCTGGAATATCATACACCTACCCCTTCCTTGTCATGGGAATTATAGCCAAGATCCTTTTCTTCATCATTCTCAGCAATATTGGCCTTCAGCAGATAAATTAGTCCCATATAAGGTTTAAGGTGATGACGTGGCTTTGCAAAAAAAAAAAATCTAAACAGACTTTCATGCTTTGTTAATTGGTGGGAATACATCCATCCGTCCGTATCTGGAATGAAAAAAAAAACATATCCAGATTTGTGGGAAGTTAGTCCACATTGAATTTTAAAAAAAAAAAAAAAAAATCATGTACCTAGTTCACATGATCTAAAATATCTATGGCCCCTGAATCCATCGTGATCAAGCCCAAGAAGCATAGAGCCTCTGAATCCATTGGAATCAAGCTCAGTTTGGCCCAAGAGTCCCATTACAGGTGTCGGTCCCGCCAAAACCGATAATTGAGCCCCTGAATCTTTTAAGATCAAGCTCATTTTGATAAAAAAAAAACAAAAAAAAGGCCCATTACAGGTGTCGGTCCAGCCAAAACCGTTGATTGAGCCTCTGAATTAATTTTGATCAAGCTAATTATGGTCTACGCGACCTTCTATTTTTTTAAGATGAATATCGCGCCCTAGTGTCTACTGCGGTGGAAATGATATGGGTTATGCTTATTCTCAAGGATCATGGTGTTAGTGGTGATCTTCTCAATCGGTTTGATTGCACTCAACATCAACTTATCCGAGATTTCAAAATCTACTGTTCAAGCTTAGGGTTTGTCTTCTACACACCCTTCGCTTGAGGGGGAATGTTAGAATGCAAATACATGCAAGCAAGTCTACACATGCTTAGTCACTAGGAGCTGTTCAAAGGAAGCTAAAATGTCAAAACAACTTTGGGTTGTTATTTGTAACAGCTAGTTTTTCCTTTTATTTCTCCTTATTAGTTGTTAGCCGTTTTGTTTTTTCCTTATCAGTTCCAACGTTAAATTTGTAAAGCTGTATTATAAATAAGCTGCTATCTATGATGAATAAAGGCGAGCTAAAGTTGCATATTCTAATGTGAGTTCTGAGTTCTAAAATCTTCCACTCGTCACTTGTATTAATATACTCTAAAGAGTCCTAGCTTGTGCACTTTTAAGATCTTTATCAAAATATGGAATCTCTAATAGATCATTACGCAACAAAAGCTTATCTCCTATTAATGCGATGGAATCGCCTTGAATTAAGAGATGAATATAACTTTGTTTTTTATTTTTCAACTTTTCACTTATATTATCCAACATTTTTTTCTAAAATATTTGAAGTATCAGAATTAAAAGTGACATTATCCTTTCCAAAATCTGTTGGGTCAAATCCATCCGAGATATATTGCACCATTTGAGCATTATTCATTTGACTTGCCGATTCTACAGGTCTTTCCATATAAATAACGGTTTGAGAGTTATTTTCTCTGAGATTTTCGGACTGTTTGTGGAACTCCTGATTTACCTCACCCCTTTTGGTAAGCCTCTCACCGGAGTTTCCACCTGCGCCAAAATATTTCTGATCAGATCTACTATTACCAGCATGTATATCATTTTTTTCCAGAAATCTAATACGACTTTAAGGCAAGTCTGTGTCTTCTCGTAGAAGACCTGTTGAGGTTATGTTAGATTGGACAATACCTGTATCAGCTTGAAGAGATATGTCTTGAACCATCTCTGCAGCTTGACAGGACTGGAGTAAGTCTGCTTTATCAACAGACGCAGTGCCTTCTTTTAAAAAAATTTCTTTAAAACCAAAGTCCTTGCTGGCAACGATAATAAAGCTTTACTCGGAAAGTGATTGTGGCGCTTTAACTGGGAAGGCGATAGATTGTGGAGGAAAGTGGTGGTTGCTTGGAATGGGGTCAATTCATATGGGTGGGGTCCTACGATGGGGCTCTCTAGTCATGGGTTGGGGTGGTGGAGGAATATTGCACTTGGGATTGGAAATTTCTCTAGGCTCACCTCTTACCGGCTCGAGACTAGGAGTCATATCAAGTTTTGGAGGGATACTTGGGGTGGGGAGGATCTTTAAAGGATCTCCTCCTAGGAATGTTTCGGATTAGGGGAGATAGAGAGGGGTCAATTGAGGATCACAGACGGATGATAAGGGATCGTTCGGTGTGGGTTCCGAAGATTAGGAGGAAATTTTAGGATTGAGAACTAGAGGAGTCGGAGGAGTTCTTTGGGTGGTTGAATTTGGCGCCTGTTTTGTCCCTGGTGGAAGATGGATTGAGGTGAACGAGCTCTCATGATGTTCATTTCTCTGTGAAGAAATACTATTATGTGTTGAGGGGACGCGAGGATGTTTTTTTCCCATGAAAGCCCATCTGGAAGAGTCATGCACCCCAAAGGTTTGCTTATTTGTGTGGACCGCTGCCAGACAGGCAATCTTGACTATGGACGGGCTTCAGAGAAGAGTGGGGAGGTTGTCCAGTAGATGTTGGTTATGTAACACTGAGGGGGAGACGTCGAATTACCTTCTTCAACACTGTCAGCTGATATAATTATTTCGGTTAAATATTTATATCTATTATAAAATATATTAAATAAATAATTAAAAATAGTTTTTGAACTATTTACATAGTAACAAACATATTTTATAAAGGGTTGGAGTGTTAAATTTTAAAGAAAGTAGCGTAACTAATACACGCTAGATTTAAAATGGTAATGTATGAATACTTAAATAATTTAAACTCTAGGGTTTATTTAAAATTGACTCCAAACTTTGATATTTATCATAAATTCTACAATACATATTTCACAACTGGGATATTAAATATGAACAAGGTAGAGCTAAATATTGTTATGTTTACAATGAATTTTGGAAGATAAGGGCATCCATATGTGTTTGACATATATGGTGATACAAGTCTTGAAAGCCAAAATGATCGAACTAAATAACTTCAGCTCTAAGATTTTAGGAGCAATATATGGACTCTTGCTCACGCCATCATGGAATAAAAATAATGAGGCAAATATATGTTGAGAATATAATGTCCTAATTACGAAAATAAAAACCCTCCACCATAGATTATATTTTCTTGGGGTCTTTCCACTCATTGTCAATTGATGTCGGATTTGATGCTCTAATATTAAGAATGTAATCAGGTCATTCATGACCCGCCAAACAATATTAAAGTCTTCACTACGGTATATATGATATGCTCACGTCACGCCACAAACGAGGTGGCGTGTTGAAGATATAAAGTCCCCAATGAAAAATTTTAAAAACTTGCACTATGATATATATATATATGATCATGGCCCCTCCACCCATTGTCAATTGATTTTGAGTTTGATGATCTACATTTAAAAATATAAAACATAATAAATTAAGAAAATCAAAACATAATTTGGTTTGGGACTATTTAATTGGAAGGTTTATAATTAATTAGGGGTAGCAATTTTAGACACGGCACGACTCGAAATTGTTCCGAAATTAACACGACTTGTCGTGTTCCTGTTTCATAACACGAAGTCATGTCGTGTTGTGCTCTTGTCTAAATTTAAACACAAAATCGACACGAAATTGACCCAAATAACACGACAATAATGACACGAAAACACGACATTAATGACCCAATTTGTGCACGTCTAAACGGAAAGCCCACTTGTCTTAAATCACATTCCCTCTTTTCATTTTAACTCCCATACTCAGTCGTTTTCTCTCAAACCAAAAGATAAGAAAATCCTTTAATCTCCATCCACTTCTCCCTTCCACCATCTTATCTCCATCTCCCCCCCCCCCAAAAAAAAAGAAAAAAAACTCATCTACATGTTTCATCTCTCTCCATCTTACATCCCTGCAACACCAACACCAACTCTATCTCCATCTCCAACAGTTCCGATCGATTAAAAAAGGCACCGGAACACTGTAACAGTTTCGGTAAAAGAAACAAAAGTTTCGGTCGAGGAAAAAACCTGATCTCAACATCCCAACTCGATTTGTAAAAAACCCAATCTCAACATCCCAACACTCGTATATGAACTGTTTTTTTTTATTTTTTTGAAACACTGTATATATTGTAAAAATTTTGAACGATGTGTTCAACCCGATCTGTAATCTTACCCGATCCGTAAATTTTGAATTTATTTTTTGACCGTTGTATACATTTTTGAAATGGATATTGTTTATCATATGTTGTTGTTTTGTAATGGCTTAATTTTAATGTTTTTAGAAAGCTGTCCGGTGGAAGATTGATTTGAGTTTGGTTGGTTTGATTTTTCTTACATTGTTTGATTAAGATTTGACATTAGTTGGGTGAGAAAGTGCTAATAATATTTGTCAAAAAACAGAGTTTTTTAATCGCGTTTTCGTGTCTAATTGGATTGGAAAAAATTAATTGTATAACACGTGTTGTGTCGTGTTTTTTTTAGTCGTGTTCATGGCAGCTACAAAAAACAAGACTTCGTGTCATGTTGTGTCAAACAAAAATACGGCCCAATAGCACGATTTGCCACCCCTATAACTAATTATAATGGAAATGAGACCGA
The DNA here is from genome assembly GCA_949130495.1 of Sambucus nigra. NCBI lineage: Eukaryota > Viridiplantae > Streptophyta > Magnoliopsida > Dipsacales > Adoxaceae > Sambucus > Sambucus nigra. The sequence goes on along the minus strand of OX422215.1, from coordinate 655,349,271 downwards.
CTTTTACCAATAGGCTTTCCATGTGGCTTGGATTGCCCAACTACCCTTATGCTACAATTGGTTGTCGACTCAACATGGGAGAGAGAAGAACGCAAGGTATTTTGAGGGTAAGGAAGTTGATCGACCTAGAATTAGACATCTATTTTTTTTGCTTGCTAATGGTCTGGTATAAAGAAAATCATAACACTTTTATTCCTATTTTTTGGGAGTTTTGGGCGGAGATGCATTGTGCTATGTAAGCCAGCACAGTGTCGTGGGCTCTTTCTTTTTGTTTGTTTTTGTATTCATCATGTATATGGGTTCCATCCCCTTGGTGTTTTCTTTCTATGAAATCTTTACTTATAAAAAAAATATATTTTTTTCTCCTTACAAGAGAAAGGCAATAACAAGTTTTTATACTTTTGATATCCAAATCCGCTTCGCACATAAGGGCTTAAATATATGGCATAACTCGTACTGTCAACTAGGTGATTATAGATTATCGAAGATATTTGTTTAAATTCTTACAATGAGTACTTTTTTTAACTGAATTATAATATTTATTTATGGGTAGCGCTATTAGCACTCCCAAATCTTCTTTCGGCGCTCCACTTTGCGTGATGAAAATGATAAATGGCAATCCAACCCTTTTCACACACGGGTTAAGCATGTTGACTAAGCACCACCAGGGATAGTGTGAACATGTTAGTATAAATTAATGACTAAAGTTCTAGTGAGAAGTGATAATGGTTTTTTTATATGAATAAAAAATACAATTGCACTAAAGAGTAGCAATCCACACTTCCTCCAGTAATTATTGGCGACCTTCTTATTTTTCAAATTTATATTGTGAAAAAACACTGTTTTAAAAATATAAAAAATATATTTTTGCTATTTTAAAATTAAAAACGAAAGTTTCCCAAAAAAAATTAGAAAAAACCTGTTTTCAAAAATTTTAAAATCTTTAAAAAATAAAAATAAAGCGTGTTCACTGTTTTATTGAATATTTTTTTTATAAAATGCGACACAATATGATTTTTTTTACTATTATGGTCAAGTAAAAGCGACGCACATGTTTTTTTTTACCAAACACAAACTCGATCCGATGTGTTGTGTATGTTTTATTTCGATCGTGTTTGTGTTTGATAAAAAAACAATAAAATTTCATGTTTGCGTTTGGTAAAAACAATATTATTTGTGTTTGGAAAAAAGCAATAACGTTTTGTATATTTTTTTTGAATTACAAAATGACTTAAATAGTACAACGCACTTGACATGCAGGTGGGTTACAAGCATAAGAGTTAATAAAATTATAGATGTGACGTTGTCACATGTGTTATTGTTGTTATTATTATCGTTATTTTTTAATTTAAGAGACCAATAGGTAGTGAGATATTTATTAATCGAAAATATTATTTAAATTATAAAAATAATTTAATTTTAATTAAAATTCTTATTAAAATATATTATTACTGTTAAAACATGGATAAAATAGAAGAAAATGACATAAAAAATTACATTAGTTTATTCTTTTAGTAAATCTATACTAACATGAGGTGGAATGAAATTCATATGATGAGAATCATTCTTATTCCAATTGCGTCTATTGTCATGAAGAACAATAGTTTATTTAGCATACAACGTTTAATAGGACAAGCAGATACTTAAAATATTCAGTAGAGCAATAACTTCTTTTGTTATAAGAGTTGATGTCACTCCCTTTGATTATGTGATAATTAAAACACAATATCAACTAACGAGGGAGAAAAATTAACCCTTATATAAAAAGATATGTTATAAATGTGGTAATAAGGAATATTTTTCCTGCTTAAGTTGTAGTTACTGAGAACTACTTTCAGTAGGGCCGCTGCCCTACAAAGTTGCCAGGAGGGTCGTAGTTGCAAGAAACGAACCACCACCCGTCGTTGCACCTAGCCCTAGCACACCCAACTCGAGCCGAGTTTCGCCAAACCACCTGTGTGTAGTGGAGACACTGTCGTCCGTTGATGCATGAGTTGGAGTTGTAGTTATAGTCATCTCTCTCACCCACCCACAATCCCACCGCCGCCCGCCCGGTAAAGTCACCGCTGCCCTTGGCTAGGTTCTCACCGTATGGCCCACTTGAATGCACAAGGTTGCAGTCACGGACCCTCTGATTCACATAATTTTGCGCGTAGGCTGCCACCGTGTTGTCCCATGCGATAGGCCCTACCCCCACCGCCCGACGAGCAGCGTTGTGGGCATTCACGTAATCTTGAGGGGAGTTTTGGGCTTGGGAACAAAGAGCCGTGGCTAAAACTACAAAGCAAACAACCACAATAGATCTTTTTGACGTCCCCATCACTTAATGATACAGATATCTTACGTTTTTGAATGAATGTTAAGGCAACATATCCAAGAGATATATATAGGATAACCTTGTGTGTACAGTTGGTAGAATCTTCAAACGGGACTAACACTCAACGAGGAACCATTCAAGAAATTAACCCTATCCCCAAGCAATATAGAAATCTTTTCAGACAAAGACACATAGCCATCACCTTGAGAAAGCGATGGATAGTATCTGTTAAAACAATTACATACATGGAAGGTTTCTTTACATATAAACATGTGCGGTAGAATCAGTTGACTTGCTTATTCAAACATAAATAATATCCGCTTCAAGGATTTACTTATTTACTATATACGGAGTAATTTAGTACTCTCAACATATGGTGTGATGCAACTCATTGGTTTTTAAGCTTAGCAAAAATGAAACAATCTACCTTATTTTATCTTTCTTATGTAGTCTATTTTTTATCCACGTTAGGCCATTAAATTGTTTAATCTTAAACCTCAAAATCTCTTAAAAAAATGTCAAATATTGACCCACCGTTTTAAAACACCAAAAAATGAGTTGATTTAAGTCCCCTCAAATGTTTAAACACAAAAATAAAAGTAAAAAAACTTTTTTTTGATTTTATAAATAACCTCTCGCACAAGCAGTCCCGCATTTGGACTCCCGCACCTGAGTCTCTCTCTCTCTCTCCCTCAGAGTAGACACACACACACATATCGTCAGGGTCTCCAACATACCTCCTACTAACATACCTATGAACATACCCGTTTTTGAAATAGTAAAAAAAAAAAAATTGAGATGGTACTTTTTATATGGATTCGTGATATTGCAGTGTACCCCTGTATAAATAACCAAATGAAAATAATATTTCTTCTTATTTTTAAAAAATAGGTAAAAAAAACTAACAGTTTTACACTTTAAAACTGTCAGTTTTTTTTTACCCTTTAAAAATAAAAATATGAAACTGTTTTAAACATTTTAAAAATATTTTTAAAATAAAAATAAAACTTGTTTACTGTTTTATTAAGTATTTTTTTATAATATTTTTTTTATCTAACAGTAAACATGTTTTATTTTTACTTTTAAACATTTTTAAATTTTTTAAGACATTTTTTTATTTTAATTTTTATTTTTGGGAAACTTTTTTTGGTTATTTTAAAGTAGTCAAAATATTTTTTTTTATATTTGTAAAACAGTTTTTCATAAAATGTAAATTTGAAAAATAAGAAGGTCGCCAATAATTATTGGCGGAAGTGTGGATTGCTACTTTTTACTGCCATCGTATTTTTTATTCATATAAAAAAAACACTTATCACTACTCACTAGAAGTATAGTCATTAATTTATACTAACATGTTCTCACTATTCTTGATGGTGCTTAGTCAACATGCTTAACCCGTGTGAGTAAAAAGGGTTAGATTGTCATTTATCATTTTCCTCATTCAAAGTGGAGCTCCAGAAGAAATTATGGGAGCACTAATAGTGCTACCCTTATTTATTTCTTAAAATAAACTCTTATCACAAAAACTACTTTATGTCCCAATCCTTTGTTCAAGAAATTTATTTAATAAATTTTCTCGATAAACAAAGTTGCGCTCGATTTTTATTGACGCTGAAAATATAGTTGTTCCCATTTATTTTCTTATTTAGAGACGGAAAAATGTTACATGAAATGCAAAAGCTGGTAAAAGTATTTTTTTTTCTCGAGTTTTCGCGACAAAAAATTGTGACCGTAGGGAACACAAACATTACAAAAAAATTGAACTGTTTTTGCGACGGATAAAGGTGACGGTACATTAAAATTAAGTTAAAAACTTTTGCGGTGTTAAAAATTTACGGTGAGTAAAAAAGATTTCTTTGGACGGACGTTGCTTTAATTATTAGGGTTCCTCTAATGCACACTAATTTGCATACATGGCCAACAAGAACCGGAGATATATCCACATCCCCATTAATTAATGCTAGGCATATCTTACGTTTTGGGGGGAATGCTAAGGCAGCATATGGAGATATAATATATAGGATAAGTTTGTGTGGAAAATTCTCATAGTTAGTAATGTTCACACGGGACTAACACTCATCAAAGAACCATTCAAGAAATGAAACCTATCCCCAAGCAAGGTTTAAAATGCCATGTCGTTAGGTATCTGCATACATGCAAGGTTTCTTTACATATAAACATATGTAAATTATCTAATTTTATATTTACTTTATCTTTGTACCATGGTGTACCAATTCAGTTAAGAATTTAGTACTCTCAACAAATGGTGTGATGCACCAACCCGGTTTTGAGGTTTTCCAAATCTGAATTATATATTTACTTTATCTTTGTACCATGGTGTACTTTTCATCCATACTTTAAATACTATTTCTTTGTGTCATGTAAATTATCTAATTTTATCACCACTTGATGGAAGTAGACGACGATATAAGTATAACCTTATACAAATCCAATGCGTCAGATCTACAACTACAATTAACTTGCTTTTTTTTTCCAAACAATAACATCATGGTTTAAGTTAATATACCTCAAACGCGAGGGCTTCATTTGAAATTGACTCCTAAATTTAAGGCTTATCATTTATTTTAGCATATATGAATTCCACTTATATAAACTATAAAACTTAGTCCACAAGAAAACACATTTTGGAAAATCATATATGTTGTTTATTTCAGGGTGGGACTTTTTTTTTAAAATTATTTTATTAATAGAGGGAGAAAAAACCTCTCCAAGGGCACTAACAAACGCTAAAGCAGAAATCTTGCAAAAAAGAAACAACTACCTAAAGTAAATTTTAAAAAAAAACATTTAGGTCCTTCGATTTCTAGACCGTGTTCGCTTTCGGACGACGTTCCAGTTGCCTTTTCCACAGTAAAATTTACATCTTTGGAAATAAGATCGAAATCCTTCGCAGACGCTGAATCAAGTTTGGGGAGATCCACGAATAAATCAATGCCGCGATCGTCGTGAATTTTTACACTAGTAGGATTAACTTGGGATAACTCGTCACTTGTATTAATATACTCTAAAGGAGTCATAACTTCAGCACTTTTAGGGTCTTCATAAGAATATGGAATCTCAAATATATCATTAAGCAACACAAACTTATCTCCTATTAATACGATAGAATCACCTAGAAATAAGTGATGAATATAACTTTGTTTTTTATTTTTAAACTTTCCACTTATATTATCCAACGTTTTTTCCGAAATATTTGAAGTATCAAAATTAAAAGTGACATTATCCTTTCCAAAATCTGTTGAGTCAAATCCATTCGAGATATATTGCACCATTTGAGCATTATTCATTTGACTTGCCGATTCTACAGGGCTAACTTCCATATAATTAACTGTTTGAGAGTTATTTGCTCCAAGATTTTTGGACTCTTTATGGGGCTCCTGATTTCCCTCACCCCTTTTGATAAGCCTCTCACCGGAGTTTCCACCTGCGCTGAACTGTTTCTGATCAGATCTACTATTACCAGCATGTATACCGTTTTTTTCTAGAAATCGAATATGACTTTAAGGCAAGTCAGTGTCTTGTCGTAGCAGACCTGTTAAGGTTATGTTAGATTGGACAATACCTGTATCAGCTTGAAGAGACATGTCTTGAACCATCTATGCAGCTTGACGGGACTGGAGTAAGTCTTCTTTATCAACATTAGCAGTGCCTTCTTTTAAAAAAAATTCTTTAAAACTAAAGTCTTTGCTAGCAACGACAATAAACATTTACTCGGTAAGTGATTGTGCGCTTTAACTAGGAAGGTGACAGATTGTGGAGGAAAGTGGCGGTTGATTGGAATGGGGTCAGTTCATATGGGTGGGGTCCTACGGTGGGCCGCTCTACTCATGGGTTGGGGTGGTGGAGGAATATTGCGCTTGGGTGGGGGAATTTCTCAAAGCTCGCCTCCTACCGGGTCGAGAATAGGAGTCACATCAGGTTTTGGAGGGATACTTGGGGGGAGGGGGAATCTCTGAAGGATCTCTTCCTAGGGATGTTTCGTATTGGGGGAGATAGAGAGGGGTCAGTTGAGGATCACAGTCGGATGATAAGGGATCGTTCGGTGTGGGTTCCGAAGTTTAGGAGAAAATTTTGGGATTGGGAACTAGAGGAGTCGGAGGAGTTCTTTGAGTGGTTGAATTTGGCGCCTGTTTCGTCCTTGGCGGCAGATGGATTGTGCTGGACGAGCTCTCATGATGATATTTTCTCTGTGAAGAAATACTAATATGTGTTGAGGGGACGTGGGGATGCTTTTTTCCATGAAAGCCCATCTGGATGAGTCACGCATCCCCCCCCCCCCCCCCCAAGGTTTGCTTCTTTGTGTGGACCGCTGCCAGACAGAAAATCTTGACTATGGAGGGGCTTCAGAGAAGAGGGAGGAGGTTGGCCAATAGATGTTGGTTATGTAAAACTAAGGAGGAGACGTCCAATCACCTTCTTCAACACTGTGAGGTGATTCGGGGTCTTTGGGGACTTGTTCTTCTATTTATGTCAGATTCTTTGGATTATACCTTGTACGGTGTACGAGGTGATGACGGCTTGGAGGAGCCCTTTGGGTTGGATTGGCCCGCAGGTGGTCCGGAGGATGGTCCCTCATTGTACTTTTTTGGATCGTCTGGCAAGAGAGGAATAGGAGATGCTTTGAGGGGGTCGAGCTTGCTCCCTCTAATATTCGGTATAATTTTCCGAGCTTTCTTCTTACTTGGTATAGGAGGAGGCAGGATTCGTGGTTGTCTCTCTTTCTTGTGTTTTTTAAGCAGCTCTAGTGGCTAGGCTAGTCCGTTCTGGGCTACGAATTTTGATTTTTGTTTTGTATACTTCTTGTATAAGGGATTCCGCCCTAGGCGGGTTTGTTTTATTGAATCATTTGCTTATCAAAAAAAAAAGTTTGCATTACAAACTATATAGATTAGACTAAAATGGACATTGTTAGGAAACTTGCAATGGTGTTAATCTATATTAACCATCTTAAAAAAATAATGTTACATTGGCCCTGTCCAATTAATTTCCCATCGACTTTGTCATTTCACGCATGCTTTCTCTACACATATTATATAGGTTTTAAGTTTTCAAGGGTTAATGTCTTATTTTCTCTTACGTACTATATAGATTTGACAATAAATAAATGGATTAGCTACGATAATCCTATCATTGAATATGGAAGGCCAAGGCACTCCTGAAAGTGTCATTTTTTCAATAGATCGCGGCGAAGCAGACCATTTTGACGATAGAGGTCATGCAGGAGAGAAGGTAGTTAATGGCGAGTCGATTCTAATTGTGTAAGGAGGCGGTGGCGGAGGAGATGACCAATCATTTACTCCTGCATTATAGAGTGATGAGAGGTTTATAGGAGATTTTGCTATTGATAATCACCCAAAAGTGTTATTTTTATACCCCAAATAAACCCATTTTAATTGCTAGCTCTCGGTAAAATTTGCCTCATTTTTGTATTTGTCTATTTTGCAGGTCAATATGCAGTTGTGGTATCAAATTGTGCTAAATCAAAGAAATTACGGTAAAGTGGCAATCAAAAGCATTCGATGAAGAAAATCAAAGTGATCGTGAAGTTAGAAATCCTCTTTGAGCTCTCCCATATAAATACAGAGCCTAAACCGGGACCAAGCCATCACCTAAGCCCCGTGTATGTTTAGTTTATACTTTGATATTTTTTAGATTTTTATTTGAGTCGTGCTTATTTTTTTATGACTTTTATATTTTATTTGTGCGAGTATAGTTGTAAATATTAGGGTTCGTGTATTTTTTATTTTTTATTTTTTATGTGAGGTGTTTTATATTTTTATGTAAATATAATACGTGTGTGCATTTTATTAGAGTTTTTTTATTTTATTTTTCATTATCTTATTTTATTTGTTTTTAGTTTTATGAGTTTAGTTTTTATTGTTTTTATTTGAGTCTTTTATTATTTTATAAGTTTGAATTCAATTTTTTAATTTTAATAAATTTTATTTTATAATTTTATAATTTTTATATTTTTTGGTTGAGTCGTATAGTTAATTTTAGTCTAATTAATTTGGTACAAAATAAATTCACATACACCCCATACAATACGCCACACATACACCCTAAAGCTACTCTCACTCACATTTTACTACAATGCACAACATATACACCCAAACAACCCCACACCTCATTTCAAATACAAAAATCCATTTACGATTCTCTATCTTCTCTCATCTCTTTCACCAAACAACCCACCATCCTCCTTCTCACTCATACCTCCATAACCATAACCAAAAACTACAAAAACACATATCAAACCCTTATCAAGCCACCATTTACCAACCGTCACCCACCCTGTAACCACCTGCGAATCTACCCTAGCCTCGTCGGCGTGACCCACCTGAACAACCCAGCTACTTCGGCCAACATCCAAGAAAAAACACTAGACCCGACCTTGTCCCCAACGAAACTGCTGGCAACCACACTGCCCAACACCCTCACCAGTACTTTCACTCAGTTTTACACCAATCAAACCCATGAACCAAACCTGCCTAATCCATCCTCCACCCTTTTGCCCCCACCTTAAACTGGCCAACTGCCACCTCTGGCGTACCTATACCTGCCTAGCTGACCCAAATGCAAATATATATATTTTGGGAAAGATAATTTATTTAAAACAAAGTAGTTAGTAATAGCCCCTCACCCGTGACTTACATCAAAGACTAGAAATATATGCTCCAATTTTATGGAAAGCATCTAGAATCTCTAAGCAATAGGAGTTTCTAGGACTACAAAGGGGTTTATTCTTAAATGCTAGTCTAATCTCACCACAAATTTGATTAAAACTAAAAGACCCCTACAAATTTCCAATATGTCCCTCTATCCATGTAAGATAGGGGTGGAAATTTTTAACACGATACGACCCAACACGAAATTGACATGAAATCAAAACAGCTTGTCATGTTCGGGCCAAACTTTTTTGGCCCACTGTCGAGTGGTGTCATGTTCGTGCTAGGGAATTGAATCGAAATTGTCCCGTTCTAACCCAATTGTAACACGATATGGGGCCCGATAAGGATCCCAAATTGACTCAATTGGACCCATTTGAGTGTTTTTTTTAATAATAGCACCTCCAATGGCTTAAAAAATAATTAAACCATAAATACATGGTATAAAAGAAAAATTTAACAAAAAAAAACTACCCACACTCGTATATTATATTCAATCGCATCTCTCTTTGAAAGAAAGAAAAAACAAAAATCGAATTAAAACAAAAATTGAATTCGCTCTCTCTAACGTTCAGACATCACGCCGCTCATGCCACCGTTCAGACTTCCCCATCGTCGTTCGATTTAACAACGGTAAGAACTCAATCCATTATAGAGTTTTTCGGTCAAAACCCTTTTTACACGATTACAAATCCGAAAAATTTACAACTGAGTTTACAATTTTCGATCAAAACTGAGACATCAAAAAGTTACACTTGAGTTTTGGTGTAACAACTTGAACCATTACAAACCCTCCTTACTAAGTTTACAATTTTCGGTCAGAACTGAGAACCCTCAAACCATTACAAAGTTTGTAATGGTCTATATAAATTGTTTATTTACAATTTTAACATATTTCCTTTTGTTCATCTTAATTTTTTTTTTGTATAATCAGTTTTCTAATGGTTACTTTTTAACCTATTTGTTATCTTTCTTCGGTAGTGTATTTTTTATCCACGTTAGGCCATTAAATTGTTTAATCTTAAACCTCAAAATCTCTTAAAAAAATGTCAAACATTGACCCACCGTTTTAAACACCAAAAATGAGTTGATTTAAGTCCCCTCAAATGTTTAAACACAAAAATAAAAGTAAAAAAAACTTTTTTTTGATTTTATAAATAACCTCTCGCACAAGCAGTCCCGCATTTGGACTCCCGCACCTGAGTCTCTCTCTCTCTCCCTCAGAGTATATATATATAAATGTACACACACACATACAGTCAGGCTCTCCAACATAACTCCTACCAACATACCTATGAACATACCCATTTTTGAAATAGTAAAAAAAATATTTTTGAGATGGTAATTTTTATATGGATTATTGATATTTCAGTGTGCCCCTGTATAAAAAAACAAATGAAAATAATATTTTTCTTATTTTTAAAAAACAGGTAAACAAAACTGATAAAACTGTCAGTTTTTTTTTACCCTTTAAAAATAAAAACAAAAAACTGTTTTAAACATTTTAAAAATATTTTTAAAATAAAAATAAAACATGTTTACTGTTTTATTAAGTATTTTTTATTAATATTTTTTTTATCTAACAGTAAGCACTTTTTATTTTTACTTTTAAACCTCTTTAAATTTTTTAAAACATTTTTTTATTTTTATTTTTATTTTTGGGAAAAAAATTTTTTGTTATTTTAAAATAGTTAAAATATTTTTTTTATATTTGTAAAACTGTTTTTTATAAAATGTAAATTAGAAAAATAAGAAGGTCGACAATAATTATTGGCGGAAGTGTGGATTGCTACTCTTTACTGCAATTGTGTTCTTTATTCATATAAAAAAAACACTTATCACTACTCACTAGAACTATAGCCGTCACTGTTCTTGATGGTGCGTAGTCAACATGCTTAACCCGTGAGTGAAAAGGGTTAGATTGTCATTTATCATTTTCCTCATCCAAAGTGAAGCTCCAGAAGAAGTTATGGGAGCACTAATAGCGCTACCCTTATTTATTTCTTAAAATAAACTCTAATCACAAAAAGTACTTTATGTCCCAATCCTTTGTTCAAGAAATTTATTTATTATATTTTCTCGATGAACAAAGTTGCCTTCCATTTTTATTGACGCTGAAAATATAGTTGTTCTCATTTATTTTCTTATTTAGAGACGGAAAAATGTTACATAAAATGCAAAAACCGGTAAAAGTATTTTTTATCGTGTTTTCGCGACAAAAAATTGTGACGGTAGGGAACACAAACATTACAAAAAAATTGACCTGTTTTTGCGACGGATAAAGGTGACGGTACATTAAAATTAAGTTAAAAACTTTTGAGGTGTTAAAAATTTACGGTGAGTTAAAAACATTTATTTGGACGGACGTTGCTTTAATTATTAGGGTTCCTCTAATGCACACTAATTTGCATACACGGCAAACAAGAACCGGAGATATATCCACATCCCCATAAATTAATGCTGGGCACATCTTACGTTTTGGGGGGAATGTTAAGGTAACATATGGAGATATAATATATAGGATAAGTTTGTGTGGAAAATTCTCATAGTTAGTAATGTTCAGACGGGACTAACACTCATCAAAGAACCATTCAAGAAATGAAACCTATCCCCAAGCAATATAGATATCTCTTCAGACATAAACATCACCTTGAGAAAACTATGGATAGTGATTTAAAATGCCATGTTAGGTATCTGCATACATGCAAGGTTTCTTTACATACAAACATGCCATCTGTATTCAATTGACTGTCATTCTAAAAATAATTGACTGCGTGTGAATTTTTGTACGGTAATTGCAAGGGGTTACCAATTCAGTTAAGAATTTAGTACTCTAAACAAATGGTGTGATGCACCAACCCGGTTTTGAGGCTTTCCAAACTAAATTATATATTTAATTTATCTTTGTACCATGGTGTACTTTTCATCCATACTTTAAATACTATTTCTTTGTGTCATGTAAATTATCTAATTTTATCACCACTTGAGGGAAGTAGACGACTATATATGTATAACCTTATACAAATCCAATGCGTCAGATATACAACTACAATAAACTTTCTTTTTTTTTTCCAAACAATATCATGGTTTAAGTTAATATACCTCAAACGCGAGGGCTTCATTTGAAATTGGCTCCTAAATCTAAGGCTTATCATTTATTTTAGCATATATGAATTCCACTTATATAAACTATAAAACTTAGTCCACAAGAAAACACATTTTGGAAAATCATATATGTTGTTACTTTCCGGGTGGGACTCCCCCCCCCCCCCCCCCCACCAAACGGTTTGGGATGTTTTTTTTAACTATTTTAATAATGGATGGTGAAAAAGCCTCTCCAATGGCACTAACAAACGCTAAAGAAGAAATCTTGCAAAAAAAAACTGCCTGAAGCAAATTTAAAAAAAAAACATTTAGGTCCTTCGATTTTTAGACCGCGTTCGCTTTCGGACGACGTTCCAATTGCCTTTCTCCGTTGTAGAATTTACATCTTTCGAAATAAGATCGGAATCCTCCGCAGACGCTGAATCAGGATTGGGGAGATCCATGAATAAATCAATGTCGCGATCGTCGGGAATTTGTACACTAATAGGATTATCTTGGGATAGAATGCAAATACATGCAAGCAAGTCTACACATGCTTAGTCACCAGGAGCTGTTCAAAGGAAGCTAAAATGTCACAACAACTTTGAGTTGTTATTTGTAACAGCTAGTTTTTCCTTTTATTTCTCCTTATTAGTTGTTAGCCGTTTTGTTTTTCCCTTATCAGTTCCAACGTTAAGTTTGTAAAGATGTATTATAAATAAGCTGCTATCTATGATGAATAAAGGCGAGCTAAAGTTGCATATTCTAATGTGAGTTCTGAGTTCTAAAATCTTTCATGGTATCAGAGCAGTAAAGCTCTCACGAGTAATCTCGATCCTGATATTCCGTTTCTCCGGCGGCGGTAGTCACCGTTCATTTCTACCGTCCGCCGGATTCAAAACTTTGGCATCTCCATCCTTAATCATTTGCTCAGTCAATAAGTTTTGTGCAACAAATCAAGCTCTCTCCAGATCCAATGCTTTATCATATCCACATGTTTGTATGGCCTTCTGTTGACGCTCATTCCTTGTCTTGCACCAGCTGAAAAGTTATTTTATTCTTTGAAAGAGATCATTTGGATCTGTTTTCACTCGTACAGAAATTCCAGCAACTTTGATCCCAAAGGTCATGATTTCTATAAAATCTCATGCACTAAACTGCTTTGCAAGAAAGCAAGCTTTATGTTTTTAGAAACAATGGCTACAAAATAGCTTTGCTGGAATATCATACACCTACCCCTTCCTTGTCATGGGAATTATAGCCAAGATCCTTTTCTTCATCATTCTCAGCAATATTGGCCTTCAGCAGATAAATTAGTCCCATATAAGGTTTAAGGTGATGACGTGGCTTTGCAAAAAAAAAAAATCTAAACAGACTTTCATGCTTTGTTAATTGGTGGGAATACATCCATCCGTCCGTATCTGGAATGAAAAAAAAAACATATCCAGATTTGTGGGAAGTTAGTCCACATTGAATTTTAAAAAAAAAAAAAAAAAATCATGTACCTAGTTCACATGATCTAAAATATCTATGGCCCCTGAATCCATCGTGATCAAGCCCAAGAAGCATAGAGCCTCTGAATCCATTGGAATCAAGCTCAGTTTGGCCCAAGAGTCCCATTACAGGTGTCGGTCCCGCCAAAACCGATAATTGAGCCCCTGAATCTTTTAAGATCAAGCTCATTTTGATAAAAAAAAAACAAAAAAAAGGCCCATTACAGGTGTCGGTCCAGCCAAAACCGTTGATTGAGCCTCTGAATTAATTTTGATCAAGCTAATTATGGTCTACGCGACCTTCTATTTTTTTAAGATGAATATCGCGCCCTAGTGTCTACTGCGGTGGAAATGATATGGGTTATGCTTATTCTCAAGGATCATGGTGTTAGTGGTGATCTTCTCAATCGGTTTGATTGCACTCAACATCAACTTATCCGAGATTTCAAAATCTACTGTTCAAGCTTAGGGTTTGTCTTCTACACACCCTTCGCTTGAGGGGGAATGTTAGAATGCAAATACATGCAAGCAAGTCTACACATGCTTAGTCACTAGGAGCTGTTCAAAGGAAGCTAAAATGTCAAAACAACTTTGGGTTGTTATTTGTAACAGCTAGTTTTTCCTTTTATTTCTCCTTATTAGTTGTTAGCCGTTTTGTTTTTTCCTTATCAGTTCCAACGTTAAATTTGTAAAGCTGTATTATAAATAAGCTGCTATCTATGATGAATAAAGGCGAGCTAAAGTTGCATATTCTAATGTGAGTTCTGAGTTCTAAAATCTTCCACTCGTCACTTGTATTAATATACTCTAAAGAGTCCTAGCTTGTGCACTTTTAAGATCTTTATCAAAATATGGAATCTCTAATAGATCATTACGCAACAAAAGCTTATCTCCTATTAATGCGATGGAATCGCCTTGAATTAAGAGATGAATATAACTTTGTTTTTTATTTTTCAACTTTTCACTTATATTATCCAACATTTTTTTCTAAAATATTTGAAGTATCAGAATTAAAAGTGACATTATCCTTTCCAAAATCTGTTGGGTCAAATCCATCCGAGATATATTGCACCATTTGAGCATTATTCATTTGACTTGCCGATTCTACAGGTCTTTCCATATAAATAACGGTTTGAGAGTTATTTTCTCTGAGATTTTCGGACTGTTTGTGGAACTCCTGATTTACCTCACCCCTTTTGGTAAGCCTCTCACCGGAGTTTCCACCTGCGCCAAAATATTTCTGATCAGATCTACTATTACCAGCATGTATATCATTTTTTTCCAGAAATCTAATACGACTTTAAGGCAAGTCTGTGTCTTCTCGTAGAAGACCTGTTGAGGTTATGTTAGATTGGACAATACCTGTATCAGCTTGAAGAGATATGTCTTGAACCATCTCTGCAGCTTGACAGGACTGGAGTAAGTCTGCTTTATCAACAGACGCAGTGCCTTCTTTTAAAAAAATTTCTTTAAAACCAAAGTCCTTGCTGGCAACGATAATAAAGCTTTACTCGGAAAGTGATTGTGGCGCTTTAACTGGGAAGGCGATAGATTGTGGAGGAAAGTGGTGGTTGCTTGGAATGGGGTCAATTCATATGGGTGGGGTCCTACGATGGGGCTCTCTAGTCATGGGTTGGGGTGGTGGAGGAATATTGCACTTGGGATTGGAAATTTCTCTAGGCTCACCTCTTACCGGCTCGAGACTAGGAGTCATATCAAGTTTTGGAGGGATACTTGGGGTGGGGAGGATCTTTAAAGGATCTCCTCCTAGGAATGTTTCGGATTAGGGGAGATAGAGAGGGGTCAATTGAGGATCACAGACGGATGATAAGGGATCGTTCGGTGTGGGTTCCGAAGATTAGGAGGAAATTTTAGGATTGAGAACTAGAGGAGTCGGAGGAGTTCTTTGGGTGGTTGAATTTGGCGCCTGTTTTGTCCCTGGTGGAAGATGGATTGAGGTGAACGAGCTCTCATGATGTTCATTTCTCTGTGAAGAAATACTATTATGTGTTGAGGGGACGCGAGGATGTTTTTTTCCCATGAAAGCCCATCTGGAAGAGTCATGCACCCCAAAGGTTTGCTTATTTGTGTGGACCGCTGCCAGACAGGCAATCTTGACTATGGACGGGCTTCAGAGAAGAGTGGGGAGGTTGTCCAGTAGATGTTGGTTATGTAACACTGAGGGGGAGACGTCGAATTACCTTCTTCAACACTGTCAGCTGATATAATTATTTCGGTTAAATATTTATATCTATTATAAAATATATTAAATAAATAATTAAAAATAGTTTTTGAACTATTTACATAGTAACAAACATATTTTATAAAGGGTTGGAGTGTTAAATTTTAAAGAAAGTAGCGTAACTAATACACGCTAGATTTAAAATGGTAATGTATGAATACTTAAATAATTTAAACTCTAGGGTTTATTTAAAATTGACTCCAAACTTTGATATTTATCATAAATTCTACAATACATATTTCACAACTGGGATATTAAATATGAACAAGGTAGAGCTAAATATTGTTATGTTTACAATGAATTTTGGAAGATAAGGGCATCCATATGTGTTTGACATATATGGTGATACAAGTCTTGAAAGCCAAAATGATCGAACTAAATAACTTCAGCTCTAAGATTTTAGGAGCAATATATGGACTCTTGCTCACGCCATCATGGAATAAAAATAATGAGGCAAATATATGTTGAGAATATAATGTCCTAATTACGAAAATAAAAACCCTCCACCATAGATTATATTTTCTTGGGGTCTTTCCACTCATTGTCAATTGATGTCGGATTTGATGCTCTAATATTAAGAATGTAATCAGGTCATTCATGACCCGCCAAACAATATTAAAGTCTTCACTACGGTATATATGATATGCTCACGTCACGCCACAAACGAGGTGGCGTGTTGAAGATATAAAGTCCCCAATGAAAAATTTTAAAAACTTGCACTATGATATATATATATATGATCATGGCCCCTCCACCCATTGTCAATTGATTTTGAGTTTGATGATCTACATTTAAAAATATAAAACATAATAAATTAAGAAAATCAAAACATAATTTGGTTTGGGACTATTTAATTGGAAGGTTTATAATTAATTAGGGGTAGCAATTTTAGACACGGCACGACTCGAAATTGTTCCGAAATTAACACGACTTGTCGTGTTCCTGTTTCATAACACGAAGTCATGTCGTGTTGTGCTCTTGTCTAAATTTAAACACAAAATCGACACGAAATTGACCCAAATAACACGACAATAATGACACGAAAACACGACATTAATGACCCAATTTGTGCACGTCTAAACGGAAAGCCCACTTGTCTTAAATCACATTCCCTCTTTTCATTTTAACTCCCATACTCAGTCGTTTTCTCTCAAACCAAAAGATAAGAAAATCCTTTAATCTCCATCCACTTCTCCCTTCCACCATCTTATCTCCATCTCCCCCCCCCCCAAAAAAAAAGAAAAAAAACTCATCTACATGTTTCATCTCTCTCCATCTTACATCCCTGCAACACCAACACCAACTCTATCTCCATCTCCAACAGTTCCGATCGATTAAAAAAGGCACCGGAACACTGTAACAGTTTCGGTAAAAGAAACAAAAGTTTCGGTCGAGGAAAAAACCTGATCTCAACATCCCAACTCGATTTGTAAAAAACCCAATCTCAACATCCCAACACTCGTATATGAACTGTTTTTTTTTATTTTTTTGAAACACTGTATATATTGTAAAAATTTTGAACGATGTGTTCAACCCGATCTGTAATCTTACCCGATCCGTAAATTTTGAATTTATTTTTTGACCGTTGTATACATTTTTGAAATGGATATTGTTTATCATATGTTGTTGTTTTGTAATGGCTTAATTTTAATGTTTTTAGAAAGCTGTCCGGTGGAAGATTGATTTGAGTTTGGTTGGTTTGATTTTTCTTACATTGTTTGATTAAGATTTGACATTAGTTGGGTGAGAAAGTGCTAATAATATTTGTCAAAAAACAGAGTTTTTTAATCGCGTTTTCGTGTCTAATTGGATTGGAAAAAATTAATTGTATAACACGTGTTGTGTCGTGTTTTTTTTAGTCGTGTTCATGGCAGCTACAAAAAACAAGACTTCGTGTCATGTTGTGTCAAACAAAAATACGGCCCAATAGCACGATTTGCCACCCCTATAACTAATTATAATGGAAATGAGACCGACTTTTACCAATAGGCTTTCCATGTGGCTTGGATTGCCCAACTACCCTTATGCTACAATTGGTTGTCGACTCAACATGGGAGAGAGAAGAACGCAAGGTATTTTGAGGGTAAGGAAGTTGATCGACCTAGAATTAGACATCTATTTTTTTTGCTTGCTAATGGTCTGGTATAAAGAAAATCATAACACTTTTATTCCTATTTTTTGGGAGTTTTGGGCGGAGATGCATTGTGCTATGTAAGCCAGCACAGTGTCGTGGGCTCTTTCTTTTTGTTTGTTTTTGTATTCATCATGTATATGGGTTCCATCCCCTTGGTGTTTTCTTTCTATGAAATCTTTACTTATAAAAAAAATATATTTTTTTCTCCTTACAAGAGAAAGGCAATAACAAGTTTTTATACTTTTGATATCCAAATCCGCTTCGCACATAAGGGCTTAAATATATGGCATAACTCGTACTGTCAACTAGGTGATTATAGATTATCGAAGATATTTGTTTAAATTCTTACAATGAGTACTTTTTTTAACTGAATTATAATATTTATTTATGGGTAGCGCTATTAGCACTCCCAAATCTTCTTTCGGCGCTCCACTTTGCGTGATGAAAATGATAAATGGCAATCCAACCCTTTTCACACACGGGTTAAGCATGTTGACTAAGCACCACCAGGGATAGTGTGAACATGTTAGTATAAATTAATGACTAAAGTTCTAGTGAGAAGTGATAATGGTTTTTTTATATGAATAAAAAATACAATTGCACTAAAGAGTAGCAATCCACACTTCCTCCAGTAATTATTGGCGACCTTCTTATTTTTCAAATTTATATTGTGAAAAAACACTGTTTTAAAAATATAAAAAATATATTTTTGCTATTTTAAAATTAAAAACGAAAGTTTCCCAAAAAAAATTAGAAAAAACCTGTTTTCAAAAATTTTAAAATCTTTAAAAAATAAAAATAAAGCGTGTTCACTGTTTTATTGAATATTTTTTTTATAAAATGCGACACAATATGATTTTTTTTACTATTATGGTCAAGTAAAAGCGACGCACATGTTTTTTTTTACCAAACACAAACTCGATCCGATGTGTTGTGTATGTTTTATTTCGATCGTGTTTGTGTTTGATAAAAAAACAATAAAATTTCATGTTTGCGTTTGGTAAAAACAATATTATTTGTGTTTGGAAAAAAGCAATAACGTTTTGTATATTTTTTTTGAATTACAAAATGACTTAAATAGTACAACGCACTTGACATGCAGGTGGGTTACAAGCATAAGAGTTAATAAAATTATAGATGTGACGTTGTCACATGTGTTATTGTTGTTATTATTATCGTTATTTTTTAATTTAAGAGACCAATAGGTAGTGAGATATTTATTAATCGAAAATATTATTTAAATTATAAAAATAATTTAATTTTAATTAAAATTCTTATTAAAATATATTATTACTGTTAAAACATGGATAAAATAGAAGAAAATGACATAAAAAATTACATTAGTTTATTCTTTTAGTAAATCTATACTAACATGAGGTGGAATGAAATTCATATGATGAGAATCATTCTTATTCCAATTGCGTCTATTGTCATGAAGAACAATAGTTTATTTAGCATACAACGTTTAATAGGACAAGCAGATACTTAAAATATTCAGTAGAGCAATAACTTCTTTTGTTATAAGAGTTGATGTCACTCCCTTTGATTATGTGATAATTAAAACACAATATCAACTAACGAGGGAGAAAAATTAACCCTTATATAAAAAGATATGTTATAAATGTGGTAATAAGGAATATTTTTCCTGCTTAAGTTGTAGTTACTGAGAACTACTTTCAGTAGGGCCGCTGCCCTACAAAGTTGCCAGGAGGGTCGTAGTTGCAAGAAACGAACCACCACCCGTCGTTGCACCTAGCCCTAGCACACCCAACTCGAGCCGAGTTTCGCCAAACCACCTGTGTGTACTGGAGACACTGTCGTCCGTTGATGCATGAGTTGGAGTTGTAGTTATAGTCATCTCTCTCACCCACCCACAATCCCACCGCCGCCCGCCCGGTAAAGTCACCGCTGCCCTTGGCTAGGTTCTCACCGTATGGCCCACTTGAATGCACAAGGTTGCAGTCACGGACCCTCTGATTCACATAATTTTGCGCGTAGGCTGCCACCGTGTTGTCCCATGCGATAGGCCCTACCCCCACCGCCCGACGAGCAGCGTTGTGGGCATTCACGTAATCTTGAGGGGAGTTTTGGGCTTGGGAACAAAGAGCCGTGGCTAAAACTACAAAGCAAACAACCACAATAGATCTTTTTGACGTCCCCATCACTTAATGATACAGATATCTTACGTTTTTGAATGAATGTTAAGGCAACATATCCAAGAGATATATATAGGATAACCTTGTGTGTACAGTTGGTAGAATCTTCAAACGGGACTAACACTCAACGAGGAACCATTCAAGAAATTAACCCTATCCCCAAGCAATATAGAAATCTTTTCAGACAAAGACACATAGCCATCACCTTGAGAAAGCGATGGATAGTATCTGTTAAAACAATTACATACATGGAAGGTTTCTTTACATATAAACATGTGCGGTAGAATCAGTTGACTTGCTTATTCAAACATAAATAATATCCGCTTCAAGGATTTACTTATTTACTATATACGGAGTAATTTAGTACTCTCAACATATGGTGTGATGCAACTCATTGGTTTTTAAGCTTAGCAAAAATGAAACAATCTACCTTATTTTATCTTTCTTATGTAGTCTATTTTTTATCCACGTTAGGCCATTAAATTGTTTAATCTTAAACCTCAAAATCTCTTAAAAAAATGTCAAATATTGACCCACCGTTTTAAAACACCAAAAAATGAGTTGATTTAAGTCCCCTCAAATGTTTAAACACAAAAATAAAAGTAAAAAAACTTTTTTTTGATTTTATAAATAACCTCTCGCACAAGCAGTCCCGCATTTGGACTCCCGCACCTGAGTCTCTCTCTCTCTCTCCCTCAGAGTAGACACACACACACATATCGTCAGGGTCTCCAACATACCTCCTACTAACATACCTATGAACATACCCGTTTTTGAAATAGTAAAAAAAAAAAAATTGAGATGGTACTTTTTATATGGATTCGTGATATTGCAGTGTACCCCTGTATAAATAACCAAATGAAAATAATATTTCTTCTTATTTTTAAAAAATAGGTAAAAAAAACTAACAGTTTTACACTTTAAAACTGTCAGTTTTTTTTTACCCTTTAAAAATAAAAATATGAAACTGTTTTAAACATTTTAAAAATATTTTTAAAATAAAAATAAAACTTGTTTACTGTTTTATTAAGTATTTTTTTATAATATTTTTTTTATCTAACAGTAAACATGTTTTATTTTTACTTTTAAACATTTTTAAATTTTTTAAGACATTTTTTTATTTTAATTTTTATTTTTGGGAAACTTTTTTTGGTTATTTTAAAGTAGTCAAAATATTTTTTTTTATATTTGTAAAACAGTTTTTCATAAAATGTAAATTTGAAAAATAAGAAGGTCGCCAATAATTATTGGCGGAAGTGTGGATTGCTACTTTTTACTGCCATCGTATTTTTTATTCATATAAAAAAAACACTTATCACTACTCACTAGAAGTATAGTCATTAATTTATACTAACATGTTCTCACTATTCTTGATGGTGCTTAGTCAACATGCTTAACCCGTGTGAGTAAAAAGGGTTAGATTGTCATTTATCATTTTCCTCATTCAAAGTGGAGCTCCAGAAGAAATTATGGGAGCACTAATAGTGCTACCCTTATTTATTTCTTAAAATAAACTCTTATCACAAAAACTACTTTATGTCCCAATCCTTTGTTCAAGAAATTTATTTAATAAATTTTCTCGATAAACAAAGTTGCGCTCGATTTTTATTGACGCTGAAAATATAGTTGTTCCCATTTATTTTCTTATTTAGAGACGGAAAAATGTTACATGAAATGCAAAAGCTGGTAAAAGTATTTTTTTTTCTCGAGTTTTCGCGACAAAAAATTGTGACCGTAGGGAACACAAACATTACAAAAAAATTGAACTGTTTTTGCGACGGATAAAGGTGACGGTACATTAAAATTAAGTTAAAAACTTTTGCGGTGTTAAAAATTTACGGTGAGTAAAAAAGATTTCTTTGGACGGACGTTGCTTTAATTATTAGGGTTCCTCTAATGCACACTAATTTGCATACATGGCCAACAAGAACCGGAGATATATCCACATCCCCATTAATTAATGCTAGGCATATCTTACGTTTTGGGGGGAATGCTAAGGCAGCATATGGAGATATAATATATAGGATAAGTTTGTGTGGAAAATTCTCATAGTTAGTAATGTTCACACGGGACTAACACTCATCAAAGAACCATTCAAGAAATGAAACCTATCCCCAAGCAAGGTTTAAAATGCCATGTCGTTAGGTATCTGCATACATGCAAGGTTTCTTTACATATAAACATATGTAAATTATCTAATTTTATATTTACTTTATCTTTGTACCATGGTGTACCAATTCAGTTAAGAATTTAGTACTCTCAACAAATGGTGTGATGCACCAACCCGGTTTTGAGGTTTTCCAAATCTGAATTATATATTTACTTTATCTTTGTACCATGGTGTACTTTTCATCCATACTTTAAATACTATTTCTTTGTGTCATGTAAATTATCTAATTTTATCACCACTTGATGGAAGTAGACGACGATATAAGTATAACCTTATACAAATCCAATGCGTCAGATCTACAACTACAATTAACTTGCTTTTTTTTTCCAAACAATAACATCATGGTTTAAGTTAATATACCTCAAACGCGAGGGCTTCATTTGAAATTGACTCCTAAATTTAAGGCTTATCATTTATTTTAGCATATATGAATTCCACTTATATAAACTATAAAACTTAGTCCACAAGAAAACACATTTTGGAAAATCATATATGTTGTTTATTTCAGGGTGGGACTTTTTTTTTTAAATTATTTTATTAATAGAGGGAGAAAAAACCTCTCCAAGGGCACTAACAAACGCTAAAGCAGAAATCTTGCAAAAAAGAAACAACTACCTAAAGTAAATTTAAAAAAAAAAACATTTAGGTCCTTCGATTTCTAGACCGTGTTCGCTTTCGGACGATGTTCCAGTTGCCTTTTCCACAGTAAAATTTACATCTTTGGAAATAAGATCGAAATCCTTCGCAGACGCTGAATCAAGTTTGGGGAGATCCACGAATAAATCAATGCCGCGATCGTCGTGAATTTTTACACTAGTAGGATTAACTTGGGATAACTCGTCACTTGTATTAATATACTCTAAAGGAGTCATAACTTCAGCACTTTTAGGGTCTTCATAAGAATATGGAATCTCAAATATATCATTAAGCAACACAAACTTATCTCCTATTAATACGATAGAATCACCTAGAAATAAGTGATGAATATAACTTTGTTTTTTATTTTTAAACTTTCCACTTATATTATCCAACGTTTTTTCCGAAATATTTGAAGTATCAAAATTAAAAGTGACATTATCCTTTCCAAAATCTGTTGAGTCAAATCCATTCGAGATATATTGCACCATTTGAGCATTATTCATTTGACTTGCCGATTCTACAGGGCTAACTTCCATATAATTAACTGTTTGAGAGTTATTTGCTCCAAGATTTTTGGACTCTTTATGGGGCTCCTGATTTCCCTCACCCCTTTTGATAAGCCTCTCACCGGAGTTTCCACCTGCGCTGAACTGTTTCTGATCAGATCTACTATTACCAGCATGTATACCGTTTTTTTCTAGAAATCGAATATGACTTTAAGGCAAGTCAGTGTCTTGTCGTAGCAGACCTGTTAAGGTTATGTTAGATTGGACAATACCTGTATCAGCTTGAAGAGACATGTCTTGAACCATCTATGCAGCTTGACGGGACTGGAGTAAGTCTGCTTTATCAACATTAGCAGTGCCTTCTTTTAAAAAAAAATTCTTTAAAACTAAAGTCTTTGCTGGCAACGACAATAAACATTTACTCGGTAAGTGATTGTGCGCTTTAACTAGGAAGGTGACAGATTGTGGAGGAAAGTGGCGGTTGATTGGAATGGGGTCAGTTCATATGGGTGGGGTCCTACGGTGGGCCGCTCTACTCATGGGTTGGGGTGGTGGAGGAATATTGCGCTTGGGTGGGGGAATTTCTCAAAGCTCGCCTCCTACCGGGTCGAGAATAGGAGTCACATCAGGTTTTGGAGGGATACTTGGGGGGAGGGGGAATCTCTGAAGGATCTCTTCCTAGGGATGTTTCGTATTGGGGGAGATAGAGAGGGGTCAGTTGAGGATCACAGACGGATGATAAGGGATCGTTCGGTGTGGGTTCCGAAGTTTAGGAGAAAATATTGGGATTGGGAACTAGAGGAGTCGGAGGAGTTCTTTGAGTGGTTGAATTTGGCGCCTGTTTCGTCCTTGGCGGCAGATGGATTGTGGTGGACGAGCTCTCATGATGATATTTTCTCTGTGAAGAAATACTAATATGTGTTGAGGGGACGTGGGGATGCTTTTTTTCCATGAAAGCCCATCTGGATGAGTCATGCACCCCCCCCCCCCCCCCCCAAGGTTTGCTTCTTTGTGTGGACCGCTGCCAGACAGAAAATCTTGACTATGGAGGGGCTTCAGAGAAGAGGGAGGAGGCTGGCCAATAGATGTTGGTTATGTAAAACTAAGGAGGAGACGTCCAATCACCTTCTTCAACACTGTGAGGTGATTCGGGGTCTTTAGGACTTGTTTTCTATTTATGTCCGATTCTTTGGATTATACCTTGTACGGTGTATGAGGTGATGACGGCTTGGAGGAGCCCTTTGGGTTGGATTGGCCCGCGGGTGGTCCGGAGGATGGTCCCTCATTGTACTTTTTGGATCGTCTGGCAAGAGAGGAATAGGAGATGCTTTGAGGGGGTCGAGCTTGCTCCCTCTAATATTCGGTATAATTTTCCGAGCTTTCTTCTTACTTGGTATAGGAGGAGGCAGGATTCGTGGTTGTCTCTCTTTCTTGTGTTTTTTAAGGAGCTCTAGTGGCTAGGCTAGTTCGTTCTGGGCTACGAATTTTGATTTTTGTTTTGTATACTTCTTGTATAAGGGATTCCGCCCTAGGCGGGTTTGTTTTATTGAATCATTTGCTTATCAAAAAAAAAAGTTTGCATTACAAACTATATAGATTAGACTAAAATGGACATTGTTAGGAAACTTGCAATGGTGTTAATCTATATTAACCATCTTAAAAAAATAATGTTACATTTGCCCTGTCCAATTAATTTCCCATCGACTTTGTCATTTCACGCATGCTTTCTCTACACATATTATATATGTTTTAAGTTTTCAAGGGTTAATGTCTTATTTTCTCTTACGTACTATATAGATTTGACAATAAATAAATGGATTAGCTACGATAATCCTATCATTGAATATGGAAGGCCAAGGCACTCCTGAAAGTGTCATTTTTTCAATAGATCGCGGCGAAGCAGACCATTTTGACGATAGAGGTCATGCAGGAGAGAAGGTAGTTAATGGCGAGTCGATGCTAATTGTGTAAGGAGGCGGTGGCGGAGGAGATGACCAATCATTTACTCCTGCATTATAGAGTGATGAGAGGTTTATAGGAGATTTTGCTATTGATAATCACCCAAAAGTGTTAATTTTATACCCCAAATAAATCCATTTTAATTGCTAGCTCTCGGTAAAATTTGCCTCATTTTTGTATTTGTCTATTTTGCAGGTCAATATGCAGTTGTGGTATCAAATTGTGCTAAATCAAAGAAATTACGGTAAAGTGCCAATCAAAAGCATTCGATGAAGAAAATCAAAGTGATCGTGAAGTTAGAAATCCTCTTTGAGCTCTCCCATATAAATACAGAGCCTAAACCGGGACCAAGCCATCACCTAAGCCCCGTGTATGTTTAGTTTATACTTTGATATTTTTTAGATTTTTATTTGAGTCGTGTTTATTTTTTTATGACTTTTATATTTTATTTGTGCGAGTATAGTTGTAAATATTAGGGTTCGTGTATTTTTTATTTTTTATTTTTTATGTGAGGTGTTTTATATTTTTATGTAAATATAATACGTTTGTGCATTTTATTAGATTTTTTTTATTTTATTTTTCATTATCTTATTTTATTTGTTTTTAGTTTTATGAGTTTAGTTTTTATTGTTTTTATTTGAGTCTTTTATTATTTTATAAGTTTGAATTCAATTTTTTAATTTTAATAAATTTTATTTTATAATTTTATAATTTTTATATTTTTTGGTTGAGTCGTATAGTTAATTTTAGTCTAATTAATTTGGTACAAAATAAATTCACATACACCCCATACAATACGCCACACATACACCCTAAAGCTACTCTCACTCACATTTTACTACAATGCACAACATATACACCCAAACAACCCCACACCTCATTTCAAATACAAAAATCCATTTACGATTCTCTATCTTCTCTCATCTCTTTCACCAAACAACCCACCATCCTCCTTCTCACTCATACCTCCATAACCATAACCAAAAACTACAAAAACACATATCAAACCCTTATCAAGCCACCATTTACCAACCGTCAACCACCCTGTAACCACCTGCGAATCTACCCTAGCCCCGTCGGCGTGACCCACCTGAACAACCCAGCTACTTCGGCCAACATCCAAGAAAAAACACTAGACCCGACCTTGTCCCCAACGAAACTGCTGGCAACCACACTGCCCAACACCCTCACCAGTACTTTCACTCAGTTTTACACCAATCAAACCCATGAACCAAACCTGCCTAATCCATCCTCCACCTTTTTGCCCCCACCTTAAACCGGCCAACTGCCACCTCTGGCGTACCCATACCTGCCTAGCTGACCCAAATGCAAATATATATATTTTGGGAAAGATAATTTATTTAAAACAAAGTAGTTAGTAATAGCCCCTCACCCGTGACTTACATCAAAGACTAGAAATATATGCTCCAATTTTATGGAAAGCATCTAGAATCTCAAAGCAATAGGAGTTTCTAGGAATACAAAGGGGTTTAATCTTAAATGCTAGTCTAATCTCACCACAAATTTGATTAAAACTAAAGACCCCTACAAATTTCCAATATGTCCCTCTATCCATTTAAGATAGGGGTGGAAATTTTTAACACGACACGACCCAACATGAAATTGACATGAAATCAAAACAGCTTGTCATGTTCGGGCCAAACTTTTTTGGCCCACTGTCGAGTGGTGTCATGTTCGTGCTAGGGAATTGAATCGAAATTGTCCCGTTCTAACCCAATTGTAACACGATATGGGGTCTGATAAGGATCCCAAATTGACTCAATTGTGACCCATTTGTGTGTTTTTTTTAATATTAGCACCTCCAATGGCTTAAAAAATAATTAAACCATAAATACATGGTATAAAAGAAAAATTTAACAAAAAAAAACTACCCACGCTCGTATATTATATTCAATCGCATCTCTCTTTGAAAGAAAGAAAAAACAAAAATCGAATTCGCTCTCTCTAACGTTCAGACATCACGCCGCTCATGCCACCGTTCAGACTTCCCCATCATCGTTCGATTTAACAACGGTAAGAACTCAAACCATTATAGAGTTTTTCGGTCAAAACCCTTTTTACACGATTACAAATCCAAAAAATTTACACCTGAGTTTACAATTTTCGATCAAAACTGAGACATCAAAAAGTTACACTTGAGTTTTGGTGTAACAACTTGAACCATTACAAACCCTCCTTACTAAGTTTACAATTTTCGGTCAGAACTGAGAACCCTCAAACCAATACAAAGTTTGTAATGGTCTATATAAATTGTTTATTTACAATTTTAACATATTTCCTTTTGTTCATCTTAATTTTTTTTTTGTATAATCAGTTTTCTAATGGTTACTTTTTAACCTATTTGTTATTTTGGAACGTATACGCTGATTTGTTTATTTACAAAGTTATTTACTCAAAGTATTGTATATATTTTAGGCATGGATCGTGGAAAACGATCATCGACGCCCTCCTCTCACATTATGACCATTTATTTTTCAATCAAAAACGTCATAAGTTTGGGTGTCATAATTGATACCCATAAAAACTGTCATATTAGGTTAACAGTTATATATGACAATTTTGGAAAAATAGTCATATCGGCCACGAAAATAGTCATATTTGATTTAAAAAGCGTCATGACAAACAGTTTTCAACATTTTAAAAAGGTCATATAAAATATTTCATCACATGATGGTTTAATATAAACGGTCATAAATTAAACATATAATAAAAAAATTAATTAACAATATTAATGTCATAATTGACAAATAAATCTAAACATTGATCAGAATTCACAATAACATAAAAACAGACTTGAATTTTTTTGTACTTGAAGTCACTTACACCTAAAATGCATCAAACCAAGTCATTTGCCCATATCAAAAAAATAATGGAACACAATTAGATATACCCACCATCTAAATTAATTATCCACAAAAAAATAATGACCTACTACATGTATCATAGCGAGATATACCCACTATGTACATCATTCAAAAATAATGTCTCTAAAAAAATGAACATTCCAAAATCACGCATAAATGCATCGATCCCCGTTTGGCTTTCATGAAATTGTGTCGACAAAGTGCTCCAAATCATATAATATAAGGCTGAGTAAATTCAATGAACTCGTGTTGAAGATCGTTGATCTCAGGAATTTGATATGACGACTTTACAGCCAACTCCTTCATCTAAACAAGACAAATAAAATTACAATTAGCTTTTATCACATCTAAATAAAAAAGAATGCAAAAAAAAATTAAAAAACACGTGACCTTCATTTTTATAGACTTCAATGAATTTTTCAAGAGCTCTCGCTTGATTTTCAATACAAAAAAATCACACATAATTTCTTCTCGTTGTTTAGGGCCCTGAAAATAAAGGAGTTAGTATATTACCTGTGGGTACCTTATTTATCTTTTAGGGCCATAAGAGTAGCCGGACAAAGCCCAGCTAATAATAAGATATGTCCGGCCCAAATTATGGATGCTCTCAATAATAACGGTTAGAATTTGACTTATTCTATCCCCAAAAATATCGGAGGAGATATTCAAGGGATAGTGGACTAGCGGGGCAGTTACCAGCACCCATCTCCCTCTCTTATGGAATATATATATTGTACCCCTGGCCCGGGACAAACAAATAGGTTGAAGTAAGTGTATATGTTGATGAATAATGTGTTGATGAACATAAAATGAATAATGTGTTGATGAACAAAAAATGAATCACAAATGGCATGTTGAAATTAATTTGCAAGAAGCAAGAGCATTGTTAATAAAAATATAACATATGTTATTCATATAACTCTTATTTATGACTGTAAGCATCACTATAAGTAACAAATTTATAAATATATCATTGTCTGAGGAAATCCCATCTTCATTGGATTCCTGGATCCTGGGAACTACTTCTTTAGGATTGAGAAATTATTGTAATTCTTCTTGAGTGAACTGGATTCTCCTATTGAAGAGTCACTGGGAAAGTATTACATAATGATAAATCAAGGATGTTGGTAAGAACACTCTTTATTTTTAATTTGGGCACTTATAGAAAAGTTAAAAAATAAGATTTTACTTTTTGTAAGGGCACTTCCTAAAATAAAGAAGAATATTGAAGGTGGGGAAATGTGTATATATATTTCATCACATGATAAACTGAATCTCCCTCCAACACTGTAATCAAGGTGTGCTAGGGTAGGTCCTCATAAGCATCCAAGTAATCAGGTGGGTGATCCATCGTCAATAGTGCATGGCGTCGAGGGAAGGACCACTCAGATGCTCGGTGCGAAACATTGCCACAGTTGTAGCACCAAAATGTAGGAGGCCTTGTGTGTGGACTAGCAAGAGTAGAGAAAGTATGAACTGAAGCTTCTTTTATAGGAGGTGCTAGGGCAGAGGCCGAAACAAGTACAGTCTGAGAGACCAAAAGAGCTACGGGCGCTTTGTGGTAGGCCTCAGCCTTGGCCGCATACTCGACCGCATTTAGAAAGGTTAGTATCTCTCTCAGTTCAAGATAGGATTAAATGTACAACTGAAACCCAATATATATCGGCTGATCCATTGATCCTCCATCACGGGGGGATGGGATCAGGTGCACAGAACCTGAAACTACTCCGTACACTCTACTACAGATGAGGTGTCCTGCCGGAGAGATTGGACGGAAGCAAAAATTCCTCACTCATAGGAAGGAGGAATGAAAGATGCCTAGAGGGTGGCCATAAGCTCAGTCCAAGTCTGGATAGGGGGTAATCGTGCAGCATCTGGTGGTAGAAGAGGTCGTGCTTCTAGCTAACTACGTTTCGGGCTATTTCCGACTATGTTCAAGGGGTCAAAATCGACTTTAAAGTCGTCAGTTTTGTTTTTCATTTCCGAATTTGGTTCGTGAATGGTTTTTTCGCAATTTTTTACCTATTATGATTGCGTCCTGTGGTAATTGATTCAACTATGCATATAAGTTTTTGGTCTATTTATTCTTTGTTAAACACGGTAGATAGTCCTATATTTTTTAAATTACACTTTATTTTTTCGAGAAATAAAAATTTTGTCGTTTTGCGGTTACATACTTTGGAAAATTTTCTTTGTGCCTTCAGGCACGGCAAATACTCTAGTGTGTGTGTGTGTGTGTGTGTGTGTGTGTGTGTGTGTATATATATATAAAGAGAGAGAGAGAGAGAGAGAGAGAGAGAGAGAGAGAGAGAGAGAGAGAGAGAGGATACATATAATATTTTATGTGCCGTTGGTAAAGTTATATACGTATATATACCAAATAAAAATGAATTTAAAGCTTAACATGGGAAAGAGGAGCTCTTGTTGTTGGTAGGGTTTTCTGATCTCTTGTCACTGTGTGTGCCATTAGTCGGGGGTTTTTATATCTTATTGTTGCATGGGTTCTCTGCTCATTTGGGAGCGTATGAGTTGGGAATTTCATTTGGTTGGGAGGTGAAATTTCCTTTTTTTATTAAATTATTACTTCTTAAACATTGAACTCAAATTGGTAACTAATATATTAGATTACTAATGGAAATAATTGTAAGAAATATTAATGGTATAATATTATTAGTAATCAAAAAATTAGTTCGTTACTAAAAGCACATTTTGGCGTAGTGGTAGAAAAACTGTGAAATTTACCTTTATAGGTAGAATCTCTGGGATCTTTAGGAGTCATAAACACATGTGTTTCAAAACACTAAGAATAACTTCACAACCTTCACATGCATATCCTTGGGTTGGAATTTAGGATGACCATCAAACCTAGAAGAAATAACCATTCTCTCATTCTTCATCATAAGTTCCTTGTAATATCCCACTCAACCAACATCAATATTATCCCCTAATTTAACCACTGATCACAGCAGTATTGGGTTTTATCCCAGCACACATCCACAAACTGGTGATAATGGGGTTTGAACCACTGATATATGGGATCCTAAATCACATGCCTTACTAGTGAAGATGTGAAGGCTTCAGTTCTAGAAGAATGCAAACTTACATTTATGAACCATCATCTTTCCTCACTCGGGCGATGTGGGATGTAACTCCTTGGCTACCAAATTGAGGAGGTGCGCTTGCGTTCAAATTAAGAAATTATATAATTAAACTCAGTTTTATCCAATCAAATCCTAAACATGCATCTAGGTGTGATTGAAGAAGATGTAAGACATGCAAGAACATTCAAACACACACATGTGAGGAAAAATCCTCCAAAGGGGCAAAACCTTTTATTTTTTCACTATAATTTGTAATATACAGTTACACGGATTACAATGAAAAACAAGAGTGACACAGAAATACCCCCTAAGCGTCGGTTCTGGTGTCGTCGGCTCAAATCTCCCTCAAGAACTTCTGATGTGCAGCAATGAAGAAGAAAGACAGCTTCTCCACAAAAGTTGAACAAACACAAGGTTGTGTTATTGGGTTGCAAAGGATTCACAAAGATTTTGGCAAAGTTATGTGAATCAAAACATGAGTCTTGGGACTCAAAAAGATGAAGACTAGAGTAATTAGGACTCTTAAATTCGTCTATGAAAGTCTTAGAAAATACACAACTGAAATAGGAATATATATAGGAAACTTGAGTCGGTGGAAAAATCTAAGAGGATCTGTTAGTGATTATTAAATCCGAACCGGTCCGATTTTAATGCCGGATCGGTCCAGTTATCGGATCGGTTCATTTTTAAAATAACTATACCCCGGTTCGGCTTCGATCCGGGGTATACTAGTTTTGATGCAAGACGAATCGGTCTATTTTTTATGCCGGATCGGTCCAGTTATCGGATCGGTTCGTTTTCAAAATGACCGAATCGGTCCGATTTACCAAAAAAACTTTACCAAGGTATGATATTGAAGACGCTTTGATATTCGGATCCGTTGATGTAGATGCGATCTTGAATTTCTTCAATGGTGTAACGGCGGACGACATACATATTGACAATGGTCAAAAATTACCTTACAAATCTCCCCCTATGTCTATTCCGATACAAACATAAAAAATATCCGAATTATCAAATATCAAATTGCCTATACAAATCTACCCTTCCATGAACCCAAAACTGGAAAGATACAAATGAATAAGTCTTCATCGTTTGCTCTTCAAATCTTCAAAACTTCTCAAAGCTTTTCTCATCAGGGTGTGCAATATATGATCATCAATCTTTGTACCTACACACATGAGATAAAGAAAAATACCAAGTGACGTATCGAGTTTGAAATGAGATAAACATAAATATCAATTCATGAGAAAAACTCATAACTTCAAAACTCCCCCATAATATGATAATTCTTTCTCCCCCTTTTTATGATGTTCCCAAATATACAAATGAGAAGAATAAATCAAACAAGCAAAGCCGGGGTGACACAAGGAATAAACTTCTATGTTTGAATTTTTCAAAAAATTTCACACAAAATATATAACAAACAAAAAAATCACACCATGAACGAACACAAAACATCCAAGTCGATGATAGCGTAAATGTAGGGGTGTGATCAAATTCGATAGGAAAATAAATGCATACAAACATGACACATGTGCACAATGAATATTGGATACTCCTAACGAATGAACTCAAATGCTTCCTTTGGTGTAAAAAAATGGTACGAGACATTGACTTAATCAAATCAAAAAATCAAAGCTCAAAGAGATTTCCACACCAATAAAGTCCAAAATGATTTCAGGCTTTTTCAGGACTTTCAAGGAAATGCAAACCCGGTTAAATTCTCCAACCAAACTCCCTTAGATTTATATTTTGAATAGAGGTAATCTAAATTCTCAAACTTTGGAGAATTGATGGTGAAACCTAATGGCCCATATTTGGCATGAATTGCTTTTTATTGCCTATAAATTTTGTCGGGCTCTTTTAACCTCTTTGGACCCCGTATAATAAAATTCCTCAATTTTTAGGTCCTTTTTAACAGTGGCTTAGTATTCGCAAAGGCTAAATGAACCTTTCGCAACCCTTCCCCGTTGTTTAAATAAACACACAGTCTCACAAAGCGGTTTTCACATGCATTCCAATCTTGTCAAGTTTTATTGCATATTATACGTTGTATAGACAGAATTGAGATGGAAACACTCAAGCCAATATGTGATAGACAAGTAAAATAATCAAGTAAAGTCGTGCATGTGTGCAATAAAGGAGATAGGAGTCAAACATGTAGAAAGATATCACTAATCACATCTCAAAGACTCCAAAACAATGTAAAGCACATGGATGAAATGATGTAGCATCTCAAATCTCTATCAAACAGTCACATGGATATATGGAATGAAGTTGTGACTTTGCTATCATAAATGATCATCCATAAAAGGGGCAAATAAAATACAAAAATCTTTTTGGAATTTTTCAAAAAAATTTATCAAACTAAAATCTTTTTGTGCTTTTCTAAAATATTTCTAAAAAAAATCTTTTTAAATTTTTAAAAGAAATGTAAAAACAAAAAGAATAAAACTTTTAAAGATACAAGCTAACAATAGGAATCAAATAATATGATAATGAAAATGCATCATATGCTAGACACGGACCAACCCCTCAGTCAACTGTGAAAATCCCCAAAGACTTCCTAAGACTCTCAAATCTAAGGGCATCTAAAGGTTTCGTGAAAATATCGACTAACTGACGATCGATGGGAACAAAACTCAGGGATACGACATTTTCCTCAACTAACTGACGTATGAAGTGCTCGCGTAACCTGATGTGCTTTGTGCGCGAATGTTGGACGGGATTGCGGGATATGTGTATCGCGCTCGTGTTATCACAGGAAATGATCATCGTGTCTTGTGAAATCCCATAATTATCCAACATTTGCTTCATCCACAAGAGTTGCGTGAAATAACTCCCGGCGGTGATGTACTCAGCCTCCACAATGAACAAAGAGATGGAGTTTTGCTTCTTACTCAACCAAGAGACAAGAGCAGAACCAAAATAGGAACACCCACCAGAAGTGCTCC
This sequence comes from Sambucus nigra, assembly GCA_949130495.1. NCBI lineage: Eukaryota > Viridiplantae > Streptophyta > Magnoliopsida > Dipsacales > Adoxaceae > Sambucus > Sambucus nigra. The sequence continues at coordinate 655,314,939 of OX422215.1, read as the reverse complement.
TATAACCATCTGCATCCCTGGCCCAATCGGCATCCGAATAGGCGAACAAACGGTCATCGGTATCAAAGGAATACCAAATATCGTATAAGAGAGTCCCACTCACGTATTTGATAATACGTTTTAGAGCGAGTAAGTGTGACTCTTTTGGAGATGCCTGATATCGCGCACAGACTCCAACACTAAAGGCTATGTCGGGACGACTAGCAGTCAAGTAGAGAAGACTACCTATCATACTCCGATATAAGGTTTTCTTTATGTCCTTACTTGAAGTGTCTTTACTAAGCTTGATAGAAGTACTCATAGGTGTACGTGCATGCTTAGAGGAGTCTAAACCAAATTTCTTCACTAGGTCTCTAGCATACTTGGATTGAGAGATGAACATCCCATGCTCTAGCTGATGCACCTGGAGGCCAAGGAACAAAGTAAGCTCGCCTACCATGCTCATCTAAAACTCATTTTTCATCTCCTCCTCAAAGTGGTGAGCATACTGGAATCATGTGGATCCAAAGACTATGTCATCCACATAGACCTGGGCAACCAAAATAGCACCGTTATCTCTCCTGACGAACAACGTCATATCAACTCCCCCTCTTTTGAAGCCACGGGATAAGAGATAGGAAGTAAGCCTCTTGTACCAAGCACAAGATGCTTGCTTAAAACCATATAAGACTTTCTGATAGGCAGGGTTTCGCCGCGGCGCGAGAGTCACCTACGTGCCGGTCGTTTTGAATTCGACTCACCTGAGCTATACAAAAACCTAAACTACGACTACACTCAACGGGTGAGTATAGCGGTAAGACGGGTATCAAAAATCCACATAGACGAGTTGCTAGAATTCAAGTGATTTAATACTCCGAAATAAAAGTGTAAAAGATGATTACAATCTAAAAGAAAAAATATGCATAATGGGAAATGTTAATCTAGGCAAGGTATTGAAACTAGATAAAGAAAGCGAGTAAAACTATAGGTTGTGTCGAATATCCATTACTCGAGTTAATTAGTATAAAATGGTTACATGGGTCGACGAGTTATTACAAATGCGTCTCATTTCGACAGTTAATTAAATCAAGGGTTGTTACGCCCTAAATCATCATAAAAGCCTAATAAGATTTTGGCGTCAACAAATATCCCGGAAATTAAGCGCAAAAGGTCGTAAGCACGGGACATACATGATATGCCCCGTCAAATCCCCTAGGCGTAATAACTAGGACAACGCACCCAAAATACACCCGTAAACTCAATCACCAAAGCAAAGCAACACGTCAACTCGAGTGAGTTCCATTCAAACACAACCTAATTTAAATTAGCTAGAAAGCATGTTAAAAACGCGGTAAATGAAAGCGTGTAAATAAACGCGATAAAACTATACTAGAAATCACGTGATCAAAGCATGTAAATAAAGTATGTAAACCTAAATTAGAAAGCTTGTAAATGAACTAGAAAGCAAGAAATGAAGAAATACAAACTATATTAATGGTAGGGGAGATGAATAGTCAACTTACAATCCAAATGGGGTGTCAAACCAAAGAGAAATGAAGAAGAACCAAGCAAAAACCCAAACCCTAACCTATTATATCTTCTAAAACTATCTAAAAACGTTCACACTGAATATTACAACAAAATTGGTATATATACCAAGTTAGAACAAAAGAAAAGAAGAAAGAAAATGAAAAGAAAATATCTGCAAGAAAAAATAGGGGATCGATCGATCGACCCTTGTGGTTGATTGATCGACTGTTAAAATCGTGGCAAAAATATAGAGGATCGATCGATCGACCCCCAGGCTCGATCGATCGATCAAGCAGGGCAGGCTACAGAATCCCCTGTTTTGGTATGCAATTCATCTCCGCTCAAATCGCCGTAACTTTGTCATACGGACTCGGAATCACATACCGTTCACGGCCACACGAAGCTAGCGAGGAGGGATACAACTTTCGTGTAGATGTCGGGCCAGGTGCCCAAGATATGAAATGACCGAATTGCCCTTGAACGTGCGATTGTGTACGGAAATTGCGCGAAATGCGTCCGAATCCCATACTTAGTACCTAAATACCTACAAAAGCCCAATTATACCTCATATAGAATGTTAACAATATAAACAGAGGTTGTCTGGTTAACGGGCTTAAATATAGAGATTAAGGCACCCGAGGGGGCTAAAATGCGTAGGTTCGACGGATCAAATACGCGATATTTGCGTATTATCACACCCCCTAACTTACACATTGCTAGTCCCTAGCAATGAAATAGGATGCAACAAGAACAACAAGCACCAAAAACAGGATAAGTACAAAAATATGGTATAAACGCATAAAGCCACTTTCACGGGAGATTCGATTGCATTTAGCATATGCAATACGACGTTAAACCCCTAGGTTACCCTAGTGGACGAGTGTCGTCTCGTGAGGGTTTTCAGTGATGGTACCCACAAACATCAGGGTTTTCAGTGATGGTACCCACAAACATCATAAAGTTTCCTCAAAATATGCCCAATCAAGTACGACAAACTCATCAATGCGAACAAGATTTCAACATGTTATTAGCATAGCAAACGAATTCGCGTGAGAAGTCCGTAGTTATTAACATTATCAACTGCACCTCAATGAATTGAAACTCTAACATGTGGGAGGGGAGTGAGCATATGCGAAGTATGATTTGGCGAAAAACTTAAATAACTCGGATACTAAATATCAAAGCGTGCATAAAAGTCAATCCTCACGGGCATTACACTCATCAAATGAATCCACTTGAAACAGGGAGGTAACACACGGGACATGCGGGCATAAGGAGTAAATGTAAAGAAAAACTAGGCCGCGCACATATCAAAAATGAAGAACGCTATATAGGAAATAAAAATTGCAATCTCAGTGAAAGGATACCGCACATATAAAAGAGGCGAAATGCATTTTCACAGATTATCAAAACTATTTAAACCTTTGAATTACATCAACCTAAGATCACATAGGACTTCAATGTGGTTGTAATGTAGGCTAGGTTAAGGTACGAAATGAAAGGGATGTATATACGGATTCAAAGTGTTTGGGGATGAAACTCGGGAAAATGGGAAAAAGTGGGCAATTTCAAAATTGGACAAATGATTTCCAAACGAGCATTAGATATAACAATCAAGAGAGTAACAAGGATTATTGAATCACATACAAACACTATAAACAACTTTCTCTTTCTTTTTCTTTTCTTCTTTTTCTCATTTTTTTTCTTTTGTTTTCTTTTGTTTTTAACTTTCTCTTTTTCACTCTTTTTCTTTTCACTACTTACTCTTTTCATACTCAAATTGCAACCACAACACAACAATATCATTCAATCCCAAGCAACAATCCAAACAAGGGTATGTAAGGTAATATGTATGGTATAAAACTCTAATTTGGAGTTGGATATGGGATTTTGGGTAATGAAAAGAAAGGCTAGTGTTTAGGCTCAAGTGGGTTGACTAGGGAACATATAAAGGGTGAGGTCAAGGTCATATGCCTGATATATCAAATATGGCCTATGATCATTTCAAAAAGTATACGCAATTCTCGAGTCAAACAACATATGAAAATCATGCTCAAGTAACACATTTCAACTATGAACTCAATTAATGAACGGTCAATGAAAGAATAAAGAGATTACCAACGACTGTAACGTTTTCAAAGAGGAAAGAAAAGTGTATATACTCACAATTGAAGATAAGTCTCTAATATCATGCGGTGTAAGTATATACAATGCAACAAAAGCAAACCTAGTTATAAAAATCTTAAACCAAATCAATATAACGAGAATGGTGCATGTGCTCACGGATTAAAGTTTAATTCATGAAGTTATTCATAATATTAATGATTTAGGACTAAAGTCTAATAACTTCTAAAATCGAGAACATGCATCGTTGAATTGTCTATTTGATCGGGCAATTATTAAAATTTATTATCGGAAACAAGGGCAAAATGCCCAATAAAGGAGAAAAAAGAAAGAAAATATTTTTGAAATTTTTCAAATTTTCTAAGAAAAGCATACTAAGTAACTAACATGTGAGCAAAAACATGGACTAAATTAAATAAATGGATAGAATATCCCTCACCCCCTAACTTGAAACTTGACATTGTCCTCAATGTAAACTAAGAACCAAGTCAAAGAGAGAAAAAGAGCGATATTACACAAAAGTGGAGCGATCCCCATGAGAACAAGTTCGAAGAATCTACAAAACAAGTTAGTACAAAGCATATGAAGAATATGTACTGATGTATTAAGTTAAGAGAAGCTATGTCACAAGTCACAATAATATAGAGGGGCTAAAGTGCAAATACTAGATAAATTGATGGTGAACTTTTTGATTTTATAAAATGGAAGTTCACACACATCAAAATCCAATAAACAACCACAAACTATATTTTCATTTCCCATTTCATAAGTTCAATACAAAATCACTTAATACATTACAACTAGTGAAATAAAATAAATAAAAATAAAAAATACAATATAATATCCGATCCCATAAATGTCAAAAACGACCCAGTATAACAGAAGCCTAGTGGCCAGAACCACTAGGATCAGAGGGGTCCTGAAAATGAGGAGGTAGCGCTGTGTTGGAATCATGACGCTGCAAATAAAGATCTCTCATCATCTGTTGCATCATCATGTACTCCTGTATGTGCTGCGCTCTAGCCTGCCTCTGCAGCGCCCACTCCTGCCGCTGCTCGGCCTGAAACTGCTCTTGCTGGGCCTGATACTGTGCCCACTACTGTCGCTGCTCGGCCTGCAACTGGTCCAGGCGGGACTCCCATGTAGCCCACCTGAGCTGGGTCTCCTTCCAGTGCTGGTCCTGCATGGCCTGGAATGCCTCAAAGCGGGCATCGTAATCTGTGGGCGGCGCGTGAGAACCCTCACCAGTCTCCATCTCCATAATCTCGTCCTCCTCATCGTTCGGATCATCAGCCACCTCCGCCCTTTGTCTCTTGCTGTCCGGTTGCCCCCACTCATGCTTAAGCATTTTTGAAATATTGTCCTTAGAAAGAAGCCCGAGTGGCTCGTGCTTACGGTCAGCGTCAAACTCAGGGCAACCGTGCGATAAACATATCCTCATAATGAGGGCAGGAAAGGGAAGGGAAAACCTCCAGGAAATCTCTTTAGCCGTCGCGCACATCATATCCAAAAAGATACTGGGCAAGCTGATATTGCCCAAACCATTAATCAGCGTGTAGATCAATGCGGCATGCTTGTGAAGAACCTCTGACCGGTTGTTCATCACCATAAAAGAGTGGACATTAATATAGTGCAGTAACCTCGGTAAGTCCTCCATTGCAGCCGAGCGAAAAGCACCCTTTTTCCATGCATCGCCTGGTGCAAGGGCCTCTATCAATGTCCCACGGCCGAAGATGGTTCCATCCATAAAACTGATCGAGTCCCCAGGGTTTGGCACACCCATGTAGTTATCCAAATCATAAATGCTAAAAGGTATCCTCACCCCACGGACCATCGCCTCATATGTAGTCGGCCCATCCCCCTTTATCTCTACCAACGTCGCATAGAAAATACGGACTAGCTCTTCGTTGATGCTCCCGTTGGTAGCGAGAAAGGACTTCCATCCCTGACGGTGCAGAAGAGCACGCTCCTCCCGCGGTATAGGCTCAATGGTCCACGCAAAATGATACCCAAGTGGACGCTCGGATGTGTGAAAGTGGGCGCGGTACCAATCCCGCTCCTGATCGTAGCAGAACCCCTCAACGCCCCCGGCAGGTAAGCACCTAGTATATTTGTATTTTTTTAGTTGGGCTATTTCAACCTACAAAACAAGAATTACACAATACAAAAAAAATTGTAAGCAGAATTAATGGTTAGTTAGTGTACAAGTTCAAATGGGGGTGCACATGCGCAAAACCGAGGAAAAAAACAACACTGCGATAAAATATGTCGGAATGCGACAAGGAGTGAAAAACACCCAAGTGTGCGCCAAAAATTGGATTGAAAACTGTTTGGGGCATTTTAGCGAACACTTGGCGTGCGCAATGTGCGTCAAGGTTGAAAAATACCATCTTGAACCAACCAAATCGCCCCACTCATGAACAAAACAACAATGCAGCAATATTCATGTGTTCATGAGTGGATATACATCAATAATCATGAATGAAATGGGTTGGAACAACACAAATCAGGGGTAAGAGCAACACATTCAAAAATTGTCAAATAATGGATAAAACATGGAATTTGTGACAAAAATCAACCCAAATCTACAAAAAGATAATAAAGTAGGAAGAATTATACCTTGAAAGTGTAGAAAGAAGTTGGGGGAGAAAAAACTAGGGCACGAAACAGTTTAGAAAGGAGAAAAGAGAATAAGGAGAAAGGAAAAAAAAATAGCAGCTTCGGCCTATAACTGCTCGATCGATCGATCGAGCCAGGGCCTTCGATTGATCGATCGATCAGGGCAAGGCACACTTCATCCTGTTTTAAAAGTGGGGGGAAATTGTAAATATGGGATATATAGGGGGTTTAAGTATAATATAAATATATATAAAGTATATATAAGTATAAATAAATAAAAATATGAAATAAAAATATAAAAATAAAAAATAAAAATAAATAGACATAGGCTAAAATATACACACAAATAGGCCTATGCTAACCACAAATTAAAACATATGTACAACAAGCAACACACATGCATGGTCACGACAAAATGAAAAATAAAATAAAAGAAAAAAGAAAAAACAAATGCAAATGCGTGAGGATCCGTGTGTGAAAAATAACGAAAAATGTTTTGGGGGTTTTTTTTGTCATTTTCTTAAGAAATGTGTGCCGGGATGCAGTCTCCGCAAATTCAAGTGCGTTGAACCTACAAAAGAGTTAGAACCAAGCATACAAAAAGAAAAAAAAAAGAGATTAACTAATTACACTAGGCTAATATTAAGAAAAATAAAAATGAAGAAGTTAGCTATATACAACTACATTTAGAACTCTAATTAGCTATATACTAAAAGTTGAAACTTTTGAGGGTCCATCCAAAACACAATTTGAATTTGGCGGATCAACGGTGGACCCTCCCGAACATGCATGCCTCCCAGAAAATAGGAATTTCGTTTGAACGACGAAAGTCATGTGTAAGGCGGTAAAAGTGAACCATCCCCAATTGAAACTTTGGGAGGGAGGATGGGGGATTTGGATAGGACGGGTGACAAAAACAAGTGGGGACCGAGAAAAGTCGAAAATCCTCCCAATGATTTTGAAATTGCAATGGGAGGTGGTACACACAAAGGCAAAGATGCGATCGTGGAGGGAGACTCGAGTAAGTACTCCTCATCGGCGATAGGTTTTAAAACATTAAAGTTTGAAACTGAATCATCGGGTACTTGTTCCGGTGGGGTAATAGAGAATGAAAATGGGGATGAATGAAATTCAAACTCATGAGATGAATCATCATCGCATGAAGTTTGAGTTTCGAATGAAATAATATTATTTGCAATGAAATGTTCTTCTTTGGGTCCCAAAGAAGAAATCATTTCATTGCAAATAGATATTACGTCATTTTCATCCTCGCTTTCAATATCTATTACGCGATGGGAAAAGTCTAGAATGGTTTGTTCCAAAGTAGGCACAAGTACCTCATTTGGTTCAAAACATTCCTCGACTTCGAAAGTCTCAGAAGCAAAATCATTGTCGGGCTCAAATAATAAATCCAACTCATGTTCCCACGAACGATTTTCTTCCCGATAATGATTTTCAATTTTTTCATTCTCATACATACGCAAACCCTCAGCGAATGTCATAGGTCGAGGTGCGGATGCATTAGAATGGGAACTTTGAAAATTTCCATCGGACTTATACGAAAACTCATTATTATAGGAATTTTGAAAACTATTGCAATTCGTTTCAAAATCCCTCTTATAAGGAGGTAAAGTCCCAAAATCATTATCATCATCATCAAAATTCCAATAACCCACATTTTGACTTTGGTTATACTCGCCCAAAGTCATATTTGAATTTGTAAATTTTTGGGATTCTAAGTATTCACCGAAAGTCATAGGCCTAGAATTTTGAGAATTATAACAAGGATTACCGAAAGAATTGGAATAAGACATGCTTACCCCAAGATGGCTCGAAGTGACGGATTCCAGAAAGTACATGCGCACGGAAAGAATTCGAGTGTTTCTAAGTGCTCAAATGTGGAAGTCCTGCAAAATATTAGCAAATAATACAAATAGAAAGAAAATACTATAAATACTAAATCAAATAAAGTCTAAAACAAACTAGTCCACGGCAACGGCGCCATTTAACAGGCAAGGTTTCGCCGCGGCACGAGAGTCACCTACGCGCCGGTCGTTTTGAATTCGGCTCACCTGAACTATACAAAAACCTAAACTACGACTACACTCAACGGGTGAGTATAGGGGTAAGTCGGGTATCGAAAATCCACAGAGACGAGTTGCTAGAATTCAAGTGATTTAATACTCTGAAATAAAAGTGTAAAAGATGATTACAAACTAAAAGGAAAAATATGCATAATGGGAAATGTTAATCTAGGCAAGGTATTAAAACTAGATTAAGAAAGTGAATAAAATTATAGGTTGCGTCGAATATCCCATACTAGAGTTAATTAGTACAAAATGGTTACATGGGTCGACGAGTTATTACAAATGCCTCTCATTTCGACAGTTAATTAAATCAAGGTTTGTTACGCCCTAAATCATCATAAAAGCCTAATACGATTTTGGCGCCAACAAATATCCCAGAAATTACGCGCGAAAGGTCGTAAGCACGGGACATACATGATATGCCCCATCAAATCCCCTAGGCATAATAACTAGGACAACGCAACCGAAATAGACCCGTAAACTCCATCACCAAAGCAAAGCAATGCGTCAACTCGAGTGAGTTCCATTCAAACACAACCTAATTTAAATTAGCTAGAAAGCATGTTAAAAACACGATAAATGAAAGCGTGTAAATAAATGCGATAAAACTATACTATAAAGCACGTGATCAAAGCATGTAAATAAAGTATGTAAACCTAAATTAGAAAGGTTGTAAATGAACTAGAAAACAAGAAATGAAGAAATACAAACTATATTAATGGTAGGGGAGATGAATAGTCAACTTACAATCCAAATGGGGTGTCAAACCAAAGAGAAATGAAGAAGAACCAAGCAAAAACCTAAACCCTAACCTATTCTATCTTCTAAAACTATCTAAAAACGTTCACACTGAATATTACAACAAAATTGGTATATATACTAAGTTAGAATGAAAGAAAAGAAGAAAGAAAATGAAAAGAAAATATATGTAGGAAAAAATAAGGGATCGATCGATCGACCCCCAGGCTCGATCGATCGATCAATCAGGGCAGCCTGTAGAATCCCCTGTTTTGGCATGCAATTCATCTCCTCTCAAATCACCGTAACTTTGTCATACGGACTCAGAATTGCGCACCGTTCATGGCCATGCGAAGCTAGCGAGGAGGGATACAACTTCCGTGTAGATGTCGGGTCAGATGCCCAAGATATGAAATGATCAGATTGCCCTTGAACGTGCGATTGTGTACGAAAATTTCGCGGAATGAGTCTGAATCCCATACTTGGTACCTAAATACCTACAAAAGCCCAATTATACCTCATATAGCATGTTAACAATATAATCAAAGGTTTTTTAGTTAACGGGCTTAAATGTAGAGATTAAGGCACCTGAGGGGGCTAAAATGCGTAGGTTCGACGGATGAAATACGCGATATTTGTGTATTATCACTTTCCTCATATAGTAGACGTGATCTGGGTGCTTAGGGTCTTCAAACCCTTTTGGTTGTTCCACATAAACCTCCTCCTGTAGAATGCCATTCAGAAAGGCACTCTTGACATCCATATGATATAACTTGAAGCGCAGATGACATGCGATGGCGAGTTGTAAGCGTACGGACTTAAGCCTTCCAACAGGAGCAAATGTCTCCCCAAAGTTTACACCCTCTATCTGTGTGTAGCCTTGAGCGACCAACCTAGCCTTATTTCTGATTATGGTACCATTTTCATCCATTTTATTCTTGAAAATCCACCTGGTACCTATCACATTAGTCTCACTAGGTCGGGGGATAAGTTCCCAGGCATTATTCTTTTTAAACTGAAGCAACTCATCCTGCATGGCAGATATCCAATGTTCATCCTTGAGTACTTCTTTGTGATTCTTGGGCTCGACTTTTGACATGTAGAAAAGATGGCTAACAACGTTCTCTAGCTGAGCACGAGTCTTAACCCCTAGAGTGGGATTGCCAACAATGGCTGAAGGATCATGACTCTTGCGAACCCAAGCAGGTGTGTCCCCTAGAACAGGAATAGGGTCCACGGAGTGTGGGTGAAAGACAAGTAAGGCACTGCCAGAGAAGTCCTCATCCTCACACTGAAGGTTAGGATCAACAGACGTCGGAGGTTCATCATCTTGCAAGGTGACATTTATTGATTCCATAACCTTAAAGCTCTGCAGGTCAAAAACTCGGTACGCTCTACTATTCGATGAATATCCTAGCAATATTCCCTCATCGCTCTGGGAGTCAAACTTTCCTAATTGATCTCTATCCCGTAGGATGTAGCATTTACTCCTAAAAACACGAAAATATGCAAGGTTAGGTTTCTTACCAGCCCAAAATTTATAAGGCGTCTTAAGTGTGTGTGGGCACAGGTAAACCTTATTCACCGTGTGGCATGCAGTAGAAACTGCCTCTGACCAAAATCTCCTAGAAACCTTATGACCTAGAAGCATAGATCTAGCCATTTCCTGGATCGTTCTATTCTTTCTCTCAAAAATCCCATTTTGCTGAGGAGTCCTCACAGTAGAAAACTCATGTTTGATCCCAAGGCTATCACAGTAAAGATCTACCTTTGCTTCTGTGAATTCAGTGCCGTTGTCAATACGCATCCTATTAATAGTGACTCCGTATTGGTTTTGCAAGATACGACACTTGGTCGTTAAAAACTCTACAGCATCTGATTTCTCTCTCAGAAAACCTATAATGAAATATTTGGAGAAATCATCCACCATCACGAGAATATACCTCTTACCACCCAGACTCTCAGTGCGAGTCGGACCCATATGATCCATGTGAATCAGCTCAAGAACACGGGAGGTGGTAATGGAATGCAACTTCCTATGAGGGCTACGAATTTTCTTTCCCAACTGACAGGGTCCACAAACCGTGGAAGTTGGCTTTCCAAGAGATGGTAAGCCACGTACTAGGTTCGTTTTAGCTAAACGAGTCAAATCTCTAACGTTCATGTGGCCTAGACGTTGGTGCCACAGATCCATAGGAGTGATCGTGGCGCTGTTGCAGACAAGTGAGGATGTGGGCTCAGTCCCAAAGCAATTATCCGCTGTCCTCACCCCTTGCACTAAAAGTTTACCGGCTTGATTATAGACCTCACATGCGTCCCGGTCAAACATTACAGCAAAGTCATCGTCACACAACTGGCTAATGCTGAGAAGATTTGCTTTCAAACCTTTGTCGTACAAAACATTCTCTAGCTTAGGAAATCCTGGTAACTCTACTGTACCTCGTCCTACAATGCTAGACTTCTCCCATCTCCAAAGGTGACTCTACCATCCTTATAATCCTCAAGGTGGGTAAAAAATGAGACATCACATGTCATGTGTCTGGAGCATCCACTATCAAAATACCACTATGAAGTATTATGAGCTTTGAGAGTGACATGAACAACAAGGGCCTTTTTATCTTTCTTAGGTACCCAAGAAGAGGTAACCTTATGTTTACCCTTGTTGATGCTAGTTTTAGCCGGGATGCGAGAAGCATTCACTGACGAAAAAGACATCCATAGGAATTCTTCCATCAAACTCTATGATGTGGCGGCTAAAAACTCAACACGCTCTCTCAGACTGGAAAGATCATCAGTATGATGTGGTGGAGCAGTAGTACGTCGTGTCCGACCCAAAGTATAGTAAAACTCCCTGAGGTGACCATTTCTTTTGCAATATGTACAAAAGAAAACAGTTTTAGACGGACCTTGGTTTGCTTTTCTTGGTCGAACTCTCCTTCTTGGTTTTTGATGATGGTCATATAGAGTCGTAGTAAACTCAGGAATTGGTCCAGGTGCAATTTAGGACTTGGAGGCACCATCAAAACCTATTCCCTGCCTATCACCAAAACCTAAAGTGGGACCGAGGAGAATCTTTCCCATCTTCCCAGATTTGTCCTCGATTTGTACCTTGACTTCCCGTGCTCTCTCAAGGTCATGATTAAGCTGGGCAACAATGGCTTCAAGTTTCTTCTGAGTCTCCAAGGGGGAATGGAGCTCACTCGTAAGACTAGCCACTTGTTTAGTCAAGTCCCCTTTCTCTTTCTCAAAACAACTCTCTCTCTCTCTCTCTCTAAACAAACTCTCTTTCTTAACACAGGTAGACTCTCTCTCTCTCATGGCGGTGCAGGTGGAGGACTCTCTCTCTCTCACCTTTTCTAAACCTTCTTCTAACGCGGTGATCCTAAGAACTAACACTTTGTTACGTTTTTTAGTTTTAATTGACTCATTATATAACTCGGCGTAAGCACGTTGAAGATTACTCTCGGTCTCACTTGCATCATCCCCCCCCTCACTCACATCGTTCTCACTATCGAGGTGTCCCTGTGAAGCAGCATCCTCATCGTCGTGAGGTGCATAAGAGGTACTCACACGACTAGCCATGAATGTGGTGAAGTTACACTCATGCGGTGACTCATCTCCCGAGTCCACCGACTCGACCTCACTATCCTCACTAAGGGTAGCATTAAGGACAGCTTTCCCCTTTTCTCTGATCAGATGTGTAGCACACTCAAAAGCTCTATGACCCCTACCGTCGCACTCATAGCATCTCTCACTGTCTTTCTTAGGAGGGTCTTTAAAATCTTTCTCATTTTTCTTTTCAAACTTAAGTTTCTGAAAAAAAAATTATCTTTGAAATTTCCATTTTTCTTAAATTTGAAATTTTTAGCAAATAGAGCCAAATCATCTAAGTCAAAATCACACTCAAAGTCAGACGTTTCAATATATCTCTTTCTAGATGACTCAATTCTCTTTCTTACCGACCCCTCACTTTTTATCTCTTGGGCATTAAGTCCAATCCCCTTATCTTTAGGCTTGACATATTTAGGAAACATATCAATTTCATATGTTTGCAAGTCTCCTACAAGTTCCTCCAATTTTAGCATATTTAAATTACTCATAGAATTTAGCACAGTGACTTTAGGGATAAAACGCTTAGGCGATGATCTAAGAATCTTTTTAACAACTCTAGCATTAGGAATATGTTCACCAAGATTAAAGCTAGTATTAACAATATCAGATAGCCTAGCATAAAAATCATCAAAACATTCAGTTTCAAGCATGGTGATGGTCTCAAATTGAGTTGTTAAATTTTGCAGTTTAGACTCTTTCACAGCATTAGTTCCTTCATGGGTAAGTTGCAAAACATCCCATGCCTCTTTTGGCATGGAGCACGTCATGATATGTCGGAACTTGTCAGGAGTGATGGATCCGAAAATAGCACTTAAACCCTTAGAATTAAAAGATGACCATTTAAATTCTTCTTCAGTCCATGTAGTGACAGGTTTTAAATTGGTCACGTTTTCAACAGTGACGGAGGGAGGTGTCCACCCTTTTTCAACTAAAATCTAGACACGTTGATCAATGGCCTTTAAAGAAGACCACATGCGGGCTTTCCAGTATGCATAGTTTGTCCCGTCAAAAGCAGGAATTTTATTATATGATTTCTCCATTAAACACGCTCTTTTTCCAAAAATCAATTTTTTAAGAAAATTGATATCTTAGAAAAAATTTGCGAAAAATTAGGAATACGCGATAGATTAGCGTAACCTGCTCTGATACCAATTTGAAGATGTGCGCTTGCGTTCAAATTAAGAAATTATATAATTAAACTCACTTTTATCGAATTAAATCCTAAACATGCATCTAGGTGTGATTGAAGAAGATGTAAGACATGCAAGAACATTCAAACACACACATGTGAAGAAAAATCCCCCAAAGGGGCAAAACCTTTTATTTTTTCACTATAATTTGTAATATACAGTTACACGGATTAAAATAAAAAACAAGAGTGACACAGAAATACCCGCAGGCATCGGTTTTGGTGTCGTCGGCTGAAATCTCCCTCAAGAACTTCAGATGTGCAGCAATGAAGAAGAAAGACAGCTTCTCCACAAAAGTTGAACAAACACAAGGTTGTGTTCTTGGGTTGCAAAGGATTCACAAAGATTTGGCAAACTTGTGTGAATCAAAACATGAGTCTTGGGACTCAAAAAGATTAAGACTAGAGTAATTAGGACTCTTAAATTCGTCTATGAAAGTCTTAGAAAATACACCACCGAAATAGGTATATATATAAGAAACTTGAGTCAGTGGAAAAATCTAAGCGGATTTGTTCGTGATTATCAAATCTAGATTGGTCCGATTTTGATGTCGGATCGGTTCATTTTTAAAATCACTTCATCGGTTCGGCTTCGATCCGGGGTATACTGGTTTTGATGCAAATCGGATCGGTCTGTTTTTTATGCCGGATCGGTCCGGTTATCGGATCGGTTCGGTTTACCAAAAAAACTTTACCAAGGTATGATGTTGAAGACGCTTTGATATTCGAATCCGTTGATGTATATGCGATCTTGAATTTCTTCAACGGTGTAACGGCGTACGACATACATATTGACAATGGTCAAAAATGACCTTACACAAATCAACCATGGCATCAGTCTCTTATAATCCACCCCCTTACGGAGCTAAATGTTCTCGTTGGGATGAAATCAACCATAACCCAACATGTTGGCACACTTATTCTGACGGGGTACTATCTTTAATACAATTATATAATACCCCACCCTACCACCATCTATATTGTCCCCAATTCAAACACTGGTCACAAATATTTATGTTATGTAATTTTTGTTACATGTCATGTCACTATTTATCTTTTATATGTCTTCTATAATTCATTTGTGAAAATGAAATTAAGACACGGTAATTTATTAATTAAATAATTGAAAGTGATTGTGTATTATGGACGGCTATGGAATGGTGAGGGACTGGGTGCCGGGGTTCCCGTTTTTGGATTATTCCCTTTGTATCGGGTTCCACCGATTGTGAAGTATTTTCTTATAATGTTGTGTCGCGCTTAACTAATAAATAATTAAATAATTTATAATTGGACTCGTACAGGATACAATATTAATTATTTGGTATCATATTTTGGTTGGCTTTTAGAACGTTTAAAATGTCCGTTTATGACTTAAAATTATAGGTTTTAAGTCCGTAGTGCGGTACATGGCTTGGGTGGTGCTTTAGGCCAAATGGACTGGTATTTGGGCTCATTAGGTTAAGGCCCATATTGGTCCTAAGACTAATTTCGTGGTAAGCTAACTTAACTAATCATTATACTAAACCTAATTCATTTTAGAATATGTTGAGAGGAACCCTAATGCTAGATAAAAGAGACAGTAAAGAGAGAGGGAGATTTGGAGGTTTATTACTTTGGATTCAATCTTTTTTGCTAAAGCAAGTTTACCTAGTTTAAGGATTTAGTTTAGATTTTGTGTCATAATGATTGTTTCCCAATGAAATCTATAAAATTTTCTCTTAACAATATTGTTTTTCAAAATCAAATCTTAATGTTTAAATTTTTTTAATTATAAATTAAACCATAAACCCATGATAAGTCCATGATAAGATTATAGAGAATATTAGTGCTAAATTCTATGTAATTGAACTATGTTATTAATGTTATTAGTTATACACTGAATTATGCTCACAAATCAACAAAAATCAGTTTGTTATGAAGTTAGAGTTCATAACTTATAATCTGGAAATTAATCCTCAAATACATTTTAGTATGGTAAAATGCATAGACATAGGTTAGTAATGTTGTTATATAACATATATCCGAAGGATAATGGGCTTGGTCCTGATTAGAGGTTTCCGAGACAGGTTTTGGGGTTAACAATGTTAGATTTTTTAGGTTTAAAAATGATGAACTGCATTCATCTCGTTCGAATGACTTATTTAGGTCATTTGAATGACTTTAGTAAGCTCATTTGAATAAGTTAGGAATATCATTAAAACCCAATCTCAACATCCCAAGATTCGTATATGAACTATTTTTTTTAATTTTTTTGAACACTATATAGATTGTAAATTTTTTGAACATTGTATACAACCCGATCTGTAATCTTACCCGATCCCTCAATTTTGATTTTTTTTAACGCTGTATAAATTTTTGAAATGGATATTGTTTATCATATGTTGTTGTTTTGTAATGGCTTAATTGAAGTGTTTTTAGAAAGTTTCCCTGTTGAAGATTGATTTGAGTTTGGTTAGTTCAATTTTTCTTAGATTATTTGATTGAGATTTGACATTAGTTGGGTGAGAAAGTGGTAATAATATTTGTCAAAAAATTGAGTTTTTTAACATGTTTTCGTGTCTAATTGGATTGGAAAAAATTAATCGTGTTACACATGTCGTGTCATGTTTTTTTGGGTCGTGTTCGTGGCAGCTACAAAAAACACGACTTCATGTCAAACAAAAATACGACCCAATAGCACGATTTTCCACACCTAAAATTAATTATAAGGAAAATGAGAGCGACTTTTACCAATAGTCATGCCATGTGGCTTGGATTGCCCAACTACCCTTATGCTACAATTGGTTGTCGACTCAACATGGGAGAGAGAGTAACACAAGGTATTTTGAGGGTAAGGAAGTTGAACCACCAAGAATTAGACATCTATTTTTTACCTTGCTAATGGTCTGGTATAAGGAAAATTTTAACACTTTTATTCCTATTTTCTAGGACTTGGGTTAATTAACTTGGTTTAAGTGAAATTTAACATAAGTGTGTGTTGAATCTAATTTCACTTGGTATAATTTTAATTTTAATTTTGAAGTAAATTAAAATTTGGTGTTTTTATTGAACCATCACCTAACGCTTCTGTATATCTAATAAGGAAATTGTTTTCAATGTACAAGGATTTTAAAATCAAGGGCCTATCGCCAACTTTCAAATTGGTATCAGAGCCAAAGTGATAAATTATTTCGTTAAGATCCTTTATACAATTTTTGGCTAAAATGGAATTTTCCCCATTCTCAAAATTTCCTATTTTTGATGGTTCTAATTACGTGTACTGGAAAGCGCGTATGAAATTGGCACTAAAATCTATCGACGAGAGGGTTTGGTTATCGGTGGTTAACGGGTGGTATCCACCAACTCATTTAGTAGATAATGAACGTGTTACCAAACCGGCCGATAGATGGAATGAGGGTGAATTTAAACTTTCAAACTTTAATTCCCGAGGTTTAAACGCCTTATTTAGTGTTGTCACACCGGATGAATTCTGATGCATTATGACGTGTGAGACCGCTAAAGAAGCTTGTGATATTTTACAACTCACTCATGAAGGTACAAGTGTTGTTAAAGCTTCGAAACTTCAAAACCTCACCACTCAATTTGAAACTATCAAAATGAATGAAAAATAAACTTTTGATGAATTTTATGCTAGACTTTCTGATATTGTTAATTCATCTTTTAACTTGGAAGAAAATACCCGACAACCGAGTAGTAAAGAAAATTTTAAGGTCCCTACCCGATAGATTTATTCCAAAAGTGACCGTGTTAAATTCTTTACCAACTTTAGCCTCTACAAAATTAGAAGAGCTTGTAGGTGATTTGCAAACCTATGAATTGGACATGTTTCCCTCTAAAACTGAAAAGAAAATAGAAAAGGGCATTTCTTTAAAAGCCCTAAAAGAGGATAAACAAGTAGTAGAGAGCGAGAGTGATAGTGACTCTGAAGATATGGCCTTGTTTGCTAGGAAATTTCGAAAGTTTCTTAAAATTAACAAAGATAAATTTAAAAATGACTTTGAGAAATTTGAAACTTCTAAGCATGACAAAGCCGAGAGGATCCCTAAAACTATTAATGAAAATTTGAATAGGGACGAGTCAAATAGGTTTTTGGTTGTGAGGGTTATGGCCATAGGGCTTCTGAGTGCCCCACTAAACTAAGGAGAGAGGTTAAGCGACCCATTTCATATAATGCAACCCTTAGTGATAGTGATAAGGAAGAGGTTCCTAATTCCCCCACTAAGCCCAACTTTGTGGCTTTTATGGCTAGTCATGTGAGTGATAGTGAGAACTCATCTATAGATGAAAATTTAACACATGACACTTCCAAGGTCATAGCTTATGATTCCCTTATTTTTGATGATAGTGAGAGTGGAGAAGAAAGAGAGAGTGAAAATGAAGAAGAGGTTAATGTGAGTGAATTTCAAAATGCTTTTCAAGAATTATATGAAGAATCAATTAAATTAAAAAGAGCTAATTTGAAGTTAGAAGCTAGTTTGAAAGAACGTGTCAAGGTCGTTGATAATAGTGTGTTGGTTGAAGACCTTAGGACACGTGAGAGGACTCTTCGAGAGAAGCTTGAATATGTAGAAGGCGAGAGGGATAGCCTTAGAGGTTTAATGGAATCCTTGAAAATAGAGCTTCTCGAGTTCGAAGAGGGAAATGTTTTATTAGAGTCTAACATCCTAGAATTAGAAAATAAGTTAAAAGACTCTAGTAATGTCAAATTTGATTTGGAGTGTCGTTCGGAAAAATTAGATAAAATATTAGGAATGGTCCAAATCAAAAATGACACTTGTGGTTTAGGCTTCGATACTTGTAATGAATCAACTCCCAAAGAAATCGCCTAGGAAAGCATTTAGAGATCACTCCTTAGGTAAATCTTTTTGACATGTTTTTACTTGTGCACATTGTGGTCGAAAAGGTCATCTTAAGAAATATTGTTTTGATCTTAAAAGATTTTCTAGAAAATCCCAATCTAAGGCAATAAAGGTAGCCAAGATTCCTACACCCCGAGATAGTCACTCTTCATTAGCTTAGGTTAGGAGATACGACTTAATAGCTTTACAAGATAGGGTTTTTGATTCTCATTTACTTTTACATGATTCCTCCCTTGCAAAATCTAAAGGTTGAATGTGTTAGTTTTATTTACATACTTTAGCTTTTGTGCTTCATGCTCTATCACCTTTACTAATTGTATGCTTGCTAAGTCATTTTCTAGTCATTGTTTTATTTCATATCTCATGCTGGAAATCATGACTTATTTATCTTTTGTATTATATTTCTTTCATTTTTTTTTAAATGAAAAATACAAAAAAGATTTTTGTTTCTCATTTGGGTTTTTATTTCATGATAATTTAAACTTAATGAAAAATTCAAATGATTTTTGTTTGTCTTTTGAGTATATTTTTTTTGGTTAAAAAATTTCAAAAACTCAAAAAGATTTTTATTTTGTGTGTATTTTAGTTTGACACACTTTATGTGGCATATACTTGTGCTAGAATCCCATCTTTTATGCTCCCATGTGGCTAGAACTTTTGATTTAGATTGTCAATCCTTATTATGTTATTTACCATTCTTACATGGAGTAGTTGTATTTTGTGTTAATTTAAATGGATTCTATTTATATATGCCTCAATTCACACATGCACGAGCTCATTTGAAATTTTAACTTCATATGTATATTTGAGCTTTATGAGGTGTTCTCCTTCCAATCTGTCATCTACATGTTATGTGACCTAGGAAGACTAGTGCATGTCAAAATCCGTTGCATGTGAGATTTGTGAGATATAAAAAATGTGATATATAAATGTGCACGGGGAAGGGCTCCGAAAGGATTTATTATCCTTTGCGAATAGTAAGCCACCATTTGTTTGGACCTAAAAGAAATACGTGGTCCAACGGCCTAAAAGAAATTATGGCATTAAAAAGAAAAATAATTGCCAAGGCCTTTGTTTGATTGATATATTCATTCAAAATTAATATAAATGCTTATTGAGGGAGATTGGATGGTATATCAACGGTTTGCACAATGTCCGTTTATCCTGGTTGTACTTTCAATGTCATGACTCTATTGGTTTGTAGAATCATCAACATGCTAGGCTTGTATGCATTGTGTATGTTTGTTCATTGAGTTCAATCTATATTGTCACATGAGGTTATATTCAAATGTGATGAAGTTTTCAATCAATTGAGAACTCCGTGAACATGTTTTAAGTGATTGGGTCTAAATTTAATCGCTACTAGTTCACACCCCAACACTTCCGTTTCCATATGACACATTTTTTCCATACGAGTGTGAAACGCTTATCTTATTTTGTGTTATTTGTGTATTTATATATATATGTGTGTGTGTGTGTGTGTGCATGTGCATCTTTGGTATATCTAGAGTATGTATATATATATGATATGTTTGTTTAGTCTTTGCCTTGTCTTCTAATCCATACATAATTTAATTCATAATTGGTATCTATCTTGTTGCATTCTTTGTTGATATCACAGGCTTAATACTTTATGTATGTTATTGGTATCATTTTCTTGCATCCTAGTTGGAATTCGTTATTATTTGTTGGATTAGTTGTGATTTTGTTGCCCATATGCTTTAATGTTCTCATCACTTTTACACATTTGCATGTTTAGCTTGTTATCCCATTTTATTTATCCCTTATTTAGTTTAAGGGTAATATGCTTTAATTGGGGGAGAAAAGTTAATGTTTTTTGTTCTTTGGCATTTGTCTATTCCTGAACAAAAAGGGGGAGAATGATAGGGGGATAAATGGTATCTAATCCTATTGTTATCGTATCTTAGTTGAGGGAAATGGTATCTAATCCTATTGTTATCTTAGTTGAGGGAGATTTATCTTAGGGGGAGACGTCTTTCTAAGTTCATCATTTATTTGATAAAGGGGAGAATTAATTTAATGGGAGTAATTATTTAATTGCATTTAATATTTTGATATTCCCTGTGCGTTTAACGTGTTTGCTTAAGTGTGCAGGAATTATATTCAAAGTGGCAACTTTCACTGGTAAAGATTGTGATCCTTTGAGTTGTTTGTGTCAAGCATTGTTTTTTATTTTGGGTGGGACATTTGTGTCAGTCTAGTAGAGCTGACGTCCTTTAGGATTTTTGTTGGTTTTTATCCCGGAATAGACAAAGGGGGAGATTTGTAAGGACACAAATTTCCAATTGAGTCCTTTGTAGTTTTGGCTCAATTCCGGACAAAAACGTTTGAGTCATAGGATAGAGTTAATTGATCCTATTTCAAGCCTATGACGTGTTTGTTGAAGACGTAGCGGCCAAGTGTATAAAGCTTCATTACATTGCCGAGTTTGTTTGTGCCTCATTTCTACATCATCAACATTGTTCCATTGCTCCTAAGGTATGAATGCATTTTAATGTATATATATAGGAGCTTGGAACATTTTATAATGGGTGAACATTTATTTAAAACTGTTGTTTAATTTCAGAAAGATTTCATTTAAACTTTAAAATAAAGAATATAAAGTTTCTGGGAAAAAATTGAATTTTCAAACTTTCTGGAAGTTCGTTCGATGTGTCGTTCGAACGAGATTTTCGTTCGAACCATAAGTCATTCGAACGAGTTTGCCAACAAGTTCCCCATACGGCCACTGGAATGTCGTTCGAACGAACATGATGTTCGAACAAACTTTAAACGATATTTCTAACGATCTCACACTGGAACTTCGTTAGAAGTCTCGTTCGAACGAGATTTTGTTCGAACGAAAATGTCGTTCGAATGAGATTTGGCGGGAATAGGTATATGGCAGTTTTGAGCAGTTTTTCCCACTTTTTCCATTACTCTACCCCACTAACTTTTGACAGAATATCTAAGTGCGGGAACCAAAGTTTTAACTCAACTTTTTCATATCCTACAACCTCTAAGAGAGTGTTTTGAAAGATAAATCAAAAGAGAAAAAGTTCGTTGTTTAATTGTTGTTAATTTTCAAGAAAAATGTTTAAACGCTTGTTTTACACCCATATTGTTTATCCAAGCTTCCATAGATATATTTGTACTTGCTTGGAGTTTTGGCACCGGTTTTTCATCTCTACCATTTGAAGAGACGTTTTGGGTTTGCTTCTAAATCCCACAAAGAAGAAGAGGTTTTCGTTGAGTTACCCACTTGGAGAAAGGCTCCTGGTTCGGGTGACAGTGACCATATAAAGTCCGATCGGTGGATTCCGAGGCCACGGTGGAGCTCCATGGTTATACGCTAAGAAGAGGTTGATACAAGAAGAGGCGTCGAGGCTTGAGAGGGATCGAGTCGAGTGTTGTAAGTCATCTTGATTGTATTGGTAAATTCCGTACTTAGTGGATTTGAGGCTAGGGTCGTCCGAGGTTTTTTCCCCTTGTGGGTTTTTCCTCGTACATCGTGGCGTAGTGGATTAATTGTTTATTTTATCTTTTGTAAAATCACCTAGAACGCATGCTTAGGTAAAAAGATAAAATTGGTTTAATTTAATCACTACTTGTTTAATTCGGTGCAAATTAATATTGGGTAATGTTTAGTTAATTTAATTTGTTAAAATTTGGTTTGGCCTAATTTAATTAAATGAAAAATGTGACTTGGGCAATTTTCTAGGACTTGGGTTAATTAACTTGGTTTAAATGAAATTTAACATAAGTGTGTGTTGAATCTAATTTCACTTGGTATAGTTTTAATTTTAATTTTAATTTTAATTTTGAAGTAAATTAAAATTTGGTGTTTTTATTGAACCATCACCTAACGCTTCCGCATATCTAACAAGGAAATTGTTTTCAAAGTATAAGAATTTTAAAATCGGGGGCCTATCGCCACCTTTCACGTTTTCCTGTGGACGGCATGCCATTTGTTATCATTCGAAGTAGAGTTTACGTTGTTTGAGACAATATTGGGGATTTCCACATATAAATCAATGCCTCGATCTTCGTGAATTTGAACACTATTATGACTAACTTGGCTTTTCTCTCCACTTATGAAGATTTTCTCTAAATGAGGCCTATCTTCTTCACTTTTATTGTCTTCATCGAAAGATGAACAGTCAATAGGATCATTGCGCAAAACTAATTTATCCCCTTTTAACACGATTGAATCATGTTGGATTAAATGATGAATATAGCTTTGTTTCTGCTTATATGAGTTGCAAACATAAAATTCTTTTTGTGAAGAGTTTGCAGCAGATGATTGTTTGATCGGAGATGGGAACCGTGGGGTCAAATCCTCCATATTATTTTGTAACAGATTAGGAGAATGCATCTCCTTTTGAATTGTAACCTTTGAAACTTTTGAATAATTAGGACCAACCAATTGGACTTTATTAGTTTCCAGAATAGTAGCTAAAGGGCTGGCATTTAACACGTTTTCATCATCCATATAGTTAACTTGTTGAGATTTTTTGCTTCTAAAATATCGGCTTGTTTAGTAAGTTCCGAATTTCCTTCGCCATTTTTGAAAAGCCTCTCACCGGAGCTACCTCCTCTAGACACCTTCCGATCAGTTACACCAGCAAGGATACCAGTTTTTCCAAGAAATCTTATACGGTTAGATGGCAATTCAGTATCAGTTCCTATCTCACCTGTAGCCGCATCAAGGACAACAGCTTTTCCCATCTCATCATTTGAATTTTGATAATGTGATAGGACCTGTAAAGACTCGTGATCTGAGTGTTTAACTGAAGGGTCACATGGGTTAAAAGGAGATACAGACGTATCACCATCTTTTTCATTAAAAACAAAATCTTTACACCCAGACCCCATATCTTGAACTGTATCAACCTTTTCTATATCCATTGGTAACTTTTCACCCTGAGTTTTTGTTGAGTTTTTTGAAATTGGGAGGTATTGTCTAGGACGAGATTTATTATGAAACTTCTCTTTACTTTTGTTTACTGGATGATATTCTTCTTCAACCCTGGGAGCTTTAAACATACACTGATATTCACAATGGCCTTTCTTTAAGCAAAAATTACAGTAAGAGGGGAGGTTTTCAATCAAAACTTCTTGCCAAAAACCTTTGTTGCCATTCCCAGTCCAAACTCTTTTGGGGAGAGTTTTTATAATATCCACCTCAACACATACACGAGCAAGACTAGGAAAAAGCTTTTGTATGACCTTTTTTAGTTCTCATGAAATGTCTTTTATGACCATTTATTTTCCAATCAAAAACGTCATAAGTTTGGATGTCATAATTGATACCCATAAAAACTGTCATATTAGGTTAACAGTCACGAAACAGTCATATTTGATTGAGGTGGAAGGGGGTGGTTCTAGGGCTTTCACGGTTAGGGGGTACTATAATATATTGAGGTACAGGGTAATCCCCAGGGTTCGATTCCCCTGGAAGAAGATTTGGAAGGTTAAGGCGCCACCTATGGTGAGATTTTTTGTTTGGATAGCGGCTAGATAGGCAATTTTGACGATGGAAGGTTTGCAGAAGAGAAGATATTGATTGGCTGGTCGGTGTTGGTTATGCAAGGAGGAAGAGGAGAAGACCAAACATCTTCTTCTACACTGCAGGGTGACGAGAAGGCTGTGGGATATTTTTTTGCCATTTGTAAGACCGTATGGGTCATGCCGGTGTTAGTAAGGGCGCTTTTAGAGGTGTGGAACCCTTCTTGGGGGTGGGTGGGGGATAAACAGGTTTGGCATATGGTTCCTCACTGTATTATGTGGACGATATGAAAGGAGAGGAATGCCCATTTTTTTTAAGGTATCGAGATGGCGCAATCAAGACTTCGTTATCTATTCTTAAGCACCCTTATTAGCTAGTCTAAGGGGAAGGAATCCCTCATGACTCAGGATTTAGTTGAATTTATGGAGGAAATCCACTCAGTGATGTAATTCAGGAGTTTGTGAGGCAGGTGTCTATTTGTTCCTTTACTCGGCTTTTCTTGTTTTGCTTTTACTTTGTATACTTCCTGTATACGGGTTCGCTCCCTTAGCGATTGGTTTTTAATGAATTCATTTATCTATCAAAAAAAAAGATAAACAGTTTTCAACATTTTGAAAAGGTCATATAAAATATTTCATCACATGAGGGTTTAATATAAACGGTCATAAATTAAACACATAATAAAAAAAAGTAATTACCAATATTAATGTCATAATTGACAAATAAATCTAAACATAGATCAGAATTCACAATAACATAAAAACAGACTTGATTTTTTTGTATTTGAAGTCACGTACACCTAAAATGCATCAAACCAAGTCATTTGCCCATATAAAAAAAACGTTGAACACAATTAGATATACCCACCATCTACATTAATTATCCACAAAAAAATAATGACCTATTACATTTATCATAGCTAGATATGCCCACTATGTACATCATTCAAAAATAATGTCTCCAAAAAAACGTACATTCAAAATCATGCATAAATGTTTCGATCCCCCTTTGGCTTTCGTGAAATTATGTCGAAAAAGTGCTCCAAATCATATAATATAAGGCTAAGTAAATTCAATGAACTCATGTTCAATTTCGTTGATCTCATGAGTTTGATATGAGGACTTTACAGCCAACTCCTTCATCTAAACAAGGCAAATAAAATTACACTTATCTTTTATCACATCTAAATAAAAAAGAATGTAAAAAAAATTAAAAAACATGTGACCTTCATTTTTATAGACTTCGAAGAATTTTTCAAGAGCTCTCGCATGATTTTCAATACAAAAAAATCAGACACAATTTCTCCTCGTTGTTTAGGGCCTTGAAAATAAAGGAGTTAGTATATTACCCATGTCAAATGTGAATACCTAAATATTAAATTTAATTTATCGAACAAATTGCTTAATATTCTCCTAGTTTAATAGTGATCTTTTTCCTTTGATTGTCAAAAACGATATAATTCCACTTCAAAAAAAAACATAATGACATATATTTATATTACAATTATGTAAAATGATATCAATAATTTTATTATAAGTAATTATTTAGGACACTACTTTTGTGTTTATATAGAGCTTAAGGTCCAAGCTCGGTTCCTCGTGTAAAGAATCAACCCAGAACACATTGTTCGAAATAAAGTCGATCACAAGCATGTAATACCCCGTATTTTTAGGGCTTTTAAATTTGGGGATTTATTGAATTCAAATTGAGATATTAATTTAATATTTATCCAGAAATTTATTCAAAATGTTTACTAGCGTGACGAGAGGGAATTTGTTGAATATTACTAATTGAGTAAAGTAATATATGAGATTGATTTTATTAAAATTGTGACGAATGAATAAAATGGCAATTATGGAAATGTAAGTCAGGAGGCGCATGTGTCGTGTCGGGACTAGATTATTATTATTAAAAGTGAATAAATTATAAGTCGCTCGTATGGTCAGTTCGAGTGCACCAATGTGTCCGAAAGGGTTGAGATTGTCAAAAAAGTATACCTGGGGGTTTAGTTTGGGTCTCGGGGCATTTTTAGGCCTAATTGACATCCCGGGAGGGTATATTAGACATTTTATATTTTTGGGTAAATAAACCCACGAATTTTCAACAGTTATATCAGCCATTGGGAGTTGCCTTTTAGGTTTAACAAGCACAGAAAGTTAGAACAGCCAATAGAGAAGAAGATAGGAAGCTTTTCAAGCAATCCAAGGCCAAGAACTCATCCATTTGCACTGCCACCACCATCAAAACGTAGATCGCACGACGAGGAACGCAACCATGCCTTTTGCATCCACAAATCAGAACCTTAAATTTTCAGGCAAGTATCTATATTTCTTTATTTTAGTTAATGTTTCAATCATGTTAGTCTAGGGTTGTTTAGAACATGTTTCATGGAAGAAATTATATTTTTGGAGATTTCAAATCATATGTGTAGAGGAAGTAGACGTATTCTGGACATCTAACTCACATGTAGAGGATAAACCACGAATTTGTATGGGTTTAGAAGTAAGAAATCTGGGAGAGAATTTAAATAATGGAAACTAAAAGAAAATTAGGGTTCTTGTAGTTTATGTGGATTTTACCCCATTAAATCATGATACTTGATGAATTCGGGCATGTTTTACGTAGAAAATCTTGTTGTTAGGTATATGGTACTTGTAGTATTATTAATTAGGAGTTTGGGAATCGTTAATGGAGATTTGGTTGATGTTTTAGAGGTAAACCCGTAACTGGAAAAGAGCGGGTTTCATCATAACTGCTTGATCGATCGATCGATCAAGAACATCGATCGATCGACCCCCTTACATCGATCGATCGACACCTCCTGTAAAACTGCATATTTCTCGTCCGATGGTTTAATCCTCTTAAAATGCATAGCAGCCCTTGATTGTTAGTGTTGGGGTATAATGGGATATAGAGAAGACCAGTAGGGTCTAGGTAGACCCCGTTGAGTGAAACTTAATGTAGGATGAGATTGTGGGTTAACGAGGAATTATTCATGCGTATAAGAAAATAAACGTACGTTTAATAAAAGGATCGAGACTCGTAAGGGAGTTAGACCAGAAGGTAAGTGAGTTTATGCCTACTGAAATTATACTTAGAATACTTCGAGAGAGGAGAAGTGAGTATGAAGTGAATTATAAATGATAATAAAAATGATAAGTCCGTTATGCGAAATAATCGAGTAAAATGTGTAAATGACGGATAATTATAATTATGGATCGTGGGCGCACCTAAAATAGAAATGTGGATAATTATATATATATGACTGTGTGATTGTGCATATATTATAGATTGGTATAAAAATCATACTCGAGCTACTTGCTATCACGGGGGTTTCTGCGCTGGGACAGTCTTATCTCGATTGGGCCTTTATGGGGGATATTGACTCGTACCCTAGAACATAGGATTCCTTGGTACAAGCTATCTGATTGATAGTCAGACGGTCCTAAGAGACGTGAGGGTATGTGCTGACCTCTTACTTGGAACTATGCTTCGCCTCTAATTGTATGTGTTTTGTGTTAATACAGTTCGAGAGTGATTCTGAACTAGTATTTCCCTTAGTACGAGTGATACGGGGACTTGATAGCAGAGTATGCCAGCACCATAGATTTTATGTGGGGTGTCGTTAGTATATATATTACATGTGAGACTAATATATATATGTATATTTACATGGGAACTTTCTACTGTGCTTATAAGTAGTTAAGTAATGAATAAATGTTTCAACTTTCTTATAAGTGTTCGAAAACTATATAACGGTACTAATTTGTTCTAAATAGCGTAAGAAATCTTGAAGAGATTAATTTTCTAAACTAAATACCAAAACCTTGTTATTTCTCGAGATAAAACTTTATGCAAAATAAGTGAGATAGACCTATGAGGTTTAGTAGTACGGTAGGCGTGCACACTAGACGAGAGGTGAGAATTCTCAAGAGAGTGTCGCATACTAACATGGTTGTTACATTAGAAGGTAAGCATTTCAAATACTTGCTATGTATGCATTACAGGTGCCCACCCACAGGGGCATCATGCATAGGTTCCTTGGATTGGACGCGCTGCAGCTTATGTGGGAGTTGCAGGCCTTTGTTTTAGACGACATCTTCATTGATTCAAATTCTTATTTTAGTTCTTCATAGTTAGGACATGTGTCGCCCGTTTCCCTATTCAGTTTGGATATATCAGAGATCTATGTTTATTTGTATTTTCAGTATTATGTACTTCCTTGGGAGTTAACTATTGTCAGGATGGGCCCATTTCTAGTTTTAAACTAGTTTGGTTTATCTAGATAGTTTTAATTCTTGTGTGCTATTGTCATCCTTAGCATTTTGGAATTCTTAAACTGTTGGTTATTTAAAAAGGTTTTCATATTAAGATCTAATAAAATGGAAATAAGGTTTTAAAAAATTTTGACACTTAGCTTAATTATTTAGGGTGTTTAAACAGAAAATTTTATTTTGCGATAGTGATGCTAAGAATTAACCAACCGTTCACCTTGATTTTAATTTAATAAAGGACTGATCACCCGATATTTAATTAGGCGGGGTGTCACAAAGCAAAACCCAATGATACCTACATTATGAAGAATTATTGGAGATTAGGAATATATTACATACACACATTTATTATGCTAAAAAACTTTTACATATCTACCAAACTTACCCGGTATTGATTGGAATAACAAATATTTTTTGTCTGATGCCTTTTGTAGAGTTTCTGTTATAAATTGATGCCCAGTGTTTTTAGAAAATGCATCCCAAATGGAGAGGGTATTTACTAATCTAATAACTTCAAAACTCCTTCCAAATTTGTCATATTTGCATCAATACGTAAACCAAATGCACGTGAGTTAGAAGAGAATTCATGTATGCAAAAATGCAAACCCCATCTAACCTCATGTATGCATTCATGAATTAATAAAATATGGTAAAACTTATATCTAACATCATGTAGGCGATAATGCAAACTCCATATAGTTCTTGCATCTTACAAAGATGTGTTAATTCATATTTTGGAATATAGATGGTCTCAATATCATCATTAAAAAAGCCACCGGAATCTTCACTGCATCCATCGTCATGATGTTATCAAGCATATTAGCAAATGAAATAATTACGCCATCTTTGCCACCGGAATCTTTCTTTTTTTCCTTACTTTTTACCTGATTAAGAATGTCAAAATAAAAAAGGTCAAATTGCAATTATACTCACATTAAATAGTCCAGGTTGAGTACAAATTAAGGAATTCACTATGAACTAGGTGTAAACTCGTGCAATGCGCGGAGAGGTTATGTTGAGTTAGAGCACCTTGAAAGCGATATGTATAAAATATGTGACTTTTGAATTTCACCTCAAGTGCATATGCACTTCAGTGAAGCCAAGTCGCCAGATCCGCACCTTATTTTAAACTGCAACTGTGTTACATGTGGATAGTTCACGAGCTCTAATTTTTTGGACTTGTAATATATAACAACCGACTTGATCATAATAAAAAAATTATCAGTGGTATCACAATTGATAATTTTCACTACAAGTATTATAAGTTAATGTTATGTAGGGGTGTTTAAGCAAATCCTAATTTCCACAAGCACAATGAATAAAAATAAATCAAATATAAGAATTATATATTATAATATAATGGGTTTTATTGTTTTACCAAATATCTCAGCTAATACTATATCAAGTAAATAGAATCACAACTTCCTCAAGATATCAACACTCAATCACAAAATGGTTACATCTTTTGGACAATAATGCAGTCGCATAATCGATAAAGTCATTTAATATTTTACCACTATAGATTGGTCTAATGAATGAAATACGTAATAAAGTTAATAAAGGGAAACTAGTGGTAGTTCTCATAAAAAGAAAAGAAAAAAAACATCGATAGTTTAAAGTGGTACAAAAAAATACTATAACTCAGAGCCTTAAAAAGTGCAGAGTCCATTTGGTGATCAATTTGGTTTCTTTAAGTTTAGGAAGTTATCTCCAGCTTGGTTAGACAACTCCTGGACCTGTTTTATTTTGGCGGGTAACTAAATTGACCTTAATGATTGTTTCTCAGACACATACACTGAAGAGATAAGGCCACATTAGAGGTGAATGTTCTCTCTCTCTCTCTCTCTCTCACACACACACACGCGTATTTAGTATCTCTCTGTCTGTAAAAAACTGCAAATCAACTAAAAAATTATCAAAGGTATCACATTCATATTTCCTAAATAGTGAGTTCACATCAAATGCAGGAAGTTTACGATTACGGACTAGAATAAATGGAGGGCATCTTTCAATAAAAGCCAGTAATTGATAAGGTGGTTACTAAGGGAACTGCAATATATATGCCTAGCACCCACAATGTAAGAATAATTTATAAATCTTTTAAGCATTATTTAGTGGCTAGGCATAGAAAATGTAGTGCTTTTAACTAATCACCTTTGATAGTAACCATTGATCCCCTACCTTGGTGAATTGAAGTATTTGAACTGTTGGATCTAATCCAATAATTAACTTTATTAGTCAATGCGATGAAGCATCACTGACTCATTAATCTAATGCATATTTGAAATATATTTCCTCTTGATCAAACACATGAACTCTGATCCCTATCGTTCAAATAACAATAGCAAAACATGTGATCCAAAAATCACTTCAACAGTCAGGTGATCCTATGTTGTGTATCAAAGCGTGAACTGTCCTACACCAACAACATCATAATTGTGATCCATTCATAATGGATCTGATTTGAGAAAATCCAATTTGTTGCATGGGTCATGGTCCAACATGGGGTGTTAGGATGGCACTGAGTAAAGCTGAAGTTAACCTAATGAGGTTACTATCCACTGCTCCTCAGCAACAAAATCAAGCAAAACTCATACATTATGTTTCTACCTTAAGAGAACAACTAGAAAAATTGGCTGAAGACAGAACTCATACATTATGCAGTATGTTTTCAGAAGTTGAAGCAAGGAGAAATATGGTCACATCTTTCAAAACTCAATTAACGCGGAAGATGATGTGTTACTAAGAAATCTGGAGCGTGAATTGAATCCTTCTATCCACAATAGATAGACTTATAATAAAGCCAATGAAGACTATCTCATTCATCTCCAAAGAAAAGAAGACTAATGGAGACTAAAGTTTAACATTAAATGGGCCACTAATAGTGAGGTTAACTCTAAATTCTTCCACGCAACAGTTAAGGCTAGGAATCTAAGCAGATTTACACATTATTGTCATTTATGAAAGTATATCTCATTTGTGAATGTCCAAGTAGCTATAATTTCAAAGTAATTCTACATAGATTTACACATAGCCAGACAAACAAAACGAGTGAAAGAATATGAACTATATAGCACCCGCATTAAGAAATCGGGCCTAAGGAAATGTCATAATAAGAAGAAAAATAATAGTAGCCCATATTTTCATCTGGCACTCTCTCATTCTCTTCAAGTTCCTCCATGTGTTGTTACTTCTTGATAATCTCCTTACCTTGAGCTTCCTGATGCTGATTCAGTAAACTTGCTTTTGTTCTGCCCTTCATTCAGTAAAATAATACACAGCATGCAACCACCCACAAGTCAGGATTTGTAATGCAGATATCTGCAACAATAAAACTAAAAATATGTTATGGTCACTTACTCATTTCAATCATTCCAAAAAATAATAAAATCTCACAGGGCATAGATTTGATATGGGAATGGATTTGATAATAAACTCAAGTTATTGAATGTGGCATGGATAATGAATTCAAAATGTGGAATGAAATAAAAAAAAATGGAAGTTACCTCAACACACGACAACACAAACTCTTTAAGCCAAGCAATATGTGAATTTTATGCGTCTTTAATAACATACTTCTCCACGTTAGATACCGGTATTGGAAGATATGCTTCGGGAGAGTGAACGTTAGTTATTGATACACATATATAATTATACTCCAAGCGAACGTTGAGAATGGTATCAGTAGGTGAAATACGATCAAAAAACACTCCAGATGCAACAACATTCGCACGTGAATTCAATGCCAATCTACACCATTTTCCCTATATAAAAAAAACAAAATGAATAAAGAATGACATATATATACTATTAAAAAAATAAACATCACTAATATAAGTAAAGTTGTTACAAACCTTCCCAATATTAGATTTACGATCCGACGGTTAAATTATGCGTAGTCTATTCACATTGCTTTGGGCCTATATACACATGAAATCTTACAAAATAAGTATAGTAAAGTATGAGACATAAATGTAATAAAGTTTTACCAATTACATTATTACCTTCTCTTTTTTCCTCTAGGATGGAGAATCACATGATTCACCCACATAATTTGAATGCTTCTCGTATTTTTTATTATCACTTTTCTAACAATTTGAGGAAATCTTCTCAATTAACGATGGTGAAATTGATCTACTTTGATACTTACTCAATTCTTCCATTGCTTCCTGAAGTTGTCGATCTTTTTCTTTCGCCTTCTCCTCTCCTTGATGAAGCCTAGACTCTAATTCTTTAACATGTTGTTTTGATCCCCGTCTAGGGATATGAAAGTAAGTTGTAGGAGTGACTCATTTTCCCATCCCCCTTACTCGACCATTATGCCATGGAGTACCAAGTGCCAAGGTTAAGACGTTTAAAGTCCCTTGAGTTACTAAGCTCCCATCATGGACTTTCTTCTTTAAAGAGTACTATAATAAAGAAAACCATCAAGAGTGTTGTTAAATCATATTCTTTTAAATCCTCATATGTGGTATATATCCAAATTTATGAATATTGTATAAAAAATATGTTTTCTTTACTTTTGAAAGTAACTCGTAATTTTTTTCTCCAACTTCCTTGGTTGCATCGACTTGATATTGTCTATTCTCGATTGTCCGGTGGTTATCCACATTGGAGACATATCATCCTCATCAAATGCATCTACATGTATCTTTTTATGTCCCAAATATAAAATAAAATATAAGAAATTAAGCTCACAACACAAAATCCCCACAATGAATTAATTATAGTTGTATACTCTATAAATAATATATGAATTCAACCACATACCATAATTTCCTCAAGACCTGCAGACCAAAACTTACTAAGCTTGTGCTTGAACTTATTCTTTTCTCGCCTTTCTCGTTGTACATCACTAAATTTCTACGCATTGAATTTATGATAATGTTAGAATTTAACTATATCGTGGATAAATGTTATACAGTTACATAATAAAATGAATTTAATATACACCTCGAACTTTTGGGATAGTCTTCCTCTTACAAACGCATCCCAATCCTCCTGATAAAAAAACTTTTTAAACTTTTCTGGATGGTTCTAAAGATTATTGGGATCATCTTTAAATGGCTTGACACAACTCTTGGTAAGTTCTCCTTTGAAATTATTCCACGAACATCCAATAGCGAATATAACTCCCTTCTTTGATTTGGGGTCCATGTTGAACTTAGCCTATAATTAATGAATATTATATTACATAACGTAATTAAAATAATACCAATATACACTTCAAATAACATCAATATAAATTATTAGCATTTACCTCCATAACTATCCATAAATTCTCTTTTAAAGACTTTGGGACTTTGGGCTAACTTGGATAACTTATGGGCACCATTTTCCTTTCCAACATCCACCTATAACTTGTGAAATCCTTCCTTGTTTCACCATTTGGTTGATATTTTTTTAGATTTTTATTTGAGTCGTGCTCATTTTTTTATGACTTTTATATTTTATTTGTGTGAGTATAGCTGTAAATATTAGGGTTCGTGTATTTTTTATTTTTTATTTTTTATGTCACGTGTATTATATATTTATGTAAATATAATACGTGTGCGCATTTTATTAGAATTTTTTTATTTTACTTTTCATTATTTTATTTTATTTGTTTTTAGTTTTATGAGTTTAGTTTTTATTGTTTTTATTTGAGTCTTTTATTATTTTATAGGTTTAAATTCAATTATTTAATTTTAATAACTTTGATTTTATAATTTTATAATTTTTATATTTTTTGGTTGAGTCGTAAATATTTATTTTAATTTTAGTTAATTTTAGTCTAATTAATTTGGTACAAAATAAATTCACATACACACCATACAATACGCCACACATACACTCTAAAGCTACTCTCACTCACATTCTACTACAATACACAACATATACACCCAAACAACCCCACACCCCATTTCAAATACAAAAATCCATTTATGATTCTCTCTCTTCTCTCATCTCTTTCACCAAACCACCCACCATCCTCTTTCTCACTCATACCTCTGTAACCATAACCAAAAACTACAAAAACACATATTAAACCCTCATCAAGCCACCATTTACCAACCTTCAACCACCCTGTAACCACCTGTGAACCTACCCTAACCCCGCCGGCGTGACCCACCTGAACAACCCAGCTACTCCGGCCAACATCCAAGAAAAAACACTAGACCCGACCTTGTCCCCAACGAAACTGCTGGCAACCACACTGCCCACCACCCTCACCGGTACTTTCACCCAGTTTTACACCAATCAAACCCATGAACCAAACCTGCCTAATCCATCCTCCACACTTTTGCCCCCACCTTAAACCGGCCAACTGCCACCTCTGGCATACCCATACCTGCCTAGCTGACCCAAATGCAAATATATATATTTTGGGAAAGATAATTTATTTAAAACAAATTATTGAGGAATAGCCCCTCACCTGTGACTTACATGAAAGACTAGAAATACATGCTCCAATTTTATGGAAAGCATCTAGAATCTCTAAGCAATAGGAGTTTCTAGGAATACAAAGGGGTTTAATCTTAAATGCTTGTCTAATCTCACCACAAATTTGATTAAAAATAAAAGACCCTCTAAATTACCAATGCGTCCCTCTATCCATTTAAGATAGGGGTGGAAATTTTTAACACGATACGACCCAACACGAAATTGACATGAAATCAAAACAGCCTGTCGTGTTCGGGCCAAACTTTTTTGGCCCACTATCTAGTGGTGTCGTGTTTGTGCTAGGGAATTGACTCGAAATAGTCCCGTTCTAACCCAATTGTAACACGATATGGTCCCAATAAGGATCCCAAATTAACTCAATTGTGACCCGTTTGTGTTTTTTTTTTAATATTAGCACCTCCAATGGCTTAAAAAATAATAAAACCATAAATACATGGTATAAAAGAAAACATTAACAAAAAAAACTACCCACACTCGTCTATTATATTCAATCGCATCTCTCTTTGAAAGAAAGAAAAAACAAAAATCGAATTCTCTCTCTCTAACATTCAGACATCACGCCGCTCATGCCACCGTTCAGACTTCCCCGTCGTCGTTCGGCTTAACAACGGTAAAAACTCGAACAATTATAGAGTTTTTCGGTCAAAACCCTTTTTACACGATTACAAACCCGAAAAATTTACATCTGAGTTTACAATTTTAGATCAAAACTGAGACATCAAAAAGTTACACTTGAGTTTTGGTGTAACAACTTGAACCATTCCAAACCCTCCTTACTAAGTTTATAATTTTCGGTCAGAACTGAGAACCCTCGAACCATTACAAAGTTTGTAATGGTCTGTATAAATTGTTTATTTATAATTTTTACATATTTCCTTTCGTTCATCTTAATGTTTTTTTGTATAATCAGTTTTCTAATGGTTACTTTTTAACATATTTGTTATTTTGGTACGTATACTCTGATTTGTTTATTTACAAAGTTATTTACTCGAAGTATTGTATATATTTTAGGCATGGATTGTGGAAAACGATCATCGACGCCCTCCTCTCACATTATGACCATTTATTTTTCAAATCAAAAACGTCATAAGTTTGGGTGTCATAATTGATACCCATAAAAACTGTCATATTCGGTTAACGGTTATATATGACAATTTTGGAAAAATAGTCATATTTGCCACGAAAATAGTCATATTTGATTTAAAAAGCGTCATGATAAATAGTTTTCAACATTTTAAAAAGGTCATATAAAATATTTCATCACATGAGGGTTTAATATAAACGATCATAAATTAAACATATAATAAAAAAAAAATTAATTACCAATATTAATGTCATAATTGACAAGTAAATCTAAACATAGATCAGAATTCACAATAAGATAAAAATAGACTTGAATTTATTTGTACTTTAAGTCACTTACACCTAAAATGCATCAAACCAAGTCATTTGCCCATATCAAAAAAATAGTGGAACACAATTAGATATACCCACCATCTACATTAATTATACACAAAAAAAATTGACCTACTACATGTATCATAGCTAGATATACCCACTATGTACATCATTCAAAAATAATGTCTCCAAAAAAATGTACATTCAGAAATCACGCATAAATGTATCGATCCCCCGTTGGCTTTCATGAAATTGTGTCAACAAAGTGCTCCAAATCAAATAATATAAGGCTGAGTAAATTTAATGAACTCGTGTTGAAGTTCATTGATCTCATGAATTTGATATGACGACTTTACAGCCAACTCCTTCATCTAAACAAGACAAATAAAATTACAATTAGCTTTTATCAAATCTAAATAAAAAAGAATGCAAAAAAAATTAAAAAAACGTGACCTTCATTTTTATAGACTTCGATGAATTTTCCAAGAGCTCTCGCTTGATTTTCAATATAAAAATATCACACACAATTTCTTCTCGTTGTTTAGGGCCCTAAAAATAAAGGAGTTAGTATATTACCTGTGGGTATCTTATTTATCTTTTAGGCCCATAAGAGTAGTCGGACAAAGCCCGACTAATAACAAGATATGTACAGCCCAAATTATGGATGCTTTAAGTAATAACGGTTAGAATCTGACTTGTTCTATCCCCCAAGAATCTCAGAGGAGATATTCAAGGGATAGTGGACTAGCGGGGCAGTTACCAGCACCCCTATCCCTCTCTTATGGAATATATATTGTACCCCTGACCCGGGGCAAGCAAATAGGTTGAAGTAAGTGTATATGTTGATGAATAATGTGTTGATGAGCATAAAATGAATAATGTGTTGATGAACAAAAAATTAATTACAAAAGGCATGCTGAAATTAATTTACAAGAAGCAAGAGCATTGTTAATAAAAATATAACATATGTTATACATATAACTCTTATTTATGACTGTAAGCATCACTATAAGTAACAAATTTATAAATATTTCATTGTCTGAGGAAATCCCATCTTCATTGGATTCCTGATTCCTGGATCCCGGGAACTACTTCTTTAGGATTGAGAAATTATTGCAATTCTTCTTGAGTGAACTGGATTCTCCTATTGAAGAGTCACTGGGAAAGTATTACATAATGATAAATCAAGGATGTTGGTAAGAACACTCACTATTTTTAATTTGGGCACTTATAGATAAGTTAAAAAATAAGATTTTACTTTTTGTAAGGGCACTTCCTAAAATAGAGAAGAATATTGAAGGTGGGGAAATGTGTATATATATTTCATCACATGATAAAAGAGATGGAAACATTTTATAAGAAAATATATTATATTTGTTGTATTGAATATCTCATATTGCTCTAGTGCCCCAAAATACTGCTTCTACTATTTAAACTACATCATAGGTTTTGCTA
This sequence comes from Sambucus nigra, assembly GCA_949130495.1. Lineage (NCBI taxonomy): Eukaryota > Viridiplantae > Streptophyta > Magnoliopsida > Dipsacales > Adoxaceae > Sambucus > Sambucus nigra. Next base: position 655,277,122 of record OX422215.1, on the reverse strand, counting down.
GGACTAGCAGATGTTATTATTTGAGACCGACGAAATTTCAAGTCTCTGTGTCATCATTTTAAAAGTAATTACTTTAACATATGGATATAACAACTATACATCAATCAATTTGTTTTTTTATTGAAAACCTGCTAAATTTTTATTGAGGTCACTCCCTAAACGTTTTATTCCTAAGGTCACTGTTTTAAATTCAGTGGGGATGTTAGATTCACTTAGGTTAAAGGAGCTCGTATGAAACCTTAAAACTTATGAAATTCACATGTTTCCCCAAAACATTAAGCCTAAGGATAAAGGGATAGCTTTAAAGACTCAAGTTAATAAAAAGAAAAAAGAGAGATTCTGTGAGTTTGATTATGAAGGAGAGTTCGACTTCGACGACGTGGCCTTATTTGCAAAAAAAAATTGAAAATTTCTCAAATTTTTCAAAGAAAACTCTTCCAAAAAAAAGATATTTGAGAAAAACAAAAAGAAAGATGAGGCCAAATAGAGCAGTGAGAAAGATGAAGAGGTGAGATGTTTTGAGTGCGAGGGAAAAATTCACAAAGCATTTGAGTGTCCCACTGTGCTAAAGAGAAAAGACAAGAAGATTGCTAACCCGACCACTGTTAGTGATAGTGACATCGAGTTGATTGATTTGGGGGATGAATCATCACATGGAATGTGCGTTACTTTCATGGCAAGTCATGTGAGCACACCTAGTTTGTCTCACAATGATGAGGACACTTGTATACATGAGAGCCTCGGTGATTTTTCAAGCCATTCGGGGGATAGTGAGTGTGAGGGTGAGATTGGAAGTGAAGGAGAAGGTGTCTCCAAAAATCATTTAGAGATTTATACATCGAAACTATAAAGACAAAAAAGTTGAATAAGGAGTTAGGTCTTGAGGTGTTAGATTTGGAGAGAGAGAGATAGAATTTTTTAGGGTGTCAATTCTCTTCACCAGATGTTGTTGTGCCTTTTTCTAATATCTATATAACTGAGACCTCTTTTGACAAGGTTCTCAATGCCGTTTTTCCCGAAATGAAATAAACGAGGATTTTGAGTATCTTGTTATGCCTTACATTAATTGTCTTGATTATAATCAAACCTCTGATGATGAGATTTTGCAATGAATAATTCTTAATGGATCTTAATAAGGAGAATAATAAATAAGATAATCGTGTTCAAATTAATAATGATGAGACTATTGTTATTAATCTCGGTTCTAGTAGCCATAGATGCGAGATTAGGATAGTGTCTGCCCTTAATGAGCATGAGCGTGGACAATTTCAAGAACTAATGAAAGAATTCGTGAACGCCTTTGCATGGTCCTATGATGACATGACTAGCATTGACCTAAAAATAGCTCAGCACGAGATCCCAACATTCCCATAATGCAAGTTGTCAAAGAGGAAGTAGTCAAACAGTTGAATGGGGGTTTCATTTTCATAGTCGAATATCCTACATGGCTCACTTATATCACCCCCCATACCGAAGTCAGGAGGTGAAGTTCACATGTGCGTTGATTACAGGGATTTGAATAAAGCATGCCCCTAAGACGATGACCCATTGACCAATATCGACATGAATATGGACAACACAACTAGTGATGCCCTCAAGTCATTTGTCGATGGATTAGTCGGATATAAGTTTATCAAGATGAACCCTCAGGAGAAAATCGCCTTCATCACCCCATGGGGAACTTTTTGCTATTCAGTCATTCCATTCAGACTACCAAAGGGCTTCCACAACCATCACGCATGACCTTATTCATAAGGAGGTCGAAGTCTATAGAAATGACATGATCATCAAGTCTAAGACTCGAGAAGGTCATATTCCCGCCCTCCGAAAATTTTTTAAGTTCCTGCGGTGATATTAGATGCAGTTAAATCGATAGAAATATGTTTTCGGTGTCACGAAAGGAAAAATTTTAGGATTTTTGTTTAGTGAGAATGCAATCGAAGCAGACCCAGCCAAGCTTAAAGCATACTTGAGATTCTACCACCACAGACAGAAAAGGAAGTCTGAGGATTCCTGGGTGAATAAAATACTATTATATCCAAAAATAACCCAAAATGGCAATTATTCTCTCAATTCATATCAATCTCCCTTCCTTGAAAAAGAGTTCATCCTCGAACTCAAAGGGAAAGATAAACTGAATATCCCTCCAACACCGTAATCAAGGTGTGCTAGGGTAGGTCCTCATAAGCATCCAAGTAATCAGGTGGGTGATCCATCGTCAATAGTGCATGGCGTCGATGGAAGCACCACTCAGATGCTCGATGACAAACATTTCCACAGTTGTAGCACAAAAAGGTAGGAGGCCTTATGTGTGGACTAGCAGGAGTAGAGAAAGTAGGAACGGAAGTTCCTTTTATAGGAGGAGCTAGGGCAGAGGCCGAAATAAGTAGAGTCTGAGAGACCGAAAGAGCTACGGGAGCTTTGCGATAGGCCTCAGCCTTGGTCGCATGCTCGACCGCCTTTAGAAAGGTTGGTATCTCTCTCAGTTCGAGATCATATTGAATGTACGACTGAAACCCCAATATATATCAGTTGATCCATTTATCCTCCATCACAGGGAGACGGGCTCAGGTGCACAGAACCTGAAACTACTCCGTGTACTCTACTACAGATGAGGTGTCCGGCCGGAGAGATTGGACGCAAGCAAAAATTCCTCACTCATAGGTAGGAGGAATGAAAGATGCCTAGAGGGTGGCCATAAGCTTAGGCCAAGTCTGGATAGGGGGTAATCCTGTAGCATCCGGTGGTAGAAGAGGTCATGTTTCTAGCTAACTACGTTTCAGGCTATTTTCGACTATGTTCAAGGGGTCAAAATCGACTTCAAAGTCGTCAGTTTTGTTTTTTCATTGCTGAATTTGGTTCGTGAATGGTTTTTTCGCAATTTTTTACCTATTATGATTGCGTCCTATGGTAATTGATTCAAATATGCATATAAGTTTTTGGACTATTTATTATTTGTTAAAAACGGTAGATAGTCCTATATTTTTTAAATTACACTTTATTTTGTCGGGAAATAAAAATTTTATCGTTTTGCGATTACGTACTTTGGAAAATTTTCTTTGTGCCTTCAGGCACGGGAAATACTCTAGTGTGTGTGTATATATATATATATATATATATAAAGAGAGAGAGAGAGAGAGAGAGAGAGAGAGAGAGAGAGAGAGAGAGAATACATATAATATTTTATGTGTCATTGGTAAATTTATATACGTATATATACCAAATAAAAATGAATTTAAAGCTTAACATGGGAAAGAGGTGCTCTTGTTGTTGTTAGGGTTTTTTGATATCTTGTCATTGTGTGTGCCATTAGTCGGGGGGTTTTATATCTTATTGTTGCTAGGGTTCTCTGCTCATTTGGGAGCGTATGAGTTGGGAATTTCATTTGGTTGGGAGGGGAATTTTCCTTTTTTTTATTAAATTATTACTTCTTAAACATTGAACTCAAATTGGTAACTAATATATTAGATTACTAATGGAAATTATTGTACGAAATAGTAATGGTATAATATTATTAGTAATCAAAAAATTAGTTCGTTACTAAAAGCGCATTTTGGCATAGTGGAAGAAAAACTGTGAAATTTACCTTTTTAGGTAGAATCTCTGAGATCTTTAGGAGTCATAAACACATGTGTTTCAAAACACTAAGAATAACTTCAAAACCTTCACATACATATCCTTGGGTTGGAATTTAGGATGACCATCAAACCTAGAATAAATAACCATTCTCTCATTCTTCATCATAAGTTCCTTGCAATATCCCACTCTACCAACATCAATATTATCCCCTAATTTAACCACTGATCACAGCAGTATTGGGTTTCATTCCAGCTCACATCCATAAACAGGTGATAATGGGGTTTGAACCACTAATATACGTGATCCTAAACCACATGTCTTACTAGTGGAGATGTGAAGGCTTCAGTTCTAGAAGAATGCAAACTTACATATACGAACCATCATTTTTCCTCACTCAGGCGTTGTGGGATGTAACTCCTTGGCTACCAAATCAACCATGGATTCAGTCTCTTATAATCCACCCCCTTACGGAGCTAAATGTCCTCGTTGGGATGAAATCAACCATAACCCAACATGTTGGCACACTTATTCTGACTGGGTACTATCTTTAATACAATTATGTAATACCCCACTCTACCACCATCTATATTGTCCCCAATTCAAACACTGGTCACAAATATTTATGTAATTTTTGTTACATGTCATGTCATTATTTATCTTTTATATGTCTTCTATAATTCATTTGTGAAAATGAAATTAAGACACGGTAATTTATTAATTAAATAATTGAAAGTGATTGTGTATTATGGACGGCTATGAAATGGTGAGGGACTAAGTGTCGGGGTTCCCGTGTTTGGATTATTCCCTTTGTATCAGGTTCCACCGATTGTGAAGTATTTTCTTATAATGTTGTGTCGCGCTTAACTAATAAATAATTAAATAATTTGTAATTGGACTCGTACAGGATACAATATTTATTTGGTATTATATTTTGGTTGGCTTTTAGAACGTTCAAAATGTCCGTTTAGGACTTAAAATTATAGGTTTTAAGTCCATATTACGGTACATGGCTTGGGTAGTGTATTAGGCCAATTGGACTGGTATTTAGGCTCATTAGGTTGAGGCCCATATTGGTCCTAAGACTAATTTCGTGGTAAGCTAACTTAACTAATCATTATACTAAACCTAATTCATTTTAGAATTTGTTGAGAGTAACCCTAATGCTAGATAGAAGAGACAGTAAAGAGAGAGGGAGATTTGGAGGTTTATTACTTTGGATTCAATCTTTTTTGCTAAAGCAAGTTTACCTAGTTTAAGGATTTAGTTTAGAGTTTGTGTCATAATGATTGTTGCCCAATGAAATCTGTAAAATTTTCTCTTAACAATATTGTTTTCCAAAATCAAATCTTAATTTTTGATTTTTTTTTAATTATAAATTAAACCATAAACCCATTATAAGTCCATGATAAGATTATAGAGAATATTAGTGCTAAATTCTATGTAATTAAACTATGTTATTAATGTTATTAGTTATACACTGAATCATGCTCACAAATCAACAAAAATCAGCTTGTTATGAAGTTATCATAACTTATAATCTGGAAATTAATCCTCAAATACATTTTAGTATGGTAAAATGCATAGATATAGGTTAGTAATGTTGTTATATAACATATATCCAAAGGATAATGGGCTTGGTCCTGATTAGAGGTTTCCGAGATAGGTTTTGGGGTTAACAATGTTAGTTTTTTAGGTTTAAAAATGATGAACTGCATTCATCTCGTTCGAACGACTCTTTAGGTCATTTGAATGACTTTAGTAAGCTCATTTGAATAAGTTAGGAATATCGTTAAAACCCAATCTCAACATCCCAAAATTCGTATATGAACTATTTTTTTTAATTTTTTTGAACACTGTATAGATTGTAAATTTTTTGAACGCTGTATACAACCCGATCTGTAATCTTACCCGATCCCTAAATTTTGAATTTTTTTTAACGCTATATAAATTTTTGAAATGGATATTATTTATCATATGTTTTTGTTTTGTAATGGCTTAATTGTAGTGTTTTTAGAAAGTTGTCCGGTTGAAGATTGATTTGAGTTTGGTTAGTTTGATTTTTCTTAGATTGTTTGATTAAGATTTGACATTAGTTGGGTGAGAAAGTGGTAATAATATTTGTCAAAAAATTGAGTTTTTTTACAATTTTTCGTGTCTAATTGGATTGGAAAAAATTAATCTTGTTACAGATGTCGTGTCATGTTTTTTGGGGTCGTGTTCATGGCAGCTACAAAAAACACGACTTCGTGTCGTGTCGTGTCAGACAAAAATACGACCCAATAGCACGATTTGCCACCCCTAAAATTAATTATAAGGGAAATGAGACCGACTTTTACCAATAGGCATGCCATGTGGCTTGGATTGCCCAAGTACCCTTATGCTACAATTGGTTATCGACTCAACATGGGAGAGAGAGGAACGCAATGTATTTTGAGGGTAAGGAAGTTGATCCACCAAGAATTAGACACCTATTTTTGAGCTTGCTAATGGTCTGGTATAAGGAAAATCATAACACTTTTATTCCTATTTTTGGGGAGTTTCTGGCAGAGATGCACTGTGCTATGTAAGCTAGCATGGTGTCGTGGACTCTTTCTTTTTATTTGTTTTTGTATTCATCATGTATATGGGTTCCATCCCCTTGGCAGTATCTTTCTATAAAATCTTTACTTATAAAAAAAATATTTTTCTCCTTACAAGAGAAAGGCAATAACAAGTTTTTATACTTTTGATATCCAAATCCGCTTCGCACATAAGGGCTTAAATATATGGTATAAATGGAACTGTCAACTGGGTGATTACATATTATCAAAGATATATGTTTAAATTCTTACAATAAGTACTTTTTTTAACTAATCATAATATTTATTTATGGGTAGCGCTATTAGCACTCCCATATCTTCTTCCGGCGGTCCACTTTGGATGATGAAAATGATAAATGGCAATCCAACCCTTTTCACACACGGGTTAAGCATGTTGACTAAGCACCACCAGGGATAGTGTGAACATGTTGGTATAAATTAATGACTAAAGTTCTAGTGAGTAGTAGGGGTGCTCATAGGCCCGAGGCCCGCCAAGCCCGCCCAACCCGCCCAATAAAAAAATAGGGCTTGGGTAAGGTACATAGGCCCGCAAAGCGGGCTTGGCAAAATTTTATAGGCCCGATTTTTTTTTCGGGCGAGCTTGGGCATGAGTTCTTAAACCCGATGAGGCCCGGCCCGGCCCGGCCCGAGGCCCGAAATATATTATATATATATATATATATATATATATATATATGTGGGGGGGGGGGGGACTTCTATAAATATAAAAACGTATACCAAGTCTTTTCATGTAAAGTGAGAAACTTTATATATGGATTTCGTAATATATGGAGTTTAAAACAGATTTTTAATTAAAAAAATTGGTCTTTAAATAAAAAAATAGGTATTTTAATTTTAAAAAAAAATCTTTTAATTAACATAATAGGGCCCGATCGGGCGGGCCTGGGTAAAGAGCTTTCAAATCTGGGTGGGCTTGGGATTACATAATAAGGCCCGATCTAGGCCCGAGCGGGCTTGGGATAACACTTAATTTTTCAAGCCCGGCCCGAGCCCGACCGGGCCTGCCCAGGCCCGGCCCACGGCCACCCCTAGTGAGTAGTGATAATAGTTTTTTTGTATGAATGAAAAATACGATTGGCGACCTTCTAATTTTTCAAATTTACATTTTATAAAAAAAAATTATTTTAAAAATATAAAAAATTATTTTCGCTATTTTAAAATTAAAAAAAAATCCCAAAAAAAATAAATTGTTTTAAAAATAAAAATAAAGCGTGTGTTCTATTTTATTAAAAAAAATTATAAAATGCGACACAATACGATTTTTTTTACTAATATGGTCAAATAAAAGCGACGCACGTGTTTTTTTTTACCAAACACAATCTCGATCCGATGTGGTGTTTATGTTTTATTTCGATCTTGTTTCTGTTTGTTAAAAAAACAATAAAATTTCATGTTTATGTTTGGTAAAAAAATATTATTTGTGTTTGGAAAAAAAACAATAACATTTTGTAGATTTTTTTAAATTACAAAATGACTTAAATAGTATAACGCGCTTGACATGAAGGTGGGTCACAAACATAAAAGTTAATAAAATTATAGATGTGACTATGTCACATTTATTATTATTATTATTATTATTATTATTATTATTATTATTATTATTATTATTATTATTATTATCGTTATTTTTTAATTTAAGAGACCAATAGGTAGAGAGATATTTATTAATTAAAAATATTATTTAAATTATAAAAATATTTAAATTAAAAATATTGTTTAATAGGACAAGCAGATGCTTAAAATATTCAGTTGAAGAATAACATCATTTGTTATAAGAGTTGATGTCTCTCCCTTTGATTATGTGATAATGAAAACACAATATCAACTAACGAGGGAGACAGATGAACCCTTATATAAAAAGATATGTTATAAATGTGGTAATAAGGAATATTTTTCCTGCTTAAGTTGTAGTTACTGAGAACTACTTTCAGAAGGGCCGCTGCCCTACAAAGTTGCCAGGAGGGTCGTAGTTGCAATGGTAAGAACTCGAAGCATTATAGAGTTTTTCGGTCAAAACCCTACATATAGTTAGGACCAACGAATTGGACTTTAACAGTTTCCGGAATAGTAGCTAAAGGGTTGGCATTTAACACGTTTTCATCATCCATATAGTTAACTTGTTGAGATTTTTTTGCTTCTAAAATATTGGCTTGTTTAGTAAGTTTCGGATTTCCTTCGCCATTTTTGAAAAGCCTCTCACCGGAGCTACCTCCTCTGGACACCTTCCGATCAGTTACACCAGCAAGGATACCACTTTTTGTAAGAAATCTTATACGGTTAGATGGCAATTCAGTATCAGTTCCTATCTCACCTTTAGCCTCATCAAGGACAACAGCTTTTCCCATCTCGTCATTTCAATTTTGACAATGTGATAGGACTTGTAGAGACTCATGATCTGAGTTTTTAACTGCAGGGTCACATGGGTTAAAAGGAGATACAGACGTATCACCAGCTTTTTCATTAAAAACAAAATCTTTACATTCAACCCCCATATCTTGAAATGTGTCAACCTTTTCTACATCCAATTGTAACTTTTCACCCTGAGTTTTTGTTGAGCTTTTTGAAATTGGGAGGTATTGGCTAGGACGAGATTTATTATGATACATCTCTTTACTTTTGTTTACTGGATGATATTCTTCTTCAACCCTGGGAGCTTTAAACATACACTGATATTCGCAATGGCCTTTCTTTAAGCAAAAATTATAGTAAGAGGGGAGGTTTTCAATCAAAATTTCTTGCCAAAAACCTTTGTTGCCATTCCCAATCCAAACTCGTTTTGGCAGAGTTTTTTCAATATCCACCTCAACACATACACGAGCAAGACTAGGAAAAAGCCTTTTTATGACCTTTTTTAGTTGTCATAAAATGTCTTTTATGACCATTTATTTTTCAATAAAAAACGTCATAAGTTTGGGTGTCATAATTGATACCCATAAAAACTGTCATTAGGTTAACAGTTATATATCACAGTTTTGGAAAAACAGTCATATCTGCCATGAAGAAGTCATATTTGATTGAGGTGGAAGGGGGGTGGTTCTGGGGCTTTCACAATTAGGGGGTACTATAATATATTGAGGGACAGGGGAATCCCCAGGGTTCGATTCCCCTAGAAGAAGATTTGGAAGGTTAAGGCGCCACCTAAGGTGAGATTCTTTGTTTGGACAGCGGTTAGACAGGCAATTTTGACGATGGAAGGTTTGCAGAACAGAAGATATCAATTGGTTGGTCGGTGTTGGTTATGCAAGGAGGAAGAGGAGAAGACCAAACATCTTCTTCTACACTGCAGGGTGACGAGAAGGCTGTGGGATATTTTTTTGCCATTTCTAAGACCGTATGGGTCATGCCGGTGTCAGTAAGGGCGCTTTTAGAGGCTAAGTAAATTCAATGAACTCATGTTCAATTTCGTTGATCTCATGAGTTTGATATGACGACTTTACAGCCAACTCCTTCATCTAAACAAGGCAAATAAAATTACAATTAGCTTTTATCACATCTAAATAAAAAAGAATGTAAAAAAATATTAAAAAACACATGACCTTCATTTCTATAGACTTCGATGAATTTTCCAAGAGCTCTCGCATGATTTTCAATACAAAAAAATCACACACAATTTCTCCTCGTTGTTTAGGGCCTTGAAAATAAAGGAGTTAGTATATTACCCATGTCAAATGTGAATACCTAAATATTAAATTTAATTTATCGAACAAATTGCTTAATATTCTCCTAGTTTAATAGTGATCTTTTTCCTTTGAATTTCAAAAACGATCTAATTCCACTTCAATAAAAAAAAACATAATGACATATATTTATATTATAATTATGTAAAATGATATCAATAATTTTATTATAAGCAATTATTTAGGACACTACTTTTGTGTTTATATAGAGCTTAAGGTCCAAGCTCGGTTCCTCGTGTAAAGAATCAACCCATAACACATTGTTTGAAATAAAGTCGATCACAAGCATGTAATACCCCGTATTTTATGGCTTTTAAATTTGGGGATTTATTGAATTTAAATTGAGATATTAATTTAATATTTATCCGGAAATTTATTCAAAATGTTTACTAGCGTGACGAGAGTTAGTAATTATTGGGAATTTGTTAAATATTACTAATTGAGTAAAGTAATATATGAGATTGATTTTATTAAAAGTCAGGACGCGCCTGTATCGTGTCGGGACTAGATTATTATTATTAAAAGTGAATAAATTATACGTGGCTCGTATGGTTATTTTGAGTGCACCAATGTGTCCGGAAGGGTCGAGATAGTCAGAAAAGTATACCCGGGGGTTTAGTTTGTGTCTCGGGGCATTTTTAGGCCTAATTGACATCCCGGGAGGGTATATTAGACATTTCATATTTTTGGATAAATAAACCCATGAATTTAGTTATATCAGCCATTGGGAGTTACCTTTTAGGTTTAACAAGAACAGAACCTTAGAACAGTTATTAGAGAAGAAGATAGGAAGCTTTTCAAGCAATCCAAGGCCAAGAACTCATCCGTTTGCACCGCCACCACCATCAAAACGTAGATCGTACGACGAGGAACGCAATCATGACTTTTTCATCCACAAATCAGAATCTTAAATTTTTAGGCAAGTATCTATCTTGCTTTATTTTAGTTAATGTTTCAATCATGTTAGTCTAGGGTTGTTTAGAACATTTTTCATGGAAGAAATCATATTTTTGGAGATTTCAAATCATGTGTGTAGAGGAAGTAGACGTATTCTGGAAATCTAAATCACATGTAGAGGATAAGCCACGAATTTGTATGGGTTTAGAAGTAAGAAATCTGGGAAAGAATTGAAATAATGGAAACTAAAATAAAATTAGGGTTCTTGTAGTTTATGTGAATTTTACCCCATTAAATCATGATACTTGATGAATTCGGACATGTTTTACATAGAAAATCTTGTTTTTAGGTATATGGTACTAGTAGTATTATTAATTGGGAGTTTGGGAATCGTTAATGGAGATTTGGTTGAGGTTGTAGAGGTAAACTCGTAACTGGAAAAGAGCCGATTTCGTCATAACTGCTTAATCGATCGATCGATCAAGAACATCGATCGAACGACGATCGATCGATCGACCCCCTTACATCTATCGATCGACCCCTCCTGTAAAACTGCATATTTCTCGTCCGAATCCTCTTAAAATGCATAGGAGCCCTTGATTGTTATTGTTAGGGTATAATGGGATATAGAGAATACCAGTAGGGTCTAGGTAGACCCCGTTGAGTGAAACTTAATGTAGGATGAGATTTTGGATTAACGAGGAATTATTCATGCATATAAGAAAATAGGCATACGTTTAATAAAAGGATTGAGGCTCGTAAGGGAGTTAGACCAGAACGTAAGTGAGTTTATGCCAACTGAAATTACACTTAGTATACTTCGAGAGAGGATAAGTGAGTATGAAGTGAATTATAAATGAGAATAAAAATGTCAAGTCCGTTATGCAAAATAATTGAGTAAAATGTGTAAATGACGGATAATTATAATTATGGGTCGTGGGCGCACCTAATTTAGAAATGTGGATAATTATATATATATATATGAATGTGTGATTGTGCATATATTATAGATTGGTATAAAAATCATACTCGAGCTACTTTCTATCACGGGGGTTTCCGCGCCGGGACAGTCTTATCTCGATTGGGCCTTTATGGGGGATATTGACTAGTACCCTAGAACATAAGATTCCTTGGTACAGGCAATCTGATTGATAGTCTGACGGTCCTAAGAGACGTGAGGGTATGTGCTGACCTCTTAGTGACTTGGAACTATGCTTCCTCCAATTGTATGTGTTTTGTGTTATTACAGTTCGAGAGTGATTCCGAACTAGTATTTCCCTTAGTACGAGTTATACGGGGACTTGATAGCAGAGTATGCCAGCACCATAGATTTTATATGGGGTGTCGTTAGTATATATTTTACATGTGAGACTAATATATATATGTATATTTACATGGGAACTTTCTACTGTGCGTATGAGTAGTTAAGTAATGAATAAATGTTTCAACTTTCTTATAAGTGTTCGGGAACTTTATAACTGTACTAATTTGTTCCAAATAGCATAAGAAATCTTGAAGAGATTGATTTTCTAAACTAAATACCAAAACCTTGTTATTTCTCGAGATAAAACTTCATGGAAAATAAGTGAGATAGACTTATGAGGTTTAGTAGTACGGTAGGCGTGCACACTAGACGAGAGGTGAGAATTCTCAAAAGAGTGTCGCATACTAACATGGTTGTTGCAATAGAAGGTAAGCATTTTAAATACTTGCTAAACTATTTTAAAACTATTTTACACTCGGGCTCTGACCCGTTTCCTGTCTTTTCTCTTATATATGTATATATATATATATATGTATATATATATATATATATATATATATATATATATATATATATATATATATATTACAGGTACCCAGCCACAGGGGAGTCATGCATAGGTTCCTTTGATTGGACGCGCTGCAGCTTATGTGGGAGTTGCAGGCCTTTGTTTTAGACGACCTCTTCATTGATTCAAATTCTTGTTTTAGTTCTTCATAGTTAGGACATGTGTCGCCCGTTTCCCTATTCAGTTTGGATATATCAGAGATCTATGTTTATTTGTATTTTCAGTATTCTGTACTCCTTGGGAGTTAACTATTGTCAGGATGGTTCCATTCATAGTTTTAAACTGGTTTAGTTTATCTAGATAGTTTTAATTCTTGTGTGTTATTGCCATCCTTAGTATTTCGGAATTCTTAAACTGTTGGTTATTTAAAAAGGTTTTAATATTAGGATTTAATAAAATGGAAATAAGGTTTTAAAAATTTTTGACACTTAGCATAATTATTTAGGATGTTTAAATTGAAAATTTTATTTTGCGACAGTGATGCTAAGAATGAACCAACCGTTCACCTTGATTGTAATTTAATAAAGGACTGATCACCCGGTATTTAATTAGGCGGGGTCTCACAAAGCAAAACCCAATGATACCTACATTATGAAGAATTATTGGATATTAGGAATATATTGCATACACACATTTATTATTCTAAAAAACTTTTACATATCTACCAAACTTACCCGGTATTGATTGGAATAACAAATATTTATTTGTCTGATGCCTTTTGTAGAGTTTCTGTTATAAATCGATGCCCAGTGTTTTTAGAAAATGCATCCCAAATGGAGAGGGTATTTATAATCTAATAACTTCAAAACTCCTTCCAAATTTGTCATATAGGCATCAATACATAAACCAAATGCACGTGAGTTAGAAGAGAATTCATGTATGCAAAAATGCAAACCCCATCTAACCTCACGTATGCATTCATGAATTAATAAAATATGGTAAAACTTATATCTAACATCATGTTGGCGATAATTCAAACTCCATCTAGTTCTTGCATCTTACAAAGTCGTGTTAATTCATATTTTGGAATATAGATGGTCTCAATATCATCATTAAAAAAGCCACCGGAATCTTCACTGCATCCATCGTCATGATATTATCAAGCATATTAGCAAATGCAATAATTACGCCATCTTTGCCACCGGAATATTTCTTTTTTTCCTTTCTTTTTACCTGATTAAGAATGTCAAAATACAAAAGGTCAAATTACAATTATTCTCACATTAAATAGTCCAGGTTGAGTACAAATTAAGGAATTCACTATAAACTAGGTGTAAACTCGTGCAATGCGCGGAGAGGCTATGTTGAGTTAGAGCACCTTGAAAGCGATATGTATAAAATATGTGACTTTTGAATTTCACCTCAAGTGCATATGTACTTCTGTGAAGCCAAGTCGCCAGATCTGCACCTTATTTTAAACTGCAACTGCGTTACATGTGGATATTTCACGAGCTCTAATTTTTTGGACTTGTAATATATAACAACCGACTTGGTCATAACAACAAAATTATCAATGGTATCACAGTTTATAATTTTCACTACAAGTATTATAACATACTGTTATGTAGGGGTGTTTAAGCAAATCCTAATTTCCACAGGCACAATGAATAAATTAAAATCAAATATAAGAATTATATATTATAATATAATGGGCTTTAATATTTTACCATATATCTCTGCTAATACTATATCAAGTAAATAGAATCACAACTTCCTCGAGATATCAACACTCAATCACAAAATGGTTACATCTTTTGGACAATAATGCAGTCGCATAATTGATAAAGTCATTTAATATCTCACCACTATAGATTGGTCTAATGAATGAAATACGTAATAAAGTTAATAAAGGGAAACCAGTGGTAGTTCTCATAAAAAGAAAAAAGAAAAAAAACATGGGTAGTTTAAAGTTGTACAAAAAAATACTATAACTCAGAGCCTTAAAAAGTGCAGAGTCCATTTGATGATCAATTTGGTTTCTTTAAGTTTAGGAAGTTATCTCCAACTTGGTTAAACAACTCCGGGACCTGTTTTATTTTGGCTAGTAACTAAATTGACCTTAATGATTGTTTCTCAAACACATACACTGAAGAGATAAGGCAACATTAGAGGTGCGTGCTCTCTCTCTCTCTCACACACACACACACACAAGCACACACACACGTGCGCGCTCGCGCGCACGTATTTAGTATCTCTGTGTGCAAAAAAATGCAAATCAACTAAAAAATTATCAATGGTATCATTTCATATTTCCTAAATAGTAAGTTCACATCAAACGCAGGAAGTTTACAATTACGGACTAGAAGAAATAGAGGGCATCTTTCAATTAAAACCAGTAATTGATAAGGTGGTTACTAAGGGAACTTGAATATATATGCTTAGCACCCACAATGTAAGCATAATTTACAAATCTTTTAAGCACTATTTAGTGGCTAGGCATAGTAAATGTAGAGCTTTTAACTAATCACCTTTGATAGTAACCATTGATCCCCTACCTTGGCGAATTGAAATATTTCAACCGTTGGATCTAATCCAATAATTAACTTTATTAGTCAATGCGATGAAGCATCACTGACTCATTAATCCAATGAATATCTGAAATATGTTTCCTCTTGATCAAACACATGAACTCTGATCCCTATCGTTCAAATCATAATAGCAGAACATGTGATCCTAAAATCCCTTCAACAGTCAGGTGATCCTATGTTGTGTATCAAAACGTGAACTGTCCTACACCAACAACATCATAATTGTGATCCATTCATAATGGATCTGATTTGAGAAAATCCAATTTGTTGCGTGGGTCATGGTCCAACACGGGGTCTTATGATGGCACTGAGTAAAAATGAAGTTAACCTAATGAGGTTACTATCCACTGCTCCTCAGCAACAAAATCAAGCAAAACTCATACATTATGTTTATACCTTAAGAGAACAACTGGAACAATTAGCTGAAGAGAGAACTCATACATTATGCAGTATGTATTCAGAAGTTGAAGCAAGGAGAAATATGGTAACATCTTTCAAAACTCAATTAACGCAGAAGATGATGTGTTACTAAGAAATCTGGAGCGTGAATTGAATCCTTCTATCCACAATAGATAGACTTATAATAAATCCAATGGAGACTATCTCATTCATCTCCAAAGAAAAGAAGACAAATGGAGACTAAAGTTGAACATTAAATGGGCCACTGATAGTGAGGTTAACTCTAAATTCTTCCACGCAACAATTAAGGATAGGAAACTAAGAATACTTACACAATATTGTCATTTATGAAAGTATATCTCATTTGTGAACGTCCAAGTAGCTATAATTTCAGAGTAATTCTACATAGATTAACACATAGCCAAACAAACAAAACGAGTGAAAGAATATGAACTATATAACAGCCACATTAAGAAATCGGTTCTAAGGAAATGTCATAACAAGAAGAAAAATAATAATAGCCCATATTTTCATCTGGCACTCTCTCATTCTCTTCAAGTTCCTCCACGTGTTGTTATTTCTTGATAATCTCCTTAGCTTGAGCTTCCTGATGCTGATTCAGTAAACTTTCTTTTGTTCTGCCCTTCATTCAGTAAAATAATACACAGCATGCAACCACCCACAAGTCAGGATTTGTAATGCAGATATCTACAACAACAAAACTAAAAATATGTTATGGTCACTTACTCATTTCAATCATTCCAAAAAATAATAAAATCTCACAGGGCATAGATTTGATATGGGAATGGATTTGATAATAAACTCAAGTTATTGAATGTGGCATTGATAATGAATTCAAAATGTGGAATGAAATGAAAAAAAAGGGAAGTTACCTCAACACACGACAACACAAACTCTTTAAGCCAAGCAACATGTGAATTTTATGCGCCTTTAATAACATACTTCTCCACGTTAGATACCGGTATTGGAAGATATGCTTCGGGAGAGTGAACATCAGTTATTGATACACATATATAATTATACTCCAAGCGAACGTTGAGAATGGTATCAGTAGGTGAAATACGATCAAAAACCACTCCAGATGCAACAACATTCGCACGTGAATTCAATGCCAATCTACACCATTTTCCCTATATATAAAAAACAAAATGAATAAAGAATGACATATATATACTATTAAAAAAATAAACATCACTAATATAAGTAAAGTTGTGACGAACCTTCCCAATTGTTGATGTAAAAAACTAGATTGCTCTAATTATTCAATCACAGATAAATAAATAAGACAAAGAATTTTTAAAGTGGTTCGGCTAGGAATAAAGCCTACGTCCACTGTTATGTTATTGCTGAGTATTTGCAGAATTCTTGATTACAAGTTCTCTCAAGAAATTCCGGTCCCTTTGAATGGGGTTGATACAAGGTATTTATAGCCTTGAGGCTGTACATGAAAGGTTCGATACATTAAATGATATACATGTGAAAGGGTAATACATTTAATGCAGCGTGCGCGTCAAGAATATAAGCATTCAATGAATATTTGAACTGTTGATTATCTGGCAATTAATGATACGACCGAGGTGCAGCTCGGACCGCCATAGTTGCTCGTTGCTCAGGAGTTCCTCGGAGCACTAGAGTACCTCGGAGCGCTAGAATTCCTTGGTGGGCTAGAGTTCCTCGGTGTATCCTCGTTGCTCGGAAAGAATCATGGTTGGTCGGGAAATGAACTTCCTCGCTGCTATTGTGCCACGTAGATTGACACGTGTCTTCGTATTATTCGTCCACATCAGCATATTAATTTTGGTATCAACAGAAGCCCCCAATGTTTCATATTTCGAACTTTGAGGAGTATGGAACATTCTTTCTCGGTATATGGCAATATTAAATGGCTTTCCTGGGTTTCAGGAACATTGTGTTCAAATTTCCTTCTCATTTCGCAGCTTCCGCCTTTTTTTTAATTTTTTATAAGCGCTTCGATCTCCGTGCAGTTTTTGTCCTTTTAGCCGCCGGAAGTTCAGTAGTTTCTTTTTGGTAATCATTTCTTTCGCCGCTTCCCAATGCAAAGTATTTAAACTTCTTAGGTAACCATACCGTCTTCTACGTTTTCCAATTTTCTGCCTTCAAGCTTTCTATTCTCTCCTTCCCTCTTGTGCGTTCATCTTTTCCTTCGTTAGTTGTCAGCAGACCTCCTTCCTTCCTGTAAGATTTTCTTCCTTCTTCTTTTATTCATCATGGTTTACATTATTGAATCTCTTGAAAAGTTCCGGTCTGACTTTTTCATCCCATCTTGGGTAATCTTGGAGGAACTTTCTGAACCTCAAAATTATTTTCGTCTGGCTGAGGGACATTGGTTCCCCAGTCTTTTTATTGCTGAATGTGGTTTTTCCTTTCCACCAAATCCATTGTGTCTTGAGTTTTGTCAATATTTTGATCTTGTCCCTGCAAAAATAGCCCCCAATTCATGGAGAATAATTAATGGGGTGCACAAATTAAATCTAACTCATGGGACTCGTATTGGGATCCCTGAGATTATGTACTACTATAAGTGGGACACTCTAGATAATATTTATTACTTAAAAACTAGGTTTCTGAATAGGGCTCTTGTAGTTAACCTCCCTGACTCAAATAGAGATTATTTTGAACATGGGTTGGTTATAAAAAATTGGCAAAATGCCCCTTTAGTTGGTGATGGAGTATACAATGGTCCCAGATGCCCCCCATATGGCAACGGGATAGGTTTATTTTTCATTTTATTTTTCTTATGAAATTATGCTTTCATCATGTTTGACAAAATGTATGATTGATATCTCGTTATGTATTTATTTGCAGTTGATAGCAAAAGAAGAACTCCAAAAGAATCAGAGGTTAATATCAAGCATCTGAAACTTATCTGGGGTTTGCACAGGAACGTTGCAGACGAACACATCAGGTCTGCCTCATATCTGCTACAGTATAAGAGTTACACAACCTCTTATACTGCTCGCCCTGTTGAACCAGCTTCAACTCCAGAAGGTTCATCTTCAGATTCTCATCTTCCTTTAAGTCAAAGGATGGGTAAGAAAAGAGCTCCTCATGCTCTCTTTGATGATATTACTTCTGTTGCTGGGGCCAAGAAAAGCAAAGCTGATGTCCCAGAGGGGACTAAAAAGGTGGATGCTGGGTCTTCTAAAGCTACCGAGAAGCCCCCAGTGGTTCCGAGCAAGAAAAGTGCTCCTGTAAATGTAATTACAATCTCTCCGACCAAGACTTCTTTGGTTGAAGGTTCTGAACTCCCGTTGAGGAGATTGAGGAAATCATCCTCAGTTACTCCGGCTGAAACTGCCTCCTCTCTACCTGCTGGTGGTACTGATGTTCCCAACATCATTCTTCCAAGTTCTGCAATGAGCTCGGTCGTACCCGAGGTCCATGGTATTGATGAAAAAATTCCTAGGGATATGCTGACATCCTTAGTTGCTCGTCACCTTGCTTCAGTAAATTTCTCATACTTTTGGTTTTTCTTTCTTTCTCTGAATACTTGCACTTTGTATTGACTTTACTATTTCTCTCATCTTTCAGCTGGTGAACTGTTTCAATAATATTGTGAAGAAGGATGAGGCTATTAAAGCTTCAAGCTCCTCGTCAGGTGTATAGGATGCTCTGTTGGGTTTGACCCAATCTTTAAAGAAATCTCGTCAACAGTATGTTGAGGAAAAAGCTGTTTGGGAGAAAAAGTTGGCTGTGGCTGAAGCTGAGAAGGTGAAGATGGCTGAAACCTCCAAGAATTTGGAAGATAAAATGAAAGGCTTAGAAGTCGAACATCAAAAATGTGACGACAAGCTGAAAAAGGCAGAGGAAGAGTTATCTACTCTGCGAGATATCAAGGTCCAAAAAGAAAAATTGGATGTAAAACTCTCCTCGGAGAAATTGAAGAGAAAGGTTGCAGTCAAGAAATCTTTCAGTGCTGGTTGGGAGAAAGGATGGGATAAGGGGATTGCTGCTATGACATCCCAAGTCCAATATGGGAAGTTGAAATACTTCCACGATGGCTGGGTAGCTGCTCTGCAAGAGTTGAAGGTCAAAGACGATTCTGATCTATTCCAACGACACCTCCCTGGTCCTCTTCCAGCAATTGTGGAAGAAGAAGAAGATGAGCCTGTCTCAGATGAATCTTCTATGGCTATGGGTGACCCAGTCTCTGCTTCTCAACCCTCTGTCATCGAGGACATTTCTTCTATGCCTCCTCCTGCCGAAAAGATTCCTGCTGATCAAACAGTTGTTACTACCGAGCAACCGAGCTCCTCGTCCCAGCCTCCCGAGAAAGTCTTGGGAGACAAGGAAAAGGTGTGAAGTTGTTCGGCATTATTTCTATATTTCATTACTTGTAATCGAACAATGTAACCTTTTGATGATCTAATAAAATACATCTTCGTTCCTCTTCATTATTGATACTCTGTCTGCTTTTATTTATTAACTACTGCTTCCTCTTCTTTATTAGTTTTTGGCCAGAATGGAATTGATATCTGCTCCTGATACTGAGTTGATGCGACAATGCAACGGTTATTATAAAGCTGGTCATACAGACCTAAGTGTATCAGAGATTGTCGACATCCTTGGTCACGATGCCTCAGAACAAGCAGTTGAGGCTTACCGGTACCTGAAGGATTTACTTGATAGATCTGTGGCCAATAATGTGGCATACTACGAATTGATCGAGGAACTTCATGGTTCCATAGAGGATCTTCAAAATCAACACAATGCATCAATGGCTTCGTTGCACAAGGATTATGAAAATAGATATCAGCAGCTCTCTTCTGAAACAGGCCATAAAAAGATCATTGCTGGATATGATATTAGGGAAAGGACCCTAAAATGTGAAGTTGAAGCTTGCAGGCAGATTGCCGAGATCCTAGAACAAGAAAATAATAATTTACAGAAAAGTTGGCTCAATATGAATCTGCAGCGTCATCTTCCACTACTCTAGTGCCCGTTACTGATGAAGGTTTCTCGTTCTTAGAGGTTGAAAATGCCAAACTAAGGCAAGAACTGGATAACTTGAGAAAGTCTGTTATTTCTGTGACTGCTCGGGGACGAGGAAGAGGTTCTCGGGGACGAGGAAGAATTGTCGAGGAGCAAAGTTCTCTAGTTGCTTCTCGGAGCCGATCAAGAGTTCTTAGTCGCAATGTTGAAGAGGCTCGCACTCAGTCTACTTTGGAAACTCAAGCGTTTCAATTGAATGCTAAGGATCGTGCTTTGTCAGAAATGTCCAAGAAAAATCTATCCTTGGAAGATCAACTTACTGCAACGAAGTCTGCTCTTCATACCAAGGATCTTTTTGCTAAAAATCTTCTCGAACAATTGAATAGATTAACTTTTCAATTTCATAAGCAGCCCAGGGAATTCTGGATGGGAGGATATAATGAAGCTCTTGTTCATTTGGATGCTCGTATTGAACATGCCAACAATGAAGGTTATAAGCAGGGATGGTTGAACGCCCTGGGTGTATTAAAATTGGAGCGAGGGCATTTTTTATGGGATTATCATGCTCCAGGGTTACTAGACTTGCCTGTGCCACCTTTCAAATTGGATATGGCCTGGATCCCAGCTCGTTCCATTCCTCGTAGCCTAATTTCAAAATACCTCGGTGATTATAGCCTTCATTCCTAAATCGAAGTATCTCGTCCAGAGCATCTTATGGATACACCTTCAATAATGAACGTCAGAATGCTGAAGGACTTGAATTTTATTAATTCTCCCCTTTGCCTGGAAGATCCTCCTGCTGGCGAAGATCCTGTCTCAAAAGCAAAGGGCAAGAAACCGATAGAATAGAAATCCTAATGTAATAGTCAGCACATACATGTAATATGTAACTCATTTTGAATTTTTAATGAAAGACTTCATTTTTGTTTGTAAATCTTGCTATTGTTTTGTATTTATCAAACACCTTTATATGTATCTATGTATCTGTTAAAAAGATAACAATATTGTGCTGTCCATCAACCAACTTAGTAATAAAAAGTTACAAGTATCAAGGTTGTTCAATCACTTAATAATAAAGGTGGATAAATAATGTTTGTCGACCTACTACAGTTGATGGGTTTTTATCCCCGACCATCCATACTTGGTTTAATTTCAAATATTTTCATAAAATGTGTCCGACCAACTAAGGTCAATAATTTGTCCTCGTCGACCAACTACAGTTAGTGGGTTTTTATCCCCGACCAGCTATACTTGGTATATTTTGGAATATTTTGTTCTTCAAAGAACTTTTTGTAATAATCTTACCTCCCAACCAACATAAGTTGTAATTTGAGAGTATATTTGTATCTTACCAACACCGTAATTGATCATGCTGGTGTACACCTCCTAACCAAAGGAGTAGCAGTGGTAGTAGTAGTGGTTCTTTCGAACTTTTTGGCTCGTTGAGCTGTCCACTAGATATCTTACCAACCGTAGTTGGTCACACTAGTGTCGCCTCCTAACCAAAGGAGTAGTTTTTTGGCTCTTTCGAGCTGTCCACTAGATATCTTACCAACCGTAGTTGGTCACACTAGTGTCGCCTCCTAACCAAAGGAGTAGTTTTTTGGCTCTTTCGAGCTGTCCACTAGATATCTTACCAACCGTAGTTGGTCACACTAGTGTCGCCTCCTAACCAAAGGAGTAGTTTTTGGCTCTTTCGAGCTGTCCACTAGATATCTTACCAACCGTAGTTGGTCACACTAGTGTCGCCTCCTAACCAAAGGAGTATTTAAGTTGTTCTCGCCCTTTTATCAACCGGAATTGATCGTGGGTCTGAACTATAGTCTTCTTCTTATTATCAAGCAGCGTAGTGTACAACACTAGTATTCCCCAAAAAACTTTCAACAGAAAGAAAATGGTGAAACATCCTCGTTTTATTCATAATGAAGGAAATGCTTTACATTTTACATTACTGATAATACTTGCGCAGGTGTTCAGCATTCCATGCATTCTTAAATTCTTCTCCCTCTAGAGTTGCTATTCTGTAAGTCCCTGGACGAACAACCTCTGTAACTCGGTAAGGTCCATGCCAGTTTGCTTCCAACTTATTTTGCTTCTGAATGACTTTCTTTAGCACATAATCCCCTTCCTTTAGATCGCATTTCTTCACCCTTTTGTTATAGAACAGAGCTGTTCGTTGTTGATAAGCAGCATTTCTGATGGATGCCTCTTCTCTAACCTCCTTGAGCATATCCAAATCCAATCTTCTCATCAAATCGCTGACTGGGGAATTGAAATTCAGCACTCTATGTGTTGGGAGACCCAACTCGGCAGGTATTACAGCCTCACTTCCAAATGCTAACATATATGGTGATTCTCCAGTTGCTGCTCGGGGAGTTGTTCGGTAAGCCCGTAGTACTGATTGGAGCTCATTAATCCAATTTGCTTTAGCTTCACTTAACCTCTTTTTCAAACCGTTTAGTAATGTTCTGTTTGTCACCTCAGTCTGTCCATTGCTTTGGGGATGGCCTGGTGCTGAATGATACTTCAAAATGTTCGACTGATGACAATAGGCAGCAAATTCTTCATTATCGAATTGTGTTCCATGGTCTGTGATGAAAGCATGGGGGAGACCATATCGACAAATGATGATCTTCCAAATGAACTGATATACCTTCTCGTACGTCATATCAATTAGTGGTTCAGCTTCCACCCACTTAGTAAAATAATCCACTGCCACGACGAGATACTTGAACCTTCCTCGGGTCGTCGGCAATGGTCCAACCAGATCAACCCCCCACATGGCAAATGGCCAAGGTGAAGTTATGGGTGTCAACAATGCTTGTGGAGTTCTTCGGATGGAGGAAAAACGTTGGCACTTGTCACACTTCTTGGCATAGGCTATACAATCAGCCCTCATCGTCGGCCAGTAATATCCCTGTGTCATTACCCTTTGCAAAAGTGTCCGACCTGCTACATGAGCTCCACAAGATCCTTCATGGATTTCTTCAACCAATTCTTTGACTTCTGATGGATGCACACATCTCTGCAAACCTGCCATAATTCCTCGTCTATACAAAACACCATTAGTTAACACATACCGAGCAACTTTATACTTCAATTTCTTGGCAGCTAGCTTGTCCTCTGGTAATTCTCCTTCTTCAATGTATGCCCTGATAGGATCCATCCAAGATGGTCCTAAATCAAGGGTAATAATCTTCACCGTAAGATTTTCTTCTATGCTCCGACTTTCTAATACTTCAATTGGTATCGTTCTTCGCAGCTCCGTGCGGGTAGCTTACGCTAATCGGGCCAATGCGTCTGCTCTAGCATTCTCCATCCTCGGTATTCTCACCAATTGAATGGCATCAAATTCTGTCAATAACTCCATCACCTTTGCATGGTACTTCACCATTAATTCTCCCTTAACTGCATATATTCCCATCATTTGATTCACAATTAATTGAGAATCACTGAAAACAATTATTTGCCGTGCTTCCATAACTTTCGCCAAATGAAAACCTGCTATCATGGCCTCATACTCAGCTTCATTATTGGAAGCCTTGAATTGGAATCGCAAGGCATACTCCATGTCAATATCATCTGGGGTGTTTAAAACGATCCTTGCTCCACAACCAGCTGTGCAGGATGATCCATCTACATATAATCTCCATGTAGGTAACTCGTCTTCAAATTTCTTATCTGTTAGAGTTCCTCGGTAAAATATCATCTGTTTTCTTTCATCATCCCCGGGTATCCTTCGTTCCTCGTCGGTCATCTGTTCGTGCCCTTTTACCAACCGGAGTTGGTCTGGGTTTGAATATGATGATTTTTCTGCATCCACAAGTCCTTTTACCAACCTTGGTTGGTCTGGACCTGTGTCTGTTGATCCTGTATCGTCCACAGGTAGGTCAGCAAGTACCTTTTGTTCCTCGGGGGTATCAGGGTATGTGAATTCTGCTATAAAATCTGCTACAGCTTGCCCCTTTAATGATGATCTGGGTTCGTACACAATATCATATTCACCGAGTTCTATTTCCCAATACATCAATCTTCCTGATTTTTCTGGCTTGTGAAGGGCTTGTCTTAATGGCATGTCAGTATATGCAATGATTGTATGGGCCTGGAAGTATGGCCTCATTCTTCTACTTGCTTCAATTAATGCCAGTGCCAATTTTTCTAGCTTTGGGTACCTAATTTTTGCACCTCGGAAAGACTTACTTGTGTAATAAATTGGCTTCTGGACTCCATTCTCCAATCTGATCAACGCCGAGCTGACTGCATTCTCTGATACTGCCAGATACAAGTATAACTTTTCTCCTTATTCACATTGAGTTCATGACATAAGAAGTTTGGATCTATTCCTGGCATGTCTTCATGACTCCAAGCAAAAGTATTCTTCCTGTTTCTCAAGAAAGTTATCAATTCCTGTTTTATTGAAACATCCAACGACGATCCTATCTGGGTTACTCGCTCAGGATGCTCGTCGTCCAGAGTAACATTTTCTGTAGATTCCACCACCTGCCCTTTTACGAGTTGAGATTCATCCCTAGGGTCAAGAGTTTCAATTTCTGTACCTTCCTCCACTTGATAAGTAGTAGTCTTTTTCCTTGACTCTTCAAGTTCCTCTTGCTCGGCAGACGAATAATAGCATTCCCGAGCTACTTTTTGATCACCTTTCATAATTCCGACTCCAAAATTCGTTGGGAATTTCAAACACTGATGTACTGTAGATGGAACTGCCACGAACTTCTTCAATCCAACTCTTCCCATGATGATGTTGTAGGCTGACTGCACATTCTTATCCATCACAAAGAAGCGTATTCTTTCTGTTCGACAAGCAGGCCAAGTTCCAATGAGTATATCCAACTTGATCATCCCAAGTGGAAAAACTTTCTCGCCAGCAAAACCCAGAAGGGGTCTGTGATAAGGTTCCAATTGAGATAATTTCAAATTCAAGCTATCAAAGCATGAGTAATACATGATGTCTGCCGAACTACCGTTGTCTACTAACACCCTTGAAATGACCACGTCTTTCATCCTCATTTTGATCACCAACGGATCATCATGAGGGTAAAGAACACCTGCCAGGTCGTTTTTTGAAAAACCAATCATTAGCTTCTCTTTGTTTACCTTCCTCGGACGATCATCCTCGGCCAGGTTTATTCGCCGAATATATGAACAAGCTTGAGCCTCTCCGAGGTAAGCTTTTCTTTCTGCAGTAAGGTCTCCTCCTCCTGCATCTCCTCCTGTAATAACATTACAATCAAATGACCCAAAACGTATGGAAAATACCTCTCGTTCAGGCTGCCTTGGCTTCTTGGGAAGATCAGGGTCATCATCTGGATCATCTTCATGGTCCCTCTTCTTTTTCTCCTCGGCACGACGAGGAGATCTAGATCTTTCTCTAGTTCTATCATCATTCTTCCTCTCACCCCTGCGATCTACATATTTTGACAATTTTCCTCTTCGGATGAGCGTTTCAATCTCGTTCTGAAGGGCTATGCAATTTTTGGTCATATGGCCATGATCTTTGTGAAACTCGCAGTATTTGGCCTTATTCCTCAGATCAAGATTTGTCCTCAATTTTTCTGGCCACTTGATTTCCTCGTTGTTCTTGATTTCTTCTAAAACGTGATTAATACCCATTTTCAATGGAGTATAATTATCGTACTTCTTTAGGACTTCCCATGTCGTCCTATTATTCTTGGAGTGCTTGTCACCACCATTACCTTTCTGCTCTTTCTTCTTAGACTTGTCAACCTCCACCTTGGTTTCTTTATCCATATTCTTCTTTGCAGCCATAGCCTCCTCGGCATTCATGATTTTGGCCGCTTTTGCCATCAACTCCGACATAGTTTTAGGTGGATCTTTGGCCAAAGTGTAGTATAACTTATTAGGCAACAAACCACTCATCAAAGCAGTGATTGCTGTCTTTTCTTCGTAATCTATGACTTCCAACTTCTCGTTATTAAAACGAGTTATGTAATCTCTAGTACTTTCACCTGATTTTTGCCTAACACTTAGTAAGTGTGCTACTCTCTTTACCGGCTTTGCTCCAAAACAAAAATTGCCAATGAACAGCTCGGCTAACTGAATAAAAGTTGAAATCTTACCCCGAGGAAGATTATTGTACCATATTTGTGCAGATCCGGTAAGAGTTCCCGAGAATTCTCTACACCTCATCTCATCGGGGACGGCATAGATGTCGGCAGCAGCTTGGTATTGTTCTATATGAAGTACAGGATCTGTCTTTCCATCGTACTTGGGGGTCACCAAAGGTGCTTTGAATTTCGATGGTGTAGGAAAATCTACAATGGCTTGCACAAAAGGTGTCCCTTGAACAAAAGTTCTCTGTAAGGGGTTTCTTGCCTTAGCCATTTCACCCAGTCTATCTTCTAACCGCTGAATGGAACCTTTCCATGCTTCATTTCCTTCCTCAAGCCGCTTAGTCCGAGCAATTGATTGCTCTGATGTAACTTCCTGAGATTTATCTCGACGAGTAGCTGGTCGTGATTGTGCTAATCCTTCTCTCAAACCTGATGGTGGCCGAAAACTTCTCGATGGAGCTCTAGGTGGACTCATATTCCTCTTTGGTCCTAATCAACTGAAAGGAGACACCCTGCTTAATCTTTCTAAAGCGCTAGTTCTCTCCGGGGAGAGAGTGATACGTTGATCTGTATCCGTAGCCTGTATTGATGAAGTTCGCCCGGGTTGATAAGAAGAATCATTAGATTCCCCATTGCGAAATGACCCAGTATGTCTGGATCGTGATTGCCCACGATCACTCCGTTGTCCTGAATAGGTAGGTGCACCGCCTTGAAGAGTTTGAATGAGTTGCCTCATAGATTCTTGCATGGCGGTTTGTCCTTGAGCCAGATTTGTCATAATTCTAGTCAGATCTGGAGGTGCAGATGGATTTGGAAGATTTCCAGTATTTCCAGCATTTTGATTACTGGATTCTGGATTATCTGCCATTGATAATAACTGATTTTTGCGAAAAACGATAATAACAGTCGTTTCCCACAGACGGCGTCAATCTGTTGATGTAAAAAACTAGATTGCTCTAATTATTCAATCACAGATAAATAAATAAGACAAAGAATTTTTAAAGTGGTTCGGCTAGGAATAAAGCCTACGTCCACTGTTATGTTATTGCTGAGTATTTGCAGAATTCTTGATTACAAGTTCTCTCAAGAAATTTCGGTCCCTTTGAATGGGGTTGATACAAGGTATTTATAGCCTTGAGGCTGTACATGAAAGGTTCGATACATTAAATGATATACATGTGAAAGGGTAATACATTTAATGCAGCGTGTGCGTCAAGAATATAAGCATTCAATGAATATTTGAACTGTTGATTATCTGGCAATTAATGATACGACCGAGGTGCAGCTCGAACCGCCATAGTTGCTCGTTGCTCAGGAGTTCCTCGGAGCACTAGAGTACCTCGGAGCGCTAGAGTTCCTTGGTGCGCTAGAGTTCCTCGGTGTATCCTCGTTGCTCGGAAAGAATCATGGTTGGTCGGGAAATGAACTTCCTCGCTGCTATTGTGCCACGTAGACTGACACGTGTCTTCGTATTATTCGTCCACATGAGCATATTAATTTTGGTATCAACACCAATATTAGATTTACGATCCGGCGGTGAAATTAAACGTAGTTTATTCACATTGCTTTGGGCCTATATACACATGAAATCTTCCAAAATAAGTATAGTAAAGTATGAGACATAAATGTAATAAAGTTTTACCAATTACATTATTACCTTCTCTTTTTTCCTCTAGGATGGAGAATCACATGATTCACTCACATAATTTGAATGCTTCTCGTATTTTTTATTATCACTTTTCTAACAATTTGAGGAAATCTTCTCAATTAACGATGGTGCAATTAATCTACTTTGATACTTCCTCAATTCTTCCTTTACTTCCTGAAGTTGTCGATCTTTTTCTTTCGCCTTCTCCTCTCCTTGATGAAGCCTAGACTCTAATTCTTTAACATGTTGTTTTGATCCCCGTCTAGGGATATGAAAGTAAGTAGTAGGAGGGACTCATTTTCCCATCCCCCTTACTCGACCACTATGCCATGGAGTACCAAGTGCCAAGGTTAAGACGTTTAAAGTCCCTTGAGTTACTAAGCTCCCATCATGGACTTGCTTCTTTAAAGAGTCCTATAATAAAGAAAACCATCAAGAGTGTTGTTAAATCATATTGTTTTAAATCCTCATATGTAGTATATATCCAAATTTATGAATATTGTATAAAAAATATGTTTTCTTTACTTTTGAAAGTAACTCGTAATTTTTTCTCCAACTTCCTTGGTTGCATCGACTTTATATTGTCTATTCTCGATTGTTCGATGGTTATCCACATTAGAGACATATCATCATCATCAAATGCATCTACATGTATCTTTTTATGTCCCAATTATAAAATAAAATATAAGAAATTAAGCTCACAACACAAAATCCCCACAATGAATTAATTATAGTTGTATACTCTACAAATAATATATGAATTCAACCACATACCATAATTTCCTCAAGGCCTGTAGACCAAAACTTACTAAGATTGTGCTTGAACTTATTCTTTTCTCGCCCTTCTCGTTGTACATCACTAAATTTCTACGCATTGAATTTATGATAATGTAAGAATTTAACTATACCGTGGATAAATGTTATACAGTTACATAATAAAATGAATTTAATATACACCTCGAACTTTTAGGATTGTCTTCCTCTTACAAACGCATCCCAATCCTCCTGATCAAAAAAATTTTAAACTTTTCTGGATGGTTCTAAAAATTATTGGGATCAACTTTAAATGGCTTGACACAACTCTTGGTAAGTTCTCCTTTGAAATTATTCCATGAACATCCAATAGCGAATATAACTCCCTTCTTTGATTTGGGGTCCATGTTGAACTTAGCCTATAATTAATGAATATTATATTACATAACGGAATTAAAATAATACCAATATACACTTCAAATAACATCAATATAAATTATTAGCATTTACCTCCATAACTATCCATAAATTCTCTTTTAAAGACTTTGGGACTTTGGGCTAACTTGGATAACTTATGGGCACCATTTTCCTTTCCAAAATCCACCTATAACTTGTGAAATCCTTCCTCGTTTCACCATTTGGTTGTCCTTTTCTATTGTAAGTTACTAGTATTCGATCACAAGAAGCCTTTTTTCTTATTCGTTCTAAAACAGCCATGCCTCTAACCTTTCGTTATTTATTACTTGAATTTTGTGATGACTTTGCTAAATCGTATGGACTTTTTGAATAAAAATCATCTTCCTCGTCTATATCCACTTCAATGACAAACAAATAGGTTGAAGTAAGTGTACATGTTGATGAATAATGTGTTGATGAACAAAAAATGAATAATGTGTTGATAGACAAAAAATGAATAATGTGTTGATGAACAAAAAATGAATAACAACAAATGGCATGTTGAAATTAATTTGCAAGAAGCAAGAGCATTGTTAATAAAAATAAAACATATGTTATTCATATAACTCTTATTTATAACTGTAAGCATCACTATAAGTAACAAATTTATAAATATTTCATTGTCTGAGGGAATCCCGTCTTCATTGGATTCCTAATTCCTAGATCCCGGGAACTACTTCTTTAGGATTGAGAAATTATTCCGTTGATCCTTCATCTTGGGGAGATGGGCTCGGGTGCACAGAAGATGAAACTATTCCGTACACTCCAATACCGATGAGTTGTCCTGCCGGAGAGATTGGACGCGAGAAAAAATTCCGCACTCATAGGTAGGAGGAATGAAAGACGCCTTGAGGGTGGACATAAGCTCAGGAAAAATCTGGATAGGGGGTAATCTTGCAGAATCTGGTGGTAGTAGAGGTCGTGCTTCTAGATAACTATGTTTCGGGCTATTTCTGGCGATGTTCAAAGGGTTAAAATCGACTTTAAGGTCGTCAGTTACATTTTTTCATTCCCGGATTTAGTTCGTGAATGGTTTTTTCGTTAATTTTTTACCTATTATGATTGCGTCCAGTGATAATTGATTCAACTACGCTTACAAGTTGTTGGACTTACTTGGAATGAAAAAATGATGGGGTGATAGTGGTGATAGTTGATTTGGGGTGATAGTTGATTTGGATTCAGTTGATTTGGATTCAGTCAACTAACATCCAAGGATATAACTCCAAATCAATTATCTCCAAATCAACCATGGATTCAGTCTCTTATAATCCACCCCCTTACGGAGCTCAATGTACTCGTTGGGATGAAGTCAACCATAACCCAACATGTTGGCACGCTTATTCCGACTGGGTACTATCTTTAATATAATTATGTAATACCCCACTCTACCACCATCTATATTGTCCCCAATTCAAAAACTGGTCACAAATATTCACGTTATGTAATTTTTGTTAGATGTAATGTCACTGTTTATCTTTTATATGTCTTCTATAATTAATTTGTGAAAATGAAATTAAGACACGGTAATTTATTAATCAAATAATTGAAAGTTACTATGTATTATGGATGGCTATGGAATGGTTAAGGACTGGGTGTCGGGGTTCCCGTTTTTGGATTATTCCCTTTGTATCGGGTTCCACCAATTGTGAAGTATTTTCTTATAATGTTGTGTCGCGCTTAACTAATAAATAATTTAATAATTTATAATTGGACTCGTTCTTGTGGAATGTTTAAAATGTCCATTTATGACTTAAAATTATAGGTTTTAAGTCCTTTGTGTGGTACATGGCTTGGGTAGTGTTTTAGGCCAATTGGACTAGTATTTGGGCTCATTGGGTTGAGGCCCATATTGGGCCTAAGACTAATTTCATGGTAAGCTAACTTAACTAATCATTATACTTAACCTAATTCACTTTAGAATATGTTGAGAGGAACCCTAAGGCTAGATAGAAGAGACACTAAAGAGAGAGGGAGATTTGGAGGTTTATTACTTTGGATTAGAATGAAACAATCACAGACATCTACAATACTTTCTCTCCAACTTTCTCGGAGCTCTTTTCTGGTGATCCTAGGGTTTCTAAACTAGGGTTTGCATGGCAGATCTTCCTGATATTCTTCCCCCTCTCCAAAACCACCTAATCCAATTAATACTTCGAAACGATCCTTTGCAAGTGTTCTTTCATCCTCTTCCACTTCAGATATTCATTTGAAAACTCCTTCCACGTATAAAGGAGCTCCTGCTGTCATGTTTTCACATAAAGATATTTCTACATTGGCAGCTCCATTCAAATATGCAATCGTGGGTAAGTTTTCTCATGGCAGGCCATTGATGGAATTTATTCGTAAAACCTTTCTCTCTTTCTCTTTGAAAACAGCATACAATATAGGGCTTTTGGATTCTAAGCACATTCTAATCCATTTGAATTGTGAGGTGGATTTCGTAAGTCTATGGGCAAAAGACCAATGGTACATAGGGAAATTCCCTATGAGAACGTTTAAATGGACTCCTTCTTTCAAACCTGATGTTGAAAGCCCTCTCACACCTGTTTGGATCAATTTTCCAAATCTCCCAGTATATTTTTTTGCTAAGTCTCCCTTATCTTCCATCTCCCAGCTCATTGGAAAACCTCTTAAACTGGATGCTTCAACTATGCCTATGACAAGGCCTAGTCTTGCACGTGTTTGTGTTGAATTGGACCTCACAAAAGAGATGATTGATCAAATATCGATAGGTACATGGGAACAAGGCTTTTGGCATGAGGTTACATATGAAGAATGTCCAAGTTACTGCTCTTACTGCTCTAAAAAAGGCCACTGCATCGAAGATTGTATTTTCAAGAACCCGTCCAAAAATAAAACCACCAAATAACCCAACCAATCTAATCCACCAGCCACTTGGATCATCAAATCTAATAAAGATTCTTCTAAAGTGAATCTTACCCACCTAGAACCTCATAAAGAACCATCCTTATTAGCCCCTATGGTCTTAGTTCATCCTCCCATCCAAACTCAAGAAATTCAGATGCGGACCTTTGAGAAAACTACCCATGCTGCCCAGGTTCTAAATACTGGTGAAGTTATTACAATTAATAGATTTTCGTGCTTAGATGCTGAAATACGACAACAAGAGGTTCATCCATCTCATGAGAAAGAATATGCATCTAATTCGGATTCAAGACCAAAGTCAGTGATCCCTTTATAAGAAGAGTTGTCTATGTTTGCAAACAAACTAGACATTAAATGGAAGGACTATTTGGAGGTCAAAGCTAGAAGAAAGAATAAAGTGAAGGCACACTTGGAGGATCATCCTCAAAAAACTCTATCATCGGGTATTCCCATAAATTCAAAGGCTAAGCTCATGAAGGATCCCATGTTTAAGCGAATAACCAGGTCGGGTTCTAAGCAAAACGCATCCATTCTTCTCCCATCATCTAAATGATTAACTTCATTTGTTGGAATATAAGAGGTGTGTCTAATAAACCCTCTATCAGAAGAGTGAAAAAGCTAATCAAATTGCACCATCTTCCTGTGATTGCTTTAATTGATCCTAAACAAGATGTTTCTGCTATTGAGAGTTTCAAGTTCGAATTGAATTTCGAAGGGTATTTATCAAATACCTCTTCTAAAATCTGGTTTTTTTGGAAGTTAGGATTAGTGGTAGATATAGTCACAAATGAAGAGGAGTCCCTTACTTTAAAAATAGAGGATCAATCCTTTGTTTCCCTATTTTTGTTTATATAGTCTATGCTAAATGATCCAAAACTGAAAGAATGGATTTATGGGCTAAGTTGGATACTATTTCTTCCCAAATTTGGAATTATCATCATTTGATAATTGGGGATTTTAATGTGGTATCTTCTCAAGCTGAAAAAGTAGGGGGTAACTTAATAGATTTTTATTCAACTCAAGACTTTAAAGATTGTATATCTTCGTGTGGAATGACTGATCTTGGTTATAATGGTTCGAAGTTCACTTGGTGTAATAATAGAGAAGAGGATGGGGTTATTCTGGCTAGGTTGGATAGAGCATTGGCTAGTCTCAAGTGGCAAGAAGTCTTCCCTTCAACTTCTGTTCAGCATTCAAATAAAAATTGTTCTGATCATTCTCCTATTCTGGTATCTATCTGATCTGATTTTGATTCTTTCCCTTGGCCTTTCAAATTCCAGAAGATGTGGACTTCACACTCAAATTTTAAGGATGTGGTTAATATTTCTTAGAATATTCCAGTTCAAGCTGCCCCTATGAGGTTGTTCTCTCAGAAGTTAAAAAGTCTCAAAGCATCTCTGAAATCGTGGAATAAAGATACTTTCAAGGACATTTTCCAAAATGTTAAAGATTTGGAAGATTCTCTTATTACAGCTGAAATTGCTTTTGAACAAAAGCTAACTTCGGAGCTTAGAATGGAAATACAAGAAACCAAATCTAATCTTAATCAAGCTCTCAAAGTTGAAGAGATCTTTTGGAAGCAGAAATCAAAGATTAGATGGTTGAATGAGGGTGATCTAAATACTAAGTTTTTCCATTCTACAATTAATGCTAGGAGGAAAAAGTTATATATTCAAAAAAAAATCTTTCTTCATGTCAACAATGGCTGTCAACTCAGCAAGATATTGAGCTTGAATTCATCAATCATTTTCAAAATCTTCTATCTTATGAATCCACTTCCAACTTGCCAAATCTTCTTGATGTTATTCCTAATCTCGTTTCTCCAGATTTTAATGAATCTCTTGTTTCTTATCCTTCAGATAGAGAAGGCTTTTATGCTAGTCAAAACTTAAACTCGGATGCAGCTCCTAGTTTGGATGGTTTTGATGGTAACTTTTAGATTTCTTATTGGGATTCCATTAAAAATGATCTTATCAAAGCCATTAAATCCTTCCTTGTTGGTTCCCAAATTCACTCTAGCTGGTCCTAAAACTTTATTGCTCTTATCCCAAAAACTAGCCAAGTTTCCTCTTGCTCTAATTTCAGACCCATTAGCCTTTCTAACTTCTCTTTCAAAATCATCTCAATACTAGACTTTCAAAGATCCCTCCTCTCATCATCTCTCCCAATCAGTGTGGCTTCATTAAAGGTAGGAGTATTACTAAAAATATTATATTGGCTCAAGAGCTCACAGCTGACCTCGATAAGAAGATTCATGGTTCCAATCTTATTCTGAAGCTGGATATAGAAAAGACTTATGATCGAGTTTCATGGATGTTTCTACTATCAGTTTTGAGAAAGTTTGGGTTTAATGAGGTTTTCATAGACATGATTTGGAGATTTCTTTCAAATAATTTCTTCTCAGTTATCATAAATGGGCATCCTATAGGTTTTTTCAAGTCAACTAGGGGTCTAAAGCAAGGTGACCCTCTCTCTCCATCTCTTTTTATTATTGCAGCAGAAGTTTTATCTAGAGGCTTAGATAAACTCGTTTTAGATTAAAAAAAAAATCAAGCCTTACAAGCACCCTCCTGGTACTAACATTATTTCCCATTTGTCTTATGTTGATGACTTAATCATATTTACAAATGGAAATAAAAGAAGTACTCAAATTTTGATGAAATTTCTCCATGATTACGAATCTTTCTCTGGTCAGAAGATAAATATGCAGAAAATCTCTTTCACAACTGGTAGCAAAATTCATATAGATAGAAGAAATGCGATATCTTCTAATCTTGGGCTGCCCCATAAGCCTCTACCTTTAAAGTATCTAGGATGCCCTTTTTATAAAGGGAGATTTAAGTTATGCTACTTCTCAAACTTGGTTGATAAAATCAAATCCAGAGCAGCTGGTTGGAAGCTGAAATAGCTTTCTACTGAAGGTAGATTGATCCATATAAATCATGTTCTTTCTTCTATACCCTTATATACAATGTCTGCTATTCAACTTCCAAAAACCATCATAAGAATAATATAAGCTCTTTTAGCCAATTTCTTTGGGGGTTCCTCTCAAAATGATAAAGCAAAGTATCATTGGACAAACTAGAATCAAATCTCTCAACCTTTTGCTCAGGGTGGTCTGAATATTAGAAGCATTTCTAGAATATTCAAGGATGCGAGTTTAAAATTGGGCTAGTCCTTATACTCTTCTCAAAGTATGTGGGTTTCATTCTTGAGGCAAAAATACAAAGCTTCTTTATTTTTCCTGGAAATCAAAGATCTCACGTTCTAAAAAGAATCAGAGTTGTGTATAGTTGTTTAAAAGACATCATTGTTCATGAAGGGGATCATCCTATTTGGTCTATTTCTAAAGATGGTAGTTTTTTTTTAAATCAGCCGATGACTACAGCATCACACTTTATCCATCCTCTTTTGTATGGAAATATCTTTGGTCCTCCAATTGCCCTCTCAAATTATCTATTTTCTCCTGAAAGCTTATGCAATATGCTATTCCTATAGATTCGTAGATTAAAAATATAAGCATCCCCTTGGCCTCTAGATGTCAATGTTGCTTTGGTCAAGAAGAATCTATTGCCCATACTTTTCTTTCTGGTCCAGTTGCTCATCAGGTGGGGTATTACTTTGGAAACCTTATGGGGATTAAACTGAATTTCCTTTCCTGCCACTCCATGTTTGTCTCTTGGTGGTTTAAGAAGTTCCATGTCCATATTCAGTCCATTTATTAACATCTCCCAATCATTATCTTCTAGGAAATCTTGAATGCAAGAAATAAAAGTCTGTTTGATGGTTTATCCATGAACCATCAGACCATTATCACTAAAGTTATTTCATATTTCAGACTTTTGGTTGCAGGTACTATTTTTAACATTATTCCAAAGAAACAGGAGTCTTATATTGTTTCTCTCTTTGGCCTGAAGACTCAGTTCAAATATCCATCTTTTTTAGCTATTTCTTGGATCAAGCCTTCTCAAAATGTTTTTAAGCTTAATGTAGATGGTTCTTCTCTTGGCAATCCAGGGGCTAGTGGCTGTGGTGGTATAATTAGAGACGATAAGGCGAACTTTATTTCAGGTTTTTCTCAGTTCGTGGGTTTTCAATCAAGTTTATATGCTGAAGCTAAAGCTCTTAGAATGGGTCTGGATCTATGCGTGCATTTGAATATCAAAGATCTCTTGATAGAAATAGATTTTAAGTCCCTTTTTCATATGGTGACAAACTCATGGTCCTCTTCTTGGAAATTAAACAAGATCATTAATTATTGCTCCAAGATTATCTAGTTTAAGCATTAAACTATTCAACATGTTTTCAGAGAAAGAAACTTTGTAGCTGACTCTCTAGAAAATAAGGCATCTTTTACTGCTAATTCTTCTATTTTTTTCATATTTCCATCAACTTCCAAGTATCACCAAGGGCTGTCTGAAGATTGATAAGCTAGGCATTCCCTCAATCAGAGTTGTTTCATAATTTATGTCTTCTTTTTCTTCTTTTGTAAAAGGAATTCCTTGTAATTCCATATTTCTTTATGTCTTTTCTTTTAGTCATTGGTTTTTTGAGAGTCTATCTTTATTTATGTTCCTTCCAATTATTTATGCCATCTAGGAGAGGCTTTTTCTCCTAATCAATCAAATTCAGGGGATCTCATCCCTATTCCTAAAAAACAAAATTACTTTGGATTCAATCTTTTTTGACAAGGCAAGTTTACCTAGTTTAAGGATTTAGTTTAGAGTTTGTGTCATAATGATAGTTTCCCATTGAAATCTGTAAAAAAAATTCTTAACAATATTATTTTTTATAATCAAATCTTAATTTTTAAAATTTTTTAATTGTAAATTAAACCATAAACCCATGATAAGTCCATGATAAGATTATAGAGAATATTAGTGCTAAATTCTATGTAATTGAACTATGTTATTAATGTTATTTGTTATACACTGAATCATGCTCACAAATCAACAAAAATCCTCTTGTTATGAAGTTAGGGTTCATAACTTATAATCTGGAAATTAATCCTCAAATACATTTTAGTATGGTAAAATTCATAGATATAGGTTAGTAATGTTGTTATATAACATATATCCAAAGGATAATGGACTTGGTCTTGATTAGAGGCTTCCGAGATAAGTTTTGGGGTTAACAATGTTAGATTTTTTAGGTTTAAAAATGATGAATTGCATTCATATCGTTCGAACGACTTCTTTAGGTCATTTGAATGACTTTAGTAAACTCATTTGAACGAGTTAGGAATATCATTAAAAGGACTATGGGCTAGCTTGGTCCTAAAATTCTTAATTAAATGGGAATAATTAACCTAAGAATTCTATTTTTCGTGAGTGATTAGAATTGCTATTTGTGCTCTTATGTGAAAGCATACCATGTGCAAGTGCTCGTGGGTGATATATTAGGAGGGATTTTAATGGAGCACAGAGTAAGTTGACTATGTGGAGACCTCGGTTATAGAGACAGGCTTTACTATGGTTCTTTACCCTGATCGTGCGATTGATATACTCGTATCCCGAAGGAGAATACACGGGGGAATATCTAGCATATAGCCTTAAGTATGGAGGTCGTACGTTATAAAAGAAATTCATAGTTATTATCCGTTGTCCATGGCTTTAAGTTTATTTGTTCGGGATGACCTATAATTATACCTAGTATACACGAGTAATCTTTGAAGCTGGTAAGTATAGGTCTTCGTATATTTTTATGTTTAGACTCGAGAGTAGTCCATATACTTGTACATTTCGGGGAGCGTACTTATAATGATATTACACTTGAGATTTTATTACTCATATTCGTACTATACTTGAGATGTGAACACTAACATATATGATAGGACCCTTTTTAATTAAATTCAAATAATAAGAACGATAATTAAGCATTCGATTCACTTGGTATTGGGATTAGATGCATGTGATATTTAAGGTTCCATGGTTTGAGATAACTTAAAAACAACTAAATTATGAGAGGAAGATGTGAAGTTATTTATTATAAACCAAATTCAATCAAATATTATTATTCTTAGACTTACAGGTAGTGTAGTTATTGAATTCTATTTTTAGGTCTTAGGCAGTCGATGAAACCTCAAAACACAGTAGTGAGGACTGTCTTTGAGAGGTGTCACGCCGCCTCCACTATTGCTCCTGAGCTTACCCACTCTACTGACGCATCTGTTAATTATAATGAAACTTCTTCCTTGTCCCTTGGCATTATGGGCACTGAACTCTCTTTCGATCATTACTGGATCCTCCCTCTGTTTTAAGCCCACCTGTTTTCCCCTCTTTCAATCATTACTGGATCCTCCCTCTGTTTTATGTTGTTTTCTTCTCGATGGATTCCCATAGAGATAAGTTGTTTGACATTTTTAGTAATGGAGATTTTGATATTAGAGAAGAGTTTAATATGTTTCATAACCGTGTTGAACATTTATCTTGTTGGAATTTGAAGTTTGCAAAAAGAATTAAGATACTTAAAAAAGAAAATTTTCGTTTTAAAGCTAAAATTGAGTTTTTGCAAAATATTCAAACTCAAAGAGATATTCTTTGTGAGAAGCTTATGGACACAATTTGTGATTTTAAATCTTGAGAAGTGTCCAATAAAGAGAGTGAGGATAGAGTCCGGGATTTAGAGAAATAATTACAAGGGTTTGTTCACGTGCCGATGAGGAAAATAATGTTTTGATTTTAGATTTGAAGGCACGAAAGAAGACCCTTAGGGATAAGTTCTCTTTCATTGAGTGGTAGTGAGATAACCTTCTAGGTGTGATTGAAAATTTAAAGGAGGAGTCCCTAAAACTTGAAGAGTCAAATTCTTTGCTTCAAGTTAAAAGATGATTCGAGTAGCGTTGGTAGTGATGGTACTGGCTTATCTATTTCTAACGCTTTCGTTGCTAAATCCAATACCATTTTTTATTTTAGAGGGTCAACCAAATCCAAGGATTTTATAAAAGTTCAACCCATAGGTAACATTCCTCGTGTTTACACATGTTTGCATTTTGGAAGGAAAACCCACCTTAAGGATTTTTGTGATTATCCTAGAAGAGGTCCTAGGAAGTTGAAGTCTAGTGTATCCTTGGTTACCAAATCCCGACACATAAGGTATACATCTATCCGGTTAAGAAATCTATTTTAGAGGCACTCTATGTTAGACTAGTTAATTCTCTCATGCTTGCAGATGACTCTTCACATGCTATGTCTTATGGGTGATTGCTTGCATGTTTTTGTTTGTCATACCGTAGTTAAGTTTCTTGATATATATTTAATGTGTTATGATGTGTGTATCTTTTTTATTTTTATTTTTATTTTATTGAGTCATATTGAAAAATTTAAAAAGATTTTTGTTTGTTTTTTGAGTTAGAATTTGTTTTTCAAAAGTTAAAAAACTAAATTTTTTATAAAATCTCAAAAAGATTTTTTGTTTTTGTGTATTTTAGTTTTACACATTTTGTGTTTCATATTGGTGTGTTTGAATCCAATTTACTCTGCATTTTAATGTGGCTAGGACATTTAGTTATGATTGTAGATACTTAGATTGTTATTAACCATGTTATTATGTAGTCGTTTTGAACTTGATTTGTTTTATGGATTCAACTTTGCATATGCCTCTGCACACACATGCATGAGCATTTTGAATTTTAACTTCTCATGTATATTTGAGCTTTCTGAGATGTTCTTCCATCAATCTTGTCATCTACATGTTTTGTGACTATGGGGTATTTGTGCATGTAAGATTCGTTGCCTGTGAGAATTATGTTTAGTATTAAAAATATGAGGGTGCTCCAGAATAGGCTACAAAAGGAAAAAAATCTCCTTTTTGATGGAAAGCCATCGTTGGAAAGAGACTAATGAAAAGATTAAAGGCAATAAAATCTGAAAAATTGCCAAAGCCCAACATAGTTTAGTTTTTTTTATCTTTCAAAAGCAATAGCTTTAAAAGAATTAAGAAAAGAAAAGAAAATATGGTATACGTTTATCTATTAAGGGTGTTTAGTTGAAGATCAACAGATCTGCACAATGAATCCTAGTTATGCTTATTTTTGTCATGAAGCTATTGATTTGTAGAATTATCGATATTCTAAACTTGTGTGCATCGTGCTTGTTTGTTCATTAAGTGCACTTTGTCTTGTCACTTGAGGTAAAATCTTAGTTTGACAAAGTTTTTCGATTAATTAGAATTTCTTGAACATATTTGAGTGTTTGGGTCATAATTCATTTGTATCTAGTTAACTCCCATTCATTCCATTCCACATTTTTAGACACATCGATACTTTGCTAGTGTGTAAAGCTTATGTGTTTTGTGTCGAGTTTTATGGTTGTTTATACCTATATATGTTTGTCGGATTTTCATTGGTATATTATGCATATATTATATAAAGTATCGTGTTTTGAGTCTTTGCAGTTTACTTATAATCCATAGTTGTTATGTGCTTCATCATAGTTTGGATTATATGTGCTTAACTTGCCTTGTTGCGTGTTTGTTGTTTGCACTCTTTTTCCTTTTTTGCAATTGGGGAATGAGTCTTTTTAGAGAGCTTGATGGCTCATGGATTTTTTTATTTGGTTTTGTTCGAGATAGCCACAGGGGGAGATTTGTTAGGACAAATTTTCCATTGAACCAATTTGTATGTAATTGGCATTATTCTAGAAAAAACGTTTGACTCTTAGGATAGACTTTGAATTTTTGATCCTATAAGCCTATGACTCGTTTGATCAAGACGTAGCGGCCAAGCTTTAAATATTGGATATTCCATGCCGAGTTTAGTGCCAAGTTTGTCTTCACGCTTTACCGAGGATCTCACAAGTATGGGTGCATATTAATTAGGAGTTCTTGGAATTTTTATTAAGGGTGTTTGTTTTGATTTAAAATAATTGGAACTGCTTTTAAAATATTTTGGTGGAAAAATTATTTTTGAGTTCAAACGAGTTATAAACTCGTCAGAACGAAATATAGTTTTCATTCGAACGAAGCTATAACTCGTTCAAACAAATTTGGCTTTTTGTTCGAAGCAGGGTTCAAACAAACATCCAACGATGCCTCGCTATTACAATTCATTAGAACCTCATTCGAAGTTGGTTCAAACGAGAATGCAATCTCATTCAAACAGAGTATTATTACTAATAATCAAGTGGAAAAAATTCTACAACCATGGTCATCAAGGAGGATATTTTAAATTTCTCTACTATCGTGTACATGGTCATTCTATTTTTTTTTCAAATTCTACCAGTATAAGAATTTCAAATAAAATTTTATTCAAGTTGGCATCAAGATAACCCAAATTCCATCAATCACATCAAATATTAAAATTTTAGGATTTACATATTTGAAGTGGGCATGAACAATTTTATAATTTAGGTTTTACATGGTAATTATAATTTTATTTAAAAATTCATAAAATAATAGGTATAATTAATACAAAATTCTAATAAAATTTTCATAACTTGGTCAAATTATCATTTAAATATTGTTATACACATGAGTTGCCAATTTCTTTTTATACAAGAATTGCAACAACTTAATTATCTCTAATTCATTTTAATTATTAAAATTAGGTTGCGATAGAAATTTATATTTAAATGCATAAAAGGGGAGGAGTGGAATGTTAACTTGACTCTTTAAAATATTCCACACAAAATGAATATAAGAGACTTGTAGGTGAAGAATTGTAGAAAAAAATCCTCCCTGAAAATTGTTAAAAGCATCCTCCAATTGCTCCCAACATTAATATAAATGTTGCCCTAGAAAGTATCGCAGAAAATTACAATTGTTGTTAGGAATTGTAGGGAATATTTTGTAACAACCCTCGCTTTTGAGGTCCTATTTTATATTTAATTTGC
This sequence comes from Sambucus nigra, assembly GCA_949130495.1. Taxonomy (NCBI): domain Eukaryota; kingdom Viridiplantae; phylum Streptophyta; class Magnoliopsida; order Dipsacales; family Adoxaceae; genus Sambucus; species Sambucus nigra. Next base: position 655,234,974 of record OX422215.1, on the reverse strand, counting down.
TAAATATGGTGATTAGATATAAAGACGTTGATATGTGGAGTAGGTATTAATTTAAGAAAGAAAAGTTAATATCTGCTATGATGTTGCATATTTACCGTATGTAGAGGTGAATTTTGCTATGTTATGTTTTATAATGCCATAAGAATAAAAAAATGACATTTGGCTTAAAATCGAACCGGAACCTAAAATGAATTATAAAATCTCCAAATGATAATTTGGAGGGCGTAGTTAGTTCCGAGAGGTTCGAGATAGTCAAATTATGTGCCATATTGTATTTTTAGTTTCCGAGCACTTTTGACTAGTTGCAGCATATATGAGTAGTTGCGTATTATTTTACCGCGTATTAATCACTTAATCTGGAAATTTGGACTTAAGCCATGATTCATGTCTTGAACTAAGTCACTATTCCCCTAATTACATTGCTAAAACCTAGAGAAAGAAAAATAAGAAGAAACCTTGGGAGAAAGTGAGAAATTGAAGCTTGGGTGATTGTTCTTGCATTCAACTTCTTCAAAATCTGAACTTGCAAACTTGAGGTAAGTTATCTACATGCTATTTTATGATTTAAGTAGAGTAATTTGCATTGATAGTTATGGTTATGTATGGTTTATGGAAGTTAGGGTTTTGTTTGATTTATGGGCTTTAGATCTTTGGAAGTTAAATTGATAGGTTTGGAGATAAATTATGGTTGGATGATGCATTTATGATCATATGGTAGCATTAAAGGATAGGGAATTGAGTGGGTTGAAGTTGGGTAGAATTTGGAGTCAAAGACTCCATAAATTAAACTTGGAATTTCTGCAGAACCGAATAGATTCGGCCTGGCCGAATCGATTCGCTGGGAGACAGTTTCCAAGCCTGGGTAGTCCGAATCGATTCGGCCTTATAAAGAATCTCACTTTTCCTGACCGAATCGATTCTCCTTTAAGAACCCAAATCTATTTATCTAGTCCTAATCGATTCGGAAAGCCTATTTTCCTTTATTTTTCTTTTTAAATTTTACCCCCCTTTCTTTAGGATTATGGCCTAGGACCCTTCTTGTATGAAGTAAAACTAGGATTTTAGAGTTCTAGTTGAGTTTGGTCGTTACCCTATAGTTGAGTGGGATCACTTGGGGTTAATTCTGGGATACTTAAAGTGATGCTTAGGTATCACTTCTCTTTTGGGAAATTAGTTAAAGTTAGTGTTCTAAGCCCATATGTGGAGATGTTAGAAGCCCTTTGGTGGTATATAAAACCTTGGGACTTATGAGAATTAGGGAAATTGTTTAGAGAATACTTCGGGACCTAATGATATGATGAAATTGAATAATAAAATATTCAAAGATAAATGTTTCAAGTAAAATGAAACACATGAGATTCATGATAATGAAAATGGGATTAATTGGTAATTGTTAAATTACTTAAACACACCTATCTAAATGCTGTCATAAGGGAAGCTCGCGCATGAGGTAATGTCCCCTGACTATTGAATGCAGGTTGACTATAGTCCTCGTCCATATGCGGATTTTGTATATGTTTTTCTGCGCTAGTGAGGTAATTCCGGGTGTGGTTATGACTCACTCGCAAGAATATGGCCACTTCTCGACGTGCGTTAGGTGCCCAGGTTGTCTTGTATAGATAGGCCCTGGAAGATGATAGTCATTTAGGGGCGCGGCCAGTGGGGAACCTCGGAAGGGCGGTCTTAGAAACGTTATATGTATAAGAATATAACCTTTCTAACTCAAGTGGGACTTGAGGTATGTAAATTGCCATAAGATATGTGATGGTAATTATATTCATGCTAAGGAATGGAAAAGGAAAGATATGATGGAAAAGATATTCCTATTAAGGAATGGAAAATGATAAGCTATGGGAAGAAATGAGAATTAATTTAATTTCTCTTGCCTAATTTCATAACTGTTAGAAACTTATATAATTGAATCATCACATTTTATGATTAGGTTGTTAGATTCTCATTTACATTATTTATGATTCATTGTCCATATCTATCATGTTTCTTACTCTTCTGGGAATCATATATAAATCGGGCCCTGACCCGTGCATTTTCCATGTTGTGCATGTTGTTGTATCTGCTCAGGTGCTCCTCCGCAAGGGCTCCCGTTATGATTTTCCCCTCCTATGCGTTTGACGAGATGTATGACCTTGCGGATTATTACAGGATGTTTGTTAGACGCTCTTATTTTTGGGATCTAGTTATGATCGGGTCTTTCATCCGGGCTAGTGGCCCATCTTTTGTACTTGTTAATGAATTTAGTATGTAATATATCGAATTGTGGAAAAACCTTGAATGTAACTGTGGACCGACAGATTATTCGGTTATTTTATTGTATCTTGTGTTGGTATTTATCTATATGTTCCTTTGTAATTCCACTTTTATCAGATTTGGGTTGTTTAATTTATTTCTTAAATCCTTATTAAACTTAAATTTTTGACAACCTACTTTCTGATTTATGGAGTGGTTTTCCCGTATACCTATTTTTTTGTTATGATGCTGAGGATGATATCCATCCATGATTCCGTTATGTCGAGGTATCGGGCTGGCCACCCCTTATTTCAGAATGCGGGTTGTCACGGATGGTATCAGAGCATCAGGTTCTAGAGTCTTTGGGATCTTTGTGGACTTTTCACGTTCTACCGTAGCGTTCTTTGACATAGAGCCTAAGGTTAGGACTGCTTTGTTGCTTATTCTTACGATCTTCTGCAAAAATAGATTGTTTTAAGTGAAATTCTAACTCTATTGTTTCTCTATCTCAGATGCCGCCTAAAAGAGGTCGCCCGGCGAGACGCAATAGGGTCTTAGATGAGGATGTTGGTCCTCCTCCGCCGCCACAAGGAACATTCAATGCTGCGGATGTGGCAAATATAGTGGCTCAAGCCGTTAATGCGGCCATGATAGTAGTGACCCAACAAGCGCCACAGGCTCAATCGAGAGCGCCAGATGCCCAAGTTCCTACCGAACCTTCTCCGTGGGAGAGAGATAGGGAATCTTTTCTAAAGGGTCAGCCCCCCGAATTTGACGGGAGCTCGGATGTTATAAAGGAGAATCAATGGAAGAAAGATATACAATGCCATCTACGTATGGTGGAGTGTGGTGAGGATAGGAAACAAGTCCTTGCTACTTTTAAATTGGTTGGGGCCACATTACACTGGTGGGAGTCCGTGACTATGCCAGAACAGAGGGATACAATGTCGATCTCCGAATTCTGGGTTTTATTTTATCATAAGTACTTTCCTCCCGCAATCCAAGGGGAGATGGTAAGGAGGTTGCAGGACCTTGTGCAAGGGGAAAGGTCAGTAGCGGAATATGAGGAGGAGTTCACCCGATTAGAAAGTTTTGTACCGGATGAAGTAACTCCCGAAGAAAAGAAAGTTTCGAAGTTTATGAGAGGGTTGACCTGGAGAATCCGGCAACACTTACTGGGTAATCCTGCTTTACAGACTTTTGGGGAAGTGATGAATGCAGCTCTATTACATTGCCAAGAGCATAGATTATTTTTGCAAAGTGGCAAGAAGACCTCTGTAGTGGGGTAAGTGGGAAGGCAGGGAGGTAGTGGGACTGGAGGAGGAGTCTTTCCCTCGTCCTAACTTTCGGGCAGTAAACAGAAGGAAAGGGATCCCCAGCAGGGGGACTTGTCGAAGAGGCAGCGTTCTGGTGGGTTTAATTCGGGGAACCAAAATAATAGGCACGGTCAAGGTGCCCCATAACAACAAGCAGGTCATGGGGGTCAGGGAGGCAGGGGCCAACAGGGCCAAGGTGTGAATCAGTTTAGAAACAATCGTGGTCGAGATGCCGAGAATATGATAGGTCGGTGTTTCCAATGCGGGGAAGCGGGTCACTATAAGAAGGAATGTCCTCAGTTGATTGGGGGACAGTTTCCTCGAGCTCCACATCAACCGTACGTTCAGTTCCCTCCACATGTGCCTAACCCGATTTCTCCTCCACAACAGGGTCAGTTACAGTATGGTAGGGTCTACCATATTCAGGATGCTATGCTTCCTCCAGCTCCGCCTGCACCGCCAGCCATTGAGGGTAAGTTCCTTATTAAGGGACATATGGGTCGTGTTTTATTTGATACAGGTGCGACGCATTCTTTCATTTCTAGGAGCTTTTCTCAGACCACCGAGTTGATTAAATCTACTGAAAGAACTTTTACTAGTGTGGAGTCCTCTATGGGTGATGGTTCACTCATCTTCTTTATTTGTAGAAATATAGAAATCTCCCTCGATAATTTATGCTTTGAGGCCGATTTACTCGTCCTGGATATGGTCGGGTATGACGTGATCTTGGGTATGGATTGGCTTATGAAATATCATGCTATAGTAAATTGCTACGGGAAGAGTATAGTCTTCGTCGTTCCGGGACAAGAAATGTTCCTGGTAGTTTTACCTCGTTTAGAGGGGAGTACTAGTACTTATTTGTATTGCATTGCCGAGGAGACTTCTAGGGATGTAGTTGTTCCCTTGGATTCCATTCCAGTTGTGAAAGACTTTGAGGATGTTTTTCGAGAAATACCGGGTTTGCCTCCTAGCCGTGAGATTGAGTTTGTGATCGATTTAGCGCCGGGAACGAGGCCTATCGTGAGGGCTCCATATCGAATGGCTCCTATTGAAATGAGGGAGCTAAGAGATCAAATTCAAAAGTTGTTGGAGCAGGGATTTATACGGCGTAGCACATCGCCATGGGGTGCTCCAGTGTTGTTTGTTAAGAAAAGAGATGGTTCTCTTCGATTATGTGTGGGCTATAGAGAATTGAATAAGGTCACCATCCGAAATAAATACCCTTTACCTCGTATCGATGACTTGTTTGATCAACTTTGAGGAGCGATGTACTTCTCTAAAATCGATTTGAGGATGGGGTATCACCAATTGAGGATACGAGAGGAGGACGTATCCAAGACTGCTTTTCTAACGAGGTATGGGTCCTATGAATTTTTGGTTATGCCCTTTGGACTAACCAATGCCCCTGCTGTATTTATGGATCTCATGAATAGGGTGTTTCGAGATTTCCTGGACCAATTTGTTATTGTGTTCATTGATGACATTTTAGTCTATTCTCGAACGGAGCCCGATCATGCTATGCATTTGAGGTTGGTCCTACAGAGACTACGGGACCATCAACTGTATGCCAAGTTCGAGAAGTGTGGCTTTTGGTTGCAGGAAGTACAATTTTTGGGTCATGTGGTGATGACCCAGGGTGTATCAGTGGATCCAGGCAAGGTAGCTGCGGTGAGGGAGTGGGGTCATCCCACGACACCTACCGAGGTTCGTAGTTTTCTGGGTTTGGCGGGTTATTATCGTCGGTTCATTAAGGGTTTCTCTAAAATAGCTAGCCCTTTGACAAATTTGACCCGGAAAGGGGTTAGCTTCATTTGGGATGATTCTTGCCAAGCTGCATTTGATGAGCTTAAAGATAAATTAACTTCGGCTCCGGTCCTTGCATTGCCAAAACCAAGATTGGAATATCTAGTCTTCACCGATGCATCTCTTCAAGGATTAGGAGGTGTACTTCAGCAAGAGAGACGGGCTATCTCTTATGCTTCCCGTAAGTTGAAGCCCCACAAAAAAAACTATCCGGTGCATGACTTAGAACTAGCCACAGTTATTTTGGCCTTGAAGATATGGAGGCATTATCTCTTGGGAGAGAAGTTAGTCTTTTCACGGACCATAAATCGCTGCAATATTTATTTTCACAGAAGGACTTGAATATGAGACAGCGCCGATGGTTAGAGTTCGTGAAAGATTATCAATTTGATATTCATTACCATCCGGGTAAGGCAAACGTGGTAGCGGATGCCTTGAGTAGGAAGCCTGATGGAGAATTAGCTGCGGTTTGGAAAGCTAAATGGAAGGAACTCAGTCAGGAGGATGCGGTGGTGAGAGCATTCATGTCGGTAATGACCGTTACTCCTACCATTGTGGCAAGGGTGGTAGAGGATCAAGGAAGGGATAAGGGGTGTCAAGACCATATACGCCGATTGCTGTCCGAGGGAGCGGAGTCCTACTCGATTGGTTCTGAGGGTGGATTACGCTTCCATGGAAGACTCATCGTTCCGGAGGAAGGAGATTTGAGATGGACAGTGATGGCTGAATCTCATGGGTCTAGGTTCACGGTTCATCCTGGAGGGGACAAAATGTATCAGGATATGCGTCGTCAGTATCGGTGGTCGGGTATGAAAAGGGATATTTCGGAATTTATGTCCCAATGCACTACTTGTCAACTGGTCAAGATCGATCATCAGAAATCGACAGGTTTGTTACAACCGTTAGAGATCCCGGTGTGGAAATGGGATCGATGGATTTTATCACGGGCTTACCGAGATCACAAAGCGGATGTGATTCTATTTGGGTGATTTTCGACCGCTTGACAAAGTCGGCACATTTCCTACCTGTGCGGACAGATTTTGACACTGCTCGGTATGCTCGCTTATTCATCGAGGAGGTGGTGAGACTCCATGGGGTGCCTTTGAATATAGTTTTCGACCGAGAAAAAATTTTTGTTTCCCACTTTTGGAGAAGTTTCCAAGAAGCGATGGGGACCGAATTGAGGTTAAGCACTTCATACCATCCTCAAACAGATGGCCAAACTGAAAGGGTAAATCAAATGTTAGAGGATATGCTTCGCATGTGTATGCTTGACTTCAAAGGTGGTTGGGAACAATATCTCCCATTGGTTGAGTTTGCTTATAACAACTCTTACCAATTCACAATTGGAATGGCACCTTATAAAGCTTTATATGGGAGACCGTTTAGATCACCCGCTTGTTGGTTGGAAGTGGGTGATAATAAATTTCTTGGACCTGAAATGATCCAAGATACTTCCTCTAAAATTGAGTTGATTCGAAATCGCATTCGGATAGCCCAAGATCGTCAAAAGAGCTATGCCGATGCGGGTTGACGACACATGGAATTAGAAATTGGGGACCAAGTTTTGGTTCGAGTGTCGCCCATGAAAGGGATAAAGCGTTTCGGTAAGAAGGGGAAACTTGTGCCGCGCTTTGTTGGACCATTTCCAGTTATTGCAAAGGTGGGTCCCGTGGCATACCAACTTGCTTTACTGGAACCATTGCAACAAATTCATGATGTATTCCATGTTTCCTCCCTAAAGAAGTATAAGAGATGTGAAGGTGCGCTTTGTCACATTCCTTACGAGGATATTGATTTGCAACCCTATGTTTCATATGAAGAACAACCGGTTGCTATATTAGAGCATGGGGAGTGTAGATTGAGGTCTCGTGTGTTGTCGTTGGTGCGGGTTCAATGGAGTCACCATAACGCCAAGGAATCTACATGGGAGCGAGAGAATGACATGCGGGAAAAGTATCTGCATCTCTTTATACAAGGTACGCTTGAATTTTGGGGACAAAATTCTCATAAGGGGGGAAGTAAGTAACAACCCTCGCTTTTGAGGTCCTATTTTATATTTAATTTGCTAAATATAGTGATTAGATATAAATATGTTGATTTGTGGAGTAGGTATTAATGTAAGAAAGAAAAGTTAATATCTGCTATGATATTTCATATTTACCGTATGTAGAGGTGAATTTTTCTATGTTATGTTTTATAATGTCATAAGAATAAAAAAAAAATGACATTTGGCTTAAAATGGAACCGGAACCTAAAATGAATTATAAAATCTCCAAATGATAATTTGGAGGGCGTAGTTAGTTCCGGGAGGTTCGAGATAGTCAAATTGTGTGTCATGTTGTATTTTTAGTTTTCGGGCACTTTTGACTAGTTACAGCTTATATGAGTAGTTGCGTATTATTTTACCGCGTATTAATCACTTAAGCTGGAAATTTGGACTTAAGCCACGATTCATGTCTTGAACTAAGTCACTATTCCCCTAATTACATTGCTAAAACCTAGAGAAAGAAAAAGAAAAAGAAACCTTGGGAGAAAGAGAGAAATTGAAGCTTGGGTGATTGTTCTTGCATTCAACTTCTTTAAAATCTGAACTTGCAAACTTGAGGCAAGTTATCTACTTGCTATTTTATGATTTAAGTAGAGTAATTTGCATTGATAGTTATGGTTATGTATGGTTTATGGAAGTTAGGGTTTTGTTTGATTTATGGGCTTTAGATCTTTGGAAGTTAAATTGATATGGTTTGGAGATAAATTATGGTTGGATGACGCATTTATGATCATTTGGTAGCATTAAAGGATAGGGAATTGAGTGGGTTGAAGTTGGGTAGAATTTGGAGTCAAAGACTCCATAAATTAAACTTGGAATTTCTGCAGAACCGAATAGATTCGGCCTGGCCAAATCGATTCGCTGGGAGACAGTTTCCAAGCCTGGGTAGTTCAAATCGGTTCGGCTTGTCCGAATCAATTCGGCCTTATGCAGAATGTCACTTTTCCTGACCGAATCGATTCGGCTAGTCCGAATCGATTCGCCTTTAAGAACCCAAATCGATTCAGCTAGTCCGAATCGATTCGGAAAGCCAATTTTCCTTTATTTTTCTTTTTAAATTTTACCCCCCTTTCTTTAGGATTATGACCTAGGACCCTTCTTGTATGAAGTAAAACTAGGATTTTAGAGTTCTAGTTGAGTTTGGTCGTTACCCTATAGTTGAGTGGGATCACTTGGGGTTAATTCTGGGGTACTTAAAGTGATGCTTAGGTATCACTTCTCTTTTGGGAAATTAGTTAAAATTAGTGTTCTAAGCCCATATGTGGAGATGTTAGATCCCTTTGGCGGTATATAAAACCTTGGGACTTATGAGAATTCGGGAAATTGTTTAGAGAATACTTCGGGACCTAATGATATGATGAAATTGAATAATAAAATATTCAAAGATAAATGTTTCAAATAAAATGAAACACATGAGATTCATGATAATGAAAATGGGATTAATAGGTAATTGTTAAATTACTTAAACACACCTATCTAAATGTTATCATAAGGGAAGCTCGCGCATGAGGTGATATCCCCTGACTATTGAATGCAGGATGACTATAGTCCTCGGCCATATGCGGGTTTTGTATATGTTTTTCTGCGCTAGTGAGGTAATTCCGGGTGTGGTTATGACTCACTCGCAGGAATATGGCCACTTCCCGACGTGCGTTAGGTGCCCAGGTTGTCTTGTATAGATAGGCCCTGGAAGATGATAATCATTTAGGGGCGCCCCCAGTGGGGAAACGCGGAGGGTAAGTCTTAGAAACGTTATATGTATAAGAATATAACCTTTCTAACTCAAGTGGGACTTGAGGTATGTAAATTGCCATAAGATATGTGATGGTAATTATATTCATGCTAAGGAATGGAAAAGGAAAGATATGATGGAAAAGATATTCCTATTAAGGAATGGAAAATGATAAGATATGGGAAGAAATGAGAATTAATTTAATTTCTCTTGCCTAATTTCATAACTGTTAGAAACTTATATAATTGAATCATCACATTTTATGATTAGGTTCTTAGATTCTCATTTACATTATTTATGATTCATTGTCCATATCTATCATGTTTCTTACTCTTCTGGGAATCATATATAAATCGGGCCCTGACCCGTTCATTTTCCATGTTGTGCATGTTGTTGTATCCGCTCAGGTGCTCCTCCGCAAGGGCGCCCGTTATGATTTTCCCCTCCTATGCGTTTGACGAGATGTATGACCTTGCGGATTATTACAGGATGTTTGTTAGACTCTCTCATTTTTGGGATCTAGTTATGATCAGGTCTTTCATCCGGGCTAATCGCCCATCTTTTGTACTTGTTAATGAATGTAGTATGTAATATATCGAATTGTGGAAAAACCTTGAATGTAACTGTGGACCGACAGATTATTTGGTTCTTTTATTGTATCTTGTGTTGGTATTTATCTATATGTTCCTTTGTAATTCCACTTTTATCAGATTTGGGTTGTTTAATTTATTTCTTAAATCCTTATTAAACTAAAAATTTTTACAACCTGCTTTCTGATTTATGGAGTGGTTTTCCTGTATACCTATTTTTTGTTATGATGCTGATGATGATATTTATCCATGATTCCGTTATGTCGAGGTATCGGGCTGGCCACCCCTTATTTCGGAATGCGGTTGTCACATATTTTTAAGGTTGAAATAGTGTAGTTTGTTTGGGATTTGGATTAGATTGTTCGGTTAAGTTGTTATGGAAAATGATAGAGGCAGTAGAGTTTTTCATACACATTTGTATAAAATGGATGGGGCTTCTCTTTTAAGAACGAAGAAGTGTCACCTCAATTTTTAATAATAAAAATGCCCTATATATATATATATATATATTATTTTTCAAAGAATTATTTCTCTTTCTTTCTTTAATTCTCTTTCTTAATCAAATTTAATCCTAAAGCTTTCCCCAAGCAATCTCTTAATTAGTTTCTTACACTAATCTTAAACCAACTTTAACCTTTACTCTTCATTTAATTTCCATAATTATAAATTATCTCTTACTTTGAGGTAATTACAAAAAAGCACACATACTTTATTAGTTAATCAAATATATTCTAAAGATTATCAAATAAAATTTTATAAATTATAATAACTTCCATAATTTAAACCTATTTCCATACTAACTCAACTTAACATATGAAACTTTATTTTCGTTACTTAAATCATATAAAGTTCAATTCCCAATTAAATAACGTATATAAAAATTCTACCAGTTTAAATATTAAATTATTTAATAAATTTCACAAAGTTGTGGAGTATTACAACCTTCCCCTAAAAAAACGAATTCCATACTCAGAATTCAAAATTTAAAATTATACCCAACTCAAACAAGATCTGGATATTGTTGCCTCATCAAATTCTAGTGCTTTTAAGTGGAATTTGAAAGAGCAAGTTTTTATAATTGCTCATGAAAGTTTTTATAATTTCTCATCACCTATTTTAGTTTGGCATGTTCTGCTACATCTTTATTATCATGTATTTTTCAATAGCTTCAAAGTGAAGACAAGTTAGTACCGAGCAATAATCAAAGATCGAATGGTTTGAAATTATTGCTACAATCATCAAGAAAATATATGGTTTTGATTTATACATAAACACTCCATTCATGGATTGTTTATAACTCGTTCGAGGCATGTTTTTAAAATTATTTTTTTTTATTTCTTTTATTTTTGCAGTTGTTTGAACGACTTTAAGCTTTTGTTCGAATGAGAGTGAGAGTTCGTTCAAATGAACACCAAACAAACATCAAAGGGGCATATTCTGTTTACAAAACCTAATTCATCGAAGAACGTTTGAAGCTCGTTCAAATAAGATTGGCTCTTGGTTCGAACTAGATTTTCCTTGGTTCGAACGAGATGATGTTTTTCTTCAAACGAAGTCCAATTTTTGTTTGAACACCTTTTCTCAAAATTTGTCCTGCCTCGAAATTTTTGTTTTCTACAAAATGGGGTCTTGGGATCGGTTTTTCTCAGGAATCTTGGCAAGATTTATTTTACTATTCATATCCAAAAGGTCTCCAAACCCCAGTTTGTTTAAAACTCATTTATTTTCCAAATCAAATCCCTTAAATGATTTGTCGAGCTTTTTCAAACCCTAGAATAACATCAAACATTTTCAAACCCATGTAAAGTTGATTCTCTTCTACTCACCTTATGGAGTTAAATCTCTACGACTGAAGAAGATAGGAATATTTGATTCTTGAAACTGATCGGTGTATAACGATGGAATAGTTTCTTGATGTGGGATGGTATTGGATCTGCATCATTTGCTATGGAAAACTTGTAATGAAGACATTACTGCATCGTTTAGTGGATTTATAAGTTTTATAAGTCCACCTATGTATGTCTGTAATACCTAGTTGGAGATACTGTTGAATATAGGTTTTGCTCAAAAGGGATTTTTCCACATTTTATGTCTTTTGTTTGTTAGGTTATGGTTTGTTTTTATTTAGATTTAAATATCTTTCATGTTCACATAATTAAACAAGATAATATTTGTACTAAATTGAATTCGGAGTGTTTGACTTACTTTACGAATTATATATAACACCAAACCACTCTATCACATTTTCATAATCATCCCCATTATGATGGTTCCACTATTACCATACTAACAGCTTCTCTTTGAAACGTAATTTTTGATTACGTCTATTGAAGAACCGTACTGGTTGTTCGCTATACAAAGCATTTGAGTCTAGCTCAATCTCAACCAAATCGATATGTAGGTTGTCTCCGTAGGATATAAGAATCTACGCAATTAGAAAATGTGAAACACTTTATACACCCGATCTTGGTGATTCGAGAGTGCAAAACAATATGATACTTTTGCCATTTTCTCCCCGATCAAAAATGACCCAATTGAACATGGATTTAACTTTCCTTTCTTCTCAAATTGTATCACCCCATTCTCCGGGGATACGTGAAGTAATACCTGCTACCCTATTTGGAATTATATAAGTTTCCCATTTTTATCCAAATAACTCTTTTATCTATCTTGAGCGGCCTTAATCTACTCTCTAAATAACTTTATCTCTCTTGATCGTCTCTTGGACAAACTTCGAACCTAATTGCCTTACCTCTCCTAGGTCCAACAAATATATTGGTGATCGACATGGTCTCCCATAAAGTTACTTATATGGTTCCATGGAAATTGGCTTCTGATAACTACTATTATATGCAAACTCCACCAGATGAAATACATCTCCCAACTGGCATTAAACTCTATAATGCAGGCATGTACCATGTCCCGTAACTTTTGATTGACCACTTATGTCTGTCCATCTATGTGTGGATGGTATGTCGTACTAAGATGCAGTTGAGTCCCCTTAGCCTATTGGAAACTCTCCCAAAATTATGCTACAAAATTAGGACCCCAATCCGATATAATCGATAACGAAACCCATGCAAACGAAAAATCTCAACAACATATAAATGTGCTAGCTGCTCAGTCAAGTAATCGATACATAGATCCAAAACCCATGCCACCTTTGTGAGGCGATCAACAATCGCCCAAATGGAATCATACTAGAGAGGCATCAAATGTAGCTCCTTAATGAAATTCATCAAGATGTTATTCCATTTCCACTCGGGAATAGGCAAAAGCATACCAGACAACTACTGATGGTCCACCTTCATTACTGAACAAGTGAAGCATCTGGATGTAAACTATGCTATCTTTCTTCATACCAACCCACCAATACTTTCGTTTCATATTTGGTGCATTTTATCACCACCAGGATGCACCGCAAAATGTGAACCTTTCTTATCCACCATAACAACTCATCTCAAGTCCTCATCTGAAGGTACCACCAAGCTACCCTTATATCATAACCCACCATCAAATCCCATTAAAAAAAGGGATGCAAATAGCGAGAAGATTTTTCACTTTCTCCTTACATATCATGTCTTAAGACTTCCCTCTGATCACCCATATCACTAACTCGGGAGTAACTGTGAGTCTACCCATAAAGGCCCTAATGAATTCACCACCCATCTCTACTGATCCCACTCAGTTGTCTGAACGGCTGATAAACTATCATTGGGTCAATGACTCAACGCATTTGCCACCACGTTAGCCTTCCTTGGGTGGTCGTGGATCATGAACTGGTAATCTTCAATGAATTTAAACCATATCTGATGCCTCATATTGAGATCATGTATGTAAAAAGGTACTGTAGACTTTTGTTATCGCTGAAGAGGTATGCCTCCATACATGTAAAAAATATACAATGGCCGCCAACTCTAAGTCAGGAGTCGGGTAATAAACCTTGTGTGTCTTCAACTTCCTATATGCATAAGATATTGGACTATCCCTTTGCATCAATACCCAACCTAGTCCCTATAGAGAAGCATCAGTGTCAACTCCACTCCTAGTTAAGGTAAGAACTGGCACAAAAGTGAACTCATGTTGACACTTATCACTCCAAAATAATACCCCCCCCCCCCTTTTTAAACAACTCAATTAGCGGCCCATCTATTATAGCGAGAAATAATCTCCTATAGTAACCGACCAAACATAAAAAGTTAGGGACTTCGATAGGTGTCATGGACTGTCCCCAATCCAACATGACTAACACCTTACCCGGGTCCACTGAAAGTCCTTTATCTGACACAACATGCCCTTTCTCTGACATAACATGCCCCCAAAACTTTACTTTGAGATTTTAAAACTTGCAGTTTAAGAACTTTGTATAAAACTTATGTTCCCTTAGTATCTCCAATGCAATCTTTAAATTTCGATCATGCTCCTCATTTACCCATGAGTAGATCAGAATATCACTAATGAAGACTATGATGAACTGGTCCAGATACGACCATAACACCCGATTCATTAAGTTCATAAATACTTTTAGGTCATTCTTAAAATTAAATGATATCAATTTGAACTCATAAGACCCATATTGAGTCAATAAAGTTATCTTGGGCACATCTTCACTTGTACGCTTAGCTAGTGGTAAATAGATCACAAAACAATCTTTGAAAAGAAAGAAGCGCCCTCTAACTGATCGAAAAGATTATCAATCCTCTATAGTGGGTACTTAAGAAACTTCTTAATCTGATCCATAATCTCTTTCATCTCCATAGGGGATATATGATATGTTGCCATAGCTATCGGTTTCGTTCCCGACACTAAGTCTATTACATTATCAATCTCCTGATTGGGGGTAAAACTAGAATCTTATTGAATACATCGGTGAACTCCTGAACTACTGGAACCATATCCAAGGATACTGTGGTATCCTTATCAGTATCCTCAATAATAAAGTACAAGTGGGTCGTAGATCCACCCTCACGTCTAGGCATAACATCCAAATACATCTCCTGACTTGGTATTGAAAATAGAATGGCTCCACATATGGAATGTATATGAGCTATATATGTACATAACCAATACATCCCCAAAATAACATCACATGTGTGGGTATTCAAAACCAATAAATTGGCTACAAATTATAGCCTGCCAATGTCAAAGCCTACCCAATTACAAGTATCATAATAACAATGGATACACCTCATGAAGTAGGTATGTATAATATCCTAGTATAAGGAGTCATAATCATCCCTAGTAAACCCATGAAGTTTTGTGAAATAAAAGAGTGTGTAGAACTTGTATTGAATAAAACCCTGGCTAAAGTGCCATGAACATAGAACATACCATTGAGTGGCCGAATAAGTTCATGGTCATCCTTGGGTCCCACCTGAGTGACATTACCATACTGCAACTTAGGTTAAGGTACTACGGCTGGTGTAGGAAGTGTTGCGGGTGCCTGCTACCTCGGACCCAGGAGAACTGTCACTTATTATCGTCGTGGTTGTTATTGATGGTAATTGGGCCTTAATCCTTACTGCCACTGGTCCAGATGGTTATGTCTATACTAGCCTTATTATCCATGTACAACCTCGACCTACTAGCTCTGCCCATACTAGCGTTGTCAGCCTGGCTTGTCCCCATTTGGGCAGTCCTTCTTCATATGGACAAACCCCTTACACTAAAATACACAAATAGGATTTTCTCTGGGAGGTGTCCTTGACTCCCCTGTAGCTTTAACCCTTGCTCACTCTACTGGGGTGTTTATTGACTGGAATGAAATTTCTTCCATAACCCTTGGCATTGCGGGCCCTGACCTCTCTTTCGATCGCTATCGGATCCTCCCTTTGTTTTGGGCCCACCTGCTTGCCCCCTTTTCAAACTTTTTCTTATACTCGTTACACTTTTTTCAAAGCCTATACGTGGCATCCACCATTTGTATATATGTAGTTTATGTCGAGTTTGCCATTAAAATTGGTCGTATATGGTAGATGAAACCCTCTATAAAACATTTGATGTTCTTCTTCTTCTTTTTTTAGTATTCACTCCCTACAGAGTAATTAATGCCAAACTTTTAGCTCTTTCCTATACTCTAAGATATTACAAGTTCCCATGTTAGAGTAGAAGAAGCTGTCTCCTTCTCTGAATGAATCAACTTGGGGAAGTAATTATCGTTAGCCATAGTCATAATCTTCGAATGAACTTCACGAAATGTATCATTAGTTACGTACAAAGAGTCTTACTACTAATATCTCCTACCTCTCGAGTGAACTAAGCACCATGCGTGGGATGTCTCACGAATGAAATCCGAATAAGGAACAATATTGATATACTTCAATCTAATTAGGATATTCGTTAGAATAACTGACACTAGACACCCTAAAGATCGTACATATAATGAGAATGATAGAATAATGTATGTATCAAAGAACACTACACAACAAACTAGGATGGACCTATGGAACCTACGTTGCCTAGGACCATGCTCTGTTACCAACCGTGACACCCCATAATTTTTTATAATTAGGTTGATCAATTCTTCTTATTAAATAATTCAGTTTGTCAAAACAATATAAATACCATCCTTATTGATATGCCCCAAGTGTTACCTCGGCCCAGAGATACCAACCTCGGCCGAGATGATGGCCGAGATATTGATCGACCCAAGATAGGCCGTGGGCCCACGATATCATCCCTCGGCCAGACCAGGGTCGGCCCAGGCCGACACTACCATCTACACTTCCAATGGACACTATGCGCATCACAGGCATCAACAGCATTCTCATATACCCGGGTATGGCAACCTCGGCCGAGGGTAGGCCGAGGTGACAGAGAGCCTTAACCCTCAACTTGGAACCGGCTCAACCTCGGCTTGGGCCGAGGTCACAAGAGGCCTTAGTAACCGTCAGCATGGGACTATTCCTACCTCGGTTGGGGCCGACCCAACATAATGTCTCGGCTGGGATCAGGTCGAGACTCCCTATGACTCATCTCGGATTGAACGGAGATCACGCCTTTACAGCTCGGCCTCTCTTAGGCCGAGGTCATCCACCAACTTGGTGGCCGAGCATCTGTTAAACATTTGGATAAGGACACATGGGCACAAATCAGTTGTAACAAGATTATTCCCCACATGTGGGGAGAATATTTCATCATCATTACTTACATGTGGCAGTGACAGATGGCACTCCCCCATTGGTGAGGCTACCACACACATGCACATTACATGCATGTGGGGGTACATTACACCCCCTAGGCACTATATATAGGGATCATCCCCTACCTTGCAAAGGGATCCATTTATCAAAACCCTAGTTGAAAGTCTGTCTAAATATACAGTAGAGAGAGAAAGCTTGAGAGGTTGTATCCATGGCCATTAGTGCCTTCTTTCAGTGATATTGCTCACATACACTCACAGTGGACGTAGGCCAGATTGGTTGAACCACTTATATTCCAGGGTGCTATCCTCTTCTTCTCACCCCATTCTCTTATCTCCTTTATATGGTTGTGATGCCATTGTTATACTTATATTGAGCTTGTAAACACCTTACCTGGTGGTGCTGATTCCGGCATCATCATTTTGGCACCGTCTGTGGGAATGAGAAGATATCTCTTCCTCTTTTTCTGCTTTACCTCACCGGAGACTCTGGTGGTGAACCAGGAACCACCCCTTGTGTGGAGATGTTTCACCATTGAAAGAGGTCCTTTAAGGTATTAAGCTCACTCAAGATCTATAGTGTTAACACATGGCACCAGACTTGCCACTGCCTCTTCCGCCGCCTGTGGGTGGAGGGGCTAGTTCCAGTCAGTCTCCTCCTCAGTCCGAAATGGCGGAGGTGGCAGCAGCCTTGAAATCTCTGGCTGCAACACAACAATCCATGAAGGAGCAATTTGCCCAGCTCAGTCAAACCATGATGATGAGGCCACCTGGAGTCTCACCGGACATGATCACTCCGACGGCAGTTCAGCCATAACCTAACGCCAGGGGACCACCCCAGGCACCGATAAAGGACCAGCTTGCACCCCAGCGGAGGAGGGACGTTGCTGACCCTAGGCGTTTGCGCCTGGGGAGGCAAGGAAACCCTTGCCCAGAGGACAGGTATGGTGACCTAGAAGCTGAAGAGGCCCCAGAAGACTGTTGGGAGTCGTATGAGGTGTCAGATAACACTGTACGACCTCTTAGGCAAATTCAGGGATGTGTCGGCCAAAGAAGAGAAGAGCCCCAACCAAGAGGGTCGGCTTTTGACAGGTTGTGCAGAGGGTCGGCCTTCGAGAGGCTGGGCCCAATTAATGACCTAAGACAGAGGCTATCGAGGTCGAGGAGCGCGGCAGGCTCCTAAAGAGGGAATAGTCAAGCTCGGCCAGATCAAGGCCGACCCTTGGAGAGAAGAGCCAGGGAGAAGGAAGAGGTCAACAGTCAACAGGTCGTGGCTGGGGAACCCTCTGTCCATCGCAGAAAGGTGGCAGGGGATAACATCGGCCAAGTTAATGAGAGAAGACCCTGGAATGATTCAATCCAACGTCTCGAGGAGAAGATAGGGGCCCTCATAAAGAGAAGGGACCCATTACAAAGGGGCTACTCAGAGGGCTCCCCGTTTGTGGCTAGGATAGTGGGGTTCCCAACCCCAGCTAAGTTCAAGCCTCCTACAGTGACTCCTAAGTATGATGGCAGCACTAACCCAGTGCACCATATCGAGATGTATCAGTCGGCGGTAGATATTTACTCGATACCCGATAAGATGAAGTGCAGGGCCTTCTCAGGAACCTTGACAAGGGCAGCGCACAGCTGGTTCA
Source organism: Sambucus nigra (assembly GCA_949130495.1). Taxonomy (NCBI): domain Eukaryota; kingdom Viridiplantae; phylum Streptophyta; class Magnoliopsida; order Dipsacales; family Adoxaceae; genus Sambucus; species Sambucus nigra. The sequence continues at coordinate 655,216,461 of OX422215.1, read as the reverse complement.
CCTCTCTTCCGAAGAACTCGATCGAAAACTTCAAGGGGTTTGTTGAGAAGTTCATCCACAACTTCTGCTTTGGGGTAAGACCTCAAAAGAAGACTACCCACCTACTGTATGTCAAACAGGCTAAGGGTGAAAGCCTAAGAGACTATATAGCAAGATTCAACAAGGAGAAGTTGGAGGTGGAAGATTACGAAGAGAGCATAGCCATGGCCACCCTTATAGGAGGCCTCCAGAAGGGAAAGCTACTGTGGAAACTGGCGGAAGACCCTTCTAAGTCTATGGCAGAGCTGCTGGAAACCGCAGGGAAAGTGATGAATGAGGAAGAGGCAATGGCCGCCAAATATGCGGAGGAGAACCGCGGTAGCGCAGGGAGGTCCCAAAGTAAGAAAGAGGGGAAGAAGAGGTCAGGAGATGACAAGTTTGCTCATTACACTCCTCTGACTGTGAGCTGTGAGCACATCCTTAATGAGATTAAGACTGACCGGACTTTGAGGTGGCCAGAGAAGCTGAAGGCCCCACCACATAAGAGGAACAAAAACCTCTGGTGTGAGTTCCATCAGGATCATGGCCATGTCACAGATAGATGCTTCGCTTTAAAGGATGAGATTGAGAAGATGCTGAAATCTAGGAAGCTGAGGAAGTATGTGGATGGCAAGGCCCCAAAGGGTGGAAGAGAAGACCCTAAGAAGAGAAGGAATGACAGATGTCGTGGCGATGTCCCGTCCAGAAGGGATGATGACTCAGAGGGAGATTATGGAGATGACCCGGATCTCCCGCCAAAGGATGACAACACCCCGGTGAAGAGGGTCAGAATGATTTCCTTTGGTATTAGCACCATATGTGGGGGATTCGCAGGAGGTGGCTCTGAGGTAGCCGATAGGAAGGCTCATGTAGCAGAGGCCAAGTCAGTGGCCAAGCCTGAGGTTGTGAATCTAAAGTCTTCTGACGCAGTGCAGAAGAGGAAGAAGGTGGACATGGACACCCTCGTAGTGGGGTTCTCCAAACTTGACTTCAAGGGCATCTTAGCCCCCCATGATGACCCATTAGTCATAACAACAAGGGTGCATGGGTGCGATGTAGGGAGGATCCTCATAGATGGGGGGAAGCTCAGCAGATGTGATGTTCTGGCCTTATTTCAAGAGCTTGGGTCTTAGCAGGGCAAGGCTGGTGCCCTACCATCACCCATTGATAGGCTTCAGTGGTGAGAAGGTGCACCCATTGGGCATGTATGAAATGGATGTACGAATGGGGGATGAGTGGCCTATGAGGCTGACTAAGAAGATAAACTTTTTTGTTATGGACAAAAATGTCTTCTCGGCCTACAACCTCATCATCGGAAGAGTGGCCCTCAAAGAGTTTGAAGCCGTGCCGTCGACGGTCCATCAAATGCTAAAATTCCCAACTCCTTATGGAGTAGGGGAAGTGCAAGGGGACCAGACCATGGCACGGGAGTGTTACTTCAACTCGGCCAAAGAGAGAGAGGCCCATAAGAGAGCAACCACCACTTACAGCATTGACACTCTTGATTCGAGAGATGAAACAAAACTGAAGAAGGGCGAGGCCGCGGAAGAGGTAGAATCCATCATCCTCAATGAGGATGAACCGGAAAAAACCGTCAAGGTCGGCAAAGCCCTAGAGCCAAGGATCAAGGAGGAGCTGATAAACTTCCTTAGGAAGAGGCAGAGTGTCTTCGCCTGGAGTCACGCAGACATGCCTGGTATCGATCCTGAGGTCATGACCCACAAGCTCAACGTGGACAGAGATGACAGGCCTATTAAATAGAGGCGAAGAGTCTACTACAGAGAGAAGTATGAGGTAATCCAGGAAGAAGTGAAAAAGCTGGAAGAGGCCGAGTTCATAAGAGAGGTTACTTATCCGGAGTGGCTCTCAAATGCAGTCATCGTGCCTAAGGCCAATGGAAAGTGGCGGATGTGTGTAGATTTCACAGACCTGAACAGGTCTTGCCCGAAAGACAGTTATCCCTTACCTAGGATAGACCAGATGGTGGACGCGACAGCAGGGCACGAGCTCATGAGTTTCATGGATGCTTATTCAGGTTATAACCAAATATTCATGGATGCCGAGGACTCTAAGAAGACAGCCTTCATTACTGACAAGGGGACGTACTGTTACAAGGTGATGCCCTTTGGTCTGAAAAATGTTGGGGCAACGTATCAACGTCTTGTTAATAAGATGTTCGAGGAGCAGATAGGTAAGACCATGGAGGTGTATGTGGACGATATGCTAACAAAGAGCCTGAAAGCATGTACTCACGTAGCAGACCTTGAGAAGACCTTTGATGTCATGGACTCGTACAGAATGAAGCTCAACCCAGCGAAGTGTGTCTTCGAGGTAGGAGCTGGGAAATTCCTGGGGTTCATCATTAATCAGAGGGGGATTGAGGTAAACCCTGAGAAAATCAAGGCATTACTCGATATGAAGACTCCTAGGAGTATCAAAGATGTCCAGAGACTCACTGGAAGAGTGGAGGCCCTTAACAGGTTTGTTTCTAGGGCGACAGATAAGTGTCTTCCATTCTTTAAAATTCTAAGGAAGGCCTTCCAATGGGACGAAGAGTGTGAAAAAGCCTTTGATAAACTCAAGTCCTACTTGGGGTCTCCCTTGCTGCTGTCCCGGCCCATCGCGAGGGAAAGGTTGTTTATGTATCTGGCAGTCTCTGAGTCAGCCATTAGCGCGGCCATCATACGGGAAGAGGATGGAGTTCAGAGGCCTGTGTACTTCAACAGTAAGGCCCTGCAAGGGTCTGAACAAAATTATCCCCGCATGGAGAAGTTGGCTTATGCCCTAATACATGCCTCAAGGAAAATGAAGCCTTACTTTCAAGATCACTCCATGGTAGTCCTTACAGACTCCCCACTAAGACAGGTTCTGTACAAACCTGAGAAGTCTGGAAGATTGATGACTTGGGCCATTGAACTAGGGGAGTATGATCTTACCTACCAGCCCAGGACAGCCATCAAGGGGCAGGCCCTCGCAGACTTTGTCGCAGAGTTCACTTGGGAAGAGGCCGAGACAGAGAAGGGCTTGGATGGCGGCGAAGAGACGAACCTAAGTGTCTTATGAGATTCGTAAGAGACTGCCCCGTACGTCTTCTGAGGCCGAGAAGAGGTTATCCCAGGAAAAACTCGGAGCAGAGTAGAAGAGAATGAAGAGGATCGATACCTCTTCGAAAAGGGGGTTATGAGAGAAGGGTTCTTCTCATCAGATGCAGGCGTATGGAGCCTCTTCGTTGATGGCTCTTCCTATGACAGTGGAAGCGGCGCGGGGCTAATACTCTCGGCCCCAGATGGTGCCAACATTGAATACACCTTGAGATTCAACTTTCAAGCCTCAAACAACGAGTCTGAGTATGAGGCCATGATAGCAGGTCTCTTATTGGCAACAACTCTTCGAGTAAAGCGACTCCTGCTTCATAGCGACTCAAGATTGGTTGTCAATCAAGTGTTGGGGGTATACGAGGCCAAGGACGAAAGGATGGCCAAGTACTTGAAAAAGGTAAAAGGGTTGCTAGAATATTTTGAAGAGGCCAAACTGAAGAGAGTGCCGAGACTAAGCAATAATCACGCTGATGCATTGGCAAGGTTGGCCTCGGCAATGAAGACAGATTTGGGAAGGACCATCCCAATCGAAGTCTTAGGAAAGGCGAGTATTGAGGAGGATGAGGTATGTAGTCCTTGTCACAGTGTGAACCTAGGAGATTCATGGATTGACCCGCTCGTCAGATACCTAAGAGAGGGGGACCTGCCTGAGTCCAAGCTGGAAAGAAGAAAGTTGAGATACAGGGCTTCTAAGTTCTCATTGGTAGGAGATGTCTTATATAAAAAAGGGTTTCTCTTTCCCCTCCTCAGATGTGTACATCCCATGGAGGTACCCCGGGTCTTACATGAGGTTCATGAGGGCTCTTGCTCTAGCCACATAGGGGGAAGGCCCTTAGCCAAGAGGATCATCACTCAGGGATACTGGTGGCCTACCTTATCTAAGGACGCTGCTGACTATGTGAAGAGGTGTGACAAATGTCAGAGGTTCGCCACTATCTCTCATCAACCCCATCAGCCTATGACGTCAATCTCTTCTCCATGGCCGTTTGCGATATGGGGAATTGACTTAGTAGGACCTTTGCCAAGAGCAGTCAACAACTATGGATTCTTGATAGTTGCCATTGACTACTTTTCAAAGTGGGTAGAGGCGGAACCGATGAAAACAATTACGGAGCAGAAGACCTTTCAGTTCATCTAGAAGAACATCATATGTAGATATGGCCTCCCAAACACGCTCATCTCGGATAATGGGACCCAGTTCAAGAACTCCTCTTTAGAGAAGTATTGCCAAAGTGTGGGGATTAAACAGTTCTTCTCATCTCCTGGTCGACCTCAGGCAAATGGCCAGACCGAGGTATCGAATAGGACTATCTTGGATGGAATCAAGAAGAGGTTAGAAAACGCGAAGAGGAGATGGATAGAAGAGGTCTACGCTGTGCTATGGGCTTACAGGACCACAGCAAGGACACCCACAGGAGAAACCCCATTCATGCTGGCACATGGCTCAGAAGCCGTCATACCGACGGAAGTAGGACTACCAACTCATCAGATTCAGACCTACGATCCTGACAGCAATGGGGAAAGGAGGAGGCTAGACCTGGATCTTATTGAAGAGAGAAGAGAAGACGCAGAGGTCAGGAAAGCAGCCTACCAACAGAGGGCAGCGAGATTCTACAACCAAAGGATGAAGTCAAGACCCATTGCAGTGGGAGACCTAGTGCTAAAGAAGACCCTACAGAAGACAAACAAGCTACACCCAAACTGCCATGGCCCCTACAAAGTAACGGAAGAGGTTGTGCCTGGAACTTATAGGCTAGAGAACCTAGAGGGAGAACCTTTCACCAACTCGTGGAATGCTGACCACCTGAAGAGATATTTCATATGATGTTGCATAGAATTTTATGTAAATGTATCATCTTATTGAGAAGAGCTTATAATAAAGATCAGTTTTCATGACAAGTTCTTGCTCCACTCTTAGATCAGAGATATTTTATGAGGCTAACCTCTTAGGTGATGACCTCAGACCCTCATAACATCACTCGGTGGTGACTACGTCTGAGCTCAGACACCTGGGTTAGATGACCTCAGACCCTTAACATCATTAATTTGTTGATATTTATTATGAGGCTAACCTCTTAGGTGATGACCTCAGGCCCTCATAACATCACTCGGTGGTGACGAGGTCTGAGCTCAGATACCTGGGTTAGATGACCTCAGACCCTTAACATCATAAATTTGGTGATATTTATTATGAGGCTAACCTCTTAGGTGATGACCTCAGACCCTCATAACATCACTCGGTGGTGACGAGGTCTGAGCTCAGATTCCTGGGTTAGATGACCTCAGACCTTTAACATCATTAATTTGGTGATATTTATTATGAGGCTAACCTCTTGGGTGATGACCTCAGACCCTCATAACATCACTCGATGGTGACGAGGTCTGAGCTCAGACACCTAGGTTAGATGAGCTCAGACCCTTAACATCATTAATTTGGTGATATTTATTATGAGGCTAACCTCTTAGGTGATGACCTCAGACCCTCATAACATCACTCGGTGGTGACGAGGTCTGAGCTCAGACACCTGGGTTAGATAACCTCAGACCCTTAACATCATTAATTTGGTGGTATTTATTATGAGGCTAACCTCTTAGGTGATGACCTCAGACCCTCATAACATCACTCGGTGGTGACGAGGTCTGAGCTAAGACACGTGGGTTAGATGACCTCAGACCCTTAACATCATTAATTTAATGGTATTTATTATGAGGCTAACTTCTTAGGTGATGACCTCAGACCCTCATAACATCACTCGGTGGTGACGAGGTCTGAGCTCAGACACCTGGGTTAGATGACCTCAGACCCTTAACATCATTAATTTGGTGATATTTATTATGAGGCTAACCTCTTAGGTGATGACCTCAGACCCTCATAACATCACACGGTGGTGACGAGGTCTGAGCTCAGACACCTGGGTTAGATGATCTCAGATCCTTAACATCATTAATTTGGTGATATTTATTATGAGGCTAACCTCCTAGGTGATGACCTCAGACCCTCATAACATCACACGGTGGTGACGAGGTCTGAGCTCAGACCCTTAACATCATTAATTTGGTGATATTTATTATGAGGCTAACCTCTTAAGTGATGACCTCAGACCCTCATAACATCACTCGGTGGTGACGAGGTCTGAAGTTCAGACACCTGGGTTAGATGACCTCAGACCCTTAACATCATTAATTGGGTGAAGTTGGTTATGAGCACAGCATATTAAGTAATGACTTCAGAGACTAATAGCATTCAGAGGCATTTAGAGATCAAAATAAGAGGATTGACATTCAGTAAAAATAAGAGATTACATATGATGTTCATTATTACAAACTACAAATTACAAAATGTTTGTTGTTACAAATCACTCCTGGTTGGGGGGGGGACATTGACAGTCTCGGGCGGATTGGTCTGCTCAGCATTAGTAACCTCGGCCACCTCATCAACAGGATTTGTCCCTCCGAGCTCGGTCCCTCCCAGAGTTGCAGTATCGGCTGGGGCAGCGGCCTCGTCTTCTACCTCTTGCAGTGCCTGGGAAAATTGAGGGTCGGCGAAGCCGAGGCCTACAAAGTCGAAGGCCTTTATAGTGCCGACCTCCTTCTCTCTGACCTCGGCCCATTTGGTAGTGGCTTTGATACCTCTTTCGAGGTATTCAAAACCAAAACCCACGAACTCCTCAGAGACTTTGTAGTCAGAAATTATTTTCTCTGAGGCATCTGCAAGGGCAGCCTTCACAGCCGCGTTGACCTTCTGCTGCAGAGCATCGTCTTTGTCCTTTAGAGCCTTAGCATGGTTTTTGACGAGAGCAGAGATATCTTTTTCCAAACCCTGGGCCTTATTTTCAGAGTTCTTGGCCTTATTCTCAGAATTCTGCAACTCTGACTTCAAACGGTCAACCTCGGCATTCAGGGCGCTCTCGACCTTCTCAGCCTCCTGCCCCTTCTGAATGAGGGGCAATTTCCTCATGGCCCAGTTAGACAATTGGTACATGGCAGTCACTCCCTGCACATTTAATGAAGAGGTTAAGTGGGAGGAAATTCAGATGTTGCACTTATAAAATTATTGACAAAAGAAACAAGTCATACCTGGACGGATCTGTGAAGGCCGAACTCAACCATCACGGAGGTATCTATGGCTCTATAGAAACGCTTATCTCACTCGGTCATTACAGAGGCAAGTGCGTCCATGGCCTGTCGGCTGTTGCCGACCACGCTGTCGGTTAACTTCAGCTGATCCAGACGAGTCGTCAGGATGTCAGTTGAAGAAATTGGGATCGCGGCCTCAGAGGTCTTCTTTTGTCTCGAGGTCGGCCTCTGATCCTCAGAGGCCGGGACCTCGGGGGCCCTTTTCTTTGAAGTATGGGATTTGGATGTAGTGGGAGCTAGAGGAGGTGCGTTCAGACCAACCTTCTTCGCAAGCCTTGCCAAACTTGGAGCTGCCATCTACCACAGTTCGTCTGAGATACCTGGTGGTCTCTCTGCAAAAGTGAAAAGATAAGAGTCAGAAATCAAACATGAATGATCAGGGGTTAGACGAAATAAAAAGAAAAACCCTTACCAAAGTCAACAAGGGGGCTCCTACCCAGGCTCGTCCCTGAGAGAAACTAAGGGGTCAGCAAATGCTCGAACTTAACAAACAACCCGTGTGACCCTTGATCTTGTAGGGCCTTCACCTTTTGGATATTTTGAAGGATTAGACCAGGATCGGTCCTTGCAGACATGGTGACCTTACCCCATCTGAGGGGTATCCTCGGCCCAAGAGTGGAAGAAAGAACAGATGAGCCGAACTCCCATGGCCCTGAGGCGAAAAAATATCGGGGCTTCCAATTGTGATTCGAGGTCTGAGTCACCTGGATCATCTTCTTCTCAGGCCTCCGAGCCACAAAGTGATAGTAGCTCGGATGATTTTTGGCCAAGGTAGGGACATAGCAACCAGTAAAGACCTGAACTGGGAGGTCAGAGTGGTGGACTTCCCTCCACAAGATGATGGCCCCAATAATGACTCTCCAAGCATTGGGAGAGAGCTGCGAGGGGGCCAAGTTGATGAAGGAAAGAATGGACCTGATGGTGGGATGAATGGGTAGACAAAACCCCAACTTAAACATCTGCTCGTACAAGCAGATTTCTCCATCTCGGCCATGATAGGCCCTCTCTTCCCTCAGAGGTCTCCTTAACTTGATGGAAGGACTAATGGAATATAAGTACCTAAAGCAGAGGAGGTCCACCTCGGTGACTGTGCTCTCAAACTCGGCTGCTTCAGAGATGTCAACATCACTTTCAGCATCCTCATCATCGTCAAGCTCAACGTCGGCTGGAGCAGACGTAGACGAGTGACCAGGGAATCTCTGAGCGAACTCAGCCCCTGTAACGGCCGATAGAGGGATGGCATCAAGAATGGGTGGCACAGCCACATTTGGCTCAACAAGTTCGACCTCTGAAGAAGAATTTGAGGTGCTTGAGCCATTCTGGGACAAAGCTCTTCTGGAGACCTCGGCCTGGTCAGGGTCCTGACCAGTCCGAGGTGTAAAGTCCATGGCTTCTTGGAATGAGTCCACAGACATCGGGTCTGAGGTGGAAGACTCAGACTCAGACATCGGCAATGGGTTGGCAGAGACGTCTGTCTGATAAAAGTTCTCGGGAGGATCAGGATATACCACCTTGAGAGGTGGGGGAAAGATAGGTCTAATAGGGAACTCCTGGGACCTACAAGATTCTTCCTGAGCTCTCTCTATTTGCCTAATTTTTTCTAAGGTCTTCTCTCTAAGAGAGGGGAAATCCTCAAGAAGCTGGTACAGGGGTCTGAGCATCAGAGGACGACCCAAAACTTGGGACGACCCTAAACTTGGGAAAAACTCTTAAAGCTACAAACACGTTTGGCTTATAAAATGAAGAAGCCTAAATATCAAACTTAGGATTTTCAAGAAACCCAGCTCGCCGGAAAACTTAAAAGGTCACTGGAAAACTTAAAAGCTCAACAGGAAACTTAGAAACACGCCGGAAAATATGCAAACCAAATGCCAGAAAGAAAGAAAATGGTGAGGGAGAGGTACCTGGAAGTAAATTGATGAAGGAAGCGAAGAAGAACTCGCAGGAAAACTGGGGAAATCCTCTGGTTTAGGACGTTGGGTGAAGAAGCTTTTGAGAGGAGAAAATATGCAGGAACTGTGTGCGCGGGAGAGAAATGAGGAAGAAGAAAGAGAAAGGAAGGGTTTAAACCCTTAAATACTTGGGCACACTTCCCAAGTCCCATCATTGCCTTGGGAAACCCAATGGACAACTGACAGCACACGCCAGCCAAGTTGGCACACCCTAGCTTGGGACAGGTGTCATGCAGGTATTAGCCTTGGGACGGACAGGCCTCGGAGGTGAAGCAATCCCCTAGCCACTTGCTCTCGCATATGACTAAGGGCTGGGGGGTGATTGATATGCCCCAAGTGTTACCTCGGCCCAGAGATACCAACCTCGGCCGAGATGATGGTCGAGATATTAATCGACCCAAGATAGGCTGTGGGCCCACGATATCATCCCTCGGCCAGACCAGAATCGTCCCAGGCCGACACTACCATCTACACTTCCAATGGACACTACGCGCATCACAGGCATCAACAGCATTCTCATATACCCGGGTATGGCAACCTCAGCCGAGGGTAGGCCGAGGTGACAGAGAGCCTTAACCCTCAACTTGGAACCGATTCAACCTCGGCTTGGGCCGAGGTCATAAGAGGCCTTAGTAACCGTCAGCATGGGACTATTCCTACCTCGGCTGGGGCCGACTCAACATAATGTCTCGGCTGGGATCAGGCCGAGACTCCCTATGACTCATCTCGGATTGAACGGAGATCACGCCTTTACAGCTCGGCCTCTCTTAGGCCGAGGTCATCCACCAACTTGATGGCCGAGCATCTGTTGAATATTTGGATAAGGACACATGGGCACAAATCAGTTATAACAAGATTATTCCCCACATGTGGGGAGAATATTTCATCATCATTACTCACATGTGGCAGTGACAGATGGCACTCCCCCATTGGTGAGGCTACCACACACATGCACATTACATGCATAGGGGGGTACATTACACCCCCTAGGCACTATATATAGGGATCATCCCCTACCTTGCAAAGGGATCCATTTATCAAAACCCTAGATGAAACTCTGTCTAAATATACAGTAGAGAGAGAAAGCTTGAGAGGTTGTATCCATGGCCATTAGTGCCTTCTTTCAGTGATATTGCTCACATACACTCACAGTGGACGTAGGCCAGATTGGTTGAACCACTTATATTCTGGGGTGCTATCCTCTTCTTCTCACCCCATTCTCTTATCTCATTTATATGGTTGTGCTACCATTGTTATACTTATATTGAGCTTGTAAACACCTCACCTGGTGGTGCTGATTCCGGCATCATCACTTATCATGAGTGAATCCAAGCAATATAGACATTAAGAGTGGGATAAGAAAATCCCAAAAGATAACAACTGATAGTAAATACATCACCATCGTCTACAATATAGAAATAAACCATAACTCGTCAATACATAACATCTGAGTTACATCACACGTATAAACTTCACAAGCTAATCCAACTCAATAACTAAAAGAGTACATGATAGAATTGAAGTCATTATCCTCATATCTCTCAGTAAATAAACTAAATAAATAAGATGGTAACTACATCCTGATAGTGGTGATGATACTGTAACCTCGATACAGAAGGAATTGGTAAGCTAAGCCGAATAATCACGAGAACCAGAAAGGGGGGATGGTCAGGTCGTCGCAAGTTAACATAACTATACCACACAATGATAGCTATGCAAGTAAAAGTTTATAAATTTTATAACTCACATCGTATAACTAGCCTTAAAAAATAGCCAATTTAATTTTCACATCTAAATAAAGTATTATTTAAGACAGTACATTTATCTAGCCCCCAAGCTGCTGGGGTGTAACTAGAGTCCCACCATGCATCTGAAATAAAATACACTACAACAATATAGATAAATCCCCATCCCAAATCATATATGTTGAGGCAAAAGTTATATTCTTACACAAAACAGAATGAATTTATAATTGTGATGCCAATCAAATGAAGGAGATGAGAGTAGATACAAAGAACAAATATATGTAGTTCAGTCGAGATCGACCTACGTCCAATAGGTGAAGGGGTGAGGAGGTTCTTTTATTAACTTTTTTGTGGAATGGAGTAACACATAAGGTTACAAAGCAATTAAGCTTGGCATTATTCCATGATACAAGAGGCTTTATATACTAAGCCATTTTTGTTACTGCCAAGCTGTTGATATTCTGAATACTCAAAATAAAGAAGTTAGTATATTGCCCATGTCAAATGTGAATACCTAAATATTAAATTTAATTTATCGAACAAATTGCCTAATAATCTCCTAGTTTGATAGTGATCTTTTTCCTTTGATTGTCAAAAATGATCTAATTCCACTTCAATAAAATAAAACATAATGACATATATTTATATTACAATTATGTAAAGTGATATCAATAATTTTATTATAATCAATTATTTAGAACACTACTTTCGTGTTTATATAGAGCTTAAGGTCCAAGCTCGGTTCCTCGTGTAAAGAATCAACCCATAACACATTGTTTGAAATAAAGTCGATCACAAGCAAAACCCAATGATACCTACATTATGAAGAATTGTTGGAGATTAGGAATATATTACATACACACATTTATTATGCTAAAAAACTTTTACATATCTATCAAACTTACCCAGTATTGATTGGAATAACAAATATTTGTTTGTCTGATGCCTTTAGTAGAGTTTATGATATAAATTGATGCCCAGTGTTTTTAGAAAATGCGTCCCAAATGGAGAGGGGATTTACTAATCTAATAACTTCAAAACTCCTTCCAAATTTGTCATATAGGCATCTATATATAAACCAAATGCACGTGAGTTAGAAGATAATTCATGTATGAAAAAATGCAAACCCCATCTAACCTCATGTATGCATTCATGAATTAATAAAATATGGTAAAACTTATATATAACATCATGTATGCGATAATGCAAACTCCATCTAGTTCTTGCATCTTATAAAGACGTGTTAATTCATATTTTGTAATATAGATGGTCTCAATATCATCATTAAAAAAGCCACTGAAATCTTCACAACATCCATCGTCATGATGTTATAGAGCATATTAGAAAATGCAATAATTACGCCATCTTTGTCAGCTGAATCTTTCTTTTTCTCCTTACTTTTTACCTGATTAAGAATGTCAAAATACAAAAGGTCAAATTATAATTCTACTCATATTAAATAGTCCAAGTTGAGTACAAATTAAGGAATTCACTATAAACTTGGTGTAAAGTCGTGCAATGCGCGGAGAGGCTATGTTGAGTTATAACACCTTGAAAGTGATATGTATAAAATATGTGACTTTTGAATTTCACCTCAAGTGCATATGTACTTCTATGAAGCCAAGCCGCCAGATCTGTACCTTATTTTAAACTACAACTGCGTTACATGTGGACAGTTCACGAGCTCTAATTTTTTGGACTTGTAATATATAACAACCAACTTGGTCATAACAAAAAAATTATCAATGGTATTACAGTTGATAATTTTCACTACAAGTATTATAACATAATGTTATGTAGGGGTGTTTAAGCAAATCCTAATTTCCACAAGCACAATGAATAGATTAGAATCAAATATAAGAATTATATATTATAATATAATGGGTTTTATTATTTTACCAAATATCTCTACTAATACTATATCAAGTAAATAGAATCACAACTTCCTCATGATATCAACACTCAATCACAAAATGGTTGCATCTTTTGGACAATAATGCAGTCGCATAATCGATAAAGTCATTTAAGATTTTACCACTATAGATTGGTCTGATGAATGAAATATGTAATAAAGTTAATAAAAGGAAATCAGTGGTAGTTCTCATAAAAACAAAAAAGAAAAAAAAAACATAGGTAGTTTAAAGTTGTACAAACAATTACTATAACTCAGAGCCTTAAAATGTGTAGAGTCCATACGGTGATCAATTTGGTTTCTTTAAGTTCAGGAAGTTATCACCAACTTGGCTGAACAACTCCTAGACTTATTTTATTTTGGCGGGTAACTAAATTGACCGTAATGACTGTTTCTCATACACATACACTGAAGAGATAAGTCCACATTAGAGGTGCATGCTCTCTCTCTCTCTCTCTCTCTCACACACACACACACACACACGCACGAATTTAGTATCTCTCTGTCTGCAAAATACCGCAAATAAACTAAAAAATTATCAATGGTATCACATTCATATTTCCTAAATAGTGAGTCCATATCAAATGCAGAAATTTTACGATTACGGCCTAGAAGAAATGGAGGGCATCTTTTAATGAAAGTCGGTAATTGATAAGGTGGTTACTAAGGGAACTGAAATATATATGCTTAGCACCCACAATGTAAGCATAATTTACAAAAGGGTTAAGCACTATTTAGTGGCTAGGCATAGAAAATGTAGAGCTTTTAACTAGTCACCTTTTATAGTAACCATTGATCCCCTACCTAGGTCAATTGAAGTATTTGAACCGTTGGATCTAATCCAATAATTAACTTTATTATTTTCATTTGTGAAAGTATATCTCATTTGTGAATTTCCAAGTAGCTATAAATTAAAGTAATTCTACGTAGATTTACACATAGTGGGACAAACAAAATGAGTTAAAGAATATGAACTATATAGCACCCACATTAAGAAGTCAGGCCAAAGGAAATGTCATAACAAGAAGAAAAATAATAGTAGCCCATATTTTCATCTAGCACTCTCTCATTCTCTTCAAGTTCCTCCACGTGTTGTTACTTCTTAATAATCTACTTAGCTTGAGCTTCTTTATGCTGATTCAATAAAATTTCTTTTGTTCTGCCCTTCATTCAGTAAAATAATACACAACATGCAACCACCCATAAGTCAGGATTTGTAATGCAAATATCTTCAAAAATAAAACTAAAAATATGTTATGGTCACTTACTCATTTCAATCATTCCAAAAAATAATAAAATCTCGCAGGGCATAGATTTGATATGGGCATGGATTTGATAATAAACTCAAGTTATTGAATGTGGCATGGATACTGAATTCAAAATGTGGAATGAAATGTAAAAAAAGGGAGGTTACCTCAACACACGACAACACAAACTCTTTAGGCCAAGCAACTTGTGAATTTTTTGTGTCTTTAATAACATACTTGTCCACGTTAGATACCGGTATTGGAAGATATGCTTCGAGAGAGTGAACGTCAGTTATTGATACACATATATAATTATACCCAAGCGAACGTTGTGAATCGTATCACTAGGTGAAATGCAGTCAAAAAACACTCCAGATGTAATAACATTCGCACGTGAATTCAATGCCAATCTACACCATTTTCCCTATATAAAAAAAGAAAATGAATAAAGAATGGCATATATATACTATTAAAAAAATAAACATCACTAATATAAGTAAAGTTGTTGCCAACCTTCCCCATATTAGATTTACGATCCGGCGGTGAAATTATACGTTGTCTATTCACATTGCTTTGGGCCGATATACATATGAAATATTCCAAAATAAGTATAGTAAAGTATGAGACATAAATGTAATAAGGTTTTATCAATTACATGATTACCTTCTCTTTTTCCTCTAGGATGGAGAATCACATGATTCACTCACATATTTTGAATGATTCTCGTATTTTTTGTTATCACTTTTCTCACAATTTGAGGAGATCTTCTCAATTAACAACGCTGAAAGTGATCTACTTTGACACTTCCTCAATTCTTCCTTTTCTTCCTGAAGTTGTCGATCTTTTTCTTTAGCCTTATCCTCTCCTTGATGAAGCCTAGAATTTAATTCTTTAACATGTTTCGATCCCCGTATAGGGATATGAAAGTAAGTTGTAGGAGTGATTCATTTTCCCATCCCCCTTACTCGACCACTATGCCCTGGAGTACCAAGTGCCAAGGTTAAGACGTTTAAAGTCCCTTGAGTTACTAAGATCCCATCATGGACTTGCTTCTTCAAAGCGTCCTACAATAAAGAAAACCATCAAGAGTGTTGTTAAATCATATTCTTTTAAATCCTCATATGTATTATATATTTAAATTTATTAAGATTATATAAAAAATATGTTTTCTTTACTTTTGAAAGTAACTCGCAATTTTTTCTCCAACTTCCTTGGTTGCATTGACTTGATATTGTCTATTCTCGATTGTCCGGTGGTTATCCACATTGAAGACATCTCATCCTCATCAAATGCATCTACATGTATCTTTTTCTATCCCACTTATAAAATAAAATATAAGAAATTAAGATCACAACACAAAATCCCCACAATGAATTAATTATAGTTGTATACTCTAGAAATAATATATGAATTCAACCACATACCATAATTTCCTCAAGACCTGCGTACCAAAACTTACTAAGCTTGTGCTTGAACTTATTCTTTTCTCGCCTTTCTCGTTGTACATCACATAATTTCTACACATTGAATTTATGATAATGTAAAAATTTTACTATACCATGGATAAATGTTATACATTTACATAATAAAATGAATTTAATATACATATCAAACTTTTGGGATAGTCTTCCTCTTACAAACGCATCCCAATCCTCCTGATCAAAAAACTTTTTAAACTTTTTTTGATGGTTCCAAAGATTATTGGGATCATCTTTAAATGGCTTGACACAACTCTTGGTGAGTTCTCCTTTGAAATTATTCCACTAACATCCAATAGCGGATATAACTCCCATCTTTGATTTGGGGTCCATGTTGAACTTAGCTTGTAATTAATGAATATTATATTACATAACGGAATTAAAATAATACCAATATACACTTCAAATAAAATAAATATAAATTATTAGCATTAACCTCCATGGATATCCATAAATTCTCTTTTAATGATTTTGGGACTTTGGGCCAACTTGGATAATTTATGGGCACCATTGTCCTTGCCAAAATCCACCTATAACTTGAGAAATCCTTCCTTCTTTCACCATTTGGTTGTCGTTTTCTACCGTAAGTTACAAGTATTCGATCACAAGAAGCCCTTTTTCTAATTCATTCTAAAACAGCCACGCCTCTAACCTTTCGTTGTTTATTACTTGAATTTAGTGATGACTTTGCTAAATCGTCTGGACTTTTTGAATAAAAATAATCTTCCTCGTCCATATCCACTATAATGACAAACAAATAGGTTGAAGTAAGTGTACATGTTTATGAATAATGTGTTGATGAACAAAAAATGAATAATGTGTTGATGAACAAAAAATGAATAACAAATGGCACGTTGAAATTAATTTGCAAGAAGCAAGAGCATTGTTAATAAAAATAAAAGATATGTTATTTATATAACTCTTATTAATAACTTTAATCATCACTATAAGTAACAAATTTATAAATATTTCATTGTCTGAGGGTATTCCATCTTCATTGGATTCCTGATTCCTCGATCCCTGGAACTACTTTTTTAGGATTGAGAAATTATTGCAATTCTTCTTGAGTAAACTGTATTCTCCTATTGAAGAGTCACTGGAAAAGTATTACACGATAATAATTCAAGGATGTTATTAAGGGCACGCCCTATTTTTAATTTGGGCACTTATAGATAAGTTAAAAAAATAAGATTTTCCGTTTTGTAAAAGCACTTCCTAAAATAGAGAAGAATATTGAAGGTGGGGAAATGTGTATATATATTTCATCACATGATAAAAGAGATGGAAACATTTTATAAGAAAATGTATTATATTTTTTGTATTGAATATCTCTTATTGCTATAGTGCCCCAAAATACTGCCTTTACTATTTAAACTACATCATAGGTTTTGCTAAGTCTAGCAGATATTATTATTTGAGACCAAAGAAATTTCAAGTCGATATGTCATCATTTTAAAAGTAATTACTCGAACATATGGATACAAGAACTATGCATCAATCAATTTATTTTTATAGAAAACCTGCCAAAATTTTATTGAGGTGACTCCCTAAACATTTTATTCCTAAGATCATTGTTTTAAATTCACTGGGGATGTTAGATTCACTCAGGTTAGAGGAACTTGTAGGAGACCTTCAAACTTATGAAATTGACATGTTTCCCCAAAACGTTAAGCCTAAGGATAAAGGGATAGCTTTAAAGACTCAAGTTAAGAAAAAGAGAAAAAAGAGATTCTATATGTTTGATTCAGAAGGAGAGTTTAATTTCGACGACGTGGCCTTATTTGCAAAAAAAAATTAAAAATTTCTCAAATTTTCCAAAGAAAATTCTTCCAACAAAAATATTTTTGAGAAAAACAAAAAGGAAGATGAGCCCAAAGAGAGTGGTGAGAAAGAGGAATAGGTGGAATCTTTTGAGTACGAGGGAAAAAGGCACAAATCATTTGAGTGTCCCACTGTGCTAAAGAGAAAAGGAAAGAAGATTGCTAACACGACCACTGTTAGTGATAGTGACATCTAGTTGATTGATTCGGTGGATGAATCATCACATGGAATGTGCGTTTCTTTCGTGGACGTCTATGCATGGTCTTATGATGACATGCCTAGCATTGATCCAGAAATAGCTCAGCACAAGATCCCAACATTCCCATAATGCAAGTTGTCAAAGAGGAAGTGGTCAAATAGTTGAATGCGGGTTTTATTTGCGTAGTTGAATATCCTACTTGGCTCACTTATATCGGCCCCATACCGAAGTCAGGAGGGAAAGTCCGCATGTGCGTTGATTACAGGGATTTGAATAAATCATCCCCTAAGAAGATTACCCAATGACCAATATCGACATGATTATGGACAACACAGATAGTGACGCCCTCAAGTTATTTATCGATGGATTCGTCGGAAATAAATTTATCAAGATGAACCCTCAGGAGAAAATCGCCTTCATCATCCCATTGGGGACTTTTTGTTATTCAGTCATGCCATTCAGACTACCAAAGTGCTTCCACAACCATCATGCACGACCTTATTCATAAGGAGGTAGAAGTCTACATAAATGACATGATCATCAAGTCTAAGACTCAGGAAGGTCATATTCCCTCCCTTCAAAAGTTTTCAAGTTGCTGCGGTGATATCAGATGCGGCTAAATCGATAGAAATGTGTTTTCGACGTCACAAAAGGAAAACTCTTAGTCAAGCTTAAATCATACTTGAGATTCCACCACTATAGACAGAAAAGGAAGTCCGATGATTCCTGGGTAAGTAAAATACTATTATATTCAAAAATAACCCAAAATGGCAATTATGCCCTCAATTCACACCAATCTCCCTTCCTTGAAAAAGAGTTCATCCTCGAACTCAAAGGGGGAGATAAACTAAATCTCCCTCCAACACCGTAATCAAGGTGTGCTGGGGAAGGTCCTTAGAAGCATCCAAGTAATCAGTTGGGTGATCCATCATCAATAGTGCACGGCGTTAAGGGGGGGAGCACTCAGATGCTCGGTGCCCAAGATTGCCACAGTTGTAGCACCGAAAGGTAGGAGGCCATGTGTGTGGAGTAAAGGGAGTAGAAGAAGTAGGGACTGAAGATGCTATTATAGGAGGAGCTGGGATAGTGACCGAAATAGGTGGAGTCTGCGAAATCGGAAGAGTTATGGGCGCTTTGCGGTAGGCCTCAACCTTGGTCGCATACTCGATCGCCTTTAGAAAGGTCGGTATCTCTCTCACGTCGATATCGTATTAAATGTACGGTTGAAACCCCAATATATATTGGTTGATCCGTTGATCCTCCATCTCAGGGAGATGGGCTCGGGTTCACAGAAGCTGAAATTACTCTGTACACTCCACTACCGATGAGGTATCCTGCCGGAGAGATTGGACACGAACAAAAATTTTGCACTGAGGTAGGAGGAATGAAAGACGCTTAGAGGGTGGCCATAAGCTCAGGAAAAGTCTGGAGAGGGTTTAATCCTGCAACATCCGGTGGTAGCAGAGTTCGTGCTTCTAGCTAACTACGTTTCAAGATATTTCCAACGATGTTCAAGGGGTTAAAATCGACTTTGGTCGTCAGATACATTTTTTCATTGCCAGATTTGGTTCGTGAATGGTTTTTTCATCAATTTTTTACCTATTATGATTGCATCCTTTGGTAATTGATTCAACTATTCATACAATTTTTTGGACTATTTATTATTTGTTAAACACGGTAGATAGTCCTATATTTTTTAAATTACACTTTATTTTGTCGGGAAATAAAAATTTTATCGTTTTGCGATTACGTACTTTTGAAAATTTTCTTTGTGCCTTCAGGAACAGGTAATACTCTAGTGTGTGTGTGTGTGTGTGTGTGTGTGTGTATATATATATATATATATATATATATATATATATATATATAGAGAGAGAGAGAGAGAGAGAGAGAGAGGATATATATAATATTTTATGTGTCGTTGGTAAAGTTATATATGTATATATACCAAATAAAAATGAATTTAAAGCTTAACATGGGGAAGAGGAGTTCTTGTTGTTGCTAGGGTTTTCTGAGCTCTTGTCATTATGTGTGCCATTAGTAGGGTTTTTTTATATCTTATTGTTTCTAGGGTTCTCTGCTCATTTGGGAGTGTACGTGTTGGGAATTTTCATTTGGTTGGGAGGGAAAATTTTCTTTTTTATTAAATTATTATTCTTAAACATTTAACTAAAATGTGTAAGTAATATATTAGATTACTAATGGAAATTATTGTAAGAAATAGTAATGGTATAATATTATTAGTAATCAAAAAAATATTTTGTTACTAAAAGAGCATTTTGGCATATTGGTAGAAAAACTATGAAATTTACTTTTTTATGTAGAATCTCAGAGATCTTTAGGAGTCACAAACACATGTGTTTCAAAACGCTAAGAATAACTTCACAACCTTGACATACATATCCTTGGGTTGGAATTAAGGATGACCATCAAACCTAGAAGAAATCACCATTCTCCCATTATTCATCATAAGTTCCTTGTAATATCCCACTCTACCAACATCAAGATTGTCTCCTAATTTAACCACCGATCACAGCAGTATTGGGTCTTATTCCAGCTCACATCCAAAAACTGGTGCTAATGGGGTTTGAACCACTGAAATATGGGATCCTAAACCACATGCCTTACTAGTGGAGATGTGAAGGCTTCAGTTCTAGAAGAATGAAAACTTACATATATGAACCATCATTTTTCCTCACTCAGGCGAAGTGGGTAGTAACTCCTTGGCTACCAAATCAACCATGGCATCAGTCTCTTATAATCCACCCCCTTATGGAGTTCAATGTCCTCATTGGGATGAAATCAACCATATCCCAACATGTTGGCACGCTTATTCCTAATGGGTACTATCTTTAATACAATTATGTAATACCCCACTCTACCACTGTCTATATTGACCCCAATTCAAACACTGGTCACAAATATTTACGTTATGTAATTTTTATTGGATGTAATATCACTATTTATCTTTTATATGTCTTCTATAATTCATTTATGAAAATGAAATTAAGACAGGGTGATTTATTAATTAAATTATTGAAAGTGACTATGTATTATGGACGGCTATGGAATGGTCAGGGACTGGGTGTCGGGGTTCCCGCTTTTGGATTATTACCTTTGTATCGGGTTCCACCGATTGTGAAGTATTTTCTTATAATGTTGTGTCACGCTTAACTAATAAATAATTAAATAATTTATAATTGGACTTGTACTGGATATAATATTAGTCGTTTAGTATCATATTTTGGTTGGCTTTTGGAATGTTTAAAATGTCCATTTATGACATAAAATTATAGGTTTTAAGTCCATTGTGTGGTACATGGCTTGGGTAGTGTTTTAAGCCAATTGGACTTCTATTTGGGCTCATTGGGTTGAAGCCCATATCGGGCCTAAGACTAATTCCGTGGTAAGCTAACTTAACTAATTATTATACTTAACCTAATTCACTTTAGAAGATGTTGAGAGGAACCTTAAGGCTAGACAGAAGAGACACTAAAGAGAGAGGGAGATTTGGAGGTTTTTTACTGTGGATTCAATCTTTTTTGCTAAGGCAAGTTTACCTAGTTTAAGGATTTAGTTTAGAGTTTATGCCATAATGATAGTTGCCCATTCAAATCTGTAAAATTTTCTCTTAACAATATTATTTTTCATAATCAAATCTTAATTTTTTAAAAAAATTTAATTGTAAATTAAACCATAAGCCCATGATAAGATCATAGAGAATATTAGTGCTAAATTATATGCAATCGAACTATGTTATTAATATTATTAGTTATACACTGAATCATGCTCACAAATCAACAAAAATTTGCTTGTTATGAAGTTAGGGTTCATAACTTATCATCTGGAAATTAATCCTCAAATATATTTTAGTATGGAAAAATGCATGCATATAGGTTAATAATGGTGTTATATCACATATATCCAAAAGATAATGGGCTTGGTCTTTATTAGAGGCTTCCGAGATAGGTTTTGGGGTTAACAATGTTAGATTTTTTAGGTTTTAAAATTATGAACTGCATTCATCTCGTTCGAACGACATCTTTAGGTCATTTGGATGACTTTAGTAAGCTCATTTGAATGAGTTAAGAATATCGTTAAAAGGACTTTGAGCTAGCTTGGTCCTAAAATTCTTAATTAAATGGGAATAATTAACTTAAGAATTCTATTTTTTGACTTAGTAGTCTGTGAGTGATTAGAATTGCTATTTGTGCCCTTATGTGAAAGCATTCCATTTGTAAGTGCTCGTGGGGGATGTATTAGGAGGGGTTTTAATGGGGCACATATGAAGTTGGCTACGTTGGGACCTTGGTTATAGAGACGGGCTTTACTATGGTTCTTTACCCTGATTGTGCGAGTGACATACTCGTATCCCGAAGGA
Organism: Sambucus nigra; assembly: GCA_949130495.1. Classification (NCBI taxonomy): domain Eukaryota; kingdom Viridiplantae; phylum Streptophyta; class Magnoliopsida; order Dipsacales; family Adoxaceae; genus Sambucus; species Sambucus nigra. The sequence continues at coordinate 655,194,473 of OX422215.1, read as the reverse complement.
GAATACACGGGGGAATATCTAGAATATATCCTTAAGTATGGAGGTCGTACATTATAAAAGAAATTCATAGTTATTATCCCTTGTCCATGGCTTTAAGTTTATTTGTTTGGGATGATCTATAATTATACCTAGTATACACGAGTAATCCTTGAAGCTGGTAAGTATAGGTCTTCGTATATTTTTATGTTCGGACTCGAGAGTAGTCCATATACTTGTACGTTTTGGGGAGCGTACTTACAATGATATTACACTTGAGATTTTATTACTCATATTTGTACTATACTTGAGGTGTGTACACTGACATATATCATAGGACCCTTTTTAATTAAATTCAAATGAGGAGAACGATAATTAAGCATTGGATTCACTTGGTATTGGGTTTAGATGCATGTGATATTTAAGGTTCCATGGGTTGAGATAACTTAAAAACAACTAAATTACGAGAGGAAGATGTGCAGTTATTTATTATAAACCAAATTCGATCAAATATTTATTATTCTTAGACTTACAGGTTGCATTGTTATTGAATTCTATTTTTAGGTCCAAGGCAGTCGATGAAACCTCAAAACATAGGAGTGAGGACTGTCTTTGAGAGTTATCACCCCGCCTCCACTAATGCTCCTGACCTTACCCACTCTGCTGATGCATTTGTTAATTGGATTGAAACTTCTTCCGTGGCCCTTGGCATTATGGGCCCTGAACTCTCTTTCGATCATTATTGGATAGTCCCTATGTTTTAACCCCACCTGTTTTCCCCTCTTTTCAGCTTTTTATATTTAGTACACTATTTTCAAAGCATATGCGCGGAATCCACTATTTGTGTGTACGTAGTGTATTACGGGTTCTCCATTAAAATTAGTCTTATAGGTTAGATGAAGCACTCTACAAAACACTCGATTATCTTCTTCTTCTTCTTTGTATTCACTTCCTCCATAGAAGTTAATGCCAAACTTTTAACTCTTTCCCATACTCTAAGGTAGTACGCGTCCCCATGTTTGAGTAAAAGAAACTCTATCACGTTTTCTGAACAAAACGACTTGGGGAAGTATTTGTCATTGGACCTCACCATAATCTCAGAGTACACTTCAGCAAACTTATCACTAGTTACGTACTAATAGTATTATGTCTAATATCTCCTAACTCTCGAATGAACTAAGAACCATGCATGGGATGTCTCACGAATGAAATGCAAACAAGGAACCTTCCTGATACACATATGTTTAATTAGGTCGTTCAACGGAATGATTGGCACTAGATGCCCTAAGATCATATCTATGATGGGAATGCCAAGAAATAGATGTATCAAAGAACACTACGCAGAAAAGTAGGATGGACCAATGGAACATATGTTGCCTAGGACCATGCTCTATTACCAACTATGACACCTAGTAATTTTTAATGATTGGGTTGATCAATTCTATTTTTTAAATACTAAAGTTTGTCAAAAAAAGATAATTATTATACTTAGCATGAGTGAAACCAAACGGTATAGATAATGCAATAAGAAAATCCCACAAGATAACAACTGATAGGAAATATATCACGACCATCTAATATAGAAATAAACCATAATCCGTCAATACTTAACATTCGAGTGACATCATAAGTACAAACTTCCACAAGATAATCCAACTCAATAACTAAAATAGTACATGCTAGTACTAAAGTCATAATCCTCACATCTTTTAATACATAAATTGAAATAAATAAGTTGATAACTACATCATGATGGTGGTGATGAAACTGGAACAAAACTTGATACATCAGGAACTATGAAGCTAAGACGGATCATCACGAGCACCTGAAAGGGGGTTAAACATCGATGGTCAGACCATCGCAAGATAACTTAACTACACACCCGATGACAGTCATTGAAGTAAATAATAAATCTACAAGTTATAAATTTTATAACTCGCGTCGTATAATGTGTCTCACAAAAATAATAAATTTATTTTTCACATCTAAATAGAGTATTATTTAAGAACGTGCACGTACCTAATCTCCACGCTCCTTGGAGTTAACTAGATTCCCGCCACACATATGGAATAAAATAAGCTATATAAAAAAATAATTAAATCCCCATCACATATAAAACCCATCCCGATAAGCGCGTGAAATATGCCCAACAAGGATGGTCACAAATAAAAATTCTATTTTTTTAATTTTATCAATTTAATTCCCAAACACACAAATCCAATTTTAAACAAAATTTCATCTTTGATTAAATTACTTGTGAAGTAAAATATATGCTCTAAATATAATGATGTAAACTACGCATGCATAGAACACAAATATTGAGGAAAAAACCATTTTCAGGGTAAAACCTATATCTCAGCACTTTAGATAGTTTTACAAGAGAGTCGACTTACAAACGACTTAATAACCCACATGTATAACGCGCAGTCTTCGCAGAAAATATAAAGAATACGGCTCGATCTGGATAGTCCACATGCGGCATTTCACCCTAAGTATCCACCGATTAGCCTTCAGCCTTTTTCTTCAGTTGTGATCCCTCAGGTCACAATTTTAGCCGTAGAGAATCCTCTCCACAAAGGTGTATGCAAGACACGAAAATTTCTAGGGTTTCAAAACAATTCACAAAAACTATTTGGGGACGTTGATTTATGTATCAAAAGTGTTTTGGAAAGTGCAAAAGGTGAAAACTTTTGCACCAGATATGCAAAAAATGTTTTGGCAAAAGTCTTGCGAATTTTGGAGTCAAAACGGGTATTTATAGACCTAGCACAAAATTCAAGGCGAATTATTTATTCGAACAAAAATAGAAGTTGTTCAAATAAGAAAGGCATTTCGTTTGAATGAAAAAAATAGTCCAATCAAATGAGACTCCAATCTCGTTTGAATGAGCTTCAAACGAATACAAATAATATGTCTTCGTTAGTTGTTTATTCGTTGTAAGATCTAACGAGTCATCAAACGAAAAGCTAATTTCGTTCGAACGAGATTTTGATCTCGTTTGAACGAGGTTAAAAAAATAAATTTTTAATTATAAAAACTTTTAAAAAATCCAACCTCGGTTTTTCATAAAAAATAACATCCCAAATAAATTTATGAAAAGTTTTTTACTCTTAAAAGATTTATACCTTCTTGAGATGTACGGAAGTCTTAAATTTTGGAGATGTTGGAGTTCAATTCGACGTGTCGGTGCATGTCGGTTTGTAATAGGATCCGCAAATATAAATTCTAGCCTAAAATATGAGCAACTTCAGAATAGTTTCTCTTACAAATCTCCCATTTTGGATATTCTGGTACAAAACTGTACAAACCTAAACCGAAAACCAAATTACAAATAAACCCGTCTAAGACAAAATAATCCTAATACCCTTCCATACCCTAGAAATGGAATGAAAATAGAGAAACATTGTCTTTAATCTCATCTTGATCTTCCCTTGGGCCAATTTATCTTCATGCGGTGTAATTTGTTCTTCCTTTAGACACCTACACACATGAAGCAAAGAAAATACCGTGATGCATAGAGTTGGAAATAGAAAATAAAAACTCATAATGCGTTCTCCCCCATAAAACAAACTCATCAAATCTTCCCTTAATTTGTTCTCACCCTTTTTATCCGAAATAGACAAAGGAGTAGAAACCTAAGCATGAATTTCAAAGCACCACGCATAAAACAAGATATCATCACAAAAGATGTAAATAATGCACACAAAATGATAATCTCAAAGGCCATCAAACCAACTATTTATGAAATTTTTCATTTTTTTCAAAACAAATATAAAATGTACAAAGCATCAAGTACAACACACAATATGGCCATTCAAGCACAAGTAATCTAAGAGATTCAAGCATTTACAGGGGTTTCAGAGCTAGTTATAGTAAGTTATCATGTAAGATCCTTGTTTAGTGTTGTTTAGGGTGGTTTGTTTTTACCTCTCTCTTGTGTTGGTTTTATGTTTTTTTCTTCTCGATGGATTCCCATAGCGATAAATTGTTCGACGTGTTTAATGATGGCGATTTTGATATTTGAGAAGAGTATAATATGTTTCATAGCCGTGTTGAACATTTATCTAGTTTGAATTTGAACTTTGCAAAAAGAATTAAGATACTTGAAAAAGAAAAATTTCGTTTAAAGCTGAAATTGAGTTTTTGCAAAATATTCAAACTCAAAGAGATATTCTTCGTGAGAAGCTTATGGACACAATTTGTGATTTTAAATCTTGAGAAGTGTCCAATAAAGAGAGTGAGGATAGAGTCCGGGATTTCTAGAAAGAATTACAAGGGTCTATTCACGTGCCGATGAGGAAAATAATGTTTTGATTTTAGATTTGAAGGCAAGAGAGAATACTCTTAGGGATAAGTTCTCTTTCATTAAGAGGGAGCGAGATAACCTTCTAGGTGTGATTGAAAATTTAAAGAAGGAGTCCCTAAAACTTGAAGAGTCAAATTATTTGCTTTAAGTTAAAAGATGATTCGAGTAGCGTTGGTAGTGATGGTACTGGCTTATCTATTTCTAATGCTTATGTTGCTAAAGCCAAGACAATTGTTTATTTTAGAGGGTCAACAAAATCCAAGGATTTTATAAAGGGTCAACCCATAGGTAACATTACTCGCATTTACACATGTTCGCATTATGGTAGGAAAAGCCACCTTAAGGATTTTTGTGATGATCTTGGAAGAGGTCCAAGGAAGTTGAAGTCTAGTGTATCCTTGGTTCCCAAATCCCGACACATAAGGTATACATATATCCGGGTTAAGACATATGTTTTGGAGGTGCTTGATGTTAGACTAGTTAATTCTCCCATGCTTGCAGATGACTGTTCACATGCTATATTTTATGGGTGATTGCTTGCATGTTTTTCTATGTCATACCGTAGTTGAGTTCCTTGATATATATTTACTAGTGATACGATGTGTGTATATTTTGAATTTTTATTTTTATTTTATTGAGTCATATTGAAAAACATAAAAAGATTTTTGTTTGTTTTTTGAATTAGAAGTTGTTTTCCAAAAATTAAAAAAATTGAATTTTTTTATAAAATCACAAAAAGATTTTTGTTTTTGTGTACTTTAGTTTTACACATTTGGTTTTTCATATTGGTTTCTTTGAATCCAATTTACTCTGCACTTTTAATGTGGATAGGACATTTAGTTATGACTGTAGATACTTAGATTGTTCTTAACCATGTTATTATGAAGTCGTTTTGAACTTGATTTGTTTTACAGATTCAACTTTGCATATGCCTCCGCACACACATGCATGAGCATTTTGAATTTTAACTTCACATGTATATTTGAGCTTTGTGAGATGTTCTTCCATCAATCTTGTGATCTACATGCTTTGTGACTATGGGGTATTTGTGCAGGTAAGAGCTGTTGCCTGTGAGAATTCTGTTTAGTATTAAAAATATGAGGGTCAACCAGAATAGGTTACAAAAAGAAAAATCTCCTTTGCAAGAAATCCATCGTTGGCAGGAGACTAATGAAAATATTAGAGGCAATAAAATCAAAAAAATTGCCAAAGGCCAACATAGTTTAGTTTGTTTGATCTTTCAAAAATAATGGCTTCAAAAGAATTAAGAAAATAAAATAAAATATGTTATACCTTTATCTATTGAGGGTGTTTAGTTCAAGATTAACGAATTTTGACAATGAATCCTAGTTATGCTTATTTTGTCATGACGCTATTGATTTGTATAATCATCGATATTATAAACTAGTGTGCATTGTGCTTGTTTGTTCATTAAGTTCACTTTGTCTTGTCACTTGAGGTAAAATCTTTGTTTGATAAAGTTTTTCAATTAATTGGAATTTCTAGAACATATTTGAGTGTTTGGGTCATAATTCATTTGTATCTAGTTCATGCCCATTTATTCGATTCCACATATTTACACACATCGATACTATGCTAGTGTGTAAAGCTTATGTGTTTCGTGTCGAGTTTTATGGTTGTTTATACCTATATATGTTTGTCGGATTTTCATTGGTATATTATGCATATATTATATATGGTATCGTGTTTTGAGTCTTTGTGATTTACTTATAGTCCATTGTTGTTATGTGCTTCATCATATTTTGGATTATATATTCTTGACTTTCCTTGTTGCATGTTTGCTACACTTTACACCATTGCATGTTTTATTCCCAATTCCCCATTATTACAATTGGTATCTTATGATCACATATTTAGGGGGAGATTTGGTTTTGGGGGAGTAATTATTTTATGCTATATCTTTCCTTTGCATGATTAGGATATCCTTATCTTAGGGGGGTATCTCTTACCTAGGTTAAGATTGTTTTAGATATTGTTAGATGTTTATTCATTTGCGGATTTATAGTTATTATATTCTCTTTGCATTTGAAGGTGTGTTTAAGTGTTCAGGATTACAGGATGCAGCAAAGTGTTTAAGAAAAGCAAAGCTACTCATGTTGAGTGTATGTTGAGCTTCTGTACTCTTTTTCCTTTTTGCAATTGGGGAATGAGTCTTTTTAGAGAGATTGATGGCTCATAGGTTTTTTTATTTGGTTTTGTCCCAGAATATCCAAAGGGGGAGATTTGTAAGAACAAATTTTCCATTGAGCCAATTTGTATGTAATTGGCATTATTCCCGAAAAACGTTTGAGTTTTAGGATAAACTTTGAATTTTTTATCCTATAAGCCTATGACTTGTTTGATCAATACGTAGCAACCAAGCTTCAAATATTGGATATTCCATGCCGAGTTTAGTGCCAAGTTTGTCTTCATCAATTACCGAGGATCTCACAAGCATGGGTGCATATTAATTAGGAGTTCTTGGACTTTTTATTAAGGGTGTTCCTTTTGATTTAAAATGTTTGGAACTACTTTTTAACTATTTTGGTAGAAAAATTATTTTTGAGTTCAAACGAGTTATAAACTCGTCATAACGAAATATAGTTTTCGTTCAAACGAAATTGTGGGTACCTCGATTTCTCATTCTGGCCCAAGACGAGTAGCCCAATAAAAATGGCCCAAAGTCTGGGAGCCTCGCATCCGAATCAATTCAGTTACGATTGAGTCAAGTTTCTAGAATCTCGTATGCAGATATTCTAGGGGTTATGGATTGACGTGGGGGAGTCCAACACCCCCACTCCCCGAGAACAAACATGTATATAACAAACCCTAAGCCTCGATCAAAGAGCATGTATTATTTTTCCTGTAAGACACTCCCCGGAGTATAGATAAATAATATTTAGAGCACCACCATGGACGTAGGCATTGTTGCTGAACCAGGTAAAATATTGTGTTGTGTTGTGTGATTGTCATTCCTTACCCTCATTATTTGTTCTGGTGATTGTCTTTTCTTGATAATTTGTGTTGAACTTAATTGTCACCAAAATTGGCACTGTCTGTGGGAACGTTTGTCTTCCTTTTAGAAATCCCTCACCAATAAAGAATTTGGAATGTCTGGTCACAGTAGCAATGTCCCTCAAGCAGGGGATATCCAAGAGCAGGCTGCCCCTCGCAGGATCAGATCTGAAGTTCGAGGTTCATATCAAAGGGCTCGCCAAGAGAGGCAAGCCTCAGAGGAAAGTCAAGGACTTGCCAGGCCTACACAAATCTACAGGTTGATCGATGCCTATGAGGCAAGGCTCCAGGAGCAAGGAGAGGTCGCTCACAAGAAAGAAGATGAAAATGCTCGCCTCAAAAGGATATTGGAAAGGATGGAAAAAGAGCTCCATCGTAGCACCAGGAGACGTCAAAATCGCACTCCTAGCCCTCAGGCGAGCAAGTCTCACAGTCGAGGAAGGATCCCTAGACGCAGATCCTAAAAGATCGAGGAGCACTCGTCAGATGATGACTTTTTCGAGCAACAGCGACCAACTCGCCGTTGCAGGAGCCCATCTTGAGGAAATGATGACATATGAAATTTGGTCTGAAGAGAATTGGACCAGCACCCAGCACATCGGGGTGCTAGATTGACCGGAGAGCTAGCTCGGTGAGCTCTCAAGACCCAGATGAAATCCCCTTTCTTAAGGGAGATAGTAGAAGAAGAAGAAGAAGAAGAAGAAGAAGAAGAAGAAGAAGAAGAAGAAGAAGAAGAAGAAGAAGAAGAAGAAGAAGAAGAAGAAGAAGAAGAAGAAGAAGAAGAAGAAGAAGAAGCTCCCAAGAAGTTCACGATTCCGAGATTCAAGATCTATGATGGAAAGACTGACTCTATCGATCACGTTAGGCAGTACAGGCAGGCCATGACTCTGTGGAACCACAGGGACGCACTAATGTGCCTGATCTTTCCCTCGAGTTTGCATGATGTGGCTCAGAAGTGGTTTGAGAGACTCCCTTACAGATCCATCAGGAGCTTTGAGTCCCTGGCAGAGCTCTTCATGGCTCACTTTATTACGAGCAGCTCCCATCCAAAGAGGATGGATGCCTTGCTAATAATGAAGAAAATGCCCCAGGAGAGCCTCCAGGACTACGCAAAAAGGTATTGGGAGTTGTTTAACGAGGTCGAGGACTGCTTAGAGCAGGTAACAGTGGCCTCTTTTAAGATTGGCCTACCCAGCTCTTGCCTCTTGCGCCAATCCCTGACTAAGAAGGAGGCCATAACCATCGATGACCTGATGGCTCGCATCGAGAAGTATGCCAAAGTTGAGGATGTGACCCGCCTCAGTGCAGGGGAGAATGGCCGTGCTAAGATCGCTGCCAAGGGCAATGACAAGGCCAAAAACCAGAAGAAATGAGGCAAGAATGGGGGCAAGGGTGGCTCCAAGAATGGAAACAAGAATGATGTTTCGAAAGCATTTCAGGCACTGAACACTGTCTTCAAATAACCAATCTACAAGATCCTAGCGAAGATCAAGGATAATCCATTCATCAAGTGGCCCGAAAAAATATGAGGAGATACCTCAAAAAGAAATAACGCGCTGAGATGCACTTTTCACAAGGAGGGAGGACACAAAACTAAGCACTGCAAGGCTCCTAAGTCCCACCTTGAAGAGCTGGCCCAGATCGGGCACCTAAGCGAGTTCGTGGAAAAGAAGGCGGAGAAGGTCACTACCAACGAAGACATAAGGCTCGACAACATGCTCGAAGATGATGTTGTCTATGAGTTTACAGTGATTCATGGGGCATCTAATCTAAAGAAGATTCAAAGGAATTCATCCCGAATGGAAGTGAAAAAGGTTACGGCAGTAATGCAAGCTTTTCAGATCAATCCACTGAAAACACAGTCAAGAAAGTGTCGGCAAGCATATGACGTTGACTACAGCAAACACATCATATTCATGGATGAAGACTTAGTGGGAGTAAGAACCCCACATCATGACGCCTTGATCATTACACTCCGGATAGCGAACTACGACGTCGATAAGTTGCTCGTCGACCAGGGAAGCTCATCCGAGGTAATGTATCTCGACATGTTCAGGAAATTAAAGTTAAGCGTTGTCAACTTAAAGGAATCCACTATCCCTTTAGTTGTATTCGCTGGTAAAGTAACTATCCCTTTGGTAAAGATTGTACTGCCAGTGAGGTAAGGAAGTGTATTCAAAATGATAGAGTTTATGGTAGTCGACATTGACTCGCCCTACCAAGCTATCCTAAGCAGAGGATGGCTACATACAATGAAGGATGTCCCCTTGACCTACCATCAGAAACTCAAGTACGTGACTGAGCGAGGAGTAATGGAGATCCACGGAGATCAAGCGAAGGCAAGAAGGTGCTTCATAGCGGCCATCAGCCAAAAACCAGAAAAAAAGGCCGAGAAGGCAAAAGAGAAGGTTGAGGAACAAGAAGGTTTGATACCTTCAAAGTAGAAGTTAAAGTATGGAAGACCCGGAGTGGACGAGACCAGGCTCCTCTCCTCTGAGCGGGTGGTTGAAAACTTGGAAGAGGTCGCAGCCGGTGGCAAAAAAAAAGACCAAATGTTCTAGATTGGAGCCTCTCTCACAGATCGAGAAAAAAAGGAATTGACGGTACTTTTGAGGAATAATGTGGACATTTTCGCATGGGAACCTTATGAGCTGCCTAGAATTGACCCCATTGTGGTTTGTCATCGGTTGCACGTCGACTCGAATTTCAGGCTTGTCGCGCAAAAGGCTTAACGAATTGCGCCCGAGAAGGCCAAGGCTGTGGAGAAAGAAGTAGAGAAGCTACTGGATGCAGGATCCATACGAGAAGTTCAATTACCTAAATGGCTATCTAACCCAGTAGTGGTTCCAAAAAGTAACGGGAAATGGAGAGTTTGCATTGACTTCACTGACCTTAATAAGGCATGCCCTAATGACAGTTTCCCTCTCTCGAAAATTGACCAGTTGGTGGACACCATAGCAGCTCATGAAAGAATGAGTTTCCTGGATGCATACTCGGGGTATCATCAGATTCCTCTGTATGCACCAGACCAAGACAAGACAACGTTCAGCACCACCGTCAGATTATACTGTTATAAAGTTATGCCTTTCGGGCTCAAAAAGACTGGAGCAACTTACCAACGGCTGGTCACCAAGATTTTTAAAGACCAAATGGGGGATACCATGGAAGTCTACATAGACGATATGCTCGTCAAGAGAAGGCACAAAGAAGACCACCTCTCAGACCTGTCAAGGACCTTCTAAATCCTCAGGAAATACCAAATGAAGCTCAACGTGAGCAAATGTTCCTTCGATGTCCAGTAAGGAAAATTTCTCGGGTACTTAGTAAGTGAGAGAGGCATTGAAGCCAACCCAGACTAGATTGATGTAATCAACAAGGTAAAGCCTCCCCACATGATAAGAGACGTACAGAAACTCACGGGCATGCTCGCGGCCTTGAATCGATTCATCTCGAAGTCATCCAAAAATTGCCAGCCATTCTTCCAGCTATTAAAGAAGAGCAAAATAGTGGAGTGGAATCAAGATTGCTCAAAAGCATTAGAAGAGCTCAAAGCTTATCTCATCACACCACCCTTGCTCATGATACCTCAAGAGAACAATTCCATGTACCTATACCTTGTTGTTTCCAGCCATGCTCTCAGTTCTGTACTGGTATGCAAAACAATTGGAATCCAGCACACGGTCTACTATGTGAGCAATACCCTCTTAGACGTCAAGCAGCGATACATACCACTGAAGAAGCTTGCCTTTGCACTATTGGTAGCCTCGAGGAAACTGAAGAACTACTTCGAAGCACACTCTATCATTGTCCTTACGTCACACCCCCTTAAAGTAATTCTGCAGAAAGCAGATCTATCCGGCAGACTATCGAAGTAGTCGATCGAGCTCGAACGATTCGACATCCAGTTCCAACCAAGTAATGCAATCAAGGGGCAAGTCCTCGCTGACTTCATCGCGGAGTTTACAGGCGAACAGACTTGCGACCAACTTCAAACCATGGAAGAGAGGGAAGATCACTTGGCGGAAGGTATTTGGCGACTGTTTTTTTATGGAGCCTCCAACTCCAAGGGGCGAGAGTAGGCATTGTGCTTGTTACCCCCAAAGATATAATCCTCGAGCAAGGAATCATACTTGGATTTGAAGCCTCCAACAACGAAGAGGAATATGAAGCATTGATAGCAGGCCTGCAAAAGGAACAGGCATTGGGTGCAAAATAACTATAGGTGTTTGGCAACTCATAATTGGTCTCCAATCATATAAGTGGAGACCTCCATACGAGAGATGAGAGAATGGCAGCCTACCTCTCCTTAGAAAAGAAATTAATGTCCAACTTCGAGGAAGTTAGTGTCCAGCAGTTTCCCATAGGACAAAACAGTCATGCTGATGCCCTAGCCGCCTTCAGTTTAGCAATCAAATCTGACTTAAAGAGAATAATCCCTATCGACTTCCTCGCTCAACCGAGCATCAACCAAAGCGACGAGCTGCCGAACATGGGCCATATTCTTCAGATTGAATCAGCACCTGGTTGGATGGACCCCCTAAGGGACTATTTGAACGATAGTGCACTACCAGACGATAAGAAAGCCGCTCATCAAATAAAAGTCAAAGCTACTCGCTTTCAATTATCTCCTGAGGGAAAACTGTATAAAAAATCTTTCACCGGCCCTTACCTCCAATGTGTTCACCCGAAGGACATCGAGCAAGTCCTGTAGGAGCTTCATGAAGAAATCTGTGGGAGCCATATTGGGGGCAGATCGCTAGCCTTCCGAGCAATGAAGGAAGGTTACTGGTGGCCTTACATGCAGAAAGACTCTATGATATATGCTCGCAAGTGTGAAAAAATGTCAACTACATGCTCCTATGGTCCACCAACCTGCTAGCGACCTAAGATCACTTACCAGCCCTTGGTCTTTCACCCAATGGGGAGTGGTCATTATGGGCCCTCTTCCTACCGCTGTCGGCAATTGCAAGTATCTGTTGGTCACGACAGACTACTTCACCAAATGGATTGAGGCAGAGCCGCTGGCAAACATCAAAGACACAGATATGATGAGATTCGTACAGAAGAACATAATTACTCATTTTGGAATTCCCAAAACCATCATCACTGACAACGGAACATAGTTCGAGAGCGGCCTCTTCCAGAGTTTCTTCAATGACCACGGAATGAAGCACCATTTCAGCTCGGTAGCATACCCTCAGAGCAATGGCCAAGATGAAGCTTCCAATAAAAAAGTGATCGATGGACTGAAGAAGCGATTAGAGCGATCCAAAGGGGCATGGGCAAGTGAGCTGCCCCATATTTTATGGGCTTACCGCACTACCCCATGGCGAGCAACTGGAGAAACCCCATTCGCACTAACATATGGAATGGAGGCAATCAACCCTTTAGAAGCTGGCCTCCCAACCATGAGGTCCACCTTGGTCGACCAAGGCTAGAATGATGCAGCATTACTTGCTGAACTTGACCTAGTTGATGAATGCAGAGAATTAGCTCTAGTTAAACTAGCGAGCTATCAGCAACAGCTAGCAAAGCACTATAACAAGAAGGTCAATACAAGAACATTCCAGGTTGGGGACTACGTCCTAAGAAAAGTTCTTAATAGCGCATTAAAACCATCTGATGGCAAGCTGAGTCCAATTGGGAGGGACCATTCAAGGTGACAAGAGATGACCTACAAGGAGCCTATCACTTAGAAACGCTGGAGGGCAGAGAGAAACCCCGAGCTTGGAATGCGGCCAACCTGGAGAAATTCTATTTTTAGTTTCTCTTCATTGATCTTTTATCACATTACTGGAATTGGCAAATCCTTTTTATTGTGTTTGATTAATAAGAGATTGTTTGGCAGTAGCATTCCATAAAGTGTTAATTGTGTATTATAAACTTTATAACTTGCACATCTTTTCCAAGCGACAGGTACATTACTCAATATATAAAAGCAGGGAGCCTCCCTCCTCAGGTTTTCATTATGAAACACGAACCATCTCTTAGCATTGCCCCTGGAAATATATAAAGCCCTACAGGGAACCCGTAGGCAGCTCAGCCAAATTGAATTGGTCTCCAAACAATGTTTGTCTCAGAAACCTGATCAGATAGAACATCCAACACCAGGTGTATCCTCGCCATTTCCATACTTAGGCCTAAGGGAGTGTGACGACATGACCTAAAAGGTAAAGTAGGGAAGAATGGTATCTCATAAGCATACTGGATTGGGAGGATACTCACGTAATAAAACAACTCTACCCATATCAAATCTAGTCGGCTATGAAGAGACCAAGATAATCAAATAAAAATCAATGGAGTTGAAAATATACAATGCATGTTTAGTCGGCGAATTTCCCAAAACATCAATATTTTATTACTTCACTGCATTTACAACAAGAGTTACATTGAATGAATTAAGTAAACCCTATTGGGGATTAGGTCTCCGGGCAAGTTAATCAGCTACTTGCGCTCTTCGGCAGTCATCTGGATGAGGAGCTAACTCCAAATCTACTTCATTTACATTCAACTCCAGTAGCTACCTGGGAATAGCATCTATGGGGACCCACTGGTCATCATTCTGGAAAGGGTTAGGCATCAGAGTCGAAGGGGAGATCTCATGACGATACCAGAGGACTGAGTTCCTGGGGACTTTCAGCTCCCTGAGAGCATTCAACCATCCCCTAATAAAGGATAGCTCTTCAAACTCTGCCAACCTCGTTGGAGCATCCGCCCAACCCTCATCATAACCGTCAGCCCACACTCATCGAGGACCTTTCTTGAACAGATGCCTTAGCCACGTGACATATGTAACAACCCGCGTAATTTTTGGGGCATTTTCGAAATAAAGAGGAAAAATAAATTTTGAGATAAAATTATTTTTATTGCTCAAATATGTTGGTTATTATTTTTAAAGACGAGAATTTCAAACGGTTTCGAAATCGGAATTAAAATGGATTTTTAATTGAATTTTTATTATATAGAAGAGTCCTCAAAATATACAACTCTCTAGCAAAAAAAATATTTAAAAATATTGAACAGTCCGATGAGTTGAAATTTTTTATGTAGCTTTCTCTCGTCTTCAGATAATTCTCTGTAAAATTTCATCCAATTCCAACGGTCCGATCATCCGAAACAAATGTTTTAGTGTTTGTATCTGATTAGAACTCTTTTCTTAATCAAACTCTTAATCCTTTATATATCAACTAATTCGTGGCTTGGATTTTCAAATCACTTTTTCTCAAACTTTTCAACCAGAAGACCTCTCAAAAATTACTCCCTTTCATATACAAACCATAGCCCCAAACTTATTCAAGATTTCAACCTTAGATTAGAAGGCCTATTTGGTGTTTTCTCGAGTTTGGGCTAGAACTTGATTTGATTATTTTTGCGAGAGGAACGTGATGGTGTGATTAGATTTTGAGGCTGAAATTTACGTGATGATTCATGTCATAATTTTGAGGTATGGGGCTTTACACAATATGCTCTTAAATCTCGCGAGTATTATTCTCGTTGTTTTCTTGTGATTATTGACTCATATTTGAATTGATAAAGTCATTTGGAAATCTGAAAATATTTGTTGGAATCTAATTTCGATTCATTTGATATTATATTTGGTGTTGAGCATGTTGTCATGAGATTTTAATATGGCACTGAAGTTGGGCACCCGCCAATATTCCTTTTTTCGGATATGCTAAAAAAAATGCATAGGCGCGGTACGGTGGTGAGGCCTGCTGACCCGATTAATGTGTTGTTGAGAAATTATATTGATATAATTACTTATGTGATTCGCATTTGATTTGAATATTCATATTCGTATTGTGACGTTTTATTCACCGCTAATATTTATTGAGCATCTTTCATGTCGTATTGTGTACTTCCCCATATTTTCTTTTAGTGACAGGTTAGCGCGGATTTTGGGGCGCTATGTTTTATTTTCATTTCGAGTTAGCTAATTGGTTTATTTCAAGAGAATTTTTGTATTTATTTGAAGAGATTTGAGATTAGTGGTTTCTTTTCTATTATGGGATTTAGATGCTCTATACCTTGTGATTTATGGATTTGAATTTAGTTTATCGATGAGTAGCGCTCCGTTCGCTCTCCCCGGGCGGGCGGGGTGTTACATAATGGTATCAGAGCTTAGGTATACGACCACCCTCGAGGCTTGGTATTTGGGTCTGTTGCGTTTTTGTGGCGCGAATTTGGAGATAGATCTTCTTAGAGAATCGTTTCGCGTTAGGCATCTAGATTAGATGTGAGGAAAATTATTTTGGAGACGAGATTATTTTTAGAGATTGTTGGCCTGATTTTGAGGGTTAGGTATTCGACGAATTTCGAGGGAGAAATTCCATTGTTAGTGGGGAAGTGTAACAACCCGCGTAATTTTTGGGGTATTTTCGAAATAAAGAGGAAAAATAAATTTTGAGATAAAATAATTTTTATTGCTCAAATATGTTGGTTATTATTTTTAAAGACGAGAATTTCAAACGGTTTCGAAATCGAAATTAAAATGGATTTTTAATTGAATTTTTATTATATAGAAAAGTCCTCAAAATATACAACTCTCTAGCAAAAAAAAATATTTAAAAATATTGAACGGTCCGATCGAGTTGAAATTTTTTATGTAGCTTTCTCTCGTCTTCAGCTAATTCTCTGTAAACTTTCATCCAATTCCAACGGTCCGATCATCCGGAACAAATATTTTAGTGTTTGTATCTAATTAGAACTCTTTTCTTAATCAAACTCTTAATCCTTTATATATCAACTAATTCGTGGCTTGGCTTTTCAAATCACTTTTTCTCAAACTTTTCAACCAGAAAACCTCTCAAAAATTACTCCCTTTCATATACAAATCATAGCCCCAAACTTATTCAAGATTTCAACCTTAGATTAGAAGGCCTATTTGGTGTTTTCTCGAGTTTGGGCTAGAACTTGATTTGATTATTTTTGCGAGAGGAACGTGATGGTATGATTAGATTTTGAGGCTGAAATTTACGTGATGATTCATGTCATAATTTTGAGGTATGGGGTTTTACACAATATGCTCCTAAATTTCGCAAGTATTATTCTCGTTGTTTTCTTGTGATTATTGACTCATATTTGAATTGATAAAGTCATTTGGAAATCTGGAAATATTTGTTGGAATCTAATTTCGATTCATTTGATATTATATTTGGTGTTGAGCATGTTGTCATGAGATTTTAATATGGCACTGAAGTTGGGCACCCGCCAATATTCCTTTTTTCGGATATGCTAAAAAAATGAATAGGCGCGGTACGGTGGTGAGGCCTACTGACCCTGTTAATGTATTGTTGAGAAATTATATTGATATAATTGCTTATGAGATTCGCATTTGATTTGAATATTCGTATTCGTATTGTGACGTTTTATTCACCGCTAATATTTGTTGAGCATCTTTCCTGTCGTATTGTGTACTTCCCCATATTTTCTTTTAGTGACAGGTTAGCGCGGATTTTTGGGCGCTATGGAGATTGATTTTTAGCGAGGATTATTTTGGGAAGAATATTCGAGAATACAAGTTGGAAGATTTGTATTTATTTTGATGTATAGAGCATTGGAGATTTGTATTTTCATTTCGAGTTAGCTAATTGGTTTATTTCGAAAGAATTGTTGTATTTATTTGAAGAGATTTGAGATTAGTGGTTTCTTTTCTATTATGGGATTTAGATGCTCTATACCTTGTGATTTGTGGATTTGAATTTAGTTTATCGATGAGTAGCGCTCCGTTCGCTCTCCCCGGGAGGGCGGGGTGTTATAACATATTTTTGGAGCTCGATAGCTATCACGTATGCTCGATGAACATCTTCTCGAAGCTCATCCATATCCCTAGCTAGACCCCCGAAATTTATACCAGCTCACGGACCAGCCAATAAAGTGGAACCACGCAAAACTTGAGGGGCGACACTCGACACTGTACCGTCTCGTGGACCAGCCGATGAGGAGGAACCTCACAAAACTTGAGGTGAAACACTCGACGCATGCTCTCTAAGTCGGGACACTTCCCTCCTCAGAGTCTCATTCTCCTGTTAAAGAACTTCTCTGTCTTGATTGATCTCGGAGGCATCCAGAAGTTTAGCTCTCAGAGTGTTCACTTCTTCTTGGATAGAGGCACTGACCTCTTCCATCTCCTGAAGTCTATCCTTCAATTTGGTGACGAGCTCAGACTGGTCTTTAAAGCTCTTATTCCTCGACCTAAGAGACTTACAAATCCTTACAAAGGCTTGGCAAAATTTATTTCTCACATTAGGACCAAGGATCCTTCCCAGTTGAAAGGTGGCTGGTATATAATCATCTACATCAATTAACTATAAGCCATTAAAATTATTAAAAAAATAGAAGAATCAGTATGAAGAAAGGAAAGTATTTTAATTTCACTAAAATAGAGCAGTCCAAGTACATCGATAATCAAAAAAATAGTACAAACAGAGCAAAAATACAAAAGAAATCCTCAGAACAGGCTAGCTAGCAACCTCAGTTGACTCTGAGGTCATTGGTTGCTTTCCCTTCTCTGCAGTAGCAGGAACACCTCCCTCAGATGGAGCAACTGTTGTTCTCTGGGCAGAAGGAGCACCAGCAGTAACGATTTGAGAAGTAGAGACACCACCGTCAATGGCTGGGGCAGGAGCCTCATCCACAATAGGTTTTGGGCCTGGATCATGCTCGTCAAATAGTGAAGAATCGATGTCCACTCCAGCAGCCAAAAGAGCCTTGTTCCAGCCCTTCTTGAAGCTTAGTCGACTGATGTAACCTATCTGAACCTCAGCATCCTTATACGCAGCAGTCCACCCGTTATTATACAAGCTCTCTTCCACCTTCTTCACCTTCTCTGCCAGCACCCTATTTTCCTTCACCATAGCTAACTTACTTGTGCGGACCAAGTCGTAAGACTGCCGCAGCTCATTGAGCTCTTTGACCACCGCTGTGACACCCCGCCTAATTAAATATCGGGCGATCACTCCTTTATTAAATTAAATCAAGGTGAACAGTTGGTTCATTCTCAGCATCACTGTCGATAAAAATAAATTTTCCAATTTAACACCCTAAATAATTAAGCTAAGTGTCAAAACCATTTTCATACATACTTTCCAAATTTTAATTAAAGAAAAAGATTTGTTTATTTAAAAACAACATTTCTACAATTACGAATCACATCACAGTAAACCAAATAATATAATACATTCGTCAATCGAATGTCAACATATGAAAACTAAAGTCACAATTCCAAACTGAATAAATCCATAGAACAATACTGGAAATAACTGAAATATAAATGTCCAATAACAATGGAAATAATGGAAAGGGCGACACGTGCCCAATAAATGAGAATGCTAGAAGTGGAGTCAATAAAAGAAGCCGTCTACGCAAGTGACCTGCAACTCCATCCTAAGCCGCAACGCGTTCCTGCCAAGAGATCCTAAGAAAGTCGCCCATGTGGCTAGGCACCTGTAATACATACATATATATACAAGAGAGAGAAAGAGAAAAAGAAACGGGTCAGAGCCCGAAAGTGTGTTTGATTTAGAATACGTTTAGCAAGTATTTAAATTGATACAGGCCAATGCAATAACATATTAATGCGACACTCTCTTGAGAAAATCTCACCTCTCTTCTAATGTGCACACCTATCGCACTAACCTTCCAATCGATTTGTCTTATCATTTTATCATATTAACCTTCCCAATAATTTATCTTACCTTAACTTACTCGCAAGATTTACAATACAATGATTCCATTTTAAAAGGGATGTTCCAATTAGTAACCAAAGTTCTCCATTTTAACTTTATAAAATCAATAAATTTTTCCAGTGACATATTATACTTTCTCAAAACAAGTATTTATAATTCGAGTCAACAACCATTGTCCTACTTATCCAAACACAGTAGGCAGTTTCAAATTTCAAAATCTCATATATATATTAACTACTCGCATAATATATATATAAATAACAGCACCCCACATAAAAATTATGGTGCGTGCATACTCTACTATCCAAAGCCCCATATCACTCATATTAAGGGGAATGCATTCGGAATCACTCTCGAATTGTATTAACAGACATACACAACAATATTGAGGCGGAGTATAGATTCCAAGTCTCTAAGAGGGTGGCACATGCCTGCGTCTCTTAGGATCGTCTGAACTATCACATCGATAGCCTGTACCAAGGATATCTATCTTCTAGGGTACAAGTCAATATCCCCCATAAAGGTTCCATCTAGATAAGACTTGTCCCAGCGCGGTAACCTCAGGGATAGCAAGCAGCGTGGGCATGATTTTCACAAGCATATAATATATGTACACACAATCATATAAATATACCACTTCATCATTTTAATATAGGTTCTTCTCGTCACCCCTAATTTCAACATTTATCCTAAATTTCACATTATTAGAATTACGTATAAGGTTTCATCTCTAACCTTAACTCGAAGGGTTTTCTCACTTATTACGTGACACTCGTGGACTCTATCCTCACAAATCTGAAATTCAGTAAGTGTCTTTATTTGGTTCCAACGTAACTCTCATACGCACCTCACCCTTTAAATTCATAAATTTACCAACCCTAAAGTAAATATCCCATAAATACCATTCTCGTTAAAGATTAAAGGTCCCAACATTTATTCATATACCCTACTGGTCCTCAATCTCTCCCAAATCATTTTATCAAGAATGCCCAAGAATTATATCACGACAATTTGAATTTAACTCATTTAAAGAGGGAAATAGGAGTCTGTCAGGAGGGGTCGATCGATCGAAGCTTGGGGATCGATCGATCGAACCTTCGATCGATCGATCGAACCTTCGATCGATCGATCGATCAAGCAGGTCTGCGAAAAATTCTGCAGAATGCAGTTACGGGTTTCATCACCAAAATTACACCAAATCCATATTTTCAAGTTCCAATCGTCCCAAAATTCTACTACTAACATTATAACAATATACCAGATGATTCTAACGTAAGGCATTTACATATTCATCATTTAAACATGGATTTTCAACCTAAAATTATATCCAATTATCAAGAACCCTAGAATTTTCTTAAATAGTTTTCTAACAAATCTTTTCACATAATTTATTTCTTATGATCATCAAAATTTCATGGTTTATTTCCTCTACATGGCAAGGGTTTCCAGAATCAACATATAAATCAATTCTACATGGATTCTCCTATCAAAAATTGGGTTTTCTTCCATAGTTTTCATCACAAATAAATCCTAAACTAATATGAAGATTGCACCAACGAAAATAGCAAGTTAAACACTTGCCTGGGATTTTTGGTATTCTGATTCACGGCTGATTTTGGTATGGCTGCGTTCCTCGTCTCGCGATCTACGCGGTGGTGGTGACGGCGGTGCAAACCGGTGACTTTTTGGCCTTGAATTGCCTTGGAGCTCTCTCCTCTCTTCTCCAATGGCCGTCACTTGATTTCTGGATATTCTAACCCTAAAAGGCTAACCTAAATGGCTGATATAGGTTGCTGAATTTCGTGGGTTTAATAACCCAATTATGTAAAATGACTAAAATGCCCTCCCGGGGTACTAATTAGGCCTAAAAATGCCCCGAGACCCAAACTACACCCCCGGGTACACTTTTATGACTATCTCGACCCTACCGGACGCGTTTGCGCACTCAAAACGACCATACGAGAAACCTATAAAATATTCACTTTTTATTTAACAAAATTAGTCCCGACGTGACACGAGCACGTTCCGACTTAAATTTCCGAAATCGTCATTTAATTCACTCGTGACATTCAATATAACCAATATAATATATTACTTTGCTCATTGGTAATATTCAACCAATTTCCCATAATTACTAACTCTCGTCACGTTAATAATTATAACATAATTAATTTCCGGATTTTTATTCAATAAATCATTCACATTAAATTTAATAAATCCCCAAATTAATATAGAATAAAAATACGGGGTATTACATACTTCCCCCCTAATAACGGAATTTCGTCCCGAAATTCGGAAAATAAGGCATACCTGGTAAAAACAACTCTGGATATCTCTCGTGCATATCTGTCTCACGCTCCCAAGTGGATTCCTCCACATTATGATGCTCCCACTGGACTCGCACAAGTGGAACTATTTTCGACCTCAATCTCCTCTCACTATAGTCTAGAATAGCCACTGGTCTCTCCTCGTAAGAGCTATCAGACTGTAAGTCTATATCATCTATCGCAATGTGAGTATGGGCCATATCATCCCGAAGATATCGTCTCAACGACGAGATGTGGAATACATCGTGGATGCGATGTAAATGTTCTGGCAATACCAACCTGTATGCAACCGGCCCAATCCTCTCGATGATGGGAAATGGTCCCACGTACCTCGGAGCCAACTTCCACTTCTTCTCGAACCTCATCACTCCCTTCATAGGAGATACACGCAATAACACTTGATCTCCCACATTAAACTCCCGGAAGAACCGTTTCGCATCGACGTAGCTCTTCTGCCTGTCCTGGGCTACTCGAATACGACTCCTGATTATCTCAATCCTCGCGGAGGTATCCTGAATCACTTCTAGTCCTAGCAACTTGTTGTCCCCCACCTCGAGCCAACAAGTTGGAGAACGATAAGGCCTGCCATACAAAGCCTCAAATGGAGCCATACCAATTGTAGACTGATAAGAGTTATTATAAGCAAACTCTACCAGTGGAAGATGTGGCTCCCAACCTCCTCCAAAATCGAGAACACACATGCGTAGCATATCCTCTAACATCTGATTAGTACGCTCTGTCTGTCCATCTGTCTGTGGGTGGTAAGCTGAACTCAACCTCAACTCAGTACCCATAGCCTCCTGAAAACTTTCCCAGAAACGTGACACAAAAATCTTGTCCCTATCTGACACAATATTCAGGGGCACCCCGTGTAATCTGACAATCTCAGCAATGAACAACTGAGCATACTGACCCGTAGTATAATCTGTCCGCACCGACAGAAAATGAGCCACCTTGGTCAAACGGTCTACAATTACCCAGATAGAATCGTGGCCCCGCTGTGATGTAGGCAACCCTGTAATAAAATCCATGGAAATACTCTCCCACTTCCACGCGGGTACTTCCAATGGCTGAAGCAATCCTGACGATTTCTGATGGTCCACCTTTACCAGCTGGCAGGTAGAACACTTGGACACGAACTCGGCGATGTCCTTCTTCATCCCACTCCACCAGTATTGTCGCCTCATATCCTGGTACATCTTATCACCTCTCGGATGTACTGCAAATCGGGACCCATGAGAATGAGTCATCACTGCATGACGTAATTCTGCTCCTTCTGGAACCACCAATCTCCCATTAAACCGCAAACCTCCATCAGTATTAACAGAATAGGACTCAGCACCCTCGGCTAGAAGTCGCACAATCTGCTCCTGGCAAAACGGGTCTGTGGTCTGTGCCTGTATCACCCTCGTAACAATCTCGGGTGTGACTGACATCACGGATATGAAAGAACGGGCCACTGCGTCCTGGTGACCCAACTCCTTCCACTTTGCTTTCCAGACATCCGCTACATTGTCTACCGGTCTACGGCTCAACGCATCAGCAAATACGTTAGCCTTCCCCGGGTGATACTGTATATCGAATTGGTAGTCCTTCACAAACTCTAACCACCTGCGTTGACGCATATTCAGCTCTTGCTGAGTGATCAGGTACTGCAGTGACTTGTGGTCTGTGAACAAGCGGAATTTCTCCCCCAATAAATAGTGCCTCCATATTCTCAATGCAAAGATGACCGCTGCTAACTCCAGGTCGTGGGTGGGGTAATTCTTCTCATGCGGCTTAAGCTTGTGAGAATCAAAATCTATAGCCTTCTCTTCCTGCTGAAGTACTCCCCCAAGTCCCCGTAAGGACGCATCGGTGTAAACCAGGTACTCTACACCCGGCTTCGGTAATGCAAGGACTGGCGCTGAAGTAAGCTTGTCTTTCAGCTCGTCGAAAGCCAACTGACAAGCGTCATCCCAAACATATGGTACCCCCTTGCGAGTCAGATTCGTCAATGGGCCCGCTATTTTGGAGAATCCCCGAATGAATCTCCTGTAGTATCCGGCTAATCCCAAGAAACTACGCACTTCCGTCGGTGTCGTGGGTTGTCCCCACTCCCTCACCGCTGACACTTTGTTTGGGTCAACTGCAATCCCCTGCTCAGAAATAACATGGCCCAAGAACTGTACCTCTCGCAACCAGAATCCACACTTCTCTTACTTAGCATACAACTGATGCTCTCGTAGAGTCTGAAGAACCTGCCTCAAGTGTTCGGCATGCTCCTCCTCGGAGTGTGAATATATCAAGATGTCATCTATGAAGACGATGACAAACTGATCCAAGAACTCTCTGAATACTCGGTTCATCAAATCCATGAAAATGACTGGGGCATTTGTGAGTCCGAACGGCATCACCCTGAACTCATAGGACCCATATCTCGACAAGAAGGCAGTCTTTGAAACATCCTGCTCTCTAATACGTAACTGATGGTACCCCGACCTCAGATCTATCTTCGAAAAGAAGGTTGCTCCCCTCAGCTGGTCAAATAGATCATCAATTCGAGGTAACGTATATTTATTCCGTATCGTGACCTTGTTCAATTCCCGGTAGTCCACACACAATCTCAGTGAACCATCTCTATTCTTCACAAACAAGACTGGAGCGCCCCAAGGTGAGGTACTCCTACGAATGAAGCCCTGACCTAATAGCTACTCTATCTGATCTCGTAGCTCTCGCATCTCTGTCGGAGCCATACGGTACGGTGCGCGTGCTATAGGTCTCGTATCTGGCAATAAATCTATAACAAAGTTTATCTCTCGACTGGGGGGTAGGCCTGGTATCTCCTGAAACACATCGGAATACTCCCTGACAACAGGGATCGAATCTAAGGGAATCACAACCTCCTTAGAGGTATCCTCCTCTATGTAATACAAATGAGCGGTCGAACCTCCCTCTGGGCGAGGCATCGCCACTATAAACATCTCTTGCCCCGGAATGGCAAAAAATAATGCTCCCACCGAAGCAATCAATCATGGCTCTATAAGCTGCGAGCCAATCCATACCAATAATCACATCATGCTCGTGCATATCTAAGACTAACATGTCTGCAGGTAATACCAAGCTACCAATCTCTACCCCTACTCCCCGGCATATAAAAAAAATAAGTGACCCACTCCCCAGTGGTGAGTCGACACACGTCATGGTGATCTCTGTTGTGGCTAACAACCCTAAGGACTTCACAAAATGCGTAGCTATAAAACAATGCGTTGCCCCCGTATCAAACAAAACCCGACCCATAGTACCATGGATAGGAAACATACCCTCAATCGCGGGTGGTGCCTGTGGAGCTGCTGCCTGGTGGACGTTATAGACACGTCCATACTGTAATTGCCCCTGCTGTATTGGAGCTGCTGGGATGGCTGGTAGGGCTGGCACCTGGGCTGGAGCTGGGAGGGCAGGTGGAAAAAGTGGTCTCTGCGGCTCATTACGGGCTCCCTGCTGCTGTGGGGCCCTATCGCCCTCTGGGCAATCCTGGCGCCTATGGTCGTGTTTACCGCACCCAAAGCATCGGACTTTGAAGTTACCTCCCCTTTGACCCTACTGTCCATGGCCCTACTGGCCGTTACCTCCACGCCACTGGCCCTGTTGGCCCTTATGTGCACGCTGTTGGCCTTGCTGGCCCTGCTGCTGTCTCTGTGGTCGGTGTTGGCCCTGTTGGCCCTGCTGATTAGGCTGGCCCTGATGGCCCTTCCTGAAACCCCCGAACCCCTACCTAGAATCACCTGAACGGAATTGCTTAGCAGGGTCCCCCTGATGGGAACTCTGCTCATGCTGACGAGTCTGTCCATGAGATGGTGCCCCACTGGCACTATTACCCCCGGTCCTTCCCTGCTGGCTGGACTCTCCTGCTCTCTTGCTTCCCTGCAGATGGAAGCGGTGATCCTGGCAATGTAGTAACGCTGCATTGAGTACATTAGTGAAAGTACTCAGGGATAGATTCCCAAAAAGGTGCTGACGGATCCTCCAAGCTAACCTGTCGACAAACAGCATAATTTTCTTTCTCTCAGTAGGTGCCTCATCTGGCACAATGGTGAGAAGTCTCGTGAACTCCTCCTCATACTCCGCTACAGTAAGGTTCTCCTGCTTCAGATTTAGTAATTTTTGCCTCATCTCAGTCTGTACTGCGGGTGGAAAATACTTACAGTCGAACCGCTCCCAGAATAACTGAATAGGGATCGTGTCCCTCTCCTCCAAAGTGCTAGTGGACTCCCACCACTGCAATGCGGCTCCCACCAGCTTAAAGGAAGCCAGTAACTGCTTTTTCACATCAGTACACTCATACATATGGAGATGCCGCTGGATGTCCTTCTTCCATTGGCTAACTGTAACAATATCGGAGCTACCAGAAAACTCAGGGGGATGCGCTTTCTGAAAAGCATCCCGAACCCGCTCCCATGCAGATGGAAGCTGTGCTGGTACTGGCGCCACTGCCTGAACCTGGGGTGGAGCCTGCTGAATCACCGCTATTGCGGCATTCACCGCCTGAGCAACAATGGCGGCTACTTCGTTTGCATTAATTGTGCCTGGTGCCGGAGCTGCTGGCTGCTCGGCTTGGGCACGCCTATCTTTCGGAGCATGTCTCGGAGGCATCTGAAACGTGAACAAGTTTATTATTCTACAGTTATCATCAAATCTCAAATAGCTGAAGACTTAAACGTAAAAGCAAGAATACAACAATCCAAAAAATAGGGTTCTATAGCAATAACGTTTAGGTGAAAGCGAAATAAGCCGTACAGATCCTATGGACACAAGAACCTGATGCTCTGATACCACCTGTGACACCCCGCCTAATTAAATACCGGGCGATCACTCCTTTATTAAATTAAATCAAGGTGAACAGTTGGTTCATTCTCAGCATCACTGTCGATAAAAATAAATTTTCCAATTTAACACCCTAAATAATTAAGCTAAGTGTCAAAACCATTTTCATACATACTTTCCAAATTTTAATTAAAGAAAAAGATTTGTTTATTTAAAAAAAACATTTCTACAATTACGAATCACATCACAGTAAACCAAATAATATAATACATTCGTCAATCGAATGCCAACATATGAAAACTAAAGTCACAATTCCAAACTGAATAAATCCATAGAACAATACTGGAAATAACTGAAATATAAATGTCCAATAACAATGGAAATAATGGAAAGGGCGACACGTGCCCAATAAATGAGAATGCTAGTGACCTGCAACTCCCACCTAAGCTGCAGCGCGTTCCTGCCAAGAGATCCTTAGCAAGTTGCCCCTGTGGCTGGGCACCTGTAATTCATACATATATATACAAGAGAGAGAAAGAGAAAAAGAAACGGGTCAGAGCCCGAAAGTGTGTTTGATTTAGAATACGTTTAGCAAGTATTTAAATTGATACAGGCCAATGTAATAACATATTAATGCGACACTCTCTTGAGAAAATCTCACCTCTCTTCTAATGTGCACACTTATCGCACTAACCTTCCAATCAATTTGTCTTATCATTTTATCATATTAACCTTCCCAATAATTTATCTTACCTTAACTTACTCGTAAGATTTACAATACAATGATTCCATTTTAAAAGGGATGTTCCAATTAGTAACCAAAGTTCTCCATTTTAACTTTATAAAATCAATAAATTTTTCCAGTGACATATTATACTTTCTCAAAACAAGTATTTATAATTCGAGTCAACAACCATTGTCCTACTTATCCAAACACAGTAGGCAGTTTCAAATTTCAAAATCTCATATATATATTAACTACTCGCATAATATATATAAATAACAGCATCCCACATAAAAACTATGGTGCGTGCATACTCTACTATCCAAAGCCCCATATCACTCATATTAAGGGGAATACATTCGGAATCACTCTCGAATTGTATTAACAGACATACACAACAATATTGAGGCGAAGTATAGATTCCAAGTCTCTAAGAGGGTGGCACATGCCTGCGTCTCTTAGGACCGTCTGAACTATCACATCGATAGCCTGTACCAAGGATATCTATCTTCTAGGGTACAAGTCAATATCCCCCATAAAGGTCCCATCTAGGTAAGACTTGTCCCAGCTCGGTAACCTCAGGGATAGCAAGCAGCGTGGGCATGATTTTCACAAGCATATAATATATGTACACACAATCATATAAATATACCACTTCATCATTTTAATATAGGTTCTTCTCGTCACCCCTAATTTCAACATTTATCCTAAATTTCACATTATTAGAATTACGTATAAGGTTTCATCTCTAACCTTAACTCGAAGGGTTTTCTCACTTATTACGTGACACTCGTGGACTCTATCCTCACAAATCTGAAATTCAGTAAGTGTCTTTATTTGGTTCCAACGTAACTCTCATACGCACCTCACCCTTTAAATTCATAGATTTACCAACCCTAAAGTAAATATCCCATAAATACCATTCTCGTTAAAGATTAAAGGTCCCAACATTTATTCATATACCCTACTGGTCCTCAATGTCTCCCAAATCATTTTATCAAGAATGCCCAAGAATTATATCACGACAATTTGAATTTAACTCATTTAAAGAGGGAAATAGGAGTCTGTCAGGAGGGGTCGATCGATCGAAGCTTGGGACTCGATCGATAGAACCTTCGATCGATCGAAGCTCTAGGCTCGATCGATCGATCAAGCAGGTCTGCGAAAAATTCTGCAGAATGCAGTTACGGGTTTCATCACCAAAATTACACCAAATCCATATTTTCAAGTTCCAATCGTCCCAAAATTCTACTACTAACATTATAACAATATACCAGATGATTCTAACGTAAGGCATGTACATATTCATCATTTAAACATGGATTTTCAACCTAAAATTATATCCAATTATCAAGAACCCTAGAATTTTCTTAAACAGTTTTCTAACAAATCTTTCCCCATAATTTCTTTCTTATGATCATAAAAATTTCGTGGTTTATTTCCTCTACATGGCAAGGGTTTCCAGAATCAACATATAAATCAATTCTACATGGATTCTCCTATCAAAAATTGGGTTTTCTTCCATAGTTTTCATCACAAATCAATCCTAAACTAATATGAGGATTGCACCAACGAAAATAGAAAGTTAAACACTTGCCTGGGATTTTTGGTATTCTGATTCACGGCTGATTTTGGTATGGCTGTGTTCCTCGTCTCGCGATCTACGCGGTGGTGGTGGCGGCGGTGCAAACCGGTGACTTTTTGGCCTTGAATCTCCTTGGAGCTCTCTCCTCTCTTGTCTAATGGCCGTCAATTGATTTCTGGATATTCTAACCCTAAAAGGCTAACCTAAATGGCTAATATAGATTGCTGAATTTTGTGGGTTTAATTACCCAATTATGTAAAATGACTAAAATGACCTCCCGGGGTAATAATTAGGCCTAAAAATGCCCCGAGACCCAAACTACACCCCTGGGTACACTTTTATGACTATCTCGACCCTACCGGACGCGTTGGCGCACTCAAAATGACCATACGGGCAACCTATAAAATAATCTCTTTTTATTTAACAAAATTAGTCCCGACGTGACACGAGCACGTTCCGACTTAAATTTCCGAAATCGTCATTTAATTCACTCATGACATTCAATATAACCAATATAATATATTACTTTGCTCATTAGTAATATTCAACCAATTTCCCATAATTACTAACTCTCGTCACGTTAATAATTATAACATAATTAATTTCCGGATTTTTATTCAATAAATCATTCACATTAAATTTAATAAATCCCCAAATTAATATAGCATAAAAATAGGGGGTATTACAACCGCCTCCTTCATCCAATTGGATTTAGTGAGGGCAAGATTGGAAGATCGCTGAGCATCATTAGGAGTCTTCAGACTGGCCTCCAGCTCGACACTCTTCCCCTTCAGCTCAGCATTCTGCTTCTCCAAATTAGCATTCCTCTTCACCAGCTCATTGCGGGTGCGATAGAGGACGGCAAAGTCGGTAACGAACTGCAAAGAAAAAAAAATATTAGCAAGGGAATCATAGAGCAAAGTATTATAAGAATAGAGAAGTGAGAGTAAACTTACTAAAGCTAGCCTCTGACTCTCTTTTAGAGCTAACTGGTCGGCCCCCATCGCCTTCTGATGATAAGTTGGAAGAACTGCTCTTTTGAGCAACGCAGGAGCCCATTGAGGAGAAAGGGCTACAAAGGCCCCTTCGGGCAAGGCGGACACCGGCACCAGAGCCTGCCCTGCCTTTGTCCTAATCTCCTCTCTTCTCCTTTCTTCTTCCTTCTCCTTCCACTCCTTCTCAGCTCTTCTCCTCTCCTCCACTTTCTTTCTCTCCTCTACCCTCGTCCTCTCTTGCTCCTTTCTCTCCCTCTCTCTCAACTTCTCTTACTCTCTCTTCTTTTTCTCCTGCTCACGAGCAGTAGGCTGAGAACCAGTTACAATCTCTTTGCTGCCAGATTTTTACTTCTTCGATCGGCGGGAGAGAAGCACATTATCATCGTCATCATCACAAATCAGATTCTTCCTGGGAGGAGCCTTATCTTCCTCGCTGGAACTACTCGATTCACTCAAAGAAGCTTGAGCCTCTAAAACTTCTTTCGAGCTGGAAGATTCCTCGCCACCAAAGCTATCAACACCTCCCTTTTTAGCACCCTCGCTCTCCTCACCAGAGCTGCTTTCTTCCTCGTCTAATTGGATAGGGTCGGCAATAACCTCTTTAGAAATGTCTAGCTCAGGGATGCTATCCACAGGTCGCGCAATAAAGCTGGACCCAACGTTCTTGTACTCCAAGAGAAAAGCCGTTGATCGAGGATGTTCACCGTCAGCAAAGAGTTCACTGATATTCCAGACTTTGACAAACTCAGCAGCTCGAACCTCACTGAGAGCAGGTCCAAGTTCTTTGTTCTCGCTGAAAAGAAAGAAAGAAGAATATCAGAGAAATCATAAATTAATAAGAAGATCGATGAGCAGAGCAAAAACTAAGCCTACCTATGAACTCCTCCCCATAAAAGGGGACCATGAACCTGTCAGACCTTGACCCCTCAGTATGGGAAGGAAACTTCCAATTTCTAGCAAGAAAACCCTCTTGGCAGTAATCCTTGTTAGAATCAGGTAGATTTACTACCAATACCCTATCAGGACTCCTGGACTTGAGGTAAAGAAGACCATAACTTATTCGCAAGAAAGAATAACAAAAATAGACCTCAGCAATCCCTAGATTGGTGCCATAGAGTTGATTTATTCTATGGACACCATTAACAATCTTCCAGACATTTGGCGAACACTGTGCAGGGACAATATTGAAATAACCAAAGAAATGCAAAAATAAATTGCTTGGGGGGGAAGTAAGACCCCCTTGGGATAATAGGAGAACATGAATCCAGTGAGCATCCTCAATCTCTCTAACATTATGAGAGACAGGGGCACACTTAATATCTACCCAATCTGGGATGTTATAAAACTTCCTAGATTCAGGTATTGCTCTATTTCTTATTCATTCACAAACCCTAATTACAGATGCGAAGAAATGTCAACAGAAAAAACAAAGAGAAAGAGCAAGAGGAACTTACTAAGTGAAAAATTAGTTTGGGACGATGCAAAGTCACAAGCAAAGATGATGAAGAATAGTGAAATTGGAAGACAAAGACCTGAGAATGAAAAGCGCAACAGCGGGAGCTTGGAGAAGGTCAGAAATATGGAAAAACCTTAAGCGTCAACAAGAAAACACTTCTCCGAAGGATTTTTAAACGTTTCTAATCATAGAGCATAGGAAACGAAACGGCCTGCCGCCTAAATTAGTTCAGAGGAGGCGCTTCAATCTTGGAAAGTGTTGCACAATTTACAAAAATGCCATTATGACAAATCAATTAAAATTATTGAGCCCGAATTGTGGCCCAATAACTTTAGGGGCAATTATGGGTACCTCGATTTCTCATTCTGGCCCAAGACGAGTAGCCTAATAAAAACGTCCCAAAGTCTGGGAGCCTCGCATCCCAATCAATTCAGTTACGACTCAGTCAAGTTCCTAGAATCTCGTATGCAGATATTCTAGGGGTTATGGATTGACGTGGGGGAGTCCAACACCCCCACTCCCCTAGAACAAACATGTATAGAGCAAACCCTAAGCCTGGGGCAAAGGGCATGTATTATTTTTCCTGTAAGACACTCCCCGAAGTATAGAGAAATAATATTGAGAGCACCACCGTGGACATAGGCATTCTTGCTGAACCACGTAAAATATTGTGTTGTGTTGTGTAATTGTCATTCCTTACCTTCTTTAGTTGTTCTGGTGATTGTCTTTTCTTGATAATTTTTGCTGAATGCAATTGTCACCACAGAAGTTATAACTCGTTCAAACAAATTGGGCTTTTTGTTCGAAACAGGGTTCAAACAAACATCCAACGATGCCACGCTATTGCAATTTGTTAGAATCTCATTCGAACTTGGTTCAAAAGAGAATGCAATCTCATTCTAACAGAGCATTATTACTAATAATCAAGTGGAAAAAATTCTACAACCATGGTCATCAAGAAGGAGATTTTAAATTTCTCTATTATCGTGTACATGATCATTCTATTTTTTTTTTCAAATTCTACACGTATTTGGATTTCAAATTAAATTTATTCAAGTTGGCATCAAGATAACCCAAATTCCATCAATCACATCAAATAATAAAATTTTGGGATTTACATATTTGAAGTGGGCATGAACAATTGTATAATTTAGGCTTTACATGGGAATTATAATTTTATTTAAAAATTCATAAAATAATAGGTAAAATTAATACAAAATTCTAAAAAAAATCATAACTTGATCAAATTATCATTTAAATATTTTTATACACATGAGTTGCCAATTTCTTTTTATACAATAATAGCAACAACTTCATTATCTCTAATTCATTTTAATTATTAAAATTAGGTTACGATAGAAATTTATATTTAGATGCATAAAGGGAGAGGAGTGGAATGTTAACTTGACTCTTTAAAACATTCCATACAAAATGAATATAAGAGAGTTGTAGGTGAAGTATTGTAGAGAAAAATCCTCCCTGAAAATTGTTAAAAAGATCCTCCAATTGCTCCCAACATTAATATAAATGTTGCCCCAGAAAGTATCCCAGAAAATTATAATTGTTGTTAGGAATTGTATGGAATATTTTTAGGGTTGAAATAGTGTAGTTTGTTTGGGATTTGGATTAGATTGTTTGGTTAAGATGTTATTGCAAATGATAGAGGCAGTAGAGCTTTTCATACACATTTGTACAAAATGGATGGCGCTTCTCTTTTAAGAACGAAGAAAAGTCACCTCAATTTTTAATAATAAAAATGCCCTATTATATATATATATATATATATATATATATATATATATATAATTTTTTTAAAGAATCCTTTCTCTTTCTTTCTTTAATTCTTTTTCTTAATCAAAATTAATCCTAAAGCTCTCCCCCAAGCAATCTCTTAATTAGTTTCTTACACTAATCTTAAACCAACTATTACCCTTTACTCTTCATTTAGTTTCCATAATTATAAATTAACTCTTACTTCAAGGTAATTAAAAAAAAGCATGCATACTTTATTAATTAATCAAATAAATTCTAAAGATCATCAAATAAAATTTCATAAATTATAGTAACTTCCATAATTTAAATCTATTTACATACTAACTCAACTTAACATATGAAATTTTATTTTCGTTACTTAAATCATATAAAGTTCAATTCCCAATTAAATAACTTATATTAAAATTCTCCCAGTTTCAATATTAAATTATTTAATAAATTTCACAAAGTTGTGGGGTATTACAACCTTCCCCTAACAAAAAACAGAATTCTATACTCGGAATTCAAAATTTAAAATTATACCGAACTCAAACTAGATCTGGATATTGTTGCCTCATCAAATTCTAGCGCTTTTAAGTGGAATTTGAAAGAGAAAGTTTTTATAATTTCTCATCACCTATTTTAGTTTGGCATGTTTGTTACATATTTATCATCATGTATTTCTCAATATCTTCAAAGTTAAGACAAGTTAGTACCGAGCAACAATCGAAGATCGACTTGGTTGAAATTTTTGCTACAATCATCAAGAAGGTATATGGTTTTGATATATACATAAACATTTCATTCATGGATTGTTTATAACTTGTTAAAGGCATGTTTTTAAAATTATTTCTTTTATTTTTGCAGTTGTTTGAACGACTTTAAGATTTTGTTCGAATGAGAATGACAGTTCGTTCAAATGAACACCAAACAAACATCAGACGGGCATATTCTGTTTACAGAACCTAATTCATCAAAGCACATTTGAAGCTCGTTCAAATAAGTTTGGCTCTTGGTTCGAAAGAGATTTGCCTTGGTTCGAACGAGATGGTCTTTTTCTTCGAACGAAGTCCAATTTTTGTTCGAACACCTTTTCTCAAAATTTATCCCATCTCGAAATTTTTGTTTTCTACAAAATGTTGTCTTGGGATCGGTTTTTCTCAGGACTCTTGGCAAGATTTATTTTTCTATGCATATCCAAAAGGTCTCCAAACCCCAGTTTGTTTAAAACTCACCTATTTTCCAAATCAAATCCCTTAAATGATTTGTTGAGCTTTTTCAAACCCTAGCATAACATCATACATTTTCAAACCCATGTAAAGTTGATTCTCTTCTACTCACGTTATGGAGTTAAATATCTACAACTGAAGAAGATAGGAATATTTTATTCTTGAGATTGATCGGTGGATAACGATGGAAGAGTATCATGATGTGGGATGGTATTGTTTGTTAGGTTATGGGATTTTTCCACATTTTATGTCTTTTGTTTGCTAGGTTATGGTTTGTTTTTATTTAGATTTAAATATCTTGCATGTTCACATAATTAAACAAGATAATATTTGTACTAAATTGAATTTGGTGTGTTTGACTTACTTTATGAATTATATATATAACCAGACCACTCTATCACTTTTTCAGAATCATCCTCATTATGGTGGTTCCACTATTACCATACTAACAGCTTCTCTTTGGAACGTAATTTCTGAATACGTCTATTGAAGAACCGTGTTGGTTGTTCTCTATACGAAGCATCAGAGTCTAGCTCGATCTCAACCAAATCGATAAGCTGATTGGCTCCGTAGGATATAAGAATCTACGCAATAAGAAAATGTGAAACACCTTATACACCCGATCTTGGTGATTCGAGAGTGCCAAACAATATGATACTTTTACCACTTTCTACCCGATAAAAAATGACCCAAATGAACATGGATTTAACTTTCCTTTCTACTCAAACTGTATCACCCCCTTTCTCCGGGGATACGTGAAGTAATACCTGCTACCCTATTTGGCACAATATAACTTTCCCATTTTTATCCAAATAACTCTTTTATCTATCTTGAGCGACCTTAATCAACTCTCTAAATAACTCTATCTCTCTTGATCGTCTCTTGGACAAAATTCGAACCTAATTGCCATCCCTCTCCTAGGTCCAACAAATATATCGATGATCGACATGGTCTCCCATAAAGTTCCTAATATGGTGCCATGGAAATGGGCTTCTGATAACTACTATTATACGCAAACTCCACCAGATGTAAATACATCTCCCAACTGGCATTAAACTCAATAATATAGGCATGTACCATGTCTTGTAAATTTTTATTGACCACCTATGTCTTTCCATATATTTATGGATGGTATGTCGTAGTAAGATGCAGTTGAGTCCCCTTAGCCTATTGGAAACTCTCCCAAAATTATGCAAAAAAATTAGGACCCCGATTCGATATAATCGATAGCAAAACTCATGCAAACGAAAAATATCAACAACATATAAATGCATTAGCTGCTCAGTCAAGTAATCGATACATACATTTAAAACCCGTGCCACCTTTGTGAGGCGATCAACAATCACCCAAATGGGATCATACTGGCGAGGCATCAAAGGTAGATCCTTAATGAAATTCATAAAGATGTTATTCCATTTCAACTCAGGAATAGGATAAAGCATACTAGACAACTTCAAATGGTCCACCTTCATTATTGGACAAGTGAAGCGTCTAGATGTAAACTATGCAATATCTTTCTTCATACCAGTCCACCAATACTTTCGTTTCATATTTGGTGAATTTTATCCCCACCAGGAGGCACCGCAACATGTAAACCTTTCTTCTCCACCATAACAACTTATCTCAAATCCTCATCTGAAGGTACCACCAATATACCCTTATATCATAACCCACCATCGGATCCCATTAAAAAAGGGATGCATATAGCGAGAATCTTTATCACTTTCTCCTTACGTATCGTGTCTTAAGAATTCCCTCTGATCACCCATATCACTAACTCGGGAGTAATTATGGGTCTACCTATAAAGACCCTAGTGAATTCACCAATCATCTCTACTGATCCCACTCAGTTGTCTGAACGACTGATAGACTACCATTGGGTCAACGCCTCAACGCATTTTCCACCACGTTAACCTTCCATGGGTGGTCGTGGATCGTGAACTGGTAATATTTAATGAATTTAAACCATATCTGATGGCTCATATTGAGATCATGCTATGTAAAAAGGTATTGTAGACTTTTGTTATCACTGAAGAGTTATGCCTCCATCCATGTAAAAAATATACAATAGCCGCTAACTCTAAGTCATGAGTCGGGTAATAAACCTTGTGTGTCTTAAACTTCCGAGATGCATAAGATAACGGACTATCCCCTTGAATCAATACCCAACCTAGTCCCTATAGAGAAGTATCAGTGTCAACTCCACTCCTAAGTAAGGTAAGAACTGGCACAAAACTCAACTCAAGCTGACACTTCTCACTCCAAAAGAATGATAACCCCTTTTTAATCAACTCGGTAAGTGCCCCATCTATTATAGCGAGCATGAATCTTCTATAATAACTGACCAAACATAAAAAGTTGTAAACTTCGATAGGTGTCATGGACTATCCCCAATCCAACACGACTAAAACCTTACTCGGGTCCACTGAAAGTCCTTTCTCTGACACAACATGCCCTTTCTCTGACATAACATGCCCCCAAAACTTTACTTCAAGATTTTAAAACTTGAACTTTAAGAACTTTGTATAAAACTTATTTTCCCTTAGCGTCTACAATGCAAACTTGAAATGTCGGTCATGCTCCTAATTTACCCATGAGTATATTATAATATCACTAATGAAGACTGTGATGAACTGGTATAGATACGACTGGAACACCCGATTCATTAAGTTCATGAATACTTCTGGGGCATTTGTAAAATTAAATGATATCAATCTGAACTCATAAGACCCATATTGAGTCAATAAAGTTGTCTTGGGCATATCTTCACTTGTACACTTAGCTAGTGGTAAATAGATCGCAAAATAATCTTTGAAAAGAAAGAAGCGTCCTCAAAATGATCGAAAAGATTATCAATCCTCTGTACTGGGTACTTAAGAAACTGCTTAATTTGAACCCTGACCTCTTTCATATCCATAGGGGACACATGATATGTTGCAATAGCTATCGGCTTCATTCCCGACACTAAGCCTATTACATTATCAATCTCTTGACTGGGGTAAAACTAGAATCTTATTAAATACATCGGTGAACACCTGAACTACTGGAACCATATCCAAGGATACCGTGGTCTCCTTATGGGTATCCTCAATAAAAGTACAAGTGGGTAGTAGATCCACCCTCACGTCTAGGCATAATGGCCAAATACATCTCCTGACATGGTATAAAAAATAGAATGGCTCCACAAATGGAATCTATACGTGCCCGATATGTACATAAACAATCCATCCCCAAAATAACATCACATGTGTGAGTATTTAAAAGCAAAAAATTGGCTACAAATTATAGCCTACCAATATCAAAGCCTACCCAATTACAAGTCTCATAATATCAATGAATACACCTCATGAAGTAAGTATGTATAATATCCTAGTGTAAGGAGTCATAATCATCCCTGCTAAACCCATGAAGTTTCGTCCAATAAAAGAGTGTGTAGAACCCGTATTGAATAAAACCCTAGCTAAAGTACCATGGACATAGACCATACCATTGACTGGCCGAATAAGTTCATGATCATCTTCGGGTCCCACCTGATTGACATTGCCATACTACAACTTAGGTTAAGGTACTGCGACTGGTGTAGGAAGTGTTACGGGTGCCTTCAACCTCGGACCCAGGAGAACTATCACTTATTATCGCCTCGGTTGTTACAGATGGTAATTGGGGCTAAACCATTGCTGCCACTGGTAGAAATGGTCATGTCTATACTAGACTTATTATCCCTGTACAACCTGGACCTACTGGCTCTTCCCATACTAGAGTTGTCGGCCTGGCTTGTCCCCATTTGGGAAGTCCTTCTTCATATTGCCAAACCCCTTGCACTCAAAATACACTAGTTAGGATTTTCTCTAGGAGGTGTCACCTTGACTACCCTGTATCTTTTAACCTTGTTCACTCTGTTGGGGCATTTATTGAATGGAATGAAATGACCCTTGGCATTACGGACCTGACCTCTCTTCCGATCGCTGTTGGATCCTCCCTTTGTTTTGGGCCCACCTGCTTGCCCCTTTTCAAACTTTTTATTATACTCAGTACACTTTTTTTATATCCTATACGTGGCATCCACCTTTTGTATATATGTATATTATGTCGGGTTCGCCATTAAAATTGGTCGTATAGGGTAGATGAAACCCTCTATAAAACAATTGATGTGCTTCTTCTTCTTTTTTAGTATTCACTCCCTACAGAGTAATTAAAGCCAAACTTATAGCTTTTTCCTATACTCTAAGATATTACAAGTTTCCATGTTGGAGTAGAAGAAACTGTCTCCTTCTCTGAATGAATCAACTTGGGGAAGTAATTATCGTTAGACATAGTCATAATCTTGGAATGAACTTCACGAAATGTATCATTAGTTATGTACTAATAGTCTCACTACTAATATCTCCTACCTCTCGAGCGAACTAAACACCATGCATGGGATGTCTCACGAATGAGATCCAAATATGGAACCATGTTGATATAGTTCAATCTATTTAGGATATTATTTAGGATAACAGACACTAGACTCCCTAAAGACCGTACCTATAATGAGCATGGCAAAACAATGTATGTATCAAAGAACACAACATAAAAAAACTAGGATGTACCTATGGAACATACAATGCCTAGGACCATGCTCTGCTACCAATCGTGACACCCCATAATTTTTTATAATTAGGTTGATCAATTCTACTTATTAAATACTACAGTTTGTCAAAACAATTTAAATATCATCCTTATCATGAGTGAATCCAAGCAATATAGACACTAAGAGTGGGATAAGAAAATCCCACAAGATAACAACTGATAGTAAATACATCACCATCATCTACTATATAGAAATAAACCATAACTCGTCAATACATAACATATGAGTTACATCACAAGTATAAACTTCCACAAGCTAATCCAACTCAATAATTAAA
This sequence comes from Sambucus nigra, assembly GCA_949130495.1. Taxonomy (NCBI): domain Eukaryota; kingdom Viridiplantae; phylum Streptophyta; class Magnoliopsida; order Dipsacales; family Adoxaceae; genus Sambucus; species Sambucus nigra. The sequence goes on along the minus strand of OX422215.1, from coordinate 655,155,711 downwards.
GGAGTACATGCTAGAATTGAAGTCATTATCCTCATATTTCTCAGTAAATAAACTAAATAAATAAGATGGTAACTACATCCTGATAGTGGTGACGATACTGTAACCTCGATACAAAAGGAATTGGTAAGCTAAGACAAATAATCACGAGAACCTGAAAGGGGGGATGGTCAGGTCGTCCCAAGCTAACATAACTATGTCACCCAGTGATAGTTATGCAAGTAAAAGTTTATAAATTTTATAACTCGCATCGTATAGCATGCCTTACAAAAATAGCCAATTTAATTTTCACATCTAAATAAAGTATTATTTAAGACAATACATTTATTTAGCCCCCAAGCTCCCTAGGTGTAACTAGAGTCCCACCATGCATCTGAAATAAAATAGACTACAACAATATAGATAAATCCCCATCCCAAATCAAATATGTTGAGGCAAAAGTTATATTCTTACACAAACACAATGAATTTATAATTGTGATGCCAATCAAGTGAAGGAGATGAGAGTAGATAGAAAGAAAAAATATGTGTGGTTCAGTCGGGCTCGGCCTACGTCCAATCGGTGAAGGGGTGAGGGGGTTCTTCTAATAACTTTTTTGTGGAATGGAGGAACACATAAGGTTACAAAGAAATTAAGCTTGCCATTATTCCATGCTACAAGAGGATTTATATACTTAGCCATTTTTTTAGTGTCAGACTGTTGATATTCTGAATACTCAAAATAAAGGAGTTAGTATATTACCAATGTCAAATGTGAATACCTAAATATTAAATTTAATTTATCGGACAAATTGCTTAATATTCTCCTAGTTTGATAGTGATCTTTTTCCTTTGATTTTCAAAAACGATATAATTCCACTTCAATAAAAAAAACATAATGACATACATTTATATTACAATTATGTAAAATGATATCAATAATTTTATTATAAGCAATTATTTAGGACACTACTTTCGTGTTTATATAGAGCTTAAGGTCAAAGCTCGGTTCCTCATGTAAAGAATCAACCCAGAACACATTGTTTGAAATAAAGTCATTCACAAGCAAAACCCAATGATACTTACATTATGAAGAATTATTGGAGATTAGAAATATATTACATACACACATTAATTATGCTAAAAAACTTTTACATATCTACCAAACTTACCCGGTATTGATTGGAATAACAAATATTTGTTTGTCTGATGCCTTTTGTAGAGTTTCTGTTATAAATTGATGTCCAGTGTTTTTGAAAATGCGTCCCAAATAGAGAGGGGATTTACCAATCTAATAAGTTCAAAACTCCTTCCAAATTTTTCATATAGTCATCTATACATAAACCAAATGCACGTGAGTTAGAAGAGAATTTATGTATGCAAAAATGCAAACTCCATCTAACCTCATGTATACATTCATGAATTAATAAAATATGGTAAAACTTATATCTAACATCATGTATACGATAATGCAAACTCCATCTAGTTCTTGCAAATTACAAAGCCGTGTTAATTCATATTTTGGAATATAGATGGTCACAATATCATGATTGAAAAAGCCACTGGAATCTTCACCGCATCCATCGTCATGATGTTATTGAGCATAATAGCAAATGCAATAATTATGCCAGCTTTTCCACCGGAATCTTTCTTTTTTTCCTTACTTTTTACCTAATCAAGAATGTCAAAATACAAAAGGTCAAATTACAATTATACTCACATTAAATAGTCAAAGTTGAGTACAAATTAAGGAATTCACTATAAACTAGGTGTAAACTCGTGCAATGCGCGGAGAGGCTATGTTGAGTTAGAGCATCTTGAAAGTGATATGTATAAAATATGTGACTTTTGAATTTCACCTCTAGTGCATATGTACATCTGTGAATCCAAGTCGCCAGATATGCACCTTATTATAAACTGCAAGTGCGTTACATGTGGACAGTTCACGAGCTCTAATTTTTTGGACTTGTAATATAACAACCAACTTGGTCATAACAAAAAAATTGTCAATGGTATCACAGTTGATAATTTTCACAACAAGTATTATAACATAATGTTATGTAGGGGTGTTTAAGAAAATCCTAATTTCCACAAGCACAATGATTAGATTAAAATCAAATATAAGAATTATATAATATAATCTAATGGGTTTTATTATTTTACCAAATCTCTCTGCTAATACTTTATCAAGTAAATTGAATCACAACTTCCTCAAGATATCAACACTCAATCACAAAATGGTTGCATCTTTTAGACAATAATGCAGTCGCATAATTGATAAAGTCATTTGAGATTTTACCACTATAGATTGGTCTGATGTATGAAATACTAAATAAATTTAATAAAGGGAAACCAGTGGTAGTTCTCATAAAAAGAAAAAAGAAAAAAAACATGGGTAATTTAAAGTTGTACAAACAAATACTATAACTCAGAGCCTTAAAAAGTGCACAGGCAATTTTTTTATCAATTTGGTTTCTTTAAGTTTAGGCCAACTTGGATGAACAACTCCTGGACCTATTTTATTTTGGCGGGTAACTAAATTGACCTTAATCTTTGTTTCTCATACCCATACACTGAAGAGATAAGGCCACATTATAGGTGCATGCTCTCTCTATCTCTATATCTCTATCACACACACACACATACACACACACACACACACACGTATTTAGTATCTCTCTGTCTGCAAAATACCGCAAATAAACTAAAAAATTATCAATGGTATCACATTCATATTTCCTAAATAGTGAGTCCACATCAAATGCAGGAAGTTTACGATTATGGCTTAGAAGAAATGGAGGGCATCTTTCAATAAAAGCCAGTAAGTGATAAGGTGGTTACTAAGGGAACTGCAATATATATGCTTAGCACCCACAATGTAGGCATTTATAAAAAATTTAAGCACTATTTAGCGGTTAGGCATAGAAAATGAAGAGCTTTTAACTAATCACCTTTGATAGTAACCATTGATCCCCTACCTTGGTGAATTAAAGTATTTGAACCGTTGGATCCAATCTAATAATTAACTTTATTAGTCAATGCAATGAAGCATCACTCACTCATTAATCCAATGCATATCTGAAATATGTTTCCTCTTGATCAAACACGTGAACTCTGATCCCTATCGTTCAAATCACAATAGCAAAACATGTGAGCCTAAAATCCCTTCAACAGTCACGTGATCCTATGTTATGTATCAAAGCGTGAACTGTCCTACACCAACAACGTCATAATTGTGATCCATTCATAATGGATCTGATTTGAGAAAATTCAATTTGTTGCGTGGGTCCTGGTCCAATCCAGGGTCTTATGATGGCACTAAGTAAAACTGAAGTTAACCTAATGAGGTTACTATCCACTACTCCTCAGCAACAAAATAAAGCAAAACTCATACATTATGTTTCCACCTTAAGAGAACAACTGGAACAATTAGATAATGAGAGAACTCATACATTATGCAGTATGTATTCAGAAGTTGAAGCAAGGAGAAATATGGTAACATCTTTCAAAACTCAATTAACGCAGAAGATGATGTGTTACTAAGAAATCTGGAGCGTGAATTGAATTCTTCTATCCACAATAGATAGACTTATAATAAAGCCAATGAAGACTATCCCATTCATCTCCAAAGAAAAGAAAACTAGTTAAGACAAAAGTTTAACATTAAATGGGCCACTGATAGTGAGGTTAACTCTAAATTCTTCCACACAACAGGTAAGGCTAGGAATATAAGCATATTTACACATTATTGTCATTTGTGAAAGTATATCTCATTTGTGAATGTCCATATCCACTACAATGACAAACAAATAAGTTGAAGTAAGTGTACAAAAAATGAATAATGTGTTGATGAACAAAAAATGAATAACAAATGGCATGTTGAAATTAATTTGCAAGAAGCAAGAGCATTGTTAATAAAAATAAAACATATGTTATTCATATAACTCTTATTTATAACTCTAAGCATCACTAACAAATTTATAAATATTTCATTGTCTGAGGGAATCCCATCTTCATTAGATTCCTGACTCCTGGATCCTGGGAACTACTTCTTTAGGATTGAGAAATTATTGCAATTCTTCTTGAGTAAACTATATTCTCCTATTGAAGAGTCACTAAGAAAGTATTACATAATGATAAATCAATGATGTTGTTAAGGGCACGCCCTATTTTTAATTTGGGCACTTATAGATAAGTTAAAAAAAATAAGATTTTACGTTTTGTAAAAGCACTTCCTAAAATAGAGAAGAATATTGAAGGTGGGGAAATGTGTATAAATATTTCATCGCATGATAAAAGAGATGGAAACATTTTATAAGAAAATGTATTATATTTGTTGTATTGAATATATCATATTGCTCTAGTGCCCCAAAATACTGCTTCTACGATTTAAACTACATCATAGGTTTTGCTAAGACTAGCAGATATTATTATTTAAGACCAAAGAAATTTCAAGTCAATATGTTACAATTTTAAAAGTAATTACTGTAACATATGGATATAAGAACTAGGCATCAATCAATTTATTTTTATAGAAAACCTGCCAAATTTTTATTGAGGTGACTCCCTAAACGTTTTATTCCTAATATCATTGTTTTAAATTCAGTGGAGATGTTAGATTCACTTAGGTTAGAGGAACTTGTAGGAGACCTTCAAACTTATGAAACTGACATGTTTCCCCAAAACGTTAAGCCTAAGGATAAAGGGATAACTTTAAAGTCTCAAGTTAAGAAAAAGAGAGATTCTGTGAGTTTGATTCTGAAGGAGAGTTTGATTTCGACGACATGGCCATATTTGCGAAAAAAAATTAAAAATTTCTCAAATTTTCCAATGAAAATTCTTCCAACAAAAAGATTTTTGAGAAAAACAAAAATAAAGATGAGACCAAAGGGAGTGGTGAGAAAGAGGAAGAGGTGGGATGTTTTGAGTACGAGGGAAAAAGGCACAAATCATTTGAGTGTCCCACTGTGCTAAAGAGAAAAGGCAAGAAGATTGCTAACACGGCCACTCTTAGTGATAGTGACATCGAGTTGATTGATTCGAAGGATGAATCATCACATGGAATGTACGTTGCTTTCATGGATAGTCATGTGAGCACGCCTAGTTTATCCCACGATGATGAGGACACTTGTATACGTGACAGCCTCGATGATTTTTTGAGCCATTCGGAGGATAGTGAGTGTAAGGGTGAGATTGGAAGTGAGGGAGAAGGTGTCTCCAAAAATCGTTTAGAGATTTATATATCGTAACTTTAAAGACAAAAAAGTTGAATAAGGATTTAGGTCTTAAGGTGTTAGATTTGGAGAGGGAGAGAGAAGTTTTGAGGGTGTCAATTCTCTTCACCAGATGTTGTTGTGACTTTTTTTGAAATCTTTGTAACTGAGACCTCTTTTGACGAGGTTCTCAATGCCATTTTTCCCGAAATGAAACAAATAAGGATTTTGAGTATCTTATTATGCCTTACATTAATTGTCTTGATTATAATCATACCTTTGATGATGAGATTTTGCAAATGAATAATTCTTAACTGGTCTTAATAAGGACAATAATAAACAACATAACCGTGTTCAAATTAATGATGATGTGACTATTGTTAATAATCTCAGTTCTAGTAGCCATTGGCACGAGATTAGGATAGGTTCCACCCTTAACGAGCATGAGCATGCACAATTTCAAGAACTAATGAAAGAATTCGTAGACGTCTATGCGTGGTCCTATGATGGCATGCCTAGCATTGACCCAGAAATAGCTCAGCACGAGATCCCAACATTCCCATAATGCAAGTTGTCAAAGAGGAAGTGGTCAAACAGTTGAATGTGGGTTTCATTTGCGTAGTGGAATATCCTACATGGCTCACTTATATCGCCCCCGTACCGAAGTCAGGAGGGAAAGTCCGCATGTGCGTTGATTATAGGGATTTGAATAAAGCATCCCCCTAAGAAGATTACCCATTGACCAATATCGACATGATGATGGACAACACAGCTAGCGACGCCCTCAAGTCGTTTGTCGTTGGATTCACCAGAAATAACTTTATCAAGATGAACCCTCAGGAGAAAATCGCCTTGATCACCCCATGGGGAACTTTTTGTTGTTCAGTCATATCATTCACACTACCAAAGGGCTTCCACAACCATCATGCATGACCTTATTCATAAGGAGGTCAAAGTCTACAAAAACGACATATGATCATCAAGCCTAAGACTCGAGAAGGTCATATTCCCGCCCTTTAAAAGTTTTTCAAGTTGCTGCGGTGATATCAGATGCGGCTAAACCGATAGAAATGTGTTTTCGGTGTCACGAAAGGAAAACTCTTAGGATTTATGGTTAGTGAGAATAGAATCCAAGCAAACCCAGCCAAGCATAAAGCATACTTGAGATTCCACCACTACAGACAGAAAAGGAAGTCTGAGGATTCCTGGGTAAGTAAAATACTATTATATCCAAAAATAACCCAAAATGGCAATTATGCCCTTAATTCACATCAATCTCCCTTCCTTGAAAAAGAGTTCGTCCTCGAACTCAAACGGGGAGATAAACTGAATATCCCTCAAACACCGTTATCAAGGTGTGCTGGGGAAGGTCCTCAGAAGCATCCAAGTAATCAGGTGGGTGATCCATCATCAATAGTGCACGGCGTTAAGGGAGGAGCACTCAGATGCTCGATGCCCAACATTGCCAAAGTTGTAGCACCGCAAGGTAGGAGGCCATGTGTGTGGAGTAGCGGGAGTAGAAGAAGTAGGGATTGAAGATGCTAGCGTAGGAGGAGCTGGGGCAGAGTCCAAAATAGGTGGAGTCTGAGAAATCGAAAGAGCTACGGGCGCTTTGCGGTAGGCCTCAACCTTGGTCGCATACTCGACCGCCTTTAGAAAGGTCGGTATCTCTCTCAGGTCGAGATCGTATTGAATGTACGGCTGAAACCCAAATATATATCGGTTGATCCGTTAATCCTCTATCTCGGGGAGACGGGCTCGGGGGCACAGAAACTTAAACTACTCCCTACACTCCACTACCGATGAGGTGTCCTGCCGGAGAGATTAGGAATGAGCAAAAATTATGCACTCATAGGTAGGAGGAATGAAAAATGCTTAGAGGCTGGCCATAAGCTCAGGCCAAGTCTGGATAGGGGTTAATCCTGCAACATCCGGTGGTAGCAAAGGTCATGCATCCAGCTAACTATGTTTTGGGCTATTTTCGACGATGTTCAAGGTGTTAAAATTGACTTTAAAGTCGTCAGTTTCATTTTTTCATTGCCGGATTTGGTTCGTGAATGATTTTTTCGTCAATTTTTTAACTATTATGATTTCATCCTATGGTAATTGATTAAACTATTCATACAAGTTGTTGGACTATTTATTATTTGTTAAACACGGTAGATAGCCCTATATTTTTTTAATTACACTTTATTTTGTCGGGAAATAAAAATTTTGTCGTTTTGCGATTATGTACTTTGGAAAATTTTCTTCGTGCCTTCAGGCACAGGCAATACTCTAGTGTGTGTGTGTGTGTGTGTGTGTATAGAGAGAGAGAGAGGATGTATATACTATTTTATGTGCCGTTGGTAAAGTTATATATGTATATATACCAAATAAAAACGAATTTAAAGCTTAACATGGGGAAGAGGAGCTCTTGTTGTTGCTAGGGTTTTCTGATCTCTTGTCATTGTGTGTGCCATTAGTAGGGGTTTTTTATATCGTATTGTTTCTAGGGTTCTCTCTTAATTTGGGAGTGTACAGGTTGGGAATTTTCATTTGGTTGGAAGGGAAAATTTTCTTTTTTTATTAAATTATTACTTCTTAAACATTGAACTAAAATTGGTAACTAATATATTAGATTATTTGGAAATTATTGTAAGAAATAGTAATGGTATAATATTATTAGTAATCAAAAAAATAGTTTGTTACTAAAAGTGCATTTTGGCGTAGTGGTAGAAAAACTATGAAATTTACCTTTTTAGGTAGAATCTCAGAGATCTTTAGGAGTCACAAACACATGTGTTTCAAAACGCTAAGAATAACTTCACAACCTTCACATACATATCCTTGGGTTGGAATTTAGGATGACCATCAACCCCAGAACAAATCACCATTCTCTCATTCTTCATCATAAGTTCCTTGTAATATCCCACTCTACCAACATCAATATTGTCCCCCAATTTAACCACCGATCACAGAAGTATTGGGTTTTATTCCAGCTCACATCCACAAACTGGTGCTAATGGGGTTTGAACCACTGACATATAGGATACTAAACCACATGCCTTACTAGTGGAGATGCGAAGGCTTTAGTTCTAGAAGAATGCAAACTTACATTTATGAACCATCATTTTTCCTCACTCAGGCGATGTGGGAAGTAACTCCTTGGCTACCAAATCAACCATGGCATCAGTCTCTTATAATCCGTCCCCTTACGGAGCTCAATGTCCTCATTGGGATGAAATCAACAGTAACCCAACATGTTAGCACGCTTATTCCTAATGGGTACTATCTTTAATGCAATTATATAATACCCCACTCTACCACCATCTATATTGTCCCCAATTCAAACACGGGTCACAAATATTTACGTTATGTAATTTTTGTACGATGTAATGTCACTCTTTATCTTTTATATGTCTTCTATAATTCATTTGTGAAAATGAAATTAAGACACGATAATTTATTAATTAAATAATTAAAAGTGATTGTGTATTATGGATGGCTATGGAATGGTGAGGGACTGGGTTTCGGGGTTCCCATTTTTGGATTATTCCCTTTGTATCGAGTTCCACCAATTGTGAAGTATTTTATTATAATGTTGTGTCGTCCTTAACTAATAAATAATTAAATGATTTATAATTGGACTCGTACTGGATATAATATTAATTGTTTAGTATCATATTTTGGTTGGCTTTTGGAATGTTTAAAATGTCCATTTATGACTTAAAATTATAGGTTTTAAGTCCTTTGTGTGGTACATGGCTTGGGTAGTGTTTTAGGCCAATTGGACCGGTATTTCGGCTCATTGGGTTGAAGCCCATATTGGGCCTAAGACTAATTTCGTGGTAAACTAACTTAACTAATCATTATACTTAACCTAATTCACTTTAGAAGATGTTGAGAGGAACCTTAAGGCTAGATAGAAGAGACACTAAAGAGGGAGGGAGATTTGGAGGTTTTTTACTTTGGATTCAATCTTTTTTACTACGGCAGGTTTACCTAGTTTAAGGATTTAGTTTAGAGTAGCTGTCATAATGATAGTTGCCCATTGAAATCTGTAAAATTTTCTCTTAACAATATTTTTTTTCATAATCAAATCTTAATTTTTGAAATTTTTTAATTGTAAATTAAACCATAAACCCATGATAAGTCCATGATAAGATTATAGAGAATATTAGTGCTAAATTCTATGCAACTGAACTATGTTATTAATGTTATTAGTTATACACTGAATCATGCTCACAAATCAACAAAAATCCGCTTGTTATGTAGTTAGGTTTCATAACTTGTAATCTGGAAATTAATCCTCAAACACATTTTAGTATGGTAAAATGCATAGATATAGGTTAATAATGTTGTTATATAACATATATCAAAAAGATAATGGTCTTCGTCTTGATTAGAGGCTTCCGAGATAGGTTTTGTTTTAGGTTTTAAAATTATGAACTGCAATCATCTCGTTCGAACGACTTCTTTAGGTCATTTGAATGACTTTAGTAAGATCATTTGAATGAGTTAGGAATGTCGTTAAAAGGACTTTGGGCTAGCTTGGTCCTAAAATTCTTAATTAAATGGGAATAATTAACTTAAGAATTTTGTTTTTCGACTTAGTAGTCTGTGAGTGATTAGAATTGCTATTTTTGCTCTTATGTGAAAGCATACCATTTGTAAGTGCTCGTGGGGGATGTATTAGGAGGGATTTTCATGGGGCACATATGAAGTTGGCTACGTTGGCACCTCGGTTATAGAGACGGGATTTACTATGGTTCTTTACCCTGATCGTGCGATTGACATACTCGTATCCCGAAGGAGAATACACGGGGGAATATCTAGCATATAGCCTTAAGTATGGAAGTCGTACGTTATAAAATAAATTCATAGTTAATATCCCTTGTCCATTACTTTAAGTTTATTAGTTCGGGATGACCTATAATTATAACCAGTATACACGAGTAATCCTTGAAGCTGGTAAGTATAGATCTTCATATATTTTTATGTTCGGACTCAAGAGTAACTCATATACTCGTACGTTTCGGGGAGCGTACTTACAATGATATTACACTGACATATATGATATTCGTACTATTGAGATTTTAGTACTCATATTCGTACTATACTTGAGATGTGTACACTGACATATATGATAGAACCCTTTTTAATTAAATTCAAATGAGGAGAACGATAATTAAGCATTGGGTTCACTTGGTATTGGGATTAGATGCATGTGATATTTAAGGTTCCATGGGTTGAGATAACTTAAAAACAACTAAATTACGAGAGGAAGATGTGCAGTTATTTATTATAAACCAAATTCGATCAAATATTTATTATTCTTAGACTTACAGGTAGCATTGTTATCGAATTCTATTTTAAGGTCCAAGGCAGTCGATGCAACCTCAAAACACAGCAGTGAGGACTGTCTTTGAGAGGTGGCACCCCGCCTCCACTATTGCTCCTGACCTTACCCACTCTGCTGACGCATTTGTTCATTGGAATCAAACTTCTTCTGTAGCCCTTGGCATTACGGGCCCTGAACTCTCTTTCGATCATAACTGGATCCTCCCTCTATTTTAATCCCACCTGTTTTCCCCTATTTTTAGCTTTTTATAATTAGTACACTATTTTCAAAGCATATGAGCGGAATCCACTATTTTTGTTTACGTAGTGTATTCCGAGTTCTCCATTAAAATTAGTCTTATTGGTTAGTTGAAGCACTCTACAAAACACTCAATTATCTTCTTCTTTGTATTCACTTCGTCCATAGAAGTTAATTCCAAACTTTTAACTCTCTCCCATACTCTATGATAGTACGAGTCCCCATGTTTGAGTAGAAGAAACTCTATCACCTTTTCTGCACGAAACGACTTGGGGAAGTATTTGTCATTGGACCTCACCATAATCTCATAGTACACTTCAGCAAACTTATCACTAGTTACATACTAAGAGTCTTATGTCTAATATCTCCTAACTCTCGAATGAACTAAACACCATGCATGCGACGTCTCACGAATGAAATGCAAATAAGGAACCTTCCTGATACACATTTGTTTAAATAGGTCGTTCATCGGGATGATTGTCACTAGATGCCCTAAGATCATATCTATGATTATAATGCCAAGAAATAGATGTATCAAAGAACACTATGCGGAAAAGTAGGATGGACCAATGGAACATACGTTGCCTAGGACCATAATTTATTACCAACTATGACACCTAGTAATTTTAATGATTGGGTTGATCAATTCTATTTTTTAAATACTAAAGTTTGTCAAAAAAAAGATAAATATTATACTTAGCATGAGTGAAACCAAACGGTATAGATAATGCAATAAGAAAATCCCACAAGATAACAACTGATAGGAAATATATCACGACCATCTAATATAGAAATAAACCATAATCCGTCAATACTTAACATTCGAGTGACATCATAAGTACAAACTTCGACAAGATAATCCAACTCAATAACTAAAATAGTACATGCTAGTACTAAAGTCATAATCCTCACATCTCTCAATACATAAATTGAAATAAATAAGATGATAACTACATCATGATGGTGGTGATGAAACTGGAATAAAACTTGATACATCAGGAACTATTAAGCTAAGAAGGATCATCACGAGCACCTGAAAAGGGGTTGAACATCGATGGTCAGGCCATCGCAAGATAACTTAACTACACACCCGATGACAGTTATGGAAGTAAATAATAAATCTACAAGTTATAAATTTTATAACTCATGTCGTATAATGTGTCTCACAAAAATAATAAATTTAGTTTTCACATATAAATAGAGTATTATTTAAGATCGTGCACGTACCTAACCTCCACGCTCCTTGGAGTTAACTAGATTCCTTCCACATATATGCAATAAAATAAGCTATATAACAAAATAATTAAATCCCCATCACATGTATAACCGATCCCGATAAGCGCGTGAAATACTCCCAACAAGGATGGTCACAAATAAAAATTCTATTTTTTTAATTTTATCAATTTAATTCCCAAACACACAAATCCAATTTTAAACAAAATTTCATCTTTGATTAAATTAGGTGTGTAAGAAAATATTTGTTCTAAATATAATGATGTAGACTACGCATGCAAAGAACACAAATATTGAGGAAAAATCCATTTTTAGGGCAAAACCTATATTTCAGCACTTTAGATAGTTTTACAAGAGAGTCGACTTACAAACTACTTGATAGCCCACCAGTATGACGCGCGTTCTTCGCAGAACCTCTAAAGAATACCGCTCAATCTGGAGTAATCCACAGGCGGCGTTTCACCCTAGGTATCCACCGATCAGCCTTTAGCCTTTTTCTTCAGTTGTGATCCCTCAGTCACAATTTTAGCCATAGAGAATCCTCTCCACAAAGGTGTATGCAAGATACGAAACTTTCTATGGTTTCAAAAAGGTTCACAAAAACTATTTGTGGACGTTGATTTGTGAATCAAAAGTGTTTTGGAAAACGCAAAAGGTGAAAAATTTTGCACCAGATATGCAAAAAATATTTTGGCAAAAGTCTTGCGAATTTTGGAGTCAAAACGGGTATTTATAGACCTAGCACAAAATTCAAGGCGAATTATTTATTCGAACAAAAATAGAAGTTGTTCAAATGAGAAAGGCATTTCGTTTGAATAAAAAAAATTGTCCAATCGAATGAGACTCCAATCTCGTTTGAACGAGCTTCAATCGAATACAAATAGTATGTCGTCGTTAGTTGTTAATTCGTTGTAAGATCTAACGAGTCTTCAAACGAAATGCTAATTTCGTTCGAATGAGATTCTGATCTCGTTTGAACGAGGTTAAACAAATAAATTTTTAATTATAAAAACTTTTAAAAATCCAGCCTCGATTTTTCATAAAAAAAACATCCCAAATAAATTTATGAAAAGTTATTAACTCCTAAAAGCTTTATACCTTCTTGAAATGTAGCGTCTTAAATCTTGGAGATGTGCGACTTCAATTCGATGTGTCGGTGCATGTAGGTTTGTAATAGGATCCGCCAAATAAAAATTTTGGCCTAAACTATAAGCAACTTCATAATATTTGCTCTTACAAATCTCCCATTTTGGCTATGTTGGTACAAAACTGTACAAACCTAAACCGAAAACCAAATTACATATAAACCAACTATTTATGAAAAAAACATAATTTTTTTATAAAATATCAAAAAGATTTTTTGTTTTTGTGTACTTTAGTTTTACACAATTGGTTTTTCATATTGGTGTGTTTGAATCCAATTTACTCTGCACTTTTAATGTGGCTAGGACATTTAGTTATGATTGTAGATACTTAGATTGTTCTTAACCATGTTATTATGAAGTCGTTTTGAACTTGATTTGTTTTATGTATTTAACTTTGCATATGCCTCCGCACACACATGCATGAGCATTTTTAATTTTAACTCTACATGTATATTTGAGCTTTGTGAGATGTTCTTCCATCAATCTTGTGATCTACATGCTTTGTGACTATGGGGTATTTGTGCATGTAAGAGTCGTTGCATGTGAGAATTCTGTTTAGTATTAAAAATATGAGGGTGCACCAGAATAGGCTACAAAAGGAAAAAATCCCCTTTGCAGGAAAGCCATCGTTGGCAAGAGACTAATGAAAAGATTCAAGGCAATAAAATTAGAAAAATTGCCAAAGGCCAACATAGTTTAGTTTGTTTGATCTTTCAAAAGCAACAGCTTCAAAAGAATTAAGAAAATAAAATAAAATATGTTATACGTTTATCTATTGAGGGTGTTTAGTTGAAGATCAACGGATTTTCACAATGAATCCTAGTTATGCTTATTTTTGTCATGACACTATTGATTTGTAGAATCATCGATATTCTAAACTTGTGTGCATTGTGCTTGTTTGTTCATTAAGTTCACTTTGTCTTGTCACTTGAAGTAAAATCTTAGTTTGATAAAGTTTTTTGATTAGTTGGAATTTCTTGAACATATTTGAGTGTTTGGGTCATATTTCATTTGTATCTAGTTCACGCCCAATTATTCAATTCCACATATTTAGACACATCGATACTATGCTAGTGTGTAAAGCTTATGTGTTTTGTGTCAAATTTTATGGTTGTTTATACCTATATATGTTTGTCGGATTTTCATTGGTATATTATGCATATATTATATATGGTATCGTGTTCTGAGTCTTTGCGATTTACTTATAGTCCATGGTTGTTATGTGCTTCATCATATTTTGGATTATATGTGCTTGACTTGCCTTGTTGCGTGTTTGCTACACTTTACACCATTGCATGATTTATTCCCAATTCCCCATTATTACAATTGGCATCTTACGATCACATATTTAGGGGGAGATTTGGTTTTGGGGGAGTAATTGTTTTATGCTATATCTTTCCTTTGCATGATTAGGATATCTTTAACTTTAGGGGATACGTCTTACCTAGGTTAAGATTATTTTAGATATTGTTAGATTTTTATTCATTTGCAGATTTATAGTTATTATATTCCCTTTGCATTTGAAGGTGTGTTTAAGTGTTCAGGATTACAGGATGCAGCAAAGTGTTTAAGAAAAGCAGAGCTACTCATGTTTGTGTGTATGTTGAGCTTCTGTACTCTTTTTCCTTTTTGCAATTGGGCAATGAGTCTTTTTAGAGACCTTGACGGCTCATAGGTTTTTTTATTTGGTTTTGTCCCAGAATATCCAAAGGGGGAGATTTGTAAGGACAAATTTTTCATTGAGCCAAGTTGTATGTAATTGGCATTATTCCTGGAAAAATGTTTGAGTTATAGGATAGACTTTGAATTTTTGATCTTATAAGCCAATGACTTGTTTGATCAAGACGTAGCGGCCAAGCTTCAAATATTGGATATTCCATCCCATGTTTAGTGCAAAGTTTGTCTTCACGCTTTACCGAGAATCTCACAAGTATGGGTGCATAATAATTAGGAGTTCTTGGAATTTTTATTAAGGGTGTTTGTTTTGATTTAAAATGTTTGGAACTGTTTTTTAACTATTTTGGTAGAAAAATTATTTTTGAGTTCAAACGAGTTATAAACTCGTCATAACGAAATATACTTTTCGTTCAAACAAAGTTATAACTCGTTCAAACAAATTGGGCTTTTTGTTCGAAACAGGGTTCAAACAAACATCCAACGATGCCTCACTATTTCAATTCGTTAGAATCTCATTCGAAGTTGGTTCAAACGAGAATGCAATTTCTTTCGAATAGAGTATTATTACTAATAATCAAGTGGAAAGAATTCTACAACCATGGTCATCAAGAAGGAGATTTTAAATTTCTCTATTATTATGTACATGGTCATTCCATTTGTTTTTTCAAATTCTACACGTATAAGAATTTCAAATAAAATTTATTCAAGTTGGCATCAAGATAACCCAAACTCCATCAATCACATCAAATATTTAAAATTTGGGATTTACATATTTGAAGTGGGCATGAACAATTGTATAATTTAGGTTTTACAAGGGAATTACAATATTATTTAAAAATTCATAAAATAATAGGTAACATTAATACAAAATTCTAATAAAATTTTCATAACTTGATCAAATTACCATTTAAATATTTTTATACACATGAGTTGCCCATTTCTTTTTATACAATAATTGCAACAATTTAATTATCTATAATTCATTTTAATTATTAAAATTAGGTTGCGATAGAAATTTATATTTAAATGCATAAAAGGAGAGGAGTGGAATGTTAACTTGACTCTTTAAAATATTCCACACAAAATGAATATAAGAGAGTTGTAGGTGAAGAATTGTAGCAAAAAATCTACCTTGGAAATTGTTAAAACGATCCTCCAATTGCTCCCAACATTAATATAAATGTTGCCCAAGAAAGTATCCTAGAAAATTACAATTGTTGTAAGGAATTGTAGGGAATATTTTTAGGGTTGAAATAGTTTAGTTTGTTTGGGATTTGGATTAGATTGTTGGGTTAAGTTGTTATTGCAAATGATAGAGGCGGTAGAGTTTTTCATACACATTTGTACAAAATGGATGGGGCTTCTCTTTTAAAAACGAAGAAGTGTCACCTCAATTTTTAATATTAAATATATATATATATATATATATATTATTTTTTTAAAGAATCATTTCTCTTTCTTTCTTTAATTCTCTTTCTTAATCAAAATTAATCCTAAAGCTTTCCCCCAAGCAATCCCTTAATTAGTTTCTTACACTAATCTTAAACCAACTATTACCCTTTACTCTTCCATTAATTTCCATAATTATAAATTAACTCTTACTTTAAGGTAATTACAAAAAAGCACACATACTTTATTAATTAATCAAATAAATTCTAAAGATCATCAAATAAAATTTCATAAATTATAATAACTTCAATAATTGAAATCTATTTCCATACTAAATCAATTTAACATATGAAACTTTATTTCGTTACTTAACTCTTATAAAGTTCAATTCCCAATTAAATAACTTATATAAAAATTCTCCCAGTTTCAATATTAAATTATTTAATAAATTTCACAAAGTTGTGGGGTATTACAACATTCCCCTAATAAAAAACAGAATTCTATACTCGGAATTCAAAATTTAAAATTATACCCAACTCAAACTAGATCTGGATATTGTTGCCTCATCAAATTCTAGCGCTTTTAAGTGGAATTTGAAAAGGAAAGTTTTTATAATTGCTCATGCAAGTTTTTATAATTTCTCATCACCTAATTTAGTTTGGCATGTTCGTTACATATTTATCATCATGTATTTCTCAATAGCTTCAAAGTGAAGACAAGTTAGTACCGAGCAACAATCGAAGATCGACTCGGTTGAAATTATTGCTACAGTCATCAAGAAGGTATATGGTTTTGATTTATACATAAACATTTAATTCATGGATTGTTTATAACTTGTTGGAGGCATGTTTTTAAAATTATTTTTTTAATTTCTTTTATTTTTGCAGTTGTTTGAACGACTTTAAGCTTTTGTTCGAATGAGAATGAGAGTTCATTCAAAGAAACACCAAACAAACATCAAATCGGCATACTCTCTTTACAGAAACTAATGCATCGAAGCACGTTTGAATCTCGTTCGAATAAGTTTGGCTCTTAGTTCGAACGAGATTTGCCTTGGTTCGAACGAGATGATGTTTTTCTTCGAATGAAGTCCAATTTTAGTTCGAACACCTTTTCTCAAAATTTATCCCGCCTCGAAATTTTTGTTTTCTACAAAATGGGGTCTTGGGATCGGTTTTTCTCAGGACTCTTGGCAAGATTTATTTTTCTATGCATATCCAAAAGGTCTCCAAACCCCAGTTTGTTTAAAACTCATTTACTTTCCAAATCAAATCCCTTAATTGATTTGTTGAGATTTTTCAAACCCTAGAATAACATCAAACATTTTCAAACCCATGTAAAGTTGATTCTCTTCTACTCACCTTATGGAGTTAAATCTCTACTACTGAAGAAGATAAGAATATTTGATTCTTGAGACTGATCGGTGGATAACGATGGAAGAGTATCATGATGTGGGATGGTATTGGATCTGCATCGTTTGCTATGGACAACTTGTATTGAAGACATTACTGCATCGTTTAGTGGATTTATAAGTTTTGTAAGTCCATCTATGTATGTTTGTAATACCTAGTTGGAGATACTGTTGAATATAGGTTTTTCTCAAAAGGGATTTTTCCACATTTTATGTCTTTTATTTGTTAGGTTATGTTTTATTTTTATTTAGATTTAAGTATCTAGCATGTTCACATAAATAAACAATATAATATTTGTACTAAATTGTATTTGGTGTGTTTGACTTACTTTACGAATTATATATATAACCAGACCACTCTATCACATTTTTAGAATCATCCTCATTATGGTGGTTCCACTTTTACTATACTAACAGCTTCTCTTTGGAACGTAATTTTTGAATACGTCTATTGAATAACCGTACTGGTTGTTCATTATACGAAGCATCTGATTCTAGCTCGATCTCAACCAAATCGATACACCGGTTTGCACCGTAGGATATAAGAACCTACGCAATAAGAAAATGTGAAACACTTTATACACCCAATCTTGGCGATTCGAGAGTACAAACTAATATGATACTTTTTCCACTTTCTACCCGATAAAAAATGACACAATTGAACATGGATTTAACTTTCCTTTCTACTCAAATTGTATGACCCCTTTCGCCGGGGATACGTGAAGTAATACCTACTACCCTATTTGGAACTATATAAGTTTCCCATTTTTATCCAAATAACTCTTTTATCTATCTTGAGCGACCTTAATCTACTTTCTAAATAACTCTATCTCTCTTGATCGTCTCCTGGATAAACTCCGAACCTAATTTCCATCCCTTTCCTAGGTCTAACTAATATATCGGTGATCGACATGGTCTCCCATAAAGTACCTTATATGGTACCATGGAAATGGGCTTCTGATAACTACTATTATACGCAAACTCCACCCGATGTAAATACATCTCCCAACTGGCATTAAACTCTATAATGTAGGCATGTACCATGTCCCGTAACTTTTGATTGACCACCTATGTCTGTCCATTTATTTGTGGATGGTATGTCGTACTAAGATGCAGTTGAGTCCCCTTAGCCTATTGGAATCTCTCCCAAAATTATGCCACAAAATTAGGACCCCGATCCGATATAGTCGATAGCAAAACCCATGCAAACGAAAAATCTCAACAATATATAAATACGCTAGCTATTCAGTCAAGTAATCGATACATACATCTAAAACCGTGCCACCTTTGTGAGGCGATCAACAATCTCCCAAATGGGATCGTACTGGCGAGGAATCAAAGGTAGTTCCTTATTGAAATTCATTAAGATGTTATTCCATTTCCACTCGGGAATAGGCTAAAGCATACCAGACAACTTCTGATGCTCCACCTTCATTACTGGACTAGTGAAGCATCTGGATGTAAACTATGTAATATCTTTCTTCATACCAGCCCACCAATACTTTCTTTTCATATTTGGTGCATTTTATCCCCACCAGGATGCACCGCAAAATGTGAACCTTTCTTCTCCACCATAACAACTCATCTTAAATCCTCATCTGAAGGTACCACCAATCTACCCTTATATCATAACCCACCATCGGATCCCATTAAGAAAAAGGGATGCATATAGCGAGAAGTTTGTCACTTTCTCCTTACGTATCGTGTCTTAAGAATTCCCTCTGATCACCCATATCACTAACTAGGGAGTAACTGTGAGTCTACCCCTAAAGGCCTTAATGAATTCACCAATCATCTCTACTGATCCCACTCAGTTGTCTGAACGGCTGATAGACTACCATTGGGTCAATGACTCAACGCATTTGCCACCACGTTAGCCTTCCCTGGGTGGTCATGGATCGTGAACTGGTAATCTTTAATGAATTTAAACCATATATGATGCCTTATATTGAGATCATGCTATGTAAAAGGTACTGTAGACTTTTGTTATCACTGAAGAGGTATGCCTCCATGCATGTAAAAAATATACAATGGCCGCCAACTCTAAGTCATGAGTCGGGTAATAAACCTTGTATGTATTCAACTTCTGAGATGCATAAGATATCGGACTATCCCCTTGCATCAATAAACAACATAGTCCCTATAGAGAAGCATCAGTGTCAACTCCACTCCTAGTTAAGGTAAGAAATGGCCCAAAAGTCAACTCATGCTGACACTTCTCACTCTAAAAGAATTCCCATCTATTATAGCGAGAATGAATCTCCTATAATATCCGACCAAACGTAATAAGTTGCGAACCTCGATAGGTTTCGTGGACTGTCCCCAATCCAACACGACTAACACCTTACTCGGGTCCACTAAAAGTCCTTTCTCTGACATAACATTCCCCCAAAACTTTACTTCAAGATTTTAAAACTTGCATTTTAAGAACTTTGTATAAAACTTATGTTCCCTTAGAGTCTGCAATGCAATCTATAAATGTTGGTCCTGATCCTTATTTACCCATGAGTAGATCAAAATATGACTAATGAAGACTGTGATGAACTGGTCCAGATACGACCAGAACACACGATTCATTAAGTTCAAGAACACTTCTGGGGCATTCATAAAATTAAATTATATCAATCTGAACTCATAAGACCCATATTGAGTCAATAAAGTTGTCTTGGGCACATCTTCACTTGTACACTTAGCTAGTGGTAAATATATCGTAAAATAATCTTTGAAAAGAAAGAAGTTCCCCCTAACTGATCGAAAAGACTATCGATCCTCTGTAGTTGGTACTTAAGAAACTACTTAATCTGATCCTTGATCTCTTTCATCTCCATAGGGGACATATGATATGTTGCCATAGCTATCGGCTTCGTTACCGACACTAAGTTTATTACATTATCAATCTCCTGACTAGGAGTAAAAGTAGAATCTTGTTGAATACATCGGTGAACTCCTGAACCACTGGAACCATATCCAAGGATACCGTGGTCTCCTTATGGGTATCCTCAATAATAAAGTACAAGTGGATAGTAGATCCACCCTCACGTCTAGGCATAATAGAAAAATACATCTCCTGACTTGGTATAGAAAATAGAATGGCTCCACTTATGGAATCTATATGTGCCCGATATGTACATAACTAATCCATCCCAAAAATAACATCACATGTGTGGGTATTTAAAACCAACAAATTGGCTACAAATTATAGCGTGCCAATATCAAAGCCTACCCAATTACAAGTCTCATAATAACAATGGATACACCTCATGAAGTAGGTATGTATAATATCCTAGTGTAAGGAGTCATAATCATCCATAATAAACCCATGAAGTTTTGTTCAATAAAAGAGTGTATAGAACCCGTATTGAATAAAACCCTGGCTAAAGTGCCATGAACATAAAACATACCATTGACTGGAAAAATAAGTTCATGATCATCCATGGGTACCATCTGATTGACATTGCCATACTGCAACTTAGGTTAAGGTACTGCAGCTGGTGTAGGAAGTGTTGCGGGTGCCTACAACCTCGGAGCCAGGAGAACTGTCACTTATTGTCGTCGCGGTTATTACTGATGGTAATTGCCCCTAAAGCCTTGTTGCCAATGGTCCAGATTGTCGTGTCTATACTAGACTTATTATCCCTGTACAAGCTGGACCAACTGACTCTGCCCATACTAGCGTTGTCGGCCTGGATTGTCCCCATTTGGGTAGTCCTTCTTCATATGGCCGAACCCCTTACACTCAAAATACACTACCTAGGATTTTCTCTAGGAGGTGTCACCTTGACTCCCCTGTAGCTTTTAACCTTGCTCACTCTTCTGGGGAGTTTATTGACTGGAATGAAATTTCTTCCACGACCCTTGGCATTACATGCCCTGACCTCTCTTTCGATCGCTGTCAAATCCTCCCTTTGTTTTGGACCCACCTGCTTGCCCCCTTTTCAAACTTTTTCTTATACTCAGTACACTTTTTTTAAAGCCTATACGTGGCATCCAACATTTGTATATATGTAGTTTATGTCGAGTTTGCCACTAAAATTGGTCGTAGAGGGTAGATGAAACCCTCTATAAAACAGTTGATGTGCTTCTTATTTTTTTTCAGTATTCACTCCCTACAGAGTAATTCAAGCCAAACTTGTAGCTCTTTCCTATACTCTAAGATATTACAAGTTCCCATGTTGGAGTAGAAGAAACTATCTCCTTCTCTGAATGAATCAATTTGGGAAGTAATTATCGTTATCCATAGTTATAATCTTGGAATGAACTTCACGAAATGTATCATTAGTTATGTACTTAGAGTCTTACTACTAATATCTCCTACCTCTCGAGCGAACTAAACACCATGCGTGGGATGTCTCACGAATGATATCCAAATAAGGAACCATCTTTATATACTTCAATCTAATTAGGATATTCGTTAGGATAACTGACACTAGACTCCCTGAAGATCGTTCCTATAATGATAATGACAAAATAATGTATGTATCAAAGAACACTACACAAAAAACTAGGATGGACCTATGGAACCTACATTGCCTAGGACCATGCTATGTTACCAATCGTGACACCCCATAATTTTTTATAATTATGTTGATCAATTATACTTATTAAGTACTACAGTTTGTCAAAACAATTTAAATACCATCCTTATCATGAGTGATCCAAGCAATATAGACACTGAGAGTGGAATAAGAAAATCCCACAAGATAACAACTGATAGTAAATACATCACCATCATCTGCTATATAGAAATAAACCATAAATCGTCAATACATAACATTTGAGTTACATCACAAGTATAAACTTCCACAAGCTAATCCAACTCAATAACTAAAAGAGTACATGCTAGAACTGAAGTCATTATCCTCATATCTCTTAGTAAATAAACTAAATAAATAAGATGGTAACTACATCCTGATAGTGGTGATGATATTGTAACCTTGATACATAAGGAATTGGTAAGCTAAACCGAATAATCACGAGAACCTAAAAGAGGGGATGGTCAGGTCATCGCACGCTAACATAACTATGCCACCCAATGATAGTTATGCAATTAAAAGTTTATAAATTTTATAATAAGCATCGTATAACGTGCCTTACAAAAATAGCCAATTTAATTTTCACATCTAAATAAAGTATTATTTAAGACAGTGCATTTATTTAGCCCCCAAGATATCCCTAGGTGTAATTAGTGTCCCGCCATGCATCTGAAATAAAATAGACTACAACAATATAGATAAATCCCCATCCCAAATCAATTATGTTGAGGAAAAATTTATATTCTTACACAAAACAAAATGAATTTATAATTGTGATGTCAATCAAGTGAAGGAGATGAGAGTAGGTAGAAAGAACAAATATACGTGGTTCAGTCAGGCTCGGCCTACGTCCAATGGGTGAAGGCGTGAGGGGGGTTTTCTAATAACTTTTTTGTGGAATGGAGGAACACATAAGGTTACAAAGAAATTAAGCTTGGCATTATTCCATGCTACAAGAGGCTTTATATACTTAGACATTTTTTTTAGTACCGGGTTGTTGATATTCTGAATACTCAAATCCTTAAAGGTTAGAAAACGACTTGGGAGCATTTTCAATCTTCTACAACTTTTAATCTTCAAACGTCAAGACAAGGAAATACCAGCGACGGGATCTCTACTTCCGACCATTCTTCTAGACTTCGCATTTCCGTTAGAGTGAGTTCTCTCAGTGCTGGAAATATTATTGTAACTGCTGCTACTTTGGAGCTACTACTCGTACCATCACCAACTTTAGCATTTCCATATAATTCAGGACCAATACACTTCACATTACTCATCCAAATTATCTCAACAACCTTGAGATGTGGAAGGTGACCCAATGCTGGGATTTAATCACATGCATTGCAATTCTTCATTTTTATCTTCATCAAATTGTGAAGTACTTGCAATGACTGACATTCCATCATTATCCAACATGCAAATTTTACACTCCCAAAGTTTTTAATCCTTAAACCTTTCAAATTGGAGTGTGGTTTAAAACCTTCCAATAGATAATCATCATTGTATTCTTTGCTTCTTCTAATGTAAGGCCAATAAAATACCAAAGTATGGATGTCTTACTTCCTAATCTGACAGCCTTTAAATGAGTTAATATAAATATGCACCAAGTTAACCAAGTTCTCAAACTTCTTTGGAAGCTCTTCCAGATAG
The DNA here is from genome assembly GCA_949130495.1 of Sambucus nigra. Taxonomy (NCBI): domain Eukaryota; kingdom Viridiplantae; phylum Streptophyta; class Magnoliopsida; order Dipsacales; family Adoxaceae; genus Sambucus; species Sambucus nigra. Next base: position 655,131,905 of record OX422215.1, on the reverse strand, counting down.
TTCATTCTCAAAGTCTACAAATTGTAGAGCTTTGTGATGGTATTTGGTAGGGTACATATACCAGTCTTTGAGGTGTCAAGATACCTCAAATGTGTCAGCTCCTCTATCGAACTTGAAAACTTTTGATATTATTGTTAATTAAAATTAGAATGCATAAGAATTTGAATTTAGACAGTGTCTTGCCAATGAGACCTCCCTTCAAAATTTGTGTTTGCAACCTTTGAAAACTTCTATTTAAAATTTACGGTACTTCTTTACTAGCAGAGGTCAATGATAAATGCATAACCTTATAAGAATCATCCACGTTAGCACACGACTCTAATGTTAAAGAATAATTCTCTGATGTATGTCGTGCAAGATTGTGCATCTTGCTCTAATGTTACCATTTACATACTTCTTCACATCTTATAGCGGGGAATTCATCAAGAAGGTATTAAAATATTGGTTACCCACATCCTCCATCAGCAAATCACCCCCTTTGGGGGATGAACCAATCCTAGCATCATCCAAAGTTGTATCAAAACATTTCTTCCAAACTTGGTATCTTTTAGAAAAATAAAACTTGCAAAATAATGTTTTAAAGATGACTCCTCTAAATGGTCATAACTCAACCTTAAGGTGGGTAGGAATTCTCCACATATATGTTCAAGTGAGTCCAGTATTCGACTCCACTCACTTTCAGACTTCTTAGAGTGGAATAAACACCCTGCAGCCTTTATCGCTAATGGTAGACCACCACACCTTTTCATAAGATCTCTACCAATACCCAACTTTTTAGAGGGTGAAAATAAATCGCGTACCATGTTCCTCTATCGATTCACCACCTTACATCGAAGAAATTCGTACGTGAAATTATTCAAGGTCGCATTAGCATCGAATTTTACAGCCTCGAGTTGTTTCAGCCAATGTTGCACAATGGTTATCATGAGTTTCTTGCGATCATCATCAGAAAGTAGAGATCAAATCATTTCCAACCTCTCCTGAAGCCTTTTCAGTTCATCCTTAAACCCCCTCATTTCAGTTCATCTCGTCAGTCGCAAGTGAGAGTACTTTGCCCAAGATTCCTTCAGCAACAACACTCACAAGAGTTTCAACCATCTTCTAGTAGTTGAAAGACCACAAATGTTTGTGCTAAAATTAGTAATTAGCTATACAGTGCAAAATTACTTGAATAAGACAAACCCATGTGAAACCTTTCCTATTTTTAATTAGTCATTGACTTCCTTAAAAAAAACAAGATTATACATACTATATTATAGAAGGCAAACACGATGCCATGTAAGGGAATCATAAACTGTTAAAAATTGAATTATTTGGATGGCTAACACTGTTATTCAAAATAGCTCATATCTTTTGCATTTGATTTTGCTATCCTTATGACAGGTATTTAACACAATCAGTCAAGATATTTTCCCAAAAATATATTATGGCTCGGATATATTAGGTTATGAAAGTAACACTAAAATTTTAAAAATAATAGAAAATTAAAAATCATACCCTTTTACCACATTTTCCAAAAAAAAAAAGCCCTCCATATCATAGCGAAAAAAATAAAATCCAAATCTATCAATAAATTAGGACTCCTACAAGTGATCCTCGCTAGAGGAACTTGAAAGAAAATGTGAAAGATGTTCCAAATGGATCGTAGATTTTGGATCAATTGGTCATACATTCTTGGGAACTTGACATAATTCATATTTAAGTAAGATATTCTTAACTGGTCCTATTAAAAAAATCCCAAGAGGTAGTAATATATATTATATGTTTAGCACAAGATGCACATGTACTAAATATTTAATACTTGTTTTCTAATGAGACTTATTGGGGCAAAAATATTTTCTAATGCTACCAATCAGAAAAGAAAAAACATATGACCTATTTGACTATAGTAAAAGGAACCTATTTACGTTCCGCAAAATATTGAACTACCCATCAGCTAATGGAATGACTACTTAAAGAAAGAGGCTAGGAAGAAAAAACTTGTCCAAAGGAGAAAAATAGAGAGAACGGGGCAAAAAAAGTTGATGTCCACAATCTTGGATCCAAATCATATAATGATTTGAAGGATGAATAGGTGTAGAGGACCAATGGGAATCTAAAATAAGGGACAAAACCTAATCAGGTCAACATGTACTTACATGCTCGACGTGATAAACATACCAATAAATTCGTAAACACATTGGCTCCGACTCTGGTGAGTTTGAATTTAATGATCATATACACGCTATAATGGAATAATGTGAAATTATTGTCCTAAATATATTATTATTCTACCTGAAATGATAGATGGCGTGAGGAGCATCCATTCGGATTGCAATTCTCATGACATTGACTCAGATGCCATATCGAAGGTACTTAATAAGGATAAAAGGTGGAGGATAAGAGGTGAGAGATCCAAGATACGGAGGACCAAATTATTGCACACCCCGCCTGTATTGGACGAGCTCACTTTGGTGAGGAGTCATATGTCGAACCAGACGGGAGAAATGGGGAATGTGAAATAGGAAGTTTCAGGTCTTTAGATGGACATGGGCTTTTTTAGCTATACATCAAAAAAAAGTGGCGAATGAAATCAAGGGATTTTTCCAAATGCTTAGTCAACATCAAAGTGGATCTCAATTCATGCCTCAAGGTTTCCCCTCCCAAATACCTCCTCCAACATTCCCCACATGCATATGAACCAACTGCACCATCTTTCTGAGCATCGCCATCTTCCTAGCACAGTGACTATGCCGAGGAGTTTATATAAGGAACTTGGTCAATACCAAGTTCATTGGGCAGTGCACGATCGTTTCTACGATTCTGGAAATAAGTGTGCATGATCATTATTTAAGAAAATATGAGGCTAAGATATTAGTGGACGAGATCTACCAGGGTAAGGAATAGGAGAATGTGTTGTTGATCACTTGGGTGAGCAAGCTGCATTTATCGAGTAAAAGAAGTCATATATGTCCTGGCCAATTTATTTATCGACGAAGATTGTGTGATGAATAATGTTTTATTTTCATATTCTGGGATAAATTTGTAATTATTTTAATTTAATGGGATATGTAATGACATCTTAATTCATTTTAATTTTAATTTTTGGGGTTTAATGACATCCTAATTTGTTTGGTTCTATTTCATATTAATGGAATGCTTGGATCAAACGAATTTTCATAAATTATTATCTGAGAAGTATGCAGATCTAAATCTTAATAATGACAAGATCCCGTGTTCGTGCACCCTTTGTATGAATGACAATTTTAAGTCTTTGGAAGACATTGTTGCATTTGCTAAGGTGGAGTATGTCGCCTGACTATAAGATATGGACATTCCATAGGGATAAGAATGTACCATATGTTCTAGAAGGATTATGTGAACCCGTCCGGGTGGAAAGGGTGAATGATTTGCTAGCATATCGTACTTTGACCGACCTAATTGATGATGCTTACAGAGTCCACCACCATCAAAACCATTAGCCTATGGATTCGGATAATGTTCATTATGACCAGGTTAATGAAAAAGTTAATGTTGAATTACCCAAAGATCGGGAATACATACGATTGAAAGTCGATGCAGCCAGATCGCTGTATAAAAATTGCGATGAAGATCACACGATATTGTATGCAATGATCGTTTTTCATAATTTGAAGAGTTAGTACTATTTTCCGGGCAACATCGTAACCAAAATTCTTAAGTGATCTAAACACATTCTTCTAAATGAGAACACGTTATCAAATAATTATTCGACCATGAAGAAGGCTTGAAGGGTTTGGGTTGAAGTACATATGTATTCATGCATGCAAGTATGATTGCATATTATACTGCAATGAACACGAACTAAATGATACGTGTCTTGTATGCAATGAGGCAAGATATACAGTTTGTGAGAGTGGAAATGACAACCCATTGTTTAATACCAACTTTCTCAACAACACAATCACATTAGAACCACTCTTTATACCCCAGCAAGATTAATCCCCATTGAACAACACTTTGTTGATGCTAGCAAGATTCTGGCTTCACTGTTTGGATCGTTGAACACATTAGTAAAATTATCAATAGGACATTAACTACAGGGAGTTAGTTAAATTTTATATGCAGAGTGCTAGACTAGGACCAAAAGCCTGGTACATAAATTAGCCACGTACATCAAAGGCCAAGAAAATTGACATGTCAAATACATTACAATAGTTCAAGAGGCCCTTTCTTATTATCAATTTCAAACAAAATATGATATGTGAAAACTATAATGACCCAAGACACAATCAAGACAACCCATCCCTTCTCTCCATCTCATCTTCTGTATCTGTATCTCTAATGCAGAAACCATACTAATAAGACGGGTATTATTTGTCGTCCTGAAGAAAAAATTGGAGGATCAAACCACAGGAAGGACCCGTATTTGTGCTCGTCTACAAATTAAATTCATGGATAACAATTAATCAATAAAATTTAAATAGAAAAAAACAGAGCATACTAACCCCAGAGTTTTGGGAACCCCTGAATCTCTTTAGTAAATCCTTGGAATATTTGCTGCGAAAGGGGAGGAAAGTCATACGAGAACCCACATGTGCATCTCAATAGCAAAATGAAGAGAGGGAATTTTGGCGTTTTCTTTTTTGTCATTAGACTCCAGTTTGACAAAGATGCCACATAGGAATGGAAATAAGCAGTTCATTAACGATTTCAGGCTGAGTGTGTGGACTAATTCACTTAAGGTACTTTAGGGTTGACATTGCAAAAATTGAAACTTCAAGCTTAAAGTCTCACAACCACCAAATTTTAGGGTTAAATATATATTTTCCCTTACTTTAGAATTATGAATAGTGTAAGGACATAAATTTCCAATTGAGTCTCTGTATTGTTTTGACTTAATTCCATGAACAAAACTGTGTTTATAATATGTCATAGGGAGATTTTATTTTGTCACGATCCCACTTGGTCTATGACGTATTGAAGAAAATTGAAGACGTTGCAGCAAAGCTTCAAAGAAATAATCATGCCGAAGTTTAATTGGTGCAATTTTATTCGTCTTCAAGTTAATTGCATTCCGATATCACACAGGTATGAATGCGTATAATTAATGGTGCTCAAAATTATTTTTTATAAAAGATAAGGATGTAATTTTTATAAAGAAAAATATTTTAAAATGTTTTTAAAGTGTTTTAAATGGTTTACACTACATTTTTATTCTGATAAGCTCAAAATAGAGTTTGACTAATTTGGATCTCTTTTGGAAGAGACGTTTTAAACAAAAAGTCAAACTGACACGCGGGCTCGTTCAAACGACAAGCAATCTCGTTCAAACGAGATGCTTATGTCGCGCGAACGACGTGGCTTTGTCGTTTGAATGACAAAATTTTCGAGGCGACGCTTAATTCCTATTTAACGCGTGTTTGCGTCAGAATTAAATAAGTGTGCATTCTGGAAAAACAGTATATGATCCAGTACGAGTTTTGCACATGTTTTCTAAGGTTTAAAAAGCTTAAACACATCCTTAGAGTTTGCAAAGATCCGAGTTATCATTCTTATATGTTTACGTGATCTTGCTTCACCAAGAAGGTTTGTTCTACCATTGAACATCAAGGTTTTGCGGTAAAGAAAAGAGAATGACTTCTTGTTCGACATCGTAGACGAATCAAAGACATTCGGTGGACACCGAGACATTCGTGGAGTCGAGTGTTGTGGACTGGTATCGTGGAAGATGAAATTTGTTCGTGGGCACTATTGAAGAATGATAGAAGATCAGAAGGAGCGCCAAGACCCGTGGGGATTGAGTTATTGAGTAAGGCTAATTTGTCTTTGTAAAACCTTTGTTCATAGTGATTGTCTGGCTTGGACTATCCGTGGTTGTTTTCCCGTTTTGGGTTTTTTCCTTGTACATCCGGCGTTATGAGTATTCTTTACTTTATTTTACTTGCTTTAATCACTAGGTGCATGTTTAGGATTAATCAAGATAAAATTGGTTTAAAGTAAGAATTGGGTTTTTCACAACTTGGTTTAGTGCACATTAAAAGTTGGATAAAATTTTGGTAATAAATTAGTTTGATTTGAAACACACACATAAGGGGTCACCCCGCATTTTCAAATTGATATCAGAGCTAGAGAACATATTTTATTTGTTTTGTGATCCCGTGTGTTTTCAAAGATGAATTTTGGATTTAACGAACTTTCTCGAACTCCGGCACTAATTACACTTATTGGAAGATGAGAATGAGAAGTGCATTAAAATCAATTGATGAGCATGTGTGGCTAGCAGTTGAGAAAGGATGGACACCCCCTATCACTATTGTAGGTGAGGTCGCTAGTTTAAAGCTTGTCGAGTCATGGACCGAAACTGAATATAAACTTTCACAATATAATTATAAGGGTATGCACGTTATTTCTTCACATGTCACACTCGAAGAATATAATAGAATTATGACTTGTGAAACATCAAAAGAGGATTGGGATATTTTGGCACTCGCTCACAAGGGCACTAGCATGGTTAGGGCGTCAAAACTTCAAAATCTCACTACACAGTTTGAGACCATTAGGATGTTAAAAAGTGAGACTTTTGATGAGTTTTATGCTAGGTTGTCCAATATTGTCAACTCGTCGTTTAACCTAGGTGAGAAAATTCCCGACAACCGTGTCATTAAGAAAATCCTTAGGTCGCTGCCTAGTAGGTTTGATGCAAAAGTGAGCATTTTAGACTCCTTGGGTAAGTTAGAGTCGACGAAACTAGAAGAGATTGTATGTGACTTACAAACCTATGAAATCGACATGATTACCTCCAATCAAGTGCCTAAGAAAGAAAAAGGTATTGCTTTGAAAACTCGGAAGGAGGAAATTAAAGTTTCGGATTCCGATTCCGATTCCGATTTTAAGGATGTTGCTTTGTTGGCAAAGAAATTTAAAAAATTTATTAAGTTTCAAAAGCAATCGAAAGATGCCAAGAAATTTGAAAAATTCAAGAACAACAAAGTAGATCCCACCTCTAAGGATAAGTTTGAGAAGCCTAAGAGAGATGAGTCGGATAAGTGTTTTGGGTGTGAGGGATACGGTCACAAAGTTAAGGGGTGTACCAATAGACTTAAGAAAGAGGTCAAGCAACCCATTGTTTATAGTGCCAGCTTAAGTGATAGTGATCCGGAAGAGGGAGAGAGTTCCCCCATTGATCGTAACTTTGTTGCGTTTATGGCATGTCATGTGAGCGACGGCGATTCTCATGTGCATGACACTTTCGAGGAGGTTTTGAGTGCATCCCATGTTAGTGAGGGTGAAGAGAGTGAAGAGGAGGAGATAGATGTGAAAGAGTTGCAAGTTGCATTTAATGATTTGTATGCCGAGATGGTTAAGGTGAAAAAGGCAAATGCAAAATTGCATGCTAAGTTGAATGAGCATGCCATAGAAAATAATAATAGTTTGATTGAGGACCTTAGGGCACGAGAGAACAAGTTTAGGGAGAAACTAGAGTTTGTAGAGAAAGAGAGAGATAATCTTCGTGGTTTGATGGAGTCTTTGAAAAAGGAGATCTTAGCGTTTGAGGAGTCTAGGCGTTTGCTCGAGTCTAGGATTCACGAGTTGGAGGAGAGATTGAAAGACTCGTCTAGAGTTAAGTTTGATTTGGAGGCTAGGTCGGAGAAGTTAGATAAGATCTTAGGCACCGTCCAAATTAAGGGAGATAGGGGAGGTATAGGTTTTGGTGAGAGAGTTGTTCCCATTTCCCCCGCGCGTGTGAGAAACACTAGGAAGGTTAAAAAAGGTCCACATATAGGTAATCATTCCCACCATCGCTACACTTGAACGGTTTTTGGTAGGAAAGGTCACCTTAGGCGTTATTGTTATGACCTTAGACAAGCTCCTAGGAAGTTTAGGAATAAAGTTGCCCCGGTTCCCCAAACCCCCATGCGTCGTTTTACACCTACTTGGGTTAGGAAATCGGATTTAGTATCTTTAGGAATAAAACTTCATGATTCTCGTTTGGGTGCACTTGATTCTTCCTATGCTAAATCTAAAGGATGATAGTGTTACCATGTTTGTCATATGCTAGTTTGTTTCATGATATACATTGCTAGTATAATGACAGGTGTATCATTTTGTATTAGAGTTTTCATTTGTTTGAGTCCTATTGAAAAAATACAAAAAGATTTTGTTTTTGAGAAAATTTTTGAAAAATTCAAAAATATTTTGTTTTTGAGAAAACTTTTGAAAACTCAAAAAGATTTTGCTTTTATTTGAGTCAAAATATGAAAAGCCAAAAAAAAAATCGGTTTTTGTTTTTGAGTTTACATGTTTGATGTGGCATATTGATGTGCTTAGACCCCCCCTCAATCGTTTCATGAGGGGGAGAGAGAGATAGAGAGAGTGTGTGTGTGTGAGATAGATAGATAGAGAGAGAGAGAGAGAGAGGGGGGGTGCGTGTGTGTGTGCGCGCGTGTGTATGAGAGAGTGTATGTGAGAGAGTTTATATGAGATGGTATTTTTGTCTCACTATAAAAGTAAGCTAGAATGCTTGAGAATATAGGATTCCCCCCATTTTAGAGGGAAAATGAGAATTCCAATTTTGTGGGAATTCTAAATTTCAGGAATTCTAAGTTCCCCCCAAAAGTTTCAACCAAACATTATAATTCTAGATGAGGGAAATTCTAAATTCCAGGAATCATAAATTCCCTTTCCAAACCTCGAACCAAACAAGCCCTAAATAGTATCTCGAGCTGAACTGCAACCAGCAGCAGTTTAAGTAGACCCCTTATTCAGAGAAGTTGAACATAGACAGCATTAGCAAAGCTACCACAAGTTTCCAATGAAGCTGAGCAAAAACATGTAGAAACTTAAAATATATCTAAAGGTTTAATCTATATAAAGAGCCTATAATAAGACACCATACCTTTATGGACAACCTTCCCTAGCAGCGAGCCTCTGTTGTTCTCTAACATTTTGAAGGATTTTACTGTGTATGAAATCATACGAGTTCAAAATGATTGTAATAAACACAAATAGCAATTGAAATAAATATCTAATCAACAAAAAATTGAAAACATATATAAGTTACATGTATATGCAATTGTGCTTCTGGAAGGACCAAAAGTAAGGACCTTATTCTCTCTCTCTCTCTTTCCCGTCCCTATTAAATGCATCTAACATTGAAAATTTTGGTCTGTAAAAAAAGCATATTTATATGGGAAAAAAATTGAAATTATTGCTCACGAAGAATATCATAACGCTTACATGAGGCTCCTACTAGATTAACAACACTAGAAACCAATATAAAAAGAGGCATATCATCATTTCTCTTTGCCACAGCAACAAGAGACAACTGTAGTTGGTGAGCAAAACTATGAACGTAAAAGCACATCCATTTCCTCAAAATAATAAGTGTCTTGAGACCATTGAATTCACCCCGCATATTACTTGCTCCATCATAACCTTGCCCGCGTAGTCTAGAAATGCTCAACCCAAGGTTTGCAAATAGTCTATCTATTGACAACTTAAGTGATACGGTCGTTGTATCCTCAACATGTACACCAATGAAGCGCTCCATGATTTCCCACTTTTATCAACATAGCGCAACACGACAGACATTTGCTCCTTAATTGACACAACACGGGACTCATCAATTAAAATTGCAAAAAATGAAACTCCGATGTCTTTGATAATGAAGTCCACAATCTCGCTTGAAATTGAATTAACAATATCTTTTTGAATATTCGGTGATGTCAATGTGTGGTTTGAGGGGGCATTCTTCAATGCAACGACTCTAATATCTGGATTTAAATCACAAGCAAATTTCATAAGTTCAAGAAAGTTACCTCTATTTTCTGACTCTTCCGATTCGTCGCTACCACGAAATGCAAGTCCTTGACGTAAAAGGAACCTAATAAAGTTGATTGATGCACTTAGTCGTGTTCGGTAATCCATACGAGCTTTGTCTAATTGCTTGTGTAGAATTGTCTCAATGTATTGACTTTGGTTCATTAAATTCGCACATGCTTTTAAAGCTTGATTATGGATACTGCTGGGACCTCCCACTTGAGTAACAAATCTATCTTTCTTCTTCCAATTAGAAAACTCTTCACCCACAAATGTATCCCCACCTGCTTGGTCACCCATATTTTGCTTGAAAATATAGCAACACAAACAATATGCAGCATTAGTAGTGGTGCTATATTCTAGCCAAGGGGAGAATTCATTAAACCAAGCAGGGTTAAAACGCCGCAACTGTTTTTGTTTGCCAATAGTTTTATACGGGAACGTGTGCCTACGCGGTTGACAAGGTCCCTTTTGTAAATAGACTCTACGGAGTTTGTCTTCCACTTTAGGATTGCCACGAGCAATTGGGTTCGTAGGGCGGGATCGAAATGAAAATCCTCCAAAATAATTTCATCCGATTCTAGATTGCTCTCAATATGTGGTGTAGATGTCGACTCCAATTTTCTTTTAAAAAACCTTTCCATAAGTTAACTGATTTGACAAAAAAAATTAAGGTCATTAATATCCCCCCAAAAAGTAAAGTCATTAACTCTAATACCCCTAAAATTAGAAACCCTAAATAAATAAACACAAGTTACACATCCAATTAGAAACAAATAAATAAACACAAGTTACACATCCAATAAAGTTACACTGTGTAAACTTACACATCTAATAAAGTTACACAAGTTACAAATAAATAAATAATCAAGAAAGTAAAAATTTACCTCTAGTTTAGACTCTAGAAGCTGGGGAGGAAGAGGACCACCACACAAAGGGCAAAAGCAGGAGCAGCACTAGCACAAACAGGAGCTAAAGGCAGGGGACCACCACCACGGTCTTGGGAAGGGAAAGGGCACTACAGAAAGGGAAAAAAGGAACGGGGTTTTTGTTTTTGTTCTTGGAACGAGTTGATTGATTGCTACTGTTGTTTGGTTGTCTTTGTTTTAAGGTATTATTGAATTATAAGTATGGTATATTTAAAAAAAAGCCCTACAAATTTTTATAACTTAAACTTTTACACCAAATACTTTTATATACCATTTTTTTTTTAAATCTCATGGAGGCTTGTGCCCCCACTCATCTCTTAACAGCTCTGCCCCTGCATATGTGTTTGTATATATGATGTATATTATATATGTATGTATACGGTGTATGTATAAGCATATGTCTGAGGCGATTGGACAAACTCATCATTACAACAAAAACTGGATTATAACAACATATTGCACACTCGAGCAAACATAAGCACTTCTAATCATTGGCCACATAATAAATCATTTACCTTTGAAACTCTTGGACCCATACCCATTTCACCCTCTTCTTTTTGAAAGATCCAACAAAACTTCTTGAGAAAACTCCGTAACTTCTCCGTCATATTTCCCCTTGATGCTTCCACGAGCTCTTTTCTCACTTCTTCTTTTCCTTGGATGACATTGAATGCTTAGGCAATAAACTTATAAGCAGTAGCGTTAACATGATGCTCTGCCATTCAAAGAGCAGGTGGCGCCAACAATAAAATTGACAGAATTACAAACTAAAAATCTCACAAGCATTAAAAAGGCCAAAGTTAGATAATATTTTGTTTTTTATGGTATTGAAAGAATTCGTTTTCACACCAGCTAACCTATTGACAGTACACATTTTATTGCATTACAGTATTAACCAAAATTCTTAAGTGGTCTAAAAACATTCTTCTAAATGAGAACACATTATCAGATAATTATCCGACCATGAAGAAGGCTTGAAGGCTTTGGGTTTGAAGTACAGATGTATTCATGCATGCAAGAATGATTGCATACTGTACTGCAATGAACACGAACTAAATGATACGTGTCTTGTATGCAATGAGCCAAGATATACGGTTTGTGAGAGTGAAAATGACAACACCTTGTTTAATACCGACTTTCTCGACAACACAAACACATTAGAACCACTCTTTGTACCCCAACAAGATAATCCCCATTGAACAACACTTTGTTGATGTTAGCAAGATTTTGACTTCAGTGTTTGAATCGTTGAACACAATAGTAAAATTACCAATAGGACATTAACTACAGTGAGTTAAATTTTATATGCAGGGTGGTAGACTAGGACCAAAAGCCTGGTACATAAATTAGCCATGTACATCAAATGCCAAGAAAATTGACATGCCGAATACATTACATTAGTTCATGATGTCCTTATCATCAATTTCAAACAAAATATGATATGTGAAAACAATATAACGACCCAAGACAATCAAGACAACCCATCCACTTCTCTTCATCTCATCTTATGTATCTGTATCTCTAACGCAGAAACCATACTCACAAGGTATTATTTGTCGTCCTCGAGAAAAAATCGGAGGATCAAACCACACGAAGTACCCATATCTGTGTTCGTCTGCAAATTAAATTCATGGATAACATTTAATCACTAAAATTCTAATAAAATTTAAACAAAAAAACAGAGCATACTAACCCCTGAGTTTTGGGAACCCCTGAATCTCTTTTAGTAAGTCCTTGGAATACTTGCTGCGAAAGGGGAGGAAAGTCATACGAGTAACCCACATGTGCATCTCAATAGCAAAATGAAGAGAGGGTATTTTCGCATTTTCCTTTTTGTCATTAGACTCCAATTTGACAAAGATGCCACATAGGATGGAAATAAGCAGTTCGTTAACGATTTCAGGCTGAGGGTGGGAACTAATTCACTTAAGGTACTTTAGGGTTGACATTGCAAAAATTGAAACTTCAAGCTTAAAGTCTCACAATCACCAAATTTCAGGGTTAAATATATATTTTCCCTTACTTAAGAATTATGAATAGTATTGTACTCGTAAGTCAGGGACACATATTGTATCAGCACATAATGAAGAATAAGACCATAAAGTTGTATACTTCATCAAGAATAGCATCTCGAGCTGAAACCAGCAACAGTTTAGGTAGACCACTTAATCAGAGAAGTTGAACATAGACAGCATTAGCAAAGCTACCACAAGTTTCCAATGAAGCTTAGCAAAAACATGTAGAAACTTAAAATATATCTAAAGGTTTAATCTATATAAAGAGCCTATAATAACACACCATACCTTTACGGACAACCCTCCATAGCAGCGAGCCTCTGCTGTTCTCTGACATTTTGAAGGATCTGACTGTGTATGAAATCATACCGAGTTCAAAATGATTGTAAAGAACACAAATAGCAATTGAAATGAATATTTAATCAACAAAAACTTAAAGATTATGTATATGCAATTATGCTTCTGGAAGAATCAAAAGTAAGGACCTTATTCTCACTCTCTCTCTCTCCCTCCCTCCCTCTCTCGTCCCTGTTAAATGCATCTAACATTGAAAATTTTGGCCTGAAAAAAAAAGCATATTTATATGTATACATATGTGTTCGTATATACAATGCATATTGTACATGTATGTATACGATGTATGTATAAGCATATGTCTGGGGCAATTGGACAAACTCATCATTGCAACAAAAACTGGATTATAACAACCTATTGCACACTCGAGCAAACATGAGCACTTCTAATCATTGGCCACAACACATAATAAATCATTTACCTCTGAAACTCTTGGACCCATACCCATTTCACCTTCTTTTTGAAAGATCCAACAAAACTTCTGGAGAAAACTCCGTAACTTCTCCGTCATATTTCCCCTTGATGCTTCCACGAGCTCTTTTCTCACTTCTTCTTTTCCTTGGATGACATTGAATGCTTAGGCAACAAACTTATAAGCGGTAGCGTTAACATGATGCTCTGCCATTCAAAGATCAGGTGGCACCAAAAAAAAATTAACAGAATTACAAACTAAGAATCTCACAAGCAGGCCAAAGTTGGATAATATTTTATTTTTTTATGGTATTGAAAAAATTCGTTTTCGCACCTGCTAACCTATTGACAGTACACATTTTATTGCATTACAGTATTCACAGACTCGTGACTTACAACTAACATGACAGTACACATTTTATTGCATTACAGTATTCACAGATTGTTTATTCTCAGGATTCTCATCTCCTCTGCTGCTACTTGGCTTACGTAATTCTGCTCAAAGAGTTACTTGACTTCATGAATATAATAAAGATATATTCACAAAAGTACTAGTCAATGATCTATAATCTATTCTATTAACTACCTTGGTTATGCATGAATCATAAACCCCACTTGTAATGCTCACATACCAAACACAACTCACTCAGAGAAAATAGAAACACGAAATCACTGTAGCTTATGACAATATCCGTGTTCAAGCCTCTGCTATTATCAATAGCATGGGCGGAGCCACATACACCCGAGAGGGTGCGGGCGCATGCACTGGATTTCGGGATTTTTTTTTTTTTTTTTTTTTTTTTATACATGTGTGTAATAACTTAAATATTAAGATTAAAATTGGTAATTTTTGAAACTTAAGTCAATATATATACAACAGAAGTCGACCCTAGTTTTTCAACCCAACCAAAGTTTTGTCTTCTCTCTCTATTCAAGAACAAAACAAAAGGTAAGTCTCATTTCTCTCCTCCATTTACATATTTGTTAGTCTACAACACATTAACGGGTTCAAGATAAAAAATTCCTGAATGTGAACGGCCCTAGTTTACTGAAATTATTACAGAAAATTATTATGAACCCTAATTCAAGATAAAAATTATTATTGAAAATTTTCTCCTCCATTACATTGATTTTATTACTGAAATTAGTACTGAAATTTACAAAATGATTAATCATACAAAGTGATTAAAATTTTACGGAATTGATTTATTAAATAAATTCAATAATAAATTTCAACATCAATGGGTTAATCTTTTTCCAACAAATTTTATGTTAGATTAATTTTGATTTTTATGTTAGATTAATCATTTTCCATTAATTCTATTAATTTTAAATAACTTGTTTAAGTTAGATTAAATCTGTTTGATTAATATATCGAAAGAGACGTGTTGGATGATATTGACACTAAACATATCATTCAATTTTTTCAGAAAATGAAGTCTAGGAAAGTTGCATTGTAATAACTATCCTATTTTAATACTAGATTTATGCCCAAAATAGTACAAATAACCCAAAAAAATTCGCCTCGGGGGCTCCCACCCCCGAACATCCGGGATACGTCAAATAATTTCGCACCCACTAACTTCAAATCCTGGCTCCGCCACTGATCAATAGTGAATAAAAATTATCCAAGCTTACTGTAAATTACTCTTCTCAATTAGAATGAGTTCAATTAAAGGGAAAAGATGGACAAATTCAAATTTAATTGTCCTTTATTGTTAACAACAACAGAAAACAAAACAAAATTAGAGAAAATTAAATTCTTCAATCAGGCAACTAATAGTAGGTATGAAACGCGTGCTCTCCATTTTGAGGGAATGTTATTTTAGTTGTAATTTATTTCTGTAATTGACCATAAAGTTAATTTGGTCCTCTAACGTATTCCCTCATTGGTATAAATATAAGCCTCTAAACTTGTAAGGGACATAATAGAATTCACTAATTCTAAGTCATTTAACAACATGCTAACAAGTGAAATCGCTGCCTTATATTACTCTTCAAACTACAATACAAAAAAAGTTAAAATTGATGTTATTATTATGCTAATATTTGTTTGACTTCATCAAATAGAAGCTGACATTGTAACAAATTCCTCATATTTAGACATCTGTAATCACTTCTTCTAGTGAATAACAATTTACCCTGACCTAGCGGGTTTCCGACCCATACCCCCCCTAATTGAACAACTTTGGGAATCCTTTATGTATTCTGGGGGTGGTTATGGGTTTGAAAAGTTATACAGAAGTCACATTTGGGACTGATTCAGGTTTAACTAAAAATTACCCGAACCTGAACCGATTAGTGAGCTCAATTTTTCTTTACAAGTAAAGTCTATACAGATGTTATTTGTTCTCTCTTTTTTCACTTGATTTTTCCTCTAGCTTTTTTTTTACTACATTGAAAGTTCCTTTTATGCAGTTTATACACCCATTTTCTGCCACAAATTTAGCAGGAGAGATAATGAATCAGAAAAACTTTCAATGTGCTTAATAACCCTAGTCCACAAAAGGATAGAATCTCAGAAGAACAGTAAGAAGCCTCGGTCAAAGCCTCAGTCCTAGCTTCCTCTTCTTCTTTGTTAGTTTTTTCATTTCCCTAAATAGGCCAGTGAGAATGATTTTCAAACTCTTACTTTGGCTCAAACACAACCATATTATATTACCACAACACGCATAATATTATAAGTTCTTTAGTATCACCCCATAGTCTGAGTTTCTTAGATACCATTAAGCAGCCAACCTCTTACAAAATTTTACAATTGTTTTCATATTACATAAATTTATCATAGTTTCTTAGATGCATGTTCGGTTCATTAGCATATTCCAACAGTCCAAGTTGATAAGCTGCCAACCTGTTACAAAATTTACAATTGTTTTCATATTATATAAAATAATCACAGTTCCTCGACCAATCTAACTCTTATAAGGAAATAAGGAGCAATAGTTTAGTAAAATTTACTTGATTTCAAAGCTATAACATTCTGAAATCAGAAAGTCAGTTTTTAGAGTAAAAGTGAAGAGAATATCCCATTATGTGTTCCACATGCATAAAGAGTAATGTTTACATCGTTTTTTGCTATATTACTGTATTTGGGGATCTTTGAAACCTATCCAACACAGTTTCAATACCATCACCTTCAGAGAATAGCTTCTGACTTTTGATAACTCTTTAATATTGTGGATACTATTTAGATGCAAGAAAAGTTACCATTTAAATAGACAAAAATACTGTGCAAGAAAGCAGCCTGGAAGATTCGAAGAAAGAGAGCCTCCTCATGTGAGCCCCCGTCGACAATTTACTTGCACCTTTGCCACTGTCCATAATCAAAAACTTCATAAAACAATTACCAGAGAGAGAGAGAGAGAGAGAGGGAGGGGGGGGGGGGGGGGGGGGGTAAGTTTATTGTAATCATCAGGATGCAATCTTACGGTAAATCAGAAAACAAATTGAAAGAGAAACTGTGTGAAGAGAGAGCAGAATTAATTCATGTGGGTAATTAACTTAGGGTCAGACGAAGGTGATGTTAGGAACATGGGCAATCCTCTTCCACTCTGGGCCGATTTTCAGGTGCATCTTTTTCTTAGAAGGGAACGAGTCTAAATTACCAATTTGCTTAATTTGGTGAAGCGTCAGAAGAGATAGGAGGTTGCCCAGCCACTCCGGGAGAGCCTCCAACCCATCAAAACATTATAAACGTAAATATGTCACAACACAGAGGTGCTGAAGTTGCTCAGTTATAGACTTGATATTTGGCCACCTTTTAGCGTTGAATGTTGATAGCATTATCATACTTTTCAGCAACAGGGGTAGAAGTGGAGGATTGGGAGGTCCACGGGAAATAATCAAGCTCGTCCGATAACCCGTGTAGTTTCAACTTTTGAATATATATAAGGTCCGGAAGAGACACCACGGCAGGGAATCTACAATTATCAATTCCTCAAGAGGCGTGCAGAGTTATGGCACACTTGTCAACTTTAGATAACTATGAATATAATGTATCCTTACAGACTTGCAATTGCAGAGTTCTTGTGGCAGACTTGTCAACATTTTACAAGAGTAGATAGAAAATCTCCATACAGAAGGGAAGCATTGCATATCTGCAATGGTCATTACAATAAGGCATTTCGATATGCTCAGAACCTCAATAAGAAGACAAGACTCTATCCAACATGGTGAACCTCTCAAATTTTCACAATCAGCAATATGAAGGTTCCGTAAGGACGAGGCAACATTGTATATCTCTTAAGTTTTTGCATCAATATAGAGACAACCTCTCAAGAGCCGCAAGGTTTGGTAAGCAAGACAGCATACGGCATCTCGCTATATAAGATTATCAAGGTTTGAAAAACAAGTGAACTTAGGGCATTTCTTTATTTTCATATCATCAAGAGCTGAAATGGTTTTTATGCTTTCTGGAAGATAAAACAACTCATAGCGATGTATTTTTTCCCTCAAAACTCGTCCACCGCAAACTGACTCTCTGAGCCTCTGAGTTCTTCCAGAGACACAGATGTGAGAAAGGTTAGCGCGAAAATGACTTGGGAGCATTCTTAATCTTCTACTAAGAAAGTTGGCGTGTGCTATAGAAGATGAAGAATGCTCCCAAGTCACTTTCCATCCATTAAGGAATTAAGTGCTCACGAAATCGACTTTGGAGTAATCTTAATCTCCTACCCCAATAAACATAAAATTCTTACTCGTTTCAATATTCTCAATACAAAAATGTCTCAAATTAGTCAAGGTCCTAAAATATTTCGGAATCCCTTCCAGTAGGCTCGTTCTCAAAATCTGCAAATTGTAGAGCTTCGTGATATTGCTTGGCAAAGTACATATACCAGTCTTTGAGAAGTCAAGATGTCTTTGACGTTTCAAATCCCCTATCAAATCTGGCAACTTTTTGACATCATTGTTAGCCAAAATTAGAACATGTAAGCATTTGAAGTTACTTAACTTGTTTCCAATGAGACCGCGCCTTTAAAAATATTGTTCGCAACCTTCGAAAACTTCTATTTAAAATTTTAGGTACTTCTCCTCTAGCAAAGGTCAATGATTAATGCAAAACCCTGTTGCTGCACCCATCCTTCTCTACATCTTGTAGCAGGGAATTCTCAACAACAAAGTATTAAAATATTGTTTACCCACATCCTTCATCACCAAATCACTCACTTTAGGAGGATGAAGTAATCCTAACGCCATCCAAAGTTATAATGGTAGACTTTTTCTCAGTTTCTAACAATGCCCACCAAAGTTTCAGTCTCTAATCCACCGTCTGCAAAGGATCTTTGCTTAAACATGGCGCAACTGTCCTCACCTGGCAGTTTTTGCAGCGGATAAATGAGAGATTTGCATTGCTAAAACAACTTCATCAGTGGTTACCATAAGTTTGATTCACTGGAGCCACCAACTTCTAGTAAACAATCTCTCATGAAATTCCATCTCTGTGGGATCTTGTTCCACACATCATCAAGTACAAGCAAATATCTTTTTTTCTTTAATTTATCTTGAAGATTGCTTATGACCCCTTCCATATTTGACATCTGGGAGGTTTTCGCAAGAGATTCTACCATCTCGTTCAGAATCTTTGAAACATCAAAAACATAAGACACACAAAGAGACCCATATTCTGCGATCAAAATGGCCTATTACCTTGTCATTTTTGTTAGCTAGCTGAGAGTTACGACAAGATTCCTATATCCTTCAACGTGAACCAACCAATCCCAATATAGTCAAACAACAGCCAATAACAACAACAAGAGTAGATCATAGTGTATATATAATGCAAACGACTGGAAAAGGAAAGTTGGAAGAATTTCTCTTTTTAAGTTTTTGTTCTTTTTTTCAACAAAAAACATATAATCACACCTAAATATCATATATACGACCCCTAAAGGTATAAAACTGAAAAAAAGCAACACCTAAGAACACACAGGGACAGAGCCAAAATTTTAGTTAGTGGGGGCTGATTAGTGAGGAATACCAGGGGTTCGAGGGAGGGAGACCCCGAGCCGAATTTTTTTTAGGTCATTTAGTAGTTATAGCAAATAATTGTTCATATATTAACAAGAAGAAAAATAATCAATTACGAACAATTAAAACACATCATAATACACTAATGCTAAATTCGGATAATCGGTTTCATTTTCATTCAGTTAGTAACATTTCAATCAGGAAATTAATAAATCACAAAATTCACAATATAACTCTTTTAACAACCAAAATAGTTTCATCATAATATTTTAAATTTCAATTTGTAAATAAACATTTCAATTCACAATCTAACATTTCAATTTGTAAATAAAGATTTTACCAATTAATAATATTTCAATCTCTAAATCAATTAATCATAATATTTATAAATCACAACAAACATAATTGTTAACATTTAAATAACCATCAACCCTAAAATGTAACCACAATTTGAACCCTAAAATGAGCTTAACTTTTTAACCATTATGAACCCTAAAACCTTAACATTAACCTTAATTGTAACATTAACATTGACACTATCAATTAATATTAGAGTCAACATCTCAAATTAACTTTAAATTTAAAATTAAGAGGACTTATTTGGAAAAATTGGGGGAGGGCATTTTAATTAAATTTTTGCATAATATTTGATGGATTCAAACCCTAGAAAAAAGATGGGCACATAGAGAGAGAGAGAGAGAGAGAGAGAGAGAGAGAGAGAGAGAGAGAGAGAGAGAGAGAGAAATCAATTAGATGTATAGAAAAAGGACATTGGTCTTGTATTGAAAAATTGAATTTCCTAGTCTTTCTTCTCCAATTGGAGGCCTATATATAGCTCTTATAATGTGTATATAGGGAACATAAAAGCATGATTTATGCCTATGATTAAGCCTAAGAAAGTCAAATATTTATATCAATGATTCCCATAAAATATGGTATGTTTTAAGGAATATGTGTTCAGGTTTTAAGAAACATGTTATATGGAGCTTTAACACTCCCCCGCAAACTCGACTGTCCTGGAGATGAGGTTGGACCTTAGCACAGTGAAACGATGCTTGTGGAGCTCTTAAGTAAAAATATCCGCAAGTTGATCTGGAAATGGGACAAAATGAACTCGATGAGAGCCATCCAGGAAACGTTCTCGAATGAAGTGATAGTCCAGCTCAAGTTGTTTGGTGCGAGCATGAAAAATAGAGTTAGAGGCCATGTAGGTGGTGCTGAGATTATCACAATAGAGGGTGATAAGCTTAGGAGAGGAAACTACAAGCTCGGTGAGGAGATGGAAAATCCAAGTCGTTTCAACACAAAAATGGACTGAGGATCAGTACTCAGCTTTGGCGCTAGAGCGGAAAACGGTGGATTGTTTCTTGGCAGTCGAAGAAATAAGGTTGGAGCCCAAGAGCAGAGGCCAATAGTGGAATGACGGGAGTCAGGGAATCCAGTCCAGTTAGCATTGGAGTAGGTTGTGATGATAAAGGGGTTAGATGAAGGGCGAAAGAGGAGACCATGATTAGAAGAACCTTTGAAATAGTGAAAGATTCTCTTGGCTGCTATGAGGTGAGGGTGACGGGGTTGACTCGTGACTTGAGCCACATGATGGACAACGTAGGCTATGTCAGGGCGGGTGAATGTGAGGTACTAAAGGGAGCTGACTAACTGCCGATACACGGTGGGATCATAATTGAGATCATCAGTGTTGGCTGAGAATTGAGTTTTGGCACAAACGGGTATAAAATAATGCAGTCATTCATTCCGAAGCGATGGAGAAGGTTAATAGTGTATTTGGTTTGGGAGAGGTAAAGGCAGTTATGGGGGCAGGTGGCTTCAAGGGCAAGGAAGTAGGAGAGGGGGACGAGGTCATTAGTGGAAATTCCTTACCCAATGTGGTAATGAAGGGAGGAGGTGTGGGGTGCTGCGAGTAAGAATGATATCATCCACGTACAATTGAAGGTAGAGAACCACATACTCGGATATGTAGATGAACAAAGAGTTATCGGCACGACTCTGAGTGACCACGTATTGGAGAAGAAAACTACTGAGCCTCTGGAACCGGACACGGGAGGCTTATTTGAGGCAATAGATGGCCCTTTTTATAAGGATGACGTGATCAGAATGTGCAGAATCAGTGAAGCCAGGAGGTTGACTCATATAAACTGATGTGTATGCTTAGATTTACATCTTAAATAGTCTCCTCGAGAATCCCATGAAGAAAGGCAATTTTCACATCAAATTGACGAAGAGACCAGTCCTGTGAGATAGCAAGGCTAAGAACTATGCGAACTGTAGTGGGTTTTAATGACCGGACTGAAAGTTTCCTCGAAATCAATGCCTGCCTGTTGGTGAAAACCCTTTGTAACCAAGCGAGCCTTATGGTGCTCAGTGGAACCATCAGCACGACGTTTTAGCTTAAACACCCATTTGCAGCCAATCACATGTTGAGCAGGATCTGGAAGAACAAGAACCCAAGTAGAGTTCTTAAGTAAGGTATTGAACACTATAGTCATGGCCTGGCGCCATCCGAGAATGCGGGATGCTTGAGAGTAACAATTGGATTCGGAGGTAGGGGAGAGTAAGGGAGCCAGAAAGGCTTCGGGAAGGGGATATCTGATGGTGCCATCTGTTTGGTGGAGGGGCTTATGGGTTCCATCTTGATGGTGGGTGATCATGGGATGTCGAGTGGAGACAGAGGAGGAGGGAATGTCTATCGTGTTGGAGGAAGGGGCAAGGGTGTCTAGTGGTGGTTGGGCGGAGCGACGATAATAGTGTAGAGGATAGGATTCATGAAGAGAAGGTCGACAAGTGGGTGGGGGTAAGGAGTGGGAAGGCGCGGAAGGGGCAGGAGGGATAAAAGGTACGAATATCAAGGGAGAAAGGGGTGGAGGTGGGGGTAGCAGTAGAGAAGGGAAAATGATGTTCATTAAAACGAATATGGCGAGATATGTAGACACGGTTTGTTGAGCGATCAAAGCAACAATATCCTTTGTGTTGTGAGTTGTAACCTAAAAACACACATTTGGCAATTTTTGGCAATAATTTTTTGGTGAAATAAGCACCCAAATGCGAATAAAAGGCACAAACAAAAACACAGAGGTCAGAGTACGAGGGGGAACGCCCATAGAGACGGAAAACGGGGAAGCCCAATTAAGAACAAGAGAGGGGAGACGATTGATAAGATTAACTGAGGTGGAGACAGCTTCAGGCCAGTGGCAGAGGGGAATGTGACTAGAGAGAAGAGTGTGGGCCATATCCCCATTGTGACGATGCTTTCGTTCAGCAAGACCATTATATGCGGGTGTGTGAGGGCAAGAAAGACGGCGGTGAATGCCGATGGATATGAAAAATTCTTGAACGGGGCCCTTATATTCTCCCCCACCATCAATTTGAAATTGTTTGATGGAGGCGGAGAATTGTGCATGTGTGTAGGTGACAAAATTCTTAAAGTGCATAAAAACTTCTGATTTAAGTTTCATAAAATATAACAAGGAAAAAAGCGTATAATCGTTATGAAAAAGCACATAGTATTTGTAACCAAAGACAGAGAGATTAGGAGATTGCCAAACATCTGATAGTATTAAAGAAAAATGAGCTAACACGTTTTATTTCATTTGATTGGGGAAAGGGGAGGTGTGTGGATTTTTACAAGGCACGCCCTTGATAAAATGAAGAATTATTCTTAAATGTAGGAGATAAAAATTTATATGAGCCTAAATAAGAGATGACTTTGGCAGAGGGGTGGCCAAGTCTGTGATGCCACAATGTCGAGGAACTGTGGGAGGCAGAGAGAGCTTGAACACGGAATAGAAGAGCAGAAAGCTTGTAGAGACCATATGTGCATAGGCCTTGATAAAGAAGAGACCTAGTAGTGAGATCAAAGATATAAAAATAATGGGGTATCAAAAGCACAAAGAACTTTATTTTCTTTACATAATGGAGTCATAGATAATAGATTCTTGCGCATGGAAGGAACAACATAGAGAGTGTTAAAGATGACAAGAGAAAGAATCAAGAGGAAGTGTCATGTTACCCGTAAAAGTGATGGGGAGATGATCACCATTGCGAAGTTAAACGGTGCCTGGAAAGGATGACGTTGCTAAAGGAGCGCGGGATTGATGATCATGTGGGTTGAGGCTCCGGAGTCAGGATACTACTGGCTGGGTAAAGGTGGAGAAGCGGGAGCAAGTGCGGGTTGAGTGACCAAAGCCATCCTTATTGCAAGTGTGGGTTGAGCAAGTGCGGGTTGAGTGACCCCAGCTGGGGTCATAGGAGGGCTGTGGAGGTTGGGCTATCTGAAGTTCAACAACGGCAGAGTTGAGGAGGCGGGAGCAAGTGCGGGTTGAGTGACCAAAGCCAAAGCAGAGTTGGCATTGGGCCATGAGTTGCTGTGTAGGACCAGATCCAAGAATGTCAAGTTGAGGGTATCGGGTATTATTGGTATAAGAGCGATTTGGGGTCTGTCGTCCTTTCTGGAAGTAGTTGTTGTTCCAATAGGTGGTATGAGAAGGAGGGGCATGCTGAGACGCTACGAGGGCAGCAGGTGGGGTGATGGGAGTGGACTTATGGCAGGTCTCGTAGTTCGGCAAACGAGACGGGAGTTTGAGAAAATCAGGGAGCGCGTCAAAGCTCTCAATGGAAGTTACAATAATCTCGAACTCAAGCCTAAGCCATTTAGAACAAAGTTAACAAGATCCGTGTTGGAGACAAGTTCTCCAAGAATGGAAAGAGCATCAGCAATGGGCTTGGCTTCCTGAAGGCAGTCCATAATGGAGCAGGTGCCGCAAGTGAGACTTGTGAGCCTTTTTCAGTAAAGAGAGGCATTTGCAACTGACTTCTGAGAGAAATGAGTCTTAATAATGGCCCAGAGTTCGACAGAGGTTGAGCATCCAATCACAGTGGCCAATAGAGATCCAGAAAGAGTAACGGAGATGATACTGACAAGAGTTTTGTCAGCACAGAGCAAAATTGTGCATTATGGTTCAGAGGTGGGGCGAGGATAAGAGCCATCAACAAAACGAAAATAATCTTGTCCATAAAGAAAGGCTTCAATTTGGTGGGACCACAAAAGGAAATTGTCATCGGTTAGTTTGACAGTTGCAAGATGGGTAATGTTGGGGATTTGGAAAGGAGTGTAAGGGTTTGGGGCAGCGGAGATTTCTGTAGTATTGATTGACATGGTTGGGACTGAAATTGCGGAAGAGAAGTTCTTTTTTCATGTCTGAGATAGTAGGTTGTCTCATGAACAGTGTTGCAATAATTAATAACACAGTGAACAGTAGCGGGATGAACAGTAGCGCGAAGATTATACTGCGGAGAAAAGGGGGGAGGTGGTGCAGTGTGGTGGATGTGTTGTGGCAGAGGGAGGACCTGTGGTCAGGGATGGAGAAGAAGGAAGGAAGAGGTTGTTGTCTGGGAGAGAGAGGAACGTGGGTTAGGCTAATACCATGAAAGAATTGGTGAATTGAATTTCCTTGAGGTTTATATATATAGCTCTTACAATGTATATAAAGGGAACATACAAGCATGATTTATGTCTAAGATTAAGCCTAAGATAGTCAAATATTTACACCAATGATTCCCATAAAATTGGCATGTTTTAAGGAACATGTTTTATGGAGCTTTAACAGGGAGAACTTCACTATGCAGGTTGTCTTCCCTTAATTTAATAATAACCTTCCAAGTATTTAATAATAATTATGCATCCATGATTAAATAAAACCGCCTTAGCTTTTGGACCTACAATTAATTGATTTGTACAATTAATAGTATTGACATATGGATATACATGAATTGAATAGTACATGTGCAACTTTTTGTGAATATGATAATTAAACAATGTGGCATCTTCTATATTGTTGCTTCGACCTACTATTCCTTTTTGGGTTCACTTTCCTTTTTTGTTTTTGGACATAATCAGTTAACCAAATTCCACAATAGTGTGTTGATCTTGACCATTGATTGAATGTATCGTTAGTCTTCAAAAAAAATGACAAGGACTCTTAATTTGGGATGAAGGGAGTATTTAAACAAGGGAGATGTCTTTTTGATTGAGCGGTTAGATTCTTGCCATTTTACATTGGTTCAGTTCTTAGCTTTATTGAAGCAAAGCAAAAGATTCAGATTCTGGGTGGACAATTTCAATTAAGGAACAAATAAGTTTTGATACTTATACAGTATGCTTGTGACGTAACCACACGTCTAATGGCAACTCTAAAGGTACTACACCAATTTAAAGAGAGAAATATAACTAATCTTTTACTCAAAAGCTTGGTTCCCCGAATGAGGAAGAGGAGGGGTCTATTTATAGGATAGGAAGGTGAGCACTAAAAGAGCAACTAACCAATGTGGGACTTATGCCCATCTATACAATAAACCTAATACTCAAGTGTTCACCTAAAGCCCATCCTCTAAATAGAACAATACAATATGAACTGAAATAAAATAAAATATAAAATGAACATATGTTAACTAATATATGAAGCGAAAAAATAAAAGAGGATATGACCAAAATATCCCTCGGATCACATCACTCTCCCCATCTTCCAAAAAGCTCGTCCTCGAGTGTGTGGGGGAATGCCACCAAAAGGAACCCGTCCTCCATGGGCTCCACCGCATGCCATGGAAGTTGTCCCCTAAATCGACCCGAATACCGGCTTGAAAAGTGGCGAAGCATCAAGGCCAAAAACATCCAATAAGAGTCTTCCACCATAAAACCATCACCATACCCAAATAAAATCAAACCCGTGTCAACCGTGGGGGCATACGGAGGTTAAAACTCCAAAAATGGGTCATCGTAGGGGGTGGGGGTGAAGTTAGGTGGGGTTGTGTGTATAGAGTTGGGATTTTAGAGGGGTGGGGGATAAAAATGGGTTAGGATAGGGTGGGGACTGAAATTTTGAAGTTTGGGGGGTATTAATGGTTGGAGGAGAGTTAAAACAAGAGTGAGAAGGTGAGACAAAGGTGGTAAGCGGGTGGGAAAGGGGTAAAACCCTAGAATTAAGTGGGTGGCATAATTCAGGAGTTATTTGGGTTAAAAAGGTGGAAAAATGAGGGGTTTGAGAGGCTTGCTAGGCTGCCCCACTCCGGTTTGTCGGAGTTCCGGCTGTCTAGTGACTAGATTTGGCCAAATGGGATGAAAATAGAGAGGGTGGGTCGCCCAGGGGTGGAAAATATGGATCCAAAGTCGGATTGTTGATCGGACCACCGGAAGGGGGTGGGGGAAGGGTGCCGAATTCGCCGGAGCTGGTGGAAAAATGGACAGTAGAGACTGTTGTAGGGGTATTTTGTGGTGGGGTCTTTGAGGGAAGTTGTAGATCGGGATGAGAAGAGGGTGTTGGAGAAGTTTGGGGGAATTTGGAGGAGTATGAAAAATTTTCGACGACCGAAAAAGTGACGGCGACAAGAGGGTGGTGTAAGGTTGGTGATGAAATATTAGTAGGTGGGTGGGTAGTTAGGGCGGTAGTGTAGTGAGTGGTGGAGTTAGGTTGGGATTTAGGTGGGGGGAAAATGAAGATGGGTCTTGAGGGGTATTTGGGTATGGGGTTAGGGTAGGGTTAGGATTTTGCGAAAGTTATGACATGTGTTGGATGAGGGTGGTCATGTGTTGCCCCATGAGGGAGGCCATTTCTTCTCTCATTTGTTCTTGCATTTGGATAAATCTCTCATCAAGTGTTGCCTTTTTGGGAGCCATTAAAATGTGGAAAACGATTTAAATGAAAAAAAAATTGTGGTGACGCCTCACCCACAATCTGATACCAATTGACGTAACCGCACGTCTAATGGCAACTCTAAAGGCACCACACCAATTTAGAGTGAGAAATATAACTAATCTTTTACTCAAAAGTTTGGTTCCCCGAATGAGGAAGAGGAGGGGTCTATTTATAGGATAGAAAGGTGAGCACTAAAAGAGCAACTAACCAATGTAGGACTTATGCCCATCTATATAATAAACCTAATACTCAAGTGTTCACCTAAAGCCCATCCTCTAAATAGACCAATACAATATGAACTGAAATAAAATAAAATAAAATGCCACATAAGATGAAAATATGATTAACTAATATATGGAACCAAAAATAAAAGAGGATATGACCAAAATATCCCTCGGATCACATCAGCTTGAAGGATATTTTAGTTGCCCTTTTTACTTTCTAGTGCTCAGTTACTTTGTACAAGTAGCATCAGGGCTTGAGAAGACAAATTTAGTTCTATTGTTGGAAAAATGATGGTTAATTATAACAAAATAGTAATGATATATTGTGATGGAAATGGGCTCCATTTTAGAGCTTATTTTCTTTTTGTATTTTCTTTTTTTTTCTAGTTGTATTTCTTTTCTTTTTTTTTGCTTGGTATTTAGAGGTAGAAGTAGCAAAAGGCTCCTAAGGGTATTTTTGTAATTAAAAGAATAGCTTAGAGCCTAAGCTACTTTCCCCCCTTTAAATACCCCTTGTATTCCTCATTTGAGGACACTCTCCATTTTTTAATATAAGAAATTTCCCGATTCTCTCCCTAAAAGTTAGGATTTGATTTATTTTCTTGGCCATTGAAGTGTAGTTTACGTCAAATTGGTATCAGAGCGAGGCACTCCAACATTGGTGTCTTGGTGTATTGTTTATCAAATCGTACACTACTCACAATGGCCCCAAACGATCCGAGCAACAATAAGAGGAGACTACTCAAGAGTTGAGAGAACAACTCGGAAGACGAGCTGAAATGGCGTAGTTGAGGCAACAAATGGCCCAACTCCTCTTCGCCATCAAACCCCCCACCACCACCCTCCCTCCACCCTTACCCGCTACCCTAACCCTAACTTCCCCTTCCAACGCCAATCCCTGCCATCCCCACACATCAGTCGACCTAACCCACCACTCCCCCACTGTCGCCGGACCCCAGCACCCAAAACCCACTGCCGTCGTGACCCTATTATGCCCAGTAGGAGGTTGCCCAACCCCTGCCACAAAACCCCACCCCTGCGCAACCCAAAACCCCACCCCCTGCCTCCCGATCTGCCTTCCGACCACCAAAAACCCTCTGACCAAGAAAATTTCCCCAACTGCCCCTCCTGTTATGACCCGGGGCTACCCCTTTACCTCCCCCGCTGCTCCAACACCCTTCCCCCCCCCCCCCCCCCCTTACAAACAGACCCACTCCCACCCACTAGACGCCCAAACCCGTCCCCAACCCCTCATCGACCCACAAATAAAACCCTAGCCCAAATCACATCAATCCAACCCTAAATACCAACCCTTCAATCCAAATCCGAGTCCCAAACAGACCCTACCCAACCCACCCACTTTTTTTTGGAGTATCCACCTCTTTTTATCACCCGACCCTAGTTTACCCACCCACCAGACAACCCGAGTCATTTCCCCACCACCCCGTAGCCCCAATCCATCATACAAATACCTATCCCACCCTCCTCGGGTTTTTCACCTATCACGGGGCCGTTAACCATTATATGGAAGCCCATGGCCTTCCTCCCACTCCCACCCCCACTTATACACCCATGCCCACCTCCTCCACCGTCACATCATACCCTGACGTAAAAATGATGTCAAAAGGGAGCAAGATGAAGATAACTCTCTCTAAAGCTCTCTCAATTCACTATCTCTCAAAATGGAATAATGCCACAAATGAGGTTACAAAAGAATATTTATAGGTAGGAGGTTACTCGGGCTCTAAGTTATCAATCTAATTACAATTATGTTCCTAGATGCTAATTAACCTTCCTTCCTCTAAATACTAACAAAAGAAAATACAAGACAAAATACAATGTACTACTAGACATAATAAAAGACCAAAAAAATGACGAAAAGGCCCATATTCACATCACTCTCTCCCCCCCGAAAAGAGATCATCCTCAAACTCAAAGGGGAAGGCATTTAGTGTCACCATCGACAACAGTAATATGGGCCTGCTGGAGTGGAGCCTCCTCTGTCTCCTCAAGATACCTAGGGTGGCCCGAAGTTAGAAGAGCGCGACGCCGTGGAAGGGAAAAATCCGTAGCTCTATGGCCAATCACTGTAACATTTGAATGTTATAGAGTGAGAGGGTGCGGGAGGTGGAACAGTAGATGCCGGAGCAGCTAAGATAGGTGGGGCCACAGGAGCACTAGAAATCACAGGTACTGGAGGAGCTGAAGAGGAGCGGCCACGAGGTGGAGGGGCAAACTGATGGAAGAACTCTACTTTAGTGACGTACTCAATCGCCTTCGCAAAGGAGGTAACGTTACGTAGAGCAAGATCTCGCTGGATATAACTCTGCAGCCGTGGATATAACAACTAATCCGCTGCTCCTCACTCTCGTCAAGACAGGAGCGGGTACAAAGAAGCTGGAAATGCTCTGTGTAGTCTAAGCCTAAAGTATCCTGTCGGAGAGACTGTACCCGAAGGAAAAAGATCACGCTCGTAAGTAGCAGGAACAAAGGCGGCCATCATCTGTGTCCGGAGCTCGATCCAAGACTGGATAGAAGGTAGGCCCTCAAGGGCACACCGCTGCTCCACATCATTCCACCATACACTGGCGTAGTCCTGGAACTTGGTCGCAGCTAGTAGAACACATCGGCGATTCTTCAGTGGCTTGTACTTACAAATTCGCTCCATCGTGGCGAGCTAATCAATAACGGCGTCGGGCTGAAAGTGACCATCGAACATCGGGACATCCACCCGAATATCACCCTGCAAACTCCTCGACAACAACTGGAGGGCTAAGTGTGTGATAGCATCGCCACCGTGTAGATCTCATCGCCCTCATTTAAGTCATCGGCGCCTAGCGAAGGCTCATCGATCCGAATTCTTTGCTGTTGTCTCCGAGGCGGTGGATGAGGAGGATCAGGAGCTGGTGGTGGTGTCTCTAGAGGGATTGGTGGAGGGGGAGGAATATAGGGTGGAACGACATCCATAGGTGGGAGAGGTGGAGCGGGGGTCAAAGGCCGACGGTAGGGACAGTGATCCATCTAGTGGCCTCTCTGGTAACACAAAAAGCAACGTCTCTTTGTGATGGGCACATACGGAGTAACCTTCGGACTCAACTAGTCAAAAGGGGACATATCGGTGTCCCACTCAGCGGGTGGGGGAGGATCAATGGAAGAGAATGGGGTCAGGGTGAGGATGGATCCTCAGGTGGAGGGAGACCAATCCACTCTCGTACCCGCTCAAAGGAATCGACAGGGGCAGAATGGAATGAGCGTGCATCTCACACAGACTGAGGGTGACGAACAAGTCTCGGGTGTTCCGTGGATGGGGAGGTGTGGAGCTTAGGTGGGGGAGGAATCGTTGAGAAAGCAATATAGGATGGATGAGGGTCAATAGTGGTGGGTGGGGCCGGTGACATAGAAGGAAGATGGTGGGGCTCAAGGTGCCTTTGTGGGTGGTGACAAGGATAGGTTGAAATGTGTTGAAAGGTGGGATCTTGATGAAGGGTGATGGTAGATGCTTGGTACATTTGCGAGGGTAAATGGGATGAGATTAGGACGCGAGGTGGGAGAAGATGAGGGGATGGTAGATGATGGTGGTTTAATGGTAATTTGGGTGGTGGTGGAGGGTTCGTGGGTGATTCATGGTAATTTTGAAAGGTGAGGGTATGTTGGTTTAGAGATTCTTGGGTGTGAGAGGGTTGAAACCCTAGGGTTTCTTGGTCAAGATTTTTGTCAATGTCCACCATGAGGTAATCTAACACCGGATTTGATACATTTGCACATAGTTGCTGAGTGGTTGATCCAGCCCAAAGAGGGTTATACGGACTTGTGAATTGCCGAAATTTGGTCGGAAAACCCGTCAATACCGTCAGGGTGTAGCTGCTGGGTCAGATTTGGCCCCTTTGGGTGCCGGAGATCTCGGATCATCTCTGCTATGGTTGAGGAGTAAGTCCTGATCATTGATTGAGCGGTCTGGCCAAATCTTGGGGAGGAAGGTACCGGACTGGGGCAGGAGGAGACTGTCGGTGCCTGACAGCCTTCATTTAAGCAGGTCCGCTACTTCAAACCTTGGATTTGGGCGATCGGAGCATCTCATCTTGTTGGAGGCTGGATCCGACCCATCGGATGGGTTTTTTTATGTTGGTGGCTTCGTACATGGTGAACAATGGACGGAGAGGGATCACCAGTCATCGGAGGGGTGGACTGACCCGGGTTTGGGGCGTACTGCCTCGGAGAAGGGCGGAGTAGGTCCACCGGCCCTAGGCAACCTCCTGCGAGGTCAATTGACTGACCGGGATTCCCGAACGGAGCGTTTTGCACCGGTGAGGAGTTTAGAGGGCAGATCGGCGATGGAAGAACCGCTATGGAGCAAATCTGCTGGTTCGGGAAGGGTTCTGCCCTTGCTGTTGCTTGCAGGGGACGAAAAAAAAAACAGAATTGGCGGTATGTGGTGTTGGGACCCCTCCACTGGTGGTGGTTTTTTTTTTGGGGGGGGGGGGAGGGGGGATTGGAGATTAGGGTTTTAATTTTGGAGGGGTAAAGGTGTTGAATTTGGGAAAGTAGGTTAGGGTTTTGAGATGGTGCGAGGGCGGCTGATGGTGGCTCGTGGTGGTGGAAGACGGGCGTCGAAATCCTCCATCCGAGTTATTAACCGGTTGATAACCTCCTCGAGACGCTCATGAGAAGATTCTACGGGAGGGTATTTTCTTCTTGCACCCAATTGTCGTCTTTTTTATGTTTTGTGTATGTTTACAACAACACGTAGAACCAACGAGGCTCTGATACCAATTGACGTAAAAATGACGTCAAAAGGGAGCAAGAAGAAGATAACTCTCTCTAAAACTCTCTCAATTCAATCTATCTCAAAATGAAATAATGCCTCAAATGAGGTTCCAAAAGAGTATTTATAGGTAGGAGGTTACTTGGGCTCTAAGTTATCAATCAAATTACAATTATGTCCCTAGATGCCCCTTAACCTTCCTTCCTCTAAATACTAACAAAAGAAAATACAAAAAAATACAATGTACTACTAGAAAGAATAAAAGACCAAAAAAATGATGAAAAGGCCCATATTCACATCATATTCCTTCCCATCATGATCTTTCCCTGCTCTACACCGACTCCTCCTCATCCTCCGACGCTGGGGATACCCACTGCAGTGTCCTAGAATGGATTCTTCCTCCCCCACCTGCCCTCCTCGCTTAATCCCGCTTCGGGACCGCCAGTGTTTTTATTGTGGTGAGCACGGCCACCTGATTGGCACGTGTGCCCATCGCGACCCTCCAGCACCTCCCGTGGCCCCACATGTTTATCCTCCTCGTCCACCACTTGCTCAGATACCACCGATTCCTACGGGTTATGTTGCACCTGCGCCGGGTGATGTGATGGGCCTCGAGGCTCATCAGGATGGCGACCACCTATCTACGGCACTACAGTTACTCTCTCGGAGTCTTCAGGGGAGATATACACATTGACGTTCCCATGTTTGATGGACGATTCTCCCCGAATGCTATGGTTGATTAGTTGGCGTTAATGGAGACGGTTTTTTATTACAAGCGGGTTCAGGGCCGCTCTTGTGTTCTTCTAGCGGCCACCAAATTCCAGGAATCTGCTCGGGTTTGGTGGAACGATATTTGCTATCGTGTGACAGCAACGGAGTTGCCTCCTATTCAGAGGCGACCTCATTCATACCACCGACCTATGAGCGTGACCTTTTTGTCCACGTCCAGTTCCTCCATCAGGGTACATCTACGGTGGTGGAGTACACGGAGCAGTTCCAACTCCTTTGCACCCCGGCTCGCCTCCCGAAGACTGAGGACCAGCGAATCAGACGCTATATTCTAGGACTTCAGCTATACATTCAGCACGATGTAGGCTTAAGGAAGACACCTACCTTTTTTAAGGCGGTCGAGTATGCAACCAAGGTCGAGACCTATCACCTCTTCCGACCTCACAAGACCCTCCTGCATCGGCCTCCACTCCTGCTTTTCTCCAGTATCGGCTCCAGTCTCTACAACCAGCACTTCTGTTGCGCCTCCCCCGGGTCCTCCTACATTCAGGTGCTACAATTGTGGCAATATTGGCCACCGAACTTCTGACTGCTCTCTTCCATGACGCCGTACCCTATTGGCAACAGAGCATCCACCTAACTATTTGAACGCGTCCGAGGAGCTTTCCCAACATGCTCTGATCACTGTTTTGGAGGGCAACTCCGTGGGTCTCCCACTGTGAGCTCACCTAAGCACCTGTTTTTGGCATTTTCACTCGAGTCCCCTATTTTTGAACGATCGAGGACAAGCTTGATTTTAAGAGGTGAGAGTGATGCAAATGGGCTCCATTTTAGAGCTTATTTTCTTTCATTTTTCTTCTAGTTGTATTACTTTTTTTGGCCCGGTATTTAGGGGTAGAAGTAGCAAAAGGCTCTTACGGGTATTTTTGTAATTAAAAGAGTAGCTTTGAGCCTAAGTTACTTCCCCCCTTTATATACCCCTTGTATTCCTCATTCGAGGATACTCTTCATTTTTTAATATAAGAAATCTCTTGATTCTCTCTCTAAAAGTTAGGGTTTGATTTATTTTCTTGGCCATTGACGTGTAGTTTAAGTTATATTAGCTCTTATTATTTGATCATTTCTAGAAGGTGTGGATACTATTAATTGTTGCTTTATGCTGTTGGTATCACATTCATTTCTGCAACGATCATTTAAAAATTACCATGAGATCAACAAGAAATACAGGGAATGTATAATCCATAGATAGTATTTCCCCAAATGGCATCACAAAATGGTTTCTAAAGTTTTCCTTTTCATTTAAAATAGGAATCCTTCTCTTTTATATGAATCCTCACAAATAACCGATGATGGTTATTGTTAGGCTATGAAGCCACATACACTCTCCCCTCTAGGCAGTGAATCCTGTTTGACATGTGTCGGACATGGGACACGTTAGGACATGCTGGGGAAAACGTTAGGACACCCTGGGGATACAGTTTTTGAAGTTTTTTAGTATTTTAAAATCTTTAAATGGGGTCAAATAGTTAATAACTTAAAACATTGATTGTAAAATATAAAAAAAAAAAGAAAAGGTCATATTCATTCACAAAAGATCAAACGCAAAAGTTTTAAACAAACCATAACTTTTGCAAAACAATATTCATTCAATTTCCAATTTTATTATATTTTATCCATTTCTTGTTTATTGTATTTGATTTTATTGAATTTCAAGTTAAGTATATTAAATTTAAGTATTCTACGAAACAAATTTTGTTTTATTTCACTAATATACACGATACGCGATTTTTCCAATTTTTCCTGATCCTAGTGTGTCGATACTACATTTTGGAAAAATTGGAAAAATCGCGTATCGCGTATCCCGAGTCGTGTCGTATCCCATATCACATGTCTATTCCGTGCTTCATAGTTAGGAAACATGGTACCTGTTAAGGGGCTATAATGTGGAAGAAGGCAAAGAAAATGAATGTTAATCAACACTAAAATGTTGTATTTAATGCTATCTTTTAATTGGTTAAATGTTGATAATAAAATTGATATGATGAAAAAGTTTTGCATCTCTTCAATGATATAGTAGATTGGTTATTTGATGTGCTATGTTATCTGTTGTATTGATTTCTGTTCATCTTCGTGTTTTTTGGGGGGGATCTTATTTTTCATATTCACACTTTCTATTTGTTTCTTTTTGAGTAGTGAGAGAGTTAAAGAATGAAGGAGTGCGGAGAGGAGGGCGTGGTGGTGGACGCAGATATGGTTGTGGTCACGGTGGAGGTGGAATCAATAGAGACAGCGAACAATGAGAAATCTTTAAGCAACAGTGGATATTCTGGTGGTCAAGGTGCCACTAAAGAGTTGGACACTGGGAAACCTTTTGAAAGGCGTGGTGACTATGATGGACCTCGAACCCCTTTCCGTGGTGGGCGATGCGACGGTTTAGTAATGGAGAAGGAGGTTTTATTAATTCTACAAACAAAAAATGAAATAAAAACCAAGAGAGTGATTAAATAAAACACACGTGGTACTAATGCGTAATAACCTTGGATTCGACAATCCCCCACCACACACAATCTAAAGGAGGTGGGAAGGATTTTAAAGACCCAAATAAGAGATGAAGTTCGTACAATGAATCACACGAACCCCGAGTATGAATCGTAACAAACAATGACCAGCAATCAGCCATACTGTTCAACAATGAGTTCACATGGGCTCACTTTGTTATCAACATAAAAACCAACATGCTTGCGTTAACAGATCAATTTGCACACCCATAGTAGCAGACTACTCCTTTGTTATTTCTTTTCTTGTAATTGTATTTACGTCTTGAGCACAACCCAACCATATGAAGGGTGTTGCTTCTCGCTTTGCAATTACTCCTTCTTTGTTATTTCTTTTCTTGTAATTGTATTTATGTCTTGAGCACAACCCAACCATATGAAGGGTGTTGCTTCTCGCTTTGCAATTTATTATCTTTACTTTCGAGAATACGAGAGAGAATGAAGCTCTAGCATTTTTTGCAAGAAGTTGTTTTTACACTTTTGCAAAGATCACACAAGTAATAAGACCTTCCATAACTGCTAGATAGCACTACCTACAAAACCTAGCTCAACTTTGCAGTCACTTCTTAATCAAAGGAACTTAAAGGGCAAAAGAAACCCACTTTTAACAATTTGTCTGCACATTATCATATAGTATTCAGTTTTTTTATGATCTATCTACAAGCTAGAGATTATCTCTTTAAAATATAAGTTTTTACAATCAAGGAGAGTGAATACAAAAGCTTGCATTCTTTGAAGTGAACTATGTTTTATTGTACTCCTGACAGTTGCAAGTTTGGACAATCAATTACAGGTTATAAACATTAATACACAAATTAAAGAGGCAAAACAAACGTTCAAGGAGGTCACACATACCGGGTTTTTGTGGCCGCATAAACTTTGAATCCTCTTAATGCCTCATAAACTTCAACATGTTTCATAAGGAATCCTTCACTGATTTTGTTGTTTCTCTTGTTCCTTGATAACAATGAATGATCCCATTATCAAAAGATACTTAAGACACTTACTAAAAAGGAAAGAGTTCATTAGATACTGATTATATATGCTGAAAAATTACAATTTTCTTTACTTTTTAGACTTAGGTACCTTTTCATTGTTGAATGTCAACTTCAGCTACAAAATTTTAACCATTCAGTGTTGGAAAGAGAACCCGAAGTCGAAAAAATTAAAAGACACCTTCGTCTAATTAAGCCATATGTAGAGGTCCCTAAGCTAAAAACCTTTTCTTTCAAAGTGTTAGATAATATGCACATAGATAGAGCATAAAACAACCTTAAGGAGAGGACATCAAATTATCTCCAAAATTAGGAAGATACTCGAAGAGGCAATGAGATATATACTATCAAAACCTCATGATCACCAAAAATCATGACATGAACATCTTCCATCTTTAAAATGGTGAAATCGATTGGCATCCCGAACAATAATTTCCCTTTTCACAATTCCAGAAATGAATTTTAGAACAGTATGGCAGTCTCCACAAACACGGAGATTTTTCACTATTCTTATGACTGTCCCAGGAACAGCTTTAAGCAGCCCATAAGCCACAGCCAGTCGCTCACTATGCCAAAACAGTTGCCTCTCCTTCTCTGGCTGCTCCATATCATGCAAAACCAAACTAGTATCAGGAACATAGCCTCTTCTCCTCATTTCTTCATCCAGATCCTTAAGCAGACCAAAGATCTTATCCTTGTTAGAGTTTGATGACTCCCCGGCATAAAACAATTGGCTCTCTTTTCCTAAATCTACACAACTATATCCTGGTTTTTTCTGAATTTCCAAAACTGCCATCAACTTCCTCACTTTAGACACATTGTCCCACATAGCAGCACCAGCAAAAGCATTAGATAACAGTATATAAGTAGAAGGGTCTTCCGGCTCTAGGCTGAGTAGATGATTAGCAACCCTAATTCCCATTTGGGTATTCCCGTGCCTTTTACAAGCACTTAATAAAGCAGCCCAGGCAGCCTCATCGGGCTTGAATGGCATTGTATTAAGGAGATTCTCGGCCTCATCAAGGTGCCCCGATCGACTAAAAAGATCCAATAAGCACGTGTAATGGTGGAGAGAAGGGCTTAAACTATAATCCTCAACCATTGACTTGAAGAGATGACGGCCTTTTTTAACTAAACCAGCATGACTGCAAGCATAAATCAATCCAACAAATGTCACTTCATTTGGCTTAATCCCACTCGAAATCATCTCATCATATAATGACAACGCCTCCTCAGCTCGCCCATGTTGGGCCATCCCAACTATAATGGACGTCCAAGAAACCACATCCTTTTGGTACATGCTATCAAATGCTCTCTTTGCCGCTATTACATCACTACATTTTGCATACATGTCCACAAGAGCATTACTCACAAATAAGCTAGAATCATAACCAAGACCTAAAACTAAGCAATGAACTTGCTTTCCAAGCTCCAATGCTGTAAAATTAGCAGAAGCTCCGATAATGCTTGAAAGAATAAAGGGATCTATAATATCAATCCCGTCTCTTCTCATTTCAATAAACAGATTAAATGAGTCAAACCAATGTCCACTCTGTACCAACCCAGATATCAAAGCAGTCCAAGAAAATAAATTAGTTTCCTGCATACCTCTTAAGAGCTCAACAGCTTCTGATTTCCGTCCATTTCGAGCAAACCCGGAAATCATAGCTGTCCAAGAAACCGGATTTTTCATAATAATCGAGTCAAAAACCAAACATGCAGTATCTACTAATCCACATTTGGCATACATATCGACTAGGGATGATTTAACAACATCGTCGTCAGAAAACGGCGACAATAAAAACCGGGCATGGACTTGCTTACCAATCCTTAAAGCCCCCAAGCAGCTAGCACAAGCCTTGACGAGGCTTGCGAAAACAAAATGGTCGGGCTGCAACCCATCAATAGCTAACATGGTGGGGAAAATGGAGAGGGTACGGTGGGGGAGGTTTGCTTGATTGTGGGCAGTTAAAATTGAAGCCCAAGAGACCGGGTCTCTGCGAGGCATTTCATGGAACAACTGGAGGGCATCATTGATGAGGCCACATTTACCATACATGTCAAGGAGGTTGTTGGGAAGGGGCCCACATTGGTCTAACCCAGCTTTGATAATATGGGCGTGGAAGGTCTTGCCTTGACAGGGAAATCGGCGTCTCGCGCAGTGTTGAAGCTGGTGAAGAAGTTGAAACCGTGAAACCACTACATTCATCACCACTTTTCTTGCATTAAATCCCAGCTAGACTATCCTGTAGTCTGTAGAACACACGCAACAAATATTAGAACACTAACCAACGGTGCCTACAAGATCAAAGAATAATGAAAAAAATTGTCAACAAAGAAAGTAAAAACAAAGCATTAATAATATTTATTCCTCAGTTTTCAATCTTGACAAAATGCAATGATAAAAACTTGATATTCAAACATGATAATTTGCATTTGTTAAGAAGAGTTCTGTTTTGATAAGTATATACTAGAAAATGTCGCGAAATGTGCGTGCTCTTGAGAGGTTTTAACTCCCCTCCTCAACCTCACACGCCACTTGAAAAGAATTACATAATCACATTTTTAGAGACTAGTTCGTGCACACGTGTGTTGCACGTGTGACATTCGGTATTAAAAAGAAGTTTGTTTTGAAAGATAGATTATTGAAATAAGTAGTGGATGTTCGGGCTTATGATGTTGGTAAGTTAGTTATAAGAAGTTTGTTTTGAAAGATAGATTATTGAAATAAGTAGTGGATGTTGGGGCTTATGATGTTGATAAGTTAGTTATTTCCCATAACTAACTTCCAATAAGGTTAGTGTTATTATGTCATTTAAATGAGGCCACTGCTATATATTTGGCATAAATCACTAACATAAAAAGTAAGAGTAGAATGACGCTTGCAACAAATGTCTCAAAAAAGGAATTTGTTACTTATAAATTCTCAAACCCCGTCGGGCAAGAATACACCTCGATGCTCGATCATTGTCACATTATTTCGTGCATTTCACTAAAAATGTAAAATCTTTGTCGTTGCACAAATACAACCTTCGATAGTTTTCCGATTCCATATTTTTTGTGATAAATTAAATTAATGTACTCCACATAAAGGAATTGGGGTAAAGTTAATTTATGGTACATCTATTAATCGACAATTGAAGTGTTTGAAGACGTATGATGTATAAAGATGAACTTCTAAGTATGTGATGGAAATTAGATGAAGCTCCAAGGTTATTTTAGTATTTTTAGTCCTTGTTATTTTTATTAGTCTATCTTCCATTATTATCGCATTATTGTTATGTTGTATTATAGGGTTAATGGGAAGTCTTCCAAAAGGGGAATTATAGGAAAAGGTTGTAAAGGAGGTGCTCCTATATCATGTGACATCACATTGGCCTAGGGCCATTTCCTCGATGACTTCATTCGAGATACTTTCCATTCCTCCTATAAATATCCCCTTTCCCCATTTAGTAAAGGCATTCTACATTTCTTCAATTTACGCATTACTCTCTCTTTTGTGTATTTTTGTTGTGCCATTGACGGCTTCATTTACGTCAATTGGTATCAAAGCGAGGAACGCTCCACCCGTTGTTGTTGTTATAAAATCAAAATCATAAAACACATGCAACCAATGGCGCCGAGGAAACCCACCTAAGCCGAGAGACAAAGTATCCGATTGGAGGAAGTCATAGCCATATTCACCCAAAAAGGTTAACCTCCTCCTCTATGAACATCACCACCATGAAACCTCCCAATCCACCAGTCAGTCACCTCCCCAATTTGCCCAGTCGCCCGCCTCCCGATCTCGTTGCCACACCCAACAGCCTGACCCCACCCGACTAGGCCACCCTACCACCGAAACCACCCCTTCCGCTGCTTCATCCTTCCCAAGCCACCGACCCAGGCCAGTCGCCGACCCTTTCCCGCCCGAACAGCTGACTCCCCGATGCTCAAACCGCCCACACCTTTCGACCTCCTCCGACCTAGAACCACCCACCGAGGGTCACCCCTGAACACCTCGGCCCTCATACCCGGGAACCCCTAATACCCACAACCAGTCGACCCCCTCACTCCTCTCAACACCCGAACCCTCCTCCCCGTAACCAAAAACCCTTGGTTCTTCCTACCCTTTGACTTACCCACCGGTGTACCACCTCAGAACTACCCACCCTACCCCCCATCCGGATGCCCCTACCCGTAACCCTCCTATAACCTCCACCTCCTTTCACCATCAGGTCTACCTACCCCCACCTCGGTCAGAACCCTCCGGCCTCTTTTCGGCTCAGGGAACCCGATTCCAAGAAAAACAATCCCTCCCGTCCCTTCCACGACCAACCCGGCCTCTCCCTACGATCCGCATGAAACCAACCCTCAAATAAACCCATAACCGACCCCTTGGCCACCTTACTCGGGTGCCCAGGCCCAATTCCATGTGGGCACCCGCTCAGCCACCTCTGTCCCCAATAACCCTCAAGACTCCTCCCGTGATTACCGTTGACGGGTTAAAGAATGGTTACACCAACCTTTACTCTTTAACCGCTCATGCATACAATTAAGGCATTTTGAAATACAAGCCCCACCCCCACCACACAAGCCTACTTCTCTTTATGGGGTTGGGAGATCCCCGATGCATGAGGAGTGGCGCACCGATACCACCACTTTTGACTCATTCAACCCTAAGGTGACACTCTTTCGTGCCAATTGAAGACCGCCATTGTTTTCTCTGTTATGAACAAGGGCACTTAATGGATGATTGTCCCTACTATCCCCCGGAAGAGCCAGAGGCCCCCGTCTATGATGATGCCCCCCGAGTCCTGTGGAGCCACCCTGGCCCCGAGTCCAACCTATTTTTGAGGATTATGTTTATGATGAGGATAAAGATTGGATGGATCAGCAACCAAGGGACGACCACTTGGCCCCAGCACTCGCCTCCTCTCCAAGAGCCTTCAAGGAGATATTTAGGTGGATGTTCTAATATTTGATGGACATTTGGATCCGAACGCCCTTGTCGACTGGCTTGATGCGATGGAGACAGTATTCGACTACAAGAGCATTATGGGGCGTAAGTGTATTCAGTTGCCCACCACCAAATTTCAGAGATTTGCCCGGGGTTGGTGGAATGATACGATTCAGTATCGGGTAATCTCAAAGCTTCCTCCAATCCAAACTTGCAATCAGTTGAAGACGGAGTTGAGAGCGATCTTCATGCCGCCAACCTACAACCGCGACCTCTATGGGAGCCTCAGACAGGGCACCCCTTCAAT
Source organism: Sambucus nigra (assembly GCA_949130495.1). Taxonomy (NCBI): domain Eukaryota; kingdom Viridiplantae; phylum Streptophyta; class Magnoliopsida; order Dipsacales; family Adoxaceae; genus Sambucus; species Sambucus nigra. The sequence continues at coordinate 655,090,235 of OX422215.1, read as the reverse complement.
CCCCGCTTACACATAGCAGTTCCAGTTTCTTTGCAGGCGGGCCCGTTTGGGTGAGACCAAGACTCAGCGGGTCAGCCGCTATATTCAAGAACTCCAGTCGTACATTTAGCAGGACTTAGGGTTGCGTGAGATACCGTCATTTGTCAAGGAGGATGAGTATGTAACCAATGTAGAGATCTACCACCACACCTCTTCGACAGCAGCTCTTAGGCCCCTTTCTATGATCATTACCCCACCTTGGGCTTCGGATGCGTCACCTATTACTATGAAATGCTTCACTTGTGGCGTTGTGGGCCACCGAGCCGCTGAGTGCCCCAAGGCACAGAAGCGGACATTGTTTTTGACTGATGATTCAGAGCCACCGGAGGATGAGCTAAAAGAGGATGATGTTTAGCATCAGGCCCTGAATGCCACGGTCATCCCCATTGATCCCGATTCTGATGGTGCTCCCCTTTGAGTTCGAGGTCGAACTCTTTTCATGGAGGGGAGAGTGATGGAAAATAGATGAAGCTCCAAATATATTTTAGTATTTTTAGTCCTTTTTATTTTTATTGGTCATCTTTCATTTTTATCGCAATTATGTTGTTTTGTATTATAGGGTTAATGGGAAGTCTTCTAAAAGGGCAATTATAGAAAAAGGTTGTAAAGGGGGTGCGAGTGCTCCTAGGTCATGTGACATCACGTTGGTCTAGGCCCATTTCCCTATTAGGCATTGATGACCTCATTCAAGATCCTTCCCATTCCCCCTATCCCTTTTCCCCATTTAGAAAAGGCATTCTACATTTTTCTAATTTTAGTATTACTCTCTCTCTTGAATGTATTTTTGTTGTGCCATTGACGGCTTCATTTAAGTCAATCTGTGTGACACTTGTTTATGGGCACTTGGTGCATTTCTATCGTCATTAGCATTAACCCGTATCCTTGCTATTGCACAATGTGCATGTGTTTTACTCGCACATTTTTTCTACAAACCTGATGTAAATATAAATTTATTCAGTTACAAGACATTTATTTGTGCATTTGGAGACTTTTTTAGCAAAAATGACAAAAATAGTTGATTAGTAATACTATCGTGTCCATCTTTAAATCCCCGCCAATGTACACTCACTACTATCTGCTCAGTCGTAAGTAGTAGTGCGACATGAGCGTCAAATTTTTGGACCGCCGTTTCCTTTTTCTTACCTTTTGGTCTTCTATGTAGCACGGATACTTAAAAAATATCATAAATGGAGTATCGAATATGGATACAGCCTCGATACGGCTGTGTAAGTATCCGATACTTCAAATTCGTATCTGATGACCAAATTAACAAATTTGACTTTCGAATACAGCTTGGATGCCCGATTCGTTAAAGAAACTTCGAGGATACGGCGAAGGTCATGTTGTAATTGTTTTTTAATGGGGGACTTTGTAATTTTAAAGAAGTTAAAACCATTAAACCATATAAAAGTAATAGTAAAAAAATTAAAACCGCTAAAATCATTACCAAATAATGCTCCTTGTTGGAGATATATGTCACAAAATTAGAGAAGTTGGGAAATGTAGCAGTAGCTCTGGGTGCAATTATTGTTACTTATTAATGAACTAATAATTTTTGTGTATGCTAATGCTAAAACTGTAATATTTCTTAAAAAGAATAAATATAATATATATATATATATACACACACACACAAAGAGCCGATCAGATGTGGACCAAAATAACGAGTTTACTAACAGACCACCTCAAAACAATTTTAGGTGAAGTGAGGGATTTTCTTGTAATTTCAACCTCATTTTCACCCCAAAATAACGTCGTTTTGAGGTGGTCCGTTAGTAAACCAGTTATTTTGGTCCGCACGTGATCATGCTTACTATATTTTTTTAAATAGTGAAAAAAAAAATTAAGTTGAATTTTTTATGTGGTATTTAAACATTTCAAGGGACCCCACAAAAAGGATAACTCAAAATGAATTTTTTTGCCATTTTAAAAAATGGTCAAACTATGTCACTTTTTTGGAAAAGAGATTAAAAAGTGACATAGTTTGATCGTTTTTTTTTAAATAGCAAAAGAAAATCATTTTGAGCTGGTTTTTTGTGGATCCCTTGAAATGTTTAAATGCCATAAAAAAATAATCTACCCAAAATTATTTTTTTTACTACTTTAAAAAAAAAGGGTTCGCATTGGTTGGCCTCATCTCTCTCTCTCTCTCTCTCTCTCAATTATATATAATATATATATATATATATATATATATATATATATATATATATATATATATATAATTTTAGCGTCAATCCTACCTATCCGAACTCGTACGACATATTCGTATCCCTGCAACATAAGTTGGTCTTCTCTTTTATCCTTTAGGCTTTACTCATTATACACAACAACATCAATTGGGAACCCTAAATTATGTAAACTTGTTCTCAAAAGAATCCAAAAGGGTGACTTCTGAAAATCACACATTAGGTCCATTTAAGTCTTGGTCTTGTTTGCTATTTATACCTATCTTTGATACCACCATTGTCTCTATTAACATTAAACCTTGTGTTGTCTTAATTAGCTCTTAAACTACCAAATTTCCAATATATTACAACCCAGTTGAACAAACCCACAACCAAAACATTAACGGGTTTGAATCTCTGTGTAGTAAAAATTAGAAAGTTGTCATATGTATAAATTTAAAGGAAGAAAGCAGTAAAAAAGGCATTGAAGTTACCTCGAGTTGATTAACAAATAGAGAAGAAAAACGGCCTATGAAGCTTTGAGATTATATTTGGAGTGTGAAATCCAATATATTTGTTTCTTTCCCACCCAATTTTTCATTCATTTTTCGGGTCTTTATTTTAGTATCACTTACGTCAATTTTATAAAGTATTCTCATACCCTTTGTGTCTTTTTCCATATTTTTTGGGTAGTAATGATAATTGCGCCCTTGGATTTATAAAATTTAAATGTTTAACTTTTTTACCTCCAACTAAAATAAATACATTTGATAAAAAATAAAAAATTATATTTTAAATAAAAAAATTGCTTTTGTTAGAATAAAAAATATATATATTTATAAAACGTAAAATTTGTTTTCTTAAGAAACTATTTTCTTAAAAAAGTCTTTTTTTTTTTACAAACTTTATTTTTTGTTAAAAAATGTTTTTTTTACTATTTTAAAAAAATATAGTTTGTCCATTTTTTTAAATAGTAAAAATATTATTTTTAAAATAGTAAAAAAACAGTTTTTAACCAAAAAAAAGTGTAAAAAAACATTTTTTTAGGAAAACAGTTTCTTAAGAATATAAATTTTACGTTTTATAAACAGTTTTTAATTAAAAAAAATAGATAAGATTTTAGGTTTTATAAATATTTTTTTTATTTATAAAAAACAGTTTCTTTACTGAAAATATAATATATTTTTTTATCAAATGTATTTGTTTTAGTTAGAGGTGGAAAAATTGAACATGTAAATTTTATAATCTAAGGGTAGAATTGTCATTTACTAATCAAAGGGTATGGAGAAAGACATGGAAGGTGTGGGAATAGCTATTCCTTATATAAATACTCCAAAACAAACGCACTTTCAAATTCAACCGCGAAAACCCTCAAACGCTCTCCTTTCGATCAAAACCCTAATCGTCGAAGTTCAAACAAAGGGTTCTCATTCTCCGATATTATTCCAAACAACTTTAACAGGTATTAATCCATGCTCAGATATTATTAATTTTTTATGGTTTTTTATTTTTTAAACCCTAATTCGATTTACCTTTTTACCCATTTTCACTTGATTTCTCACTCAAATGAAAACACAAACGTACACAAATGATTTCATAATGTATTTTGTATATTGAATGTAATAATTTTGTTCTTCAGCTTATACCAACTCTGTATATTTTGTGTTCGCAGCTTTATATTTCTGCTATCACTTGTTTGTCATTATATTTTGAATCTTTTGTTGCGTATTCCATGTACTATTTTTGTGTTCTTAGGTTCTATATAACTTTTTTATTATTTTATTATGTATTTTGTGTTCTCATGTGTATAAATTCGTAGACATAATGTATGGAGTGATGAAATCATATTATCTTATTTGTTGTTGATCTGGAAAAAAAATATTTTTTAGCTTCTACATTTGTTGCCCTGATTTTAATTTTTTAAAAATACATTTTGCATATTAAGTGTATATACATGCTCTATATATTTAATAGCGCATATATTATTGTGGTCAGCGCCAGCGGCATTTGTTGAGGAATATAAATGAGTTATATTATGTAATGCAATATGGTTTAACAATGGACAATCATCTTATAATTCATTACTTTAGGAATCATATCATCAAGTATATGCGTCTAGCTTCTACATTTGTTGCACCATTTTGCGTGTTGAGTGTATATAAGTGCTCTCTATATTTAATAGCTCATATATTATTGTGGTTTGCGCCAACGGCATTTGTTGAGAAATATGGTTGAGGTATATTATGTAATGAAATCATTTGTTGAGGAATATGATTGAGTTATTATGTAATGCAATATGATTTAGCAATGCACAAGCATCTTATAGTTCATTACTTTTAGGTATCAAATCATTAAGTATATGAGTTTAGCTTCTACATTTATTGCCCCATTTTGCATGTTGAGTGTATGTACGTGCTCTCCATATTTAATAGCTCCTATATTATTGTGGTATGCGCCAGCGGCATTTGATGAGCAATATGATTGAGGTATATTATGTAATGCAATCGTTTGTTGAGGAATATGACTGAGTTATATTATGTAATGCACTATGATTTAGCAATGCACAAACATCTTGCAATTCATTGCTTGAATGGATCAAATCATCAAATATATATGCTCTCTATATTAATAGCTCATATATTATTGTGGTTCGTGCTAGTGGCATTTGTTGAGGAATATGATTGAGATATATTGTGTAATCCAATAAGGTTTAGCAATGCGTAAGCATCTTAAAATTCATTACTTTTAGGAATCAAATCTTCAAGTATGTATACAGTAATGAAATCATATTATCTTGTTGTTAATGGGAAGATATAATATGCGCCTATCTTCTACATGTTAAGTGTATACGTGCTCTCTATGTTTAATACCTCCTATATTTATCTTATGGTCCGCGCGTGCAGCATTTCTTGAGGAATATGATTGAGTTATATTACTTAATGTATATAATCTTCACAATCCATGTGCAACTTGCATTAAAAAGGTACACTCACAGTTTCTATGATATTACAATGTTCGTGTGATGTTTTTGAATTGTCTTATTGTGTACGAATCAAATCATCAAGAATGTTCAACTACAAAACTGTTGGGTGGAGCTTTGAAGATCTTAAGAATACAAAACATTTCACGTTGACAATCAATACAACTTATGATGGCACAAATTTATTTTTTGCTTCGCATCAATGATAGAGCCAAAATATTACTTGGCTTCTACAGCTACTATGAAGACATCAAGTGTATTGTTGATGTACAAAAGTTACAAGTAAAGGACTTGAAAGCCAAGGATTTAGCAAAACGAATTAAGCAATATTACTTAAGAGGTTTTGAAAATGTTGGCGCGTTTAGCATGGAGCTATTGTATCACTTTTTTTTAATATGCTATGAAAAGTCATTATTGGTTTATATATTGTAAAACAATAGCTATTAGGTATTACCATGAATGAGATAATAGGGAATTTGTTTATTGAAATTTTGTATTAAGCTATTCTTGTATTTTGTGGAGATCCGTACGAAGTGTTAAGAGAATATTATATGTATGTAGGGGTGTTCAAAAAATCGACTGGACCGACAGATCGAATCGAATCGATCTGATCTCAGTTTTTTTTTTGGGCGGACCAACCTAGTCGGTCTGGTCTACGGCTTACAGTTTCAAAAACCTTGTTATGACCGACCCGGACCGACTCTATTTAAAATAATATATTTTTACATATATATGTACATATGTAAGATAAATAAATAGTAAAAGTATATATTTTAATATTTGATTAGTTCAAATTATATATTAATCCAATAGTAGATTTGTTTTAATTACAAATTTTGATATTTTTTATTTTTAATATTCGAAAAAAATAAATTCGGGCATATTTTATTATTATAAATGATGTAATTCATTAATGTAAGGACCGACAGATTAAACCGGATTGACCCTATAAAAATTTAATCGGCTAGGGTTGATTAACCGACATTATCAGTTCGGTCTTGGTCCGTTTTTTCAGAGGACCGACAAAGTCGGTCCGGTCCAAAAAAAATAAAAAAAGGAAGCGAACCGGACCGTGAACACCCCTAATACGTACTTAATACAAAGTACATGTACTTTTATTAAACATGCGTGTAATATACGGAAATAAACTTGTTCTTCAATCCAATGTGCATGTACTTAATGTTTTGATGCATGCATTTTATTGAAGCATGTGTGTAATTTATGTTTTGAAACTTGTATTTTATTGCAATATGCGTGTACTTTATTGTTTTATGCATGTACTTTATGTTTTTATGCGTATATTTTATTGAAATCTGCGTGTACTTTATGTTTTAAAGCTTGTAAAATATTACAATATGTGTGTACTTTATCATTTTATGCATATAAATTAATCTTTATGCGTTTGATCTTTATGCGTTTATGTAAGGAAATTTATGCCCTTCATCAATTTTTATGTCGTATACCGCTACACCGTCGAAGAAGTTCAAGATCACATTCACATCAAGACAGATCTGAATAATCAAGGCACTTCAACAAATAGCCTCCGCGAGATTGACTTTGGTAAGATTTTGTTTTAGAGTACCTTAATAATACACTTAGAGTATTACGATTATTTTCACAAAATATTTTCTAAGTGTTGGAGCAGAGCTTTAAATATTTTTCTTCAAGAAATATAATTTTTAGAGTTTTTGAGATGGCGCATTTATCGAGAAAAATAGAAGAAAATAATTTTAAAAAATGTCGTTCGAATGACATAGTTTGTCGCTCAAACGAGACCTGATGTCGCGCGATACTTCAAACGACATCGTCTCTCGTTCGAACGACATTACCGCGTTAAGTCTTCTATAAATTGGACTTTCCAACTCCGTTTTTCATAAGAAGTCTTTCACGTTTTTCATTATGCAAACACTGAATATCGGCGAAATACTTTGGCTTCTTCATTTAAGGCTTAAAACCCTTTTTGTTTTTCAATTCACAAAATCCCGATATCTTTATGTGAATTGTTTTGGAACCAGAAGAACAACCATGCTATTGTTCAACCTATGTGGAGAAGGCATCTACATGCCCTGTGATTTCTGGAGGGAACTCACTGTTGATTGGTGGATACCGAGCGTATATCTCTGTGTGTAGATGACTTGGATTGGGCTCTGAGGTGTAGCTTTGAAGGTTTGACGAAGACATCGTGCATTACACTTGTGGGTGATTATCAGGTTTTATGTAAGTCAATGGTCTTGTAACAGTTTCAAAGTGTTAAAAAGATTTTTACCCGAAAGGATTTTTTTCCTGAATCCGTCGTCTTTATTTTTCATGTATGATTTGATTGATTTGATTAAACACTTAGATGCATGCACAGGGGTTAAGTAAAATTGAATTTGGGTTGTTCAAATTTAGACACCTAATTAAATAAGTGTGTTTGAATCCATTAGAGAATTGCGAACTTGATTGATATTGCACACATCATTTTACAAATTAATATCAGAGCAGGTTACGCTAATTTATCGCGTATTCCTATTTTTTGCAAACTTGTGTGATATTGATTTTGTTTGAAAATTTTATTTTGTTTAAAATCACAAATTTTCCAATGGATCACTTATGTAATCGGGTGCCCATCTTTAACGACGATAATTATGCCTATTGGAAAATACGCATGAAATCTGTTTTAAAAGTCATAGATGAGCGAGTTTTGTTGTTGGTTGAAAATGATTGGACTCCTCCCACTGTGAATGTTAATAATGTCACCTCTTTAAAACATGTGTCAAACTGGATTGAGGACGATTATAAATTGTCTAACTTTATTCCCGTGGTTTGAGTGCTATTTCTGGAGCCGTCACTCCCGACGAATTCCACCGTATTATGACGTGCACCGCGTCTAAAGAGGCGTGCACTACACCAAATCTGTCGGATTGTCACGGTCATTGATCGTGATAAGTCCAACTTCTCGAAGTCAATGACCGTGATAAGTCTGGGGGTGACAACGTTTATTGTCACAAACTTGTCACGGTCATTGACCGTGGTAAGTTTATTAGACTTGTCACAATCATGTAACGGTCAATGGCCTTGACAATATTAGTCACGGTTCATAACCGTGACAAACCAGTGACATTTTATAAAAAAATTGTCATGGTCAATGACCGTGACAAGTCTCCTTTGTCGCGGACTTATCACGGTTATTGACCGTGACAATCCTAGGCAGAATTAAAAAAAAATCTGCTAGGTAGTATGGCCACTGCCATTGCCCAGCAGTATATTTGTACTTGCTATAGCAATTTTTTACATGTTCAAACATCATATATCCAAATAAAATAGAGATGATGCAAATATACATTCAAAACAATATGCATCACGATATATATATCCAAATATAATTCAAATGTAACAACTTATAACAATTAAATTCAAATAACGTCACTACATGTATGGGGTAGGTTTGAGTAGGTGGATAGGCCACATGATATACGAATTGATACACCCTTGAATATTCATGGTGCCGCATTATTCGCGCAATCACAATGGGGAGTTCTCCTTCTCGGGTATCACATGGGTGACGAACACCTTGGCCTCGATATCTTGAAGCAAACGTTCATGAACTGGCATACCCTTGATGGTATTTGGGTCCCTCAACCCCCGCCCTATCCGCTAGCCATCAACTATGTCCTGTGTAAACACGCTCGGCCAACCAAGTGTAGACATCGGTCGATCGAAGGGAGGCAAAAAGAGGACTGGATCATCAAAGTTAGCACGTATTAACGATGAAGCAGCGAGGTCCACATCCTCGTCATCCCGCACCTCGTCCTCCCGTATCCCCTCCCCCACCACCTTCTCGTCCCCTTTCCCCTTGCGTTTTCCTTCGCCCAATTAACTCTTTATGAATGAGAACATATCTTGGACCGTCACCTCCAAATGGGACAACTTTACGTTATGCGAGTCCACCGTTCGAGCCAACCCGACGTCGCTCGTCTCCAATCCGATCATCCTAGATTTGGCCACCCGCGAGCTCACCCCCTTGTCCTCCCCTTGCGATCAACTCCAAACACTTGGCTGAGTGCGTCTGTGGACAAATATGCCTTGTGGGCATCAGGCTGCTAATCATGCACTTCCGTAAGCTTGGCCTGAAACGACAAAAAGCACATGATTAGTTAAATAAGTTAATAAAAAAATTATAACATAATTAACAAAAAGTAAATTGTCGGATTACTTACAATCGTGAACGTGACAATCAAGGACACCTCCTTATCCTTCCCCTTCTTCGTCTGAATAGCCACATAAGTATTGAGCCTATGTGGCATACCCCCAGGGCCACTCCCCGTTCCCTGAAATAAAATAATGCAAAATCAGTATCGGCCCCGCAAAGTATAATAATGCAGAATAACATATTTTTGTAATTATAGAAAAATTAAATCTTACCATCATCCTATGCTCCCCCTCGGCGTAAGACGTCCGGCCGGAGTAGTGCACGTCCGTCTTTTTCTCCCGATTTTCCCTCCCCGATTGGCGAGATGCCAATTGTTGCTCCCCGATCTCATTGTCAATGAACTTTTGTCATTGTGCTAATGATATCGGCTCCTTCGGCGGGAAGGAATCACGCATTCGGATAACGGAGTCTCGGGTCTTCCCAAAGTACTGGGTCCGCATATTTTTCTTCCATGTCTTGTGTTGCTCCCTCAACTGCTCCAAGACGGAATCGCGTAGTTTTGGGTCCAGGCTGAATTGTTCGTGTTCAACAAATACAATGTTAGTTACAAATATAAATATAAATATAAATATTAAATGAAATTGAAATTGAAATATTCATATAAATATAAATACCTTACCTGTAGTGCCACCCAAATAGCTAACTTGAGCTCATTTGGCACCTCCCTCCAACTAGTGTACTCCGGATCGATGATAGTCTTTACAAGCTCGAGGGATCTTGCTAATAGCCCCATCTTGTTCTCGACAGCCATCCCCAATTTGCCCCATTTGGGGAGCCTAGGGGTCGAGGAGCCCTCGTCGCCTCCGCTACCACCGAGCCTAGACGACATCATTATAATCAGGATCATCATCCTCGCCTTAATACCTGGAGGAGACATTTTCTGTAAAAAAGAAATGTAGTTATTAGTATAAATCCAAATGAATTAGAAGAAGACATGCAAATATGTACAATTACTACAAATTCAAATGAATTATTACTGTTTAACACATCAGTTTTGAATTCCCAAACAACAACATCTAACTCATAATATGTACAATTACTAAAAATTCAAAACATCCCCACCCCTACTGCCCACACACAGGCACACTACACACACATTGTGCCCCCCCCCCAACACACACACACACACATACATATACAAATGAAAGAGAGTCGGATAAAAAATAGTGAAAATGATAAAGTGCAAATCAATTAAAAGCATTAAAATGGATTGATAAAGTACAAATTAGAATATTTATTACAAATTGAAAAATTGTTTCAAATTCGGGTTATTATAAAAAATGGATTGATATTCGGTAGGAGCAGCCAAATCATCCACACTACTATTTAGACGCTTTGACTCATGTAGGACAATTGACCATGGCTCGTTGTTGATATACTCTGAGTAAAACACTTGGTTGACCTTTTAAAATGCACAAACAAACGGCTCATCGCTCACGTGGTTGTTGCTCTTCAACTTGGACAATTCAATCATGATTAAATTGGTGTCATAATAACTTTACAAGCATTTTTATCCTCAACTCTTACCTAGTCATAGTAAAATACAACATCTCTGAAGCTTATATAATTCAATTCAAATATACTTCGAAATACACCATAGTAAGTCATTTCAACTTCAACGAGGTTTTTATCTTTTGCGCTCGCTCGAAAGAAAGTAAGAGCCTTGTATGAAATTCCCGAGTTCTATACATTTGTACTTTCCTCGTACACTTTTGTGCGAAATACGTAACCGTTCAATTGATACTTTTTGTACTCTTGTGCCATGAACAAGGGTCCAGTGGCTAGACGAGCAAGCCTTGATGTCGCATCACCCGTCTTTAAGAGCTGAGAATATAGATAAGTTAATGAGTTTAGTTGTAAAGTTTTAGTGTAATGTAGCGTTATATAACGACCATTTTCATTATAATTACCTCTTGTGGCAACCACAGCCTAAATTCGTTATTTGATTGTACCATTGTTTTTCGTCTTTTATTGTTCTCACAGGATTCATATTTTCTGCATATTACAAAATTAATCATGTATAAAATAATCCAAAATATTCTAAAATAATGTGAAACTTAAAATAATTTAAACTTACTTTTTCCATTCTTCAACATCTTCATGTGTGTCAAATAGATAACGAGTTACTTGTTCATGTTGCAAACTCGTTAATTTCACTCGTTTTCCAATCACATGACCACAATCATCGACGAACTCATTAGTGTCATCAACGCTGGTCGAGTCAGGCATATATTCCCGAGTATAGATTGATGACTCCACGATGATGTATTCTTCTATAATTGATCCTGTAATGTATCGCGTATTCTTGACGTAATCGTTAAAAACTTTCATCAATCTTTCAAACGGATACATCCACCGATATCTAACTGGACCACAAAAAAGTGCCTCGTTGCATAGGTGTACCAACAAGTGAACACTTATGTAAAAGAATGTTGGGGGAAAGTAGTTCTCCAACACACAAATCGCTTCGATCACTGCCAATTTTGTGACCACTATGTGTTCTCGATTGACTACCTTCTCACACAAAAGGGAGAAGGTAATATTAATTTGCATAATAGCCCTCCGCAAATCCTTGTGCTTGGAGAAACAGTGCCTAAACAATAGAGGAACCAATTGCATTATCACATGTCAATCGTGGGACTTACGCTTATGTAAATTATAAGTAGCACAATTCACAATACTTTTGCAAGTTGGACGAAAAATTATATGGACCCTTCAAATAATATATTGTGTCTAAAAGGACCTTCCTTTCCCCACTTGTAAAAGTAAACGCACTAGGGGGAATTATTGTCCTTCCCCGACTATCTTCTTTCGACCATAGTTATGGCTTAAGTTTCAACAATTTAAGGTATTTTCGTGAATTTTCTCCATCATTCGAATGACTCTCCCAAGACAAGTGCCCATAATATGTTCAGTGACGTTATTCTCCGCATGCATCACATCTAATACATGGCGCACCGGGTCATTCTTTTAATAAGGCAAGTCAAATAAAATTGACCTCCTAGACCATGCCTTTTTTATCTCAGTTTCATTCCCAGTTGGGGTATTTTTATGCTAAACATTCTTAAATTTGGGATTCTTACTTGGAATATTAGGGCCACAATTAGACCTGAAAGTTGTCTTAGTGGTATCCTGTGTTCAACTCCGCCCAGTAAAAAATTGGAACCTTTCTCAAATCTGAAACTATGAGCCGGGCTAAAAACCTCCTATGACAATGGTATACATTTTTTGAGCTAGCGAATAAACGGAGAAATCCAGTCTCCTCTCCACAAATAGGACACCCCAAATAACCATGTACTACACAACCGAATAATATCCCATAAGTTGGAAAATCATGAATTGCCCACATCAACACAGCTTTCAGCGTAAACTCTTCTTTTCTAAAAGAGTCAAATGATTGCACATCCTCTTCCCACAACTCATTTAATTCTTCTACCAAAGGAGCCAGGTAGAGGTAGATGTCATCACTTGGTGCTTTTGGCCCAGGTATCAACAAAGACAGCATCGAAAATTCAGGTCTCATACACTGTGAAAGAGGGACGTTGAGTGGGACTAGGATCACTTGCCATACACTCTGATTGGTGCTTAGATTTCCAAATGGATTTAAACCATCTGTTGATATAGCCAAACGAATCTTGCGTTATTCTCGAGCAAAATCGAGATAATAAAAATTCATCCTCCTCCAAGTTGTATAATTAATAGGATGACGCATGAGATTACCCATAACTTCTGCACTAGCATGCCAAGTCATTGCCTCTGCTATCCATGGTACTGTAAAAAATTGCTTTAATCTAGGCCCAACGGGAAAATATTTCAACACTTTTTAAGGCTCTTTTGAGCTTGTGCATTCCTTGCCAGTAGATTGGACATATCTAGGTTCATCGCAACCTTTCAAACTGTTTTTCATAACATGATAGCTATTTGAAAGAGTATTCTCCTTGGATAGTAAGCCCTTCACCCAATTCAGAATTCTTGTAACGTTATTGCCAGACAAACTGTACTGCGTCTTCAAACTGTGCAACCCAACCATGGCATGTGAAGTTGTTTGATCTTTCTCACAACCAGAGTATAACGGTTGGGTCGCCTTAAATTTTAAACTTTGGTAGTCATCGTCAAGGTTTATCGTGATATCTTCACGAGCACTTGGACCTTGTACATCATCAGTAACCTCATTCTTCTCCGCTTCATAAACTCCGTACTCATCATCAACTAAATCCTCTAACGTATTATGATATACGTCGACCCCTTCTACATCTATTCTACTTGTTGAAGGTTGTTGTGAAGGTTGTTTGGGGACAAAAGGAACTTTTAATTCACCGTGAAAACTCCAAAATCGATAAATATCTTGCATACCCCATATTAACAAATGTAGTTAAACTGTTTTCCACTCAAAAACCTTACCATTCTTACACCTACCACACGGACACGGAAACTCTTCATCATTATGACATCTCTTTGCGTATTTCACAAATTCAATTGCACCTCTGCGAAACACATCCCCCTTTTTATTTGTCTCACCCATCCACTCTTTGTATTTAGGATATCCTATCACAGAGACCACAACTAATCACCTATTAAAGGTAAGATGCTTATATTCATGGATTAGTATAAACAAAACTTAGATTTATAGTATGTTTCATTTAATTATGTCTTATTTATATTTGATTTTTAAATTTCAAGTTCAAATTCAATTTATAATAGAAATTCCTATTTCCTCCATCTCCTCTAAAGGGTGAGTGGTCCTATCCCATTCAAGACCGCATATTTTTGTATTATACTTAACAGCTCATGCACATTGTTACAATTTGAGAAAAATTCGACAGCATATCCCCGTAGTTCTCCAAGTACACGACGTAGATTGACAAGTGTGAGTGTTATTTCAATTGATCAATTGAAATAACACTCACACTTGCCAATCTAGTATGTACCCAGAGAATATTAGGATACAACTGCAGAACGTCCTCCAAAAGTAACAACTTTAAGCCACTAAGAATATTATTATACAGAAATTATGCAGTCCCAAACTGTCCAAACGGGACAATTCGAGATATCTCATTACAGGGGTAATGACTCTCGAATGGGTCTAAGAACTATTGAATGTGTATGCATAAGAACTAGAAGGCTAGTATCTATGCGCACTATATGTAATTTTAAGTATGTTACATTTAATTATCATTATATATATATATATATATATATATATATTGTTTGTGATACAAAGTAATTTTAAAAAAAAAGTTGAAAAATCCTCCCCCCCCCATATGGACAATAATCCAGTGGCCATGCCACTTCTAAAATTAACCAAACGAACATCAATCCACTATAATCCAACCGCAATAGCAACAACAAATGTGTATCTCGTACTCCTTATAATTCATCTACTCCATTAGTTCTTTTCATCAATTAAACTAATAATTAAAGTATACAACTATTAATTTACTAATTTACAATGATGGGCAATCCTACTTGCATATGAAAGGGGTACTAATTATTAATTTACTACAAAAATTAACAATCAATCAATTCTTTTAAAAGGGGAACTACTTGCATATGAGGGGAAATGTCTAATAAATCAATAAAAAATTAATTAAAAAAATTAACAAGCCCCACCATTTCCCCCATTTCCCCCTGCCCCACCACACACACACACACAGCCCCCTGCCCCCAGCCCTGCCCACCACACACACACACACACACACACACACACATGCACATTTACACACACATATATACACACGCACATATACACACACATAGACACAAATGGAAGAGAAATAGAGAGAGAAAACGTACCAAAATCATAGAGAGAGAGTGCAGTCGCTTAAAGAGAGAGAGAGAGAAATGGAGGGAATAGAAATCGATGGAAAAAAAGAAGAGGGGAGGGTTTTTTACTGACAGAATTGTCACGGACATGTCACGGTCCATGATTGTGACAAGTTATTAGTATTGTCACGGTCAATAACCGTGACAAACATTTGTCACAACCTTGTCATGGTCAATGACCGTGACAAAAAATGCGTATTTTTTGAAGGGTGTAAATTTGACCATTTTAGTGTAGTGATGGGATGTTTTAAAATTGACACACGAAGGTACAACCGCTGTTAAAGAGTCAAAATTGCAAAATTTATCCACCCAATTTAAGATCATTAATATGTTAGAGTCCGAGACTTTTGATGAGTTTTACGCACGTTTGTCAACACTAGTTTTAATTTGGATGAGATAATTGATAACACGCGGGTTATGAAAAAGATTTTGATATCCCTTCCAAAATGTTTTATTCCGAAAGTCACTGTTTTAAATTCGATGGGAAATTTGAGCACACTTAAGTTAGAAGAGTTGGTAGGTGATCTTCAGAATTACGAGTATGTTTCCCCAAACTGTCAAACCTAAAGATAAAGGGATTGAACTTAGGTCACAGTCGAGATCGAATGAGGATGTTTTGAGGAAGAGGGATACGAAAAAGAAAGTGAGTTTTTGTGAGTCCGAGTCTGAGGATGAGTCTGATTTTGACATGGCCTTACTTGCGAAAAGTTTTAAAAAGTTTCTCAAAATGTCTAAAGAACATTCTTCCAATAAAAAGAGAACTTTTGAGAAAAATAAAAAGAAAGGGGGGGGCCAGAGAAAGTGATAAGGTGGATGAGATTAGGTGCTTTGAGTGTGAGGGTAAAGGGCACATAGCTAAAGAGTGTCCTACTAGGATAAGGAGAAAGGGCAAAGAAACTGCTATGCCCGCCACACTTAATGATAGTGAGGGAGATGTGGAAGATGAGGGAGATGAGCCCAATAAAGGTTTAGCACATGGGATGTGTGTAGCTTTTTTGAGTCGTGTGAGCACACCCACTGTGTCTCACGATGATAGTGTTCACGAGAGCGACGATGATGACTCAAGTGTTTCTAGTGGAGGTGAGAGCGAGTTTGAGAGTGGAGATGAAAGTGAGCTCCAAAAAGCATTTAGGGATTTGTACACTGAGACCTTGAAAACAAAGAATCATAATAGGGATTTAGGTCGTCGGATTTTATATTTGAAGAGAGAGAAGGAAGGTTTATGTGACACCCCGACTAATTAAATACCGGGTAGCTACTCCTTTATTAAATTAATACAAAATGCCAAGTTGGTTCAGTTAATAGCATCACTGTCGAAAACATTTTAATAGTTACTAACGTCCTAGTATTTAAAAGTGAGCTGTCAAATTTTAAATTAAATCTGATTAACATGCAATAAATGAATTATAAAAAAAATTAACATAACCATTCACAATAAAGTCTCAATAAAGTAACCATCAAATAATAATGAGTCTGGAGGAAATACTCCTCACAACAATCCCAATACTGAAATAAATAAAACAAGTCTGCATCCTGAATTAATTACAACCCAAAGTCTGAATAACTGAAATGTAAAATGTCTCTAAAGGAAATGGGGCGACATGCCCAACAGAATAATAAACTCTGATAAAGGAATCAAGATCGAAGATGTAGGCGTCTACTGTCAAGGCCCTGTAACTTCCACAAGAGCTACAGCTCGTCACCTGAATGGAATTTCTATGCATGGTGTCCTTGTGGCTGGGCACCTAAAAGGTTTTTACAAAAATAAATTTGAAAGTAAACGGGTTAGAGCCCGAATGTGAAATAATTTATAAAATATGCAAGTGTTTAATATCTTTAAACAGTAAATATAAAGTACATGATAGTGTGTGCACTCATATGAATTCCTCGCCTCTCATCTAATCGTGCACTCCTATCGTACCCTTACCCATTTCTAGTTGTTCCCATGTCTATCTAGTCAAATGCTAACTCTAATATTTCTATAAGGAATTCAATTCAAGTCCCAACATCTTCCATTTAATAAAGTATTGCACGTTATTACACAGTTTCCCACTTTAACACTATAATTGTTTAAAATCTTATCTTTTCACTTTACAAACCATCACTATTGTTTATCCTCATAATTGTTCACGATAATTCATTTCAATTAACAGTATATTATTCTCATCATAAATATACAATGCTAGCACCCTGAGACTAAGTTGCGGTGCTCACATACTCTGCTATCAAATTTTGGTACATCATGTACATAAGGATCACGTATTTCGAATCTCTCAGGAATCGTTTCATAAACAACAATCACAAGCAATGGAGGCGAACATAGTTCACATCACATGGGTCACGCACATACCTACGCTCCCATGATCAGCAAACTTATTAACTGCTCAATAAGCCCTTCTTTGACCTATGTCCTCGAGGTACCAATCTAAATCTCCCCCGTAGGCACACAAAGATTAGATGGCCCTAAACGAACGCCAACCTCCCCAGATAGCAAGTATGGTAGGTATGTCATACACCGATAACTACGTATACTAAGCATTCACACATCTTAGATATTACAAAGTTTATTAGTGGCATACCTCTTGTTCTTATACCCACTCTTAACATTATACAAATCATGTGCCACCGGTTTATATGCATTTAAGTCATCAATTATCCGCACTTCGTAATTAGTCACTCGCGTTCTAAACCACAAATATTATTCGATTCAAGGCACTATCCTAAATCTTACTCCTCAATGTATCCCAAATCTCCCAACTACACCCCCTAGTTGATAAGGGAAAGTTATCTCGCCATATAATTAAGACTACAGGATGTTAGAAATCAAATCAGGCCAAAAAGCCATTTTGTCAACTCGTTAGAAGTCTCGTTCGAACGAGAGTTCGTTCGAACGAATGGATTCTAATGAGATACCAACTCGTTAGAAGTCATACTGTCATCTCGTTAGAAGCTCGTTCGAACGAGGTCGTTTGAACGACCTGGGCAGGTCTTCTAACGAGATGGCAGTTTCGAACCCAGAAATTCCAAATTTTATTTTTTCTCAAATCTCTTCTCCTATAACTCCACCAATGATCATCCAAATTGTATTTTAACGTATTTAAACCATTTATAATCATCCTAGACCATTCCTCAACACTTTTAAGAGGATCAATTCTTACAATTTCACATGGAATCAAGATAAATCTTCAAATTTTCCTCAAACCCTATGAGCATGAACTCCCAAATTTTCTTATGTCTATTTACCCATCAAAATCCATTTTTAATTCATCCTCTACAATTATTCAAGTATTAACTCAGTCCTTTAACATACTACATGCAAATCCTAACCCAATATTCAAGTTTATCCAACAAAGTTTCATGGTTTTTCTTCAAAATCAAGAAAGAAAGTTCCTACACTAAGCATGGAAGACATATTCAATGCATAAAAATACTAAATCACTTGCCTTAAATTGTTCTTCTGAATTTGATGTTGAAGGTTGTTCTCTTATCTCTCTACAGATTTCTCCCAAGGTTGAAGGTTGAAGATGGTGGTTATGGGTTTTCTCTTTGAAAACCTCTTCCAACTTTTCTTATAACTCCCGTAGCCATCTAAGTTGTCAATTGCTGGTAATGGGTTAAGTGGGTTACTAAATAACCTATAATTAACTCCCAAAATTCGTCGGTTAATTTTTCCAAAATTTCAAAATTACCAAAATACCCTTTTAAGTTGCCGGTATGGCCCAAAAATGCCCCGGGACCCAATCTAAACCCTCGGCTAGTGTTTTCTGACTATTTCGACCCTTCCGGACACGTTGGCGCACTCAAAATGACCATTTGGTTGATAAAAATAAAATTCACTTTTTAATTTAAATAATTACATTCCTGACGCGACTGACACGCGCGTCCCAACTAAATTTCCCAAATTGCCGTATTTCAGTCTCGCGACAATTTCAATATTTTCAATATTCATATATTTCCATATATACACATTATAATTAAATACCAACTCACATCTCGGTAGTATTATATGTCCGAATTAATTCTCAATTTATTCACATTTAATTTATTTAATCCCATAAATAAATATCGATAAAAGTACGGGGTATTACAGTTTAAGGAGGGAAAAGTGTGACTTAACCGACACGTTGTCTAGTCTGATGACACGTGTATCCCAACTCGAGAGTGATCTCGAATGTGCCAGGGAGGTCAAACTCCCTTTAAATAATGTATCTAATAAGGTTGAAAAGATGGTTCTTAATCCCATTTTTGCTAGAGTTGAGAGTATATGAATAAGTCATGACGGTGCATCCACTTCTTTTGTTGCACCCGAGCCGGTTCCTACTTTAGTGAGAGATTCACATGGCTCTTGACCCTACTCACCTAGGGGTCCCGTACCTATTAGGAGAGCGCGTAGGAGACATTTTGAGAGAGGTGCACCTAGACTGGTTTATATTTGATCCCATTACAAAAAGAGAGGATACCTTAGGGAGTTTTGCTTTAAATCGGGTTATACGCTTTACTCCTACACATGTTCGCACACATGCACCCACCCATGATACTTTGCTTGCACATAATGATAGAGATTTTGGACATATTCGAGAGCAAGTGAAGTTTTTGGTCAAGACTTCTCATGATTTGATGGAGTTGTTTCAAAAGTTGTCACCATCTTTGGAAAACTCCACCGCACCTACCGATTGAAGTCTAGACATGATTTGCATGATGTTATCTTATGCCCATTGCTAGTGTGCACCATTTGTTTTATACTTTGTTAGCATTTTTGTTTGCTTTTCTTATTTTTGGTACTGTTTTGGATTTGTTTGCCCATTCCAGGAACTATTTTTATGAATTTTTTTCACTGGACAAAACTGCATTAGATTCTGAGTAATCCGAGAAATTTTACTTTTCTCGTTCTACCAAGAACTCATCTCGCACAAAGCCTTATCGCTAGATCCTCTGTCGTTCAAACGACAAGAAGTATCGTTCAAATGACCCCTGGAATTATTTTTCTGTTTGTACTCCCCTGTTTCATCTTGTTATAGTTATTTGGTACTGTTGGGTTGTTTCTGAACAGTGTTCAAAAAATACAAAAAGATTTTTGTCTTTAAGAAATATTTTGAAAAATCCAAAAAGAGTTTTGTATTTTGTTTACATCTTATATGAATTGGCATTTAGGATGACCAAGTCATAATTCCATTCCATATCCATGTGACTATTTGATAGTATTTTGAGACAATATGTTATGTCATTCATGTGTTTTACAAAGTTTGGAGTCTTTGAGATGATATACAGTGTTTCTACCTATATGTTTGACTCATTTGTCCTTTATTGCACACATGCACGGATTTGTTTGACTTTTGTGCTTGATTATCACATGTTGGTTGAGTGTTTCCATCTCAATTTTGTCTATACAATGAACCAAATGCGATAAAACTTGACAAATAGTAGTGCATGTTATAAACCGTTTGTGAGATTGTGTGTTTTATTTTGAAAAATGGGGAAAGGCTACGAAAGGTACTCATTTATCCTTTGCGATTAAGCCACCGTTTAAATCGACCTAAAAAGGTGAGGAATTAAAAATTATCCGGGGTCCAATGAGGTTTAAAAGAGCCCGAAAAAAATTGAAAGGCAATAAAAAGATATATATGCCAAAAATGGGCCAATAGATTTTAGTTTCTTCACCTCATAAGAAAAACAAAAACCATTATCTTTTAATGAGGGAGTTTAGATGGAATTTAATACAGTTTGCACGTCCTTAAAAGTCATGAAAAAGCATTACATTATTTTTTATGTCGAAATCATTTATACTTTGATTTGTTGATATGATTAAGACGATCTCATCTAAATTTAACAATTACACACCTAAGGACTGTTTGGATGTTCATTCGTTAGGAATACACGTATGCATCGTGCACACATGTCATGATTGAGTCAATTTTTCTATCGAATTTGTTCACACCCATTCATTCCGTTTCCACGATTTGGTTGTCTTAGTGTAAATTCATGGTGTGTGATTTTTGTAACATCAGTTGTGCATTTTTGTATGAAAAATCTGAAAAATAAAAAATAGTCTATTTGCCTTGTTTCCCGTGACACCCTGATTTGTTTTATGTGATTTATTATTTTTCTTATCTATTTCGGACAAATAAAAAGGGGGAGAACGAATTATGATTTTATGAGGGAGTTTTAGTATGGGGAGATTTGATTATGCTTACACGTTTATGCTTTATATCATTTCAAACTTGATACATCACGAGGTATTTGCTTTGTCTCATGTGTGTAGGTACATTTGAAGATTATTTTTGCACACCCTGATGATGACAAATAATGGTTTGAAGTTTTGAAGAATTGATTGTTGAAGAGTAAAGTTTGAAGACTTGTAATTTACTTTTTCAGTTTTGGGTTCATGGGAGGGTAGATTTATATAGGTCATTTGATATTGATAATTCAGATATTTCTATTTTGTACCGACATACACATAGGGGGAGATTCGTAAGGACATTTGTGTCCATCATCAATTTGTATGTCGTATATCGCTACACCGTCGAAGAAGTTAAAGATCACATTCACATCAAGACGGATCCTAATAATCAAGGCTCTTCAACAAATAGCTCCGCGGGATTGACTTTGGTAAGGTTTTGTTTTAGAGTACCTTAATAATACACATAGAGTATTGGGATTATTTTTACAAAATATTTTCTAAGTGTTGTAGCGTAACTTTCAATATTTTTATTCAAGAAATATAATAATCGGAGTTTTTGAGGCGGCACATTTATCGAGAAAAAGAGGAGAAAATAATTTTAACAGATGTCGTTCGAACGACATCGTCTCTCGTTTGAATGATATTACCACCTTAAGTCGTCTATAAATTGGACCTTCCAACTCCGTTTATCATGAGAAGTCTTTTCACGTTTTTCATTCTGTAAACACTGCATATCGGCAGAATACTTTGGCTTCATCATTTAAGGGTTAAAACCTTTTTTATTTTTCAATTCACAAAATCCCGATATCTTTATGTGAATTATTTTGGAACCTGAAGAATAACCGTGCTATTGTCCAACCTCTGTGGAGAAGGCATCTCCATACCTTGTGATTTTTGGAGGGAACTCATTGTTGATCGGTGGATATCCAGCGTATGTCTCTCTGTGTGGATGACTTGGACTGCGGGTTGAGGCGTAGCTTTGAAGGTTTGACGAAGACACCATGTGTTACACTTGTGGGCGATTATCAGGTTTAATGTAAGTCAATAGTCTTGTAAACTTTTCAAAGCGTTAAAAAGGTTTTTACCCGAAAGGGATTTTTTCCTGAATATGTCGTCTTTATTTTTCATGCATGACTTGATTGAACACTTAGATGCATGCACGAGGGTTGAGTAAAATTGAATTTGGTTTATTCAAATTTAGACACCTGCTTAAATAAGTGTATTTGAATCCATTAGAGAATTGCGAACTCGATTGATATTGCACACATCATTTTGCAGTTCATTTTACAGAAATAAGGCTCAATATGAAGGCACAGAAGGGAAAGCATACAAAACAGGGCAGTGGTGAAGAGACTCGTCCAAAAAGGGTTACAAAAATCGATAATAAGAAAGAGAAGAAATGTACAAGGAAAATGCTACGACAAGTATAGGTGGAATGTCCTTAGTTTTTATCATGATTTATTTTATATTCGCAGCAAAATCAATGATAAGGATATTGAGCTGCCGAAGAAAACACCATTATGGGAATTTTTCAATACATACTATAACGATGAAGTAGTACAAGTACAATATAAAAAATAGAGAAAACATTTTCTTAATTGTCAAAACTTACAGAAAAGAGAGAAAGTATTTTAATATGAAGAGCTCTGCCCAAATCAACCCCAAAAATATATGCGTAATATTTGGCATACCGATGGCGGATGGGTAAAAGTCAATAAATCTCAAGAAGAGATTGGATAAATCTGCCTCGAAACCTGAATTTCTCAGTCAATACTTCAAACCAGATAAAAATATTGAAAAATGGAAAATAATAAATGGTTTGAAGAAGTCGATTGAGTTGGACATCGATCGATGAGGGTAGGAATGACTTTATAAAACTTGTTGCTCTCCATTCCATGGCCAAGCTCCTGTTCGTCAACTCTAACTTCACACTAAGAGAATTTTTCACTCCGTACGTCAACAACATAGATGAAATGATTAAATTTTACTAGACTTCTATTGTCCACAAATTTATCACCAACTCTCTCGATAAAATAACAGATCTAGGCCCAGCACAACTAGTGGATCAGTCATTTCATTATTAGTGAGGAAATACACATCTACACATATTTATTGTGTGTGTACTTTTTAAAAGCATGCATGTACTTTCATAAAGTATATGCATAATGCATAAAGTACACGCACATTGACATAATTTGGTTCATTTTCATTGTGCATGTACTTTATGTATTATACGTGTACTTACACGCACAAAGAAATGATCAAAACACTAACATTGATTGCATATTAATTTGTTTGAATTGTATAACTTAAATTATTTATTTTAATTATCACAGTATTGGGTATGTGAGAAGTACGAATTTATCAAATCCGTTGAAGGGAAGTATAACAAGACTCCGAAATGTCTTCGGTGGAGCTTGGCATCTTTCAAAGAATGGATGTCTGATAATGATATATCTCCACCTCCTTTGAAGAATGAGTGTTCAAAGATAAAGTTTAGATAAGAGAACAGGGATGGCATGCTCAATTTTTCTTTGAACATTTCACAAGTAAGTTATGAATCGACAGAGACGTCTTCAGAGGATTTTGATTCCGATGATTGAAACGTTTCATTAAATGAGATGGCGAAGTCCTCTCATAAGAAATCTAGTGACAAGCTTAAAAGGATTAAGTCAATTTGGCTCAACGGATTAGCAAGTTGACCGAAGAAAATGTTGAGTTAAAATCAAAGTTGGAGGAGAAAAATTCCCAACTTAAAGAAAGTGACGAAGCAAGGTGCAAGTTGAAGTGAAGTTAAATAAGTTGGAGGAGGATTATGCCCATTTAATTATTTTGAATGATGATTTGAAAAATAAAGTTAATGAAACAAAAAATAATGACATTGAAAGTATAAAGAAGTTGGAGGAAGATAATGCCCAACTCAGAGCTGATAATGAAGCAAGGTTGCAAGGCAAAGTGAAGTTAAAAAAGTTGGAAGATGATTATGACCAACTAATTCTTTTCAACGATGATTTGGAAAATTAAGTTAATGAAACAAAAAATAATGACACTAGAAGAATAAAGAAGTTGGAGGAAGATAATGTCCAACTCAAAGATGATAATGAAAACTTGAAGAATGAGTTTCAAGCTACTAGAGATTTTAAACAAAATGAGAGGAATAAAGTAATAAGACTTGAGAAAAGCAACAACTACTACATGTTAGATGTCAATGAAAGACTCGAAAAATGAATTGAGGAATCTTTGAAAGCCAACAAAGTAGATAATATCTTCTTAAGAGAAATTGTTACCAAATCTAAACTCAAGGAATCTCAGCAGGTAACTAGTTGACCATATTTATTGTAAAGTGCGCATGTTATCAATAAAGTACACGCACTTTTAATGAAGTACATGCATAATATTATAAATTACATGCATTATACATGCATGATTTTATAAAGTACATGCATTCTTAATGAAGTACATCCATAATATTGTAAAGTACGCGCATTATCAATATAGTAAACCCACATTTTCTCATATAGTTTGACATTTGTTTCACGTTCTTTGGGTTTTGGTGCATATGTTTTGACAATATGTTTATAAAATAATTCAAAAATTAAACATGATATTTTTTTTCCTCCAGGAAACAGCTCATCAAAATCTAATAAAGCAAATTGAGGTTTTGAAGTCCTCCATTATTGAAAAAGATGAAAAAACTGAGCTCCATAACTCAATGTACAGACGAATACAAGAAAGGGAGGATGTAAAGAAAATAAAGACTCCATTTTCAATATCAATGGTCTATTAAACGCATGACGAGAGACCACAAAAATAAAAATCCTTTTAATGAAGGTACTGGAGTGTAACGGAATAAAAGAAGACGACAAACGAAGCAAAGAAAGTCTTTAAAAACAAATGTCGTGGTCGAAGAGGCTATGACCACCACACCAGGCGTAAAGTCACTAAACCTTCAAATTTAACCTTCTGCAAAGCACCTTAGTGACGTTGCCATAGTGAAATTGCACAGATATTTCATAGCAGCAGCGACATTAGGATAAAGTGTACTATTTGTTCATATTGTAATACACTTATTTTTATTGTGTAATGCACTTATTTGTATATACCAAAATTACCCTATTTTTTATTTTGAAAATTATAGTTTCATATATAAGTACTCTAATATTTTTATAAAGCACACATATTTTGAAATGAAGAACATCCATAGTTTATAAAGTACACGCATTATTAATAAAATACACGCATTTGTTATTTAAGTACACACATGGTTTTATAAGGTACACACATTTTGTACTGAAGTACACCCATGGTTTTATAAAGTACACGTATTTTGGAATAAAGCACACGAATTTTGGAATGAAGTTTATCCATAGTTTTATAAAGTACACGCATGATTTTATAAAGTACACACATTTTGCAGTGATCATAGATTACACGCATGATTTAATTATTATTCTAACATTATACCATGTCTTAAAATGCAAGTTGTTTCTCTATAAGGGAGAATAATGCTTCATTTGGAGCGACGATATTAAAGAATTGTTGAAAGGCGATGAAATATCAAACCAATTATGTAATCCAAACATAGGAAATTCATTAAATTCATTATTATATCTTACATTTTTAAATGTGGGAAACAAATATTTCTTGCCTTTATTAAAACAATAGAAAATAAAATGAGAAAGGAAGGGCTCCAAACTACACACACTTTAAAAAAATATTCTTAGGTAAGAAAAATAAAACCTAAAGATTTATCCATCACCATCAGATAAATATTATCATTTTATTTCTTACTAATAAATCTATAACTTTTAAGAGGAAGCCGTGAAAAAAATGATGAAAGCAGGAAGCAACAGTGTATATACAAATCCCTTTTTAAATTTTTAGGTACTTGTGATACTATCTTCAATCCAATTATACATGAAGCAGGACATTTCACACTACCAGTCATATACAAACAAGAAAATTATGTTGTCTATATGGACTATCTCCGACCTGAAGATAATAAACAAATCACGTCATTCTTCAAAGACGTCAAAATAATGGTACACCCTAAACTTAGTTACATTATATGTACTTTTGTGTTTTATATACACTCATAGTTTTTTCTCTTAAAAATTTGATGTTTTCCAATAAGCGTTGTACGAATTGAAGACGAAACAAAATAATTAAATCAAACAGGTGTTATTAAAAGAACCTTTGAAGGAAACGTTTTAGAATATATATATGCTTTAATCGAAGAGGACAAAAGAACAATAAAATGGTTATTAAGTCACGATATCAAATTTCAACAAACCAGAGATCATCAACGCCCGAAACAATACAATAAATAAGGAAAAACTTTATATGTATAAACTACAAGCACTTTTGAATAAGTATACGCATAATTCATCAAGACACATTTCAACAAATTTTACGTTATACTAATTTACATAATTATATTATTTTAATTTTAGCGTTGACTGTGTGGTCTTCTGTAGATACTACATATAACAAATTACTAAAGAAATTATGCTCAAAACATCATTTTAAGACAACGAATTGCTGCAACAGAGAGCTTATATAGTTAATGAAATGTTATTTACTGATGGTTCGTACAAGAAAATATAATTTTAAATTGTAATTTTTTTGTTCAGTATTCATTTTAGTTCCATATACGATGTACTCAAATAATGGTGCCATTGCCGCAAACCATACAACACGCATGCTATACAAAATAATAACTATATTATAACATTAGTACACTCAGATTATTTGAATGTTTCAGATTATGGAGTAAACCATGTAAAGTACACGCACTGTATAATGAATTACACACAATTTCACGTGTACCTTATGATTTATGCGTCTAATTTCCATTTAGTTCAAGGAAAAAATAAAGAATCCCAAGGTACACGCATAACATTAAAAAGTACACGTAAAATTGAAAAGAAGTTTATGTCACTACACCAAATCTATTGGATTGTCACGGTCATGGACCGTGACAAGTCCAACTTGTCAAGGTCAATGATCGTGACAAGTCTGGGGTGGCAACGTTTGTTGTCATGGACTTGTCACGATCTTTGACCGTGATAAGTTTATTAGACTTGTCACGGTCATGTCACAGGCTTTGACCTTGACAATATTTATCACGATCAAAGACGGTGACAAACCCATGGCATTTAAAAAAAATTATCACGGTCATCGACCGTTACAAGTATTATTTGTCATAGACTTATCACAGTCAATAGCCGTAACAATTCTGGGAAGAATTGAAAAAATATATGTCGGGCAGTATGGCCAGTGCCACTGTTAAGCAGCATATTTGTACCTGTTATAGCAACATTGTACCTATTCAAACATCATATATCCAAATAAAATAGGATAATGCAAATATACATTCAAAACAATATACATCACGATATAATCTAAATATAATTCAAATGTAACAAGTTAAAATAATAGTGACACCCCACCCAATTAAATATCGGGTGATCAGTCCTTTATAAAATTTAAAACAGAATGTTCGATTGGTTCATTCTTAGCATCACTGGTGTCAAAATATTTTTCTTTTTTAATTAAAATCATTTATACAATTATTAAATCAAAGAATTTAAATATAATCCATCCACCACATAACTAATTAATATAAATACTGAATCTGAATCACACACTGAAATAAATAAGGCTCGATAAAACATTCCAATTCAAATATCTAAACCAAGAACCATAGAAACAATAAATCCAAATGAAATGAAATGAAAGGAAAGTAAACTGAATACAATCTCTGATAAAATGTCTAAGGAATGGGAGACACATGCCATAAATGAAAAGTCTAGATAGAACTGAGGAAAATGATAGTGGCGTCTAATGCAAAGACCTACAGCTTCCACAACAGCTGCAGCACGCCAAGAAATCCAAATCTCTAAGTCTGGTGTCCCTGTGGCTGAGCACCTGATATAATACATATATATAGCAAAAGAGGAAAGAGATGCAAGAAATGGGTCAGAGCCCAATGTGTAAAAATATTTGTTTTAGCAAGTATTTCAAATTTATAATAAAGCAAGTATCAAGTGCATGTTAGTTCGAAATCTCACAAGAGATTCTCACCTCTCGTCTATTGTGAACGCTGTAACACCCCGCCCGCCCGGGGAGAGCGAACAGAGCGCTACTCACCGATGAAACTAAGTCAAATCCACAAATAACAAGGTATAGAGCATCTAAATCCCATAATAGAAAAGAACCCACTAATCTCAAATATCTTCAAATAAATACAACAATTCTCTCGAATAAATACAACATCTAACTCGAAATAAAATAAATCTCCAATGCTCTATACATCAAAATAAATACAAGTCTTCTCATCTTGTATTAAAAATTCTTCCCAATAATAATCCACGCTAAAATCCATCTCCAAAATAAATCCAAAGTTCCCAAAAATCCGCGCTAACCTGCCACTAAAAGAAATATGGGGAAGTACACAATACGACAGGAAAGATGCTCAACAAATATTAGCGGTGAATAAAACGTAACAATACGAAGATTCAAATCAAATGCGAATCTCAATAGCAATTATATCAATATAATTTCTCAACAACACATTAATCGGGTCACTAGGACTCACCACCGTACCGCACCTATGCATTTTTCTAGCATATCCGAAAAAAGAAATATTGGCAGGTGCCCAACTTCAGTGCCATATTAAAATCTCATGACAACATGCTCAACACCAAATATAATATCACATGAATCGAAATTAGATTCCAACAAATATTTCCAGATTTCTAAATGACTTTGTCGATTCAAATATGAATCAATAATCACAAGAAAACAACGAGAATAATACTCTCGAAATTAAGGAGCATATTGTGTAAAACCCCATACCTCAAAATTATGACATGAATCTGTAACAACCCGCCCTTTTGGAGACAATTAAATTCCATAATTAAAAATAAATTGGAATTTGGGGAATTTTCTTAAATAGTAATTTTTGAGATTTTCGAGGATTAAATGAGTTTCGAAGGATATTGTGATTATTTTTGGGACTGTATAGGTCGAAATATTTTAATTATATGTCGTCGTGGAGAAAAGTGACACGAGGTAAGATTTTTAATTGGAAAACCCGCATTTATTTATTTTGGGTTGGAATAGTGATTTGCGGTCAAGTACCTCGGATGGAAATTTCGACTGCGCCATGAGTCTCGGAATGTCCGAGATAGTCGAAAAAGAGTGTCCGATTGTCGAAATTAAGTTTGGGGTGATTTTAGAGGTAAAAGTAACTCGTAATTGGGTAAACGAGTTGTTTTTGGGTTTTAAGGGTTTAAACCCTTTTTCTTTCTTTATAAAGAGGGAGAGAGGGAGAAAAGAGAAAGAAAAGATAGAAGAGAGAGAGGAAGGAGAAAAGAAGGGAGAAAAGGGGGATTCGGGCCAAACTCCGTCGGATTCGACTCGAGGTCGTCGGATTTCATCCTCCAGGCAAGTGTTTACTTGCTTTATTTACTTTTGTGCATTAATCTCATATCATAGTTGGTAAAAATATGATTTTGGGGTTATAACCCTTAAAATAAAATTGGGTAAAAGTTGATTATGAGTTTACACATTGATGTGGTGTAAACTCTTAATGATTTTTAGAGTTAAAACCATGTTAATGGAGTATAAAAGTGTTTAAAGGTTAAGTTGGGGTTTTTATGGTTTTATGGTTTAAAACTAAGAGAAATGATTTAATACCCCAAAATAATTGATGTGTTAGTTGTAAAACATAGATTATATGTTTATTGAGTTGTTGGGTGAGGTTAGAAACAACAAAAATGGACAAAAATGGAGTTTGGGATTTTGGGAGAGATAATGAATAGTAACCCGTAGCCTTTGGGGTCATTTTCGGCCAAGAAGATAAATGATTTAGCTTTCGGCCAAAACATGAAAGTTGTAGATCTCTTCGATACGGTCGCGTGGGCGCTGACCGCGTATTTTTCTGATTTTTCTACGATTTGATATGATTTTTACAAGATGACAGCTCCGGGTTGAAATCATCAACTCGGAAATCAAATCGGGAATTGGAAAAATTACTGCTAGAATTAATGTCGTGGATGTTCGGGATAATTTTTGGGGTAGTTTAGAAACCCCGAAAATGAATTTGGGGTGTTGGATTAAAGATTTGAGGAATGAAAGTTTTAAGGACCTGGCGTGACCGGTCGACCGCGCCCCTATGGCCGGTCGATCGCTTCAATGAACTAAGGCCTACTTCTTTGTTTCGTAGGCTTATTTACAACCCGCGGTCGACCGGGGGTCTAGGACCGGTCGACCGGTGCCCTATTTTTAACCCAAGATTTTGGAGATTATTATTATTTCTCCTCTTTGAAAATAAAGTTTAAGGGCCTTCTAAATTAAAGTATATTAGAGGGTTATGTCCTAAGGGACTTGTGGATTGGGGAATATATATATATATATATATATATATATATATATATATATATATATATATATATATATGTATATTCACTTAGAGTGAATTATTATATTTGGAGATATGCCATAAATCTTTAAGAGTTGATTAAGGTAGTTATTAGTCATCAAAGTAAGAAAATACTTTGGGTTTAGTATCATGCTTATAGGAATGCATGATTGTGATTACTGGAGGGAATCTTTGGGATTATTGGTCATCGATAGATGTTATAGGCCACTATGGCCGTTTATATATATTCTAGGAAGAATATATAGGATATGTATATACTGTGTGATTTAGGTATATATATATATGTTATGATGGAAATGCTTTTGTAAATATAAAAAGAATATTTTCAAAATGGTAAATAAATGATTTTCATAATTGATAAAATATGGATTACACACCTCTCTAAATCGCTATCATAAGGGAAGTTGCGTACGTATGGTGAAACCCCCTGGCTAATGAATGCAGGGTGGATATAGTCCTATAGGCCATGTGAGCGTTTGTTGATATATATTTTTCTGCGCTGGTTAGGAGATTCCGGGTGTGGTCTTGACTATCTCGCAGGCACATGGCCGCTTCCCGACGTCTTGCGATGTAGGATCCCAGGTTGTCTTTATGATAGGCCCTGGAAGATGATAGCCATTTAGGGGCGCGCACAGTGGAGAAATCCGGACGGGCGGTCTTAGAACGCGTTATATATTAAAGCAATTCATGATAATGGATTGGCTTTAATTACATTTGCTGGATATAGGAAGGGAAATGGGATAAAGGTTTGGCTTCGGTAACACTCCCGGATGGAAGAAGGGATGTGGAAGCATATGATACGATCAAAGCATTTTTATGATAATGAAAATGGCTTTGAATACATTTCCTGAATATAAAAAGGGAAATGGGATATTTTGAAAAGGAAAAGCATTTTTATGATAATAAAATTGGCTTTTAAAAGTATATGATTTGTTAAAGCAATTCATGATAATGAATTGGCTTTTATATTTACATTTCCTGAGTATAAAAAGGGAAATGGAAAGTTTTGAGAAAATGATAAGTATTGATAAATACTTGAAATATGAATCCTCAGTCCGGGAGATAGATCCGGATGAATATGAAAATATGTATATATAAATGGATGAATCCAGTACCGAGGGTCTAATGGATCCCGATGATCGACCTTGCCGCATATTAGTGTATCGGGGGGGTTCCTTGTTTGGATTTCGCTTTGCGAGACACCCCACGCACGAATATGACAATGTGTTGAGACTGGGGAGAAGTTTAATCCTTAGTGCTCTAATTTTATAAATTCTTATGGTATATAATTTATATATATATTCTGTACTGAGGGACTGGTGGATCTCGACGATCGACCTTGCCGCATAGTAGTGTATCGGGGGGGTTCCTTGTTTGGATTTCGCTTTGCGAGACACCCCACGCATGAACATGGCATAGCGTTGAGACTAGAGTGAAGTTTAGCCCTTAGTACATCTCTTGGACTATCTGGGGTAGATAGTAGTTGGGGGATAGACTAGTTACGCAGGGATAGCTTGACTAGGGTATGTTGTTAGGGTGCGTTAGGTGTGCACTACTAGAGGAGAGGTGAGGGGTATCTCATGGGAGTGCGATACCAATTTAAATATGAGATAAAACTATTTTTCTAAAAATAAAGCATTTATGGACTTGCAAAATATTTTCAAAATTCGGGCTCTGACCCGTTTATCTACTTTCCTTTCTTTCTATATATTATATATATATAGGTGTCCAGACAGAGGGACGCCTGGATGGAAATTCTTTCGAGTCAGACGTCTGCCGCAGCAGCTGTGGATGCTTGCGGGTTATCGGTAGACGCTTCTTTCCTTGCACTCTAGATAGGAGATATTGTACAAACGTTCGGGCCAATGGTCCAACTGATTTTATTTATTCTTCGCACGATATTCGATATGGTTGTATAATTTTGACCGAGTGTTCGGTTACTTTATTTCATTTCAGTTTCATTTACGCATAAACTGTGTGGATGTTTTATTTATTGTTGTTAAAAAGAGTAGTAAAGTTAAAATTTTGACACCGGCCTAATAGGTTATTAGTAATTAAATGGATTTTCGACAGTGATGCTAAGAATGATCCATATGAGACTCCTGTTTTAATTTAATATTGGAGTGATCGCCCGGTATCTTATTTGGCGGGGTGTTACAGAATCATCACATAATTCTAGCATCAAAATCTAATCACACCATCACGTTCTTCTCACAAAACTAATCAAATCTCGTTCTAGCTCAAACTCGAGAAAACACAAAATAAGCCTTCTAATCTAAAGTTGAAATCTCGAATAAGTTTGGGGCTATGGTTTATATATGAAAGGGAGTAATTTTGGAAAGGTCTTCTGGTTAAAAAGTTTAAGAAAAAGTGATTTGAAAAGCCAAGCCATGAATTAGTTGATATATAGAGGATTAAGAGTTTGATTAAGAAAAGAGTTATAATTAGATACAAACACTAAAAATTTTATTTTGGACGATCGGACCGTTGGAATTAGATGAAATTTTACAGAATATTAGCTAAAGGTGAGAAGAATCTGTCAAAAAAAATTTAGCTCGATCGGACCGTTCAATATTTTTAAATATTTTTTTTACCATAGAGTTTTATGTTTTGAGGACTCTAAGAGAGTTTTATATTTTGAGGACTCTTCTATATGATAAAAATTCAATTAAAACTCCATTTTAATTCCGATTTCTAAACCGTTTGAAATTCTCATCTTTAAAAATAAAATCCAGCATATTTGAGCAATAAAAATAATTTTACCAAAAATTTTATTTTCCTATATATTTTGAAAATACCCCAAAATTACGCGGGTTGTTACACTTCCCCACTAATAATGAAATTTCGCCCTCGAAATTCGTCGAATACCTAAGTCTAAAAAATCAGGCCAACAATCTCCAAAAATAATCTCGTCACCTAAAAAAATTATTTCCTCACATCTAATCTAAATGCCTAATGCAAAACGATTCTCTAAAAATTTCTATCTCCAAATTCGCGTCACAAAAACGCAACAGACTCAAAACCCGAGGGTTGTTGTATAACCTGGCTCTGATACCATTCTGTAACATCCCGCCCACCCAGGGAGAGCGAACAGAGCGCTACTCATAGATAAAACTAAGTCAAATCCACAAATAACAAGGTATAGAGCATCTAAATCCCATAATAGAAAAGAACCCACTAATCTCAAATATCTTCAAATAAATACAACAATTCTCTCGAATAAATACAACATCTAACTCGAAATGAAATAAATCTCCAATGCTCTCTACATCAAAATAAATACAAGTCTTCTCATCTTGTATTAAAAATTCTTCCCAATAATAATCCACGCTAAAATCCATCTCCAAAATAAATCCAAAGTTCCCAAAAATTCGCGCTAACCTGCCACTAAAAGAAAATATGGGGAAGTACACAATACGACAGGAAAAATGCTCAACAAATATTAGCGGTGAATAAAACGTAACAATACGAATATTCAAATCAAATGCGAATCTCAATAGCAATTATATCAATATAATTTCTCAACAACACATTAACCTGGTCACCAGGACTCACCACC
This sequence comes from Sambucus nigra, assembly GCA_949130495.1. Classification (NCBI taxonomy): domain Eukaryota; kingdom Viridiplantae; phylum Streptophyta; class Magnoliopsida; order Dipsacales; family Adoxaceae; genus Sambucus; species Sambucus nigra. The sequence continues at coordinate 655,055,848 of OX422215.1, read as the reverse complement.
GTACCGCACCTATGCATTTTTCTAGCATATCCGAAAAAAGAAATATTGGCAGGTGCCCAACTTCAGTGCCATATTAAAATCTCATGACAACATGCTCAACACCAAATATAATATCACATGAATTAAAATTAGATTCCAACAAATATTTCCAGATTTCTAAATGACTTTGTCGATTCAAATATGAGTCAATAATCACAAGAAAACAACGAGAATAATACTCGCGAGATTAAGGAGCATATTGTGTAAAACCCCATACCTTAAAATTATGACATGAATCATCACATAATTTTAGCCTCAAAATCTAATCACACCATCACGTTCTTCTCACGAAAATAATCAAATCTCGTTCTAGCCAAACTCGAGAAAACACCAAATAAGCCTTATAATCTAAAGTTGAAATCTCGAATAAGTTTGGGGCTATGGTTTGTATATGAAAGGGAGTAATTTTGGAGAGGTCTTCTGGTTGAAAAGTTTGAGAAAAAGTGATTTGAAAAGCCAAGCCACGAATTAGTTGATATATAGAGGATTAAGAGTTTGATTAAGAAAAGAGTTCTAATTAGATACAAACACTAAAAATTTTATTCCGGACAATCGGACCGTTGGAATTAGATGAAATTTTACAGAATATTAGCTAAAGACGAGAAGAAGCTGTCAAAAAAAGTTTAGCTCGATCGGACCATTCAATATTTTTAAATATTTTTTTTTGCCATAGAGTTTTATGTTTTGAGGACTCTAAGAGAGTTTTTTATTTTGAGGACTCTTCTATATAATAAAAATTCAATTAAAACTCCATTTTAATTCCGATTTCTAAACCGTTTGAAATTCTCATATTTAAAAATAAAATCCAGCATATTTGAGCAATAAAAATAATTTTACCAAAAATTTTATTTTCCTCTATATTTTGAAAATACCCCAAAATTACACGGGTTGTTACACACGCCTAACGTACCTCTATTCTCATCTAGCCATCCGTAACACTTCTAACTAGATAAAGACTTATACTTCTTGTTATGCCTCATGGTAACAACCCGTGATTCCCAGTTTTCCACATTATTAATATCATCATTTATTAATTCGGTTAAGTGTTATCACACTAAGTTAAGTATTCACAACTTACTTCACTTAAGATTGTACGATTCGAATAACCTATAATTATCTCACAGTAGGAATAACACAAGTATATATATATATATATATATATATTCACAACTATAATATACATATACTAATACAGCACCCCAAGGATAAACCTGTAGTGCCTTGCATACTTCACTATCACGTCCGGATACATCTCGTACTATAATAAGGACTATCAGTTTGGAAGTCTCCCACGAACTATATACACAAAACACACATAGTGGCGGCGAACATAGTTCACATACCTATGGATCACGCACATACCTACGCTCCCATAGTCAGCTGACTTATCAACTCACAAATAAGTCTTCACAGTCCTATGTTCTGAGATATAAGTCAAATATCCTCCCGAAGGTCACCCAAGATAAGACCGTCTCTACACCCCCTACCCCCCCGCGATAGCAAGCAGCTAGGTATGTCATACACATACTATTAAGCATGTAATAGGTATCCACACATCCTATTAATATTTATAGGTATTCTCCCAACCATTTTGTATACTTACCATACGTATTCCAATCTCATTATTACGTATCTTATAGTATTACTAAATTACCACAACTCTTTAGTAATTTCCAAAGCAACTCTTCTTCCTGGATTAATTAAAGTATAAAACTCACATACTTTCTCATTGGCCTTCCTCGTTTCAAATCTGTTAACTGGTAATTTTTCTCACTCGTAAAGATTCAAAAATTCCAAAACTGCCCCTAAGAAGTTTCTCGAAAATTCACCCTGTCGCTCGAACCAGATGGCATGTCGTTTGACCGATTGCCACGTGTCACTCGAGCAACTTTGCGCTAGATTCCATCTCGCTGAACGACTTTGCGCGACTTCGCGTGAGACCTACTGTTTCGTCTTCTACACATAATTTCAGCGTTTTTCCACCAATTTTAACCCTAAAACCTCTAAATTATCATCCCAAACTCCAACCAATAAATCTCAAATCGAATGCTAACAGTTATACATGGGTTCTAACATCCGAGAATCATTAAATCATCACGAATCATCAAATAAATATGAAATCCCCAAATTAATTATTAAAACCCTAGTTCTTCAAATTCTTTTTCAAGAACACGTGATTTCCAGATTCGTTCTTCACATAAGTTTATCAAAATGTAATTTCTATCTTACATACATGAAGGGTTCAATCTAATTAATCTCAGATTCAAATTATACATCCTAAGTCTTAAATTTTTCATCATTTTTTATGAACAATACATATTTAGAACATCCCTGTACTAACATGAATATGGTTATTGCTAAAGGAAAACAAGTAATATACACTTGCCTCGAATTAGTCGTCTGATTTCTTGATGTTGTTAGTATGGGCATGTTCCTCTTGTTTCGATCTACACGATGGTGGTGATGGTTGTGCAAGGTGGTGCTAATTTGGGCCTTCCCTCTTAGAAATTGGTTTTCCCTCACACCTTCTATGGCCGTTCTTACTTTCTGTATCTCTCAACCTTAATAGACTTCTCTTGGCTGATAAAATAACTCCAAATTTTCACCCATTAATTAAACCCAAAAATACTATTTACCATAATGCCCTCTCGGGGCGTCGGTTAGGCCTAAAATTGCCCTGGGACCCAAACTAAATACCCGGGTATACTATTTTGACTATCTCGACCCTTTTGGACTCCACGGCGCACTCGAAATGATCATACAAGTTACCAAAAATAATTAATATTTTTATTCCATTAAATTAGTCCCGATACGACTCACACACGCGTCTGACTTAATTTACTAAACTGTCGTATTTCTTATTCTTGACAATTTATCGAAGTGTATAGTTCCATATTACATGTCGCACAATAATATTTAATCAATAAGTATTAACCCTTGGCACGTTAGTTAATATTTATTTTAAATCTAGATTAATTAACAGTTAAATTCTCACATTTTAATTCAATTCATCCCACAATAATAAATAAATTCCATAATTACTTAAGTCATAAAAATACGGGGTATTACATACTTCCCCCTAATAACGGAATTTCGTCCTGAAATTCAGAAAAGTAGGCATAGCGGAAAAAAATTTGGTATCCTCCAGTACGCAAAACAAAATACAGATAAGGGCTCAATCACTACAACCCTCGCTTCACAACAAGCTTGTTGAACACTCTTGACACTTTATCTGTTATCAGGTTACACCTCAACAAATGAACCTCGTGTTTTGCTCTTTTTAGGTAACATTCGAATAAGAATAGCCTAGACATCATTAGTCGTATTAACTCAGTATTATTGTGAGTTCGCACCTCACTTCGTATCAACTCCCGCATTTATTTAAACACAAAACTCACCTCCTGGAGCAATCATAAAACATCAGACTACTCTTGGTCATTCTTTGAATCTCTGTTCCCAGTGTTATGATTTTTTTACACAAGGGAAAGCCACTTCAAACGGTTAGTGGTTAACCCATTCTAGTTATCGGACTCCAACTTCTGACTGATCGAAACTCTGATATTCCGTTCACCTCTAAGCATCCAGAGGGAGGATAGTAAGGTTTATCCACACAAACCTCAATAAGCACCTTGTCCCTTATAAATAGGTATGGGTGCTTTCTCATAACTTTCCTATTCGAAATGAAATAATCACAATGACACAATGAATCCAAAATTACTCTCATATAGTTCCGCCAATCGTCAATTACCTTACGCCTATTACCCGAGCTATAGGTGATACAACTTTCTCAAAATGAAACTTTTCTCAATACTTTCTTATATCCCGTATTGAAGGTGGGTTTCGGGTATCTCATCCTAGTTCAGATCAATATTGGGTAAGGCCACATATCGGCGCGGTCACTATCTGATAGGGTAAGTCACCCAAAAATATAACAATTTCTTTCCTTGATAACCCGTTCCACACATTTGAAGGAACTCGTTACTTTTTTATAAGTTGACAGCCCCTCAAAGGAATTTACCAACTTGACTCTTCCATCACTAGAATCGTCGGCTTGATACAAAATTATCTGGCTCATCATCTTACCCCAACCGATCTACTACTTACTGTACCCCTTTCAACACCGACTTTCACGTATAATTCTTCCCGTTAAGTGATACTTACTAACCCCCTTCTTCCCTCAGCGTATACCAAAAGTTCTGACCCGTGCACCTTTTTACCACTTTGTGCACGTCCGAACTTTAATCCTTATTGACATCCTCACTCAATTTACACTTAAGCCACCCTCAACATTCGATTGGGTGGAACTCCGCTCCAAGTTTGTCCATAATAGTTAAATATTTGTCTTCTTAAGGGATACCCCCTTTTTTTAAATGGTTCCTGCTGCATTTCCACCAAGTTCGGACGTGTTACTCTGATTACACATGAATCTATAGATTGTAGTCCTTCTCAAGACGCTTAATCCGTTCTACCACTACTATTTGTAATATCTGTTCACAAGCATAAATTTCCCCCCATCTCTATGCCTCCTCTTTCGGCGATTAAAACATTAGCAAACCAGGGTGTCTACACCCCTTATAACCCATGCATACGGGTTTAAACATCACATACGCTTCATAAGTACTCCAAACTCTTTATTGCCCCTGCATTTGTAACGTGGCTATACCACTTCGGGTCTCAATTACCCCTGAATTTGAAATTTTAAATCCTCCTGAACATCGTTTCATCCTTCAACCCGCCAAAATAAAACAAAATTATCAGTACTTCCTCACTAACAACTGGCTCTACTGGCTTTATATTGTAATTTACCCTTTTAACTTCCATTTATAACTACATACTTCCGTAACAATCGAGGTACCCCAATCATAGACGAATGGCCAAACATATCCTTACTACTAATCTTACGCTAAGTTTCATGCGTGGGATGTCTCGCAAAGCGAAATCCAAACAAGGACCCCCCGATACACTACTTCCTAGCATTTTCGGTCATCGAAATTCGTTAGGCCTTTAGTCCATAATATGTACCCCTATATTCCCGTCTCTTGACAACAAAGTTACATCTCCTCCCATAAAATTCTTAAATAAGAAACTTCTTCCGAAAGACACTGTCTCTTAACATTAATGGTAATCACATTCCATAAACATTATGCAAATATAACCGGGGCTCTCAAAATCCCGTCCCGAGACATACAACTATGAGTATTAACTTCCACATCTCTAAAGGGTGATATAACAATGCACTCTTCTTATTATCACATCCTGAGCGTTAATTATAATAACCAGCTAAATCTTTCCATTGAACAGTAAACCAAATACACTCTTATTTATATCAATAAAGTCCCTACACATACTGGGAACAAATATTCGAGACCATTATACTTTTCGAAGTCTCAATAATATATATGTACGTATATACAAATATATACATGCGAGCCCGACCCTCTCGCATATGGGGCCTTGCCATAACAAGATATTCTACCCCAAGGTAGTAACCCAGATAGACTTGCAATATACGCATATTATTGGTTTAAGTATATTATAAAAACAATAATTAGGATTATATCGTACTCGTATAACACAACATTAAAACGATAATTTCAATAAGGTATGTACCACTAGTGACACACTCATTCATCCTCCGCGGATCACACTAAATGTAACCCCACTATACTAGGAAAATATTCACATAAATAATAACATTGTTGATATACGCACTAAACTCGACTCTCATGTGAATACAACAATAAAAATGTAGTAATTAGTTCCTGACACATACAACATGCAACATCATCGAAGGATATAACTCATACTTCTATTTTGCCAATCGCCCTGGATGCTCAAATGGTTCTTGGACTTAACACACCTATCAGTACCAAACCAAAAATTTCAAAAACTATTGCCCTTGCTAGGCACCATACCCTTATCCCTATACTTGCCTTGGGATAAATTTTAACGTATTGGTTTCACTCCCACAAAATACCTATATATATACTCCACTTACCTCTGGTCACACTGACCATGTTAGGGTTGTCCTCTCGGACGTTGGTAGTCTCGACTCTAATGGCTACCTCTGTTGTTCCCTTAGCTTTGATGGCCCTAAGGAACACGCTACTGGCTTCAACAACTCTTACTGAAATTACCATCGCACGGTAAAAAATTCAGCTATCCAAATCATTTAAACGGCCCCTCTGATGGACCTCCCCCTTGTGATGCTTCACCAACACTGTTTCCCCTAGTCTTATTCTATCTAAATTCTTTGATTCTTATAGCTCCCCTCACAGGGAAGCGTTTACCTACATATTAACAAAACGCGACATTATTACCATTTGTATCGACCGTCCCAACAGAATTTCCCAGAAGTGCTAACAAGTAAGTTGATTTTCCCCTTTAATGTCCTCTTCTCCATTACACCTACCTTATCCGATGTAAGGTTCGCTAATTAAATAAATTTCTTTTCACACAGTGACCTCTGTGAACAACGTCCCATCTTATCCTGGACATCTGATGAAGGAACTTATGGTCAAATCATACGTATGCGCCTTCTCTTGACAAAACATTCCACTTCTAAGTGTGGTGGTTGCCTCTCACCATTGTAACTCTACTCTTATGAGCCAAGAAAAATTCTACCCCAAACTTTTCACTCCGGATTAGCCATACTCCAACATATGCCCAAGCCTTCGGATATTTTACTTTCGTTGACTAACACATGCCATTTTCGTATTTTTAAAATCTCCACTGCTGGTTTTCTTCAATGCTTCGTCTGACTCTCTTCCAATTCAACCTTGTTAGGTGAGTCGAATTTGACCCCACTTTTTACTATAGTGGTTCCTAGAAGTCATAAGCTGTGCCTTAACCATCCTTATCGTTCTGGCCTTTCATGCCATAATAGGGGTGAACTCAACTACGGTCATCATTCTTGAATATACTTTGTAACCTCAACTGAGCTTTGCCTCCTGCTGTCCGCCTAAATCGCACGACATACTGCATTGTTCGGCAGACGAACACACCCAGATGCAAATAGAATTCACTATCATATACATTATAGCAGGAGAAAGAAACATCACCAAAGAAATCAACAATCCTAACGTAGGGCTCTATATCAAGGAAAGCTACGCGGGAAGCATAATAAGCCGCACAGATCCTAAAGGACACTAGAACCTGATGCTCTGATACCACATGTGACACCCCGCCCAATTAAATACCGGGTGATCAGTCCTTTATAAAATTTAAAACAGAATGTTCGGTTGGTTCATTCATAGCATCACTGTAAAAAATACAATAACCTTATTAACAACCTAATAATTAATTAAGCTAGTGTCAAAATATTTTTTTTAATTAAAATCATTCATACAATTATTAAATCCAAGAATTTAAATATAATCCATCCACCACATAACTAATTAATATAAATACTGAATCTGAATCACACACTAAAATAAATAAGGCTGGATAAAACATTCCAGTTCAAATCTCTAAACAAAGAACCATAGAAACAATAAATCCAGATGAAATGAAAGGAAAGTAAACTGAATACAATCTCTGATAAAATGTCTAGGGAATGGGCGACACATGCCCTAAATGGAAAGTCTAGATAGAACTGAGGGAAATGATAAAGGCGTGTAATGCAAAGACCAACAACTTCCACAGCAGCTGCAGCACGCCAAGCAATCCAAATCTCTAAGTCTGGTGTCCCTGTGGCTGAGCACCTGATATAATACATATATATAGCAAAAGAGGAAAGAGATGCAAGAAACGTGTCAGAGCCTGATGTGTAAAAATATTTGTTTTAGCAAGTTTTTAAAATTTGCAATAAAGCGAGTATCAAATGCCTGTTAGTTCAAACTCTCACATCTCATCTATTGTGCACGCCTAACATACCTCTATTCTCACCTAGTAATCTGTAACACTTATAACTAGATAAAGACTTATACTTCTTGTTATGCCTCGCGGTAACAACCCGTGATTCCCAGTTTTACACATTATTATTATCATCATTTATTAATTCGGTTAAGTGTTATCACACTAAGTTAAGTATTTACAATTTACGTCACTTAAGATTGTACTATCCCAATAACCTACAATTATCTCACAGTAGGAATAACACAAGTGTATATATATATATATATATATATATATATATATATATATATATATATATATATATATTCAGCACTATAATATTCATATACTAATACAACACCCCAAGGCTAAAGCTGTAGTGCATTGCATACTCTGCTATCATGTCTCGGTTCGGAAGTCTCCCACGAACCATATACACAAAACACACATAGTGGCGGCGAACATAGTTCACATACCTATGTATCATGCACATACCTACGCTCCCATAGTCAGATGACTTATCAACTCACAAATAAGTCTTCACAGTCCTATGTTATGAGATACAAGTCAAATATCCCTCTGAAGGTCACTCAGGATAAGACCGTCTCTACACACACCCCCACGATATCAAGCAGCTTGGTATGTCATACACATACTATTAAGCATGTAATAGGTATCCACACATCCTATTAATATTTATAGGTATTCTCCCAACCATTTTGTATACTTACCATACGTATTCCTATCTCACTATTACGTATCTTACAGTATTACTAAATTACCACAACTCTTTAGTAATTTCCAAAGTAACTCTTCTTCCTGGATTAATTAAAGTATAAAACTCACATACTTTCTCGTAGACCTTCCTCGTTTCAAATCTGTTAACTGGTAATTTATCTCACTCGTAAAGATTGGAAAATTCCAAAACTGCCCCTAAGAAGTTTCTCGAAAATTCACCCTATCGCTCGAACCAGATGGCATGTCGTTTGAATGATTGCCATATGTTGCTCGAGCCACTTCGCGCGAGATGCCATCTCTTTCGAACGACTTCGTGTGAGACCAACTGTTTCGTCTTCTACACCGAATTTCAGCGTTTTCCCACCATTTTTAACCCTAAAACCTCTAAATTATCATCCCAAACTCCAACCAATAAATCCCAAATCGAATCCAAATAGTTATACAAGGGTTCTAACATCCTAGAATCATTAAATCATTACGAATCATCAAACAAATATGAAATCCTCAAATTAATTATTAAAACCCTAGTTCTTTAAATTCTTTTTCAAGAACGCGTGATTTCCAGATTCGTTCTTCACATAAGTTCATCAAGACGTAATTTCTATCTTACATACATAAAGGGTTCAATCTAATTACTCTCAGATTCGAATTATACATCCTAAGTCTCAAAATTTTCATCACCTTTTATGAACAATACATATTTAGAACATCCCTATACTAACATGAATATGATTATTGCTAAAGGAAAACAAGTAATAAACACTTTCCTCAAATTAGTCATTTGATTTCTTGATGTTGTTGGTATGGGCGTGTTCCTCTTGTTCCGATCTATACGATGGTGGTGATGGTTGTGCAAGGTGGTGCTAATTTGGGCCTTCCCTCTTGGAAATTGGTTATCCCTCACACCTTCTATGGCCGTTCTTCCTTTCTGTATCTCTCAACCCTAATGGACCTCTCTTGGCTGATAAAATAACTCCAAATTTTCACCCATTAATTAAACCCAAAAATACTATTTACCATAACGCCCTCTCGGAGCGCCGGTTAGGCCTAAAATTGCCCCGGGACCCAAACTAAATACCCGAGTATACTATTTTGACTATCTCGACCCTTTCGGACTCCACGACGCACTCGAAATGATCATACGAGTTAGCAAAAATAATTAATCTTTTTATTCCATTAAATTAGTCCCGATACGACTCACACGCGCATCTGACTGAATTTACTAAACTATCATATTTCTTTTTCTTGATAATTTATCAAAGTGTATAATTACATATTACATGTCCCACGGTAATATTCAATCAATAGTATTAACCCTTGGCACGTTAGTTAATATTTATTTTAAATCCAGATTAATTTACAATTAAATTCTCACATTTTAATTCAATTAATCCCACAATAATAAATAAATTCCATTATTATTTAAGTCATAAAAATACGGGGTATTAAATTAATTCAATTCAAATAATGTCACTACATGTCTAAGGTAGGTTTTAGGAGGTGGATAGGCCACACGATATACGAATTGACACACCCTTGAATATGCATGGTGCCGCATTGTTCGCGCAACCACAATAGGAAGTTCTCCTTCCCGGGTGTAACATGCGTGATGAGAACCTTGGCCTCAAAGTCTTGAAGCGCATGTCCATGGACTTGCATACCCTGGACAGTATTCGGGTCCCTCAACCCCCTCCCTATCCGCCCGCCATCAAATATGTTCTGTATAAACACGCTCGGCCAACCAAGTGTCATCATAGGTCGATCAAAGGGAGCAAAAAAGGGGACTGGATCATCAGGGTCCACACGTGTCGGCGATGAAGCAGCGATGTCCACGTCCTCATCCTCCTCCACCACCTTCTCCTTCCCTTTCCCTTTTCGCTTTTCGCCCAGGGAACGGTTCATAAATGAGAACTTGGACCATCGCCTCCAAACGGGACCACTTTGCGTCATACGAGTCCACCGTTCGAGCCAACCCGATATTTCTCATCTTCAATCCGATGATCCTAGATTTGGCCACCCGCGAGCTCACCTCCTTGTTCTCCCCTTGCGATCAGCGCCAAGCACTTGACTGAGTTCGTCCGTGGACAAAGATGCCTTGTCGGCATCAGACTGCGACTCATGCACTTCCTTAAGCTTTTCCTGAAATGACAAAAAGCACATGATTAGTTAAATAAGTAAATAAAAAAATTACAATGTATTTAACAAAAAGTAAACTTTCGGATTACTTACAATCGTGGACGCGACAATCGGGGACACTTCCTTATCCTTCACCTTCTTCGTCCGAATAGCCACATAAGCATCGAGCCAATATGGCCTACCACCAAGGCCACTCCCCGTCCCCTGAAATAAAATAATGCAAAATTTGTATCGGCCCCGCAAAGTAAAATAATGCAGAAGAATATATTTCTATAATTATAGAAAAATAAAATCTTACCATCATCCTATGCTCCACCTCGGCATAAGACGTCCGACCGGAGTAATGCACGTCCATCTTTTTCGCTCAATTTTCCCTCCCCGATTGGCGAGATGCCAATTATCGCTCCCCGATCTCACTGTCAATGAGCTTTTGCCATTGTTCCAATGAGATCAGCTCCTTCGGCGGGACGGAGTCCCACATTCGGATAATGGAGTCTCGGGTCTTCCCAAAGTATCGGATTCGCAAATTTTTCTTCCACATCTTGTGTTACTCCCTCAACTGCTCCAAGATGAAATCGCGTAGTTCTGGGGTCAGGCTGAATTGTTTTGTCCAACAAATACAATGTTAGTTGCGAATAAATATAAATTTAAATATAAATTTAAATATTCACATAAATATAAATATAAATACATTACCTGTGGTGCCACCCAAATAGCTAACTTGAGCTCATTGGGCACCTCCCTCCAACTAGTGTACCCTGGTCCGATGATCGTCTTTACCAGCTCGAGGGATCTCGATAATATCCCCGTCTTATTCTCGATGACCATCCCCAATTTTCCATATTTGGGGAGCCTAGGGGCCGGGGAGCCCTCGTCGCCTCCGCTACCACCGAGCTCAGACGACATCATCATAATCAACATCTTCCTCGCCTTAATACCTGAAGGAGACATTTTCTGTAAAAAATATTGTTATTAGTACAAATCTAAATGAATTAGAAGAAGACATGCAAATATGTACAATTACTACAAATCCAAATGAATTATTACTGTTTAACACCTAAATTCTAAATTCCAAAGCAACAAGATCTAACTGCAAATATGTACAGTTATTAAAAATTCGAAACATCCCCACCCCCACCCCTACTTCCCACACATGCACACTTCACAAGAGTGGAAATGATAAAGTGAAATTCAATTAATAGCATTAAAAATGGATCGATAAAGTACAAATTGGAATATTTATTACAAGTTGAAGAATTGTTTCAAATTTCAAATTCAAATTCAATTTATAACAGAAATTCTTATTTCTTCCATCTCCTCTAAAGGGTGAGTGGTCCTATCTCATTCAATACCGCATATTTATGTAATATACCTAACAGCTCATGCACATTGTTACGATTTGAGAAAAATTCGGCAGCATATCCCCATAGTTCTCCGAGTACATGACGTAGATTGGCCAATGTGAGTATTATTTCAGTTGATCAATTGAAATAACACTCACACTTGTCAATCTAGTATGTACCCAGAGAACATTAGGATACGACTGCAGAACTTCCTCCAAAAGTAACATCTTTAAGCCACTAAGAATATTATTATACCGAAATTATGCAGTCCCAAACTGTCCAAACGGGACAATTCGAGAGATCTCATTACGGGGGTAATGACTCTTGAACGGGTCTAAGGGCTATTGAATGCGTACGTATAAGAACTAGAAGGCTAGTATCTATGCACACTATCTGTAATTTCAAGTATGTTTCATTTAATAATCATACTATATATATATATATATATATATATTGTTCGTGATACAAAGTATTTTTTTTAAAAGTTGAAAAATCCCACCTCCATATGAACAATAATCCAGTGGTCATGCCACTTCTAAAATTAACCAACCGGACATCGATCCACTATAATCCAACCACAATAGCAACAACAAACGTGTATCTCGCACTCCTTCTAATTCATCTACTCAATTAATTCATTTCATTAATTAAACTTACAATTAAAGTATAAAATTATTAATTTACTAATTTACAATGAGGGGCAATCCTACTTGCATATGAAATGGGCACTAATTATTAATTTACTAAAAAAAATAATAATTAATCAATTCCTTTACAAGGGGCACTACTTGCATATGAGGGGCAATATCTAATAAACCAATCCAAATTTAATAAAAAAAATTAACAAGCCCCTCCCCCCGGCCCCTCCCCCCGCCCTATTTCCCTCTTCCCCCTCCCCCTACCACACAATATTATACGTGTACTTAGAATTATTTTTCAATAACAAACACTGATTCTCAAAGTACATGCATAATATAACATAGTATGTGCAGTATATAAGAAAGTACACGCGGGTCGAAAAACAGTGGTTGTAAATTGTAAATTATTTTTAAATTGCTACAACAACATACTCTATTTATAACTTGTAAATTGTTATGTACTCGTTATAGTACCATATATGATTTACTGTAATTAAATGGGTTCTTTATATATGCGTGTACTTTTGTTACAGTCATTTCTCAATCACATTTAGTTTATCATTTAAATTTAATTAGTAAGAACTTTATACGTTAATAGTAATTTTACATGTCAAAATTAGAAAGTTTACACATGTTCTTTAGTTCATTTGTATCAACCAGTACACCCATAACCTATCCTATTTATTAGGCTCAATATCCCCCAACTACTTCAAAGCTAGAAAGTTTACACATCCTCCAGTTCATTTGTATCAACCAGTATACCCATAACGTACCCTATATATTAGGCTCAACATCCCCCAATTATTTCTGACCTCATAAATAAACAACTTTAGTTTGGCTTATAAAAACCTAACATTGTTCTTTTCTCTACCATCTCAATTTCAATTACAAACAAATAAAAATGGTTATCCCATCAGAGGTTTTGAGAAGCATTATTGATGATGAAAACAGGGCAAGAATATCACTGCAAAGAGTTGAGGAGGAGATTTCCTCATACCAACAAACACTTGATGCTTGTACAAGCTATGTTAATGAAGGTTGTTGTGAAATCCCTCCCATCCCTTTTGACTTGTTCATATAGGATGAGTAACTGCCAGAAACACATGAATAACTCATAAATTTCTACACAATTGGAGTCATGACGAATCTTATAAATTTTAGTAAGAAAAGGGATGAACTCAACTGGCGCATATATGCGCTAGAGAAGAAAATTCGAATGTACTCAAATTTCATCGCCTTTCTTCCAGACCCCATCGAGGGTTTTAATGATTTTCCTAATTCACTTTTTGATGTTTGATTTTGTTTCTCATTTTTTCTCAAGTATATTTTATTTTTTTCTCCGTTACAAATGAATTCATTTTTTTATGATACGTGTCTTGTCATTTTGATCATAAACATCTATACTCTAATAATATTGTTGGTGGCGCAGGCCATAATACACGTAGGCTACACAAATTCATAAGTAACACTGTATGTTCTTTAATCTATTGGAACTAACGTATAATATAGAATAAGTTCAATGTATACTTACTTGAATTCTGCTTGTAGTTCATAATGTCCAAAATAACTAACATAAATATAAAGTACACGTAATATTATATAAAGTACACATGAACATTATTAAAAATTATGCGTGTACTTTACATCGATCCCAATTATAAATAAAAACACCATAAATGAACTACACAAAATCATAAGTAACATTATACGTGCTTTAATATATTGAAAGTACGCGTATACTCTATAATAAGTTCTACGTATACTTACTTGAATTCTGCTTGTAGTTTATAATGTCTACTATGACTGACACAAATGTAAAGCACACGCAATATTATATAAAGTACACATGAACATTATTACAAAATGCATGTGTACTTTTACACACATGTGTATACTTTACATAGATATCATTCACAAACAAAAACAACACAAATGAACACTCAACAATTAGATTACATTAATTTATTCAAATAGGTTCTTCAATAATTTTATAAAAGAAATATGGTTATAATTAATGAATTGAACAATAATAAGTGTAATCAAATGGGTTCTTTTCATGTAAACATGTAATGACCCATCTTACTACACCCAGAGCAAGTAACTTCCTTAGTTGTGACCTCACCAGCAGACTTTATTCTCTTATTTCTTGGCCCGCCTTTTGGTCTCTTTGTCATTGGAGGAAGGATGGTTGGATTTACAAGTATAGGAATATTTAGTGACATCAAATTAGGAAGAGGAACCATAAGTGATGAGTATGATTGTTTATATAAAGAAACCTTATAGTAATCCTCAATATAAAATAAATACTTGTTCCTATCATCCGTACAATAGAAAAAACACGAGAACGTGGAAAACACATTAAATGTCAACTCTTACAAGAACAAATTCCTTGTTCTAAGTCAATAGTGGCCCGCACATATGAATGAACTTCGAATACATGTTGACTTAAGCGGCTGATATTCCAATGTTAACTTTTATTCCAATTATCATTCAATAACTTATGAAAAATAGGGCACAACTCATTTGTCCATATTTCAGATTCAAGAAGTTTGTTTGCATTGAAATTCATAATCTTAATTCTCAGTTTATCCAGCGTATTCATTATCAGTAAATGCCTTTGCTCTGAGATCTGAAAATTGAATGATTCCGCAACACTAGATTCCGTATCACCAGCTCCACCTTCCTTGTTCAGGGCATCAATGTTCTTCTGAAATTCGTCGGCTATTACAGCATATGCACAATGCATAAAATATTTCGCAATCTTCTTACGTAACTTCCCACAATTACCTTGTATTCTACTCTTTATATTTATTTATAATTGATGTATACAATAGGAATGTGCAAACATCGAGAATACCTTAGAGATAACTTTAATTAGACTATTGTTTCGATCAGATATAAATGTGATGTTTCGATCTTGTTGAGCTAGTGCATCATGCAAATGAATGAGAAACCATGTCCAATAATCCTCCACCTCTGAATCAAGAACAACACATGCAAATGGATAAAGGCTTGAAAACATAACGAAATATATCATAAGCATTATAGTTCAATAGATGATGTACCGTAATAATGGTGTCGCTCTCGCGGACCATACAATACATAGGCTATGCAAAATAATAAATATATTTTAACATTAGTACACATAGATTGTTTGAATGTTCAAGTTTATCGATTAAAACATGTAAAGTACAAGCATATTATGCGTGTACTTTTCATTCTGTCCAATGAACAAACAAAGAATCCCAAAGTACACGTATAAAATTAGAAAATACACGTAAAAGTAAGAAGAAGTTCAAGTGTACTTTACAATATTATGCGTGTACTTTCCATTTTTTCCAAAGAATAAATAAATAATCCCAAAGTGCACGCATAACATTAGAAAGTACACGTGGAAGTAAAAAGAAGTCCACATGTACTTTATAATATTACGCGTGTACTTAGCATTATTTGCAAATAACAAACACAAAATCTCAAAGTACACGCATAACATTACAAAGTACACATAAACGTAAAAATTAGTTCACGTGTATTTTATAATATTATGCATGTACTTTTTATTATGTCCAAAGAACAAGCACATAATCTCAAAGTACACACATAATATTGTAAAGTAAACGTGAAGTATTCACGTTTGCTTTACAATATTATGCGTGTACTTTGGGTATTTCCCAAATTTATATGAATTACACCAAATTAATGCGAAATATAATAGATTTAGAATGAGTTTACCATTATTCCCATTCCTTGCGGTTGTCGAAAAAATTGTTCCACAGCAGTGGCTCTTAAAAAAGGCACCATCAAGAAATAAAACAGCGTTGCCGTACTGAAATCCATGAATAGATCCTACAAACATTACAAAAAATCTCTTGAATAATTTACTCTCTGGTTCCACGTCAAGAATACAATGTAATCTCGGATTATACTGCAAGAAAAGTTCATTATAATCGTTGATTAACGCATGTGAAACCTTTTCATCACCATGCAACTTAGCAGCATCCATATTTTTCCCACACCATGCATGATTATAGTATATATTAAGACCTTAGTTCTTCTCATATATCTGACTACATCAATTGGCCTCGGTAATGGTTTATCCCTAATATCATCGTCCAACAATGTTGAAACCAACTTGGAGTCCATCATTTTTCTTGATAGACTACGATAGACACCTTTATAATTATGCTTATTATTCAAACTTCGTATATAAAAGTAACTGTTAATTGAAGATAATGAAGCATGAACTCGACACATGCAATTTTCAATATTCCTTTTAGAGCACTCTGCTGTCACTCGAGTTTTATCATTCTTCACATATACATACTTGAAACTAGCCGCAATGACACACTTTAGTAATTTATCTCGAAACTCAACCACAATTCCTTTAAAACACTTCTCTTTATGACTTATATATGTCTTCAAATCATTAGAATGATAAACTTTTGACAGACTCAGCTTTATGCCTCCAATATAAAAATTATTTTCAACACCACTACTAAGATCAATTACATTGGTTGATGATAAGCAGTAAACCCTTCTCTCTATTTGCATCACTACAATCGACCCTCTCGTAACTTGTATAAGTACAGTCTGTATGTTTGCTAATTCTGTAAGTGCATTCGACCTGTTTTTGAATTGTATTAGAGGGCAAACTTCCTGAATCAAAGACATATATCCAAATAAAATAGATTTTGACAATCGCTTGAGACCGCAACATACGATGAACTTCTTTGTCACAAACCAACATAAACCAACTTTCATCTCCAAATGATTACTTCAATGAAAAAGTCCCAACTTTTAAATCCGTAAACCTGCTACACAACTCATTTCATATGAAATCTAATGAGTTGTCTTCTATAATTTCAATGCAAGCCATATTGTCAGAATAACAACACCACGCAATCCTACAACTTTCCATTAAGACCTGCATTAAATGAAAAAATAAAAATGCTTTTGTTAAAGGTCAAGATTAGTTAATGTCGTTCGGGCGGATCTAAAAACACATGCCCAATTAAAATATGGTAATTCTATTAAGTTATGAAACTAAGTAACAAAGTACATGCGCATTAACATATTGCCAAAGTAATGTCAACACGCGCAATGATAATAAATCAGTGTAATCTTACGTGTACTTTATATCTTTATGCGTGTCCTTTACTGTAATTTTATTGTGAGCTATCTACAGTTGCATGTATTTTATATTTTATAACACAACGATATGACATAAAGTACATGCACATATGAAGCACACAATCAAAACATATACATACATAACTTGTTTGAAAAAAAATACAATGAGAATAAATCAATATAATTTCACATGTACTTTATATTTTTATGCGTTTACTTTACTGAAATTTTATTATGAGCACTATACATATGCGTTTAGTTTATCTTTTATGAAACATCACTATAACATAAAGTGCATGCACATAGGAAACAGACAATCCAAACATATACCTACATAACTTGTTAGAAAATCAAAACACAATAAGAATAAATTAGTATAATTTCACGCGTACTTTATATATTTCCCCATTAACTTTACTACAATTTTATTGTGAGCTATATACATATGCTTGTACTTTATGTTTTATGAAACATCATTATTATATAAAGTAAATGCACATATGAAACACATAATCAAAAAATATATGTGCACAACTTGTCAGAAAATCAAAACACAATATATTGAAGTTTTATGTTTATACATCCAAAGACACAATAAAAACATATTCATATAAAATTATAAAACAAATTAGCAAAACATAAAATCAAATCATTCAGACAATATTGAAATTATTCCAACACATGCATTAGACAATTACAATGATTTGATTGAATCGAAACCAAATACATACAACACACAGTCAAAATATATAATATAATTTACAAAACACATTATCAAAATACACAATGAAATCATTCAAATAATATTGAGGTTATTCCAGCACATGCATTGCACAATTACGATGATTTGATTGAATCGAAACCAAATACATACACCTATTATAATTGATCGACATACAAAATAATTATTGATAAAAAATACAAACTTACAAATGATTGAATTATGGCATAGGTAAATGTAGGTTAAAATTAATGTATTATCTGGTAAACAGAAGAAAACTTGTAAGAGGTCAATGTCTCTATGTATTCACTTACTGGTGTAACAATCCACGTAATTTTTGGGGTATTTTCAAAATAAAGAGGAAAAATAAATTTTGATATAAAATTATTTTTCTTACTCAAATATGTTGGTTATTATTTTTAAAGGTGAGAATTTCAAACCGTTTCAAAATTGGAGTTAAAACGGATTTTATTTTGATTTTTAAATAATTGTCCCGTATAAAATTTTCTAGGTGAACTGCCAGATTTCCTGGGCGATCGATCGATTGACGCCTGGGCATCGATTGATCGATGCCTTCAGAAATCGTGCGCAACACGCAAATTTTGAGAAGTTGTTTTGGTTCCAATTCTTATATTTTTTCCTTATAAAAAGGCATCGTGGGCTATTGTTTTGGAACAGCCTTGTGGCACAAAAATACCCAGAAAATATATTTTTATTTTCTCTCTTTTTATACACAAACATGCCCTTTAATTTTTGCATTCAACCTTAGGTTTTTAGGTGTTCTTGGGGGCTATTTTGAGGTTGTTCTTGGAGGAGTTTTTGGTGATCTTTCGAGAAGATTTTGTGACAACCCGCAATTCGAGATAAGGGGTGGCCAGTCTGATACCCAAATGTAACAGGAATCATGGATGGAAATCATTCTCAGCATCACAACAAATAAACTGAGTATACGGGAAAACCACTCAATAAATCAAAAAACGGGTTGCCAAAAGTTTTAGAATTCAGTTTTAGAACAAGTTAAGAAAATAAATTAAACAACCCAATCTGATAAATAAGTGGAATTCCAAAAGAGTATATATATTACATCTAGGACGAATACACAAGAGGACCGAATAGGCTGTCGGTCCATATCTACATACAACGTACTACAATAATTTAAATATCTTAGGTAATACATTCATCAATCAAATACAAAAGTTTGGGCCACACGCCCGAGTTAAGACCCGATCATATCTAGATCACAAAGATGAAGGGGTCTAATTCAATGTCCTGTAATAATCCGTAAAATCTTACAGCCCGTCAAAAGTAAAGGAATTGGGAATAATCACAACGGGTGTCCTTGCGGTGGAGCACCTGAGCGGATACAATCATGTACACAACAAGTAAAATGAACCGGTCAGGGCCGGGTTTTATATGATCACCAGAAGAATAAAAAGCATGATAGATATGAACAGTTATGCATGAAAGATAAGTATGGTAATATGGCATGTTATCTAGCATGTTAAACTTATATTACAATATATGACAATTTAACTAATTATGAAAAGTAGATAATTTACACAAGAGAATTATAAATAAACATTTTTAATTAAAACCTTTTCTCATTTATCACATTACCATATCTTCCTTACATTCCTTAATAGGAATACATTCTTACTTTCGGTTAAATAAAGAAGATATAATTTTCTCTTCATTAATTAAAAACCTTCATCATTTCCATTTTATCTTTCCATTCCTTAACAGGAATATAATTTCTATCAAGTGCTCTTTATGGCACATATATCTCAATCACATGCTCTTTGTGGCACGTATCCATGCTCTTTATGGCATTTATCATACGCTCTTTATGGCGTTTAACAACCATCAAGTCCCACTTGATGCAGAAAGGTTATATTCATTTACATATAACGATTCTAAGGCCGCCCCTCCGAGTTTCCCCACTGGGCGCGCCCCTAAATGACCATCATCTTCCAGGGCCTATCATATAAGACAACCTGAGCACCTATAACGCAATACGTTGGGAAGCGGCCATGTGCCTGCGGGGTAGTCATTACCACACTTGGAATTACCTACCCATCGTAGAAAAATATACAACACAAACTCTCACATGGCCTAAGACTATATCCACCCTGCATTCATTAGCCAGGGGGCTTCACCTCACGCGCGAACTTCCCTTATGATGTCATTTAGAGAGGGTGTGTACCAGTAAATTATCATTTACATTTTAAATCTCATTTTCATTTTTAATTTTGTTACTAATTTCCATTTCCATTATCCATATGTTTGGTTCATTTTATTCGAACCCATCACCATTAAATAATTTGGTTCATTTTATTCGAACCTATCATCATTGATATTCCTCAAATTACAAGTCCCGACTTAGTCTCCAAATGATCATAATGATTCTTGTAAGGACACAAATTTCCAATTGAGTCCATGTATTGTGTTGGCTCAATTTCGGACAAAAACATTTATTCATAGGATAGTGTTTAATTGTAATACTCTCAGGCCTATGAAGTGTTTGTTGAAGACGTAGCGACAAAGAATATAAAGCTCCATCAAATATGCCGGTTTGCGTGCCTCATTTCTATGTCATCAACTATGGTTCCATGCTCCCAAGGTATGAATGCAATATTATATATACAGGAGCTTGGAACAAAGTTTATTGGGTGTTAAGTTTAATATAAACTGCGTTTTTATTTTCAGAAAAATTTAATTAGAACTTTAAATTAAAGTATATAAAGTTTCTGGGCGAAAATCGAATTTTTCAAAATTTTTGGAAATTGTTCGAAATATCGTTCGAACGAGTTTTCGTTCGAACGAGTTTGCCAACGAGTCTAAACTGGTCCGTCGTTCGAAATGTCGTTCGAACGAGAAAGTTCGTTCTAACGAGGTTTCTAACGAGATTCTAACGAAGTCCATACTGGTGCGTCGTTAGAAGTCTCGTTCGAACGAAATGTCGTTCGAACGAACTGCTAGGCGGGAACAGTTTTTGGCAGTTTTTGGCCATTTTTTCACCCATTTTTCCACTATGTTTGTAACCAACATTTTCAGATTTTAATAGGGACGGGAATCACTTTTGATAATCAATCTTTTTCATACCATACAAACTCTTAGAGAGTGTTTTGAGAGCAAAAACTAAAAGGGAAAAAGATCAAGTTTTGAGTGTTATTTTTTAAAGAGAAATTCATATACCACTCTAGTTTACACCCAATTGTGTTTAGTCCAAGTTCTTATATACATATCAAATTTCTTGGAGTTTGGCACCGGTTTTTCTCTACACCGAATTGAAGAGAAGTTCGTATTGATTTACCCACACGGAGAAAGGCTCCATGTTCGGGTGACGGTGACCGTTTAAAGTCCTATCGGTGGATTCCGAGACCCCGATGGAGTTCCGAGGTTGTCCGCTAGGAAGAGATGTCTACAAGAAGAAGCATCAAGGCTTGAGAGGGTTCGAGTTGAGGAAGTAAGTCTTCTGTCTTGTATTTGTAAAATCCATATCTAGTGGACTTGTGGCTAGGGCCGTCCTAGGTTTTTTCCCATCTTGGGTTTTTCCTCGTACATCGCGGCGTAGTGTGATATTGTTTAATTTTATCTTGCACAATAATTTAGAACACATGCTTAGGATAAATTCAAGATAAAATTCGGTTTAATAATCACACTCAATTTAATTTGGACTTTAATTAAATATATGGTAAATTTGGTTTATTCAAGTCATTGTACTAAAATTAGTTTGGCCTAACATTGAAATATGGATAATCTTGAATTAGGCAAATTTCTAGGACTTGATTGAAATTAATCGGTTTAAGTGAAAATTAATTATTTTATTTGTTTTGTTAATTCTCACTTCATTTAAGTTAATTAAAATTTGGAATTATTTGTTTTAGTTGAACTATCACCATTCAACGCTTCCGCATCAAAAAGGAAATAACTAGATTTTAATTGAGTTTATAATTTAAAACCCGGGGTTCCAACCTTTTCAAATTGGTATCGGAGCTTTGACTCAGAAAAGCTTTGAACTTTCAATTCTACAAGTCCCCAAAGTTCATATAACTTCAATAAGCCCCTAAAATCTCCAAGCATGGGCTTTCAAACCCCCAACTTCTAAAAATTTCAATACAAGAAGTAATGCCTTAACATTACTTTAAACCTCCCCGGAATAAACCCCAGATGACCCAATTCTAGTCTAGGGTGGCGACCAAACTCAACTAATACTCTAGGACACTGAGTTTACTTCATTCAATAAGGTTCCTAGGTCCTAAGCCTAAAGAAAATGGTTAAAAAATTAAATAAGAAAATAACTCAAAACTGGAGGAACCGAATCGATTCGCTCTGAAAGAGAATCGATTCGGAAGACAAACTCAAGTTTCTGCAAATGCCGAATCGATTCGGGCACACAGACCTAGAAACTGCTTCTATGCGAATCGATTCGCCCCAGGGGCCGAATCGATTCGCCCCTGCGAAAAAGCCAAGTTTGGCTATGGAGTCTTGAACTCCAAATTTCTCCTCAACCCAAAACCAACCAAACCAACCTCATAATTTATAACCCATACGTCATAAATACATCTATTTACCATCATTTACAACATTAATCATCCAAAGCAACTTCTAAGAGTTTAATACCCATAAATCTAACAAAACCCTAAAATGACAAACCATAACAATTCATAACTATCAATACTAATTATTCTACTTAAATCACATAATAGCAAGTAGATAACTTGCCTCAAGCTTGCCAATATTAGATTTGATGAAGATGAAAGCAACAATCCAAGCTTGAATCTCCAAATCTCTCTCTTTCTCCAAAGTTCTCTTCTTCTCTCTTTCTCTCTAAGTTAACAATTTGGTCTTAAGAGGAATAGTAAGTCTTAGCAAGACTAAATCGGGCCATTATTCTAAAATGCCCAACTCTAATGACTAATACGCGATAAAATGATATGCAACTACACATTTAAGCTATAACCAGTCAAAAGTGCCCGAAATACTAAAATGCAACATGGCACTTATTTTGACTGTCTCGCACCTACCGGGACTAACTACACCCTCCAAATTATCATTTGGAAATTTTATAACTCATTTTAACTTTCGGTTTCATATTAAACCAAAATGTCATTTTATATCTTATGACACCATAAATCACCACATGGATATTTTTACCTACTCATCAGGTAATCATACAACATTTTAGTAAATATTAACCTTTTCTATATTAAATTAATATTTACCCTACATCCAACATTTTATAATTAATTACTACACATAGTAAATAAATATAAAAATAGGCTCTCAAAAGTGAGGGTTGCTACATACTTCCCCCCTTATGAGGGAATTTTGCCCCCAAAATACAAGCGTACCTTGCAAGAAGAGATGCGGATACTTTTCTCTCATATCATCCTCGCTCTCCCATGTCGATTCCTCGACACTGTGATTACTACATTGCACCCTAACCAAAGGTTTTACCCGCGATCTCAATCGCCGCTCTCCGCGCTCTAAAATAGCGAACGACTGCTCCTCATAAGGAACGTCGGTTTGCAACTCAATATCTTAAAAAGGAATGTGCCAAAGGGGCACCATCATATCTCTTGTACTTCTTTACAGAGGAGATATGGAACACGTCATGAACTTGCTGCAAGTGTTTCAGCAAGCAAGTTAATAGGTTACCAGACCCACCTTAGCACTGACAGGAAAAGGTCCAACGTAACGCGGTGCAAGCTTCCCCTTCTACTCGAAACGTTTAATGCCCTTCATAGGCGACACTCGCACCACTACTTGATCCCCGACTTCCATCTCCACATGACTTCTCCCCGCATCGACATAACTCTTTTGTCAATCTTGGGCTATACGAATGCAATTCCGAAAGAGCTCGATCTTTGAAGAAGTATCTCGGATCATTTCAGGTCCGAGGAACTTATTATCTCCCACCTACAACCAACAAGCGTGAGATCCACAAGGCCTACCATACAAGGCTTCATAAGGCGTCATCCCAACAGTTAATTGATACGAATTATTATAAGCAAATTTAACTAATGGGAGACACTGTTCCCAACTACCCTTGAAGTCAAGCATACACATACGAGGCACATCCTCAAACATTTGGGTTACCCTTTCGGTCTGGCCATCTGTTTGAGGATGATAAGAAGTGCTTGACATAAAGTCGGTTCCCATGGCTTCTTGGAAACTTCGCCACAAGTGGGAAAACGGAAATCTTATCTCTGTCGAAAACTATAATCAAAGGCACCCCATGCAGTCCAACAACCTCTTCATGCCCGACCACCAATACTGGCGGCGCATATCTTGACACATTTTGTCGTTACTCGGATGCACCGCAACTTAGAACCGTGAGATTCCGCCATTACTATCCTTCTTATCCGGGATAATAAGTCTCCCGTGGAAACGCACCCCACCCTCAGAACTAATAGAGTAGGATTATGTTCCCTCGGTTAGCAGCTTGTATATGTGGTCTTAACAATCCTTGTCTCTCGTACAATATCTTGCAATGACTTGTTACTCGCGTGAAAGACTAAATTTCTGCCCAGGAAGTAGCACCTCCCTTCCTACACGGCGATCACCCCCACGATGAATTTTAATTCAAACATGGGATAATGCCTCCCACAAGTTTAAACTTATGAGGCACATAAACAATGGGTCTATATTCCAGTATTATTACTCCCCATCCTGGCAGATACTTGTTAATTGAATCCACCCTCGAGTTTAGCAACATGTCTCAGGAGTGAGAGTCAATTCATCCTTTTTGCTCCCCGAAAGCTAAGCTACCTCCGTAACACTCTGACTACGAGAGGCCTCATCTCCTTCAGCCTTACCTACCAAGCTTATCGAAATCCCCCACTTCTCGTTACTAGGGAACCAATCCCTCTTAGAGTTAACACACAACCTATTCGTGATCAACTCCCGACAGCTTTCCTAAACTAACGCCACATGCCCTACAGGCCTTATGTACAAATAATCCTAAGGTCTACCTACATATATCCTATCTAAGTCGTATACACATAATACTAAGTATATCCCTAGTGCCCAATACCTTCTTCAACTTCTGACATTTGCTCGGTTTCATGCGTGGGACATCTCATCGAAGCGAAATCCAGACAAGGAACCCTCCCGTTATGCTACTCCCTCGCGTTATCGGTCATCAAGATATAAAGGTCTAAGATACATGTTCGAGACCAAAAAGATTCTAACTCTCAATCCTACTAATAAGATTATACTTCTATGTCTTATAATTATTTACCCCACAACATATATATATATATATATATATATATATATATATATCTTTTTAAATAGCCTTCTCATCAAGGCATAACCCGGTATTTCTCAGAATACATCATCGAAATCTCTAACATCCGGAATAGAATCCAAGGGAACAACTACATCCCGAGAAAACTTCTCCGCAATACAATAGAAGTATGTGTTAGTACCCCCTTCTAAGCGAGGCATAACCACCAGAAACATATCTTTCCCCGAAGCGGCAAACACTATGCTCTTACCAAAGCAATATACAATAGCATGATACTTTACTAACCAATCCATACGCAATACCATATTATACCCGACCACGTCAAGGACGAGTAAATCGGCCTTAAAGCACAAATTATTAAGTGAAATTCCTATATGTTTACAAACAAAGAAAATGAACGAACCATCACCCATAGAAAACTCAGCGCTAGTAAAAATACTTTCAGCAGATTTTATCAAATCTATAGTCTGAGAAAAGCTAATAAAATGAATGAGTGCGTAACACCCGCATCGAATAACACACAAATCAAGTACTCCTGAATTAAAACTTACCCTTAATAGCGGGCGGTGTCGGCAGAGCTGGAGGAAGCATAGCCTCCTGAATATGACAAACACGTCCATACTGTAGCTATCCCTGCTGTGGAGGAACAACCATAATAGGTACCTGAGGTGGAAACTGAACATATGGCTGCTACGGAGCCCTAGGAAACTGACCCCCAATCATCTGAGGACACTCCATCTTGTAATGACCCGCCTCCCCACAATGGAAGCACCATCCTTTCATGTCCTCCTGACCTCGACCCCTGTTATTTTTGAACTGGGTAATGCCTTGGCCCGGATGGCCTCTACCTCCATGACCACCCCGACCTGCAAGTTGTGAAGCACCCTGTCCGTGCCTATTGTTATTGCCACCAGCAATAAACCCTCCGAAGTGGTAGGTTATCGCGGATTTTGGGGCGCTATGGAGATTGATTTTAGCATGGATTATTTTTGGAAGAATTTTAATACAAGAGAGAAGACTTGTATTTATTTACTTTGATGTATAGAGCATTGGAATTTATTTTAGTTGTTGTATTTTATTCGAGAGACTTGGTTGTATTTGTATTTGAAGAGATTGAGATTAGTGGTTTCTCTTTTGTTGTTGTGGGAATTAGATGCTCTATACCTTGTTATATTGTGGAATTGGTTAGTTTTATCGATAGTAGCGCTCTGTTCGCTCTCCCCGGGCGGGCGGAGTGTTATATAATAGTATCAGAGCTTAGGTATATGACCATCGTCGGGTCTTGAGTTTTGGGTTTGTTGCGTTTTATGGCGCATGTATTTGGCGATAGTCATCGTAGATGATCGTTTCACGTTAGGCATCTAGATTCTATGTGACGAATTTATTTTTGGAGACGGATTATTTTAGAGATTGTTGGCCAGATTTTTTAAAATTAGGCATCCAGCGAATTTCGAGGGAGAAATTCCATTGTTAGTGGGAAAGTGTAACAACCCGTATAATTTTTGGGGTATTTTCAAAATAAAGAGGAAAAATAAATTTTGAGATAAAATTATTTTTCTTGCTCAAATATGTTGGTTATTATTTTTAAAGGCGAGAATTTCAAACGGTTTCGAAATCGGAGTTAAAACGGATTTTATTTTGATTTTCAAATAATTATCCCTTATAAAATTTTCTAGGCGAACTGCCAGATTTTCTGGGGGATCAATCGATCTACGCCTGGGCATCGATCGATCGATGCCTTCAGAAAGCGTGCACAACACGCAAATTTTGAGAAGTTGTTTTGGTTTTCAACTCTTGTATTTTTACCTTATAAAAAGGCATCGTGGGCTATTGTTTTGGAACAGCCTTGTGGCACAAAAATACCGAGAAAATATATTTTTATTTCCTCTCTTTTTATACGCAAACATTCCCTTTAATTTATGCATTCAACCTTAGGTTTTGAGGTGTTCTTGGGGGCTATTTTGAGGTTGGTCTTGGAGGAGTTTTTGGTGATCTTTGGAGAAGATTTTGATGGCTTATTCAGTGAGTTCTGGGCAGATTGTTGTTGATTCTTTTGGTGGTTTAAGGTATGGGATTTTAAATAATATGCTCCTTACTCTCGCGAGGGTTATTCCCTTTGTTTTCTTGTGATTTTTGACTCATATTTGAATTGCTAAATTCATTGGAATCTAGAAATATTTGTTGGAATCTAATTTCGATTCATGTGGTATTATGATCGTGTTGAGCATGTTGTCATGAGATTTTAATATGGCACGGAGGTTGGGCACCAGTGAAAATTCCTTTTTCTGGACATGAAAAAAAATGCATAGGCGCGGTACGGTGGTGATGCCCGGTGGCCCGATTAATGTGTTGTTGAGAAATTATATTGATATAATTGCTTATGACATTCGCATTTGATTTGAATATTCGTATTCATATTGCTATGTGTTATTCACCGCTAAGATTCGTTGAGCGTCTTTCCTATCGTATTGTGTACTTCTCCATATTTTCTTTCAGTGGCAGGCTAGTTCGGATTTTGGGGCGCTATGGAGATTGATTTTAGCATGGATTATTTTGGGAAGAATTTTAATACAAGAGAGAAGACTTGTATTTATTTATTTTGATGTATAGAGCATTGGAGTTTATTTTAGTTATTGTATTTTATTCGAGAGACTTGGTTGTATTTGTATTTGAAGAGATTGAGATTAGTGGTTTCTCTTTTGTTGTTGTGGGATTAGATGCTCTATACCTTGTTACTGTGGAAATTGGTTAGTTGTTGTATTTTATTCGAGAGACTTGGTTGTATTTGTATTTAAAGAGATTGAGATTAGTGGTTTCTCTTTTGTAGTTGTGGGAATTAGATGATTTATACCTTGTTATATTGTGGAATTAGATGCTCTATACCGCTTAATTTTTGGGGTATTTTCAAAATAAAGAGGAAAAATTAATTTTGAGATAAAATTAATTTTCTTGCTCAAATATGTTGGCTATTATTTTTAAAGGCGAGAATTTCAAACGGTTTCGAAATCGGAGTTAAAACAGATTTTATTTTGATTTTTAAATAATTGTCTTTATAAAATTTTCTAGGTGAACTGCCAGATTTCCTGGGCGATCGATCGATTGACGCCTTCAGAAATCGTGTGCAGCACGCAATTTTTGAGAAGTTGTTTTGGTTTTCAACTCTTATATTTTTACCTTATAAAAAGGCATCGTGGGCTATTGTTTTGGAACAGCGTTGTGGCACAAAAATACCCAGAAAATATATTTTTATTTCCTCTCTTTTTATACGCAAACATTCCCTTTAATTTATGCATTCAACCTTAGGTTTTGAGGTGTTTTGGGGGGCTATTTTGAGGTTGGTCTTGGAGGAGTTTTTGGTGATCTTTGGAGAAGATTTTGATGGCTTATTCAGTGAGTTCTGGGCAGATTGTTGTTGATTCTTTTGGTGGTTTAAGGTATGGGATTTTACATAATATGCTCCTTACTCTCGCGAGGGTTATTCCCTTTGTTTTCTTGTGATTTTTGACTCATATTTGAATTGCTAAATTCATTGGAATCTAGAAATATTTGTTGGAATCTAATTTCGATTCATGTGGTATTATTATCGTGTTGAGCATGTTGTCATGAGATTTTAATATGGCACGAAGGATGGGCACCAGTGAAAATTCCTTTTTCTGGACATGAAAAAAAATGCATAGGCGCGGTACGGTGGTGATGCCTGGTGGCCTGATTAATGTGTTGTTGAGAAATTATATTGATATAATTGCTTATGAGATTCGCATTTAATTTGAATATTCGTATTCATATTGCTATGTGTTATTCACCGCTAAGATTCGTTGAGCGTCTTTCCTATCGTATTGTGTACTTCTCCATATTTTCTTTCAGTGGCAAGCTAGTTCGGATTTTGGGGCGCTATGGAGATTGATTTTAGCATGGATTATTTTGGGAAGAATTTTAATACAAGAGAGAAGACTTGTATTTATTTATTTTGATGTATAGAGCATTGGAGTTTATTTTAGTTATTGTATTTTATTCGAGAGACTAGGTTGTATTTGTATTTGAAGAGATTGAGATTAGTGGTTTCTCTTTTGTTGTTGTGGGATTAGATGCTCTATACCTTGTTACTATGGAAATTGGTTAGTTGTTGTATTTTATTCGAGAGACTTGGTTGTATTTGTATTTAAAGAGATTGAGATTAGTGGTTTCTCTTTTGTTGTTGTGGGAATTAGATGATTTATACCTTGTTATATTGTGGAATTAGATGCTCTATACCGCTTAATTTTTGGGGTTTTTCAAAATAAAGAGGAAAAATTAATTTTGAGATAAAATTAATTTTCTTGCTCAAATATGTTGTCTATTATTTTTAAAGGCGAGAATTTCAAACGGTTTCGAAATCGGAGTTAAAACGGATTTTATTTTGATTTTTAAATAATTGTCTTTATAAAATTTTCTAGGTGAACTGCCAGATTTCCTGGGCGATCGATCGATTGACGCCTTCAGAAATCGTGTGCAGCACGCAATTTTTGAGAAGTTGTTTTGGTTTTCAACTCTTATATTTTTACCTTATAAAAATGCATCGTGGGCTATTGTTTTGGAACAGCCTTGTGGCACAAAAATACCTAGAAAATATATTTTTATTTCCTCTCTTTTTATACGCAAACATTCCCTTTAATTTATGCATTCAACCTTAGGTTTTGAGGTTTTCTTGGGGGCTATTTTGAGGTTGGTCTTGGAGGAGTTTTTGGTGATCTTTGGAGAAGATTTTGATGGCTTATTCAGTGAGTTCTGGGCAGATTGTTGTTGATTCTTTTGGTGGTTTAAGGTATGGGATTTTACATAATATGCTCCTTACTCTCGCGAGGGTTATTCCCTTTGTTTTCTTGTGATTTTTGACTCATATTTGAATTGCTAAATTCATTGGAATCTAGAAATATTTGTTGGAATCTAATTTCGATTCATGTGGTATTATTATCGTGTTGAGCATGTTGTCATGAGATTTTAATATGGCACGGAGGTTGGGCACCAGTGAAAATTCCTTTTTCTGGACATGAAAAAAAATGCATAGGCGCGGTACGGTGGTGATGCCTGGTGGCCCGATTAATGTGTTGTTGAGAAATTATATTGATATAATTGCTTATGAGATTCGCATTTGATTTGAATATTCGTATTCATATTGCTATGTGTTATTCACCGCTAAGATTCGTTGAGCGTCTTTCCTATCGTATTGTGTACTTCTCCATATTTTCTTTCAGTGGCAGGCTAGTTCGGATTTTGGGGCGCTATGGAGATTGATTTTAGCATGGATTATTTTGGGAAGAATTTTAATACAAGAGAGAAGACTTGTATTTATTTATTTTGATGTATAGAGCATTGGAGTTTATTTAGTTGTTGTATTTTATTCGAGAGACTTGGTTGTATTTGTATTTGAAGAGATTGAGATTAATGGTTTCTCTTTTGTTGTTATGGGATTAGATGCTCTATACCTTGTTACTGTGGAAATTGGTTAGTTGTTGTATTTTATTCGAGAGACTTGGTTGTATTTGTATTTACAGAGATTGAGATTAGTGGTTTCTCTTTTGTTGTTGTGGGAATTAGATGATTTATACCTTGTTATATTGTGGAATTAGATGCTCTATACCGCTTAATTTTTGGGGTATTTTCAAAATAAAGAGGAAAAATTAATTTTGAGATAAAATTAATTTTCTTGCTCAAATATGTTGGCTATTATTTTTAAAGGCGAGAATTTCAAACGGTTTCGAAATCGGAGTTAAAACGGATTTTATTTTGATTTTTAAATAATTGTCTTTATAAAATTTTCTAGGTGAACTGCCAGATTTCTTGGGCGATCGATCGATCGATGCCTGGGCATCGATCGATCGATGCCTTCAGAAATCGTGTGCAGCACGCAAATTTTGAGAAGTTGTTTTGGTTTCCAACTCTTATATTTTTACCTTATAAAAAGGCATCATGGGCTATTGTTTTGTAATAGCCTCGTGGCACAAAAATACCCAAAAAATATATTTTTATTTCCTCTCTTTTTATACACAAACATTCCCTTTAATTTATGCATTCAACCTTAGGTTTTGAGGTGTTCTTGGGGGCTATTTTGAGGTTGGTCTTGGAGGAGTTTTTGGTGATCTTTGGAGAAGATTTTGATGGCTTATTCAGTGAGTTCTGGGCAGATTGTTGTTGATTCTTTTGGTGGTTTAAGGTATGGGGTTTTACATAATATGCTCCTTAATCTCGCGAGGGTTTTGTTTTCTTGTGATTTTGACTCATATTTGAATTGCTAAATTCATTGGAATCTAGAAATATTTATTGGAATCTAATTTCGATTCATGTGGTATTATTATCGTGTTGAGCATGTTGTCATGAGATTTTAATATGGCACGGAGGTTGGGCACCCGTAAAAATTCCTTTTTCTGGACATGCAAAAAAATGCATAGGCGCGGTACGGTGGTGATGCCTGGTGGCC
This sequence comes from Sambucus nigra, assembly GCA_949130495.1. NCBI lineage: Eukaryota > Viridiplantae > Streptophyta > Magnoliopsida > Dipsacales > Adoxaceae > Sambucus > Sambucus nigra. Next base: position 655,023,558 of record OX422215.1, on the reverse strand, counting down.
CGATTAATGTGTTGTTGAGAAATTATATTGATATAATTGCTTATGAGATTTGCATTTGATTTGAATATTCGTATTCATATTGTTATGTTTCATTCACCGCTAAGATTCGTTGGGCATCTTTCCCGTATTGTGTACTTCTCCATATTTTCTTCTAGTGACAGGCTAGTTCGGATTTTGGGGCGCTATGGAGATTGATTTTAGCATGGATTATTTTGGGAAGGATTTTAATACAAGAGAGAAGACTTGTATTTATTTATTTTGATGTACAGAGCATTGGAATTTATTTTAGTTGTTGTATTTTATTCGAGAGACTTGGTTGTATTCTTATTTGAAGAGATTGAGATCAGTGGTTTCTCTTCTGTTGTTGTGGGATTTAGATGCTCTATACCCTGTTATGTTATTGTGAAAATTGGTTAGTTATTGTATTTTATTCGAGAGACTTGGTTGTAATTGTATTTAAAGAGATTGAGATTAGTGGTTTCTCTTTTGTTGTTGTGGGAATTAGATGATTTTTACCTTGTTATATCGTGGAATTAGATGCTTTATATCGCTTAATTTTTGGGGTATTTTCAAAATAAAGAGGAAAAATTAATTTTGAGATAAAATTAATTTTCTTGCTCAAATATGTTGGCTATTATTTTTAAAGGCGAGAATTTCAAACGGTTTCGAAATCGGAGTTAAAACAGATTTTATTTTGATTTTTAAATAATTGTCCTTATAAAATTTTCTAGGTGAACTGCCAGATTTCTTGGGCGATCGATCGATCGACGCCTGGGCATCGATCGATCGATACCTTTAGAAATCGTGTGCAGCACGCAAATTTTGAGAAGTTGTTTTGGTTTCAAACTCTTATATTTTTACCTTATAAAAAGGCATCGTGGGCTATTGTTTTGGAACAGCCTTGTGGCACAAAAATACCGAGAAAATATATTTTTATTTCCTCTCTTTTTATACACAAACATTCCCTTTAATTTATGCATTCAACCTTAGGTTTTGAGGTGTTCTTGGGGGCTATTTTGAAGTTGGTCTTGGAGGAGTTTTTGGTGATCTTTGGAGAAGATTTTGATGGCTTATTCAGTGAGTTCTGGGCAGATTGTTGTTGATTCTTTTGGTGGTTTAAGGTATGGGGTTTTACATAATATGCTCCTTAATCTCGCGAGGGTTTTGTTTTCTTGTGATTTTGACTCATATTTGAATTGCTAAATTCATTGGAATCTAGAAATATTTTTTGGAATCTAATTTCGATTCATGTGGTATTATTATCGTGTTGAGCATGTTGTCATGAGATTTTAATATGGCACGGAGGTTGGACACCCGTAAAAATTCCTTTTTCTGGACATGCAAAAAAATGCATAGGCGCGGTACGGTGGTGATGCCTGGTGGCCCGATTAATGTGTTGTTGAGAAATTATATTGATATAATTGCTTATGAGATTCACATTTGATTTGAATATTCGTATTCATATTGTTATGTTTCATTCACCGCTAAGATTCGTTGAGCAACTTTCCTATCGTATTGTGTACTTCTCCATATTTTCTTCTAGTGACAGGCTAGTTCGGATTTTGGGGCGCTATGGAGATTGATTTTAGCATGGATTATTTTGGGAAGAATTTTAATACAAGAGAGAAGACTTGTATTTATTTATTTTGATGTACAGAGCATTGGAATTTATTTTAGTTGTTGTATTTTATTCGAGAGACTTGGTTGTATTTGTATTTGAAGAGATTGAGATTAGTGGTTTCTCTTTTGTTGTTGTGGGATTTAGATGCTCTATACCCTGTTATTGTGAAAATTGGTTAGTTATTGTATTTTATTCGAGAGACTTGGTTGTATTTGTATTTAAAGAGATTGAGATTAGTGGTTTCTCTTTTGTTGTTGTGGGAATTAGATGATTTTTACCTTGTTATATTGTGGAATTAGATGCTCTATATCGCTTAATTTTTGGGGTATTTTCAAATAAAGAGGAAAAATTAATTTTGAGATAAAATAAATTTTCTTGCTCAAATATGTTGGCTATTATTTTTAAAGGCGAGAATTTCAAACGGTTTCGAAATCGGAGTTAAAACGGATTTTATTTTGATTTTTAAATAATTGTCCTTATAAAATTTTCTAGGTGAACCGCCAGATTTCTTGGGCGCTCGATCGATCGACGCCTGGGCATCGATCGATCGATACCTTTAGAAATCGTGTGCAACACGCAAATTTTGAGAAGTTGTTTTGGTTTCAAACTCTTATATTTTTACCTTATAAAAAGGCATTGTGGTCTATTGTTTTGGAACAGCCTTGTGGCACAAAAATACCCAGAAAATATATTTTTATTTTCTCTCTTTTTATACACAAACATTCCCTTTAGTTTATGCATTCAACCTTAGGTTTTGAGGTGTTCTTAGGGGGCTATTTTGAGGTTGGTCTTGGAGGAGTTTTTGGTGATCTTTGGAGAAGATTTTGATGGCTTATTCAGTGAGTTCTGGGCAGATTGTTGTTGATTCTTTTGGTGGTTTAAGGTATGGGGTTTTACATAATATGCTCCTTAATCTCGCAAGGGTTTTGTTTTCTTATGATTTTGACTCATATTTGAATTGCTAAATTCATTGGAATCTAGAAATATTTGTTGGAATCTAATTTCGATTCATGTGGTATTATTATCGTGTCGAGCATGTTGTCATGAGATTTTAATATGGCACGGAGGTTGGGCACCTGTAAAAATTTCTTTTTCTGGACATGCAAAAAAATGCATAGGCGCGGTACGGTGGTGATGCCTGGTGGTCCGATTAATGTGTTGTTGAGAAATTATATTGATATAATTTCTTATGAGATTCACATTTGATTTGAATATTCGTATTATTATTGGTACGTTTTATTCACCGCTAATATTTGTTGAGCATCTTTCCTATCGTATTGCGTACATCCCCATACTTTCTTTTAGTGGTAGGCTAGCGCGGATTTTGGGGCGCTATGGTGATTGGTTTTAGCATGGATTATTTTGGGAAGAATTTTAATATAAGAAAGAAGACTTGTAGTTATTTATTTTGATGTATAGAGCATTGGGATTTATTTTAGTTGTTGTATTTTATTCGAGAGACTTGGTTGTATTTGTATTTAAAGAGATTGAGATTAGTGGTTTCTCTTTTGTTGTTGTGGGAATTAGATGCTCTATACCTTGTTATTGTGGAATTGGTTGGTTTTATCGATAGTAGTGCTCCGTTCGCACTCCCCGGGCGGGCGGAGTGTTACAGAATAGTATCAGAGCTTAGGTATATGACCACCCTCGGGTCTTGTGTTTTGGGTCTATTGCGTTTTATGGCGCATGTATTTGGCGATAGTCATCGTAGATAATTGTTTTGCGTTAGTCATCTAGATTAGATGCGACGAATTTATTTTTGGAGATGGATTATTTTAGAGATTGTTGGCCTGATTTTTTAAAGTTAGGCATCCGACGAATTTTGAGGGCGAAATTCCATTGTTAGTGGAAAAGTGTAACAACTCGTATAATTTTTGGGGTATTTTCAAAATAAAGAGGAAAAATAAATTTTGAGATAAAATTATTTTTCTTTCTCAAATATGTTGGTTATTATTTTTAAAGGCGAGAATTTCAAACGGTTTTGAAATCGGAGTTAAAACGGATTTTATTTTGATTTTCAAATAATTGTCCCTTCTAAAATTTTCTAGGCGTACTGCCAGATTTCCTGGGCGATCGATCGATCGATGCCTTCAGAAATCGTGCGCAACATGTAAATTTTAAGAAGTTGTTTTGGTTTCCAACACTTATATTTTTACCTTATAAAAAGGCATCATGGGCTATTGTTTTGGAACTGCTTTGTGGCATAAAAATACCCAGAAAAAATATTTTTATTTCCTCTCTTTTTATACACAAACATGCCGTTTAATTTATGCATTCAACCTATTGTTTTGAGGTGTTCATGAAGTTGTTTTGAGGTTGTTCTTGGAGGAGTTTTTCGTGATCTTTGGAGAAGATTTTTATGGCTTATTCAGTGAGTTCTGACAGATTGTTGTTGGTTCTTTTGGTGGTTTAAGGTATGGGGTTTTACACAATATGCTCCTTAATCTCGCGAGGGTTATTCCCTTTATTTTCTTGTGATTATTGACTCATACTTGAATTTCTAAATTCAATGGAATCTCTAAATATTTATTAAAATCTAATTTCGATTCATGTGGTATTATTATTGTGTTGAGTATGTTGTCATGAGAATTTTACTACGGCACGGAGGTTGGGCACCAACCAATATTCATTTTTTCGAATATGCAAAAAAATGTATAGGCGCGCGGTAGGTGGTGAGGCCTGGTGACCCGGTTAATGTGTTGTTGAGAAATTATATTGATATAATTGCTTATGAGATTCGCATTTGATTTGAATATTCGTATTCGTATTGTTACGTTTTATTCACTGGTAATATTTATTGAGCATCTTTCCTGTGTCGTATTGTGTACTTCCCCATATTTTCTTGTAGTGGCGGGTTAGGGCGGATTTTGGGGCGCTAGGGAGATTGATTTTAGTATGGATTATTTTGGGAAGAATTTTAATACAAGAGAGAAGACTTGTATTTATTTATTTTGATGTATAGAGCATTGGGATTTATTTTAGTTGTTGTATTTTATTCGAGAGACTTGGTTGTATTTGTATTTGAAGAGATTGAGGTTAGTGGTTTCTCTTTTGTTGTGTGGGAATTAGATGCTCTATACCTTGTTATATTGTGGAATTGGCTAGTTTTATCGATTATAGCGCTCCGTTCGCTCCCCCCGGGCGGGCGGGATGTTACAACTGGATAGAAGGAAAAATAATGAATTTTGATGTATTCGCTTCTTCGAAAGAATTGATGTATTCTTTCTTGCAGAGAAGGAAAACAAAGAATAATAATAGCTGGTTGAAGGGAAGTACAGTGAAGAAAGAAGATCATAAGTTATTGGGCGAGCTGTCAATCGCTGATTAAGTCAGTGATAACAGTGTGAATGAAATGATTGAAAAAGGTATTTAAACGGACCTAATTGTTTAAAATTTATTTGACTCGGTTAAAACGTTCAACATGTCTAGTCAAAGGACTAGACCGTAAAAACATTTTTTTCTGTTTACCCACCCCTAAATGGTACATCCAAATATATATTATATACTAAAATGGAAGGCAATTATTATTTCTAACTCACAATGAGAGTGTCCACATGGAAGGTGTAGATAAATTAACATTTATCACTTAGCCTTTACCATAGTTGTATCCCTATTACCCTTTTATTCTCCCCCTTCTCTAGATAGTAACTCTCAAACTTCATAACACTTTATATGTCTCTTAATTTTCTTTCTATATCCCTCTTCCTTTTAACTTATTTGGTTGATTCTCTTTCCCCCACTCTATTCATATCTCGTTCATTTTTCTTATTTATTTGTACTGAAATTTGGAATGCTCTTGGTTGAACCATTGTGTTCGACACTAGTATGTATTACGTATAATCTTCTTTGACATGGTTATGACGTTTTTTGACATAATTTGTAATTGGGTATCAAGTAAATAACCCCTTGGAGCGACGTTGTATCGAGTTTCCTATTTATGTCTATCCTTTTTTCTCTTAATATTTCAAGTTATAATCCCTTTGAGTTTTCTAAAACTTCAAATTTAACACTCTCTCTTACACACTCCTACAATAGCAAGCACAGATCCCTAACGAAAAGAAGGCAAAGAAAAAACTTCCAATGAAAATGAATACATAGGAACACAAATCTTACCAATCGTTAAACTCGGAGAAGTCTTCGTCACCATCGGTGAAGAAGATGAAGAATTCGTCCTCGATCTGTACTACTACTACTACTTTCTCTTCTTATATATTTTTAGTTGATTTAACATTTCTTGGTTTTGTAAACCAAGAACTGAAGACACACACACACACAAACACAGAGAGTGGATACGATATGAAAATTGAATCGCTAGAGGATGGACAATTTAAGTCCTTAAGTAAATAGTCGATGTTAGAATTTGAGTGATTATATATCTTTACTTACAATTTATTAATTTACCCCTGCAACAACTAAGAAACATCCTATGCTTGCTATTACAACTATGAATGGGTTTATCAAAATAAATAAACTACAAATCTAATTATACATTTGCACAAAAGATAAATTTCTTCCACGTAATTAAAAGGCAATCCAGACTTGCATTTTTAGATTTTTTAATCAATTCCTGTAAATGATAGAGAAATTAGATGATTATATTGTTAGATATATAGTCCACCATTAGAGTAAATCATATTTATATTGTTATCGTTTTGGCTTTCTTTTTTAATTTTAATTCTTATTGTTTTTATTATTCCTTTATATTTTGAATATAGCAAATAAAACACAACATATACTTTAAATATCGATTTACCTCTTTCTTATCTTCATATTGTCTATTTATTGCTTGAACAAATGTTTCAAAGATGGAAGTGAAAAAATATTTACTTGATCTAAATTTCCAATTCATATTTACTTGATCTAAAAATATTTACCTTTTTACTCTTCTTTTTCTATTCCTTTTAATACTTTGTTATGATTACTTCTCCAAATACATACGATATCTTGCCAATAACAAAGGTAGAGTCCCTTAAAATTTATTGATCTTGGTAAAGAGCATTCCAGATATCTTTTTTGGTACATAATGAATTCATATATTATGTTTGACATGTCTCTCCCTTAATTTGTATTCAAGATGTTTGTTATCTTCTTTGCATCAAAATAATGGGTTCATGATAAATCAATTTATTTTCTGGTGTAACGATAAATGAATCATTTACCTGAAGAAATACCGATAGAAGTTCTTCTTTTTTATGCGATTTAACATTATCTAATTATTTCATCATCGCATAAAGAAGAAAAGGATGAGGGATACGTCTCCCTCTTTTAAACTCTACACATCATGTCTTTTGGTTTGACGTGGAGATGCTTTTCGTCTGTACTGAACATATTTTAGGATGGTAATATATTTATTTACATGTACTAGTATTATTACGACTAGCTTGCATTAATATTACTTCTTATGCATTTTGTGCTTTTGATATGTATAATGGTTTTTTTCAAAGGTAAGATGCAAGTAATTTCCTTCCTTACATTTTGAAAGGAGTTAATATGAAAGAATAATATCACATCGAGATGGCTCGATATAATATCACGTTGATTGAATTTATGGTTACCTATATTACAATAGTGCTTACATCACACAGGCCGTATAATTAAGTTATCTTTGGACGAATTGATTTAATATTTTAAAAATTACATCAAAATATTTCCTAAGTTTTGTATGTAAAAATTTATCTTTTTTGTAGAATATTATAAGAGGTTGATTGTATGTATCTTGTAGATAATTTTATAAATATATGTGTTTCAAAAAAAGTTGAAGAAGTTGTAAAAAACATAACAAACAAATTAATCGAAGGCATTGGAATTGGAGGTTTAATTCCACTACTGTCATTTGCATGAGGCTTTAATATCGTACAAAATTTATCACCCACGTAATCCAAAAAAAGACCCCTTAACATATTTGTTTTTAGACATCCCCATTACTGTAAAAAATTAAATAATAATAAAGTTTTTTTTATTTAACATGCTAATTTTCTTTCTAATCTAAATGGTTAATGAAAGTAATGTTCATAATTTTTATTTACAAATACTGTTAATAAATGTCCGCGCATCGTGCGGGTTGCATGCTAGTTATTACATTATAATACCACGTAAATAATTAAGATGACATATGTTTATAATCACCACATCATATATAAAGTTTTTTAAAACTATCAAAGGGACCCACACTCATTTCATAAAAAACCTCTCAACTCTCCTCACTGTCAATGTTCCCTCTTGGTGAACAAACGAACCACACAAACCCTTATGAAACTTGAAAAAAGCTTGAGTTTGTCATTCATAGTTGTTAATACATTGATAGTAGACGTTTTCAGACCACGTTGATACCTTTTTGGGACCCTATCAACCCATATAAGCCATGAAAAATGATCAAAATATCAACCCAAATGGTGTTGGTTTGGGCCTTCAGCATCTAATCAAAATAGTTCAAAAGGTCAACAAGAGATATACAACATTATTTACTCATTGTGTTGTTTTGTTGATGTAAGAGTAGCTCTAAAAAATGATGATAAATAAGTACAGGGACATTCGGTATCAAGGTACCAACAATGAAGGCTTTTTTAATATCCCGATAACGACTCGGGCTTATTTTTTTTTTAAATTAAGTGATCACTCATCACCTCATCCCCACTTTTTGTCGTATCATTCGTCATATAGATACCAAATCAGGCACTGTGCATTCATCATATAGATACCGAATATTTTTTTTTATAGTTCTTAAGGGCTTTTTGACTTATCGGCCACTTTATAATGCAGTATTTAACCTACCCCCCAGTTTTATAATCTCTTAAACATAATCTCTAAATTTTTAAAACCGTTAGATATATGATAAAGATTCGTATATCATAATTAGACTTAATGAGAGTGCGCCAGTAATCAACGTCAAACTTATTTAATTAAATTCCATTTTTAGTCCCAACAAGTCTTAACTCTAGTAAACAAATGTGATTGAATAAAGTAATAATCTAAGCATGCAAGACAATCACAGTTGAGGAAAAATCCCCCACAGGGGCAAAATCATCTTATTTTCACTATAATTTGTAAAGTTCGATTTACACGGATTACAATGAAAATACAAGCAGTGACATATAAAATACCTCCAGACATCAGTTTCGATGTCGTCGGCTAGAGTTCCCGCAAGATCTCCTGAAGGTTAGCAATGGAAAAGCTTCATCTTCTCCACAAGTGTACTCCATATGAGTAGTATAATCTTCCTTTAGGTTTAGAGGATTCACATAAATAATTGAGAATTATTTGTGAATCAAAAAGGTATGAAAACCTTAAAATATGAAATCTGGAAAAGGACACTATTTTGCAGAAACAAAGGTATGCAGACTTGAGAAAAATGTGATGCATAAATATTGTTTAAATAGGCAGGTTGAGGTGGTGGTCATTCGAGCAACATACGATGTCGTTTAAACGAGATGGCATCTCGTTCGAACCACATACAATGTCATTAGAACCACATCTGTGACGTGCTTAAAAAAACCTCCTTTAAAAGATCTTGCGTGTTTATCATCTTCCAGACTTCAAAATTTATTTGAAAAATATTGCTAACTATTTATGAAAATAATTAAAAACTTCGATTAAAATTATTTTTACCATAAGTACGTGGAGTAGTGGGAACTGTTGAAGTGTATGTTGCTTGAGCCATGATGCACGTACAAAGATGATGGATGCATGAATTCGGATCAAGGTGGTCGTGGATAATCGCGGAGACGTGTTGAATATAGCGGTATCAGACATAATTAATTGTGATCTGGGACACTTGGAAAATTCCTAGATTCTACCCCGGACATTTATAAAACATTTCATTAAGAATCTCCCCCTATGTCTATGCAGGTACATACATAAAAATATCCGAATTATGTTGCCTAAAATAAACAAACTGACATACAATTTAATATCCCCATTAAACCCGAAAACTGGAAATACTAAATGCATGTCTTCACAAATTCGATCATCTTAAAATCTTCAACTCTTCAAACTTTCTTTATCATCATGAGGGTGTGCAAAAATGATTCTCCAATTTGATACCTACACTCATGAAACAAGAAACAAATACCCGTGACGCGCAACAGTTTGAAATATAATGATAATTAGAAACAAATATCAATTATGTGTAAGGAAATCATTATAAAACAAACAAGCAATTATCCCCCATAACTTGTTCTCCCAGTTTTATGATGTCCCCGTATAGACAGATATGAAGAACATAGAAAATGCAAATGAAGAATGTCACAATGTAATAAACTTTCTCTTTCTGTATTTTTCAAAATTTTAAAAAAATCACACCATGAAAGAACACCAAAACAACCAAGCCAATGATAGCGGAAATGGAGGGATGTGAACAAATTCAATATGAAAATCAATACATACAACCATAACATATGTGAATGATTAATGTTGGATAATTATAACGAATGAACTCAACATCTTCCTTCGGTGTAAAAAAATGTGCAATTAAAAGAAATTGACTCAATCAAATCAGCAAATCAAAGCTCAAAGTGATTTCCACACCAATAATGTCCAAAACATGTGAAACGCTTTTTCATGACTTTCAAGGACGTGCAAACCCGTTTTTCATTTCTTTCCATCCAAATTCCCTTATAAATAATTATACATTATATTTTTCTTTTGAGGTGATGAAAACAAAAACCTGTTGGCCCATTTGAGTTGGCATGTTTTTCTTTTTATTGATATTTTTTTTTCAGGCTCTTTTTCAAGCTCGGGATTTCTCGATGAGCTCATTTTAAATGCTTGTATCCCTTTCTCACGATTCACTCATCATATTTTGTTGCAATTAATTCCTCATGGTAAATGATTTTTACATGCACTACTATCCTGTCAAGTTTTATCGCATTTTGGTCATTGTATAGACAAAATTGAGATGGAAACACTCAAGCCAATATGTGATAGACAAGTACAATACTCAACTAATACAGTGCATGTGTGCAATAAAGGAGATAAGGATCCAAACATGTAGAAGATATCACGAATCACATCTCAAAGACTCCAAACAATGTCAAACACATGGATGAAATGATGTAGCATCTCAAATCACTATCAAACAATCACGGGAAAAATGGAATGACGTTGTGACTTATGGTTATCTTAAATGTTCATCCATAAACGATGTAAACAAAATACAAAACTCTTTTTGTGTTTTTTTTTTAAAAAATTATCAAAAGAAAATCTTTTTGGCTTTTTCTAAAATTAAAAAATAAAATCTTTTTGGATTTTTCAATTTAAAAAAAAATAAAAACAAACAAATAAATATACAAATGATACAATCTAGAGATAGGAATCAAATGATATGATCAAGAAAAATGTATCCTACTCTAGACTTGGTGACCATCCCTCAGTCAACTGTGCAAATTCCTAATGACTTCCTAAGACTATCGAATCTAAGGGCATCTAAAGGCTTTGTGAAGATATAGGATAACTGGAGGTCGGTAGATCCAAAACTCAAGGATACGACCTTTTCTTCTACAAGCTCACGTATAAAGTGCTCGCGTATCCTAATGTATTTTATGCACGAATATTGGACTGGATTACGGGATATATGTATCGCGCTCGTGTTATCATAGAAAATAGTTATGGTGTCCTGTGATATCCTATAATCCTCCAATATCTGCTTCATCCACAAAAGTTGCATGCAATAACTCTCGACGACTATGTATTCTGCCTCTGAAGTGGGAAAAGAGATGGAGTTTTGCTTCTTTTTAAACTAAGAAATAAGAGCAGAACCAAAGAAGAAACACCCACCAGAAGTGCTCCTACATCCATCTGCATCCCCGGACCAATCGACATCTGAATAGGCGAATAAACGGTCGTTGGTATCAAAAGAATACCAAATGCTAAGTGAGAGAGTCCCACTCACATATTTGATAATACATTTAAGAGCGAGTAAGTGTGACTCTTTCGGGGAGGCCTGATATCGCCCACAGACTCCAACACTAAAGGTTATGTCGAGAGTACTAACAGTCAAGTAGACAAGACTACCTATCATACTCCGATATAAGGTTGCTCTACATCCTTACCTAAAGTGTCCTTGCTAAGCTTAGTAGAGGTACCCATCGATGTACGTGCGTGCTTAGCGAAGTCTAAACGAAATTTCTTCACATGGTCTCTAGCATACTTGGATTGGGAGATGAACATCCCATCCTCTAGACGATGAACGTGGAGACTAAGGAATAAAGTAAGCTCGCCAACCATGCTCATCTAAAACTCACTCTTCATCTCCTCCTCAAAGTGGTGAGCATGCCGAGAGTACATGGATCCAAAGACTATGTTATCCACAAAGACCTTGGCAACCAAAATAGCACTGTCATCTAACCTGATGAACAACATCATATCAACTCCCCCTATCTTGAAGCCACGGTCTAAGAGATAGGAAGTAAGCCTCTCGTACTAAGCGCGGGGTGCTTGCTTCAAACCATACAAGGTTTTCCTCAGATAATAGACGTGATTCGAGTGCTTAGGATCTTCAAACACTTTTGGTTATTCCATGTAAACCTCCTCCTGTAGAATGCCATTCAGAAAGGCACTCTTGATATCCATCTGATATAACTTGAAGTGCAGATGACATGTGATGGCGAGTAATAAGTGGACGGACTCAAGCCTCGTAACAAGAGCGAGTGTCTCATAAAAGTCTATAACTTCAATCTGTGTGTAACCTTGAGCAACCAAACTAGCCTTATTTCGGATAATAGTACCAGTATCATCCACCTTATTCTTGAAGATCCACTTGGTACCTATCACATTTATCTCACTAGGTCGGGGGACCAGTTCCCAAACATTATTCTTTTTAAACTGAAGCAATTCATCTTGTATAGCACATATCCAGTGTTCTTTTTTGAGTGCTTCCTAATAGTTGTTGGGCTTGACTTTGGACGTGTAGCAAACATAACTAACAATGTTCTCTATCTAAGCACGAATCTTGACCACTAGGGTGGGATCTCCTAGAATAGTAGAAGGATCGTGACTCTTGCGAACCCAAGCATGAGTGTCCCATAAGTTAGGAATGGGGAGGCACAGTGGGATAATCAGTAGAAAGTGCATCACCCTCACCTAAAACGTTAGAATCAATAAACGCTACTGGTTCGTCAACTTGCTAGGTGACGTTTGTTGACTCCATAACCTTAGAGTTATTCAAGTTATACACCCGATAAGCTCTACTAGACGATGAATAACCTAAAAATATCCCCTCGTCGCTCCGGGAGTCAAACTTTCCTAATTGCTCTTTATTCCCTAGGATGTAGCATTTTCTCCTAAAGCCACGGAAATATGAAAGGCTGGGCTTCTTTCCAGTCCACAATTCGTAGGGTGTCATAATTGTGTGTGGACGAAGATATACCCTATTCACCGTATGGCATGCGGTAGACACCGCCTCTGCCCAAAATCTTTTTGCAACTTTACGACCCAAAAGCATAGATATATCCATCTCCTGAATCGTCTGATTCTTCCTCACAATAATCCCATGTTGCTGAGGAGTCCTAACGGGCAAAAATTCATATTTAATTCCGAGGCTATCACATAAGAGATATACTTTTACTTATTTAAACTCAGTACCGTTTTCACTACGTATTTTACAAAAATACTACAATCGAGTAGCGTGAGAAGTCATCTACCATCACGAGAATATACCCCTTACCATCTAAACTCTCAGTACGAGTAGGATTCATAAGATCCATATGTATTAACTAAAGGATGCTTGAGGTGGTAATGGAGTTCAACTTCTGATGGAGGCTACGAATTTGCTTTCCCAATAGGGTCTACAAACTGTGAAAGTTAGCTTTCCAAGCAATGGTAATCCACGCACTAGGTCCTTTTTAACAAACTTTTCTAAATCTCAAAATTTCGAATGACCTATATGTTAATGCCATAAATCCATAGTAGTGATCGTGGCGCTCTTGTAGAAAAATAAGGACCCATGCATGATGCCATAACAATTGTCTTCAGTCCTCACCCCTTGCAATAGAAGTTTATCGGTTTGATCATAGACATGGCATTTATTCCGGTAAAATTTTATTGCAAAGTCAGGGTTGCACAGCTGGCTAATGCCGAGTAAATTTTCTTTCAATCCCTTCACGTACAACACATTCTCTAGCTTAGGAAATCCTGGTAACTCTACTGTACCTCATCCTACTATGCTAGACTTGCTCTCGTCTCCAAAAGTGACTTTACCTTCCTTATGATCCTCGAGGGAGTTAAACATAGAGACGTCACCAGTCATGTGCCTGTAGCACCCACCATTGAAGTACCACTGTAGAAAATTATGTGCTTTAAGAGAAACATGAACATCAAGGGATTTTTCATTGTGTTTAGGCACCCAAGATGTGGTAACCTTCTATTTTCCCTTGTCATTATTGACTCTAGTCGGGATTTTAGAAGTGTCCATCGACGGCATAGAAATTCGCTGGAACTCTTCCACTATACTCTCAGATGTGGCGACTAGAAACTTAACTCGCTCTCTAAGACTCTCAAAATCAGTAGTGGTATGTGACGGAGCAAAAGTATGTCGTGTCCAACACAAACTATAGTAATACTCACAAATATGGCCTTTTTTGCAGTAAGTACAAAAATATGTTGACTTAGGCCAACTTCAGTTTGCTTTTCTTAGTCGAACTCTCTTATAATTTTTAGGTGGATGGCCATAAGGATTTGTAATAAACTAGGGAACCGGTTCCAATGTCGTATGGGACGTGGAAGGTCCATTCAAACCTATTCCTGGCCTCTCACCTAAACCCAAAGTAGGGGCGAGGAGCATCTTTCCCATCCTACCACATCGGTCCTCAATTCTGACCTTGATTTCCTGGGCTATCTTGAGGTCCTTAGTGAGTTGGGCTACAAGGGCTTCTAGTTTCTTTCAAGTGTCCAGGGAGGAATGAAGATCACTCGTCAAATCACCCACTTTCTTAGTCAAGTCCCTTTTTTCTTTTGTAAAAACACTTTCTCTCTCTCCAAAAAATTTCTCTCTCTCAACATAGGCGATCTATCTCTCTTTCAACACAGTGGACACATAGGTCTCTCTCTTTTTCATCTCTCCTAACTCCTTCTCTAGAGCAGTTATCCTAAGAGCTAACACTTCGTTACGCTTTTTGGTCTTGAAAGTATCAGCATATAAATCAGCGTATGCGTGTCGGAGATCCCTATCGCTCTCACTTGCTTCTTCCTCCCCTTTGCTCATACTGCTATCACTATCGAGGTGCCCTTGTGAGCTTGCATCCTCATCATCGTGAGGAGAACTGACAGTACTCACATGACTAGCAATGAATGCGGTGAAGTTACATTCATGCGGTGACTCATCTCCATAGTCTACCGACTCGACCTCGCTATCGTCACTAAGGGTGGTGTTTAACGTGGATTTGGATTTTTCTTGACATTTCAGCCTAGTTGCACAATCAAACCCACCATGACCTCTACCGCCGCACTCAAAACATCTCTCACTTTCTTTCTTAGAGGTGTCCTTTTTATCTTTCTCAAATTTCTTTTTCTCAAAATTCTTTTTATCTTTAAAATTTCCATTTTTCTTTAATTTGAGAAGTTTCTTGAATTTTTTAGCAAACAGGACCAAATTATTTAAAATAAAATTATAATCGGAATCAGACATCTCTTACTCTCTTTTCTTAGACGACTCACCTATCTTTGACCCCTCACTCTTTCTGGCCTGGACTTTAAGTACTACCCCTTTATCTTTTGATTTTATCGTTTTTGGGAACATGTCGATTTTATAGGTCCATAGGTCTCCAACTAACTCCTCTAATTTCACCTTACTCAAATTACCTAATGAATTTAACATAGTGACTTTGGGGATAAATCTCTTAGGCAATGATCTCAAAAATTACTTAACCATCCTAGCATCAGGAATGTGTTCTCCTAAGTTAAAACTATTGTTCACGATATCAGATAAGCGTGCATAAAATTCATCAAAACAGTCATTTTCATGCATGGAGATAGTTTCAAACTGTGCAGTTAAGTTTTGCAATTTAGATTCTTTCACTGCATTTGTGCCTTCATGTGTAAGTTGCAAAACATCCCATGCCTCTTTAGACGTGGTACACGTCATGGTGCATCGAAACTCGTCAGGAGTTTTTGAAAATGGCACTAAGCCCACGTGAGTTATATGTACTCCATTTAAATTCATCCTCGGTCCATGCAGTCACAGATTTTAGAGTAGTTACGTTATCTACAGTGACAGTGGGAGGCGTTCACCCTATTTCACACACAACCCAGACACGCTCATCAATAGCCTTTAGCTGAGATTTCATGCGTTATTTCCAATAGGCATAATTTGACCCGTAAAAAATTGGGACTCTATTATATAAGTTTTCCATTGAAATTGCGCTTTTTCAAAAGTCAATTTTCATAACAAAATTGATATCCAGAAAAAGTTTTGTGAAAAAATTACACGGTAAATTTGTGTAAATGGCTCTGATACTAATTTGAGAGTGCACAAGCAATCAATGCCAAATTTATTTAATTAAATTCCAATTTTAGTCCCAAAAAGTCTTAACTCTAGTAAACAAATGTGATTGAATAAAGGAATAATCTAAGCATGCAAGACAATCACAATTGATGAAAAATCCCCCATAGGGGCAAAACCATCTTATTTTCACTATAATTTGTAAAGTTCGATTTACACGGATTACAATGAAAATTCAAGTAGTGACATACGAAATACCCACAGGCGTATGTTTCGATGTCGTCGCTAGAGTTCCCGCAAGATCTCCAAAAGGTCAGCAATGGAAAAGCTTCGTTTTCTCTACAAGTGTACTCCAGATGAGTAGTATAATCTTCCATGGGGTTTAGAGGATTCACATAAAGAATTGGGAATTATTTGTGAATAAAAAAGGTATGAAAACCTTAAAATATGAAGTCTGGAAAAAGGTAGTGTTTTGCAGAAATGGAGGTATGCAGACTTGAGAAAAACATGATGCATAAACACTGTTTAAATAGGCAGGTTGAGGCGGTGATCGTTCGAGCGACATACGATGTCGTTTGAACGAGATGGCATCTCGTTCGAACCACATACGATGTAGTTCGAATGACATCAGTGACGTGCCTCGAAAAACCTCCTTAAAAAGATCGAGCGTGTTTATCATCTTCCAGACTTCAAAATTTATTTAAAAAATATTCCCAACTATTTATGCAAATAATTAAAAACTTCAATTAAAATTATTTTTACCATAAGTACGTGGAAACTATTGAAGTGTACGTTTCTTGAGCTATGATGCACGTACAAAGATGATGGATGCATGAATTCGGATCACGGCGGTTGTGGATAATCTCGGAGATGTGCCGAATGTAGCGATATTAGACATACTTAATTGTGATCTAGGACATTTGAAAAATTCCTAGATTCTACCCCGGACATTTATAAAAAATGTCCTTACACTTAACCCCCAACTCAATTTTTTGACCAAAACATCCTCATTTCATCTTCTTCCCTAAATCTAAACCCTAACTTTTCATCAAAACCTATACCCACCACCACATCCTCCTCCAACCCCAACTAATTCAATAACCATCGCCAACAAATCTAAAAACACATAATCAGATTAAAATATTTGGGGTTTTAATAAAAATTAACACTTGGTTGGATTGTAGAATTTGAGTTTCAATAATTATTGGACAAATATTCTTCCCGCAACCCACCTTTAAAAATTAAATCACCGTCCTCTCACATAGCCTCTATTGTTTCCTTGGACACTCCTCCACCTCCTCAAACAAAGCAAACCTGATATGAAAAAATCCCTCGCCTGGTGGGACCCTATCTAGATTCGTAATCAAAGAAAACAAATTTTTAGTTTATGTTTATTCACGTCGATCGTAAGTTGGTATTGTTGTGAGATGTTCTAATAAAATGTCTAGGAGTTGTGGATCTTGAAGCTTGATTGGATTTCAAGTTAGAGGCAATGAATCTTCTTGGTAAAAGGACATTCTGGTTAAATTTATATCGATTGTATGTGTGATAATTCTAAAATTGTGAGGAGTTCATTGTGGTTGAATCAATGGAGGAGGGGGAGGTGTTGGGTTTAGGGTGTTGTGGTGTTGGGTTTAAGGTTGGATGAGAAGTTAGGGTTTGGATGTAGGGAATAAATTAAATAAGGGTATTTTGGTTAAAAAAATCAAGTTAAGGGGTTAAGTCTAATTATGATACAAAAATTTCTTTAACAGATTTCTAACAGTGTTAAAATTTGGGGGCTATGTCTAAAAGATTATGAAACCGGGGGTTAAATCAAATACAACATTATAAAGTGGGGGTTAAGTAGAAAAAAATCCTTTTTTTACTCAAGTTTTCATTCAGCACATAATACCCAACAACTAACACATATCATTTATCATATAGATACCGAATCATTTTGAAGTTTTTTACAAATGTTCATTAGTCAGATAATCCCCGATAACTTGCACACTAATTCATTATGTAGATATCAAATCAATTAGATGTTTTTTGCAGGAGTTCATTCAGCAGCTACTCCCCGATAATTTGCACACTAATTCGTTATGTGGATCCCAAATTACGAGTGATCCTGGGATTTATTATATTTGTAGAGGGGTACCCCCCTCCTACCTCACACAAAAAGTATACTTGGACACGAATGTGTTCCGGTAGATGGGGTGATAAGAAAAGTGGTGCCAAGCGAGGAGGTACTAAGAGAAAAGATACCAAGCAAAGAGGTGCCGAGCAAGGGGTGCCATTCAAGTGGACCCAAGTCAATGAGGGGATGATAGTTCAACACAAGGGTTAGTGCAAACAACCCCAAGTCAACGAAAGGGTTCCATTCAAGTGGAAAACCAAGCCAACGAGGTGATGATAGGCGAGCAACCTCAAAATAGTTTAACACAAGGTGGAGCGCAAAAAGCCCCAATTCAACTATGGGTTGCCATTCAAGTGGACCCAATGTAAAACCCCGTATTTTTATGATTTTTAAATATAAGATTAATTGAATTTAATTTGAGAATTAGTTAAGAATTAATCCAGATTAAAATAAATATTAATTAGCGAGTTAAGGGCTAGAATTTATTGATGTGTATTATGTTGAATATTACTGAGCGAAGAAAGTAACATATGATTATGAAATTAGTATAATTATCGCGAGTGAAAAATACGACAGTTACGAAAATGAAGTCGGGACGCGCGTGTGAGTCATGTCAGGACTAATTTAAAGGAATTAGGAAGAAAATTAATTATAAGTATTCTGAATAGTCATTTCAAGTGCGCCAATGCATCCGTAAGGGTCGAGATAGTAAGAAAAGTCTACACGGGGATTTAGTTTGTGTCCCGGGACAGTTTTAGGCCAAATCGGCATCACGAGAGGGCGTTTTGTTAATTTCAATTTTTGGGTAATTATTATGCACGAAAATTAGAGACAGAATATATTTGCTACGTGAGTCCAAATAGGGTTTTTATTCACAAGTTTCAAGGGAGAGCCACAAAGGGTGAGGGAGAGACAAACCCAAGGAACTAAGCCTTAAAACCACTACCTTGCAACACCAGGACCACCACTATGTAGATCGTAGAATGAGGAACACACCCATACCACCTACATTAGCAGATCAAACCATCATAATCATGGCAAGTGTTTAATACTTGCTTCCTTTTAGCAATAATTGTGTTCCCGTTAGAATAGGGATTAAACTCATGATTTAAAATTGAATTGGGTGGATTTAGAGAATTTAAATCGTATGTTAGGACTAATTTTGATCAAAGATTGAATACCTATGCATGTAGAATAGGAATCCCAAAATTTTAATGTAATATGATGAACGAATCTGAGCTCGATTTGAAGATTGTGCATGAAATTAAAGAACTAGGGTTTCTTATAGATAAATTGGGGATTTTGAAATTTATTACTGATTTATGATGATTTTGAGGATATTAGGATGTTAGAAATTGAGTATATATGATGGGTTATCAATTAGTATAGTTGTATTGGTGTTTGGGTAAACTCTATAGAGGATTGGAGGTTTAAAAATGGTGAAAAACGGACTTTTTTTAGGTTAGGGACGAAACTGGTAGAACTCGTTCGAACGACCTGGGGAAGTCGTTCGAATGACCTCATTTGAATGAGATTAAGAACGAGATTAAGAACAAAAATTCAGAGTTAAGCTCGTCCGAAGTTTGTTCGAACGACCCCGTTCGAACGACTTCGTTCGAACCACAATCTGGGCACTTATAACGAGATTTTTGAATTGGGCATTTTGCCCGACTTAACATCAAACGATGTGTCTTAGCTAATTCAAGAGAGAGGGATTACCTACGATAATTATTGTCATAGATTAGTAGTGAGGGACCTGGGTACACTACTAGGAAAGACTTATATGGTTGAATCATGTTGCGTAAGGTGCGATAGAGAGAATAAATCATAAGCTATAGTATACTGAAAGTTTTAGATACACAAATACTATATATGATCCTACGTTCGGGTTGTGTGTATACCTATTTATATTAATGGGTGGTGTGAATACCTATAGTATGATTGATCATGTGTATTGACATACCTAACTGCTTGTTATCACGGGAGGTTTTGAAAATGATAGAGGGCAGTCTTATCCTGATGAGCCTTCAGGGGGATTTTAGATTTGGCACCTCAGAACATATTACGTCGGTTAGAATGCCATTTGTGAGAACGATGGTACTGAACAGTCATTTGGGGTGCGTAGCCCCAAATGCCTAGGACAATGTTCGCCTCCAATATGTGTGTTTGATTTTATGGTTCGTGGGAAATTTCTGAACTAATTATCGTTGTTTGCGTACGAGATGTACCAGGACTCGATATCAGAGTATGCATGCACCATAGCTGAGTCTAGGGGTGTCGTATTAGTATAAGATTCTAAAAAACGTGGGGCGTGATCGAGGCATGGAGGCCAAGCCTTAAGCCTAGAAGCCTAGGCGGGCCTTAGGTGTGAAAAGGTGTGAAAAGGAGTTTAGGCCTTCTAATATATTTTAATATTTTTTAAACATAACAAGGCTCTTAAATACTAAAATGTTACATATCATAAAAATATGTCTAAATATATGCAAACTAAAATACTATTTGATTATTTTGGATGAGATAATGGTCTGATTTGTTAAAAAAATCTTTAAAGGGCAATATCGTTTCACTAAAGCATTGTTGTTTTTAGAAAAAAGTGCACCTTAAAGGTTTTACCAAGAATAAGGCGTAAAAAGCTTAAGGCGGGGCGTTTCTCTCAAGCCTCAAGCCAAGGTGTGCCTAGGCGAATTTTTTAGAAATTATATATATATATATATATATATATATATTACAAAGTGATGATTATATTTATATACTAGTGATGTTATCTATCATGTGATATTTGTAGATGATTTAAATGATGGAATCCTAAGTACCTTAAGATGTGAATACTTAACCTTAGGGTGATAACCCTTAAACGAATTAATAAATGTTGAAACAATTAATACAAGTATTTGGGAATGCGGGATACTAGTTCGAGATATAGTTAGTGATGTAAGTTTATAATTTAATTAAATGAGATTAGTATAGCTAGATTGGGCTAGATGTACGTTAGGCGTGCATAATAGTTAAAGGGGGAAAATCTCATGTGAGTGTACGAAAAGCTAACATACACATAATACTTGATTTAGCGCAAATTTTAAATACTTGCTAAAAATAGTTCTACAACTTGGGCTCTGACCCGTCATTTGCATAATTTCTTCTCTTATACTATTTATACCAGGTGTCCAGCCACAGGGATACCGGGCTTAGACGTTCAGACTGTTTGACGTGCTGTAGAAGTTGTGGTAGTTGCAGGTCTTCGCACTTAGATGCCTTCACTCTCATTTCATCCAGTTAGTTCTAGACATTTTATTTAAGGCATGTGTCGCCTATCCTCAGTTATTTTCACTACTCCAAAATACTAATTTTGTAACTGCCTGCTAATAGGAGTGATAAGCTCTATCACTGCCGAGCCCAGTCACAAAATAATTTTCAACTGCCATTAGTAGTGATAAAATTTAGGGTTATGAAAAATTTGGGTCAATTGATTTGTAATTGCTAATGACAGTTACGACACTTGCCATACAATTAATTGGTGATTATTATAAGTAGTTACAAATTTGTAAGTGCCACAAGCAGTTACAAATTTATCAATAGAGTTATGTTATGGCTCTTATGAGCAATCACAAATTTATAACTGCTATGAGGAATCATAAATTTTAGTCTTAAACATAATTTGTGACTGCTATTAGCACTCACAAATTCATAAGTGTTGATAACACTCACAAATTTTAGCATAAGACTTAATTTGTGACCGCTCTTAGCGGTCACAAATTTGTAACCGCTCGTACCACTCACAAATTTTAGGTCACAAAAATTATGGTTTTCCCTCTTCTCTCTCCTACGTGCTCTTTATTCTCTCGCCCTTCCTCTCTCTCGACCAAAAACCTTTGAAGCTATCTAGTCTCAATCGTCGTAAGCACTCTTCATTGTAAGATCTCTCTTGACCATTACGTATTTGTTTAAGCTTACAAGTAATCTCGGCTGAAATATTACGGTTATTAGTTACATAGGGCTGAAATATTAGGGCGATAAGTTATTAGTTTTTTTTTAAATATTAGGGGTGTTTTTTTAATCTTATTAGAGTTTGAACTAATCTCTAATATTTCGAACCAATATTGGATAATTTAATCTTATTAGAGTTTGAACCAATCTCTAATATTAAGTTACATAGGCCTATAAGTGTTTTAAAATGGTGTTTTTTGTAAGTTTCCTCCTTCGAAGGTGTTTGGTCTGCGAATAGGTTTTGGGTTGAGTGTTTTGTAGGATGAAATTACTAACTTTTTACTGTTTTGTACTCTATATTGATTTTGTTTAGTTCAAATCTATTTATATCAGACTCCAGTACTAATATAATTGATCTGCTAGATTTAGTATGGTATTTATAATTGGTCTAGTAGACTTAGTGTATTATGAACATGGTTGAACATTTTAAGACTGCTCGGCTTGTGCATATTATTAAGACTGTACACACTCACATATTAGTTGATTCTCAGCCCGTTGTATGTTATGTATAGATATTATGATCATAAAATGTTGAGGAAAATGTGTAGGAAAGAGAAATATGTTTTAATTTGTTGTATGGTTGAATTGATACATTTTCATTGAGGTTTAAATATTTGATCTAATCCCATGAATTCAAGTTATAGTATCATCGAATTGATACGGATAAATGGTAATTTTAACTCTTTGTTATTACTTAATATCATTAGTTTTTTTATTGGATTGATTTGTAGCGGTGATAGGAGGTTGAGGGTGAGTCAATTGAAAACCCGAATTCTCAATTGGTTGTTGTAGTATAGTTTTAAGATTAGTATATCATCATATTTATATACTTGTTTGTGTGAATTTTATTTAGAATTATTAATATGTTTGTTTGTGTTCATTAATTCACGTCTTTCACAATTATTTTATGCCAGTAATTTGATTTATTACTCGATTATGATTTTATTTTGTGATATATGTAATGGACCTAATTAATTCAAATATGCATCACCATCGAAAAAATTGTCAATGTCATCCAACACCATATCAAATGCTAAATCTTAACATTCAAATCACTAAGTGCTGGGAAACAAACTTCAACATATGAGGTGGTACTTGAAAGTAATAAATATGCATCGCCGTTTAATGTTCTTTGATTGATTTGTAATGGTGAATCCTAGACCAATCGGAAGGTCAAACGTGCATATATGCTGTCTTCATAACCAAGAAGCATAAACTTTCACAATTGAGAGGAAAATAAAAAAATAAGTATGTTTAATGAATTTCTTTATTTTGTGAAGGAAGTCTAATATTTGTAATGAACAGTTTCTTAGGAGATTAAAACATACTACAATTTGTAAAGGTGAAGTTCTTACTGAATACTGATAATTGTGTGGTGACGCCTGACATGTTTTTAATTCAAGAAAAATAGTAAATATTGATTATCAATCTGAACAAATCTTATTCATTGTATGTGAAACTTAAATATTTTTGTGGTCTATGTCCACATGGTATTTAACTTAACTTACTTAGTTTTTTCCCCAAACTTTTGTTAGTTCAGTAATTTATGGGGTCTATGTCCATGAGCATAGCATGAGATGTGATGCATAAGGGGAACACTGCTTGTAAGCAATCTGGTTCCTCAAAAATGTTTCGGTGAAGTCATTAACGCACAATGGTGTTAATTTTAAACAATGTGTACCACACATCTGACACAATCAACTAAACAAACAAAAATAATAAGGTGATCAGTTGTAGAGTAATACACGCCGGGATAATTACCTGGACAAAAAGGAACTTGGTTCTCTAGTAGTAGTGAGTTGTGTTTCATTATAAGGTGATCTAAATCCTTGATGAACGCCTCACTGACCTTCATAGAAGTTTAAGTGTGAAACAACCATCAACCAACATTACTTTTTCAAACTCTACATTTTTGTATTTGAATCTTTCTTCATAACTTGCACGAGCATCAGGTGCCAAATCTGACATGGCATCCACACATACACGTAATATATCATCTACATTATATTGGCTCGCTTTAGCGGTTCTGTCTAAGGGGCTATTCATGTAAATCTTTTTGTTGCATACCTAGGAGGGGCTCATCATCTCTGTGCAAAAGCCGAATGGACATCACACCATGGGCATATGCACTGTCATTTATCTTAAGAAGCCACTCAGAAATCCTATAAATGGAGCGTCTAATTTGTTGCATGGAAGACACTTTGTCGGACTTTTTATCCCTATTCCATCATATCTTTTATGGAATTGTAAACCTTCTCACTTCTCCCCGCCATCAGAATCTTGTTTTCTGATCTCAGATATCCTTAGCTCCTTGTCGACTTTTCTCTTTTCTCTTATGTTTAGGAGGTTTGGTTATGTCTATTTTCCCTGTAATATTCACGTATAAACGCACACCTGAGCTGGTAGAGAATATTTTTTCAAACTCCACATTCACGCCTATTTTCCCCTGATACTTTAACTTCTTAAATTCTGAACATTACATAATAGGATATACTAAACATGATTGATGGCCTTGCCATTATTGGATACGAGGGGATATTTTTTAGAGCCTGCGAGATCACATTTTCAGTTCCAAGGGCACACAGAGGGACTCTAATGAGTGTTCTTTAAACTTTCTTGTATGACCCTCTTGTGGAATGGACTAAAACTCACAAGATTTTCAAAGTTTCGTCGAGTATATACTAAATCTCGCAAATGTTCCTCTTTATTGTAGCATATATTCATGAATATTACTTGATTCTTAAATCTTTTAGGTGTGGCATTGTTCTTAAGAGAGGATGGGTGGGGTTATTATGACTCTCACCCCATGTTCTAGTCCTTAGTCCCACCCCTCTCGACATTTCAACCACTTGCTTCCAATTAAGTCTCTTCGTTAAAGGGACTTGACATAATCTAGAACTAAAACTGTAGCACTAGTGGAGATTTGCTAAATGTTTAGTCCATAATAAATGGTGCCTTTTAAGTACTTGGCTACTCTCTTTCGGGCAATTCAGTGTTCGTCATACAGACATCGAGTACCTAATTTGTATGGCGTTTTGATGGGGAAAATCAATACTAAGAGCAAACCTAATTTGTATCCAATCTTCAAATGCATCACAAGATCCTCTTTAAAGAGGAACAATCACTCATCTCAGCCTCATTGTCAATGATCAATATGATGTGTTGGAATGCCAGAGGAGTTTCAAATAAAGCAACCGTCATGAGGAAAAAACACATTTGAAAAACTTACAAAACTCCTATTTTTGCCATCTTGGAGCTCATTTCTGCTGAAAAACAACTTCTCAAGCTTAAGTTCAAACTCAATTATGAGGAAGCAATCAACAACATGTCTAATAAGATATAGATTTTCTCTAGATTTGGTGTGGAGATGAACACTGGTAAAGACAGTGATTAGTCCTTACTAGTTTGCATTGTGCACTCTCAGTTCCATGTTAAAGTTCTCTTTACATTTATATATGTTAAATGTTCTAAAGAGGAGAGATTAGATCTTTGGGACACTTTGGACAATTTATCAGATGTATATGCCTTATTTTTCTTCTTATTTGGCTCATTAACAAAGGGAGAATCAACACTAATAGCCTTTTGATGGGGAAAATCAATACTAAGAGAAAACCTAATTTGGATCCTCTCTTCAAATGCATAACAAGATCCTCTTTAAAGAGGAACACTAACTCATCTCTTCCTCATTATCAATGATCAATCTGATATGTTGGAAAGCCATAGGAGTTTCAAGTAAAACACCTTTGGAAAGCTTACAAAACACCTATTTTTCCCATCTTGGAGCTCATTTTTGCTCATAAAATATTGATTTTCTCTAGATTTGGTATGGAGATGAACACTGTTAAGGACACTGATCAGTCCTTATCATTTTGCATTGTGTACTCTCCGTGCCATGTTAAAGTTCTCATTACATTTATATATGCTTAATGTTCTAAAGAGGATAGATTAGATCTTCAGGACTCTTTGGACAATTTATCAGATGTATATGAAAACATGGGCTTAAAGATATGACATGTACAACTATGGTCACAAGTGCGGTGCACACGTTTCATAATCAACAAAATAGTCAAGAGAACTGACATTATTGAGGAGTTTATTTTTGTTTTAACGGACCTTTTTCAGTTATAAAATAGAGTCATGGATGACCTTAATGAATATGTCACGTGATCAGATAAGAAAATAGAACAGGTTTTAGTGTGTTAAAAATAATACTAGTGCAAGAAGTTGAAAGAAAAAGGACAATTCCTTTAACTATCTTGATAAAATAAATTCTTATTTTCTTATTATCCCAGTTTAGTTAATATGCTTAATGAAGATGTTTCGGGCAATCCTTATTTCTTGAAGAATTATGTAGATAGTTTATGATCAAAAAATGATTTTATGCGAAGAAGAAATATATAATCCAAATAAGAACAATTACAAATATTAATAATCAAATAATCTAGTTTTTGGAGCTGTCTAAAACAAAAATTATAATACAACTATAGTTCTTATATATAAGATAATAAGGAGATGAGATGTACGGAAGTGGAAGCATTTAGGGATGAGAAGTTCATCATCAGGTCTTGGTTTTCTCATCCACCAAGACATGATCAAAGCATTCAGGGATGAGAATTTTAGTTTAAGACCAAACAGGTCTGCTCTGTATCTGAAGTAGGGCAGTCCTCATAACGAATTTCAACTAGGCTTGTGAAATTGGCCATAGATAAGCGCTATCTGTTCTCTGAAGTAGGGTCGTCCTCATAATGAATTTCGGCAGCTAACACTTGTGAAATTGGAACATTAAGTTTGTTTCAAATTTTATGTTCCATGATATACATATTTGTGAAACTGAGTTCTTCATATGGCCTGGAATCATCCGGCTGCCATACATCAACCAACCCTAAGAATATGTTAAAGTGTGATGCTCAGAAGGAACATCCCCATGAAAATAGCTTCTTCCTTGATTTCTACACCTGAATTTTGAATCTAATTGGCCTAAAAATGGGATGGAAACCCTTGCGAATATCTCGAGAAAATGGACATTTTGAAAATAGAGTGAACTATGTACAACTGGTCATTATAATTGCAATGGCTACTTTTTATTCCAGTTTGTCTATACCACAAAGAGGTATCACAACGTTTTCGCTCTTCGTGAGTTTTATGTCCACTCTAGTTCCAGTGACCATTTCGAGTATATTCGTGAGTAAATAAATGAGGAGTCATAGGACTAGGAGGTTGAGGAGGAGATTGACCTCTGGACGAAAGAGCATTTCTTCTTATATAAAGAAACACTTCGGGTATAAATATAATGGACTTCTCTCTCTCATAATGAAGATTATCTACAACGGTTGATCGGGTGTAATAAGGTGATCAATAATTGGCGAATGAGATACCAATAATAAAATATATGCCTTATGTCGTGTTCGTGTTACATTTTGGCACAACTATTAGCATATAAAATACTTTAATCGAATAACATTAAATATTTTTGTTTTTTTATCAATAAACATACACATTGATTCTCAACCCATATAATAAATATTATCTTTTTGTATTTGATCGATAAGCATACATATTGATTCAATAAATGGTCAAGTGGGTTACCTCAGGGAATATCCACCTTTTTTAATTAATTTTTTTATTTTGAAACAAGGGAACATCTACCTTTTATAAGCCAATTTATTTCAGTTATCCTTTCTGGTTGGGGTCTATTTTAGCAATGTTATCTAACTGTTTGTATTTAATGAAAACCAAGTGTCGTGTTTGTCAAAAATTAATATACCTGGGGCAAATATGTCATGCTCTTCTTATGATTTTCAAGGAGCTTATCACTTAACACGTGCAGTAGAAAATCTTGGATTCATATCTTCAAGGAAATTCAAGTGCTCTCAACATGTAATATTGTTTTTCCTTTAGATCGATTTCATATATGGTTATTGTAAAACTACTTCTTTCTATGTCATATTATGTTTCTGTTAGGTACAAATCAAAAATTTTGTTGGTCTGTACATAAACTTATCAGAGAAAAAAATGCTAACATGTACATGGGAGTCTATTTGATTTCATTCATTATGAAGATTGTACATATCTGAGATAACTAGTTGCCTTGTGCAGAAATACTATATGCCTACCGATAAAATTGACATTTTGTGGTTTTGATACATGCTTACCCGCCTTGCATAGGTTGTTGAATACGTAAATTGGTTGTTTTAAAATTCATTACTAGTTGTCCATTCTGGTTGGGGTCTGTTTCAGCAATGTATGACATCATTATTTTAGTTCTCCTTACTCCAAGCAGTGCTAAGTACATATTCTCTTCATTTTAAAATCTTTACATAATGTTTATTAACGTATATCTCATTTTGTATCAGTGTTTGAAGTTTTGATGTAATTATCTTTTCCAACAATGAGAGAAAAACTTGCATTTGGATTATTACAACCACTCCTCTCATGTCTGAATTCCCCGAGAGATCAGATTTCCAAAGGCGGATACTCGATCACTATTAGACCTGCCTCCAATGCTCCTTGGATCACCAAAGCTACTTTAGAAAGGTATTTTTTTGAAAATGTTGTTCAAGTTGTCGGGCTGAAACAGGGTAGTGGAGTTCGTCAACATTCAGAGCAATGATGCTTTTATAGTAGTGCATGCGCTAATTATTTTTGGGCTCATTACCATCTCCCGCATTGCCATTTGCGTCCACATGTCATGCATGGAAAAGATTCAATTAATTTAATAATTTTAATTGGAAATTGCTATGTCCAGCCCTTATTAACTAGGGTGACACTCGTTGCATCTATGTGAGTGATATTTGACATATTGGGTAAAGGGATAATCCAATAATATTGAAGGTTAATAACTTTTCCCTCCATTTTACGCTTCAAATAACACCTTTGGATTTATTGTAAAATAAGGAAACACTCATTTCCTTTCCGCTCAGCCGAAATCTTTTAGACCATCCGTTTAAATATCTTTTGCAAGTATCAGTTTTATGTCAATTACTTTGTAGGTTCTAAATTTGTACCTAGCAAACATGTTTCTTTTTTGACAATCTGTTCATGTTTAATAATGTGACTGATATTTGTATGTTAATTTTCTATTCCCACTTATCATTTCATTGGCCTCCATGTGAAAAGTACCTATATTACATTGAATTTATTT
Source organism: Sambucus nigra (assembly GCA_949130495.1). Lineage (NCBI taxonomy): Eukaryota > Viridiplantae > Streptophyta > Magnoliopsida > Dipsacales > Adoxaceae > Sambucus > Sambucus nigra. Next base: position 654,994,262 of record OX422215.1, on the reverse strand, counting down.
TTATGATCTTCATGCCCGTTTTAATTATCTATGAAATTATATATTCTTAGGAAGTAAATCTTGGTGTTACCAAACTCAGTATCCTGTATACTTTAGTGTTAATTTGAAATTCCCAAAAGTTGAGGTTTGGTTTCAGGACCTGAGAATAGATGCATTTGTCCATGTTACGAGCAGAGCATTATCCACTATTCTAAATTTCGTTTTCAGCATGACCAAGGTAGGTTTTTGAATTTTAAGGAATAAATCATTTCCAATAATATGTCCCATTCTCTGTCATTAGTTTCTAACATGTTCATTTAAAAAAATAGAAAAGGATTCCTATTAGGAAGAGATTTTCTATTTTGAACAACATCAGTGGTAGTATTAGGCCTTCCAGGTAAAGCAGGAGTTTCGACGATTCATCATTTGAGTTTACGAGTCCATTATATGCCCTGGTAATTATGTTGTTACTTTGTAGATTGACTCTACTTTCGGGTCCTCCAAGCTCTGGAAAGACGACACTACTTTTGACTCTTGCTGGACGGACTGGACCTGGTGTGCAGGTATCTACAATTTGTTTTATCATTTAATTTGCATGAGAAATAATACCATTTGTTAAACAATTGCATGTATCGGTTGTCTGCCTCCTCTTTGCTAGCTGACTATACCACAATTGAACTGCATCAGCACAATTGAAAATTTCACATATCATTACAAAACAAAATGAATTTTACAACCATATTGCAAGAATTGTGCACTGATCAATTTTACAAATGCAGTTTATGTATATGTGTATATGTTATATGTATGTATAGTTCAATTTTGAACAGTTCTATATTTATGGGCATTTGATTTGTCTATTATTAATGACGTAACTCTATGCATGCCTATAGGATGAGTATATTTATGCCTATATGTTCTCACATGTAACGGTCATAAAATTTACATTGACTGTCACGTGTGATTTTACTCGAAAGCACCTAACACAGTTTAGTAATTAGGCAATTGTTTGTAGTTAATAATTACAGTTGCAGTTACGGCTCTAAAACAGTAACCTATAACTTAATTTTGTGTTTTGTTTATGTTTAGTGGCTATTAATAGAAGTTTTGTAAATGATTTATTTTGTTTTAATCTTTTTGATATTAATACGCATCGCACACACATTGGGTGTGCACCAATTGATATTGAATACATATATTCGTGCACTAATAGATATTGCATACATATATATATATTTAATTAGTATTATGTTGATCCATTTCGTGTATGTCATAGGTCAAAGAGTAACACCTGTGCAAAGATTTATGAGACTTCACCCCAATCACCCAAATTATCTTATCACTTGTCTTGGATCTTCATACATGGATTGAAACCATGTATAATTTGAATTACACTTTTGTCATATAAGATGTTGATACCGACAATTCTGAATCTAATTAAATTTTATTATTTATAGGTATACACATACCCGACCTACGTTGTATTAGAAGGCCTAAATCCAGGTGTTTATACTTTTAGTGGTAATCAACACAAGCACAAGTCAATGGATACCGAGGTGCCGCATATAAAAACTTGAGTCCGTTGAACTTTCTCTGCAGGCATACTTCGAATACACGAGGGAGGATGTCACCACATCAATATCCCCCACAGTTGATATACCTAGACTTCACGAAGCGTATCCACTGCGTGGTGACCTCTGGTCTAGGTTTATAATGATTTATTACATGTTCATGACATTTCATGTCATCGAAGTGTTGTGTCGTTATTTTTTTAGTTTATTTGTTATTCTATATTCATTTTGTACTTGGCACCCAAGAAGGGGAAGTTTGATGTTAAGTTTAAACAAGTTTTACGTGTAACGGATATTTGGAATATCATAAATATAAATGAAATGTCGTTAATTTTTTAGACTTGTTACATGTTCATGATATTTATTCTACTCTCATCATTTCATCATTTTGTAAAAATATATAGAGACTTGTAACATCTCTTACCATATTTAACAAATTTAAATTTTGTAACTGCTAATAGCAGTCATAAATTTGTCACTACTGTCAATTTTGTAACCGCTAATAGCAGTTACAAATATAAGATTCGCAACTGCTGACAATAGTTACAAATTCTAGATTTGTAACTGATGACAACAGTTACAAATTGGGGTCACTAGTCATAACCCCCATAGGGGTTAAAAAAATTTGTGACTGCTGCTAGGAGTTACAAATTTTCTTTTGTCACCCCCTAAATTATGGCATTAAATAGCAGTTATAAAGGTCATTTGTGACTGCTAACAGCACTCACAAATCTGTGACACCCCTCCTAATAAAATACCGGGTGATCAGTCCTATATCAAATTAAACAGGAATCTCAGTTGGTTCATTCTTAGCATCACTGTCGTTAAGTCATTAATTACTAACCACCTAGTCTTTCATTAAGCTGATGCCAAATTTTATCTTTATTAATCCAACCCAACCAACTACTATGAAAATAATTTAACTAATACAAGAAAGAAACTAAACACGCCACAAAGTAAGTACAAGGGTTTGTCGAACAACATCGACTACAAGCAATCCACAAAGTGCAAGTATAAAAGTATACCGATACATGTCAAGACTGAATATAGAAGTACAAACCCAACAGTACAACTGAAAAAGTCTCTATCTAAAGATAGAATGAGATAAGCCTCTACACAAAGATCTCGCAGCAATCCACATAAGCTGCAGTTGCGCACCCTGAAGGAAGAATCAGGCCCGGCGCCCCTGTGGTAGGACACCTAAAAGGTTTTTGAAAGTATTTTATAGCAAGGGTTAGAACCCAAAATATTTAAAAATATTTAGCAAGTGTATTTAAATGCAAGAAATGAAAATGCAAATGCTCTCCATATTTAAATTAGTGTCGCGCACTCCCTTGAGTTTACCTCACCCCTCAACTAATGTGCACGCCTAACAAATTATACATAATACACCTAGCCACTCTCCCCGTAACTAGCCGTGCCCCAAAATATTATACTAATTGCCCCACTATAATACCCCAAGTGAATATAGTACATTTTTATGAGTTATTCTTCACATTAACTTTCATGAAGCATCATTTCTCACTTTAAATCATATATCAATCCCACGAGTTATATTATCTATACATTTCACACCACATATATAGATAAATTCCCGTATATAATTATGCACTATATATACGTATCATATCTCAACATTCACACACATGTCGGATATAAATGCTATCACCGTACGCTTAGGAGGCGACCATAGTTCCCCTCGAAAGTGTCCGCTCCATACCGTAACGGTCCCACCCCTAAATACGGACGCTGTGGCCTAGGTAATATACTCACCCTGCATTTGCTAGTTAGGGGACTCACCCACATCGCGTAACCTCATATGACAGCATTAATATTGGTATGGCTTTACTATAAATATTATTCACACACACACACACACACACACACATATATATATATATATATATATATATATATATATATATATATATATATATATATATATATAATTCAGGCTACCGGAGTATTATGCTCATATCCAAGCCTAAAACATTTAAGTCTATGGTTCGACTTCATTTTGATTAAGTACACATTAATTAATTCTCATTATTTTGGTGTAACCCTTTCAAGTATACTCGGACTCTCTATCTCTCGGCTCGAAATTCAATGGTTTCAATCCGCCCTTCAATTTCATGCAATCGAGTCTAATCACTTAAACAACAAGATTACAATATACTAAATCATGAACATGCATCTTTAATTTCATTAGTCCTCTAATTAATTTCAAGGTTAGGTATTCCCAAATTAACCCTAATTCAATACTCAATTTCTTAATTCAGTTAGGGCAGGAACTGTAAATTTCCAACACAACAGGTCTGAATCAGGGGAATTACAGAAATCTGGCAAACATTAGAGATGGTTCAAACGAAGAGCCCTATCATTCGAACAATAGCAGATCTTGTTCAAACGAAATACTAGGTCATTCGAACGACCTTGTATTTCTCCTCTCTCTCTCTTCTGCTCAGAACTCAGTCCGCCATTAATAAGTTTTCAACCTCTGTTCTGAACAAATTTCTGCATTAAAACGTCCCCAAATTCATCCTAAGTCAATTCTTTTGTTATAACAAATCTTGACCTAACAATTTAATCAATTCATTCATCAAATTCATTAATTGTAAAAAAAACTACAGATTTATAACTCCCATTAAAAGGAAATCCCCAATTTGCTCAAGAACAAACCCTATAATTTAATTGAATTCCTCCTCTTTTAATATGGAAAGATATATGCAATTTAATAACCACAATTTAAATCACTTGCCTGAAAAATGAAGATCTAGGACTTGAATGAAGGTATTGAATTGCAATTGAAAAATCTCTCCAAGATTCCCAAGTTCCTTTTCTCTTTGTCTCTCCCTTTAGCTTTTTCCCCTTTTTAGTCTTCTAATGTGATTTAATGTTGCCTAACCCTTACAAATTCGGGATTAAAAACCCTATTCACATTTTTGGGCCTATGGGCCTTATGAAAAAGGTTCATACTCTCTATATGGAGCTCAAATATGTCTAATTAGGCCCCAACACCCAATATATGCATATAACCACTCATTTCGGGCTATTTCAACCCTACCGGACTCAACCGCGCGCTTAAAATCGCCATCCGGAATAAATTTCTAAAATTAACTCTCACTCGTTAACTTATTTAAATATGTTCACTTTTAAAAATCCCATTAATTAATTCTCATTAATTTACGACACAGTGATTTACAAATTACCAAATTAATTAATTAAAAAATAATGACCCAGAAATTTACGAGGTGTTACAAAATCCCCCATTTTGGTGTAGTGTTTATGGGAGAGATTATACTTCCTTCATTTCAGTATTTAGTATTTAGTTGGATACAGTATATTGGTTTATGGTTTGAGACTTTGAACTGGAATGTTTTTATCCGGTCTTTTATTTCAGTAGTTGACTCATATCCAGTTTTATTTTATTCATATGTATGGTAAATGGTTGTGTCTTAATAATAGGAATTTATCAATGGATTATTTGGGTATAACTTAAAATGGAAAATGCTTTTACACTAGCTTAATTATTTATTAGGTGATTAATAAGGTATAATGTTTTCGACAGTGATGCTAAGAATGAACCAACCCAATATTCTATTTTAAATTTAATAAAGGACTGATCACCCGGTATTTAATTGGGCGGGTTGTCACACCCAAGTCAACGAGGAAATGCTAAGCGAGCAACCCCAAAATAGTTCAACATAAGGGGAAGTGAAAACCACCCCAACTCAATGAGGGAGTGTCATTCAAGTGGAACCAAGTCAACGAGAGGATGCTTGGCGAGCAACCCCAAAATTGTTTAACACAAGGGGAAGAGAAAATAATCCCAAGTCAACGAAGGGATGTTAGGCGATCAACCATTAAGTAGTAAGGAGGTACTCTATGAGTAACCCCAAGATAGTGAGGTGGTGATCTGTGAGCAACCCCAAGCCCAAATTATAAATAAGTTATTTAGAAAATATTTGCTAACACTTTGTTATTTCTTGTACACGAAAATGCTTAGTAAGAAGCCTTAGTGTAGCTAGCAGGGCTCGAGCAGATAGCTAGTTGGGATCCCTTAGGAGTTTTTGTTTGGAAGCTGAGAGGCAAGTTTTGTTAGGCAAGATAAGGCCAAGCACTTCACTAACTTAGTAAATAGAGAATTTTAATAGGAGGGATATAAGAGATCACTCACGCATTTACACAGTCCACACTTAGTAAGTAGGTGAGAAGCCAAGGTACTGCTCATAAATTATTTTTAAGCTATAAACATCAGCGAGAGGCCCTCATGGCCACTTGCAAGACTTCAAAAAAGATTGTTTACCAAGTTACCATTTGAAAAATATTTACCAAATCGTACTTTTTGGCGCTACACTCAACATATTTGCTTTTTAACTTTGGGCTGCACCAGATTTCGTCTGTTAGAGTGGACAGACAATAAACAGTAAAATATGACAAAAAGTACAAATTAGATATTATCGCAAAGAATATTCTTTTAGCGTGCGCATGCTATATCAACCCTAGCATTTACCTATAAATAAAGCACCTGGGCAAGGTCAAGTCATAACAAAACTGAAGCACTGTTACTCTACACATATTTACACATAAAATATTCTCTCTGTGCTTTCTCCTTAGTACTTGAAGTGCTTGTATCTTCACCCCTAAGAATCATCACTTCAAAGTGATCTATATTCTCTTTTGTTCTTGCTAAAAAACTCATAGTTAATAATTGTCTTCCTCATTTAGCAATCATGGAATCAACAATTGATCATAGAAGTTAGTCTTTAACCACCTGCTGCTCTTGGAGCTTTTAATATCTTGAAGGCAACTTCCATTAGAGTGGGTCACGCCTCACCAGAGTCAGTATATTCATAGACCCCAGTACCACTAACCTCCTATAATAATTTTTTTGAACATTTTCCTATTTTACCATATTCTTTGTGTAATGGATAATGTTTTGGAATAGTTTATTTTATTAATGTAATCAAATGTTTATATTTTCCAGGATCCATGGTTAGAGTTCAAGTCAGTGTTTTTTTAATGAGGCAATGATTGAAATAGACGGAGTCAAGAAGGATGCAGTTGTTCTTAATATTGATATTAGCGAACACTTTTTCGTAGATCAAGTTTGTTCAAAATGTGATGTATTTTGTTTCGGTATACACATATTAATTATTTTATAATACGCTTAATAAAATTTATTGTATGTTGTTATGGGTATTTGTTACCCGACACGAGTTGGTAGATTAGGCAAAAAGCCAAGCTAGATCAAAATGAATAATTATTGTAATAAAAAATTCAAAGGCGTCATCGACTTTCTGGGAGGGTCGTATTAAATTGGGGAGGGGGGACTGCTTATAGGGATCACAAGAATCAGGACGATGATGGAAATAAATGGAAGAGATATTTAGTGACAACCCGCCAATTGTAATACCGGGTGGCCAATCTTCTACTAAAATAAAATATGAATCTCAGTATGGTCCATTATCAGCATCACTGTCGTTATAACAATATAAAGAAATAATACAAATAAACCATCCAATACAATAAGCAGAATAATCCTCATACATAGAGATAATAAGTGTGAACCGAATAATCCATCAGTCACCAAATAAGAACATCGATCTGAAATAAACTGAATATCAACTGAGTACTGAAATAAGCTACGTGGCAGTAATATAAAATCCTATTCATCTACGGGCAACATGCCCAAACTAAAAACTGAAATGAAATGATCCAATCTAAATAGAATAAGCTGAGGCGTCTACGTTAAGTCCCGTAGCATCTGCAGCTACTGTGATGCAAGAATGGATCTATCCTTGCAGTCCCAACTACTGTTGCCGCACACCTAGGGAATTAAAAAGAAAAATAAGGAAAAACAATTGGTCGAGGGTCAAAGCCCAAATACTCTGATATCTCCTTCACATATTTAGGGCACCATGGTGCTGGGCCAGTAAACCTATCGTAGTCAATTTTAGCTTTTCTCTACACTACTACGATATTTACCTCGTCCATTGCGTACTAAAACACTGATGCATCCCTTTTGGTTGACATTTCGAGCAATGTGAAGGAGATATCAGAGTTCTTCGAGGTTTTGTTGAGGAGATAATCAATGTGGACGCTAATGGGAATTGTGGTTTTAGGTGTGTTGCGAGTTCACTAAGTAAAGGTAATGATTTGGATGGTTGGAGGGATGTAAGAATCCGATTTGATGGAAGAAGTAATAAAATATAAATTTTATTATAAAGGTGTATTCATGGAAGATTTTTGTGGTACCATTCTTTCACTATTAAATAACTTTAGTATCACATGCCGTTAGAATCATTATTTTCTTATGCTCGAGTGTGGCTATCTCATTGCACAAGTTTACAACTGTGTATGTGTTTTTATATCACCAAATAATGTCTGACATTATTGCCTTCAAGAAACAAGCTAGAAAAATACCTGATGGATATTGAAATGGCTCTTGTTTGTAATATTCATTTTGTAATTTTGAAGTGGATACATGGGTACCCAATGCCACCGGCTGAAAGTTATTAGCATAGTCAATCCCTACCCAAGGCCAGGGATTGTATTGATAAATACACTAAATGGATCACAGAGTTTGAGAAGCTTTCTCCATCAAATGTATCTACCCGAGATGATCAAGTTGATATTCGCTAATGGGAGTAGACTAACTATGTATTTTTTTATACACAACTTCTAGTCAATTTTAGGAGTGGATGATGTGGAGAAGTCAATTTTGTGGAAGGACGATGTTCCATATTTGTGTAGACAAATTCAATGTTATGTATGTTTGTACACAAGTCAATGTTGTAATCCAAGACTAGTGGATGTCATGATATAATTCAAGACCAATTGTGAATGAATAATATTTTTTTTTTTATTTTTTGCTAGTATATCCTTGATAAATGATATGGCAATCAGATAATATGACTTAACCCCTCATTTTCATAATCCTTTAACTCTGAACGCAACATAGTTAGTTGACTCAAATTTTACGTTATAAAATCCACTTGTAAAAATGTACACATTGATTCGGGATTCATATCACGAAAATTTCATCAATACTCATTATTGATGCAAAAAATTAGAATAATCTAATTAATTGTTCACAGATAAAAATAAGTAAGAGACACAAAGAGTTTTTAAACTGGTTTGGCTAAAAGAGAAAAGCCTACATCCACTGTTGTGTATTGCCTTGTGATTGTTCAGTTGTCTCTTGTTTTGTGTCCCATTTTATAGCCCCGGAGGGTGTACAAGAGTCGGAATATTTAAGGATGGAATGCCTTTATAATACAAGCATTTACACTAATACAATGTTCATAATGTATGAAACTATTGGTGCTTTGCTGACCAAGTTGGTCAGCGTTATTATTGTTGGTCGGGCTTCTTTAATCTGTTGGTCGGCATTCTTGGAGTTGGTCGGTAAAAGCCTTGTTGACTTGGAATAATTACCCAATGGATAAAACATGTTCATTTCAGATTGGTCCACGTAGTCGGATAATTTTTTGTATCAACAGAAGCCTCAAATATTTTATGCTTGAGGTTTTCACAAGAGTATGGAAGATTTAGCTCTTAAAGTTGCTCGAGCAACAATTTTGATTCTTGGTCGGCTACCGACTCCCATACTTGTAAAATTATTGATTTAACTAATGGCGTGTAATATATATGGCATTTTGTAATTATCCATAGCTTTAACGAATCATTTTTGGGCAAATGTGTATTTTTTTGCTTTAGCATTCAACAGTTCAATTGACGCTTCCTTTTAATCATTACCTTTTTCGATTTTTGAGGCAACCTATATAAGGCGGGAAAATCCACGGTCGTATCTTACCTCAAACTTTCTGAGTTTTTTTTGTTATTATTTCTTTGAGGTCTCTGTGCGATCGGTCCCCCTGTTCTTCAGTTCTTGCTGAATTCTTAAGTTTTGTAAGAATCTTTTCCCTTTTTTTTTATTCTTCATCAAATATGGTTTATTCTGTTACTTCTCTTGAGGAATTCAGAAATGAATGGAATATACCTTCATGGGTAGAGTTGGAACTTCCTAGTCTTCCCACTGATCTTTTTTCTTTAGCTGAAGGTCATTGGTTCCCTTCCATTTTCATTGCTGAATGTGGGTTTACTTTTCCCCAAACCCATTTTGTCTTGAATATTGTTAATACTTTGATGTTGTCCCTGTTAGAATAGCCCCCAACACTTAGAGAGTAGTTAATGGGTTATATAGGTTAAACCAACTCCATGTGGCACATATAGAGATCCCATAAATTATGTTTTGTTATAAGTGGGTTACCAGTGATATCACTTACTATTTGAAAACTAAAGATATGAATAGAGCTTTAGTTGTTAACCTTCCTGATACCAATAGAGATTATTTCGATCATGGAGTAATTGTCAAAATTTGTCAACATACTCCCTTGATTGGGAATGTTGAGTACCAGGGGCCTAGGTACCCACCATATAGCAATGGGATAAGTTGCATTTATTTATCTATTTTTCTTTGCATATTATATTAAATGTTGATACTGATTTTTACCTTGTAAATTTTTATTACATTTGATAGGAAAAAAAGTGTCTCAAAGAGAGTGATATCAACCTTAGAGAGTTGAAGTTCATCTGGGGTATTCACCAGAAAATTAGGGAGGAGCATACCAGATCAGCCTCATACCTGCTGCAATACTGGAATATTGTTACTTCTTTCATTACTCGCCCCATCATTGTTGTGCCTTCACCCCTGATTGACCTTGACCAAGATCCCATCTCCGCATCCTCAGCCACTGTATCTGGCAGTGGTGAACTTGTTGTTGCTTCCTCTCCTCTCTGGACTCAGATTTGCCTATTATTAATGTTATGGGGAAGAGGAAGTTTCCCAACATTTTGGGCGATATAGCTGCCACTGGTCCTCCAAACAAACTTCTGAGGGAGCCAAGAATAAAGAGGATGCTGGAAAGAAGCCCCTAGACAAGAAAGTTTATAAAGGCCATCTCAAGCAGCTAAAAAGAAGGCTCCCTTATAGGATGGCAGAAGGGTCTTCAGTCAACACTGACCAATAAGAATTGGTTGATTTATCAGCTTCTAGTTCACCAGAGGCCCTTGTCCCTAGCTTAGCCAGACAACTAATAAGGTTTGGTATATTGCCAGACCACGGGGGTGCTGCTTTTGCAATACCCCGATTAAAAATTTCTGAAAGGGCTGCTCAAAGCCTGGCTCTGGTAAATACTATCATCTCTTTTTCTTTTTATTCACCTCTTTGTTACTCTTTATACTAACTTGATATGTTTTCTTATTTTAGTTCTTGGTCAACTTCAACAACATGTTAGAAAAGGACGATGCTCTGCATTATTCTTCTAATGAAGTTGAGGAGTCCTTTGACGAGCTGAAGAAGTCAGTGCTTGACTCCCAACAAGCACTAGCTAATGAATAAAATAAGTGGAAAGATAAAATAAAAACTGCGGAAGAAGATGTTTCTACTACTCGGGGTCAGGTTGCTAAGCCGCAGAAAAGTTTGGATGATGAAAAAGCCAAGGTTGTTGCAGAGAAGGATAAAAGAGCATAGGCCAGGGAATATGCCTTCAATATGGGCTAGGATAAGTCCATTGGAGTTCCTTCTACGCAAATTGAATTTGTAAAGAAAAAATGCTTCAAGGATGGCTGGTCGAAGCCTTAGTGAAGGTCGGTACCCCCAAGATTCTGAACTATTCCTCATACATGACCCATGATCTCCTCCTAACATGGATGAGGAGATTGAAGATGATGGGGGATTTAGTGAATCCATCTTAGTGTTGGACTCTACCAACCAACACCAAATTGCTGCAGTTGACTCCTCTGCTTCTCCAGCTGGGGACCAGCCTACCTTGCCTGCTCTTGCTTCTAATCTTGCTGGGTCTACTTCAGACTTGAAGACGGTGTAGACCAATTGCCTGAGCAACTTTTGTTTTATTTTCTTTTATAGTTGTAATTTTCCTTTTCTTCTATGTTGATGTACTTGTAATCAATAGTTTATAAATAAAAATAATTTTTTCTTCCCATTTGCCTGTCTTTTCTCCATATTTCGCATATTGTTGTTGATTGGAAACTTTTCTTGTTCTTAATAGTTCATGGATAAATTGGACCAATTTTCCACAACTGACACCGAGCTACTTCAGAGGTGCAATGAACTCTTTAAAGCTGGTCACCTGAATTTGACAGAGGAAGATCTATCGAGGTTGCTCGGGGAAGGTGTTTCTAATCAAGCCAAGGAAGCCTACATTTATCTAAAATGTCTTATTGATCGGGTTGTGTCATAACGTGGCTTACTATGAAATAATTAAGGAGCCGCAGTAGGATCATATGGAGGCCAATGACCTTTTTTACGCTGACTAAGAACAAAAATATAAGGTTTTAAGGGAAGGCTCGGGCTTTGAGCAGAAACTGGAAAAACATGCTTCCCATTTCAAAAGATAAGAGTTTTTGCTCAATCTCGAGGTGGAAGAAGCTAGAGATATTGCCAGATTACAAGAGGAGGAAAATAACAATTTGAGGGATGAGTTGAATGCCTTGAAGTCTTCCTCTTCTACTGTCACTACTACTGATGGAGGGTTTTCTTTCTTGGAGGCTGAAAATGCTAAGTTAAGGAAAGAAGTGGAAGCACTGAAAAAGACCAAGTCTGCTTCCTCTTCTGGAGCAAGAACTAGACCTGACCGAGCTACTACAGATGAGTCTAGGACACAGTAAACCCTTGCCAATTAAGCTGCTCAGTTAAAGGCTAAAAATCAAGCAATTACTGAGATGTCCCAGAAGCTTCAAACACAATTCGAGCAGCTTGCTACTTATTCTACTCAGCTACAGGCTAAAGATGGAGTGTTGAAGATATTACAATACCAGGTTGAGAGGCTAACCTTTTAATTCCATAAACAGCCTAGAAAGATTTGGATTGAGGGGTATAATGAAGCGTTGGGGCATTTTGATGATAAGTTTAAATAGACTCAAAATGAAGGTTGTAATTGGGGTTGGACAAACTGCTTAACAGTGATGAAAGTGGATCAGAATAACCCTCTTTGGAAATGGTACGATCCTGGGTTATTGAACCTTAAAGATCCTCCTTTTCAGATTAGATGTTAATTGGATCCTATTAACACAATTCTCCGGTGCATGATTTCTAAGTATTTAGGGGACTATGGGCTTCACGATGAGCTGGAAATTATCTGACCTCCTCATCTGTTAGATCGACCGAGTAGCAGTAATAGAATAATGCTTCAGGACTTCAGCATTATCAACTCTACTTATACCTTATATGACCCTCTAGTTGGCATGGAACCAATATCGAAGGCTAAGGGAGAACGTCCCTTAAAATAATTCTCATTCTTGTAATTCTATCATGAACAAAATCATGTAATGATTATTAAATGAATGAAATACATTTGATCAACTTATCTTGTTCATCTTTGAATTCGATTGTCTTCTTGATGTGAATAACTTATTCTTTTTCATTAGTTTTATTGACACACTTAAGCTTTTGCCTAAGTTTAGTATCAATTACCAATGAATACATAGGTTCTACTACTATATTTAGATTAAAATCTAAATTTAGCACTAGTTACCCATGTGTCCCATAAGTTCAACTAATGCACCTAAATTTTTAGGTTTCCTGCATTAGTTACCAATGGTGTGACCAAGCATATATGGAATATGTGCCTATATTCCTCTTGAGGAATCTTCGCAACATTCTTCCTTCACTTTGCCCAGTAGGATAAAGATATTATTTTATCCTTATCTTTGTTGACCAAACTTTTTGATGAATTAATACCCTCCTTTACTTGGGTTTTTGTATGCTGCCAATCAAAATTTGCTTGTCCCGAGCAACTTATTGCTTACGCCGACCAGCTCAATGTAGAATTTCTACAGCGGAAATATTGAGACTTCTCAAATAAAATCCAATTTTAATTAATCCCAAATTTTAGTTAAATCCTAAAACATGCATCTAGATGATTTATCCAATAAAATAAAGCATGCAGGATAAAACAAACACTTTCAGGAAAAATCCCCCAAAGGGGCAAAACCTTTTATTTTCACCATAATTTTGCAAGATACAGTTACACGGCTTACAATGAAAATAAGTGTGACACAGAAATACTCGCAGGTGTCGGTTCCTATGTCGTCGGCTGAAATATATCGCAGGAACTCCAGGTGGTCAGCAATGAAGAAGAGAAACGACTTCTCCACAATTTCGTCGGATGGAACTTTCCCTTTCCAGGAGGGCATCAATGAAGAAGAGAGACGGATTCTCCACAAGTTTGAACAAAAGAAAAAGTTGTGTTCTTGAAAACCAAAACAATTCACTAAAGCATATGGGAGTTTTGTGAATTGAAAACCAAAAAGGGATTAAAACCCTAAAGGAAGAAACCTAAAAGAATTCTGCTTTCGCAATTTTTCTGTTCGTCAAAATGCTGTGACTTCTTAATGAAAACGGAACCATTTAATGAGTATTTATTGAAAAACATGTCGCCTAGAAATTCGATCTCGTTCGAACGAGATTACATATCGCGCGAATGAGACAACGATGTCGTTTGAACGACATCGCGCGACACTGCTTGTCGTTTGAACGACGTACAGATGTCGTTTGAATGACAGTTTCAAAAAAAATATTTTAATATCCGCTTCAACACTTAGAAAAAATACTCATTCTTAAATTTTGACGAAAAAATCCGCTCCAACACTTCGAAAATATTTTATAAAAATATCCCAAAAGCTCTAAGTAAAGTTAAGGTATTAAAAACATAACCTTACCAAAGTACACTTCGCGGAGTCTTGAATGATGAAGAACATGAGTAATTCGGATCCATCTTTGATGTAGATGTCTCTTGAATGCTCTTCGATGGTGTCGCGGTATATGACATAATAAATTGATAACGGACCTATGAAAATATGTCCTTACACTCAATAATAAATTATTACGAACGACCTATTCTGGACAATAACCGCCGACCAACATATGTTTGTTAGTTGTGAAAGATCACTGTTCTGAGCAATTTTTTGAAATTTTTATGGCAATTTTCAATCTTCACCAACAATCAAGTATTCAACACCGATGAAGTATATAGTAGTGCATAACACTAGTACTCCCAAAAAAATCAGAAATAGAAATTGGAGGAATTGTCATTTTATTGATACTGAAAATTAATCTTGAACTGAGTACAATTTGGTTACATTATTGGTAATACTTCCTAAGGTGCTCGGCGTGCCATGGATTCTTGAATTCCTCTCCCTCCAAAGTCTCAAATCCATAGGTTCCAGGTCGAAAAACTGTCGAAATACAATATGGGCTATGACAATTAGATTCAAGTTTGTTATTTTTCTGGATAACCCTTTTTTAGAACATAATCTTCTTCCTTTAGATTGGTCGGCTTAATTCGTTTGTTATAAAAATGAGTTATTCGCTGCTGATAAGCTGTGTTTCTTTGAGCGGCATCTTCACATACTTATTCTAGCATATCCAAATCTAGTATTCTCATTAGATCACTCACAGGGGAATTAAAGTTCAACACTCTATGAGATGGTTAGCCCAATTCGATAGGTATTACTTCCTCAGTCCCAAATGCCAACATGTATGGGGATTCTCAAGTTGCAGTCCTCAAGGTTGTTCGGTACGCCCATAAAACAGAGTGTAATTCATTGATCTAATTTCCTTTGGCATCATCAAGTCTTCTTTTCAACCCATTGAGCAGAATTCTATTTGTAACTTCAGTTTTCTCAATGCTCTGTGGATGGCCTAGAGTGGAATGTAGCTTTTGGATGTTGGACTGAACAGAGTAAGCAATAAATTCTTTATTATGAAACTGCGTTCCATAGTCGATGATAAAGGCATAGGGCATACCATATCTGCAAATGATATTCTTCCAAATAAATTTACAGACCTTCTCATAAGGCATGTCTATCAATGGCTCTGCTTCAACCCACTTAGTAAAGTAGTCCACATCAACACCCAATGACTTAAATCTTCCTCGGGTGGTTGGCAATGGCTCGAACAAGTCTATACCCCATATAGTAAATGGCCAAGGTGAGGTTATTGAGGTTAGGATAGCCTGCAAATTTTTGCGAATACTGGAATACCTTTGACACTTGTCACACTTTCTGGCAAAAGCTGCACAATCTGCTCGCATAGTTGGCCAGTAGTATCCTTGTGCACTGATTCGCTGTAAAAGTGTTCTTCTTACTATGTGGGCTCCACAAGATCCTTCATGTACCTCCTAAATCAGGTCTGGAACTTCTAATGGGTAAACACAACGCTACAAGTTAACTTTCAACCCTTTCCTATATAAAACTCTTTTATCTAGCACATATCTGGTAGCTTTATATGTCAACTTATTGGGCTCAATCAGGTCTACGGGCACAGTTCCTTCTTCAATGTATGCTTTGATGGGATCCATCCAAGATGGCCCTATGTCTAATGCAATAAATTTGATCATCAAATTTTCATGTATACTCTTATTAGCTATAATCTTAATACGAATAGTTCATCGGAGCTCAACTCTTGTTGTCGAAACTAGCTGAGCAAGTGCATCTGCTCGGGCATTTTTCAGTCTTAGAATTTTGCTCATCCGAACAAAAGGTAATTTTACTATTACCTCCATTACTTTGGACGAGTATCTGGTCATCAATTCTCCTTTAGCTCCATACAAGTTTAATATTTGATTTACCACCAGCTGAAAATCTCTATCTGCTATAACTTGCTCGGCATTCCGTGATTGGGATAGATTTAAGCCCAAAATGAGAGCTTCGTACTCCACTTCGTTATTTGAGGCCTAGAAGTGAAATTGTAGAGCATATTCAATATCAATTCCATCAGGAGTATTAAGTATTATACCTGTTCCATTATCGGTTGCACAAGATGACCCATCAACATACAGGTTCCATATTATAAGGTCATTCTTAAACACTTGGTCTGTCAAACTCCCATAATGGAATATTTTTTCCTCACTTCCTCATATTTCTTAGACATCTCCTGTGTTCGGGAAGAGGAATCTGGTAGGTCGACAGTGTTTTTTTTTACTTTTCCTCTGAAAATAATTCCTCAGGAGCTTAATCGTCAACAGCTCCTTTCGAACTATTTCCTCTTTATTCTTGTTCGGCCTGCTTATTTAGTTGCTCGGGAACCTCGAGGTAAGTGAATTCAGCTATAAAATCTACTACTGCTTGGCCTTTTAGAGAAGACCTTGGTTCGTAAATGATGTCATACTCCCCCAGTTCTACTGCCCGGTACATCAACCTACCAGATTTCTTGGACTTGTGCAATACCTGTCTGAGAGGCATATCGGTGTACAAAAAAATTATGTGAGCTTGAAACCAATGTTTCATTCATTTAAATGCCTCAATCAACGCTAATGCTAACTTTTCCATGCGTGGACACCTATTTTCTACTCCTCTAAAAGCTTTATTGGTGTAGTAGACAAGTTTTTGAACTCTATTCTCTTCTTTGATCAGGGCGGAACTCACAGCTGACTCAGAAACAACTAAGTACAAATACAATCATTTTCTCAGAATTGGTCAAGAAAGCAGTGGAGGTGACCCTGGATACTTTTTCAACTCTAGAAAAGCTTTCTCGCATTCTTCGTTCCATTCAAAACTTTTTTTGAGCACTTTGAAAAATAGTTAGCACTTATCTGTAGCTCAAAAAATAAACCTGTTAAGAGCTTCAACACGCCCAGTTAGCATTATTATTTCCTTTTTGTTAGTAGGAGATTGCATTACGATCAGTGCTTTTATTTTATCTGGGTTTGCTTCAATTCCCCTCTAATTAATATATACCCTAGGAACATCCCCTCTTGTACTCCAAAGACGCACTTGATCGGGTTCAGTCTCATCTAATGCTTTTCAAGTTGATCAAAAGTCTGGTTGAGGTTGGCAATATGATCGGACACTTTCTTGCTCTTTGTAAGCATATCATCGACGTACACTTCCATATTTTTGCCTATTTGCTCCTCAAAGACTTTATTTACCAACCTTTGGTAAGTAGCACCTGCATTTCTCTAATCAAAAGGCATAACATTATAACAGTAGGTTCCTCGGGGAGTAATGAAATAAGTGCCTTCCCTATCTTCAGGCTTCATTTTGATTTGGTTATAACCAGAATAAGCATCCATAAAACTGAGTAGTTTGTGCCCTGATGTAGCATCCACCAGCTGATCAATTTGGGACAAAGGAAAATGATCCTTTGGGCATGTTTTGTTCAAATCTATGAAGTCTACACACATCCTCCACTCATTATTATTCTTTTTTACCATAACTACATTGGCCAACCAAGTTGGATACTTCACCTCATCAATAAAAGCAACTTTCTGAAGCTTTTCAACTTAATCCTGTATTGCTTGGTTCTTCTTAAGGCTGAATACTCTTTGCCTCTGCTTTATAGGTTTGGCCTCTTTATTAACATTGAGTTCATGACAAAGAAATTTGGGATCAATCCCAGGCATATCTTCGTGACTCCATGCGGACACATGCTTTCTCCGTGTAAGGAAACTCACTAGTTCCTGTTTAAGAATAGGATTCAACGTTGCTCCTATTTAAATAGTGCAATTTGGCTTGCCATCGTCTAACACAATGCTTTATGTTGCCTCTACTATCTGACCTTTCACTAGTTTTATTTCTTCCCTTGGATCTAAGGTTTCAACCTCAGAATCTGCATTAGGTTCAGAATTGTCCACTTGGTAAATGGTAGTTTACCTCTTTATTTCCTCTAAATCTTACTGCTTGGTAGATGAGTAGTAGCATTCCCGAGCTACTTTTTGGTCACTTTTTATAACACCTACACCAAAGTTGGTTGGGAATTTCAAACATTGATGGACGGTAGATGGCACTGCTTCGAACTTTTTTAACCCAACTCTTCCCATAATCATATTATAAGCCGAGTGGACGTTTTTGTCCATTACAAAGAAAAGTATTTTCTTTGTTCGGCTTGCTGTCCGTGTGTCGATCATCACTTCCATATTAATGGTCCCTAAAGGAAAGACTTTCTCACCTGCAAAACCTATCAATGGTTAATGGTAAGGATCCAATTGGCTAAGTTTTAAATCCAAGCTGTTAAAGCAAGGATAGAACATTATATCTGTCGAGCTGCCATTATCAATTAACACTCTGGAGATAATGATATCCTCCTTTATGACTTTAATTACCAAAGGATTAATATGGGGTACAACACACCGAATATGTCATTTTTAGAGAAGTCAATTACCATCTTGTCTTTGTTAACCTTCCTCGGTCGATCTTTCTTGGCAAGATTAATCCTCTATATATAAGAACAAGCTTGTGCCCCATTGAGGTAAGCTTTTTATTCTGCAGTGTGATCTTCTCCTCCTGCATCTCCACCTATAATCATTTGGCAATTAAAAGAACCAAAACTGAGTGTGAATACCTCATGTTTTGGTTGTCAGGGCTTTTTGGGTAAATCGAGATCATCATCCTGGTCATCTTCATAAGTCATCCTCTTCTCCTCTCTGTGCTTGAAAGAAGATTATGACCTTCGTCGAGCTCCCTCGCTATTCTGGTGATCAACAAACTGATTCAATTTTCCTCTTCCAATAAGAGTTTTAATCTCATTCTGAAGGGCAATGCAACGATCTGTCATGTGACCGTAGTCTCTATGAAACTCATAATAATTGGTTTTATCCTTTTTGGTAGGGAAACTCCTCAATTTCTCAGGCCAACGCACATCTTTGTTATGTTTGATTTTCTCTAAGACATAGTGAACTCCCATTATTAATGGAGTGCAGCTGATATACTTCTTGAGCCGATTTATGATCCCTTTCTGCTTTGAGTCCTTGTGCTCTTTGGACTCTTGGTGCTCCTTCTTGTCAGTTTTGTCTTTAGCTTTTACCCCCGAGCTCCGCTTAGATGCCATTGCTTCCTCGACATTTATGATCTTGGCTTCTTTTGCCATCAACTCTGTCATTATCTTTGGGGAATCTTTAGCAAGCGTGTAGTAGATTTTCTCGCGGAGCAATCCACTCATAAGAGCTGTTATAACAGACTTCTCCTCATAATCCACGGCCTCCAACTTCTCGTTGTTTAAACGAGTGATGTAGTCCCTGGTACTTTCTCCTTCCTTCTGTCTCACACTGAGTGAATGAGCCACCCTTTTTACTAGCTTGGATCCACGACAAAAATTGCTAATGAATAGCTCGTCCAGCTGATTAAAGCTAGAAATTTGCCCTCGAGGAAAGCTGTTTTACGATATTTGGGCAGGACCATTAATTGTTCCAGAGAATGCTCTGCACCTCATTGATGCTTCCTGGTATTGCTCTATATGAAGGATCGGGTTAGTTTTCCCATCATATTTTAGTGTAACCACTAGGGCTTTTAACTTTGCATGAGTGGGGAAATCTATAATTGCTTGTATTAAAGGATATCCTTTTACAAAGCTTCTTTGTAGGGGTTTTAGCCTTAGCCATCTCTGCGAGACTGTCTTTTAATCTCTGGATAGAGCCTTTTAAATCATTGTTGTCAGCGTTAGATCTATGCGTTGCAACCCATTTGTTCGCTGAGCTTTATTCCTAGGATCGTTGCTCGGCCCGAGCAGTTTGTCGGGCGTCTGATCTAGACTGGGCAGAGCCTTCTTATTGATCGGATGGTCATCGAGTATTTCTCGACAATTCCCTGGGAACATTTTTGTTCCCTTTGGGTCCCAAACGATAAAAAGGAGAAGCACGTCTTATCCTCTCTAAAGCACTCAATATCTTCGGAGATTAAGATTGTGCATTAAAGGATTTCGATGCCCTGAGTAATGAATTTGACCCTGGACGATAGGATGTATCTCTAGTAGTCCTTAATTGACTGTTCTTGTCGCCTCTTAGTGGTGGTGGTGGTGGCATATTTCCACGAGAAGATAGGTTAAGTGCTCCTGCTTGAAGAGTTTGTGCGAGTTGCCTGATGGTATCCTCCATGGCTTCCTAGCCACTAGTGAGACTGGCCAGGATTCCAATTAATTCATTTGCTGCTGGTGGAGCAGAAGTAACAGGCGGGATGCAATCGTTCCTGAGGCTTGATTTAGGAATGTCAGTCATTTGATTGTATGAATGAGTGAATGAAAACGGTTATAGACACGTTCCCATAGACGACGTCAATCTGTTGATGCAAAAAACTAGACTAATCTAATTAATTGTTCACGGATAAAAATAAGTAAGAGACACAAAGAGTTTTTAAAGTGGTTCGTCAAAAAGAGAAAAGCCTACATCCACTGTTGTGTATTGCCTTGTATTGTTCAGTTGTCTCTTATTTTGTGTCCCTTGTATGTAGGGATTACAATGTATTTATAGCCCCGGAGGGTGTACAAGAGTCGGAATATTTAAAGATGGAATGCCTTTATAATACAAGTATTTACATCAATACAATGTTCATAATGTATGCAATTATTGGCACTTTGTTGGCCAAGTTGGTCGGTCTTCTTAATGTTGGTCGGATTTTTTAAACTGTTGGTCGGTATTTCACCAGTTGGTCGACATTCTTGGACTTGTTCGATAAACGGGCCTTGTTGACTTGGAATAATGCCCCGATGGATAACACGAGTTCATTTCAGATTTGTCCACTTAGTAGGGTAATTTTTTGTATCAGCACTCATTATCACTTAACCCTAATGCTTCATAATACCACATAACATATCAGTTTGCTTCATAACACCACAAGATTAATTCCGCTCGTTATAAGAATGTTGATATGTTTCATCATTATTCAAGGTAAGTGTCCCTAGTAGTAAGGTACTCAAATTTTGTTAATGTTATAGTTAGCGATCTTCATAACGATTATAACTCACTATATTCGGCATTATCAACTTGAATCAAATTTTTTTAACATTTATTTTTCATTTATGATACCGAATAATTGGGTTTTCATTCGTCATAAACATTACAAATCAAAATATCCCCATATTGATTTGTCATTAGGAGACCGACTACATATGTGTCCATTTGTCATAAACTAACAAATCTAAATTTTCTAATATTAGTTCATGTTTAGGATACTGAGTACGTATGTGATCATTCAGGATAAACATCACGAATCAATCAAAACCTTAATCATTTGACATGTGTTACTCCTTAAAATTTATATTATTTTGATATATCCTACATCATTCAATATCATATAATAATTTAACACATATCAATTCAAAAACAAATAGAGGTTTCCAACATACGTACAATAATTCTAAGACATAAGACCATACAATAGTCATTTGATTCCAGCATATACAAACCCGTATTATTGTCTCTATTCCACCAAAATTCATACAATTCAATCAAAATTTTAAAAAATAATTTTCTCCTTCTTTTTTATGTCCCTTTTTGGGAACCTCTTCGCGATATTCAATAACATTCTTCTTATTCTTTTCATCTTCTTATCTTAATTATTTTTCTGAGGTCCAATTCCCAATCCCAGTGGCTTCTACGAGGATGTCATATGTTTGAATATCCCATTCAAGAATGGTTGCAACATCGGCATTGTACCCATCTTGGATGTTTTTACAATGGAGCTCGGACTTGATCATACTGTAAATAAATTAATATTATCATCACATTGATGTACAATATTATATGGAAGCTCTAAATGGATATAAAATGGATTTAAAATTACCAGTGAAGGTTTTTTTGTTTCGCATTGGCAATTGGCGGGATTATGGATGATTGGATGGGAGTATATCGGGAACCATGTCATGTAATCTTCAGTTGAATCTCAAGGGAATGAGACTGATATAGAATGGGACTTAGCTTTAAGAAAATGGTCTTGTCGATTCCCTTAGTATATTTATGATTATCCAACTTAACACTATAATGAGTATTTTTATATCCTCTCTTATCTACAATCGGTGTCATTAGGTCCCTTAGAATGATTTGGAAGCACCCGCTCTGGGTAGTACAGTTCCCCCATATTAAAGTAAATCAATATTCCACTGTAATACGCGATGTTATGGAATGAGTACGCTTCTCTTTCATCCCGGTAAGAGTCCCAACAAACATTAAGAGAAGTATAAATCATAAGTAAAGTCTTAACAATGCACTTACGGTATTAGAGGAGTGGTTATTATGTTGCTCCTAATATTTATACAGTTGTGGCACTGAATTCATTTGTTGTAACACCCCGCCCGCCCGGGGAGAGCGAACGGAGCGCTACCGTCGATAAACTAAATCAAATCTACAATATAACAAGGTAAAGAGCATCTAAATCCCACAATAGAAAAGAAACCACTAATATCAAATCTCTTAAAATAAATACCAAGTCTCTCGAATAAAGTACAACAACTAAAATAAATCTCTAATGCTCTATACGTCAAAAAATAAATGAATACAAGTCTTCTCATCTTGTATTAAAATATTCCCAAAATAATCCTCACTAAAAATCAATCTCCAAATCAAATCCAATGCGCACAAAATCCGCGCTAACCTGCCACTAAAAGAAAATATGGGGAAGTACACAATACGACAGGAAATATGCTCAAAAATTATTAGCGGTGAATAAAACGTAACAATACGAATATGAATATTCAAATCAAATGCGAATCTCAATAGCAATTATATCAATATAATTTCTCAACAACACATTAACCGGGTCACCAGGCCTCACCACCGTACCGCGCCTATGCATTTTTTTAGCATATCCGAAAAAAGGAATATTGGCGGGTGCCCAACCTTAGTGCCATATTAAAATCTCATGACAACATGCTCAACACCAAATATAATACCACGTGAATCAAAATCAGATTCCAATAAATATTTTCAGATTTCCAAAAGAATTTAACAATTCAAATATGAGTCAATAATCACATGAAACCAAAGGGAGAAACACTCGCGAGATTAAGGAGCATATTGTGTAAAACCCCATACTTTAAAATTATGACATGAATCATCACGTAAATTTCAGCCTCAAAATCTAATCACACCATCACGTTCCTCTCGCAAAAATAATCAAATCTCGTTCTAGCCCAAACTCGAGAAAACACCAAATAAGCCTTCTAATCTAAGGTTGAAATCTTGAATAAGTTTGGGGCTATATTTTGTATATGAAAGGGAGTAATTTTGAAGAGGTCTTCTGGTTGAAAAGTTTGAGAAAAAGTGAATTGAAAAGCCAAGCCACGAATTTGTTGATATATATAGGATTAAGAGTTTGATTAAGAAAAGAGTTCTAATCAGATACAAACACTAAAAAAAAAATTATTTCGGACGATCGGACCGTTGGAATTGGATGAAATTTTACAGAGAATTAGCTGAAGACAAGAGGAAGCTACAGAAAAAAATTTAGCTCGATCGGACTGTTCAATATTATTAAATATTTTTTTTGCTATAGAGTTTTATGTTTCGAGGAATCTCTAGATAATAAAAAAATTCAATTAAAACTCCATTTTAATTCCGATTTCGAAACCGTTTGAAATTCTCATCTTTAAAAATAAAATTCAAAATCCTTTAATGTAAGGCGAAATCTATATTTTTGGGATATTTTGCATAAGGGACAATGTAAGTATATATTAAAGGGGAGAGACACATAAGAGAGAGTTACGTTGGAACATAAATGGATATCTACTGAATTGTACATTTGGAAGAATAGAGTCCATGAGGGTTACGTAGTAAGTTGGAAAAACCCTTCGAATTAAAGTTAGAAACGAACCATTATACTTGATCAATAATAATGGGAAAATAAGGATAAATGTTGTGAATGTGGGTTATTGGATAAACCTAAATTGATATAATAAAAGTGATATATTTATATGATTGTGTATGCATATATTATATACTTGTTAAAATCATGCCCGCGCTACTTGCTATCCCTGAGGTTTTCGCGCTGGGACGATCTTATCTCGTGTGCCTTATGGGGGATATTGACTCGTACCCTAGAAGATAGAAATCCTAGGTACAGGCTATCGAATCGGTAGTCACGGTCCTAAGAGACGTGAGGGTATGTACTGACCTCTTGGACTTGGAAATTATGCTTCGCCTCAATATTATTTGTGTATGTATTTATATAGTTCGAGAGTGATTCCGAACTTGTATTCCCTTTAGTACGATTGATACGGGGATTGGATAGCAGAGTATGCCCGCACCATAAAATTTTATGTGGGGTGCTGTTAGAATATATATATTATATGAGTATTTAATATATATATGAACTTCTGAAATATGGGAAACTGCCTACTGTGTTATGTTAAGTAAGACATGTATAATGACTCAAATTGGAAATACTTGTTTTGAAAAGTATAATATGATATTGAAAAACTTTATGAATCAATAAAGTTAAAATGAGCGTTTTGTACTAAATGAAATTATCCTTTTTAAACCATGATGTTGTTAAATCTTAAATTTTGAAAGTCACCTAAGATAAGTTAAATCCTTGGGGAAGGATAGTGTGATATATGATGAGATAAACCATTGGGAAGGTTAGTGCGATAGGAGTGCACATTAGAAGAGATGCGAGAATTTCTCAAGAGAGTGTCGCACTAATATGTTGTTGCATTGGCCTGTATCAATTTAAATACTTGCTAAACGAATTTTTAAATCATATACATTATCGGGCTCTGACCCGTTTCTATTCCTCTTTCTCTCTTGTATATATATGTATATATTACAGGTGCCCAGCCACAGGGGCATCTTGTTTAGGATCCCTTGGAAGGAACGTGCTGCAGCTTAGGTGGGAGTTGCAAGCCACTTGCTTAGACGATTTCATTTACTTGATTCCATTTCTATCATTCTCCTTATTGGGCATGTGTCGCCCTTTTCACTATTTATCTGTTTTATTGGGACATTTGTATTTCAGTTATTTCTAGTACTGTTACTTTGGGATTTATTCAGCATGTATGTTTTACTTTAAGTTTTAAATGGTGGGGTTTAGTTGTTGAATGTTTAAATTAATTGGATTATATGTTCCAGGATTATTGTGGTGTGATTATTTAAATATTGAATTGTTGTAGATAATTAAATCTTTATTTTCAAAATAAAATTTGGAAAGTAATGTTAAAAAATGGTTTTGACACTTAGCTTAATTAAATAGGGTGTTAAATTTGGAAAAGTTATTTTTACGACAGTGATGCTAAGAATGAACCAACTGTTCACCTTGATTTTAATTTAATAAAGGAGTGATCGCCCGGTATTTAATTAGGCGGGGTGTCACATTTGTGAAGCAGGTTGCAATGGCCATCACCCAATACTTACATGGTGTTGTTAAATTCCATATTCAATTATTCCCCAATCCTGGTAAAATGTTCATAAATCCATGGCTGCATGAACATTTCATCATAACATTATCATAAATCCCGATAAAAATATTTGCATCATTAAAGATAACCTCAAGTAATATAGTCATTCGTCTATGTAAAAGAGAAAGGCATCCACTTATTTACCTCACCCTATACCTCAATCTGAAGTTAAGTTATCGGTATGGGTGTGATAGGATTCCATGTGACCCCCTATAAATTTATCTATAATTTTCAAGAGCTGTAGAAAATAGACTAAATTTTTTTTCTTCTTCTTGTTAGGAAAGACGGTGCAACCTATGATATACCCCAAATAGGCCCCAACGCAATACTCTATCTTTTTTTTTTGGGCCCCCGATCATTTTTAACTCCCCTTGAAACATATCGACAATCTAGTTAAGCTACAAAATACATGAAGGTTGGCATTCTTCCTTGGATTCTTTATTAATAACTCCAAGACAATTAACTAAAAGATTTGTTACCACCGAGGGCTATAACTCCCTTCCCCCATCATCGCCACACACAAAATTTCTAACTACAGAGCATCTCAAAATATGGACTACGTCATCGAGCGTACTAGTCGACTCTCTAAACAACATATGAAAGCTGTTAGTATCGGGATGCCACCTCTCGATAAATGTAAAAATCAAAGGATAGTTTATATAACGATAACTGTGTTACAATAACCCCATCAACCCAGACTTCTCTACCTTATCTCGTACGCCAGAATTTATATTCTCCATTGTCAATTCATTTATTTTAGTCCAGTGATTCATGCATAGTAGTGGTCCATGTTTGGGCTACATTAAAGTAGGCTAATGAATACGTAAATTTCATTTGTTGTACATCTAGGAAGTCATTTTGTACCTGAGAACCAATCCATACTTTATACGCAATATGATTAGTGAAGTTCTTCAATAACTGAGGATCACTTGGGTCGTAGTAATCTTGTGGGACAGCTACCGAGTCTCCCTTATTGGATGGCCCCGCCTCAATTTCAGATTCCCCCTCATCACTACTAGCATTAGGGAAATTTTTAGGTTCCCCATATATTATTCTAGCCTTTTATATTGTGCCATTATCGTGGGCATTTGGAGTAGCATATTCCTCCTGGACACTACTAGTTTCAGCTATGTTGTTCCTTCAACTAAAGCATTTAGTTTTGTCCTTAGTTTCCTCTCAGAACCAGTTAATGACATCCTCTTTATCCTTGTATACATCATATTAGGTTCCATTCTTCAAAAATTATTGCGCTACAAACATTATCAAGAATCCATAATATAATAGTGTAGACACCACATTCTAGGACCCCCTAAGTCTCTCCTTAGGTCCCTACCACCTCCCTATTTCGCTACAAAACCTAGGTCATACTCTGAATACCGATTTAGAGGCCATTGGGAACTTTCGAGCCCCATTTTGGCCCTAATAAACTTCATCATCAGAGCTAAATCCCAATAAATCTTTGAAGGGCACTGAGTACCATTTATAACGGTTCATCCCGTGCGCAAAACGGCAAAATCGTTCGGACCAATGAACTATTTTTCCTAAAAATTGATTCAAGGCCATCGGGTGCTACCGGGCTCCATTTGACTAAGGTCAACTCTTCAGCTCGAATGAGACTAAATGAATCTTCAAAAGGCACTGAATACCCTTTCTAACGATTTTCCCAGTGCATTAATTAGCCTTACGGTACGGAAAAATGATGCATTTCACTCCGAAAGGTCATCAGGCGATTTCGGGAGCCGTTTGACCAAAGTCAGCTCTCCAAATCGAGCAAGGCTCTTTGGAATGTTGAAGTACCTCGCATAACCTTTCCAAAGGTCCACCCAGTGAACTATTCTGATTTACGGTTTGGACGAACGATCCATTACTATCTGATGACCTCCTGTCTAAAGGATCAACGAGCACTCCCGAGCCCCGTTTGACCCAAAGTCAACTCCCAACCACAAAAGCAGCCCAAAGGAATCCTGAAGGTATCTGAATTACCTTTCTAATTGTATGCCTCGCGCGTGATTTGGATTAATGGATTGCGTTCTATGAACATTTTTTCAGAAAAATTTGCCCGAGACTACTGATTGGCAGGCCCATTTCCCTGCCAATCGACAGTATATCCGAGTTACCTACTAATTGACAGGTCCGGGGGTATGACGATCGTGAGTCCCCCTAACCTATAAAAGGAGGGCATGAGCTCACTCTCAAGGCACATTTGAGATCCATCAATATCATTGATCTCAACAACATTCTCTTGCAATCAACGAAGCTTCCTTGTGTAAAATTCTTTTCCATATTTTATTCCCATCATTTTCCCACCCAATTTAGCAAAATTTTTGTCTCTCTCATCCAACATTCATCCCAACATTCAAGGGATCTCATCAAGGATCAAGATCAAGCATCCATTCTCTAAAGAAGGTCCAATTATTCTCCTCTCTATAAATTTTTTATTTTCGCATTAGTTACATAAATTCTAATTTAGTTTTTTACTTTAGTTCATACACATTAACACCTCATCCTTTATTAGTTATATTTCACATACTTAATTTTCTATAAAAAAGAAAAAAGAAAAAGAGGGTTACCCCTATATATTCCAACAAAATTTTCCATCCCAATCTCTTAAAACTAAAAATACATTTTCTACACACACGCACACACACATATATATAATAAACTTAGTTCGAATATATGGGATAAACCCCACCCCTATGCCACATGCGAACTACGTGGACTTTGGTGCCTTTCTAGGCTACGTAGGCGTTTCGGGCTAAAACCTGATACTCAAGTCCGATTTTCTAATTTTTCAATTTTCCTATCTTCACATTTTCATCCCTTTTATTTTATTTATGTATTACTCGTAAATATCATACTTGTGATTCATATTTTCATTTTATCCACCAAATATTATCGTTCCTTTATAAAGATTACTGTCTCGATAAGCGCACACATTATATTTTCTAATTATTACTTTGGGAACATTCCTTTGGATGACCTCACTCTATCTTTTTAGCGAGATAAGTCAGGTGATTCCGATCTCCATTTATGTATACACGCATACACACTTCATGGAGAAATTAAGAAAAATAGTAACATAATCCCATGAGAGACCGAAAGGGTGGGATGGGTGCTTAACACCTTCCCATTTCGTAACTTAGCCTCTGAACCTCTGAACTATTGATTTCGTAAACATCAGTTTGTCTTTGATGCTGCTCTCTCGAGACGGCGACATGTTATTTTGCTTATTTTGTGAAAAATAGGGTGGCGATTCGGTCTCTTTAAATCACCCCATATCGACGACGACCAAAGTGCTCTTAGAAAAAGGAACGCGATACGTTCACCACCCTCTCCAAGGGAAGGTATGGCCATAGTGGCGACTCCGCTGGGGATACAGTTATCATATGAGGGCTAGACTCTATTTGCATGGGTGTTGTGATTTTTCGCTTGTGTGCGTATGCACCTACATGTATGTTCTTTTTTTCTCATCTATTATTTCTTAATATATCCACCTCATGCTTATTGATAATACGCAAATATCGCGTATTTCATCCTCCGAACCTACGCATTTTAGCCCCCTCGGGTGCCTTAATCTCTATATTTAAGCCCGTTAACCAGACAACCTCGGTTTATACTATTAACATGCTATATGAGGTATAATTGGGCTTTTGTAGGTATTTAGGTACTAAGTATGAAGTTTGGACGCATTCCGGTGAAGTTTCGTACGTAATCGCACGTTTAAGGGAATTTTAGTCTTTTCACAGCTTGGGTACCTGGCCCGACATCTCATGGAAGTTGTATCCCTCCTCGCTAGCTTCGCGTGGCCGCGAACGGTGCGCGATTCCGATTCATAACGAAGAAGTTACGGCGATTTCAGCGGAGGAAAAACAAGGAAAGCAAAAGAGGAGAAGAGAAGGAGAAGGAGAAGAGAAGAGATGCAGTGTGCTGCTACTGCATTCTGCCCTGTTTGATCGATCGATCGACACTTCTGGTCGATCGATCGACCATTCTAAAATTGTCAAAATTTGGCCTTGATCGATCGATCGACCAAAGGGGTCGATCGATCGACCAAAGGGGTCGATCGATCGATCCCCTGTTTTTCAGCAGATATTTTCATTTCTTTTCTTTCTTCTTTTCTTTTAATCCAACTTACTATATAAAGGTTTTTTGTTGTAATAAATAGAGATAGCAGTAGAGACACGATTTTAGGTTAGTTTAGTCTAGGGTTTGGGTTTTTGCTTGGTTCTTCTTCATTTCTCTTTGGTTTGACACCCCATTTGGATTGTAAGTTGACTATTCATCTCCCCTACCATTTGAATATAGTTGTATTTCTTCATTTCTTGCTTTCTAGTTAATTTACAAGCTTTCTAATTTAGGTTTACATGCTTTATTTACATGCTTTGATTTACACGCTTTCTAGTATAGATTTACCGCGTTTATTTACCGCTTCCCATTTATCGCGTTTTTAACATGCTTTCTAGGTAATTTAAATTAGGTTGTGTTTGAATTGAACTCACTCGGGTTGACGCGTTGCTTTGCTTTGGTGATGGAGTTTACGGGTCTATTTCGGGTGCATTGTCCTAGTTATTACGCCTAGGAGATTTGGCGGGGCATATCATGTATGTCCCGTGCTTACGACCTTTCGCGCGTAATTTCTGAGATATTTGTTGACACCAAAATCTTATTAGGCTTTTATGACGATTTAGGGCGTAACAACCCTTGATTTAATTAACTGTCGAAACGAGATGCATTTGTAATAACTCGTCGACCCATGTAACCATTTTATACTAATTAACTCGGGTGAGGGATATTCGACGCAACCTATAGTTTTTACTCGCTTTCATAATCTAGTTTCATTACCCTTGCCTAGATTAATATTTCCCTTTATGCATCTTTTCTTTTAGTTTCTAATCATCTTTTACACTTTTATTTCGGAATATTAAATCACTTGAATTCTAACAACTTGTCCCTGTGGATTCTCGATACCCGACTTACCGCTGTGCTTGCCTCGCAAGTGTAGTAGTAACTTAGGTTTTTGTATTGAGTTGGCGAAATGAAAACAACGATTAGCGTCTTTACACGCGCTACTTTTCGCACTCAATCAAAATGGCGCCGTTGCCGGGGACTAGTTTGTTTTAGACTTTATTTGATTTAGTATTTCATAGTATTTTCTTTCTATTTGTATTATTTGCTAACTTTTTGCAGGACTTCCACATTTGAGCACTTAGAAACGCTCGAATTTTTCCCGCGCGCACTTACTTCGTGGAATCCGCCACTTCGAGCCATTTTTGGGGTAAGCATGTCTTATTCCAATTCTTTCGGTAATCCTTGTCATAATTCTCAAAATTCTCGCAAACCTATGACTTTCGGTGAATACTTAGAATCCCAAAGTATAACAAATTCAAATATGACTTTGGGCGAGTATAACGAAAGTCAAAATCTAGGTTATTGGAATTTCGATGATGATGATAATGATTTTGGGCCTTTACCTCCTTATAATAGGAATTTTGAAACGAATTCGAATAGTTTTCAAAATTCCTATAATAATGAGTTTTCGTTTAAGTTCGATGGTAATTTTCAAAGTGCCCATTTTCATGCATCCGCACCTCGACCCATGACATTCGGTGAGGGTTTGCGTATGTATGAAAATGAGAAAATTAAAAATCTCTATCGGGAAGAAAATCGTTCGTGGGAACATGAGTTGGATTTATTATTTGAGTCCGGCGACGATTTTGCTTCCGAGACTTTTGAAGTCGAGGAATGTTTTGAACCAAATGAGGTACTTGTACCTACTTGGGAACAAGCCATTCTAGACTTTGCCCATCTCGTAATAGATATCGAAAGTGAGGATGAAAATGACGTAATATCTATTTGCAATGAAATGATTTCTTCTTTGGCCCCCAAAGAAGAACATTTAATTGAAAATGATATTATTTCCTTTGAAATTCCAACTTCATGCGATGATGATTCATCTCATGAGTTTGAATTTCTTTCATCCCCGTTTTCATTCTCTATTACCCCACCGGAACAAGTACCCGATGATTCGGTTTCGAACTTTAATGTTTTAAACCCTATCGCCGATGAGGAGTACTTGCTTGAGTCGCCCTCCACAATCGCATCTTTGCCTTTGTGTGCGCCGCCTCCCATTCCAACTTCAAAATCCTTGGGAGGATATTTGGCTTTTCTCGGTCCCCACTTGTTTTTGTCACCCGTGCAATCCAAACCCCCCATCGTACCTCCAAAACTTTTAATTGGCGATGGTTCATTTCTTCCGCCTTACACATGCCTTCCGTTGTTAAAACGGAATTCATATTTTTTGAAAGGCATGTTTGTATGTGAGGGTACACCGGTTATCCTCCAAAGTCAAATTGTTCTTATGGTGGACCCTCAGCTATTTAGACTTCTAGTGTATAGTTAGTGTGGAGCCTAAATAGTAGGTTGTATATAGTTAGCTTTTTATTTTTTTCTTTCCTTTTTAATTTAGTCTAGTGTAATTAGTTAACTTTTTATTATTTGTTTTTGCTATGCTCGGTACTAACTTGTTTTGTAGATTCTTTGGACTTGTTCTTATGGGGATCGCTCCACGTTTGGGTAATATCGCTTTTTTTCCTCTCTTTGACTTGGTTCTTAATTCACATTGAGGACAATGTCAAGTTTTAAGTTATGGGGTGTGGGATATTCTATCCATTTCTAATTTTAGTCCATGTTTTTGCTCACATGTTAGTTACTTAGTATGCTTTTCTTAGAAAAATTAAAAATTTCAAAAAGATTTTCTTTCTTTTTTCTCCTTTTTGGGCATTTTGCCTTGTTTCCGATGATAAATTTTAATAATTGCCCGATCCAATAGACAACTCAATGATGCATGTTCTCGATTTTAGAAGTTATTAGACTTTAGTCCTCAAATCATTGATATTGTTTTATAACTCGGTAATCTTTTGTTGCATTGTATATACTTACACAGAGTAAGCTTTGTACCTTTCGTCGTTTGTGAGTGTATACACTATTCTTTTCTCATTGAAAACGTTGAATTCGTCGGTAATCTCACTATTCTTTCATTTGGCCGTTCATTAATTGAGTTCATATTTGAAATGTGTTACTTGAGCGTGATTTTCATATATTGTTTTGATTCGAGAATTGCGTAAACTTTGTGAAATGATCATAGGACCTCTTTGTTATATCACCCATATTAGCCTTGACCTCACCCTTATATGTTTACCCTCGTTAACCCCTTTGAGCCTAAATATAGCCTTTCATTTCATACCCCATTCCCATAACTAACTCTACATTTGAGTTTTATACCGTACATAAATTTTTCCATACCTTTGTTTGGAATGTTACTTGGGATTGAATGATGTTGTTATGATGTCGGTTGCAATTTAGGCATATGAGAGTTTGATAAGTAAAGAAAAGAAAGTAGTGAAAAAAGTGAAGAAAAAGAGAAAGCAAAAAGCAAAAGAAAACAAAAGAAAACATAAGAAGAAGAAGAAAAGAAAAGAAAGAGAAAGTTGTAAATGTTGTATAGTGTTTAACAATCTTTGATTGCTCTCCCCGATGATATATTTAATGCCTTTTTGGAACTTGTTTTCCAATTTTGATATTGCCGCAGTATCCCATTATCCCGAGTTTTCATTCCGAGCACTTTGAATCCGTACATACATTCCTTCATTTCATACCCTACCCATACCTACATCATAACCCTATTAAAGTCCTATGTGATCTTAGGTTGATGTAATTTAAAAGTCATAATAGTTGTGATAATCTGTGAAAATGCATTTCGTCTCTTTTAGTGAGCGGTATCTTTCATTGAGATTACAGTTTTTCAGTTTATATACAGCGTTCTTCTTCTGTGACATGTGTGCGGCCTAGTTTCCATTTACATTTACTCTTTAGCCCGCATGTCCCGTGTGTTACCTCCCTGTTTCGAGTGAATTTGCTTGATGAGCGTAATGCCCGTGAGGATTGAATATATGCTTGCTTTAATGTTTATCCGGTTTATTTAAGTTTTTCGCCAAATCATACTTTGCATGTGCTCGTCCCCCTCCCACATTTTAAGGTTTCAATTCTATGAGGTGCATTCTATAATGTTAATAATTTGGACTTTTGTGTGAATTCATTCACTTTTGCTAATAATGCGTATGAAATCCTTTTCGCCATTATTGGGCTTGTCGCATGTTGGGTTGGGCATATTTTGAGGAAACCATGTGATGTTTGTGGGTACCATCTCTGAAAACCCTCACGAGACGACACTCGTCCACTAGGGTGACCTAGGGGTTTAACGGCTTATTGCATATGCTAAGTGCAATCGAATCGCCCGCGAAAGTGGCCTTTTGCTTTTATACCATACTTTTGTACTATCTCCTGCTTTTGGTTTGCTTGTAGTTCTTGTTGCATCCTATTTTATTGCTAGGGACTAGCAATGTGTAAGTTAGGGGGTGTGATAATACGCAAATATCACGTATTTCATCCTCCGAACCTACACATTTTAGCCCCCTCGGGTGCCTTAATCTCTATATTTAAGCCCGTTAACCAGACAACCTCGGTTTATACTGTTAACATGCTATATGAGGTATAATTGGGCTTTTGTAGGTATTTAGGTACTAAGTATGAAGTTCAGACGCATTCCGGTGAAGTTCCGTACGCAATCGCACGTTCAAGGGAATTTTAGTCTTTTCACAGCTTGGGTACCTGGCCCGACATCTCACGGAAGTTGTATCCCTCCTCGCTAGCTTCGCGTGGCCGCGAACGGTGAACGATTCCGATTCATAACGAAGAAGTTACGGCGATTTCAGCGGAGGAAAAACAAGGAAAGCAAAAGAGGAGAAGAGAAGGAGAAGAGAAGAAATGCAGTGTGCTGCTACTGCATTCTGCCCTGTTTGATCGATCGATCGACACTTCTGGTCGATCGATCGACCATTCTAAAATTGTCAAAATTTGGCCTTGATCGATCGATCGACCAAAGGGGTCGATCGATCGATCCCCTGTTTTTCAGCAGATATTTTCATTTCTTTTCTTTCTTCTTTTCTTTTAATCCAACTTACTATATAAAGGTTTTTTGTTGTAATAAATAGAGATAGTAGTAGAGACACGATTTTAGGTTAGTTTAGTCTAGGGTTTGGGTTTTTTCTTGGTTCTTCTTCATTTCTCTTTGGTTTGACACCCCATTTGGATTGTAAGTTGACTATTCATCTCCCCTACCATTTGAATATAGTTGTATTTCTTCATTTCTTGCTTTCTAGTTAATTTACAAGCTTTCTAATTTAAGTTTACATGCTTTATTTACATGCTTTGATTTACACACTTTCTAGTATAGATTTACCGCGTTTATTTACCGCTTCCCATTTATCGCGTTTTTAACATGCTTTCTAGGTAATTTAAATTAGGTTGTGTTTGAATTGAACTCACTCGGGTTGACGCATTGCTTTGCTTTGGTGATGGAGTTTACGGGTCTATTTCGGGTGCGTTGTCCTAGTTATTACGCCTAGGAGATTTGGCGGGGCATATCATGTATGTCCCGTGCTTACGACCTTTCGCGCGTAATTTCCGGGATATTTGTTGACACCAAAATCTTATTAGGCTTTTATGACGATTTAGGGCGTAACAACCCTTGATTTAATTAACTGTCGAAACGAGATGCATTTGTAATAACTCGTCGACCCATGTAACCATTTTATACTAATTAACTCGGGTGAGGGATATTCGACGCAACCTATAGTTTTTACTCGCTTTCATAATCTAGTTTCATTACCCTTGCCTAGATTAATATTTCCCTTTATGCATCTTTTCTTTTAGTTTCTAATCATCTTTTACACTTTTATTTCGGAATATTAAATCATTTGAATTCTAACAACTTGTCCCTGTGGATTCTCGATACCCGACTTACCGCTGTGCTTGCCTCGCAAGTGTAGTAGTAACTTAGGTTTTTGTATTGAGTTGGCGAAATGAAAACAACGATTAGCGTCTTTACACGCGCTACTTTTCGCACTCAATCACTTATATCTTTTCTCACTCACACACTTGTAGATTCTCTCCATGTACACATCACACTACTAACACGTAAGATCACGAATATCCACATGTTGCACACACCACTTAGAATTTCTGAGCTTAGGTGTCACTAACACACACCTCCACTTATAAAACTTGTATATATCCATGCTTACTCATGCTTTTCACACACCACTTGTAGTCGATCCATAATTAGGTTCACAACCACACACTCAGTTATAGGTAGTCACACATCACTCACTCTCACATACCCATGCTTTGTGTAATGCTCATACTCCATGCAAGATTTGCTTTTCATGATACTTGTACATTCTTCCCTAATTACTATAGTGCTCATTATGCCAAATAAAAAATACTCTCTTCATAATATAATAATCAAGAATAATGCATTATGCACACTACATCACCGAAGAGCTTGGCTATTGACCAAAATTTTGTCTCGTAGTCACTTTGTGATGGGCGCTGGTCTAGCAGGTCGAAGTTACCCTAAGCAATATGAATCTCACCTTGCATTGGCCAAGTACATTCGACGTATATCGAACATTTCCTCCCGCATCGTACTGCTTGACCGAAATTATGACAGGAGGTATATCATAGGGAACTCGTTCACTTACGTCGAGTATATCGAATTCTCTCTCACACGTACTGTCCCCACGAGGTATATAGTGAGGCAATTCACGTACACTCAGTTATATCAAATGGCTTGTCCACATGTATCGATTTTCCTCAAAAGCAACACGTATATCATGGAAGTCATACCATAGGGAGGAACCTTTCCACTTATCAGGGTCAAACCTAGGGAACTCATATTTAGTTTGTCGAAAACTATCCAAAACTCTATCGAAATGCTATGCTGCCCAAAATTTCTCATGATTTATCCTCTTTCAAAATGGGACCCTATCCTTGAGTCTGGTAACAAATCAAAATCATATTTTACATGCTTAATTGATAACACTGCATTCTTGGTATCCATCCTTAATTGATAACACTACATTGCCCGTTTGTCACATCTGCTTTCATTGTGGATTCTCTTGTGTGATTACTGTTTGCTAGAATAGAATGTTGCTCATATCGATATTATATGCCTATTGCCGCTTGTATCATTTTGTAGTTATATTTGTTATGTTTGAAAATTTTGAAAAATACAAAAAGATTTTATTTTGATAACATTTTTGAAAATCCAAAAGATTTTTGTATTTTGTTTACACCGTTTATGGATTGACACTTAGGATGACCGAGTCACAACTTCATTCCATATACATGTGACTATTTGATATTTTTTTGAGACAATATGTCAATTCATCCATGTGATTTGTAATGTTTGGAGTCATTGAGATGTATTTAGTTGTGCTTCCTATATGTTTGACACATGATTTTCTTTATTGAACACGTGCACGGATTTATTTGATTATTGTTCTTGACTTATCACATGTTGGTTGGGTGTTTTCATCTCAATCACGTCTTTAAAACGAACCAAGTGCAATAATACAAGAGTAATAAAAGTAGTGCATGTAAAAACCATTGCCCATGAGGAATTTATTTAGTTTGAAAAAATGATGAGTGAACACGTAAAAGGGCTGCGAGTGAATAATAATCACGTCGTGAAAGCAACCATTTGAAAAGAGCCCACACAAAAAATTAAGGCAATAAAAAGATGAAATATGCCAAAAATTTGGGCTTATACGTTTTCTCTAAGTTGAGAATTTAGTACCTCTTTAGATATAAAAAATTGCAATATTAAATATGAGGGAGTTTTGGATGGATATATCAATGGGTTTGTACGTCCTTTGAAAAGTTATCGAAACGACGCTAAATAGTTTTGGACGTTATTGGTGTGGAAATCATTTAGACTTTGATTTGTTGATTTTATTAAGACGATGTCATCTAAATTCAACAATTTTATACCTAAGGATATTTTTTATGTTCATTCGTTAGGGGTACACGTATTCATCGTGCACATATGATTGATTGAGTTGATTTACCCATTGAATGTGTTCACACTCATACATTCAATTTCCATGACTTGGTTGTTTTAGTATACATCCATGGTGTGATTTTTGTATCACTATTTTTGCTTTGAAAAAATTGAAAAATCAAAAATAGTTTGTGGAATTTTTTTAGTTACACCTTTGCATGCGCGCAGTTTGATTCATATTTGCTATGCACTTTTATCATGATACTCCATGTTTAGTTTGTTTCTTCTTATCTGTCTATTTGGGGACATAATAAAAAGGGGTAGAACGAATTATGATTTTATGGGGGAGTTTGTATTACGGGGGAGATTTGATTAGATTTATTGATCTATTCTTATATCATTTTAAACTCGATGCGTCACGAAGGTATTTGCTTTATCTCATGTGCGTAGGTACAAAAATGATGATCATATGTTGCACACCCTGATGAGAAAAGCTTAAAGGCTTCAAGATTTGTAAGGACATAAATTTCCAATTGAGTCCCTGTATTGTTTTGACTTAATTCCGTGAACAAAACTGTGTTTGTAATATGTCATAAAGAGATTTTATTTTGTCACGATCCCACTCGATCTAAAAGTCTTAAACACATCCTTAGAGTTTACAAAGTTTCGTCAAAGTTTAAAGCGTGGTTTCGTCAAAGTTTCGTAAGTATGCATTCTAGAAAACAGTTTTACGAACCAGAAACTTGTTTGCACATGTTTTCTAAGGTTTAAAAGTCTTAAACACATCCTTAGACACTACACCAAAATAGCCAAATTGTCACCTTTCAGCCGACCACCCTTGTCACGGTCATTGACCGTGACAACAAACATGCGTTTTGTGTCACGGTCATTGATCGTGACAAGACTGTGACAAAGTATTGTCACGATCATTGACCGTGACAATTCTCAAAATAATTGTCACGGTCAAGGACCTTGACACGACCTTGACGATGTCTTCAGTAAAAAAAGCCCTAGGCTTTTTCTTCCCACCGTTTTTGGGTTTTCCCTCTCTCTCTCTCTCTCTAAGCGATTTCATCTCTCTCTCTCTCTCTCTCTCTAAGCGATTTCATCTCTCTCTCTCTCTCTCTCTCTCTCTCTCTCTCTCTCTAAGGTATGTTTTTTTCCTATCTTTCTCTTTCTCTTTCATTTCTATATGTGTGTGTATGTATGTATATATATGTATGTATATGTATGTGTATATATGTGTGTATGTGTGTGTATATGTGTGTGGTGGTGTGTGGTGGGTGAGGGAGGCAAGGGTGGTGGGGGTGGGGTGGGCTGTGTGTGTGTGTGCAAGTGTGGTGATGGGGTGGGGGTGGGGGGGCAGGGGGTGGGGTGGGGGGAGGGGGCAGGGGTGGGGTGGTGGGGATGTGGTGGGGGTGGGGTGGGGTGTGTGTGCAGGTGTGTGCGTGTATGTGTGACCGGGGGATGGGGCAGGGGGTGGGGTGGTGGTGGTGGTGTGTGTGTGTGGTGGGGTAATCTTAACAATTGTATAACTTTAATTCTAATTTTAATTGTATAGTTTTAGATGAAAGTAAATTAATAATTAGTGCCCATTTTATATGAAAGTAGGATTGCCCCTCATTGTAAATTAGTAAATTAATGATTGTATACTTTAATTGTTAGATTAATTGATGAAATGAATTAATTGAGTAGATGAATTAGAAGGAGTACGGGATACACATTTCTTGTGGACATTGCTGTTGGAGTATTTTGTTTAGTAAATGTTGGGTTGTTTAGTTTTAAAAGTGGCATGACCACTGGATTATTGTCCATATGGGGGTGGGATTTTTCAACTTTTTTTGAAAATTACTTTGTATATCGAACAATATATATATAGTATGAGTGTGTGTATGTGTGCAGGTGTGTGCGTGTGTGTGTGGCGGGGGAGGGGGCAGGGGGTGGGGTGGTGGTGGTGGGGGTGTGGTGGGTGTGTGTGTGTGTGTGGTGGGGCAATCTTAACAATTGTATAACTTTAATTAATAAATTGTATAGCTTTAATTGTAATTTTAATTGTATAGTTTTAGATGAAAGTAAATTAATAATTAGTGCCCATTTAATATGAAAGTAGGATTGCCCCTCATTGTAAATTAGTAAATTAATAATTGTATAGTTTAATTGATGAAATGAATTAATTGAGTAGATGAATTAGAAGGAGTACGGGATACACATTTGTTGTTGACATTGCTGTTGGATTATTTTGTTTAGTAAATGTTGGGTTGGTTAGTTTTAAAAGTGGCATGACCACTGGATTATTGTCCATATGGGGGTTGGATTTTTCAACCTTTTTTTAAAATTACTTTGTATATCAAACAATATATATATATATATATATATATATATATATATATATATATATATATATATATATATATATATATATATATATAGTATGATTGTGTGTGTGTGTGTGTGTGTGTGTGCAGGTGTGTGCGTGTGTGTGTGGCAGGGGGAGGGGGTGGGGTGGTGGGGGTGGGGGTGTGGGGTGTGTGTGTGTGTGTGTGGTGGGGCAATCTTAACAATTGTATAGCTTTAATTGTAATTTTAATTGTATAGTTTTAGATGAAAGTAAATTAATAATTAGTGCCCATTTCATATGAAAGTAGGTTTGCCCCTCATTGTAAATTAGTAAATTAATAATTGTATACTTTAACTGTTAGTTTAATTGATGAAATGAATTAATTGGGTAGATGAATTAGATGGAGTACGGGATACACATTTGTTGTTGAATTATTTTGTTCAGTAAATGTTGGGTTGGTTAGTTTTAAAAGTGGCATGACTGATGATGCTAAGAATTAGCACCACCAGGTGAGGTGTTTGCAAGCTCAAT
Source organism: Sambucus nigra (assembly GCA_949130495.1). Lineage (NCBI taxonomy): Eukaryota > Viridiplantae > Streptophyta > Magnoliopsida > Dipsacales > Adoxaceae > Sambucus > Sambucus nigra. The sequence goes on along the minus strand of OX422215.1, from coordinate 654,953,754 downwards.
ATATTAGTAACAATGGTGGCACAGCTATATAAAGAGATAAGAGAAGGAGGTGAGGATATGAGGAATCAACACCGGAATATGAGTGGTTCAGCCAATCTGGCCTACGTCCACTGTGAGTGTGTGAGTAATATCACTGAACAAAGGCACTAATGGCCATGGGTACAATTCACTCAAGCTCTCTCTCTCTCTCTCTACTGTATCTTTAGACAGAGTTTTCACTAGGGTTTTACTTGCAGGATCCTTTTGCAAGGTAGGGGATGATCCCTATATATAGTGCTTAGGGGGCGCACTGTACCCCCCATGCATGCAATGAGCATGTGTGTGGTATCCTCACCAATGTGGGAATGCCATATGTCACTGTCACATGTAAGCAATGATGATGAAATATTCTCCCCCATGTGGAGAATAATCTTGTTACAACTGATTTGTGCCCAGATGTCCTTATCAAAATGTCAACAGATGCTCGGCAGTCATGTTGGTGAATGACCTCGGCCTGGGAGAGGCCGAGCTGTAAAGGCTTGGTCCGTTCAATCCGAGTAATGTCATAAGGAGTCTCGGCCTGATCTTAGCCGAGACATTATGCTAGGTCGGCCCTAGCCGAGGTTGGGCATATACATTCTGATGATTATTAATGCTTCTCGTCACCTCGGCCAAGGCCGAGGTAGGATTAGTTCCATGTTGAAGATTAGGGCTCCTTGTCACCTCGGCCTACTATTAGCCGAGGTTGCTATTCCCAGATGTAGGGTCCATGGAAGTGGATATGGTAGTGTTGGCCTGGGCCGAGGTAGGTCTGGCCGAGGGACGATATCGTGGACCCTGCCCCTCATAGGGTCGATTAATGTCTCGGCCATCATCTTGGCCGAGGTAGGTATCTCTGGGCCGAGGTTATACTTGGGCATATCAATCACCCCCCAGCCCTTAGTCATATGCGAGAGCGAGTGGCTAGGGGATTGCTTCACCTCAGAGGCCTGTCCGTCCCAAGGCTAACACCTTCATGACACCTGTCCCATGCTAAGGCATGCCCACTTGGTTTGCGTGCGCTGTCAGTTGTCCCTTGGGTTTCCCAAGGCAATGATGGGCCTTGGGAAGTGTGCCCAAGTATTTAAGGGTTAAATCCCACCACTTTCTCTTTCTTCTTCATTCCTTTCTTTCGCGTGCAAAGTTTCTGCAAGTTCTCTCCAAAGCTTCTTCAACTCATCACTCTTTCTGCAGAGGATTTCCTGTAGGTTCCTTGTGGAATCTCTTCGTTTCATCCATCGACTCATCTTCAGGTACCTCCCCCCTTCCATTTCCTTTGTTTTCAGCATTTGGTTTAAATTTTCCGGTGAGATCTTTGGGTTTTTCGGTGGCTGTTTGAGTTTTCCGGCGAGCTTCATTGATTCAGGCGACCTGTGTTTATTTGAAATTCCTTAGTTTGATCTTTAAACCCTTTTATTTCATAAGCCAATCGTGTTTGTGAGTTTAGGAGTTTTCCTCAAGTTTAGGGTCGTTCCAAGTTTTGGGTCGTCCTCTGATGCTCAGACCCTTGTACCAACTTCTTAAGGACTTCCCCTCCCTCAGAGAGAAGACCTTAGAAAAAATTAGGCAAATAGAGAGAGCCCAGGAAGAATCTCGTAGGTCTCAGGAGTTCCCTATTAGACCTCTCTTTCCCCCACCTCTGAAGGTGGTATATCCTGATCCTCCTGAGAACTTTTATCAAACAGACGTCTCTGCCAACCGTTTGCCGATGTCTGAGTCTGAGTCCTCCACCTCAGACCCTATGTCTATGGACTCTTTCCAAGAAGCTATGGACTTCACACCTCGGACTGGTCAGGGCCATGACCAGGCCGAGGTCTCTAGCCGCGCCTCATCCCAAAATGGCACAAGTACCTCAAGCTCTTCTTCAGAGGTTGAACTTGTTGAGCCAAGTGTGGCTGTGCCTCCCATTCTAGACGCTATCCCTCTGTCGGCCGTTACCGGGGCCGAGTTTGCTCAGAGGTTCCCTAGTCACACATTTACGTCTGCTCCAGCCGACGTTGAGGTTGATGATGATGATGATGATGATGATGATGGTGAAAGTGAAGTTGACACCTCTGAGGCGGACGAGTACGAGAGCACAGTCACTGAGGTGGATCTATTGCACTTTAGATACTTATACTCCATCAGTCCCTCAATCAAATTGAGGAGACCTTTGAGGGAAGAGAGGGCCTACCACTGCCGAGATGGAGAGATCTGCTTGTATGAGCAGATGTTTAAGTTAGGGTTTCGTCTACCCATTCACCCTGTCATTAGGTCCATTCTTTCCTTCATCAACTTGGCCCCCTCACAGCTCTCTCCCAATGCTTGGAGAGTTATTATAGGGGCCATCGTCTTGTGGAGGGCAGTCCACCACTCTGACCTCCCGGTTCAGGTCTTTGCTGGTTGTTACGTCCCTACCTCGGCCAAAAATCATCCGAGCTACTATCACTTCGTGGCTCAGAGGCCTGAGAAGAAGATGCTCCTGGTCACTCAGACCTCAAACCACAATTGGAAACCCCGGTATTTTTTTGCTTTAGGGCCATGGGAATTTGGCTCATCTGTTCCCTCTTCCATCTTTGAGCCGAGGGTACCCCTCAGATGGGGTAAGGTCACCATGTCTGCCAGGGCCGATCCTGGCCTAAGTCTTCAGAACGGCAAAAAGGTGAAGGCCCTGCAAGACCAAGGGGCACATGGTCTGTTCGTAAAGTTCGAACATCTGCTGACCCCCCACTATCTCTCGGGGACGAGCCTAGGTGGAAGCCCCCTTGTTGACTTTGGTAAGGATTTTTCTTTTTGTTCCAAGTCTAACCTCTGATCATTCATGTTTGATTTCTGACTCTTATCTTTTCACTTTTGCAGAGAGACCTCCAGGTGTCCCGAACGAGTTGTGGGAGATGGTAGCTCCGAGTTTAGCTAGACTTGCAAAGAGGACTGGTTTGAACGCTCCTCCTCCAGCTCCTTCAACATCTAAGTCCAAGAAGAGGGCCCCTGAGGTCCCGGCCTCTGAGGATCAGAGGACGACCTCCAGGCAAAAGAATACTTCAGACGCTGCGATCCCTATCACAGCTGACACCTTGTTGGCTCGTCTGGACCAGCTGAAACTTACCGATAGCGTGGTCGGCCACAGCCGACAAGCCATGGACGCCCTTGCCAACATGATGACCGAGGCTGACAAGCATTTTTACAGGGCCATGGACACTTCCATGCTTGTTGAGTTCGGCCTCCACAAGGCCGCCCAGGTATGACTTGTTCCTTTTGTCCATAATTTTTCAAGTGCAACGTCTGATATTACCCCCATCTAACCTCTTCATTATCTGCGCAGGGTGTCACTGCCATGTACCAGCTATCTAACTGGGCCATGAGGAAACTGCCTCTTATTCAGAAGGGGCAGGAGGCTGAGAAGGTTGAGAGCACCCTGAAGGCCGAGGTTGACCGTCTGAGGTCAGAGTTGCAGAATGCCGAGACCAAGGCCCAGAACTCTGAAAATAAGGCCCAGGGTCTGGAAAAGATATCTCTGCACTCGTCCAAAGCCACGCCAAGGCCCTGCAGGATAAGGACGATGCCCTGCAAAGGAAGGTTAATGCTGCTGTGAAGGCCGACCTTGCAGATGCCTCAGAGAAAATAATTGCTGATTACAAAGTCTCTGAGGAGTTCGTAGGTTTTGGTTTTGAATACCTCGAAAGAGGTATCAAAGCCACCACCAAATGGGCCGAGGTCAGGGAGAAGGAGGTTGGCACTATAAAGGCCTCCGACTTTGTGGGCCTCGGCTTCACCGACCCTCAGTTTGCCCAGGCCCTGCAAGAGATAGAAGACGAGGCTGCTGCCCCTGGTCAGACTACTACTCTGGAAGGGACTGACCTCGGAGGAACTGACCCTGCTGATGATGTGGCTGAGGTGACCAATGCTGAACAGGTCAACCCAGCCGAGACTTCGAATGTTCCTCCCTCAGATGTTTAACTTGGCCATGTATTTTGTATTTTTTGACTTGTAATTCTGAACTTGTAATTTATCAGACATCTGAATGTTATGTAATCTCTTCTTTTATTGAATGCCAATTTCTTCCTTTATCTTGACCTCTGAATGTATTTGAATGCTATATGATCTCTGAAGTCATTACTTAATATGATGTTGTCATAACCATATCACCAAATTACTGATGTTAAGGGTCTGAGGTTATCTAACCCGGGTGTCTGAGCTCAGACCTCATCACCTAAGAGGTTAGCCTCATAATAAATGTCACCAAATTAATGATGTTAAGGGTCTGAGGTTATCTAACCCAGGTGTCTGAGCTCAGACCTCGTCACCACCGAGTGATGTTATGAGGGTCTGAGGTCATCACCTAAGAGGTTAGCCTCATAATAAGTGTCACCAAATTAATGGTGTTAAGGGTCTGAGGTCATCTAACCAAGGTGTCTGAGCTCAGACCTCGTCACCACCGAGTGATGTTATGAGGGTCTGAGGTCATTACCTAAGAGGTTAGCCTCATAGTGTCACCAAATTAATGATGTTAAGGGTCTAAGGTCATCTAACCCAGGTGTCTGAGATCAGACCTCGTCACCACCGAGTGATGTTATGAGGGTCTGAGGTCATTACCTAAGAGGTTAGCCTCATAATAAATATCACCAAATTAATGATGTTAAGGGTCTGAGGTCATCTAGCCCAGGTGTCTGAGCTCAGACCTCGTCACCACCGAGTGATGTTATGAGGGTCTGAGGTCATTACCTAAGAGGTTAGCCTCATAATAAATATCACCAAATTAATGATGTTAAGGGTCTGAGGTCATCTAGCCCAGGTGTCTGAGCTCAGACCTCATCACCACCGAGTGATGTTATGAGGGTCTGAGGTCATCACCTAAGAGGTTAGCCTCATAATAAATATCACCAAATTAATGATGTTAAGGGTCTGAGGTCATCTAGCCCAGGTGTCTGAGCTCAGACCTCGTCACCACCGAGTGATGTTATGAGGGTCTGAGGTCATCACCTAAGAGGTTAGCCTCATAATAAATATCACCAAATTAATGATGTTAAAGGTCTGAGGTAATCTAACCCAGGTGTCTGAGCTCAGACCTCATCACCACCTAGTGATGTTATGAGGGTCTGAGGTCATTACCTAAGAGGTTAGCCTCATAATAAATATCACCAAATTAATGATGTTAAGGGTCTGAGGTCATCTAGCCCAGGTGTCTGAGCTCAGACCTCGACACCACCGAGTGATGTTATGAGGGTCTGAGGTCATCACCTAAGAGGTTAGCCTCATAATAAATATCACCAAATTAATGATGTTAAAGGTCTGAGGTAATCTAACCCAGGTGTCTGAGCTCAGACCTCGTCACCACCGAGTGATGTTATGAGGGTCTGAGGTCATCACCTAAGAGATTAGCCTCATAATAAATATCACCAAATTAATGATGTTAAAGGTCTGAGGTAATCTAACCCAGGTGTCTGAACTCAGACCTCGTCACCATCGAGTGATGTTATGAGGGTCTGAGGTCATCACCTAAGAGGTTAGCCTCATAATAAGCTTTTAAAGAACGAAACAAAAACTGGATATGGAAACTGATCTTTATTAATAACCTCCTCTTAGTAAGATAGTACATTTTCATAAAATTCTATACATCATATGTAATATCTCTTGAGATGGTCAGCATTCCACGGGTTAGTGAAAGGTTCTCCTTCTAGGTTTTCTATCCTGTAAGTGCCAGGCACAACCTCTTCCGTCACCTTGTAGGGGCCATGCCGGTTTGGGTGTAGCTTGTTTGCCTTCTGTAGTGTCTTCTTTAGAACTAGGTCTCCTACTGCAATGGGTCTTGACTTCACCCTCTGGTTGTAGAATTTTGCTGCCCTCTGCTGGTAGGCTGCTTTTCTGACCTCTGCGTCTTCCCTTCTTTCTTCGATGAGATCCAGGTCTAGCCTTCTCTTCTCCCCATTGCTGTCGGGGTCGTAGGTCTGAATCCAATGAGTTGGCAGTCCTACCTCCGTTGGTATGACTGCCTCTGAGCCATGTGCCAGCATGAATGGGGTTTCTCCTGTGGATGTCCTTACCGTAGTTCTGTAAGCCCATAGCACGGCGTAGACCTCTTCTATACATCTCCCCTTCGCGTCTTCTAACCTCTTCTTGATTCCATCCAAGATGGTTCTGTTCGTGACCTCGGTCTGGCCATTTGCTTGAGGTCGACCAGGAGATGAGAAGAACTGTCTGATCCCCACACCTTGGCAATACTTCTCCAAGGAGGCATTCTTGAACTGGGTCCCGTTGTCCGAGATGAGCGTGTTCGGGAGGCCATATCTACATATGATGTTCTTCCAGATGAACTGGAAGGTCTTCTGTTCTGTAATGGTTATCATCGGCTCTGCCTCTACCCATTTTGAAAAGTAGTCAATGGCAACTATCAAGAATCTATAGTTGTTGACTTCTCTTGGCAAAGGTCCTACTAAGTCAATTCCCCATACCGTAAATGGCCATGGAGAAGAGATCGACGTCATAGGCTAATGAGGTTGGTGAGGGATGGTGGCGAACCTTTGACATTTGTCGCACCTCTTCACATAATCTGCTGCGTCCTTAGACAGGGTAGGCCACCAGTATCCCTGAGTGATGATCCTCTTGGCTAAGGATCTTCCCCCAATATGGCTAGAGCAAGAACCCTCATGAACCTCCCTTAAGACCTGGGGTACTTCCGCAGGGTGCACACATCTGAGGAGAGGCAGTAGAAACCCCTTTTTGTACAAGACGTCTCCTACCAATGAGAACTTTGCAGCCCTGTATCTCAACTTTCTTCTTTCCATCCTGGACTCAGGTAGCTCCCCCTATTTTAGGTATCTGACGAGCGGGTTAATCCATGAGTCTCCTAGGTTCACATTGTGACAAGGGCTACACACCTCGTCCTCCTCGATGCTTGCTTTTCCTAAGACCTCGATTGGAATGGTCCTTCCCAAATCTGTCTTCATTGCCGAGGCCAGTCTTGCCAATGCATCAGCATGGTTGTTGCCCAGCCGAGGCACTCTCTTCAGCTTTGCTTCTTCAAAATACTCTAGCAATCCTCTTACCTTCTTTAGGTATTTGGCCATCCTTTCTTCTTTGGCCTCGTATGCCCCCAGCACTTGATTGACAACCAACCTCGAGTCGCTGTGGAGTAGGAGCCGCTTTACTCGAAGAGTTGTTGCTAATAAGAGACCCGCTATCATGGCCTCATACTCAGACTCGTTGTTAGAGGCCTTGAAGTTGAATCTCAAGGCGTACTCAATGTTGGCGCCATCTGGAGCCGAGAATACTAGCCCCGCGCCGTTTCCATTGTCACAAGAAGAGCCATCAACGAAGAGGCTCCATACGTCTGTATCTGATGAGAAGACCCCTTCTCTCATAACCCCCTTTTCGAAGAGGTACCGATCCTCTTCATTTTCTTCTACTCTGCTCCGAGCTTGGCCTGGGATAACCTCTTTTCGGCCTCGGAAGACGTACGGTGCAATCTCTTCCGAATCTCAGAAGACATTTTGGTTCATCTCTTCGCCACCATCCAAGCCCTTCTCTGTCTCGGTCTCTTCCCAAGTGAATTCTGCGACAAAGTCTGCCAGGTCCTGCCCCTTGATGGCTGTCCTGGGCTGGTAGGTAAGATCATACTCTCCTAGCTCGATGGCCCAGGTCATCAATCTTTCGGACTTCTCAGGCTTGTGCAGAACCTGCCGTAGTGGTGAGTCGGTGAGGACTACCATGGAGTGATCTTGGAAATAAGGCTTCATCTTCCTAGAGGCGTGTATCAGGGCATAAGCCAACTTCTCCATGCAGGGATAGTTTTGTTCAGACCCCTGAAGGGCCTTACTATTTAAGTACACAGGTCTCTGAACCCCATCCTCTTCCCGTATGATGGCCGCGCTAATGGATGACTCAGAGACTGCCAGGTACACAAACAACCTCTCCCCTGTGATGGGTCGGGACAGCAACAAGGGAGACCCCAAGTAGGACTTCAGTTGATCAAAGGCTTTTTCACACTCTTCGTCCCACTGGAAGGCCTTTCTCAGAACTTTAAAGAACGGAAGACACTTGTCCGTGGCTCTGGAAACAAACCTGTTCAGGGCCGCCACCCTTCCAGTGAGTCTCTGAACATCCTTGATACTCCTAGGAGTCTTCATGTCGAGTAATGCCTTGATTTTCTCCGGGTTTGCTTCAATCCCCCTCTGATTAACGATGAAACCCAGGAACTTCCCGGCTCCTACCCCGAAGACACATTTTGCTGGGTTGAGCTTCATCCGGTACGAGTCCATGACATCAAAGGTCTTCTCAAGGTCTGCTACATGAGTACATGCTTTTAGGCTCTTCGTTAGCATATCGTCCACATACACCTCCATGGTCTTACCTATCTACTCCTCGAACATCTTATTGACAAGACGTTGATACGTTGCCCCCGTATTTTTCAGACCAAAGGGCATCACCTTGTAACAGTACGTCCCCTTGTCAGTAATGAAGGCTGTCTTCTCAGAGGCTTCGGTATCCATGAAGATTTGGTTATAGCCTGAATAAGCACCCATGAAACTCATAAGCTCCTGCCCTGCCGTTGCATCCACCATCTGGTCTATCCTGGGTAAGGGATAGCTGTCTTTCGGGCAAGACCTATTCAGGTCTGTAAAATCTACACACATCCGCCACTTTCCATTGGCCTTAGGCACGATGACTGCATTCGAGAGCCACTCTGGATAAGTAACCTCTCTTATGAACTCGGCCTCTTCCAACTTCTTCACCTCTTCCCGGATGACCTCATACTTCTCTCTGGAGTAGATCCTTCGCCTCTGTTTAATAGGCCTTGCATCTCCGTCCACGTTGAGCTTGTGGGTCATGATCTCAGGGTCGATACCAGGCATGTCTGCATGACTCCACGCGAAGACGTTCTGCCTCCTCCTAAGGAAGTCTATCAGCTCTTCCTTGATCCCTTGCTTCAGGGCTTTGCCGACCTGGACGGTTTTTTTTGGCTCGTCCTCATTGAGGACGATGGATTCTACCTCTTCCGCGGGCTCGCCCTTCTTTAATTTTGTTTCGTCTCTGGGATCGAGAGTGTCAATGCTGTAAGTGGCGGTTGCTTTCTTATGGGCCTCTCGCTCTTCGGCCGAGTTGAAATAACACTCCCGCGCCGTGGTCTGGTCCCCTTGCACTTCCCCTACCCCATAAGGAGTTGGGAATTTTAGCATCTGGTGGACCGTTGACGACACGGCTTCAAACTCTCTGAGGGCCACTCTTCCGATGATGAGGTTGTAGGCCGAGAAGACATTTTCGTCCATAACAAAAAAGTTTATCTTCTTTGTCAGCCTCTTAGGCCATTCATCTCCCATCCGTACATCCATTTCATACATGCCCAATGGGTGTACCTTCTCACCACTGAAGCCTATCAATGGGTGATGGTAGGGCACTAGCCTTGCCCTGCTAAGACCCAAGCTCTTGAAACAAGGCCAGAACATCACATCTGCTGAGCTTCCTCCATCTATGAGGATTCTTCCTACATCGCACCCATGTACCCTTGTTGTTATGACTAAAGGGTCATCATGGGGGGCTAAGATGCCCTTGAAGTCGAGTCTGGAGAACCCCACTACGAGGGTGTCCATGTCCACCTTCTTCCTCTTCTGCACTGCGTCAGAAGACGTCAGATTCACAACCTCAGTCTTGACCACTGACTTGGCCTCCGCTACATGAGCCTTCCTATCGGCTACCTCAGAGCCACCTCCTGCGAATCCCCCACATATGGTGCTAACACCAAAGGAGATCATCCCTACCCTCTTCACTGGGGTGTTGTCATCCTTAGGTGGGAGATCCGGGTCATCTCCATCATCACCCTCTGAATCATCATGCCTTCTATCCGGGACATCGCCACGGCACCTGTCATCTCTTCTCTTCCTAGGGTCTTCTCTTCCACCCTTTGGGGCCTTGCCATCCACATACTTTCTTAGCTTCCCGGATTTCAGCATCTTCTCAATCTCATCCTTCAGAGCAAAGCATCTATCTGTGACATGGCCGTGATCCTGATGGAACTCACACCAGAGGTTTTTATTCCTCTTATGTGGTGGGGCCTTCAATTTCTCTGGCCACCTCAAAGCCCGGTCAGTCTTGATCTCATTAAGGATGTGCTCACAGCTCACAGTCAGAGGAGTGTAATGAGCGAACTTGTCATCTGCTGACCTCTTCTTCCCCTCTTTCTTGCCCTGTGACCTCCCAGTGCTACCACGGTTCTCCTCCTCATTTTTGGCGGCCATTGCCTCTTCCGCATTCATTACTTTCCCTGCGGTGGACAGCAGCTCTGCCATAGACTTGGGGGGGTCTTCCGCCAGCTTCCACAATAGCTTTCCCATCTGGAGGCTGTGACACCCCGCCTAATTAAATATCGGGCGATCACTCCTTTATTAAATTAAATCAAGGTAAACAGTTGGTTCATTCTCAGCATCACTGTCGATAAAAATAATTTTTCCAATTTAACACCCTAAATAATTAAGCTAAGTGTCAAAACATTTTTCATACAAAACTTTCCAAATTTTAATTAAAGAAAAAGATTTATTTTAATTAAACAACATTTCTACAATAAAGAATCACACCACAATAAACCAAATAACATAATACATTCGTCAATCGAATGTCAACAAATGGAACTAAAACCACAAATCCATCCTGAATAAATCCCATAGAACAAAACTGGAAATAAAAGAAATATAAAATCCCAACAACAAATGAAATGATAAAAAGGGCGACACGTGCCCAATAAATGAGAATAATAGGAGTGGAGTCAATAACAGAAGCCGTCTACTCAAGTGACCTGCAACTCCCACCTAAGCTGCAGCTCGTCCTTCTCAAGGGATCCTAAGCAAGACGCCCCTGTGGCTGGGCACCTGAAAATATACATATATATATACAAGAGAGAGAGAGAGGAAAAGAAACAGGTCAGAGCCCGAAAGTGTGTTTGATTTTAAAATACGTTAAGCAAGTATTTAAATTGATACAGGCCAATGCAAATCATATTAGTTCGACACTCTCTTGAGAAATTCTCACCTCTCTTCTAATGTGCACGCCTATCGTACTAACCTTCCCAAATAATTTAGTTTATCTTAACTTACTCATAAGTTTTCAAAACCGAACGATGACAATGTTTTAAAAAGGTTACTTTCAATTTGTAGCACTCCTCTCGTTTTAGCTTCATTAAATTATAAAGTTTCCCAGTGTCTTCTCATACTTTCACAAAACAAGTATTTATTATTGCGTCAACAACTATGTCCTACTTATCAAATCACAGTAGGCAGTTTAAAGTTTATAACCTCATATATATATTAACTACTCGTATAATATATATATATATAACAGCACCCCAACTAAACTATGGTGCGGGCATACTCTGCTATCCAATCCCCGTATCGCTCACACAAAGGGAAATACAAGTTCGGAATCACTCACGAACTGTATTAACATATACAAAACAACGTTGAGGCGAAGCATAGATTCCAAGTCCAAGAAGTCAGTACATACCCACACGTCTCTTAGGACCGTCCGACTATCAATCTGATAGCCCGTACCTAGGATCTCTATCTTCTAGGGTACGAATCAATATCCCCCATAAGGCAACACATGATAAGATCGTCCCAGCGCGGTAACCTCAGGGATAGCAAGTAGCGCGGGTACTTTTTTCACATGTATATAATATATGTACACACAATCATATAAATATACCCATTCATCATATTAATATAGGTTCCTCCCGTTACCCATAGTCACAACATTTATCCTTAATTTCCCATTATTATGATTACGTATAAGGTTTCGTCTCTAACCTTAACTCGAAGGGTTTTCTCACTAGCTATGTGACACTCGTGGATTCTATCCATCCAAGTAGCAAAATCAGTAGGTAAACGTCTATTCACTATCGTAAGTATTTGACGTAATCTCTCACTTGAATTACGTAGTTTCCTCGTCCTTTAAATAATTGTCCCTAAAATACAATTATCATCTCAATATAAAGTCCTCAACACTTAATCATATGCCCTACTGGTCTCTCCTATACCCCAAAACATTTTATTCATAAAGCCCAAAAGCTATTTCACGATGAATCATGTTCAATTAATTAAACAAGGGGAAATAAGAGTCTGCCAGGAAGGGTCGATCGATCGAGGTCTGGGACTCGATCGATCGAAGCTTCGATCGATCGATCAAGCAGGTCTGCGAAATCCTGCAGAAGTGCAGTTACGGGTTTTACCAAAATTCTTCACCCAAATCAATATTTCCCAACACTAATCGTCCCAAAACTCCTACTACAAACATAATAACATATTTCCAGATGTTTTTAACGTTAAGCATGCATATATTCATCATTAAACAAGGTTAAACAACCCAAAATCTCATTTAAACATCAAGAACCCTAATGTTTTCTTAACTTTTGTTCTAATCAGTTTTCTCCAGAATTTCCTTCTAACATAACATCAAAAATTCGTGGGTTAATCATCTACTTCACATACTATTTCCAGAATATGGTTATAATGTTTTCTACATGCAAATTCCTATCAAAATTTGGGGTTTTCTTCCATTGATTACATTCCTAATCATTCCTACACTAATATGAATATTGCACCAACGAAAATACGCAAGTTAAACACTTGCCTGAGATTTCAGAGGTCTGGTTTCCTGCTGATATTGGTGTGGTTGTGTTCTCCTCCTCGCGATCTACGCGTTGGTGGTGACGGTGGTGTTTTTGGCCTTAAATCACCTTGAGAGCTCTCTTCTCTCTACTCCAATGGCCGTTCTAGGGTTCTGAATGTTCTAACCCTAAAAGGCTGACTTAAATGGCTGCTAAGGATGGATGAAATTCGTGGGTTTAATTACCCTATTTTGTAAAATGACCAAAATGCCCTCCCGGGTCACTAATTAAGCCTAAAAACATCCCGAGACCCAAACTAAACCCCTGGGTACACTTTTCTGACTATCTCGACCCTTCCGAACGCGTTGGCTCACTCAAAACAACCATACGAACAACTTATAGAATATTAACTTTTATATCTCAATAATTAGTCCCGACGCGACACGGGCGCGTCCCGACTAAAATTCTCAAAATTATTATTTCATTCACTCGTGACCTATAATATAACCCATATCATATATTACTATGCTCATTAGTAATATTCGACAATTTTATATAATTACTAACTCTCATCACGTTAATAATTATAACATAATTAATTTTCGGATTCTTATTAAATAATTCACTCTCATTAAATTTAATAAAACCCCCAAATTAATATAGCATAAAAATACGGGGTATTACATACTTCCCCCCTAATAACGGAATTTCGTCCCAAAATTCGAAAAATAAGGTATACCTGATGAGAACAAATCTGGATATCTCTCGCGCATATCTGCCTCACGCTCCCAAGTGGATTCCTCCACATTATGGTGTTCCCACTGGACCCGCACAAGTGGAACTATCTTCGATCTCAATCTCCTCTCACTATAGTCTAGGATAGCCACCGGTCTCTCCTCGTAGGAGCTATCAGGCTGTAAGTCGATCTCCTCTATTGCGATGTGAGTATGGGCCATATCATCTCGAAGGTATCGTCTCAACGACGAGATGTAAAATACATCGTGAATGCGATGTAGATGTTCTGGCAGTCCCAATCTGTATGCAACTGGACCAATCCTCTCTATGATGGGAAATGGTCCTACTTACCTCGGAGCCAACTTTCCCTTCTTCCCGAACCTCATCACTCCTTTCATGGGAGACACACGCAGTAACACTTGGTCCCCCACATTAAACTCCCTGAAGAACCGTTTCGCATCGGCATAGCTCTTCTATCTGTCCTGGGCTACTCGAATGCGACCCCTGATCATCTCAATCCTCGCAGAGGTCTCCTGAATCACCTCTGGTCCTAGCAACTTGTCATCCCCTACCTCAAGCCAACAAGTTGGGGAACGACAAGGCCTGCCATACAAAGCCTCAAATGGATCCATACCAATCGTGAACTGATAAGAGTTATTATAAGCAAACTCTACAGTGGAAGGTGTGGCTCCCAACCTCCTCCAAAATCGAGAACGCACATGCGTAGCATATCTTCTAACATCTGATTAGTACGCTCTGTCTGCCCATCTGTCTGTGGGTGATAAGCTGAACTCAACCTCAACTCAGTACCCATAGCCTCCTGAAAGCTTTCCCAAAAGCGCGACACGAAAATCTTGTCTCTATCGGACACAATATTCAGGGGCACCCCGTGTAATCTGACAATCTCAGCGATGAACAACTGAGCATACTGACCCGTTGTATAATCTGTCCGCACTGGTAGAAAATGAGCCACCTTGGTCAGACGGTCTACAATCACCCAGATAGAATCGTGGCCCCTCTGTGATGTAGGCAACCCTGTAATGAAGTCCATGGAAATACTCTCCCACTTCCACGCGGGTACTTCCAATGGCTGAAGAAATCCTGACTGTTTCTGGTAGTCCACCTTAACCAGCTGGCAGGTAGAACACTTGGCCACAAACTCAGCAATGTCCTTCTTCATCCCATTCCACCAGTATTGTCGCCTCATATCCTGGCACATCTTATCGCCTCCCGGATGTACTGCAAATCGGGACCCATGAGAATGAGTCATCACTTCATGACATAACTCTGCTCCTTCTGGGACCACCAATCTCCCATTAAACCGCAAACCTCCATCAGAACTAACAGAATAGGACTCAGCACCCTCGGCTAGAAGTCGCACAATCTGCTCCTGGCAAAACGGATCTGTGGTCTGCGCCTGTATCACCCTCGTAACAATCTCGGGTGTGACTGACATCACGGATATGAAAGAACGTGCTACGGAATCTTGGTGACCCAGCTCTTTCCACTTTGCTTTCCAGATGTCCGCTACATCTTCTACCGGTCTACGGCTCAACGTATCAGCAACTACGTTGGCCTTCCCCGGATGATACTGTATATCGAACTGGTAATCTTTCACAAACTCTAACCACCTGCGCTGACGCATATTCAGCTCTCACTGAGTGAACAGGTACTGCAGTGACTTATGGTCTGTGAACAAACGGAATTTCTCTCCCAATAGATAGTGTCTCCGTATCCTCAATGCAAATACAACCGCTGCTAACTCCAGGTCGTGGGTGGGGTAATTCTTCTCATGCGTCTTAAGCTTGCGGGAAGCAAAAGCTATAGCCTTCTCCTCCTGCTGGAGTACTCCTCCAAGTCCCCGTAAAGACGCATCAGTGTAAACCAGGTACTCCACTCCCGGTTTCGGTAAGGCAAGGACTGGTGCTGAAGTAAGCTTGTCTTTTAGCTCGTCGAAAGATAATTGATAAGCATCATCCCAAACATATGGTACCCCTTTGCGAGTCAAATTCGTCAACGGACCCGCTATCTTGGAGAATCCCCGAATAAATCTCCTGTAGTATCCGGCTAACCCCAAGAAACTACGTACCTCTGTCGGTGTCGTGGGCTGTTCCCACTCCCTCACTGCTGATACCTTACTCGGGTCAACTGCTATCCCTTGCTCAGAAACAACATGGCCCAAGAACTGTACCTCTCGCAACCAGAATCCACACTTCTCGTACTTAGCATACAACTGATGCTCTCGCAGAGTCTGAAGAACCTGCCTCAAGTGCTCGGCATGCTCCTCCTCGGAATGGGAATATATCAAGATGTCATCTATGAAGACAATGACAAACTGATCCAAGAACTCTCTGAACACTCGATTCATTAGGTCCATGAATACGGCTGGAGCATTAGTGAGGCCAAACGGCATCACTCTGAACTCGTAAGACCCATATCTCGTCAAGAATGCAGTCTTTGAAACATCCTGCTCCCTAATACGTAGCGGATGGTACCCCGACCTCAGATCTATCTTCGAAAAGAAATTCGCTCCCCTCAATTGGTCGAACAGATCATCGATTCGAGGCAACGGATACTTATTCCGTATCGTGACCTTGTTCAATTCCCGGTAGTCCACACACAACCTCAGTGAACCATCTCTCTTCTTTACAAACAAAACTGGAGCGCCCCAAGGTGAGGTACTTCTGCGAATGAAGCCCTGACCTAACAGCTGCTCGATCTGATCTCGTAGCTCTCGCATCTCTGCCGGAGCCATACGGTATGGTGCGCGTGCTATAGGTCTCGTATCTGGCAATAAGTCTATAACAAAATCTATCTCTCGACTGGGGGGTAGGCCTGGTATTTCCTAAAACACATCGGAATATTCCCTAACGACTGGGATCGAATCCAAAGGGATCACAACCTCCTTAGAGGTATCCTCCTCTATGTAATACAAATGAGCGGTCGAGCCTCCCTCTGGACGAGGCATCGCCACTACAAACATCTCCTGCCACGGAATGGCAAAAACAATGCTCCCACCGAAGCAATCAATCATGGCTCTATAAGCTGCGAGCCAATCCATACCGATAATCACATCGTGCTCATGCATGTCTAAAACTAACATGTCTGCAGGTAATACCAGACTACCAATCTCTATCCCCACTCCTCGGCATATAAAGAAAATAAGTGACCCACCCCCCAATGGTGAGTCTACACACGTCACTATGCTCTCTGCTGTGGCTAACAACCCTAAGGCCTTCGCAAAATGCGTAGCTATAAAACAATGCGTGGCCCCCGTATCAAATAAAACCCGACCCATAGTACCATGGATAGGAAACGTACCCTCAATCGCGGGTGGTGCCTGTGGAGCTGCTGCCTGGTGGACGTTATAGACACGTCCATACTGTAATTGCCCCTGCTGCACTGGAGCTGCTGGGATGGCTGGTAGGGCTGGCGCTTGGGCTGGAGCTGGAAGGGCAGGTGGAAAAAGTGGCCTCTGTGGCTCATTACGGGCTCCCTGCTGCTGTGGGGCCCTATCGCCTTCTGGGCAATCCTGACGCTTATAGCCGTGCTTGCCGCACATAAAACACCGGCCTCTGAAATTACCTCCCCTCTGTCCCTGCTGACCACGGCCCTGCTGGCCATTACCTCCACGCCATTGGCCCTGTTGGCCCTGATGTGCACGCTGTTGGCCCTGCTGGCCCTGTTGCTGACCCTGCTGTCGGTGCTGACCCTGCTGATTAGGCTGGCCCTGCCTATAACCCCCATTTCCCTGCCTGGGATCACCCGAATGGAATCGCTTAGCAGGGTCCCCCTGATGGGAACTCTGCTCGTGCTGACGAGTCTGTCCATGAGATGGTGCCCCACCGGCACCGTTACCCCCGGTCCTGCCCTGCTGGCTGGACTCTCCTGCTCTCTTGCTTCCTTGAAGATGGAAGCGGTGATCCTGGCAATGTAGTAACGCTGCATTGAGTACATCAGTGAACGTACTCAGGGATAAGTTCCCAATAAGGTGCTGACGGATCCTCCAAGCTAACCCGTCGACAAACAACAAAATCTTCTTGCTCTCAGTAGGTGCCTCATCTGGCACAATGGTGAGAAGTCTCGTGAACTCCTCCTCATACTCTGCTGCAGTAAGATTATCTTGCTTCAGATTTAGTAGTTTCCGCCTCATCTCAGTCTGCACTGTAAGTGGAAAGTACTTGCGGTCAAACCGCTCCCAAAACATCTGAATAGGGATCGTTTCCCTCTCCTCCAAAGTAGTAGTGGACTCCCACCACTGCAACGCGGCTCCCACCAGCTTAAAGGAAGCTAATAACTGCTTTTGTACCTCGGTGCACTCATACATGCGAAGATGCCGCTGGATGTCTTTCTTCCATTGGCTAACCGTGATAATGTCGGAGCTACCAGAGAACTCAGGGGGATGTGCTTTCTGAAAAGCATCCCGAACCCTCTCCCATGCACATGGAAGCTGTGCTGGTACTGGCGCCACTGCCTGAACCTGGGGTGGAGCCTGCTGAATCACCGCTATCGCGGCATTCACCGCCTGAGCAACTATGGCGGCTACTTCATTAGCATTCATTGTGCCTGGTGCCAGAGCTGCTGGCTGCTCGGCCTGGGCACGCCTATCTCTCGGAGCACGTCTCGGAGGCATCTGAAACGTGAACAAAATTTATTAGTCTACAGTTATCATCGGAGCTCAAATAGCTGAAGACTTAAACGTAAAAGCAGGAATACAACAATCCTAAAAATAGGGCTCTATAGCAAAAACGTTGAGCTGAAAGCGAAATAAGCCGTACAGATCCTAAGGACACTAGAACCTGATGCTCTGATACCACCTGTGACACCCCGCCTAATTAAATACCGGGCGATCACTCCTTTATTAAATTAAATCAAGGTAAACAGTTGGTTCATTCTCAGCATCACTGTCGATAAAAATAATTTTTCCAATTTAACACCCTAAATAATTAAGCTAAGTGTCAAAACATTTTTCATACAAAACTTTCCAAATTTTAATTAAAGAAAAAGATTTATTTTAATTAAACAACATTTCTATAATAAAGAATCACACCACAATAAACCAAATAACATAATACATTCGTCAATCGAATGTCAACAAATGGAACTAAAACCACAAATCCATCCTGAATAAATCCCATAGAACAAAACTGGAAATAAAAGAAATATAAAATCCCAACAACAAATGAAATGATAAAAAGGGAGACACGTGCCCAATAAATGAGAATAATAGGAGTGGAGTCAATAACAGAAGCCGTCTACTCAAGTGACCTGCAACTCCCACCTAAGCTGCAGCTCGTCTTTCTCAAGGGATCCTAAGCAAGACGCCCCTGTGGCTGGGCACCTGAAACTATACATATATATATACAAGAGAGAGAGAGAGAGGAAAAGAAACGGGTCAGAGCCCGAAAGTGTGTTTGATTTTAAAATACGTTAAGCAAGTATTTAAATTGATACAGGCCAATGCAAATCATATTAGTTCGACACTCTCTTGAGAAATTCTCACATCTCTTCTAATGTGCACGCCTATCGTACTAACCTTCCTAAATAATTTAGTTTATCTTAACTTACTCATAAGTTTTCAAAACCGAACGATGACAATGTTTTAAAAAGGTTACTTTCAATTTGTAGCACTCCTCTCGTTTTAGCTTCATTAAATTATAAAGTTTCCCAGTGTCTTCTCATACTTTCACAAAATAAGTATTTATTATTGCGTCAACAACTATGTCATACTTATCAAATCACAGTAGGCAGTTTAAAGTTTATAACCTCATATATATATATTAACTACTCGTATAATATATATATATAACAGCACCCCAACTAAACTATGGTGCGGGCATACTCTGCTATCCAATCCCCGTATCGCTCACACAAAGGGAAATACAAGTTCGGAATCACTCACGAACTGTATTAACATATACAAAACAACGTTGAGGCGAAGCATAGATTCCAAGTCCAAGAGGTCAGTACATACCCACACTTCTCTTAGGACCGTCCGACTATCAATCTGATAGCCCGTACCTAGGATCTCTATCTTATAGGGTACGAATCAATATCCCCCATAAGGCAACACAGGATAAGATCGTCCCAGCGCGGTAACCTCAGGGATAGCAAGTAGCCCGGGTACGTTTTTCACATGTATATAATATATGTACACACAATCATATAAATATACCCATTCATCATATTAATATAGGTTCCTCCCGTTACCCATAGTCACAACATTTATCCTTAATTTCCCATTATTATGATTACGTATAAGGTTTCGTCTCTAACCTTAACTCGAAGGGTTTTCTCACTAGCTATGTGACACTCGTGGATTCTATCCATCCAAGTAGCAAAATCAGTAGGTAAACGTCTATTCACTATCGTAAGTATTTGACGTAATCTTTCACTTGAATTACGTAGTTTCCTCGTCCTTTAAATAATTGTCCCTAAAATACAATTATCATCTCAATATAAAGTCCTCAACACTTAATCATATGCCCTACTGGTCTCTCCTATACCCCAAAACATTTTATTCATAAAGCCCAAAATATATTTCACGATGAATCATGTTCAATTAATTAAACAAGGGGAAATAACAGTCTGCCAGGAAGGGTCGATCGATCGAGGTCTGGGGCTCGATCGATCGAAGCTTCGATCGATCGAAGCTCTAGGCTCGATCGATCGATCAAGCAGGTCTGCGAAATCCTGCAGAAGTGCAGTTACGGGTTTTACCAAAATTCTTCACCCAAATCAATATTTCCCAACACTAATCGTCCCAAAACTCCTACTACAAATATAATAACATATTTCCAGAAGTTTTTAACGTTAAGCATGCGTATATCCATCATTAAACAAGGTTAAACAACCCAAAATCTCATTTAAACATCAAGAACCCTAATGTTTTCTTAACTTTTGTTCTAATCAGTTTTCTCCAGAATTTCCTTCTAACATAACATCAAAAATTCGTGGGTTAATCATCTACTTCACATACTATTTCCAGAATATGGTTATAATGTTTTCTACATGCAAATTCCTATCAAAATTTGGGGTTTTCTTCCATTGATTACATTCCTAATCATTCCTACACTAATATGAATATTGCACCAACGAAAATACGCAAGTTAAACACTTGCCTGAGATTTCAGAGGTCTGGTTTCCTACTGATATTGGTGTGGTTGTGTTCTCCTCCTCGCGATCTACGCGTTGGTGGTGACGGTGGTGCAAATGGTGGTGTTTTTGGCCTTGAATCACCTTGAGAGCTCTCTTCTCTCTACTCCAATGGCCGTTCTAGGGTTCTGAATGTTCTAACCCTAAAAGGATGACTTAAATGGCTGCTAAGGATGGCTGAAATTCGTGGGTTTAATTACCCTATTTTGTAAAATGACCAAAATGCCCTCCCGGGTCACTAATTAAGCCTAAAAACATCCCGAGACCCAAACTAAACCCCCGGGTACACTTTTCTGACTATCTCGACCCTTCCGGACACGTTGGAGCACTCAAAACAACCATACGAACAACTTATAAAATATTCACTTTTATATCTCAATAATTAGTCCCGACGCGACACGGGCGCGTCCCGACTAAAATTCTCAAAATTATTATTTCATTCACTCGTGACCTATAATATAACCCATATCATATATTACTATGCTCATTAGTAATATTCGACAATTTTATATAATTACTAACTCTCGTCACGTTAATAATTATAACATAATTAATTTTCGGATTCTTATTAAATAATTCACTCTCATTAAATTTAATAAAACTCCCAAATTAATATAGCATAAAAATACGGGGTATTACAGAGGCCTCCTATCAGGGCTGTCATGGCTATGCTCTCTTCGTAATCCTCCACCTCCAACTTCTCCTTGTTGAATCTTGTTATGTAGTCTCTTAGGCTTTCACCCTTAGCCTGTTTGACATATAGGAGGTGGGTAGTCTTCTTTTGAGGTCTTACCCCAAAGCAGAAGTTGTGGATGAACTGCTCAGCTAAGCCTTTGAAGTTCTCGATCGAGTTCTTCGGAAGAGAGGTGAACCAGCTATGCGCTGCCCCTGTCAAGGTTCCTGAGAAGGCCCTGCACTTCATCTCATCGGGTTTCGAGTAAATATCTGCTGCCGACTGATACATCTCGATATGGTGCACTGGGTTAGTGCTTCCATCATACTTAGGAGTCACGATAGGAGGCTTGAACTTAGCTGGGGTTGGGAACCCCACTATCCTAGCTACAAACGGGGAGCCCTCCGAGTAGCCCCTCTGTAGTGGGTCCCTGCTCTTTATGAGGTCCCCTATCTTCTCCTCAAGGCGTTGGATTGAGTCATTCCAGGGTCTTCTCTCTTCAGCTAGGCCGAGGTTATCCCCTGCCACCTCCCTACGATGGACAGAGGGTTCCCCAGCCACGACACGCTGACTATTGACCTCTTCCTGCTCCCTGGCTCTTCTCTTCAAGGGTCGGCCTTGATCTGGCCGAGCCTGCCTATTCCCTCTTTGAGAGCCTGCCGCGCTCCTTGACCTCGATAGCCTCTTCCTCAGGTCATTGACTGGGCCTAGCCTCTCGAAGGCCGACCCTCTGCTCAACCTGTTAAAGGCCGACCTTCTCTGTTGGGCCTCATCTCTTCCTCGGCCGACACATCCTTGACTCTGCCTATCAAAGGCCGACCCTCTTTGTTGGTCCTCGTCTCTTCTTCGGCCGACACATCCTTGGCTCTGCCTAAGGGGTCGTACGGTGTTATCTGACACCTCATACGGCTCCCAGCAGTCTTCCGGGGCCTCTTTAGCTTCTAGGTCATCATACCTGTCCTCTGGGTAAGGGTTTCCCTGCCTCCCCAGGCGCAAGCGCCTAGGGTCAGCAACGTCCCTCCTCCACTGGGGTGCAGGTTGGTCCTTCATGGGCGCCTGGGGTGGTCCCTTGGCATCGGGATGGGGCTGAACTGCCGCCGGAGTTATCATGTCCGAGGAGACTCCAGGTGGTCTCATCATCATGGTTTGGCTGAGCTGGGCAAATTGCTCCTTCATGGCTTGTTGTGTTGCAGCTACAGATTTCAAGGCTGCTGCCACCTCCGCCATTTCGGACTGGGGAGGAGCCTGACTGGAGCTACCCCCCCACCTCCGGGCGGTGGAAGAGGTGGTGGTTTATTCTGGTGCCATGTGTTAATAATAAAGAGCTTGAACAGCAAGTGAGCTTAATACCTTAAAGGACCTCTTTCAATGGTGAAACAGCTCCACACAAGGGGTGGTTCCTGGTTCACCACGAGAGTCTCCGGTGAGGTAAAGCAGAAAAAGAGGAAGAGACAGCCTCTCGATTCCCACAGACAGCGCCAAAATGATGATGCTAAGAATTAGCACCACCAGGTGAGGTGTTTGCAAGCTCAATATATTAGTAACAATGGTGGCACAGCTATATAAAGAGATAAGAGAAGGAGGTGAGGATACGAGGAATCAACACCGGAATATGAGTGGTTCAGCCAATCTGGCCTACGTCCACTGTGAGTGTGTGAGTAATATCACTGAACAAAGGCACTAATGGCCATGGGTACAATTCACTCAAGCTCTCTCTCTCTCTACTGTATCTTTAGACAGAGTTTTCACTAGGGTTTTAATAGCAGGATCCTTTTGCAAGGTAGGGGATGATCCCTATATATAGTGCCTAGGGGGCGCACTGTACCCCCCATGCATGCAATGAACATGTGTGTGGTATCCTCACCAATGTGGGAATACCATTTGTCACTGTCACATGTAAGCAATGATGATGAAATATTCTCCCCCATGTGGAGAATAATCTTGTTACAACTGATTTGTGCCCAGGTGTCCTTATCCAAATGTCAACAGATGCTCGGCAGTCATGTTGGTGAATGACCTCGGCCTGGGAGAGGCTGAGCTGTAAAGGCTTGGTCCGTTCAATCCGAGTAATGTCATAAGGAGTCTCGGCCTGATCTTAACCGAGACATTATGCTAGGTCGGCCCTAGCCGAGGTTGGGCATATACATTCTGATGATTATTAATGCTTCTCGTCACCTCGGCCAAGGCCGAGGTAGGATTAGTTCCATGTTGAAGATTAGGCCTCCTTGTCACCTCGGCCTACTATTAGCCGAGGTTGCTATTCCCAGACGTAGGGTCCATGGAAGTGGATATGGTAGTGTCGTCCTGGGCCGAGGTAGGTCTGGCCGAGGGACGATATCGTGGACCCTGCCCCTCATAGGGTCGATTAATGTCTCGGCCATCATCTTGGCCGAGGTAGGTATCTCTGGGCCGAGGTTATACTTGGGCATATCAATGACCACTGAATTATTGTCCATATGGGGGTGGGATTTTTCAACTTTTTTTGAAAATTACTTTGTATATCGAACAATATATATATAGTATGAGTGTGTGTGTGTGTGCAGGTGTGTGTGGCGGGGGGAGGGAGTGGGGTGGTGGGGGTGGGGGTGGGTGTGTGTGTGTGTGTGGTGGGGCATTCTTAACAATTGTATAGCTTTAATTAATAAATTGTGTAGCTTTAATTGTAATTTTAATTGTATAGTTTTAGATGAAAGTAAATTAATAATTAGTGCCCATTTCATATGAAAGTAGGATTGCCCCTCATTGTAAATTAGTAAATTAATAATTGTATACTTTAATTGTTAGTTTAATTGATGAAATGAATTAATTGAGTAGGGAGTGGCCCTGGGGGTAAGCCACATAGGCTCGATACTTATGTGGCTCTTCGGAGGAAGAAGGGGAAGGACAAGGAGGTGTCCCCAAGCGTCGCGGCCACGATTGTAAGTAATCCGACAGTTTACTTTTTGTTAATTACGTTATAATTTTTTAGTTTACTTATTTTACTAATCATGTGCTTTTTGTCGTTTCAGGCAAAGCTTAAGGAAGTGCATGAGTCGCAGTCTGATGCCGACAAGGCATCTTTGTCCACTGACGCACTCAGCCAAGTGCTTGGCTCTGATCGCAAGGGGAGGACAAGGGGGGTGAGCTCGCGGGTGGCCAAATCTAGGATCATCGGATTGGAGACGAGCGACACCGGGTTGGCTCGAACGGTGGATTCACATGACGCGATCCTGTCCCATTTGGAGGCGACGGTCCAAGATATGTACTCATTCATGAAGCGTATGTTGGGCGGAGACCGTAAGGGGAAAGGGAAGGAGAAGGCGGTGGAGGAGGAGGTGCGGGAGGACGAGGCGCAGGATGACGAGGATGTGGACCTCGCTGCTTCATCACCGACACGTGCGTACTTTGATGATCCACTTTCCTATTTGGCTCCCTTCAACAGACCGATGTCGACACTTGGTTGGCCGAGCGTGTTCATATTGGACGTATTTGATGGCCAGCGGATAGGGGGGTTGAGGGACCCGAATATCGTCCAGGGTGGAATAGTTCATGGACGTGAGCTTCAAGAGATCGAGTCCAAAGTGCTTGTCATGCATGTGATACCCGGGAAGGAGAACTCCCTATTGTGGTTGCGCGAACAATGCGGCACGATGTATATTAGTGGGTGTGTCAATTCATTTATCGTGCGGCCTACTCACCTCCTCACATTTACCCCAGACATGTAGTGACATTATTTTTAAGTTGGTACATTTGAATTATATTTGGATTATATCGTCATGTATATTGTTTCTATTTTGAATATATATTTGCATTATCTTTAGTTTATTTGGATATATGATGTTGCTATACTGCTGGGCAATGGCAGTGGCCATACTGCCCAGCAGATTTTTTTTAAATTCTGCCCAGAATTGTCACGATCAATGACCATGACAATTTTTTTAAAAAGGGTCAAGGCTTTGTCACGGTTATTAACCGTGACTAAACTTGTCAAGGTCATGGCCCGTGATACGACCGTGACAATTCTAACGAACTTGTCACGATCAATGACCGTGACACGTCCGTGATAAAAAAAATTGTCTCGACCCGAATTGTCACGGTCATTGACCTTGACAAGTTGAAATTGCCAAGGTCAATGACCATGATAATTAGGCAGATTTGGTGTAGTGAGAGTTTGCAAAGATCCGGTCTATCATTCTTATATGCTTACGTGATCTTGTTTCACCAAGAAGTTTGTTTTACCATTGAACATCAAGGGTTTTGCAGTGAAGAAAAGAGAAGGACTTCTTATTCGACATCGTAGACGTATCAAAGCCATTCGGTGAACACCAAGACATATGTGGACGCGTGTGTTGTGGAGGAGTATCATGGAAGATGGAATTTCTGCGTGGGCACTATTGAAGAACGGTAGAAGATCAGAAGGAGCGTCAAGACCCATGGGGATCGAGTCATTGAGCAAGGCTAATCTGTTTTTCTAAAATCATTGTTCATAGTGATTGTGTGGCTTGGGCCGTCCGAGGTTTTTCCCATCTTGGGTTTTTCCTCGTACATCCCACGTTGTGAGTATTTTTTACTTTACCTTACTTTCTTTAATCACTAGACGCATGTTTAGGATTAATCAAGATAAAATTGGTTTAAAGTAAGAATTGTTTTTTCACAACTTGGTTTGGTGCATAATTAAAAGTTGTTTACTTTTGGGTAATAAATTGTTTGATTTGAAACACACACAAAAAGGGTCCTTTTCAAATTGGTATTAGAGCTAGAAAACATAATTTATTTGTTTTGTGATCCCGTGTGTTTTCAAAGATGAATTTCAGAAATAAAGATTTTTTTCGAACTCCTATTTTTTATGGCACTAATTACACTTATTGGAAGATGAGAATGAAAAGTGCATTAAAATCTATTGATGTGCGTGTTTGGCTAGCTGTTGAGAAAGGTTGGACACCCCCTGTCACTGTTATAGGTGAGGTCACTACTTTAAAGCATGTCGAGTCATGGACTGAAACTGAACATAGACTTTCACAGTATAATTCTAGGGGTTTGCACGTTATTTCTTCAAATGTCACACCAGAAGAATATAATAGGATTATGACTTGTGAAACTTCAAAAGAGGCTTGGGATATTTTGGCACTCACTCACGAGGGCACTAGCACGGTTAGGGCGTTCAAAACTTCAAAATCTCACTACACAATTTGAGACCATTAGGATGTTAGAGAGTGAGACTTTTGATGAGTTTTATGCTAGGTTGTCCAATATTATCAACTCGTCGTTTAACCTAGGTGAGAAAATTCCCGACAACCGTGTCATTAAAAAAATTCTTAGGTCGTTGCCTAGTAGGTTTGATGCGAAAGTGACCATTTTAAACTCCTTGTGTAAGTTAGAGTTGACGAAACTAGAAGAGATTGTAGGTGACTTACAAACCTATGAAATCGACATGATTACCTCCAAGCAAGTGCCTAAGAAAGAAAAACGTATTGCTTTGAAAACCCGGAAGGAGGAAATTAAAGTTTCGGATTCCGATTTCGAAACCGATTTTGAGGATGTTGCTTTGTTGGCAAAGAAATTTAAAAAAATTATTTAGTTTCAAAAGAAATCGAAAGATGCCAAGAAATTTGAAAAATTCAAGAACAACAAAGTAGATTCCACATCTAAGGATAAGTTTGAGAAGCCTAAGAGAGACGATTCGAATAGGTGTTTTGGGTGTGAGGGGTACGGTCACAAAGTTAAGGAGTGTCCCACTAGACTTAAGAAAGAGGGCAAGCAACCCATTTCATATAATGCCACCTTAAGTGATAGTGATCCGGAAGAGGGAGAGAGTTCCTCCATTGATCGTAACTTTGTTGAGTTCATGGCTTGTCATGTGAGCGACGACTATTCTCATGTGAATGACACTTCCGAGGAGGTTTTTAGTGAATTCCATGTTAGTGAGGAAGAGGAGGAAATAGATGTGAAAGAATTGCAAAATGCGTTTAATGAGTTGTATGCCAAAACGGTGAAAGTGAAAAAGGCTAACTCAAAATTGCAATCTAAGTTGAATGAGCGTGCCATAGAAAATAATGATAGTTTGATTGAGGATCTCAGGGCACGAGAGAAGAAGTTTAAGGGGAAACTAGAGTTTGTGGAGAAAGAGAGAGATAATCTCCATGGTTTTATGGAGTCTTTGAAAAAGGAGATTGAAAAAGGAGATTTTAGAGTTTGAGGAGTCTAGGAGTTTGCTCGAGTCTAGGATTCATGAGTTGGAGGAGAGATTGAGAGACTCGTCTAGAGTTAAGTTTGATTTGGAGGCTAGGTCGGAGAAGTTAGATAACATCCTAGGCACTGTCCAAATTAAGGGAGATAGGGGAGGTATAGGTTTTAATGAGAGAGTTGTTCCCATTCCCCCCGCACGTGTGAGAAACACTAGGATGGTTAGAAAAGGTCCACACATAGGTAATCATTCCCACCACCGCTACACTTGCACGTTTTGTGGTAGGAAAGGTCACCTTAGGCGTTATTGTTACGACCTTAGACAAGCTCCTAGGAAGTTTAGGACTAAAGTTGCCCCGGTTCCCAAAACCCCATGCGTCGTTTTACACCTACTTGGGTTAGGAAATCGGATTTAGTGGCTTTAGGAATTAAACTTCATGATTCTCGTTTGGGTGTACTTGATTCTTCCCATGCTAAATCTAAAGGATGACAGTGTTGCCATGTTTGTCATATACTAGTTTGCTTCATGATATATTCATTGCTAGTATAGTGACATGTTTATCTCTTTGTATTGTAGTTTTCATTTGTTTGAGTCCTATTGAAAAATACAAAAAGATTTTTTTTTTAGAAAACTTTTGAAAATCCAAAAATATTTTGCCTTTATTTGAATCAAGATAAGTTTGAAAAGCCAAAAATATTTTCGGTCTTTGTTTTTGAGTTTACATGTTTGATGTAGCATATTGGTGTGCTTGGACCCCCCCCCCCCCCCCCCAACATTTCATTATCCATTTGGCTAGGACATTTGGTCATTATTATCGATGCTTAGAATGATCTTAACCATTGTTTATATGGGGTTGTTTCGAAGTTGATATGCATTTTGATTCAACTTTGTATATATGTCAACATTGCACACATGCACGAGTTTATATGGATGTTTAACTTCTCTTGCATATTTGAATTCGGTAAGGCGTTCTTATCTCAATCTTGTCATCTATGTGTAAGTAGACTTAAGGAGAAGTATGCATGTAAGAACCGTTTACCATGAGGATTTGAATTAAAAATTAATGAGTGATTCACGGGAAAGGGCTGCGAGAGTTCAAAATTGACTCGTCGTGAAAGCCACCGTTTAAAAAAGCCCAAAAGAAAATGCAATATGCTAAGAAAAGGGACAATAAGAGAATGCTAGAAACCTCAAAAGAACTTGAAAAAGTATATATATATGAGGGAGTTAGGTTGGAGAAAATTTAAACGGGTTTACAGATCTAATCTTAATGTTGGAAAATTTGCCCTCTCTCTCTCTAGCTAGGGTGACCTAGGGTTGTATGGCTAATACTACTGCCGCCATCATGGAGGCAGTCAACCTCAATCCACCTCCTAACCTCTCAAATAATCTCACTCATCCCTCTAAATCCTTTGATTCTGTAGTTGGTAACAAGTCAAATGAAACAATCTCTTTGAAGGAAGTTAGCAAGTATAAAGGAGAACCGACGATATTCTTCTCTGGTTATGATATTAACAAACTAGAAGCCCCTTTCAAGTACTCTCTTCTGGGTAAATTCTCTCATGGAAGGCCAGCTATCAATGATATACATAAAGTATTTACAGCACTTGGGCTTAAAGCAACATTCAATATAGGGTTGATCGATCAAAAGCATATTCTAATAAGGTTGTTTCATGAAGAAGACTTTCATAGGTTTGGCTAAGGGAAACTTGGTTTATTCAGCGATATCCAATTAGAGTATTCAAATGGACCCCAGAATTTCATCCAGATGTTGAGTCGATAGTAACTCCAACTTGGTTAAATCTTCCACTACTCCCTATTCACCTTTACAACAAGGATAGTATATTCTCCATTGCTAATGTGGTAGGTTTGCCTCTAAAATTTGATATTGACATTACATCTCTTTCTAGACCTAGTTTAGCAAGGATTTGTGTAGAAATTGATCTCTGCAAGGAACACCTTCTGTGGTTTTGATTGGAAACTGTGAGAAAGGAATAGGGTTTTGGCAACATATTGAGTAGAGAATATTCCTGATTATTGTCATTATTGTTTAAAGAAGGGTCATAATCAAGAGGATTATATGTTTAAATAGAAAGTTCGTGGGAAGAATGTTAAAGATGCTACGCTAATGAATAAAAATCGTCCAGAGCCACTTAAAATAGCTAAGGAATCAACAAAAGAATGGGTCATAATTTTTTTTAGAAGAAGTCCAATGAAGTGGAAGACAGCGAGAAACAAGAAGATATTCAAGAAGCTGGTCAAGATGAGGTAGGGGAAGAAACAATTAATTTAGTAGAAGAGAAAAGTCACAATTCAGAAACTCCAGCTGATAAGCAGGTATCTAATGAAGGTATCCAAGATTCTGCCATTAAAGCAGATCTGCTACCAGTTCAATGTGAGATTATTGGTCAGAGAAACGAAGGGGAAATAATTAGAAATGATTGTCAAGAAGATCCCCAGGGAACAATAACTACAGTAGAGGAAGAATTCACTCTAGTAAGGAGGAGAAGTAAAGGTGGGAGTATACAACATCAATTAGGTGGTAGAAATATCAAAGAAGGCTAAAATCGCTCAACATCAATGCCTCTTGTGCTTCAAAGGGGAGGTAATTTCAAAATGAGGTTAAGATCCAATTCAAAAATATCTTTTGATGCCTTGTCTCAATGATAAGATTCTGTGCTTGGAATATAAGAGGTTTTGTGAAGAAAAGTGCAATGAGAAGGTCGAAGAAACTGGTAAAGATTAATAAAATTTCTTTCTAGAAATTATAGAGCCTAAAAAAGGGGAGGAAGCTATGCTAAGCTATATGATCAGATTGGATTTTCACTAGTGTCAAGCCAATACAAATTGCAAGATCTGGATTTTTTCAAAAGTGTAGAGACCTTTTTCAGTGGTTTCTA
Organism: Sambucus nigra; assembly: GCA_949130495.1. Lineage (NCBI taxonomy): Eukaryota > Viridiplantae > Streptophyta > Magnoliopsida > Dipsacales > Adoxaceae > Sambucus > Sambucus nigra. The sequence continues at coordinate 654,923,542 of OX422215.1, read as the reverse complement.
ATAAGGAGCAAGCTATTATTGTGTCAGTTCTTAATCAACAGGTAAATAAAAAAAAAATCTACAGTGTGGTGTATACTAAGTGCACTAAAATTGAAAGAAGGTAGCTATGGGAGGATTTAAATAGCCTTAACATTCAGGAGCCTTGGTTAGTATGTGGTAACTTCAACACTGTTGTGTACTCATGGGAGAAGGCAGGTGGAAATAAAATTGATCTCTCTTCTTCGATGGAATTTCTAGAATTCATAGAGGTCAATAATCTTGTAGATATGGGCTATTCTGGATCAGCTTTTACATGGTTTAATAAAAGGGAAGGCACTCATAGAATTTGGAGTAGATTGGATCGAGTATTATCAAATGGAGAACTGAAGGATTTGGGGTTCAATGTCAACATTTCTCATCTGAACAAGTCTGCGTCAGATCATGCGCCTTTACTTATTGAGTTCAAAATTGATGTAAACCATTCTAGAAAGCCTTTCAAATTTCTTAATTTTTGGACAAAGAAAGATTCTTTTTATAAGATTGTTCTAAATCACTGGGACTCCTACATATCTGGTAATCCAATTTATGTAGTGGCACTTAACCTTAAAAACCTGAAAACTCACCTATCCAGATGGAGTAAAGAGACCTATGGGGACATTTTCCAAGGAGCTAGAGAGGCTGAGGATAAACTTCTTGAAGCAAAGCTAGCTTTTGAGTTTGATCCAATAGAGGAAAATAGGGATAAGTGGTCTAAGGAAGAAGCTGATTTAAATAAGAAAAGTGCTCTAGAAGAGGAGTATTGGAGACAAAAGTCAATTGACAAATGGCTTGCAGAAGGGGATAAAAATACAAGTTTTTTCCATAACTCAGTAAAGGCTAGTAGAAAAACGATGGTTATTAACAAAATAAAGAATGTAGCTGGTGATTGGATTGACAAGGAGGAAGATATAAGTAATGAAGCTATTAATTTTTTTCGAGCAACCTTTGAAGACAAAGAAGAATATGGAAGTGCAGATAGCTTTCTCAGGTGCATCCCCAAACTCATTACTGAAGAGAAAACCCTTAATTTAGCTGAGTATCTGGAAGAAGAGGAAATCAAGGCAGCAGATTTTGAGCTTAATGAGGAAAGTGTTGCAGGTACAGATGGCTACACAGGTCATTTCTTTCAAAAATGTTGGAAAATAATTCGTAAGGACATAACCAAAGCAGTGCAAAGGTTATTTACAGGTTTGGAGATCCCTAAAATTGTATCAACTTCTCTTCTATCTCTGGTTCCTAAGGTACAAACCCCTCAATCTTTTAATGACTTGAGGCCAATAAGTCTTTGCAATTTTTTCAATAAAATTTTCACTAAAGTGTTGGCACGTCGCTTGCATAAAATTCTTCCTATAATTATCTCTCCTAACCAAAGTGGCTTTATTAAAGGGAGAGATATTACAAAAAACATTCTTTTGGCTCAGGAAATGTTCCATATGATAAATTTTAAAAAATTTGGGGGAAATATAGATATGAAGTTAGATATGACTAAGACATATGACAGAGTTTCTTGGTTCTTTCTTATAAAGGTTATGAGGAAATTTAGTTTTCCTGAAAGTTGGATTGACATGATTTGGAGAGTTCTATCTAATAATTGGTTCTCAGTTCTCATAAATGCAATCAAAGAGGTTTTTTAAGTCTGAAAGAGGGCTCAAGCAAGGAGATCCTCTATCACCAGGACTTTTTATCATTATGGCTGAGTCCCTTTCCCTGAACCTAAATACCCTTCATTCTCAAGCTGTCTTCAAACATTTCAAACATCCTGTAGGAGCTCCTAAAATTAATCATCTTGCATTTACAGATGACATCATTCTTTTCAGTTCAGGTGATTTAAAATCAGTGCAGAAAGTGCTTCTTGTGATGGAGAATTATGAAAAGGTTTCTGGTCAAATGATTAATAAAAATAAGAGCTCTCTGATTATGTCCAATAAAACTAATATAGGGAAACAAAATAAGATTGCTGATATAGCTGGTATTGCTTTGAAAAAAAGTCCTATCACTTACTTAGGGTGTCCAGTGTATTCAGGTAAAAAACAAAATATATTTTTTGAGACTTTAGTGGCTAAAATAAGGAATAAACTTCTAGTTGGAAAGCTAAAATGCTATCTTTTGGAGCTAGGACTATCCTGATCAAACATGTTCTATCATATTCTCCCTTATATATCCTATCTGCTTTGGTGCCAACCCGAAAAATTATTTCCTCTATTGAAGCAATGATAGTTAATTTTTTCTGGAGTTCTAATGTGGGAGAGAGAAGACACCATTGGTGTAAATGGAGTTTAATAACTAAGCCTACTAATGAAGGTGGCGTGGGGATTCGAAGCTTATGGGATGTGATTGAAAGTTTTTCCATTAAACTGTGGTGGAAGTTTAGAAGCAAAATATCTCTATGGTCTGATTTCATGGCAGCTAAATATTATAGAAAAGATCATCCTTGTCAAGCTAATAGGAGAGTTGGGTCGCATACGTGGAAAAGAATGTGTCTGATCAAATATTCAGCAGAATTTAACATGAAATGGAGGCTCGGAGATGGTAATTGGAGTGTTTTTTAGGATAAATGGATCCCAATAGGCTCTCTAAAACAATATGCAACTGATGTAACTCTTCTCAAGGTGAAGGAATTTTGGACTGTTAATAGGTAGTGGGATCTATCCAAATTAAATGAGGTCTTTCCTCTTCAGATTAATTACCAAATAATGTCCTCTTATATCCCTATTAGAGGTCAAATTGATGCTATTATTTCGACAGGAACATCTGATGGGAATTTTTGCTTCAGTCAGCTTGGGAGTTAGTAAGAGATAATTCTCTGTTCTCTTGGTCTTCTGCTTTTACATGGCAATAAGCTCTGCCTATGAAACTGTCCATTTTTATGTGGAAATTATTGAATGGTTTACTTCCTTTGGGTGATAAACTTTACGCCATCGGGTGGTGTGGTCCATCAAAATGCCATTGTCGTGAATATTCCCATAATGAATTGTATGATCATGTCTTTATTTCAGGGGATATTGCTGCAAAATTGTGGAGTCATTTTGGAGGTATAATGGGGATTCCTAATACTCGAACTGATATTCGGAGTAGATGTCTTCTATGATGGTCATCAACAGCTAATTCTTTTGCAGGTTCATGCCAAAAAATTATGCCAATTATCATTTGTTGGTTCTTGTGGTGTCAAAGGAATGAAAGCAGATATAATGGTTCTTCTCCTAATTTGTCGCGATTGATTGTGAAAACAGAGGAGTATTGTAAGTCCATTTTTAAATTGATTCTTCATGCTCCAAAGGCTTTCTCTATTTATTATTTAGAAGATGTTTCTTATCATAAAGAGTACATTTGGGTTAAATGGAGACCTCCTGATAGGCAAGTACTAAATTTCAACATAAATGGGAGTTCTATAGGTAATCCAGGAAGCAGTGGTGGAGGTGGGATTCTTCAAAACGAACATGGAGATATGACCTGGGCTTTTTTTCATAATTTTGGTATTAAATCCAATATTAAGGCAAAAGCCTTGGCCATCTTAGAGGGTTTAAAATTCTACAGGGTGCTTAAGGATTACCAATTAATTGTTGAATCTGATTCTAACATCTTGATTGATGTGATAAACAATAATATAAAGCGTCCTTGGAAGATTAGAGATGTTAATGAAGAAATTAACATTTTAGCCTCAGAACACAATTTATCATTTCTTCATGTTTATAGAGAAGGCAATCAATCGACAGATTTTTTGGCTAATATGAGAAGTAAGACTCAATATTATTTATGGTCTTATGATATTAGAACATTCCCAAGTCAACTTAGAGGAGCAATCAAAGTAGATAAATGGGGCATACCTTCTGTTATAATTAGAAAAGTCTATGAGTAGGTCAATTTTGTATAGATTTACCTATGCATTGGGATTTAATTAGATTCTTTTTAATTTTTGTAACGGCTTTATTTATAAAAAGCCTCATTTATGATCTTAAAATTTCCTCTCAGCGTGTAAGCTACTAGGGCAGGGCTTTTCTGTCCCATTTGGTTTTAAATAATATATGTGGGGGCTCCCTCCCTCTTCAATAAAAAAAAATCTTAATGTTGAAACATTGCAATTTGACGCTATTATTTGTAGAATCGTCAAAATTCTAGACTTGTATGCATGTAGTATGTTTAGTTCATTAAGCTCACACTTTAATTGTCATATGACTATGATAAAGTTTGATGATTTATCGCTATCAATTAGAGCTTCTTGATCGTTTCGATGTGTTGGATTTGTGACTCACGTGTTGTAGTTTCACGCCCATACATTCCATATCCATGTTTGAGCACATCGGTATTATGTTTGCATGTAACTCGCATTGTTTGTGTTTATGCGTTTTTACGTTTTGTGTTAAAAGCCCATTGTCTTAACACTGTTTTGGTACTGTCAGGGCCTTTCACTGATTTTTTTTTGGAAATTTTTTCACTGGGCAAAAATATAACATATTTCTGGGAAAATGTGAAAATTTGGCAGGTCGCGAGATATCGTTCAAACGACATCCCATGTCGCGCGAACGATCTCTGTACTTCGTTCGAGCGACGTCCACCACTCGTTTGAGCGACGTCCCTGGATCGTTCGAATGACAGGATGAATTATGGCTTCTGATTATTTTGCAGTCCTCTGGTTTATCTTGGTATATTTTGGTACTGCTGGAAGTGTTTCTGGACTGACTGGTTTATATGCAGGAGCTTTTAATTTCAAAATTGGTATTTTGCATATATAGTCCGTTTATCACACATGTTTAGTTTGTTGTATTATGTTGTGTGATTCATTGGTTTACTAGCGACTGATTTGTCATTCCTTGATCATATTTTAGCTGGTTGTTTCATGATTATCTAGCGATTTCACATTGTTTAAAATTGGTTCACATTGATTCTCATGCTAGATACTTTCATTGGTTTATCTTTTCACCGAATTGTCTATTCGAGATAAAAAGGGGGAGAGATGTATGTGATGTAGGGGGAGATTTATTGAGCATGTTTATTGATTACATATGTTTCAAATTGGTATCATCCTCGAATTCAATTTGGTATCATACTATGGCTCAATTGTTTAACAAATAATTTTTCAGAAGTTTATTCATCTTGGTATCTATTGAAAAATTGGTATCATTTGGATATATATTTGTTTCATTTGTTCCCCCATACTTCACTGGGTATTTATTTGTCTATTTTATGAATATATATGTGATGTATGGGAGATTTGTTGAGCATGTTTATTGATTGCATATGTATCAAATTGGTATCATCCTCGAGCTCAATTTGGTATCATACTGTTGCTCAATTGTTTAACAAATTATTTTTTCATAAGTTTATTCATCTTGGTATCTATTGAAAAATTGGTATCATTTGGATATATATTTGTTTCATTTGTTCAGCCATACTTCACTGGGTATTTGTTTGTCTGTTTCATGTGTGTAGGTATTCTTCAGCGATTCGAGATTGCAAGTCTACATCACATTCAGACAGTTCATGCTTGTCGGTGCTACATATACTAGTCTGTGTCCTGTAATTTTGATTTTGGGTTTATGGGATGGGATTTAGGCGTCATACGGCTTGACGGCCCGACTTAGGCATTTCAATGGTTTAGTTTTGTCCCGGAATAGTCAAAGGGGGAGATATGTAAGGATATAAATATCTAATTGAGTCCCTATATTGTTTTGACTTAATTTCGTGAACAAAACTGTGTTTGTAATATGTCATAGGGAGATTTTATTTTGTCACGATCCCACTCGGTCTATGACGTATTGAAGAAATTGAAGACGTTACAGCAAAGCTTCAAAGAATTAATCATGCCGAAGTTTAAATTGGTGCAAGTTTATTCATCTTCAAAGTTAATTTCATTTCGATATCACTCAGGTATGAATGCGTATAATTAATGGTGCTCGAAATTAATTTATAAAAGATAGGGATATAATTTTTATAAAGAAAAATGTTTTAAAGTGTTTTAAAAGGTTTAGACTACATTTTATTCTGATAAACTCGAAATAAAGTTTGACTAATTTGGATCTTTTTTTGGTAAAGACGTTTTGAACTAAAATTCAAAATGTCAAACTGTCACGATTGTCGTTCGAACGACTTTTGTCCTTCGTTCGAGCGAGATGCTCGTGTCGTGCGAACGACATGGCAGTCTCGTTCGAGCGACACTATTTTCGAGGCGATCAACTTTTCGTATTTAAAGCGTGGTTTCGTCAAAGTTTCTTAAGTATGCATTCTGGAAAACATTTTTACGAACCAGAAGCTTATTTGCACATGTTTTCTAAGGTTTAAAAGTCTTAAACACATCCTTAGAGTTTGCAAAGATCTGAGTTATCATTCTTATATGCTTACGTGATCTTATTTCACCAAGAAGTTTGTTCTACCATTGAACATCAAGGCTTTTGCAGTGAAGAAAAGAGAAGGACTTGTTGTTCGACATCGTAGACGTATCAAAGCCATTCAGTGGACATCGAGACATACGTGGATGCGTGTGTTATGGACGAGTATCGTGAAAGACAAAATTTCAGCGTGGGCACTATTGAAGAAGGATAGAAGATCAAAAGGAGCGTCAAGACCCGTGGGGATCGTGTCATTGAGTAAGGCTAATCTGTCTTTGTAAAACCATTATTCATAGTGATTGTCTGACTTGGGCCGTCCGAGGTTTTTTCCCGTCTTGAGTTTTTCCTCGTACATCCGGCGTTGTGAGTATTCTTTACTTTACCTTACATGCTTTAATCACTAGATGCATGTTTAGGATTAATCAAGATAAAATTAATTTAAAGTAAGAATTGGTTTTTCACAACTTGGTTTGGTGCATAATTAAAAGTTGTTTACTTTTGGTAATAAATTGGTTTGATTTGAAACACACACAAAAAGGGTCCTTTTCAAGATTTGAACTTGAAGATTTTTGAAGAAAATTTGAAGACATGCAAATTTTAGTATTTTCCATTTTGGGGTTCATGGGGGATATTAGATTTGTATAGGCACTTTGATTTGATAATTCAGAGTTTTTATTTTGTACCGGCATAGACATAGGGGGAGATTTGTAAGGACATTATTTTATAAGTCCGTTATCAATTTAATATGTCGTATACCGCTACACCGTCGAAGAGCATTCAAGAACATTCAGTCATCAAAGACGGATTCGAAATCAAGATCTTCAACATTCAAGCCTCCGCGAGGTTAAGTTTGGTAAGGTTGAGTTTTAATTCCTTAGCATTTCACTTAAAGTGTTGGGATATTTTTATCAAATATTTTTCTAAAGATTTTGTTCTCGGACACCTTTTTGTAGAAAAATCATATCAATTCAAAGAAAAATAAAAAAAATACGAAACTGGTGGCCACGTTTTTGTATCGAAATTATCTACCATCATGGCCTGAGATCTTGTTTGATAGGTCGTTCAAACGACCTGCTTTTGTCATTCAAACGACATTTGCCACGTGTCATGTTTTTTCGTTCGAGTGACCTTCTTATGTCGTTAAAACGACATAGCATCTCGTTCGAGCGACATTCAACTTCGTTCGAATGATGTGCCGCCTTAAGTTTTTATAAATAGGAGATTCCAACTCCGTTTTTCGTAAGAAGACCTGCATTTTTGAACTGTTACGAAACTGCTTCTCCAGAATTCTTTTGTCTTCTTCTTTTAGGTTCTTTAACATTTGATTTTCAATTCACAAAATATCCCAATCTTTTAGTTAATTGTTTTAGAATCCTAGATTCAACTTTGTTGAAACTTTACCTTTATGGGGAGAACTATACAACCGTAGAGCTGCGTGCTATTATGGAGGGAATCTCTATGAAGTTACTCTTGTGAAGAAGCCGTCTCTTTTCCATTGCTGCCCATCTGGAGTTCTTGCGGGAGATTTCAGCTAGCGACATTGGAATCGATACATGAGGGTATTTCGTATGTCACTCTTGTTTTCAGTATAATCCATGTAAACCGTTCTTTAAAAATTATAGTGAAAATAAAAAGGTATAGCCCTCCGGGGATTTTTCCTGAAATTGTTTATTTTATCCTGCATGCTTTATTTCATTGGATAAATCATCTAGATGCTTGCTTTAGGGTTTAACTAAAATTTGGGAATAATTAAAATTGGATTTTAATTGAGAAGTCGCAATATTTACCCTGTAGCGATTCTACAAAAATGGTATCAGAGCTTGTTGCACTAAGTTATTGTGTTTTTATCCTAATTTTTCACAAAAATGGCTTTTGGTGGTTTTGATGATTTTCGATGTCAACTTTTTGAAAAGGTTAATTGGAAAATTCACACGAACTGATGTTTTAAATCTTCTGTTGAAATGACTCTGAGAGGTGTCTTTTTTGTGAGGGTGTTAGTCACACATTAGATAAGTGTACCACAAATTTAAAGAATAAATTGAATAAGCCGGTTTCTCATGTTTCTACCCTTGGTGAAAGCGATTTAGAAGAAGAAGTCTTTTATGCTTCCAGGTGAGAGCTTCCCACCCGTGTGATTAGTGATGATAGTGAGGGTGATGGGAGTGAGGATGAAAGTGTAGATGAGCGTGACTTGCAAACTACTTTCAACGAACTTTATGCCGAATCTTTGAAAACAAAGAAAGAAAATTTGAAATTGAAAGCTCAATTGAAAGAGTGTGCCTTAAAAAATAATGATGTTTTAGTTGAAGAACTTAGGGCACGTGAGAAAATTTTGAGAGAGAAGCTTGAGTACGTCAAGGGTGAGAGAGATAGTCTTAGACGGTTGATGGAGACTATGAAAAAGGAGCTTTTAGAGTTTGAGGATTCTAGCTCTGTACTTAAGTCAAGGATAGGTGAGCTTGACAAGAGTTTGAGAAAATCGAGTAAGGTAAAATTTGATTTGGAGTCTAGGTCCAAAAAGCTAGATAAGATTTTAGGAACTGTTCAAATTAAGGGGGATAGGGGTGGTATAGCTTTTGATGAGAGGGTTGCACAAATTCACAAAGCCAACCCCACACGTGTGAGAGAACAACCTAGGGTTGTTAAGAAAGGGCCTCCGAAGGTTGTTAGGAGAGACACATCTAGGCACATCATGACAGAGCCGCCTAGGATCATTAAGAGAGAGCCGCCTAGGCAAATTCGAAGAGAGAAAAAGAGAAATTTGATGAGAGGGTCGGCTTTAGGTAACACACACCGCCCGATTTACACTTGCACACATTACGCTAGGCAAGATCATCTTAGGCGCTTTTGTTATAAGCTTTTAAAAGAACCTAGGAAGGTTAATAAAAGAATAAATTTGATGCCCCAATCCCCCACGTGTCATTACAAATATATTTGGGTTAGAAAATCGAATTTAGAGGTTTATGGTCTATTTGTTCGCGATTCTCGTTTGATAGCACGTGATTCACCCCATGTGAGATCGTTTGGTTGATTGTGCTGGATGTTTTGTCACACACTATCTATGCATCATGTTATATTATTTCTACTGTTATGACTCACTTTGACATAGCGTACATCGATTTATTTGTTGCATTTGTGTGTTTTGCTACTGTTTTGGATCTGTTTGCCCCTTACAGGTACTATTTTCACGAAATTTTTGCACTGGGAAAAACTGTATGATTTTCTGGGCATTCTGGGAATTTTTGGTTTTCTCGTTTCACCGAGAGCTATAGGTCATTTGAGCGACAGCTCTGTCTCGCGCGAAGTCGTTTCTCGCGACATGCCCTTGTCGATCGAGCGACAGAGCTGAGTCGTTTGAGCGACATGTCTGGAATTTTTGTTTCCCTTCTATTTTTAGTACCTAGTGTTCATATGATTATGTTTTGGTACTACTGGGTTACTTCTGGACAATTTATATGCAGTTGTTCTTGGTATCCATGCTTAATTGATAACACTATATTGCTCATTTATCACATCTGCTTTCATTGTAGATTCTCTTGTGTGATTACTGTTTGCTAGTATAGGATGTTTCTCAAATCGATATTATATGCCTATTGCTGGTTGTATCATTTTGTAGTTATATTTGTTCGGATTAAAAATTTTGAAAAATACAAAAAGATTTTATTTTGATAAAATTTTTAACAATCCAAAAGATTTTTGTATTTTGTTTACACCGTTTATGGATTGACACTTAGGATGATCGAGTCACAACTTCATTCCATATCCATGTGACTATTTGATAGTGTTTTGAGACAATATGTCAATTCATCCATGTGCTTTACAATGTTTGGAGTCATTGAGATGTATTTAGTTATGCTTCCTACATGTTTGACTCATGATTTCCTTTATTGCACACGTGCACGGATTTGTTTGATTATTGTTTTTGACTTATCACATGTTGGTTGGGTGTTTTCATCTCAATTTTGTCCTTAAAACGAACCAAGTGCAGTCATATGAGAGTAATAAAAGTAGTGCATGTAAAAACCATTACCCATGAGGAATTTATTTAGTTTGCAAAAATGATGAGTGAACACGGGAAAGGGCTGCGAGTGAATAATAATCACGTCGTGAAAGCCACCGTTTGAAAAGAGCTCACACAAAAAATTAAGGCAATAAAAAGATGAAATATGCCAAAAATTTGGGCCAATAGGTTTTCTCTAAGTTGAGAATTTAGTACATCTTTAGATATAAAAAAATGCATTATTATATATGAGGGAGTTTTGGATGGCTATATCAATGGGTCTGCACGTCCTTTGAAAAGTTCTCGAAACGACACTAAATAGTTTTGGACGTTATTGGTGTGGAAATCATTTAGACTTTGATTCGTTGATTTGATTAAGACGATGTCATCCAAATTCAACATTTTACACCTAAGGATATTTTTTATGTTCATTCGTTAGGGGTACACGTATTCATCGTGCACATATGATTGATGGAGCTGATTTACCTACCGAATGTGTTCACACCCATACATTCCATTTCCATGACTTGGTTATTTTAGTATACATCCATGGTGTGATTTTTGTATCATTATTTCTTCTTTGAAAAAATTGAAAAATCAAAAATAGTTTGTGGAATTTTTTGAGTTACACCTTTGCATGCGCGTAGTTTGATTCATATTTGCTATGCACTTTTATCGTGACACTCCAAGTTTAGTTTTTTTCTTCTTATCTGTCTATTTGGGTACATAATAAAAAGGGGAGAACATATTATGATTTTATGGGGGAGTTTGCATTGTGGGGGAGATTTGATTAGATTTATTGATTTATTCTTATATCATTTCAAACTCAATGCGTCACGAAGGTATTTTCTTTATCTCATATGTGTAGGTACAAAAATGATGATCATATGTTGCACACCCTGATGATAAAAGCTTAAAGGCTTGAAGATTTGAACTTGAAGATTTTTAAAGAAAATTTGAAGACGTGCAAATTTTATTATTTTCCATTTTTGGGTTCATGGGGGATATTAGATTTGTATAGGCACTTTGATTTGATAAGAGTTTTTATTTTGTACCGGCATAGACATAGGGGGAGATTTGTAAGGACATTATTTTATAAGTCTGTTATCAATTTAGTATGTCGTATACCACTACACCGTCGAAGAGCATGTAATACCCCGTACTTTTAAGGATATTTAAATTACAGTGTGGATGTAATTTGGTAATTTGAGGAATTTCTATGAATAGTGATTCTGAAATTTATGAGTGAAATTAAATAAATTCAATATTATAAAGTGAATAGTAAATATTAGTTTTCAAGTGACCGATTAATATTTTCATGGATTATATTTCGAGACTAAGTATACGAGTAGATTATTTTTATTACATGTCGCAGTTGGGTAAATCGACAAAGAAAAATATTTTAAATTGAAAAATACGCGTATCGAAAGTGTTGGGCCTAATTAGTGAATTTTAGTTAAGTGACTCGGATGGAGATTTGGACTGCGTTGTTGGGTTCGAAACGACCGAGATAGTCAAAATAGAGTATCCGGGGGTACTGTTTAGGTTCCGAGGATTTTTGGACTAGTAGGGGCTCGTAAATGAGTACACGAGTCATTTTACAATTGGGTATATACCCAGTTTCGGGTTTAATAAGTGGAAACCCTCTTTTATTTCCCAAAGTTTGCCCTAAGAGAGAGAGAGAGAGAGATAAGAGAGGAGGAGAAGAAGAAGAAGAAGAAGAAGAAGAAGAAGAAGAAGAGAAGAGAAGAGAAGAGAAGAGAAGAAGGAAGAAAAGGAATTTCGGGCCAAACTTCGCGGGATTCGACTCGGGGTCGTCGGATTTAATCCACGAGGCAAGTGTTTAAATTGCTTTATGATTGAGTGTGTTAATTTCTCATATTGTAGTTGGTATAAAACTAAAGATTTTTGGGTTAAAATTTCGTGGATTAAACGGGTTTTCGGAAGATTAAAACGGATATAACACGATTAATACCCAATTTGGTTTATTATGGATTTGTTGAATTTAATTGAGGATTGGAAGAATTTGAACCCTAAAATTATGCTAAGAAGTGTTCTAGGATGACTAGAGTAGTTTGGGAACCTTGAACTTGAGTTGGAATAATTATGGGTTGAATTTGAAGAAGGAAAAATGGAAAAAATGAATTTTGGAGATGAACTGTGCATCTGTAAAAATCTCGTTAGAAGTCCAGCCCAAGTCGTTCGAACGAGACTTCGTTCGAGGTTACAGTGGGGTAGTTCGTTTGAATGAAAACTCGTTCGAACGAGAATTCTGGGTCTTCTAACGAGATTCCAGAATGACTCTTAAGGCCCGATTTTTGTTCTGAACCTCTCGTAGGCCTATTTAAATGAGTGTTAGGCATGTACGAATGCCGAGTAACTAAAAATCTATAAGTGAGCGGAGATTATGATAACCCTCAAAAAGTGGGAAAATGTATAAAACTAGAGGGATGCGAAAAATACAAAGGAGAATACATACGAATAAAGTACGGGGATAATAGCGAATATATTACATACTGTGAATATTAGACTACAGGAAAAATGAACGAATTTATATAAGTTGTGGGTATACTTATTGCTCAAAGTATGGGAATATTTATTGGGATAGTATTTTAAGTGTGTGACTGCTTATATTATTACGAAAGGAAATATTCGAGGCTATTGGGTATCTCTATAAGAGTTTAGAAATTATAGCCATAGTATATTGAGAAGAGATATAAATCATATATATACGATGTCATTAAAGTATATATATTATGAGATGAATGAATATATCGGGGTTGTTGATATTATCATTGTGCGGTGAGAAAAGGTCGGAAATAATATATTGAGGATTAGTCAAAATCGATAAATGCATAGGATATTCGAGATATAAATATACTACATAGGGGATTTATTATATGGGTTGTGCGTACGCCCTGATGTTATTATATACATGCGTTAAATAATTACCTATGGGAAATTATGTATAGGTGAGACAAATACCTATCGTTATAATATGGTTGTGTGAATACCTAACTGATAATATATTTATATAGGTGGAATGTGTACCTATATTATTATTTATTATGTGTATGACTAACCTACCATACTTGCTTTCACGAGAGGTTGGCGTTCGAAAGAGGACAATCTTATCTCGTGTTGCCTTCGGGGGGATTTTAGATTTGGTACCTCAGAGCATTGAACTTAGGCACAGGCTATCTGAGAGAATGATAGTGTTGACGGTCATATGTGTGTATAGGTATGTGCATAGCCCATAGGCTTGGAACCATGTTCGCCTCCAATATATGTGATTTGTATTGATACAGTTCCCGAGTGATGTGGAACATGTGATACTGTAGTACGGGATGTACTTGGATTGGATAGCAGAGTATGCGTGCACCGCTGTTAAGCCTATGGGTGACGGATATGGATATATGTATTGCGATTAACATATATGTGTACTTGAGATAATCCACGGATGCTTAGTAAATGAGAATGACTAAGCCACTTATATTATATCTCGGTGGATGGATTATTATACTTGTTGTGAATAGTATATAGTTATATATGAGATAAGAAATCATATAACGTAACATTGTATAAAAAGGTAAAAGAATGAATAAAGTGTGATACCACTTCCGGTATATGAACATCCGAATTTATGTGATTACGATTAATGGGTTCTAATGAGAACTAAATATATACATACGGGATAGGTACTCTAATTATTACGAATGAGTACTTCAAGTTTTATGAATTATACGGAGATGGACAAATACATTAGTTAGTCAGGGTAGCTTAACTAGGTTGTTTAAAAGATATGTGATAGTTGTGCACAATTAGAAGAGGGGTGAGGTGTATCTCATGAGAGTGCGATACCAGTTTAAAGATGAGAAATATCTTATTTTAAAATATAAAATTTAAGCACTTGCTAAATTATTTTCAAAACTCGGGCTCTGACCCGTTTCCTCTATTTTCCCCTCTCTTGCTATCTCTCTCTCTCTCTCTCTATATATATATATATATATATATATATATATATATATATATATATAAGTGTCCAGACACAGGGACGCCTGGATGATGATTCCTTCGAGTCATACGTTGGCTGCAGCAGCTGTGGATGCAAGCAGGTTTATTGTAGACACTTTTATCATTGAGATCTAGATAGGAGGTATTGTAGAAACATTCGGGTTTATGGCCCAACTATACTCATTTATTCTTTTATCGCCTTTTAGTGGGGATTCAATTTGGTTGTATTATTGTACCGAATGTTCGGTTATTTTATTTTATTTCATTTCAGTTGCTGCATATAAACTGTTGTAATTGTTTTAGTTGAATCGTTTGGTTTAAAAAGATTAGTTAATTAAAATTTTGACACCGACCTAATAGGATATTAGTTATTAAATTGGTTTTCGACAGTGATGCTAAGAATGAACCATATGAGACTCCTATTTTAATTTGATATAGGAGTGATCGCCTGGTATTTTATTTGGCGGGGTGTCATAGGTGGTATCAGAGCATCAGGTTCTAGTGTTCTTAGGAATCTGTGCGGACGTACTACGCTTTCAGCGTTGCTTTTGATTTGGTATAGAGCCTTATGATTAGGATTGTTGATATCCTCTTGTGAGATTTATTTCTCCTACCATTATGTAAGATTATCGTAAATATTTTGCGCGCTCATTCGGGATTCATGTGCTGATCGACGAAGGGCGACCATGGAGGTCCATTGTGAGCGTAGCAGAAGGCGAGGCTTAGTTAGAGCTATAAGTTGATGTTGGAAATGAGGACCGCAGTAAAGGTCGCTTTCCCTTGTGGCATTATCGTGGATTGCTACAATGACTACTATAGAATAGTAATTATAATTATCTATGCACCGCTATAGTAGAGAATGGTGTTAAACTTGAATTACCTAGTGAAGTTAAATGGGGAAAAAGTTTGAAAAGATTTTTGATGAGAACCGTACGTTGAAGTTAAGTTATCCGAAAGCAGTGTAGTGTTATCCAAAGGAAGTAGAAGGCTCAGAAGCTTTGGCTTACAGTTGGGTATAGAAATACCCATATGTGAAAATTTGAGGAAAAATTTTCACTCATTGGAGCAATGTTGAAATCGTGGGGACGATGGTCACCATAATTGGGGGAGCATGATGTTTTGCTCATAAATGAATCTTACGAATTATTTAAACTGAGAGTTCCTTTGATTTAGTAGGAATGAAGAGAATGCAGTTCCTAAGTTATTCAAATAAGGATCGGTCAGAGACTGACGGTGAATAAAGAGTGACATGGTTAAGTGAACTTAATACCGGAGTAAGGTAGGTACAATGGAGAAAGAGGCTGCTACAGTGGAATGATAGACTCACTAATAATTGTACTAATGTAGAGTGAGTTATAGTTGTTTTAGTACAAGGTGTGTACTCTGCCATAAATTAAACTTGTGAGAATTGGTGATTTTTAAGAGTTCTTATGAGAAAAGAACCCTTGGGATTCGAATAGAATTTTGGATGAAATTGGGATACGAGCTAGTTGTAATAAGCTTAATATTTATTTATATTATAAGTGAATACTTATGGAATTAAATCGAATTTTATATTCGGGAAATACGGGCTAATGTTACGAGAGATATACACGATTAGCCAGATTATATATATATATATATATATATATAGGGAGAGGTTCACAAGTGGACCAAAAGAATGGACTTTTTAATGGACCTTAACAAAAAACACATATTAGCACATTAATTTTAATTTCTATAGTGTAATTGGTCCGCGCCAGCGGCACCCGAGACAATACCTTCACCCAACTACCCCCCCCCCCACCGCCCCCCACCCCCCCAACCACCACCATCACCAAAGCAGCCTTTGTGGCAGCGCTTATAACAACAGCGCTGCCATGGGGGTGGAGGTGGGAAGGTGGGGGGTGGGGTGGGGTGGGTGGGGGGCGTGTGGGGGAGTGGGGGATCGATCGACACACGTATTTGGTGCCGCTGGCGCGGACCAATTACACTATAAGAATTAAAATTAATGTGTTATTATGTGTTTTTTGTTAAGGTCCATTAAAAAATCCATTCTTTTGGTCCACTTGTGAACCTCTCCCTATATATATATATATATATACGGGCATATTGAGACGTATATATATGATATGTTTATAAATATATGTGTGTGATTGATATATTTATGTGCAGCATACCCTTCTAGTGCTATCATGGGAGGTTATGCATTTTGGGTGAGGCGTCGGGCTTGAGGAGCAGGGAGCATATAGTCCCCAAGATATAGTGTCCATTCTATATTGTATCATTTTTATCAGGAGTGAGACGTGGTGGGTATGTTTCGTTCTCATTTTCGGTGAGGAACTATGATCGCTTCCCGTACGTTGTGATTTGGTTTTTACCAAGTCGGTGTGATAGTCCGACCGCTGATACCCAGGATGATGTGTGAGTAATTCCCTTGAATATGATAGCATTGAGAGAATGCATCCATTGAGTTATAGCTCTAAGGGATGATTATTATACTTATATAGTGTATGATATATAATTATGGATATACTTGATGTGTATAGTATATTGTATATATATTTATATGAGATGTGAAACATATATATAGACATAATAAAAAAAATGGAATGCGAGATAAATTCTGGATGAGCTAGCCTTGATTATATGTTTAGATGGAACTTCGATGAGGAGATGTTCCATTACCATAATTTGAGTGCATGGGGACCTTATAGATATAATTTAAGGTATGCAGGATTTATAGTTAAGCTGGGAGTTTAAGCTTGTTGTTGTTCGTGCGAAGGACTTAGCGTTAGTGGAAGCGCTTGTGGTATGACTCCTTGACAGAATTAAGAGTTATGACCATATTTTATTGGTAGATGGGATGGGATTATCCCGGTGGCATATTTGAATCTAACAAGACACTCTATATATGAACCTTAACGACGTTGGGAGTGGAGATAAGTTACTGTATGCAAGGATGTTGGTTTTGACGATAAGTCACCTAGTGTAGAGGAAACACTATATAGTGAGAGCCATTTGATGACTGTATAATCGTAGAGAGATAAGTGCTACGGATAAGCACTTAAATTGTTATCTCACCGCAAGTATGTGGGTGAGGTATAGTAAAGGAAATCGATTTGAGACCTATATCCAGGCTTTGAATAAAAGGTAAATTAAGAGTAAATATGTTTTGGGTGTGATGTTCATAATGTTTTTGCAAAGAGTAGGTGACATAATTGGTTAGTTTTCCATTTCGTTAAGATGGAAGGATATAGTGGTAGAAGTGCGTTGGTAGTTTAATGAGGTAAGATTTAGAACATCTCGTTGGTATCCCTTGGGCCGTTATATCTCGATGACCGACGATGCGAGGCAGTAGTGTAACGAGAGAGTTCCTTATTTGGATTTCGCTTTACGAGACGTCCCACGCATGAGACCGAGCAAATGTCGAGAGTTGAGAGAGGTCTTGGGCACTAGGGATATAGTTGGGATAGTACTCATTTTACGTGTGTTGAAAATACCTTGATCTTAAGACTACCACGAAATAAGGCCAGTTGGACTAGTGGCGCTGATATAGGAAGACTATTGTGAGTTAACCACAAGAAGATCTATGGGATAATCTTGAGAAGGATTGAATTTCCAGGTATTGGGAGAATTAAATTTCAAAATTATTCAGGTTAAGGGTACCCAGGTGTTAGTACCAGGCCGATAAAATGAGGCCCATTATTTAGAAATAGTCAGAAGTTTGTAATAGCTGTGCAAATAGGCACAAGTTAAAGGGTGTACGAGAACCTTGGTAAGTTTATTTTATATACCGCCCGAAACAGAAGGGATGTAGTATATAAAGTTAGATTTGATGTTGCTAGGCAACTATAAACAAGGTTAAATGGTATGACGAATTGAATGTCGTGTGAGAATGACGATAATTCAAGCATTTATGTGCAACGAGAACTAGCACAGCCAAGATCAGTTTTAATGATGTGTAAAGCCATTTAAAAGGTACCTCTTGATGAAAAGGATACCAAATTATTGTGAGAAAGTAGAGCGGAGTCTTACTCGAACGAGTATTGAAGAGTGGCTTGCGCATGATTATATTATTAGCATACTCCAAGGAAAGAAGGAGTGTATGTAGTACCAAATTTCGAAAGAGTATATGATAATTAATACTTTAATTATTCGGTATAGGGAATGTACCTTGGAGATTACGAGAGAGATAATAATCTGAATATTTATACAATACGTAGTGATGAGAATAAAATATGTATGATAAGTGTATGATTAGGTTGGGAATACGCCTATGAATCTTAATAGGATGTGTGTATGCATATTATGTGATATTATTATTAAGAGCACTAATGGGTGATAACTCGGGGGGTGAAAGACCATTATTGATTAAGTGCGCTAATGGGTGTTAACCCGGGAGTGCAGGATTAATATATATATATGTATAGAGATGATGAGACTATATATATATAAGCATACGTGGGGAACTTTTTACTTTGTGATTTTTAAAATAATCCTAAGTCTTAGTACCGGTATTGTCCTAATTTCGGGGACGAAATTCCTTGTAAGGGGGGGAGTATGTAATACCCCGTACTTTTAAGGATATTTAAATTACACTGTGGATGTAATTTGATAATTTGAGGAATTTCTATGAATAGTGATTCTGGAATTTATGAGTGAAATTAAATAAATTCAATATTATAAAGTGAATAGTAAATATTAGTTTTCCAGTGACCGATTAATATTTAGATGGATTATATTTTGAGACTAAGTATATGAGTAGATTGTTTTTATTACATTTCGCAGTTGGGTAAAGCGACAAAGGAAAATATTTTAAATTGAAAAATACGAGTATTGAACGTGTTGGGTCTAATTAGTGAATTTTAGTTAAGTGACTCGGATGGAGAGTTAGACTGCGTCGTTGGGTTCAAAACGGCCGAGATAGTCAAAATAGAGTATCCGGGGATAGTGTTTAGGTTCCGGGGATTTTTGGACTAGTAGTGACTCGTAAATGAGTACACGAGTCATTTTACAATTGGGAATATACCCACTTTCGGGTTTAATAAGTGGCAGCCCTCTTTTATTTCCCAAAATCTGCCCTAAGAGAGAAGAAGAAGAAGAAGAAGAAGAAGAAGAAGAAGAAGAAGAAGAAGAAGAAGAAGAGAAGAGAAGAGAAGAAGGAAGAAAAGGAATTTCGTGCAAAACTTCGCGGGATTCGACTCGGGGTCATCGGATTTAATCCACGAGGCAAGTGTTTAACTTGCTTTACGATTGAGTGTGTTAATTTCTCATATTGTAGTTGGTATAAAACTAAAGATTTTTGGGTTGAAATTTCGTGGATTAAACGGGTTTTCAAAAGATTAAAACGGATATAACACGATTAATACCCAATTTGGTTTATTATGGATTTGTTGAATTTAATTGAAGATTGGAAGAATTTGAACCCTAAAATTATGCTAAGAAGTGTTCTAGGATGACTAGAGTAGTTTGGGAACCTTGAACTTGAGTTGGAATAATTATGGGTTGAATTTGAAGAAGGAAAAATGGAAAAAATGAATTTTGGAGATGAACTGTGCATCTGCAAAAATCTCGTTAGAAGTCCAGCCCAAATCGTTCGAACGAGACTTCGTTTGAACGAGACTTCTAACGAGGTTCCAGTGGGGTAGTTCGTTCGAACGAAAACTCGTTCGAACAAGAATTCTGGGTCTTCTAACGAGATTCCAGAATGACTCTTAATGCTCGATTTTTGTTCCGAACCTCTCGGAGGCCTATTTAAATGAGTGTTAGGCATGTACGAATGCCGAGTAACTAAAAATATATAAGTGAGCGGAGATTATTTTAACCCACGGAAAGTGGAAAATTGTATAAAACTAGAGGGATACGAAAAATACAAAGGAGAATACATACGAATAAAGTACGGGGATAATAGGGGATATATTATGTACTGTGAATATTAGGCTACGGGCAAAATGAACGAATTTATATAAGTTGTGGGTATATTTATTGCTCAGAGTATGGGAATACGTATTGGGATAGTATTTTAAGTGTGTGACTGCTTATATTATTACGAATGGAAATATTCGAGGCTATTGGCTATCTCTATAAGAGTTTGGAAATTATAACCATAGTATATTGAGAAGAGATATAAATAATATATATACGATGTCATTAAAGTATATATATTATGAGACGAATGAATATATCGGGGTTGTTGATATTATCATTGTGCGGTGAGAAAAGCTCGGGAATAATATATTGAGGATTAGTCAAAATCGATAAATGCGTAGGATATTCGAGATATAAATATACTACGTAGGGGATTTATTATATGGGTTGTGCGTACGCCCTGATGTTATTATATACATGGTTTAAATAATTACCTATGGGGAATTATGTATAGGTGAGATAATACCTATCGTTATAATATGGTTGTGTGAATACCTAACTGATAATATATTTATATAGGTGGAATGTGTACCTATATTATTATTTATTATGTGTATGACATACCTACCATACTTGCTATCACGGGAGGTTGGCATTCGAAAGAGGACAATCTTATCTTATGTTGCCTTCGGGGGGATTTTATATTTGGTACCTCAGAACATGGAACCTAGGTACGGGCTATCTGAGAGAATGATAGTGTTGACGATCATATGTGTGTGTAGGTATGTGCGTAGCCCATAGGATTGGAACCATGTTCGCCTCCAATATATGTGATTCGTATTGATACAGTTCCTGAGTGATGTGGAACATGTGATCCTTTAGTACAGGATGTACTTGGATTGGATAACAGAGTATGTGTGCACCGCTGTTAAGCCTATGGGTGCCGGATATGGATATATATATATATATATATATATATATATATATATATATATATATATATATTGTGATTAACATATATGTGTACTTGAGATAATCCACGGACACTACACCAAATCTGCTGAATTGTTACGGTCATTGACCTTGACAAGTTGGACTTGTCGTGGTCAATGATCGGGATAATTCTGGGGGTGACAACTTTTTTTGTCACGAACTTTTCACGGTCATTGACCGGAATAAGTTCATTAGGCTTGTCACGGTCCTTGACCTTGACAAGTTTTGTCATGGTTATGGACTGTGATAAACCCGTGACATTTAATAAAAAATTATCACGGTCAATGATCGTGAAAATTCTGGGCAGAATTGAAAAAAAATCTTCTGGGCAGTATGGCCACTACCACTGCCCAACAATATATTTGTACCTGTTATAGCAATGTTGTACCTGTTCAAACATTATATATCCAAATAAAATAGAGATAGTGCAAATATACATTCAAAATAGAGACAATATGCATCACGATATAATCCAAATATAATTCAAATGTACCAACTTAAACACAATTCAAATGTACCAACTTAAAAACAATACAATTCAATTCAAATAATGTCACTACATGTCTTGGGTAAGGTTACACTACACCAAAATGGGCAAATTGTCACCTTTCAGCTGGCCAGCCTTGTCAAGGTCATTGACCGTGACAAAAAACACGCGTTTTATGTCACGGTCATTGACCTTGACACGACCGTGACAACTAATTGTCACGGTCATTGACCGTGACAAGACCGTGATAAATTTACTTGTCACGGACTTGTCACGGTCAATGACCTTGACACGACCGTGACAATGTTAACAGCATAAACCCTTTCCCCCTTCTTTTTTCCCTCCCGCGCCGTTCCCTCCCTCTCTCTCTCTCTCTCTCTCTCTACTTTCAGGTCGATTTTCTCTCTCTCTCTCTCTTCCATTTATATATATATTTGTGTGTATATTTATGTGTGTATGTGTATATATATATGTGTGTATGTGTGTGCGTGTGTGGGGGGTGGGGCAGGTGGGGGTAGGGGTGGGGCGGGGTGGGGCAGTGTGGGGGCAGGGCGGTGGTGGAGGGGGCAGGGGGTGGGGTGTGTGTGGGGGGGGGTGGGCCAGGGTGGGGGCAAGGCGGTGGTGGAGGGGGCAGGGGGTGGGGTGTGTGTGTGTGTGTGGTGGTGTGTGGTGGGGGAGGGGGTGGGGGAGGGGGGAGGGGGTGGGGGAGGGGGCAGGGGGTGGGGTGGGGTGGGGTGTGTGTGGGGGGGTGGGGGCAGGGTGGGGGTAGGGGGTGGGGCGGGGTGGGGCAGTGTGGGGCAGGGCATGTGTGTGTGCGCGCGTGAGCCTAGGCAGGGACGAAGCCAGGAATTACACTTAGAGGGGGCCGGGCGGACAGATAGACACATTATGGTTGGTTGACCGAACCAATTTTAGTCGATTTTGTTTTGATCGGTTTGATTGTTGACTAATTTTGGCTTAGGGTTTTATCTCGATTTCAGTAATATATGATGAATTGAATTTAATTAGTGAAAATTATTTTTGACGAATATATTAAGACGACTTGCATGCAATACGAAGTTAGTGAATTAAGGTTGATCCTTTTTTACGAACCAAAAAAAATTGACATGATCAAAAAACACAAATAATAAACTCCGATTTTACTTACATATGACACAAATAATCATATTTAATTGCTTACCGTGTAGAAAAAGTGACAAATATATTTTCATAATTATATATGGTTTTGTATAAGTTCTTGTATAACACACTTAAATTACCACCTCTAAATTTAATTAGAGTAAAGATTTATAATAAATTTACAACAAAATAATAAGTTATTGAAATAATTTACCCGTGGTATATAAATTCATAAAACATAAAAAGTAAAATTAAAATTGCTTAAAACACCTCATATATATATATATATATATATATATATATTGCACACGTGTATATATAATCAAAAATTTTTGAGGGTTAGCACACCATCATTTAACTTGCCATAATATTTTAAGTTATAAAATGTAACTTGTTAACTATTAGGAGCCATCAAACCTATCAAGGCTTTGAAATTCGAAAGGGGGGCCATGGCCCCCTTTGGCCAAAATATAGCTTCGTCTCTGCACGTAGATGCGTAGGTGTGCGTGTGTGTAGACATCAATTTTATAAATAATTAATAATAGTTGGATAATAATTGGATAATAAACATCGGGAGGGGGTGGGTGTGGCGGGGGGAGGGGGCAGGGGGGGTGGTGGGGGTGGGGCACCCATTTAATAACTCTTTAAAAATTTGGAAAAAACATAATATTACACAACACTAAAAGTAGACATCAATTTTATAAATAATTGATAATAGTTGGATAATAATTGGATAATAAACATCGGGAGGGGGTGGGGGTGGGGGTGGGGGTGGGTGGGGTTTTGAATATTATTTACATTTATTTTTTTGGATATTATATACATTCAAAATAAATAATTGATAATAGTTGGATAATAATTGGATAATAATTGATATTTTCATTCAAAATAAATATTTCATTCAAAAATATTGGATAATAATTGATATTTTCATTTAAATTGATAATAATTTTATTCATGAAATTAATTCAATTAGGTAAAACCCTAGATAATTTTTTAACAGAATTTGATAATATTATATAAAGTTTAGTAAATTCACAAAATGTTGCCAATTGTATGTTTTTAGGAATATCATTAGTTAGAATCCATATACATGCATGTTGTTAGAAAGTCTTAAATTTAATTCTCACTTTAATTTGTAGAATCTCTGTACTTGGTTGGATTTATCCCTTTATGATAATGAAATTTATGCTACAATTATAATTATCTCATGTCATAATTTTATTGATAAACAATATATGTAGTTGTCACAGTCGTGGTGGGGGGAGGGGGTGGGGGTGGGGTGGGTAGGGGTGGGGTGTGTGTGTGTGTGTGTGTGTGTGTGTGTGTGCGTAGGTGCGTAGGTGTGCGTGTGTGTGTGGCGGGGGGAGGGGGGCAGGGGGTGGGGGTGGGGGTGGGGTACCCATTTAATAATGTTTAAAATATTTGAAAAAAACATAATATTACAAAATTGAAACGAAATGGTATTGACGGAACTTACACATACGTTATAATATAGACGGAACATTTTTTTATCTGTACTATTAATTCAATTAATTCAATTAGGTAAAACGAAATGTGTACTATTAACATTTTTTTTTATCTGTACTAATAACATTTTTTTTACAGCAAAAATGTCTCCTTCAGATGTTAAGGCGAAGATGATGATGCTGTTTATGATGATGTCGTCTGGGTTCGGTGGTAGCGGAGGCGACGAGGGCTCCTCCGCCCCTAGGCTCCCCAAATATGGAAAATTTGGGATTACCGTCGAAAACAAGTCGGAGCTATTAGCGAGATCCCTCGAGCTGCTAAAGACGGTCATCGGCCCGGGGTTTATGAGTTGGAAGGAGGTGCCATATGAGCTCAAGTTAGCTGTTTGGGCGGCACTACAAGTAATGTTTATATGAATATTTCAATTTCAATTTAAATTTCAATTTCAATTTCAATTTCAATTTATATTTATATTTATATTTATATTTATTCGCAACTACCATTGTATTTGTTGGACAGGAACAATTCAACTTGGATCCAAAGCTACGCGATTCCGTCTTGGAGCAGTTGAGGGAGCAACACAAGACGTGGAAGAAAAATATGCGGACACGGTACTTTGGAAAAACACGAGAGTCCATTTTACAATGGCGCGGATCCGTCCCGCCCAAGGAGCCGATCTCATTGGCACAATGGCAAAAGTTCATTGACAATGAGATCGAGGATCGACAATTGGCATCTCGCCAATCGGGGAGGGAAAATCGGGCTAAAAAGACGGACGTGCACTACTCCGGCCGGACCTCTTACGCTGAGGTGGAGCATAGGATGCAGGTAAGATTTAATTTATCTATAACTACACAAATATATTATTGGATATTATTTTACTTTGCGCGGCCGATACTAATTTTACTTTACTTTATTTTATTTCAGGGGGTAGGGAGTGGGCCAGGGGGTAAGCCACATAGGCTCGATACTTATGTGGCTCTTCGGGCGAAGAAGGGGAAGGACAAGGAGGTGTCCCCAAGCGTCGCGGCCACGATTGTAAGTAATCCAACAGTTTAATTATTGTTAATTACGTTATAATTTTTTAGTTTACTTATTTTACTAATCATGTGCTTTTTGTCGTTTCAGGCAAAGCTTAAGGAAGTGCATGAGTCGCAGTCTGATGCCGACAAGGCATCTTTGTCCACAGACGCACTCAGCCAAGTGCTTGGCTCTGATCGCAAGGGGAGGACAAGGGGAGTGAGCTCGCGGGTGGCCAAATCTAGGATCATCGGATTGGAGACGAGCAACACCGGGTTGGCTCGAACGGTGGATTCACACAACGCGAAGCTGTCCAGTTTGGAGGCGACGGTCCAATATATGTACGCATTCATGAAGCGTACGTTGGGTGGAGACCGTAAAGGGAAAGGGAAAGGGAAGGAGAAGGAGAAGGCGGTGGAGGAGGAGGTGCGGGAGGACGAGGCGCAGGATGACGAGGATGTGGACCTCGCTGCTTCATCACCGACACGTTCGTACTTCGACGATCCACTTCCCTATTTGACGCCCTCCAACAGACCATTGTCGATAATTGGTTGGCCGAGCGTGTTCATATTGGACGTATTTGATGGCCAGCGGATAGGGCGGGGGTTGAGGGACCCGAATATAGTCGAGGGTGGAATAGTCCATGGACGTGTGCTTCAAGAGATGGAGTCTAGGGTGCTCGTCATGCATGTCATACCCGGGAAGGAGAACTCCCTATTGTGGTTGCGCGAACAATGCGGCACGACGTATATTAGTGGGTGCGTCAATTCGTATGTCGTGTGGCCTACTCACCTCCTCAGTTTTATCCAAGACATGTAGTAACATTATTTTTAAGTTTGTCCATTTTAATTATATTTGGATTATATCGTCATGTATATTATTTTTACTTTGAATATTTGGATTATATCGTCATGAATATATATTTGCATTATCTTTAGTTTGTGTTGGATATATGATGTTTGGAACAGGTACAACGTTGCTATAACAGGTACAAATATACTGCTGGGCAGTGGTGGTGGCCATACTGCCCAGCAGATTTTTTTTAAATTCTGCCCAGAATTGTCACGGTCAATGACCGTGACATTTTTTTTAAAAGGGTCACTGCTTAGTCACGGTTTATAACCGTGACAAACGTGTCACGGTCATTGACCTTGACACGATCGTGACACAAAACACGAGTTTTGTGTCAAGGTCAATGACCGTGACACGACCGTGATAAAAAAAAGTTGTCTCGCCTCGAAATGTCACGGTCATTGACCTTGACAAGGTGGATTTGTCAAGGTCAATGACCTTGACAAATGGGCAGATTTGATGTAGTGTTAACTCTGAGAAGGTGAGTAGGCCACACGATATACGAATTGACACACCCACTGATATACATCGTGCCGCATTGTTCGCGCAACCACAATGGGGAGTTCTCCTTCCTGGGTATCACATGTGTGACGAGCACCTTGGACTCGATGTCTTGAAGCTCACGTCCATAAACTAGTCCACCCTCGATGATATTCGGGTCCCTCAACCCCCACCTATCCTCTGGCCATCAAATACGTCCAGTATAAACACGCTTGGCCAACCAAGTGTCCACATCGATCGGTCGAAGGGAGACAAATAGGGAAGTGGATCATCAAAGTCCGCACGTATTGGCGATGAAGCAGCGAGGTCCACATCCTCGTCATCCTGCACCTCGTCCTCCCGCACCTCCTACTCCACCACCTTCTCCTTCCCTTTCCCCTTGCATTTTATGCCCAACGAACGCTTCACGAATGAGAACATATCTTGGACCATCGCCTCCAAATAAGACAGCTTCGCTTCATGCGAGTCCACCGTTCGAGCCAACCCAGTGTCGCTCGTCTCCAATCCGATGATCCTAGATTTGGCCACCCACGAGCTCACCCCCCTTGTCCTCCCCTTGCGATCAGAGCCAAGCACTTGGTTGAGTGCATCTGTGGACAAAGATGCCTTGTCGCCATCAGACTGTGACTCATGCACTTCCTTAAGTTTTGCCTGAAACGGCAAAAAGCACATGATTAGTAAAATAAGTAAATTAGAAAATTATAACGTAATTAACAAAAAGTAAACTATCGGATAACTTACAATCGTGGCTGCGACACTCGGAGACACCTCCTTGTCCTTCCCCTTCTTCGTCCGAAGCGCCACATAAGTATCGAGCCTATGTGGCCTACCCCTAGGGCCACTCCCTGTCCCCTGAAATAAAATAAAGTAAAATTAGTATCGCCCCCGCAAAGTAAAATAATGCAGAATAATATATTTATATAGTTATAGAAAAATTAAATCTTACCATCATCCTATGCTCCACCTCGGCGTAATACGTCCGGCCAGAGTAGTGCACGCCCTTATTTTTTGCCCGATTTTCTCTCCCTGATTGGCGAGATGCCAATTGTCGCTCCCCGATCTCATTGTCAACGAACTATTGCCATTTTGCCAATGAGATCGGCTCCTTCGACGGGACGGATTCATGCATTCGGATAATGAACTCTCGTGTCGTCCCAAAGTACCGGGTTCGCATATTTTTCTTCCACGTCTTGTGTTGCTCCCTCAACTGCTCCAAGACGGAATCGCATAGCTCGGGATCTAGGCTGAATTGTTCTTATCCAACAAATACAATGTTAGTTTCGAATAAATATAAACATAAATATAAAATGAAATTGAAATCGAAATCGAAATCGAAATCGAAATCGAAATCGAAATTTTCATATAAATATAAATATAAATACATTACCCATAGTGCCACCCAAATAACTAACTTGAGCTCATATGGCACCTCCTTCCAACTAATGTACCACGGGTCGATGATCGTCTTTACCAGCTCGAATGATCTCGATAATAGCCCCGACTTGTTCTCAATGGCCATCCCCAATTTACCATATTTGGGGAGCCTAGGGGCCGAGGAGCCCTCGTCGCCTCCGCTACCACCGAGCCCAGACGACATCAGCATAACCAGCATCATTATCCTCACCTTAATAACTGAAGGGACATTTGTTGTAAACAAATGTTATTAGTACAAATCAAAATGAATTAGAAGAAGACATGCAAATATGTACAATTACTACAAATAAAAATGAATTCCAAAACAACAGCATCTAGTATAGAACATCATTAAACAATATCTTCAAAACTAAAAACAAAATATTTAGTATAAAACATCACTAAAAAACACAACATAACCATGAACACTGTACATTTGTCTCTCACCTAAAAAATGAGAAAGAGAAATAGTACAAGTATTTGGAAGATTGTGGGGGGGAGTTTGACGAGGAAAAACGTAGGAAGCCCCACCGCACACACACACAAACAGCCCCACCCCCCACCACACACACACACTGCCCCACCCCCTTCCCCCACCACACACACCCTGCCCCACCCCCTTCCCCCACCACACACACCCTGCCCCACCCCCTTCCCCCACCACACACACCCTGCCCCCCCCCCCCACACACACACACATAGACAACAAATTCTATAGATTTAAATAACTTGATAACAAGTTCGAGCCCAAACACAGAACAACAACCTAGAAAGCAGTTCCATGAGTAGCATAGGAGAAACAATCCTATAACCACATTTAATAAAGTTGATAGAGACATTATCATATACACCTCAAATCAGGAATAATTTTTATGCAACTAATCAAAACAAAATAACATGCTCAAATATTAAGAACAACATTGAAAAACTTAAAAACACAACAAGCCACACACACAATCATAAATTTTCTGTGACACAATGAAATGTAATGTTTACATTAGTTGGTGTTTGGAGTTTGATCCTGAAATTAATAAAAAAATGAGAAGGCTAGATTATCAATATCTTCAAAACTAAAAACAAAATATTTAGTATAGAACATCACTAAACAACACAACATAACCATGAACACTGTACATTTTTCTCTCACCTAAAAAATGAGAAAGAGAAATAGTACAAGTATTTGGAAGATTGTGGGGGGGAGTGTGACGAGGAAAAATGCAGGAAGGCCAACGGAGTACTACTAATATTTCAAACTTTGCATTTTAAAGATGGTGTGCACTAAACAAAATGTCCGATTTACCCTCTCTTTCTCTTTGTTAAAACCTACCCTTCCTAGATTGTCGTTCTTTTGAAAAAGAATGAAAATTGAAAAAAGTTGAATGTCGTATCTTTTCTACTAAAATGGTAATAAACAACCTATAAATGGAAATAAAGATGGTAAATATGAATGTTTATTGGTTGGTTTTAACGCACTCTATGTAATATCAAGTATGTTTCATTTAATTATCATATTATATATATATTGTTCGATATACAAAGTAATTTTCAAAAAAAGTTGAAAAATTCAACCCCCATATGGACAATAATCCAGTGGTCATGCCACTTTTAAAATTAACCAACCCAACATCGATCCACTATAATCCAACAGCAATGTCAACAACAAATGTGTATCCCGTACTCCTTCTAATTCATCTACTCAATCAATTATTTTCATCAACTAAACTAACAATTAAAGTATACAATTATTAATTTACTAATTTACAATGAGGGGCAACCCTACTTTCATAATTAATCATATATTAATTTACTAATTTACAATGAGGGGCAATCATATATTAATTTACTAACAAAATTAATAATCAATCAATTCGTTTACACGCACATATACACACACATGCACATACACACACACACACACACGCAGCCCCCCACCCATCCCTGGCCCCTCCCACCCACCCTGCGCCACCCCCTTCCCCCACAACACACACACACACAAACAGCCCCACCCCCTACCCACCCCCACTACACACACACGCACATACACCTACCCCACCACACACACACACACACACAAACAGCCCCCCCATCCCTTCCCCCTCCCTGCCCCACCCCCTTCCCCCACCCTGTCCCACCACACACACACAGCCCCACCCCCACCCACCACACACACACACATACACACACAGGCACATATATATACACACACACATATATATAAATGAGAGAGAGAGAGAGAGAGAGAGAGAGGGGAGAGCAGCGTAGAGAGAGAGAGAGAGAGAAAAGGAGGGAAGAATCGGCGGGGAAAAAAAGAAGGGGAAAGGTTTTTTTTACTGGGACATTTGTCACGGACGTGTCATGGTCTTTGACCATGACAATATTATAAGGATTATCACGGTCATTGACCGTGACAAGTATATTTTTCACGGACTTTGCCACGGTCAATGACTGTGACAAGTCGTTGTCACGAACTTATCACGGTCAATGACTGTGACAAAAAACGCGTATTTTTTTGTCACGGTTAATGACCGTGACAAGGCTAGCCACTGGAACGGTGTCAATTTACCCATTTTGGTTTAGTGGGATGATTAGTAAATGAGAATGACTAAGCCACTTATATTATAGCTCGGTGGATGGATTATTATACTTGTTGTGAATAGTATATAGATATATACGAGATAAGAAATCATATAACGTAACATTGTATAAAAAGGTAAAAGAATGAATAAAGTGTGATACCACTTCTGGTATATGAACCTCCGGATTAATGTGATTATGATTAATGGGTTCTAATGAGAACTAAATATATACATACGGGATAGGTACTCTAATTATTACGAATGAGTACTTCAAGTTTTATGAATTATTCGGAGATGGGCAAATACATTAGTTAGGCAGGGTAGCTCAACTAGGTTGTTTAAAAGATATGCGATAGTTGTGCACTATTAGAAGAGGGGTGAGATGTATCTCATGTGAGTGCGATACTAGTTTAAATATGAGAAATATCATATTTTAAAATATGGATTTTAAGCACTTGCTAAAATGTTTTCAAAACTCAGGTTCTGGCCCGTTTCCTCTATTTTCCCCTCTCTTGCTATATCTATATCTATATATAAGTGTCCAGACACAGGGACGCCTGGATGATGATTCCTTTGAGTCATACGTTGGCTGCAGCAGCTGTGGATGCAAGCAGGTTTATTGTAGACACTTCTATCATTGAGATCTAAATAGGAGGTATTGTAGAAACATTCGGGTTTATGGCCCAACTATACTCATTTATTCTTTTATCGCCTTTTAGTGAGGCATTCAATTTGGTTGTATTATTGTACCGAGTGTTCGGTTATTTTATTTTATTTCATTTCAGTTGCTGCATATAAACTGTTGTAATTGTTTTAATTGAATCGTTTGGTTTAAAAAGATTAGTTAATTAAAATTTTGACGCCGACTTAATAGGATATTAGTAATTAAATTGGTTTTCGACAGTGATGCTAAGAATGAACCATATGAGACTCCAATTTTAATATTATATAGGAGTGATCGCCCGATATTTTATTAGGCGGGGTGTCACAGAGCATTCAAGATCATTCAATCATCAAAGACAGATCCGAATATCAAGATCTTCAACATTTAAGCCTCTGCGAGGTTAAGTTTAGTAAGGTTGAGTTTTAATTCCTTAGCATTTCACTTAAACTATTAAGATATTTTTATCAAATATTTTCTAAAGATTTTGTTCTCAGACACCTTTCCGTAGGAAAATCATATCAATTCAAAGAAAAATAAAAAAAATACGAAACTGGCGGCCACGCGTTCGTATCGAAATTATCTACAATCACGGCCTAAGATCTCGTTTGATAGGTCATTCAAACGACATGATTTTATCGTTGAAACGACATTTGCTACATGTCATGTTTTTTCGTTCGAGCGACCTGCTTGTGTCGTTCAAATGACATAGCATCTCGTTCGAGCGACATTCAACCTCGTTCGAACGACGCGCCGCCTTAAGTTTTTTATAAATAGGAGTATCCAACTCCGTTTTTCATAAGAAGACCTGCGTTTTTGAACTGTTACGAAACTGCTTCTGCAGAATTCTTTTGTCTTCTACTTTTAGGTTCTTCAACCTTTGATTTTCAATTCACAAAATATCCCAATCTTTTAGTGAATTATTTTAGAACCCTAGATTCAACTTTGTTGAAACTTTACCTTTGTGGGGAGAACTCTACAACCGGAGAGCTGCGTGCTATTGTGGAGGGAGTCTCTATGAAGTTACTCTTGTGGAGAAGATGTCTCTTTTCCATTGCTGCCCATTTGGAGTTCTTGCGGGAGATTCCAACCGACGACATCGGAACCAACACCTGAGGGTATTTTGTATGTCACTCTTGTTTTCAGTATAATCCGTGTAAACCGTTCTTTACAAATTATAGTGAAAATAAAAAGGTTTTGCCCTTCGGGGATTTTTCCTGAAATTGTTTGTTTTATCCTGCATGCTTTATTTTATTGGATAAATAATCTAGATGCATGTTTTACGGTTTGACTAAAATTTGGGAATAATTAAAATTAGATTTTATTTGAGAAGTCGTAATATTTTCTCTGTAGCGATTCTACAAATTGGTATCAGAGCTTATTTAAGCGATCACCACTTTTACACCGACTATACCAGTAATCAGTGGTTCCATTTCCGAAATTTGATATAAGATTTGATTAACCGAGGTATCATCGCCTAATCAGCTAATTCTAAACCAAACACTACCCACAATCAATTCCCAAATCATACAAATGCTATCTTCCTATAAGAAGATCCAAAATTTGACCCATCTACCCATGTTATACCCAGTAAATCCCCTAATATACTCGTATAGTCACCTAAATCCCTAAAAGTTTGCTCATATTTTCTCCTATATCCTACCTATATTTCTGATCAGGACCTGTCACTTCTTACAAGAACATACATTGCCATTCATACTCGTTTAGAAGGAAAAAATATGGAGTTGTTAGCGGTATAGAACCAATTCCTAGAATTCGGGCTGAAATTGCCCTCGGAGATGACCATTGACTGCCAGAAATTCAGCACATTATTCTTAGAAGCTCGAAAGTGACCTTGAAAGTCAGATAGTTGGGTGGTACCCACCAACGAAGTCAGCTTAGATGATGTCATCAAGATCATGAAAGACTTATTCCTACAGACCAATAAAATTTATAGTATGTTCGAACTATTTGATGCTTTGAAACTACAAGGGCATTTTGTCCTTTCACTTCTACATATCCCTGTTGAGTGGGATGATCTACACTAATAGGCCATTGAGGTTGTAGATTAATGCATTGAATTCTCGTGGAAGAATGACATCATTGCCACTGGATGGGGAGACGAATTCGATAATTCAGATGAAGAGCAAAGCCCAGAAAAGACTAGCCCAATAGTCAGTATATGTGTAATGATATCGTTTGAAGAGTTATTATGGGAGATCGACAAAGTGATCGAACAACCTCAGATAGATGAAGAAACATGGTTTCTATTTTTTCCCTCTTTTGTGAACCATATAACTAGATCTGGGAGGCATTACCAAGTTCCAAACCCTCAGTCAGCAACGACAGATAAGGGAAAAGGTGTTGAGAAACTACCTATGCCAAAAATGACCCTCAAGGAAAGCAAGATCCTCGATCAGTTGAAGAAAACCCAAGCTAACATCACTCTATGGGCACTCTTTATGTCTTCCTAGCTACACCGAAATACCTTGATTAAACAACTTACCAGACCCACAGTCCCTCCTTCCACCACGCCAGAAGAAGCAGTGAACCTTATCGGATCTCTAACCTCTACTAGAATGCTCTCCTTCTTCAAAGAAGAAATCTCTAAGCTTGGTATAAATCACAACTATGCTCTCAATATCTCTGTTGAAGTCATGGGAAAAAACGTCCCACTTTTGCTTGTCAACAATGGATAAGCACATAATGTTTGCTCGTTAAGAACCCTCAACTACTTGGGACTTTAAGTAAGCGACCTTGCTCCAACTTTTGTCGTGATGCGTGCTTATGACAATAATCGTCGGGAAGTGATGGGTTCTATAAAGCTTACAATAGGGGCTGGCCCTATAAATCCCATTACTGAATTCCAGGTCATCGATATCCTTTTTTGTTTTAACCTGTTGCTCGGACTATCGTGGCTCCATAGTATCAAGGGTGAATCTTCCTCCCTTCATAAAAAACTGAAGTTTTTAGCCAATGGGAAGTTTATCACCATCTTGGGCGACGATGATAATACTGAGAATGCAAGCACTAGTAACTTGGTACTATAGATATAGCATTTGGCGAATGATATGCTTTTGTTAGACTTTCGAGTTAAAACCGATTCCGCTCTCGATAGGGGATGATTTCAAAGACAGAGTCTGTTCAGAGAGAAACCCTCACGATAATGTTAATATGGTATAAATGTTCAATAATATGCCCAGACTGGGGCAGGGATGACGACAACGGGGAATACTAGAAACCATAGTGTTGAATAAGGCATTTCCTCCTTGTGGATTGGGTTATCAACCATCATCAGAGGAACTTAGAATGATCCATAACCTCGATTGAAGTGAAGGCTAGAATGTGCTAAGACTGTCTCAAGAGATTCCTTGAATGGGAGATTCGTCAAAAAAGGTGAAGATTTCCCCTTTTGTGGCTTTCCCGTACCATGGTATGATTGTGTGGATAAAAAGATGAAGCCAAGAATGGAGATCTTCTTCCACGACAGTTACTCATAGGTCGAAAGTTCCCAGCATTATGTGCAACCATTCATTGAGAAGACTATAGCTGCTACCATAGATTTCGAGGGAAGTGACTCTGAGTATTCGTTTAACTTACAGACACTGGGGCTGACACTCTGCATGATTCACTCAAACACTGCATCATCAGATCCATCCCGCCTGATCAAGACTAATGATGCACCCCTCCTCAACTGGAATGTTGTACCAGTTCCACCAGCAGAAATGCAAGCCAACCTAGATGTTTATCCCATTTCTTCTTCTGTCGTTCCTCCTTATTCTGATCACAATGTAATCGAAACCTCATTTGATGAGGTTCTCAATGCTATTTCCCCAAAAATGAAATAAATAAATATTTTTAGTATCTTGTTGTGCCTTACATTAATTGTCTTACTTTTAATCAAACTCTTCATGATGATGATTTTATAAAGGAATAATTCTTAACTAATCTTAGTTAGGTTAGTAACAAATAATATAACCGCATTTAAATTAATGAAGATGAAACTGTTGTTATTAATCTCGGTTCTAGTAACCAACTGCGCGAAATTAGGATAGGGTCCACCCTTGAGGAGTAAGAGCGTACGTAACTCGAAGAACTGCTGAAGGAATTTATGGACGTCTTCGCATGGTCCCATCACGAAATGCTGAAATCGACCTCAAAAGCTCGGCACGAGATTCTAATGCTCCCAGAATGCAAACCGGTCAAGCAAAAACTACGAAAGCTCTGCACCGAATGGTCTCTCAAGGTTAAATAGGATGTGGTCAAACAGATGAATGTACTCTTCATTTAGGTGATCGAATGTCCCACATGGCTATCCAACATCGTACCCATGCCAAATTCAGGAGGAAAAGTTCGCATGTGCGTTGACTATCGAGATGCCGCCCCGAAAGATGATTACCCGCTGCCCAATATTGATATGATTGTAGACAATACAACCAATCACGCTCTCAAATCATTCATTAATGGGTTTGTCAGATACAATCAGATTAAAATACACCCGGATCATTAAGAGAAAATCACATTCATCACCCCTTGGGGAACCATTTGTTACACCGTCATGCTTTTTGGTCTAAAAAAAGCAGGGGCTACCTACCAGAGCGCTGCCACAACCATCTTATATGATCTGATACACGAAGAAGTTGATGTCTATGTAGAAGATATGATTATAAAGTCCAAGACTAGGGAAGGGCATGTTACCGCTATCCGAAAGTTCTTCGAGCAAATACGGTGATACCAGATGCGACTTAACCCACGAAAATGTGTTTTTGGCATTACTAAAGGAAATCTCCTGGGATTCATGGTTAGCGAAAAGGGGATTTGTAAGAGAGTAGTCTAATTTTAGGGAAATATCGGATTTTAACACGTGTTTGACTTGAGCAACTTCGGTTGCACCTACGTATCCGTCTTAGTCGGAATCAAAGTCAGCGTAGTTCGTGGGTTCGTACTATTCGCCGAGAAACTCATTATGGTGGAACTCGAGAGGTGAAAGGTGGAGAAACTCATCTCAAAACAACTCTTAAAACTCTTTTCCAAAACTCATTTCTAAAACTCTCTAAAAAACTCGTAAGATAAGAAAACTATTTTTGTCCCAAGAAGCTCTCTCTCAAATGTATGGGGGTGAGGCTTATTTATAGCAAAACCAACCCAAGTGAGGTCGCCACATGTCAAATAACCCATGGTGACACATGTCCTTTTTTAAGTGGCATGTGTCCCATACCATATGTCAAAACTCTCAATACTAGAATATTGTCTAGTTAATATGTAAATAATACACAAATACGCGTGATATGTCCAACGCGCATACTAATACTCCACTCGCATAATCACATGGACTTTTGTCAATTTTAATCATCTCTAATCTCATTTAATAATTTAATGAGAGGTTTATCATTAATCCCCTCCTACATTTGCCCCCTCGTACATATAGTTGATATATTGATTCATGTCTAAAATATATCAACTGTATGTACGAAACAACTTTAGTCAGTTTTCATATGTTTGATTGACCTGTGGATCGTGGCTAATAATCTCATATTTCATTTCATCTTGATGATGTCCTCATATTTCACATTTTATGATATAATGCAATCTCATATTTCATATATCAGTTACATGATATACATCAATTTCATATCTCATATCTTAAATCTCATTTTAAGGCTTTGATCTCGTAGGTTATTTCGAAGGACCTCGTTATCTTTCTTTTCATACGAATGATATACTATGAGTATTTCCCCCATTCCTACTTAAATGAACATGCATACACGATTTTATTGTGATTGTTCATAACTCTGCTTTAGTAAAAAGTATTATCATGGACACATAATAACTACTTCAGCATTCTCTTTATCATTCTCAACCAATCTTAGTGGAAGTATTATTATGGTTTACATAATAACTACTTCGTCGCTCTCAAGTTTGGTGGAAGTATTATTATGGTTTACATAATAACTACTTCATCGTTCTCTTTTATCATTCACAGCTAAGCTTGGTGAAAGTATTATTACAGTTTACATAATAACAACTTCATCGTCCTCGATTAATTTTTAGTGCATGCACATGTTTTTTTGACTTGTTTTAATCACGATGAGATTTCTTGTGCATGTACATATTATTGACTCACTCAAATTACCACTTTTTAATGTTATTCTCAAACTCACACCTACGAGGTGACATAATGATGAACACACATTTGTTAGGATTTTCGTAAACTCCACCCTTAGAGGTGACTTAACAATGAAAAACACACTTATTAAGATTTTTCGTAACACTTGTTAAGATTTTTGTAAAACTCCACCAATAATGGTGATACCCATAATGGTGACTTAACAGTGAAAACACTTGTTAAGATTTTTCATAAACTCCACCTATAACGGTGACTTAACAATGAAAACACTTGTTAAGAATTTTGTAAAACTCCACCTATAACGGTGACACCCATAACGGTGACTTAACAATGAAAACGCTAATTAAGATTTTTGGTAAACTCCACCTATAACGGTGACTTAACAATGAAAACACTTGTTTAAGATTTTTCGTAAACTCCACCTATAACGATGACTTAACAATGAAAATACTTGTTAAGATTTTTGTAAACTTCACCTATAACGGTGACATCCATAACGGTGACTTAACAATGAAAACACTTGTTAAGATTTTTGTAAACTCCACCTATAACGGTGACTTAACAATGAAAAGACTTGTTAAGATTTTTTGTAAACTCCACCTAAAACGGTGACTTAACAATGAAAACACTTGTTAAGATTTTTGTAAACTTCACCTATAACGGTGACTTAACAATGAAAACACTTGTTAAGATTTTTCGTAAACTCCACCTATAACGGTGACACCCATAACGGTGACTTAACAATGAAAATACTTGTTAAGATTTTTCGTAAACTCCACCTATAACGGTGACTTAACAATGAAAACACTTATTAAGATTTTTCGTAAACTCCACCTATAACGGTGGTTTAACAATGAAAACACTTGTTAAGATTTTTGTAAACTTCACCTATAACGGTGCCACCCATAACGGTGACTTAACAATGAAAACACTTGTTAAGATTTTTCATAAACTCCACCTATAACGGTGACTTAACAATGAAAACACTTGTTAAGGTTTTTGTAAACTTCACCTATAACGGTGACTTAACAATGAAAACAATTGTTAAGATTTTTCGTAAACTCATTCTTTTGTATCTCTTTTCAGGACGGGAGCTTATACCTGCTGAATGACAAACTGAGCGTGGTCCTTTGTCTGTTTGCTTCAATGACCAACTTCTCCGGACGAGTCAAGTCGCAACGATCGTGGTTCAACCACTTATCGATTTTATCGGGTTTTTTTGAATATAATACACTTCTAAAGAAGACTTACCACAATATTCGCAAAGTTTTTGTAATATGATGTCATATCTGAAGGATGACTACGACTTTGTCAATCTCTGAGTGATAACTATTTAATCCGTCTAAATTCTTTGCGGAAGAAGTTGAAGAAGCTTTTGTAATGGTCTACTTGGACGTTACTATACTCTGAAGGTTCATTAACCTATCCTTGGTGTGGATGATGCCGAAGAAGCTTTAGACTACAAGCTACGTTACATCATAATATCCATCTGCCCCCTTTTATTTTATTTTATCTCAAGATAAAATAAAATAAATTACATATATCATTTTCAATTCCCACCCGAGAAAAATGAAAGCAACCTAATTATTACATTTCATGGGGTTTAACTCAAACTATCATATCTTTGAACAATGATTTGATATTTGCATCGCTCAATATCTGCTCATTCAGAAGCCTCTGCAAAATAATATCTTTCCGACTCAATTATATAATATTGCAAATGGTTAGTAAAACTCAGGAAATATCCAAGTTCAATTCTCATTATGCCCCCTTTATTTTATTTTATTTGATATAATAAAACTTAAATAAAGTTCGGGGAAAATTGTGTAATGAATCATAACCACCCATACTCGTAGGTGGATTGTGCACAATTTTAATGTCGTTTAAGCACTCATCCCATTATAAATCTAAAGGTGTATATAATCTCATGGTGTATCTTAAATTCTAAAACATATTCAAATATTTCGTAAATGAATCATAATATATGAATATGGTGTACAAACATAGGATGATGTTTACAAGTGCCATAAAATACTCAAATGAAACTTCATTATGTTTCCTCTGTCTAAAAAAATCTATATTCCAGATTTAATGATTTTAAAGCTTCTCAAATCATCAGCGTAACTCGTGAATTTAGCATATCAATTTGGGTAGTACCATATGGCAATAGGACATATAAAAAATAAATACTTTCTTCTAGTGAAAGAAAAACAAGTGTGCACGCATTTTTTTTTGCCTTTGTCTGAAACAAAGATAAAAAAAAATATGTCCCAAGAAGGTATATATCTAATTCATCTCACCAGCGCATATCACTAATCGACATATATATATTTATTTATTTTTGCCTCAAAATCAATATTCATAATCAACAAAATAGTGCATATACATTTAAATACTCATCTTTATCTTATGTACATTTATACATCAAATATAAGCAAAAGATATTACGCTCAATATAATTTTTTTTTCTTTTTTATATCATAAAGTATCTTTCGTGATAAAAATAGTAAATGCTAGATGAGATTATTAGCTATGTTATTGTACTCTGCTACAATTTATTACTGCATATCTACTATCTTTCTTTTAAGGAAAATCGGAAGTATTAACGCTACTTTTTTTTTGTAAGGTATTTTTCATATCACGAAGTGTTCGAGCCAGCTTACACGTATCTCGACTAATCTCTACTCATAATTCGTGGCTTTCGCTGGCCAAACAATAAACATTGTTCACTCACTTCCTCGTATCCTCTGCTCTCTAATTTCAATATATACGAAAACTTACTAAATGGTTCCTCGGTACAAACGCATGAGATCAAGAAATAAATCAAGAGTGAGGTGTTGATATTTGTGCGCAAGCGTGAGGTAGATGCAGCCGACATAATATATATTCCATTTTCTTTAAATCTCAACGTATCATTTTTTTATACTATCAAACCACGAGATATGTAAAAACAGTTATCTACATCATGTTTTACACTGTGCCCCAGTTCGCCCAAGTTCAATCCTAAGATGTTTCGATTTTGTCAGTTCTCAAGGTGGATAGGTGAAAACTAAGATGACACGACAGAGTGTGTTTCGTCGGTTTTCATGCCGGAGATTTATCGACGATGTTTGTTGGCTCACTGATAGTTTATGATATGATTGGACTATTTTCAATACAATTGGGTTTAGAAAATAGACTGTACAGCTAGGCACATGGGTCATCTCATTTTAGTTGTACAAAGGAAACTGACTCTGTAATAGTACAACATGGTTGTATAATAGGTTGAGAGATATCACACGCAACATTCAAATAAAAAATTATTCATTAAATGGTTACTGTTGGCTAGTACGCATGGGCACATAAAATATGCAGTTTTTTGTACTACAATCATCATCATCAATAAAAAAAAATCTTTGTCCCAGTATTTGTTGACATTGACTAAAGGGTTCTCAAAGATCTCTGAGTCATATCAAAGTGACCATTACTACATGTCAAAAGCCTATACTCCAAAAAGCCTATACTCAAATCGACTGTGATCAAATCACTATTTTCAAGATTCACATATGTCATGCTTATTAATAAAATATCACGAACGTAGGTATTACAATGTAAATAAAACGTCATTTTTTTTCTGCCAAAAATAATGGCTTTACTGAACTCCTAATAATAATAATTTACTTGTATGCGTCTCCTACATGGAAGAACAAAAATGCACAGCCCTTCTATTAGCGTGGGCTAGTTCATATACAAATACTAAAAGGACAAAATATAAATCTCACGTGGTTTGTTTCAGATTCCTCCATCCCTAAAATGAGTGGGAAAATGAGGTTTGTATAATAAATAATTCATAATCAGTAATCTAGCATGAATCTAGGAATAATCTTTGGATATATTTTTTTTCAGATTAACATATCGAATAATTTTCATATAATGCAAAATAAATTATAAGTAACAATATCAAATGCATATCTGGAATGAAGCTGAATATTTTCTATAATTTGCTTTGTCAACTTCTTTCCCTCATTTTCGTCCATTTTTCTGAGCACGAACGAGGCGTTACACGATATAAATCGCGAATGCCTCCTCAGCAGAGTCGCCAAATGTAAGAGAGTACTCTAATTTTAGGGAAATATTGGATTTTAGCACGTGTTTGACTTGAGAAACTTCGGTTGCACCTACGTATCCGTCTTAGTCGGAATCAAAGTCTGCGTAGTTCGTGGGTTCGTGCTATTCGCCGGAAAACTCATTATGGTGGAACTCGAGAGGTGAAAGGTGGAGAAACTCATCTCAAAACAACTCTTAAAACTCTTTTCCAAAACTCCTTTCTAAAACTCTCCAAAAAACTCATAAGACAAGAAAACTATTTTTCTCCCAAGAAGCTCTCTCTCAAATGTATGGGGGTGAGGCTTATTTATAGCAAAACCAACCCAAGTGGGGTCGCCACATGTCAAATAACCCATGGTGACACATGTCCTTTTTTAAGTGGCATGTGTCCCATACCATATGTCAAAACTCTCAATACTAGAATATTGTCTAGTTAATATGTAAATAATACACAAATACGCGTGATATGTTCGACGCGCATAATAATACTCCAGTCGCATAATCACATGGACTTTTGTCAATTTTAATCATCTCTAATCTCATTTAATAATTTAATGAGAGGCTTATCAAACTAAAAACCATAATCAAAATATCACCACCCCGAATGGAGAAGGATGTCTGGGGATTCCTTGTAAAATTACAGTATATCAACCGGTTCATCAACCTGTTAACTTCTATTTGTGAACCCATTTTAAAATTCTATGAAAGGATACCACTAATGTTTGGAATGAACCTTGTCAGAAAGCCTTTGATCGAATCAATCAATATCTAACCCGACCTTTGGTACTTATGCCACCACATCCTGGTCTCCCGTTACTTTTATATTTGATCGTAAAAGTCACCGCAGTTGGGGCTTTATTTTCCCAATACCTTGAAAAATCCTGTAAAGAGAGGGTCACCTACTACGCCAATCGTAAGTTGGCGGAATATGAAGTCAACTACATTGCCTTGGAGAAAACATGTGTCGCCCTTGTCTGGGTCACCCAAAAATTAAGACACCGCATGCTCGCCTTTCCCATTAGTGTCGCCGTCTTCACAAGGTTTGACAATGAGACTCAGTTTGACATCCATCGAAAGCGGAGAGGCCGAAGGAGAGTGTCCTTCCCCAGCATCCATTCCTTCATAGTCTTGTTGCACTTCCACTGCAAGGACTCTTCGACCAGTAGCAAATGCTTTTACGAAAATGACTCTACCATAAGATGTATTAACGAAACACGAATGATATGATACCCATTTTGTCCCGGATGGATTTTATTAAGATCGAGAAATCTGCCTTATTTAGCCGAATGGACCGATGGTTGAAGTTACTAACTGAATTTGATATTGTGTATGTCACACATAAAGCTATGGAAGGAAGAGCCATATGTGAGTACCTTGCTGACTACCCTATGAAAGAAGCCAATGTTTAGATCTCCGAATTCCCAAATGAAAATATCCTTTTTGCCTCCCAAGAAGACCTCGGGTGGCAAATGTTCTTTGATGATGATGCCAACAAGATAAAATATGGCATTGGGATACTCTTAATCGCCCCTAATGCCTTTCACACTCCTATTTCCATCAAACTATATTTTCCCTGTACCAATAACATGACCAAATACGAGGTGTGCACAGTAGGCCTTAAAGTCACCTTCAAGAAAGGTATCCGATGCCTAGATATTCATGGAGATTCTACCTTCATCATTGGCTAGGTCCTTGGAAGATGGACAGTCAAGGACGAGAAACTCTTACCCTTTCACGCCCACCTAGAATAACTGGCCTTCCAATTTCGAGATATTACCCTCCACTACTTGCCTCGAGTAAGGAACAACTTAGCCTATTCCCTCGCTACCTTAGACTCTATGGTCGATATGCCCGAAGGAATAACAATTTCCCCCTTCCTAATCCAAAAGCAAACTGAACCAACCCACTGCTACCATATGGAACTCATTACAAAAGAAGATCCTGATATGGCTGATTGTTGGTATTATGATATTTGTCACCTCCTCAAGCACGGTAAGTACCATAATATTCTATCAAGAAAGACCGAGCAACTCTTCCCAAATTGGTCACCCAATACATTGTCTGCGATAAAGCACTTTTCAAGAGAAACTTCGATAAAACCCACTTACACTGCATTGCGGGGGCTAATATTGAAGAAATGATGCAGAAGGTCCACAGCGGGGAGTCCGAACCCCACATGAATGGCTATATGCTTGCTAAGAAAATTATTCGACAAGGCTACTATTGGACTACCATAGTTCAGGATTGCACCACCTATGTTCGGAGATGCCTTAGATGCCAATAGTTTTCCAATCTCCAGCACTTGCCTCAATGGTAATTATAAAACATGAGCTCTCTCTAGCCATTTTTCACATAGGGCATTGATATCGTAGGAAAAGTTACACCCAAGGCCTCAAACGGGCATGAGTTCATCTTGGTAGCCATTGATTACTTCACTAAATGGGTCGAAGCCGAGTCATACGTAGTGCTAATGTGACACCCCGCCTAATAAAAAACCGGGTGATCACTCATATACCAAATTAAAACAGGAGTCGCATATGGTTCATTCTTAGCATCACTGTCGAAAACCAAATTAATTACTAATAACCTATTAGGTTGGCGTCAAATTTTTATTTAACTAATCTTTTAAACAAATTAAATCAATTAAAACATTCACACAGTTTGAATAAATGAAACCGAGATGAAATAAAAATAATCGAACACTCGGTTTGACAATATACAACCAAATTGAATTCGCATAAAAGGCGGTAAAAGACTAAATAAATGCAGTTGGGTTATTAGCCTGAATGTTTATACAGTACCTCCTATCTAGATTACAAGG
Source organism: Sambucus nigra (assembly GCA_949130495.1). Taxonomy (NCBI): domain Eukaryota; kingdom Viridiplantae; phylum Streptophyta; class Magnoliopsida; order Dipsacales; family Adoxaceae; genus Sambucus; species Sambucus nigra. Next base: position 654,879,211 of record OX422215.1, on the reverse strand, counting down.
ATATAAGAGTCTACAGTAAACCTGCATGCATCCACAACTGCCGCAGCATACGTCTGACTCGAAGGAATTACCATCCAGGCGTCCCTGTGTCTAGACACCTATATATATAAAATATAGCAAGAGGGAAAAATATAGAAATGGGTCAGAGCCCGAGTTGTGAAAATATTTTGCAAGTGCATAAATGCTTTATTTAGAAAAATATGTTTTATCTCAAATTTAAATTGGTATCGCACTCCCATGAGATACCTCTCACCTCTCTTATAATAGTGCACACCTAGCGCATCCATTTAAACATCCTAGTCAAGCTACGCTGCCTAACTAATATGTCGCCCCCAAACTCTAGAAAATCCTAATCAAACCAAGTACTAAGGGTTAAACTTCTCCCCAGTCTCAACGCTATGCCATGTTCGTGCGTGGGGTGTCTCGCGAAGCGAAATCCAAACAAGGAACCCCCCCGATACACTACTACTTGACAAGGTCGATCGTCGAGATCCATTAGACCTTCAGTACATAACGTATATAAATATATAAATATATCCACATAATTATATACATTTCATACTCACTTTTATATACATATCACATTTTGAGTCCGGATATAATCTCCCGGAATGAGAATTAAATCTATATTTCTTTTATCTCTTTACTCTAATAGATATATATAATATCTTGTCCTCATGCACAAGTAATATACCATACACACCGGTATAATAACCATCCCAATAATATACCATACACACCGGTATAATAACCATCCCAACGAGCTATAACTCGAGGATGCGGTCTCTCAATGCTGTCATCTTCCAGGGCATCACTCACGTACCATCCCGGGGACCACCGGTAGGACTAAATATCACCTACTTAGTGATCATAGGTCACAACGTAACTTCCCATGATAGCATTAGAGGGGGTATGCTTCACGTATATATATACCATCCACACACACACATATATATATATATATATATACTTTAATCACATCGTATATATACATTCCACATTGTTCCTCAAATATATATAAATGGCCATAATTGCCAATCACACATAACGATAGCCGATAATCCCAAAGATTCTTACTTATAATAATATTCGAGTATTCGCACACTCACGATACTAAACCCAAAAGTATTCCCAAACATTCATTAAATCCATACCCCAGATCGTACACTAAATTAATCTGAGGTTCCTTCTTTCATCCTGGGGTTTACTCACCCTCAATACCATTTTCTAGGATTCCTAATATCATATCTAGAATCCCCTATAATAATCACAAAACCATAGTTTAAATCTCCCTAAACTTAAAGGAGAAACCTCAAAAATCTCCCAGAACTGAATCGATTCGGCCTGTCCGAATTGATTCGCTGGCCACCGAATCGATTCGTCTTATACGAATAGATTCGAAATGGTTATACTTTCTTACTGTCTCATACCGAATCAATTCGGCTTGTCCGAATCGGTTTGGCTAGTCACAAATCCCCAAATCTGCTTAGGTTTTATATATATCCCCAAAACCCAAAATTCAATCAAAATTCCATTTAAATTATAACTCGGATTTATTCCTACAAATCCAAAGTTTTCATATATCCTCAAGTCCTTTAGAGGTACTAACACTCTATTTGAGAACCCCTAATATTTATCTCCAAATAATTTTAGCCTTAATTTCTGACTAACGATTTGGATCTCGGATAGCCTTCCGTAGAAAAATCATTATAAATCCAAAAAAAATTAGAAAAATACGGGTCAGCGCCCATGCGACCGTATTGAAAAGAGCTACAATTTTCATTTTTTGACAAAGAGCCGAATCGATTCGAAAAAGACGCAGGTTACTATTAACCTTCTTCTCCAAAAATCCAAACCTCCATTATTCTCCATTTTTGTTGTTTCTAATCTCATCCAATAACTCCATAAACATCTAATCTATGTTTTACAACTAACACATCAATTAATTTGGGGTATTAAACCATTTCTCTTAAATTTAAACCCTAAAACCATAAAAACCCCAACTTATCATTTTAACCCATTTCAGTCCATTTCTTCACTCCATTACATGGATTTAACACTAGAAATCATTAAGAGTTTACATTACATCAATATGTAAACTCATATTCAAATTTTACCAAATTTATTTTAAGGGTTCTAACCCAAAATCATATAGTTTACCAACTATAATATGAAATAAATGCACAAAAGGAAATAAAGCAAGTATACACTTGCCTGGAGGATGAAATCCGACGACCTCGGGTCGAATCCGGCGGAGTTTGGCCCGGAAATCCTTTTTCTCCCTTCTTCCTTTATTCCTTTCTTCCTTTCTTCTTTTCTCTCTTTTCTTTCCTTTCCTCTCTCTCTCTCGTGACTTCTAAGAAAGAAATAAGGGCTTGTCCTTTATTAACCCAAAAATGACTCGTTTACTCAATTACGAGTCCATACGGGTCCAAAACTTCCCGAAACTTAATTACTTCCCCCGGATACTCTATTTTGACTATCTCAGCTATTTCGAGACCAACCGCGCAATCGAAATTTCCATCCGAGGTACTTAACCGCAATTCACTATTTCAACCCAACACAGCTTAATTCGGGTTTTCCAATTACAATATTATCCTTTGTCGCTTTATCCAACGGCGACATATAATGAAATACTCCGACTCATTTACTTAATCTCAAAAGTTAATATAACATACATCCAAAATCATTTAATCCTTGAAAACCTCAGAAATTACTATTCACAATAATTTCTTAAATTCCCAAATTGCACTTAATTATTAAATTTAATTTCCTATAAAAGTGTGGGGTATTACAGCTAAATGCTAAAAAGGTGGCCAAGTTCATCCAGAAAAATATCATATGCCGATATGGGGTCCCATACGAGCTAGTGTCAGACAACGGGTTATATTTTGAGGCAGGAGTCATAGAATTAGTCGACGAGTATGAGACCTAGAGACATAAATCTTATCCCTAATGACCTCAAACTAATGGTGTAGTTGAAGCCGCCAATAAGAACCTCGAAGCAATCATCAGCAAGATGACCAAGTGTTATCGATATTGGGACAATCGGATCCCTTACGCCCTTTGGGGCTACCTCACTTCAGTTCGAGCATTTAACAACCTTTACTCTATGGTATACAAAATGAAAGCAGTCCTACGTGTTGAATTAAAAATCCCTTCATTACGTGTCATGCTTAAAAGCGAAGTCAGCGAGGAAGACTGACAACAGATCCGTCTTGACGAGTTGTCACTTCTGAAAGAAAGAAGACTGAAAGCTCTATATCATATACAAGGGTACCATCGTCAAATAGTGCGATCATTTAACAAGAGAGTCAAGGACCGTGGTGTTCGAGAAGGGGTTTAGCCCTTAAAGATATCATAAAGCTTGTCTGGAACCTCATAGAGAAATTCAGGCTCAATTGGAGAGGCCCCTACATTGTCAATAAGATCCTATTCAGTGATGCCACTAAGCTCATCGACCTCGATGGGAAAGAGATGGCCCGTCTAGTCAACCTGGACAGTCTCAAGAAATTATACCCTTAGTTCAAAATCTCGACGAACTACGACTTTTTTCACCCCCTTTCTGTTCTAAAAAAAAATCTTCATTTCCTTCTACTCAAAACTACGTAGGGACTGATCCTTTAAAAATCTTTTCCAAAAAATTTTCAAAACCCCTGAGGTACGTGGGCAGCTCATATAGTTCACATGGGCACGACCCCCTTCTTTTTCACAAAATGCTATTCTTTTCTTATCCCCGAGAATGACAGTTTTTTTTATCATTTACATGAACAAAAGGATTATGTATGCCTTAACGATTGATATAGATAATTTATATTCAAAACTCATCAAGAGGCACAACAATATAATTGAAATCCTTTTTTTATTCCATTATCGGGAAAAACCTGACACGATTACATAAAATATCAGCGTAGGGAGTCAAACAACTTCCCCCACCAACCTTATTACTCCTAAAAATAAAAACAAACCAGTTACTCGTAAAAAACCTTCATCCCAACAACCAAACACATAATCGTATCAAAAGCTTCACATAAACACCAAAAAACATCGGCTTCATAAAAGGCCCTAGCCACAACTGCCAGAAGAACTAGCCCCATCATCATCTACATCTTGGGATACCCAAACATCCCATGCTTTGATTTAATACCAAAGGCTTTTTATGGAATGGTAATCCCGGACTAGCCCAGGAAAGATCATTACACCTCCCTCCATGGTGTTGAACATGGCAAGCCGTCTCTGTTCGGTCTCCTCGGCCAACATCTTAGCCACTACCCTCCTCCACATCCACTTCATGTAGTCCCAAGAAAGATGCCAAACTCTATCAACAAATTGGGAAGGACGAGTCGACGATCAGTCCTATAAAGAGCCCAACCGTATGCGCATGCCTTTCATAAAATTCTCCACAGGAAAAAAATCCAAAATACGGGAAGGCACAATCTGCTCCTATCCTGCTCAACGCAGGACTCGCCAAGGAAAATAGAAAGAGGTCTATCGAAGGCCAACCAACCGAACGTGTTGGTATTACCCCAGTTCCAGAATGGGCTGCAACTCCCCCACTGGGGTACTAACCAGCGTAGACATCGAGCCCCGTGCTTTACAAACAAGTCTTCCCAATTCTCGAGAGTGGAGCCAAAGCCGATGAAATAGCGAGTGAAGAAATTCAGCATAACTACTAAGGTATATTCAAGGGGGACCACCAAGTGAAATCTCTCAGACAGCCATATGAACAGCATAACAGGTTTGCCTCTCAAAAAGTCTGAACGGCCTTCGTGCCAAGCATCTAGACCATTTGGGGTCTCTTCCGATATGACCATCGCAGGATTGCGATGATATGACTTCCGCGTAGTAATTGCAGCAAGTTGAGGATCCACCAGTAAGCCCTCGGTCACCAACACTAACTTTGAAAATAATCCAAGGGCGACGTCTTTGGCATAGCCCACATCAACAACATCACTACAGCAGTGTGGCATCCCGCCTAATTAAATACCGGGGATTAGTCCTTTATTAAATTAAAACGAAGTATCATGTTGGTTCATTCTTAGCATCACTGTCAAAAAACGATTTCTTTATTTATCACTTAATAAATAATTAAGCTAAGTGTCAAAATATTTAATTGTATGAATTAAGTCCCAACAATATGAATTGTTAAACATACACCATTTTAATGAACATAAATATAATAATGAATACCAAACCATCCCCCCGAATTAAACAAGTTGTATTAATCGTTCCCAATAAAATATCTCAAATCCAAGGACAATATAATAATTAAAACAATCCAAACTAAAAAGTGAGTACCGAAAATAAATAAGTACAGTGTCTCTCTGAACTAAATAGAAACTGAGAATGGGCGACTCCTGCCCTATCTAACATGACTTAGTGAAGAGCTGAGATAACAAGAATGAAGTCATCTAAATGCAAGGACCTGCAACTCCCACTCTAGCTGCAGCTAGGGGTGGGCAAAAAATAGACCGAACCGATTAGACCGATTGAACCGAACCGGACCGACCCTATATTTTCGGTCTTTTTTTTTATTCGGTCCTAAACCGGTCCAAAAAAGTACTAACCCGATTTTTCGGGTCGGTCTCGGTTTACTCATTTTTAAATTTGGTCTGGACCGGACTGACCCATTTATTTACAACACTACTCATTATATATATATATATATATATATATATATATATATATATATATATATATATATATATATATATATATATATATATATATATATATTAGTAGAACTTGAGCCGGCCCATTTAAAACCCATACATATTCAGAACTCACTCAATCCTAGTATTCATTTCACCCAAACTCACTCTCTCTCTCTCTCTCTAACGGCGGGCCGGCGCATTCCTCGTCTCGTCCTCTCCTCTCTCTCTCTCTAACGGCAACGCTCAATGGTGGAGCATGGAACCACCTCGCGATGCTCCACTACCGGCGCCGACGAAGACAAATCAGGTATTTGATTTGTTTATTTTATTTTTGGGTATAAATCAAATACCTTCTTGGGTATAAATCAAACACCTTCTTGGGTATTAATCAAACAGCTTTGTTCGTTTTATTTTTTTTCATGTAGACTTGTAGTTGTAGGAACTAACTGCTTCTTTTCTTCTACTTTGTTCGTTCTTTTTTTTCCTATTTTTTTTCTTTTTTTTTCTATTCGATCTTAGCAACTTAGCAAGCAACTGTTAGACTAATTTTTTTTATGTATAAATGATAAAAAATAATTATAATAAAAACGATACGCAGGTTTTTTGTTTTGCCAAAATGAAAACTAACTTTTAAGGGTCCAATATTTTTTAACAAAAAGCCTAATGTTAAATGAAATCAGATGAGAAAATTTTATTTGTTCTATTATTATAAGAAGGTAAACCAAATCATTCTTTCTTAATAGTATGAATATTTTTTAAAAAAAATCTTAACAATAAGAATATTAAGATTATGTTCATGTTAATGGTTAGTAAAAAAAACTGCGTATCGTTTTTTTTATTTTTTTTCATGTAGTTTTTCTATTTTTTGTGTGTTACTTCTATTTTTTTTAGCAAGTTAGCAACTGCTTGTGTTACTTCTTTTTTTTTTCTGTGCAAATTTTTTCTGTTCGACTAAATTCTTTTCTGTGCAAATTTTTTTTCTGTCCAAAATGTCGTCTTAGCAAAAAAAAATTCTACTCTTAATTTCAATTTAACTACCTATTTCTGTTTTTTTTTTAAATATCGTTGTGTTGCTTAGATTGATGGAACAAGTGGAGGTCAAGCAAATGCTACAATACATGATGGGTCTCCGAGGAAACCCCCTTCTCCTACCAATCCTTCATCACCGTACAAACGAAAAAATGCATCATCAGTATGGTATCATTTCCACAAAAATAATGATCCTAAAACACCTAGGGTTATTTGTAACTATTGTGGCATTTCTTACGCGTGCGATTCTAAAAAAAATGGCACTAAGAATATGAAAAATCATACCCCTTTTTGTAAGAAGTATCCTTATAATAAGGATAAGCTAGATGAAAAGGGACAACAAACACTTGCTTTTGTGCCAAAAAAAGAAACGTATGAAAGAAATTCAACTCCAAACCTTGTAGCTATACCATTTAATGCAGACGCATGTAGGCATGGACTTGCCGAGATGCTAATAATTGATGAGCTACCATTTAAGTTTGTTGAAAATGAGGGCTTTAGGAGGTTTATGGCCCTCGCACAACCAAAGCTAACAATCCCTAGTCGTAAAACGATTGCACGTGATTGCCTAAACATATATGTGGATATGAAGAAAAGGTTAAAAAAAGAATTGAAGGGTCAAAAGATTTGCTTAACCACGGATACATGGACATCGATACAAAATGTGAATTATATGTGTCGCACCGCGCACTACGTTGATAAGGAATGGAAACTCCACAAAAAAAATTTAAACTTTTGTCAAGTCCAAAGTCACAAGGGTGAAGTGATTGGGCAAGTTGTTGAGGATTGTTTAATTGAATGGGGGATTCATAGCATTTTAACCCTCACGGTAGATAATGTTAGTTCCAACAATGGTACCATTAATTATTTGAGGAGAAGCATAAAAGATTGGAATGGTACCATTTTAGATCATGAGTATTTGCTCAAGAGATGTTGTGCACATATTCTTAATCTCATTGTTGGGGATGGTTTAAAGGAGATGGATGAATCAATTGCAAAAGTGCGCTGGGCCGTGAAGTATGTGAAATCATCACCATCTAGATTGGTAAAATTTAAAAAATGTTGTGAGAAGCAAAAGATAGAATCTAATAGTTTGTTATGTCTTGATGTTCCAACGAGATGGAACTCGACATATATGATGTTGGAGGTGGCAAACAAATTTGAAAAAGAATTCAAACAAATGGAGACCGATGATGGTGATTACTTGCCTTACTTTGGTGTAGAGGATGACATTGATGGAGGTGAGAGAGCGTTAGGGGGAAAGAGGTTGGGACCTCCTAATAGTGTGGATTGGGAGAAATCAAATACTTTTGTGAGATTTCTTACAATGTTTTATAATGCAACATTGAAGTTTTCGGGTTCGTTGTATGTTACTTCCAATTCTTATTTTCACGAACTCGTCATTATACAAAGCAAATTGTCGCATTTAAAAAATCATGGTGATTACTTCCTATCGTCAATGGCTGAGAATATGCAAGCAAAATTTGAAAAATATTGGAATGTGGAGAAAATTAACTTCTTGTTATTTGTTGCAATTGTTCTTGATCCATGATACAAGTTAAAGTATGTTGAGTTTTGCTTTAGTGAGTTATATGGAAGTGTCTTGGGAATTGAGTTATCAAGAAGGGTTAAAGATGTACTAATTCGTTTATTTAATTGGTACGATGGTCATAATTCATCATGCCCGTTTCCAAACAATGTTAATCAATCAAAAAATGTTGTGGGGGTTGATGACGATGAGGATGGTTGTGCATTTTTAACATCCCAATTTAAAAGGCATTTAGAGGCGGAAGATAATTTTGGGGCTAAATCGGAGGTTGAGAAGTATTTGTTGGAAGCATGTGAAGAGGAAAATACCAAGTTTGATGTTCTTAGTTGGTGGAAAAACAATCAAACTAAGTACCAAGTCCTATCTCTTATATCACGGGATGTATTGGCTATTCTCGTATCTACCGTTGCCTCGGAATCTGCATTTAGTACGGGTGGTCGTTTGCTTGATCCTTTTCGTAGCTCATTGACACCTAAGATGGTGGAAGCACTCGTTTGTTCACAAAATTGGCTAAAGTTTTCATATAAACCCATCAATGTTAGAGATGCCATGGATGAAATTCAAGAATTGGAAAACCTTGATGCGGGAAATTATTAATTTATTACATTTTTATTATTTAAATGTTTCTTACTTTTTTTCATTACCATTATTTACTAATTGATTTTTGTATTGTTTTTGCTAGAAATTTTGGGAGAAGAATTCAAGTCATCCAGTTCAACTATTGTGGTGGATTGAGGCACCATTTGGAGTCAAGGAATACAACTTTCTTTTTGTACTTTTGCTGTTTTTTTTTTATTTTAATTCTATGGGACTTCTATGCAATATTGAATTTAAGTTTGCTCGTGGACATGTAATATTTTAATTATTTAGATTAATGCACAATTTGTGCTGTTTTTTGGATGTTTTAAGGCCTGTTTCGTCGGAAAAAATAGTCCCGCTTGGTCGACACTTAACTGTTTGTTCCGAAAAACAGCCCTGTTTGTTCAAAACAACAACACTTTAAAAAACATCCCTGTTTGTTTGAAAAAAACTGCCATGTTTGTTCGGAAAAAAACAGCACTTAAAAATTGCCCTTTTTGTTCGAAAAAAACAGCACTTGAAAAAATGCACATGATGTGGAAAAAACAGCACTTAAAAATTCACATGATATTGAAAAATCAGCACTTAAAAATGCACATGATATGAAAAAAACAACACTTAAAAATTGTAAAAAAAATAGCACTTGCTTGTTCCTAAAAACAACACTTTAAAATTGTTTAAAAGTTCAAAACAACACTTTATTATTCCAAACAAACACTCTTAGAGTTGTTGCAAACAACCCTTAAAATTATTTCAACCCTATAATAAGTAGTATATGAAATTTTATGTTTAGAAAAATCATCTAATATATAAAATGTGGACCGATTTTTTAACCAAACCGAACCGAAATTAACCTAGACCGATAAAATAGGTTAACCGAATTATTCGGTCCAAATTCGGTCTAATAATATATAGGACCGAATAATTCGGTCCGATCCTAAAATTGGCTAAAACCCGGATCGGACCGCGCCCACCCCTAGCTGCAGCACGTCAAACAGCCAACGATCTAAGTCTGACACCCCCGTGGTTGGGCACCTGTTAATGCATATATATATAAGAGAAAGAAGAGATGAACAAGAAACGGGTCAGAGCCCGATAATTATAGTATTAAAACAGTTTAGCAAGTATTTAAAATGCTTACTCATAGATACTTCATATATGTTAGTTGTGTTGCCCTCACTAGGGAATTCTTACCTCTCATCTAGTGTGCACGCCTAACGTACTACTAAATTATTCTAGATGATGCTAACCCAGATAACCATTCTAAACCCAGTCTCCTCTCATCAATCCTTATTCACGTGATAGCATAAATATAATTTATACATGATTAATTTCATAATTTTACCAAGTCAGCTATATACATCTCAATACGGTCTTAAGTTCTCAAACACTTAAATTATTCAATATCATTATTCAATTTTATCTACTTACAAGCACAGTAGACGAATCACGGGTATATATATATTTATTACTTAGGATATATATACTAATAAGGCACCCCGATACTAAATTATGGTGCAGGAATACTCTGCTATTAAGTCCATGTACCTCTCGTACAAATAAGGGAAATACTAGTTCGGATCACCCCCGATCTGTATTAACACAAAACACATAAATTGGAGACCAATCATAGTTCCAAGTCGCTAAGAGGTCAACACATACCCTCACGTCTCTTAGGACTATCTGATCTACCACTCACAGATAGGCTGTACCAAGGTTCTATGTTCTAGGGTACAAGTCCATATTCCCTATAAAGGTCACATCAGAATAAGGTTGTCCCGGCGCGAAAGCCTCTGTAATAGCAAGTAGCGCGGGTATGATTAAGCACAGATATTCATATTACATATATATATATATATATACACACACACATTATTCAAATAGGTACACCCACGACCCATAACATATTCGAACCATACATGACACGTAACATCCGAATCCTACGTATAATTAGTTCATCCTCTTATATTCTCATTTACCACAAGTTCCCAAGTACTTCTTATCCCTCGAAGTATATTATTTTGATATGTACAATACGAGTAGATGTACTCTCGATATTCCACTGTCCTAAGTTGTCATTAACTTGCACAACATCCAATTTATCGCACACACGATCATAACCCATTTTATACCCTCGTGACCCCACGATTACATCTCATATAAAATCGCACTACCCGAACTTTACTCACAACCCTAGTGGTCATTCCCAAGTCCCATCATGGTATTTAAATTATGTCTAAGGGTTCTTATTAATTGGGGTTAGATTAAACATTAAAAGTGAAAAAGTTTCAAATTCCAGGAAGAGTCGATCGATCGATGGAAATAGTCGATTGACATTCTTGAGTCGATTTCGATCGATCAGATATTGACCTAATTTCTGCAAGTCTTTGCCTACGGGTTTCATTAAAGTTTATCCTCAAAACCTTTATTAATTCAACTCAATCTCCCAACCAAATGTCACAAACATTATAATAACAGGCCTGAATGATTTCTAACTTAAAATCTTGATTAACTCCTTAAGGAATTATCATTAAATGGGTAAAATTCATGAATTTGTCTTAACCCCTAATTTACCGTATTATTTCAAGAACCACATAATATTTCCAGATTTCTTCCTCTAAGAATCATTAAAATTCGTGATAAATGTTCTACATGTAATAAGGATATCAGCCTAACTTGGTTTCTATTCAAACATGTGAGTTTTAGTCTTCTAAATACATTAAATCTCCATAAAAATATGTAATTGTTCCTCGTATTCTAACATGGATGTTGTATCAATACAAGATCAATAATATAAATACTTTTGTTAAAGTTGCAGGTTTGATCTGACGAATTTGAGTGGTATAGGAATGATCCTCTTCTTCCTATCTATGCTTTGGTGGTGGTGGAGGTGCAAAATGGGTGGTTCTTGGCATTGAACACTTTGGAAAGCTCTATCCTTCTTCTTCCTATGGCTTCCCTCATTTTTTGATTCTGACAACCCTGACTTCCTTGACACACCATCTGATATAGCCTTAAAAATTTCGTCATTAATTAAGTTCCTAAAATGGAAATTACCAAGATGCCCTCCTGAGATGCCGGTTAGGCCTAAAATCGTCCCGAGACCCAAACTAAACCCCCGGGTACACTTTTCTGACTATCTTGACCCTTCCGGACACAGTGGCACACTCAAAATAATTATACGGGTGACTTATTCTTAATTTACTTTTTATTTCATTAAATTAGTCTCGACGCGATTAACACCCCCGTCCCGACTTAATTTTTATAACTGTCGTATTATTCACTCGCAATAATTTTTAATAACTTCATATCACATTTTACTTTACTCATTAAGTAATAATCAACATAATTCTCATCAATAATTACCAACTCACGTCACGCTAGTAAATATTAATTTAAATTTGAATTAATTATATAACTCATATAATTATTAAAGTCATAAAAAAATACGGGGTATTACATACTTCCCCCCTAACAACAGAATTTCATCCCGAAATTCAAAAAATAAAAATAAATATACCTGTTAGGAACAAATTTGGATACTTTTCGCGCATAACTACATACTCATATACATTGTGATGCTCCCACTGGACTCGCAGGAGTGGAACTACCTTTGACCTCAATCTCCTCTCACTATGGTCTAGGATGGACACTAGTCTCTCCTCGTATGAACTGTCAGGCTGGAGGTCAGTATCTTCGATTGTAATCTGGGTGTAAGCCAACTCATCTCGGAGATACCGTCTCAGTGAAGAAATGTGGAACACATCATGTATACGGTGTTAGTGCTCTGGCAACCCAAGGCTATATGCCACCGGCCCAATCCTCTCAATGATAGAAAATGGTCCCACGTACCTTAGAGCCAATTTTCCTTTCTTCCCGAACCTCATTATCCCCTTCATAGGAGACACTTACAACAGCACTTGGTCCCCCACACTAAACTCCCTGAATAATCGCTTGGCATCGGCATAGCTTTTCTATCTGTCTTGGACTGCCCGAATATGGCTCTTGATAATCTCAATACTGGTTGACATGTCCTGAATCACCTCTGGACCTAGCAGCTTATTGTCCCCCATCTCTAGCGAACAAGCAGGAGAATGATAAGCTTTGTCGTACAATGCCTCAAATGGTTCCATGCTAATAGTAAACTGGTAGGAGTTGTTATAAGCGAACTCCACCAGTGGAAGATATTGCTCCTAACCCCCGCCAAAGTCAAGGACACACATCCGCAACATATCCTCTAGCATTTGATTTATCCGCTCCATCTGCCCATCCGTCTGCGAGCAGTAGGCCGTACTCAATCTCAACTCGGTACCCATGGCCTCCTGAAAGCTCTCTCAAAATCAGGACGCAAAGATTTTGTCCCCGTTGAACATAATGTCAAGGGGCACACCATGAAGTCTCACTATCTCTGCTATAAATACCTGGGCATATTGTCTCGTAGTGTAGTCTGTTCACCCCGACAGGAAATTAGCTACCTTGGTCAACCGATCCACCACTACCTATATATAATTGTGACCCCTCCGTGATGTAGGCAACCTAGTGATGAAATCCATGGAAATGCTTTCCCATTTCCACATAGGGATCTCTAGCGGCTGAAGTAACCCAGATGGTTTCTGATGGTCCACCTTTATCAACTGACAGGTGGAACACTTGAACACGAATTCTACAATGTCCTTCTTTATCCCACTCCACCAGTACTATCACCTCATATCCTGGTACATCTTATCCCCTTCGGGATGTACCGTAAATCAAGATCCATGCGACTCTATCATCACTGCATGATGTAAGTCCTCCCCCTCTGGGACCACTAATCTCCCATTAAATCGCAAACCCCCATTTAACTCACTGAATAGGACTTTTTGCCCTCAGCTAGGAGCTGTTCAATCTGATCCTGGAAGAACGAATTGACGACTTGGGTCTGGATCACTCTCGTAACAATCTCTGGTGTGACTGTCATGATGGACATAAAGGATCGGGCCACTGCATCCTAATGTCCCAGCTCTTTCCATTTCGCCTTACACACCTCTGCCACCTCACCTACTGGCCTACGGCTCAACGCATATGCAACTACGTTAGCCTTCCTCGGGTGGTACTATATCTCAAACTGATAGTCTTTCATAAATTCTAACCACCTGCCCTGCTGCATATTCAACTCACACTGAGTGAATAAGTATTGCAGTGACTTGTGGTCTGTGAACAGGCAAAATTTCTCCCCCAATAAGTAATGTCTCCAAATTCGAAAGGCAAACACAACTGTTGCTAACTCCAAGTTGTGGGTGGGATAATTTTTCTCATGAGGCTTAAGCTTACGGGAGGCATAAGATATAGCCTGATCCTCCTGCTGAAGTACTCCACCATGTCCCTGTAGGGAAGCGTCAGTATACACCAAGTACTCTACTCCTGGCCTGGGTAAAGCAAGTACTGGTGCCGAAGTCAACTTGTCCTTCAGCTTGTCAAAATCCAACTGACAAGCGTCATCCCAAACGTACACTACCCCCTTTCCAGTCAGATTAGTCAATGGACCCGCTATCTTCGAAAATCCCCGAATGAATCTTCGATAGTACCCTGCCAATCCTAAGAAACTACGGATCTCTGACGGTGTCGTGGATTGACCCCACTCCCTCACCGCGGACACCTTCTCCGGATCTACGGATGTTCCCTTATCGAAAATAATGTGCCCCAAAAACTGGACCTCACGTAACCAAAACCCTCACTTCTCATACTTTTCATACAACTAATGCTCTCGCAGAGTCTGAAGGACCCGTCTCAATTACTTGACATGCTCCTCCTTAGTGTGGGAATACATCATAATGTCGTCTATGAAGATAATGACAAAATGATCAAAGAACTCTCTGAACACCCTGTTCATTAAGTCCATGAATACGGCTGGAGCATTGGTTAGCCCAAACGGCATAATTCGAAACTCGCAGGATCCATATCTCCTCAAGAAAGCAGTCTTCGACACGTCCTTCTCCCTAATCCGTAACTGATGGTATCCTGATCTCAAATCTATCTTTGAGAAGAAGGCAACTCCTCTCAACTGGTCGAATAAGTCATCGATTTGGGGTAACAAATATTTATTCCGTATTGTGACTTTGTTCAACTCTCGGTAGTCCACACACAACCTCAATGACCCATCTCTCTTCTTCATGAACAACACGAGAGCACCCCAAGGCGAGGTACTCCTACGGATGAAGCCATGTCCCAACAGCTACTCAATCTGATCCCACAACTCCCTCATCTCAGTAAGAGCCATATGGTAGGGTGAACGGGCTATCGGCCGAATGCTCGGCGTTAAATATATAATGAAATCTATCTCTTGGCTAGGTGGAAATCCTGATATATCCTGAAATACAGTGAAAAACTCACGAACGAAAAGAATCGAGTCAAGGGGAATCACTATCTCCTTAGAGGGCTCCTTCTCTATGTAATATAAACAGGTGGACGATCCTCCCTCAGGATGAGGCATCACCACTAGAAACATCTCCTGACCCAGCATAACAAAAATAATGCTCCTACTAAATCAATCTATCATGGCTCTATAAGCAACAAACCAATCAATACTGATAATAGCATCATACTCGGAATACAAGCATGTCGGCGGGTAAAATAAGTCTCCCAATCTCTATTCCCACGCCCCGACAGATAAAGTAATTCAAAGTTCCATTACCCATCGGCGAGTCAACACATGTAACAGTACTCTTGGCTATATCTAATAACCCCAAGGCACGTGCAAAACTAGTGGAAATAAAAGAGGGTGAATCTCCCGTGTCAAATAATATACGCCCTAAAGTCCCCTGAATAGAAAACATACCCTCGATTGTGGGTGGAGCCTATGGGACTATGGCCTGATGGACGTTGTAAACACGCCCATACTGTAACTACCCCTGCTGAACTAGGACTGCAGGAATGGCGAGTAGAGCTGGTATCTGAGGTGGTGCTTGGAGGGCGGCTGGGAAGATCAGTCTCTGCGGCTCCAGACGAGCACCCTGCTACTGCGGGGCCCTATCCCCCTCTAGGAAATGCTGACGTCCATGGCCATTCTTACCACAGTTAAACCATCTACCCCTGAAATTTCCTCCCCTCTATCCTCGGCCCTGCTGTCCGTTACCACCCCTCAATTGGCCCTATCGATATGGCTGTTGGCCCTGCTACTGGCCCGATTGGACTTACTAGTAATGTTATTAGCCCTGCTGGCCCTGCCTAAAACCCTCATGTCCCTGTTTAGAGT
This sequence comes from Sambucus nigra, assembly GCA_949130495.1. NCBI lineage: Eukaryota > Viridiplantae > Streptophyta > Magnoliopsida > Dipsacales > Adoxaceae > Sambucus > Sambucus nigra. The sequence goes on along the minus strand of OX422215.1, from coordinate 654,863,169 downwards.
CCCCAGAACGGAATCGCTTAGTGGGGTACCCCTGATGGGAACTCAGCTCACCCTGACGGACCTACCCCCGGGCTGCTGGTGCCCCACTGGCACTACCACCTCCTGCCCGGCCCTGCTGGATGGACTCCCCGACTCGTTTGCTTCCCTACGGATGGAAGCGGTGGTCTTGGCAGTGTAATAGAGTGGCGTTGAGCACATCAGTATAAGTACCCACGAAAGATTACCCAAAAGAGTCTGGAGAATCCTTCGGGTCAAGCCATTCATGAACATTTGAATCCTCTTCTCTTCGATAGGTACCTCATCTGGCACCAAAGTAACCAATCTCGTAAACTCCTCCTCATACTCCATAACCATTATCCCTTCCAGTTTGAGGTTCATCAATTTTTGCCTCATTTCAGTCTGAACGGTGGAAGGGAAGTATTTACGATTAAACCGCCCCCAAAAGTCCTGAATCGTCAAAACATCACGCTCATCTGCAGTGGTAGTGGACTCCCACCACTGTAACGCTTCTCCAACCAACTTGAAGATAGCTAAAATCTGCTTTTGCACCTCCGTGCACTCATACATCTGCACGTGTCTCTGTATGTCCTTTTTCCATTGGCTAGCCGTCGCAACATTTGAGCTTCCTGAGAACTTTGATGAGTGTGCCTTTTGGAAGGCATCTCTGACTCGTTCCCAAACATAAGGGAACATATGTACCAGGGTAGGTGCCACTGCCTACGCCTGTGGTGGGGCATGCTGAACCACTGCTAATGCTGCATTGACCGCCTGTGCAGCTATAATGGCTACCTCCGCAACATTCATTTTCCCTTGTTCTTGCGATGGTTGGGGCTCGAGCTGGGCATTTTTGTCCCGCTGTGCTCGTCTCGGAGGCATCTGAAACGAGAAGGAATTTATAAGTCCACAGTTCAATAAATCTTAATATAGCTGAAGATGTATATAAAAATTCAGAGTGCAACAATTCTAATAATAGGGCTCTATATCAAAGAAAGCTAAGTTGGAAGCATAATAAGCCATACATACCCTAAAGGATACTAGAATCTGATGCTCTGATACCACCTGGGACACCCCGCCTAATTAAATACCGGGTGATCAGCCCTTTATTAAATTAAAACAAAGCATCCGGTTGGTTTATTCTTAGCATCACTGTCGAAAAATAATTTCTTTATTTATCACCTAATAAATAATTAAGCTAAGTGTCAAAATATTTAATTGTATGAATTAAGTCCCAACAATATGAATTGTTAAACATACACTATTTTAATGAACATAAATATAATAATGAATACCAAACCATCCCACTAAATTAAAAAGGTTGTATTAATCGTTCCCAATAAAATATCTTAAATCCAAGGACAATATAATAATTAAAACAATCCAAACCAAAAACTGAGTACTGAAAATAAAGACGTACAACGTCTCTCTGAACTACATAGAAACTGAGAATGGGCGACTCATGCCCTATCTAACATTACTAAGTGAAGAGATGAGATAACAAGAATGAAGTCGGCTGAATGCAAGGACTTGCAACTCCCACACTAGCTGCAGCACGTCAAACAGTCCAGCGATCTAAGTCTGATGCCCTTGTGGCTGAGCACCTCTTAATACATATATATATATATATATATATATACAAGAGAAAGAAGAGATGAATAAGAAACGGGTCAGAGCCCGATAGTTATAATATTAAAATAGTTTAACAAGTATTTAAAATTCTTACTCGTATATACTCCATACATGTTAGTTGCGTTGCCCTCACTGAGAATTCTCACCTCTCATCTAGTGTGCACACCTAACATACTAATAAATTATTCTAGATAATGTTAACCCAATTAACCAGTCTAAAACCAGTCAGCTCTCGTCAATCCTTTTTCACGCGATCGCATAAATATAATTTATACATGATTAATTTCTTTATTTTACCAAGTCAGCTATATACATCTCAATACGGTCTTAAGTTATCAAACACTTAAATTGTTTAATATCATTATTCAATTTTATCTACTTACAAGCACAATAAATGAATCACATGTATATATACATTTATCACTTAGGATATATATACTAATAAGGCACCCCAATACTAAATTATGGTGCAGACATACTCCGCTATCAAGTCCTTGTACCTCTCGTACAAATAAGGTAAATACTAGTTTGGATCACCCCCGAACTCTATTAACATAAAACACATATATTGGAGGTGAATCATAGTTCCAAGTCGCTAAGAGGTTAGCACATACCCTCATGTCTCTTAGGACCGTGTGCTCTACCACTCACACATAGACTGTACCAAGGTTCTATGTTTTAGGGTACAAGTCCATATTCCCCATAAAGGTCACATCAGAATAAGACTGTTTCGGAGTGAAAACCTCCGTGATAGCAATTAGCGCGAGTATGATTAAGAACATATATATATATATATATATATATATATATATATATATATATATATATATATATATATATATATATATATATATATATATATATGTATATATATTATTCACTACACCAAATGAGGAAAATTGTAACGGATTTTTTTTCCTATTTGTAACGGATTTTGTCCATTACACATTTGTAACGGGAAAAATCCATTATCAATAGCAAAAATCCGTTACAAATATATTAGAATTAAATGCAAAAGCCATTAAAAAAAAAGAGAAAGTGGGAGAGGAGCGAGCGGCTCCACTCTCCAACTCTCTCCCGTCTCTCTCTATACCTCCCCAACCCGTTCGTCTCTTCATACCGCTCGCGAAATTGGTATACCGTCACGTTTAGTCTCTCTCCATACAGTTGATGCACAAATTTGATGCACGGTCAGGTATTGTTTCTCTCGTTTCCCTCGTCTCTCTATAAGATTTATGATTTTGTTATGGGATACTCATCGATATTGTCCCCACAGCTTTACGAATGAGTTTGATTCCATATATTGAGGATTCAATATATGAAATCAAGCTTTTGAAAAATCACATTAGAATTACGAATGAGTTTGTCATATATTGGAGATGGAATCAAACCCTACAGCTTTACAAATGAGTTTGTCATATATTGGGGATGGAATCAAACTTTTGATTTTCAAAAGTTTTTCAAATTTTGCTTTGATTTTCAAAGAAGTAATATGACGCACTCACTCGTAAAGCTGCAGGGGATAGGGAAATATCAACAAAGTTTGATTTTTAAAATTAGGTTATTTTCTTTCTTTATATTGCATTTTTGGTTTGTTCAATTTGTAGTTTTAGTTCTCTCAATTTTTTAATGTAGGGTTTAGGTGTAGGTGTAGGTGTAGGTGTAGGTGTAGGTGTAGGTTGGAATTGGGGATGGGGTTGGGGCAGAGGTTTTGAAAACAACTGATTTTTATTAAAAAAAAATTTGTCATTTTTTTATTTTTTTATTCTTCTAACATATTTAATAAAAAAATTATTCTAGAGGTCATTTGCAAGGCACGTATTTAAGTAAAGAAAAAAAATCTTATTTTTATCTAATTTCTTTAATATAAATAGTACCTGATTTTATTTGTGAAGTATGGTTTGTGTATAGTATTTTCATTTCATGATAAAGAGGCTAAACCGATTGCACAATATCACATCGAGTTGTGAACTCATGAGGTACAAATATTATTAATTGATGAATATTTACTTAAAACCATAAATTTATGAGCAGTATTTATATATTTTCTAATTAATATTTGTTTATAAGATGTCTAAAAACATTCGGTACTAGTGGACTCGCGAGGGATATGTGCGACAGTAGTTTTTTCCATGAAGTTTTCAACTTTAAATCTTGTGTTCTTATGTGATTACTTTTATTTTTTTACATTTATTAATTGCATCACCATTATGTAATTGAACTAATTAGTTTTATTCGATAAATTAAAAGTTATTTCAATTAAGAACGTGAGATTTCTTTACGATTGAGTAATGAAGTAAGAATTATTTAATTTGACTTAGAGCCCTAGCTATGCAGATACTTTTTCACTTCTAAATAGGCGTGGGACATTTTGTAAGTGACCCGTGAATGGACCTCCATTATGAAGCATAGTCTCATACAAACTCCAACCATTTGAGACATTACGGGGAGGGTCATTTTCTCATCTCTGTATCTTAAGTTGATTAATATTTAGTTTTGCCCAATACACTTATTGCGATACACATCTTAAGTTTTATGGTAAATCAAAAAGAATCCCATGAATGATCAAGTTATTTGCAAAGAGAAATCACGATGAATTATGTGTTTTAGTTACTTGATATGATGAATATGCTTAAAATTTCTTTTTATTCATCAAAAGTGTGTTTAGAATTTAGAAACCAAAAATTTAGCATAAGTCGTGGTATAATTAGTTGCCATAAATAGACACCAATCATTAACGAAGATTATAGTTGCAACTTATTATTAATGTGTGTTTTATCTTATTTTATAGAATGTCGCGACAGATTAACAAAGACTGGATGACTGAAGAGAACAAAGGCAGCTTGTCATATTTAAAGGGCATTGAATATTTTATTAAATTTGCGGAAGAGAACAATGACTAGGGGTTGACAACGATACCTTGTCCATGTTCGAAGTGTCGCAATAAATTGCGTCTGAAATCGAAAGAAGTAGAGAGACATTTGTGGAGGAATGGTATGCATCAATTGTATATTGTATGGTCTTTTCACGGTGAAAATACATCCGTGAACACTATTGATCCCCCATCGGTAGAACAAGTTGAGGAGAGCATAGTAGAAGAAAACATCGAGGAACAAGGTGTTGAGGTGGAAAATCTTGTTGATGTTTGTTACGGAGTGCATGGGGAACCTTATGTAGATGTTGAATGCGGCCAGTCGCGAGTTTCCAAAGAAGATCATGTCGTAAATGACAAGTACAATGAATATAAGAGATTATCAGTTGAGAAATTATATTCTTCATGAGAGGGTCCTGAAACAACTCTTTCTTCAATTATAAAACTTCACAACTTAAAGAATCAATTTGGTTGGTCAGGAAATAGTGTCACGGCACTTTTGTCTATCTTAAAAAGGTGGCTCCCAAAAGGTAATACACTACCAGAAAAATATCCAAAGATGAAGAGTATGATGAAAAACTTGGGGATGAAGGCCAATTACATTCATGCATGCGTCAATAACTGTGTCTTATATTGGAAGGAGAATGAATATATGGATGAATGTCCCCAATGTGGAGAATCAAGGTATTCAGTTACTATGAGGAAAGGGGGAAGGATTTCCAAAGAACCTAAAAAGGTGTTGAGACATTTCCCTCTGATTCCAAGGTTGGTGAGATTTTATACTATTCTGTGGATAGCCCGAGAAATGACATGGAACCATAGGGAAACCACTTCATGGGATTACCAGCGACATCAATGTGATTCGTCCCAATGGAGGAGTTTCAAATCAAAATGGCCTGAATTTTCTAAAGAAGGACGCAATGTTTGGCTCTCAATAGCAACCGATGGGTTTAATCCTCGTGGCATTCAGTCTGCCAGTTATAGCTGTTGGCCTGTTATCACGGTGCCGAATAATCTTTCACCTTCATTGTGCATGAAGAGCGAGTTTCAAATGTTGTCTTTGTTAATACCTGGTACAAAGGCACCGGGTCAAGACATCGACATTTTTCTTCAGCCATTAGTTGATGAGTTGAAGGAATTGTGGGAAGTAGGTGTTTCGGCTTATGACAAGTATGAGATGCAGCCTTTTACATTGAAAGCTATGTTAATATGGGGGATTCACGATTTTCTTGCATATGGGAATTTATATGGGTGTATGACACATGGTTATAAAGCTTGCCCTGTTTGTGGGAACGATACTCCATCCATTCGACTGGTACACAGTGATAAGATAGTTTATACAAACTATCGTATTTTCCTTGGCATGGATCACCCTTTTCGAAAAGGTGGGAGTTTGGGGTTAGGTCAACAGAGTATACACCTCCTCCACGTCGGTTGAATGGGGACGCACTTATAAAGAAGTTACGTTGCATCGAGTATACACTGAGAAGTCTCCAAAAGTTTTCAGTAATAAGCAAAAGATGGGTGATGCAAATGAGAATTGTAATGTTGAAGTTAAGGAGGCATGGTATAAAAGGTCAATTTTATTTGACTTGGAATATTGGAGTTCTCATAAAATTCGACATGTTCTTGTTGTGATGCACATTGAGAAGAATGTTGCAGAGCATTTAATAAGTACAATCCTCGATGATAAAACGAAAACTAAAGATACAATAAATGCGCATAAGGATATGAAAGACTTGGGCATACATGGTGGTTAATGGATGCGATAAGATGAGCAAACCGGGAAAGGGATGAAATCGAAACCATCATTTATATTGGATAAAGAAGAGAACCGACAGTTTTGTCAAATTTTGAAAGACTTAAAGTTACCTTCCAGCTTTCGTCCAACCTGAGCAATATCGTCACCCTTAACCCACCTGATTTTCACTCAATGAAGTCACATGACTATCATGTTATTATAGAGTATTTGTTGCCCGTATTACTTCAGCATTCATTTTCAAAATACAAAGATTTGCGAAGAGCTATTCAACAGTTGAGCTTATTTTTCACAATATTATGCTCAAAAGTCTTAATTCGCGAGGATATGCAAAGGGCCAAGTTTATGGTTGCAGAGGCATTGTGTGTGTTAGAGAAGCACTTTCCGCCGCATTTTTTTATATTAGTATCCACCTTACTGTTCATTTAGCCGATGAAGCATTGGCTTGTGGTCCTATAGGAACACATTGGATGTATCCGTTTGAACGATAAACTCTTTATATTAATTTTTATTTTCACACAAACACAAACACAAGCACAAGCACAAACACAAACACAAGCATATACGTATAGATCGTTGTTAATGAATATATATACTTTTTTCTTATTCACACGAATAGGAAGATGCAGGATTTTAAAGATATACCTAGCAATAAGCGATACATTGAAGGTTCAATTGCGGAGTCCTATGTTACTGCTGAATCTGTTAGGTATTGCATGGAGTACATGCCTAATTCTCTTGACGAAAACCACAAATGTACTCGTGAAGCGTTTCTAAATGAAGATGGAGAGTTTTCTGATGAAGGACCGTTGTTAGATGACAAGATTGTGATGTTGGAACCTAAACAGTTTCAACAAATACGTCGATGGGTCCTATTTCGACTTGACGTTGATGGTCTTGAAGAATTCTACAGGTTTGAGCAATTTAATAAGTATTTATTGAAATTCACATTTAAATACTAATACACGAACTTATGTGAATAAATTGCAGTGAGTATAAAACGTTACTAAAATCCACTTGGCGTGGTAAAGGAAACGGGAGACAATTAACAGAAGTAGAGATGCAAACTTCTTTCATTCCGTGGTTATATTATAAGGTGCTCTTGATTTTACTAGTATATTAAGTTATATTCTTTATTATCCGGACTCATTTTATAACTATAATTTTATTTCTATTGCGCAGCTGGTCACTTCTGGAGAGACAGAGACAAATGCTATGCTGTGGCGATTAGTACAAGGGCCAAAACACAAGGTTAAAACATATAAAAAATACCGCACCAACGGCTTTGTATTCTCTCCCAAGTATCACGATGATACTGTTGTGACACAAGACAGTGGTGTTTGCATGAAGGCTTGGACTCAATTTAGGGCAAGGAAAAGTGATAAAAATCTTAAAGATGCTTGGACAATGTATTACGGAGTTATCAGGCAAATAATTGAGTTGGACTATACGCTATTTAAGGAGGTAGTGTTTTATTGTGATTGGGTGAGGGTGGAGGACAAGATCAATGGTTGTAAATATTGTCCAGACTCCAATTTGGTAATGGTTAATTTTGATAAGTTCAAGAGAACCAATAATGAGATTGATGAGCCTGCAATTCTCGCTTCTAATGCCAGTCAAGTCTTCTACTCAAAAGATCTTAACACTCCTAATTGGTGGGTTATTATACATTCCCCGAAGAGATTAAATAGTCGAGTAGACGAGCTAGATATACCAACTGTGTTCCAATCTACTCTTGAAGATGAACCTCATTTGGAGAACCTGCTAAAGCAATATGACAAAGTCTAGCTATTGTTTTTTCACTAGTTTTTAATGTGTTTTTGTTGGTGGATTGTAACATTTTTAATTCAATCGAGTCGTATTTTCGCATAAGTTGTTGATATGTTTTTATCAGTTTAGACTAATCCGTTAAATTCAACTGTTCTTACCATAATTGTTGTCTTTATATCATGATTAGTAATATGCTAATAAGGAGAAATAATGCATTAATTGTTATATGCTTTTAATTCAATAAGTATATTGTTTATCTTTTATTTTAATATAATATTACCATCGAACTAATGTTTTGTTTTGAAATTTAGAAAATTTAAAATGTCATCAGGTACAGGTTCAGCACAACCTTCCTCCTCAATGGCCAAAACCCTAAATGAGAAAATCAAAATCATTGTTGATGATGACGGGTCTATAGTCGGTGATAATGCAAAGCTGGGAAGTTCTCGTACCGAGGATTTTGTGAGAGCTAATTGCCCGATTCACTTCTCGGACTGGAGGCACGTGGCAAAGGAATGTAAAAATGATATTTGGAATGCTTTGATGGTAAATATGATCTTATACTTCATATCTTCATTTTTTATTCTTCTTTTCTATTTTTATTCTTTTGCTATTTAGTATTCTTTTAACTATTTTTGTTTTGCTTAATGATAACTGAGAGAAATTGATCTTAACGTTCCCCCGGAAGTGGCTTGCCCATTAGTGGAGAAGACATGGTCCCAAAAATTCAGGACTTTCAAAAATACATTGCGATCTCATTTGCAGGATGATGGCGCTGAGCCTGAAGGTGTTAACCCTGAAATATGGAAGAAATTTAGAGAAATGGAAAATGGTGAGAAAAAGAGGCAACAAAAACTAAAAAATGTTGAGAACCGCTCAAAGCTGAAGTATACCCATTGTCTCGATTGTCGTACATATGCCCAAAAGAAATACTTGTTGGTGTGTATCATTTTTGTTTTACTTTTAACATTAAAAATGTTCTTAGCTAATTTGTTCATTTTAACAATGTACAGCAAAAAACTAAGCCTGAGGTACAAATTGGGAGGGTAGACAATTGGTTGTTAGGACATATACGCAGTGATAAAACTGTGTTGGAGAGTGCCAAAAGTTTCTATGTGAGTATAATATTTTTATTGTTGAAAATTTTAATTTTTAGTTGAACTTTTATAAAATGATTAACAAATTTATTTATAATAATATAGGAGGAAGTGAAGGCTGCGGAAGAGAAAAGAAAAGCCATAAGTATGATTGGAGAGGGTAGTAGTGATACTTTTGAGAATTATGACAACGATGTGTTAACACAAGTGTTTGGAAGGGATGTTAAAGGCCGAATGCATGGAGTGGGGTCCTACGTCTCTAAGAAATAATTAATTCACACAGGGGTGGCGAAGGCAAAATTTGTACAACATTTGAAAGGAAATGAAGAAATTGCCTCGATGAAGAATGAGATCTCTAATGTTCACTCATAGTTGAAAGAGGTTACTAGTATGTTGCATATGTTTATGTCAAAATTTGAAAATGGAAAGGAGAGCTCCCCTGTAAGGGTGACTCCACATAGCGAGTTTGGTTCCACTTCAGATCATCGTCCTATCACTTTATCTCAAAATTTGAGTAATCTTGTCAGCACTCCCTCTCCCACTCATATTCCTAACCCCCCTCCCCGCCCCCTCCTTTAAAAAAATCCCCCGTCATTGTACTTGATAGGTTTGGTGCAGAATTGGAAAATGGACATGTTGGGATACATAATGGTGACATGTGTCACTTCAAACGCCTTGGACTTGGGGAAAAGGTAGTTTGGGTTGAAACAGTGCTTCAACCTGACGCTTCTCTGTATAATGCTCCTCAAAACGGTTTTGAAACTTTGGCAGGCTTTTCAGATGGAGGATTTGTTATTTGGATGGAAAGTTAGTTGAAGTATGTTTAGAAAGTTCATTTTAGTTTGGCAAATTTTAGTGTAGGAAAGATACTTTTGGATTAATGTTTTCGTAGATTGTTCTTAAATTTTAGTGTAGGAAAAATACTTTTGGATTAATGATTTAGATGACAGTTATTAAATTTTACGTATGTTTGTTTTTCTCATTAATCTCACTTGCTATGTTGGGTAAATGATACTTTTGGGTTAATGATTTAGATGACAATTGTTAAATTCTATATATGCTTGTTTTTCTCATTAATATCGCTTGCTATCTTAGGTAAAACCTTTTTAACTCCGCCAATGCAATGTTTTATCTTTGCATTGTCGGTCCCAAGCCCGGATAAAGGAGGATGGGAGAGGTCATTGGTTCCGTAAAGGTCTAAATTAATTTTTTGTTCTCCTGCAGAATGAACATATATTGGTGATTGAACTGAAGATTCCAACTCGCTGTGACAACCCGCTCACCAAAATAAGGGGTGGACAGCCCAATACTCCAATATAACAGGAGTCCCGGATGGAATCATTCTTAGCATCAAAATAAAATATAGAGGATCCAGGATAACCACCCAATATTTCCGAAAACGGGTTGCCAAAAATTTTATTTTAAAGTTAAAGGGAGAATATAAACAACCCAAATCCTGGAAAGATAGGGGAAACCTCAAGGATGTATATGTATTACTATAACAACAAGTGACAAATAAGAGGACCAAATATGTTATCGGTCCGCTAATACATACAACCTTGTTAAACAATTTCAATAAATTTATATAATACAATACATTAATCAAGTACAAAAGCTTGGGCCTCTCGCACGAGTAAAAAGACTTGATCCTGTCTAGAATAAAAAAATGAAAACAATTATACCCAATGTATCCCGTAATACCCGCAATGCATCACGGCTCGCCGAGGACATCGGAATGAGAATTCAGATCAGGCATCCTTGCGGCGGAGTACCTGAGCAGAGACAAGATGCATATGCAACAAGAAATGTAAACGGGTCAGGGCCCGGTTCTATATAATTACCAGATGAATAAAAAGTATGACAGTTATGAATAATAAATTATGAAGAAAGATAAATAAGAAGCTATCTACACAATTTATAACATAAACTAAGCAGGAACAATAAAATAAGAAGCATTAAACTAAAATCTTCATCGTATGCACCACTTATCTCATATATCTTTTCCTTAGCATGAAGTATATATATATATATATATATATATATATATATATATATATATATATATAATCACAATCTTTTGCTCTTTATGGCAATTGTATCTCAATTTTACCTTTTGTAAAAAAAAAAAACCTTTCCTTATCAGGAAAATACTCATTTTCAAATGCCCTTTGTGGCATTTATATGTGCTCTTTGTGGCACTTCAGTATGCTCTTTATGGCATATAATTCATCAAGTCCCATTTGATGATGAATAGTTATATTTATATACATATAACGATTCTAAGACCGCCCCTCCGAGTTTCCCCACTGGACGCGCCCCTAAATGACCATCATCTTCCAGGGCCTATCTATACAAGACAACCTGGGCACCTATCGCAATACGTCGGGAAGCGGCCATATGCCTGCGGGAGAGTCAAGACCACACCCGGAATCTCCTCACCAGCGCAGAAAACATAACATATCGCTCATGTGGCCTATGGACTATATCCACCCTGCATTCATTAGCCAGGGGGCATCACCAAGCGCGCGAACTTCCCTTATGATGTCATTTAGAGAAGTGTGTATCAACCATTTTATTTACCATTTTCAAAAAATCAAGTAAATTATCATTTACCAATTTCATGATTAAGTAAATTATCATTTACCGTCATCATTACCAATTCCATATGTAAATTTCATTTTATCCGAAACCAGTATCATTTACTTTTTGTAAATAATATAACTTATTATCCGGATCCATACGTATATCATAACGATATTACAACCTCGATGAATAAATGAACTATCAATTGATTCTCCCAAGATTTACTTGTGAAGTTATTATAAACCATCAAGACTAACACACCTAAATGGAGCTTCTAAGGTCTCCTGAACATAAAACTACAACCCTTAGTTTAATAGTAATCAACTAGAAGAAAGAATTCCCTAACTTCAATTGGCATATCCCCGGAAAAGTTCCCACCTATCCTATTTCTAATGTAGGGTGGATAACTAATTCGTCTAGGACTCTAAAACTCTAAATTTACTTCATTCAAGAAGGTTCCTAGTCCCTATTGAAGAAAATAAATCTAGGAAACAAAATAAGATTTTAGGATGAAAAATAGGGGACCGATCGACCGGTCCTGAGACCGCGGTCGATCGGGTCTCCAGATTTTGCCTACAAAGAAAAACAGAAAGCTCAGAATGGAGGGGCCGGTCGACCGGTCAAGGAACCGCGCTCAAAATTTATGCCTTTGTAGGAAAGCAGTAAGCCCTCCCGCAAAGGCCCGGTCGACCGGTCCTGAGACCGTGGTCGGTCCTAGCAGACCTAGGGTTATTCCTTCATCCAAAATTTAACCCAAGTGAAAATTTCACTTTTCCCAAATCCTAAATCTCTTCTATTTTGAACTCAACCAACAATATTTATCTACCCAAAGATTATCCTACATGATTTATAACCATTATAATTCACAATTTGTTTATCAACAACACTAAAATTGGGGTTTAATTCCCATAAATTCCATTATTGATCTCCAAATGAATATACATAATTATCATACAAATTATTCATCTTAAATCACATATTAGCAAGTAGAAAACTTGCCTTAGGGTTACAAATTCAGATTTCTTTGAGTAGTAGCAACAATCCATCTTCAATCTTCATTTTTCTCTTTTTTCTCCTCTTTTCTCCCAAGCTTTCTTCCTCTCTATGTTTAAGACACAAAATAGGGAATTAAGGGAATTTAGAAGGCTAAAAATCGGGTCTTAACATAAGTCTCCCAACTTAAGTGGTTAATACCACATTAATATGACTCGCAAATACGCGTTTCAGCTAAAACCAGGTAAAAGTGCCCGAAACCCAAAAATACAATATGGAACTTATTTTGATTGTCTCGTACCTTCCGGGACTAACTACACCCTCTAAACTGGCATCCGGCAAATTTTATAAATTATTTCCAGTTCCAATTTTATTTAAACCATAATGTCATTTAAAATACATGACACTATAAAATATGCAACCTGATGATATTTACTTTCACATACAGTAAATATGCATCAATCTAGTAAATATTAACTTCCAATTCATTCAATTAATATTTATTCCAGTCTCCATATTTTATATAATTACCTTATGCGGTAAAATTTGTATAAAAATGAACCTCCCAGAGTCGAGGGTTGTTACATACTCCCCCCCTTATGAGGGAATTTTGCCCCTAAAATTCGGGTATACTCAAATTTCATAAAGGGTATACTACTCTAAACTAGGATTCTACCATCCTAAACAAACCCCTAGTTATCGCACCATCCCAAATGACCCGGACTAAGGTCGACCCTATCGATCTCAGTCTACATCATTTGTGCTCTAGGATAGCACAAAGCGTTCCTCACTAACTATCGATTCTAGCTTCCTACAGCGAAAGACGATGCCCACATGACTCGACACAAATAGCCTAACCTCCAGAATCATGTTACATCTCACCTCGGGGCACCCATTCCAACTCTAAGTGGCTTAACCCCAATGCTACTCAACTTTCCCTTGCATTGACGTATCTCATCAAGGCGTATGGCTCAAAAGCCAAATCTTTAAAGAAATGTCCCGAGACCACTCTAAGTCCAAGGAACATATTACCCGTTGGTTCCATCCAACGAGTATGCGGATTACTCAACCTGACACACTAGACCACTCACGGTGCCAAGCCTTAGGAAATGATCCATATGGCCATTCAATAGCGTAATGGTTGTACGAGAATCTCTATCCATATACTTACTGCTCCCATCTGCTATGTATTCGAAGGCGCCCACATCGAGATATGCCTTTCGGCCCTAAGTCAATTTCCTCCCATTCATCCATCCACTTTAGAGCGGTAGGATATACGCCATTTCCATACGGTTCCCATTTCTTCATGGAAACTTTTGTCAAACTTTCGATATGAATATCTAGTCTCGGTCCATCCTATTTTAATAGGCACCTCCTACGGTTCTACCATTCCTCCATCAAGAATGGGGCGTACTCTTCTACATGCAGTCCATCCATAATGGACAGAAATGCAACAGTCTGGTCAAACGATCAACAATTTTCTCAAATAAGATCATGACCATAACGGTCTCGGCACTTCAATGCAACCGTCTATGAATATACCCCTCTTCACTCCACCGATACTCTTCTTCGCATGAGTAGGTGAAATGGTCAATCACAGACCGGAATGCTCTCGCTACAGAGTCTTTCGAGTCATGCTCGTTTCATTTGTCTTTCCATGCCAACACAAATAACTCCGACCGGTTTCTTACTCGATGCATCTACTACCCCAATCGCATTTCCTTAGTGAACGAGAATATCCAAATGATAGTTCTTTAAGAACTCCAAACAACGACTCAATTTCTCCCCCGACATACTGCAACCGCTTGTTGCTTGCGAGAAAGACTAAATTTCTTCCCAGGAAGTAGTGCCTCCATTTCTTTAAGGCAATTTCCACCGCAATGAATTTTAATTCAAGCGTGGGATATTAATTCCCACAAGTTTAAGCTGGTGAGACGCATAGACAACGAGTCCATGCTCCAGTATTAATACTTCCCGATCCTGGCAGAGACTTATTCATTAAATTCACCCTCGAGCTTAGCCCCAAGAACTCGGGAGTGAAAGGCAATTCATCCATTTAACTCCCCAAAAATTAGGTTACCAATGTAACACTTTAACTAGGAGAGGTCTCACCTCCATCGGCCTAACCTTCGAAATCTCTCGAGATTCCACACTTCTCGTTCCTAGGGATCTAGTCCCCCTTAGGGTTAACCCATGACCTATTCGTGGTCAACTCCTTATAATCTTCCTAAATCAACATCACATGCCCTAATGGCCTTAAGTCCTAATAAATCTAAGGTCAATCTATATATATCCTATCTAAGTCGTATATATATATAATACTAAGTATATCCCTAGTGTCCAAGACCTATCTCAACTTCCGACATTCGCTCGGTTTCGTCCGTGGGACGTCTCGCCGAAGCGAAATCCAAATAAGGAACCCTCCCGTTACACTACTACCTCTCATCGTCGATCATTAAGATGTGACGGTCTAAAAAGCATAATCGAGATCGATAAATTTTAACTTCCAATTATTTCAACAAAATTCTACTTCTACGTCTTACCACAACATTATTAAAGATTTTAACTGATCAGACATTCACTTCCTGTGAAGCCTTTTAAATACTTATCCCCTTATATAAACATGGCCTTCTTATCAAGGCACAATCCCGAAGTCTCAACTCGACTTCGTATCTCAGTCTTCCTCACATCGATCAGAGGAGAGAACTATATACAGTGTTTCTATCTCGCACTGTAATAGCCCTTAATCACTCTTCTACGTGATTCTCGGCTAATCCTTCCAATCCACTTCTAACAACAAAATAAATAAAATAAAAGAGAAAGAAAAGGATAGCGTCTCTCCAATCACAACGTCGTTAAGTGTTCATGCGGCGGAGTGTCTCGCCGAAGCGAAATCCAAACACGGAACCCCTCCGACGCATGCCTACTTAACTTGTTGATTATGGAGATAAAGCGTAACAACCACAAACAAGGCAAACAAACAATCAAACACTCACATAAGATAACTTAAACGAATAACAAAATCTCCTACCTACCCGATCCTCCTCTATAAAGTCTCAACCTGTATCCAGGAGAGAAATTATAGAATAACTAGTTCCATTTTGAACTAGAAGTAAGATAGCCGTACAATTTTATTTGCTTGCTATCACACCAAACCAACCAAAATATCTTCACTCGCATAATGTATATAAAATAAGAGGAAGGAAAAGTAACATCTCTCCACTCCCAACGTCATTAAGGTTCACGCGTGGAGCGTCCCGCAAAAGCGGAATCCAAACAAGGAACCCCTCCTATGCATTACTACTTAACTTGTTGGTCGTGGAGATAAGTCATAACAATCACACATAATGCAAACAAGCAATAGAGCACTTAAGCCAAGGGACACATATGACACATACACATTTAAGATATTTTCACTCGCTACATAACAAGTGAAAAAAAGATAGAACTTCCATACCACAGAAGTCATATCATTACCCTTATACAATAGCGTCAATACTACTATAAGCTCAATATACACACTTGAATCTACAGTAGATATAATACTATTAAGTCTTATGCTAAGGAATACACCACCCACAACTAAGGTGGAATTCCCATCAACAATCTTACTAAACCCTCCGCATCATAGCCATTACTCCGACTCTGGTCGACAACAATTGCCCACGCAGTCCCTCTTACTTTCTCAGTAAAAAAGGACACGCTCTCGGCCTCCTCTTCCTTAGTTCAATAAAACCTCCCCATGCGGATTCCACCAAAAGGGTTTCATGATCATTACCCCATCAAAAGTGCTAACGACACTTATTCTGGAGCCTATCATTTTATGGTTCACGGTCTCCCTAACCGTACAACACTTTATTCGCTATCGACCTTTTAACCGATCATTGTGTGAACATTCGAAAATCCACCTTCTCCTCAGTCCCGTTTTCCCAGAGAAACTTGTTGTTGCAGTTATCCACCGGGCTTTGCTAGGGCCAAACTTCCAGCATCCACGAATATGGTGACCACAATTTAACCCTCTCAACACTACTCCTACAGGAGGAAGGTTTCCCTCCATTCTACTTCTGGGCACTTCTCCACTTCAATTTAACATTGCTTGAAATCTCAAGATTAGTACCACTTTTTTCTTCTAGAGGTACTTGGGAAACTACATCAACTGTAATTAGTAGTCGTAGTAGTAAGATAAGGAAGTGCTACAAAAGGGGAGCGACCTCCAAAGCGGTCCTCATCCCCGACCATAAATTACAGTCCTTAGTAGTTCCTTCTCATGACGCCCTTCTTCAATCGACCTACTATTCTCACACGAATACGCAAAAGATTTTATAAGTTCTACCCCATGGCAGAAGAACGAGATCTCACTAAAGAAACCAACGATCTTAATCCTAAGGCTCTATATCAAGTCAAAAGCTACGCGGGAAACTTAGGGCGTTCACACAGATTCCTAAGGACTCTAGAAAATGATGCTCTGATACCATCTGTGACAACCCGCTCACCAAAATAAGGGGTGGCCAGCCCAATACTCCAATATAACAGGAGTCTCGGATGGAATCATTCTCAGCATCAAAATAAAATATAGAGTATCCAGGATAACCACCCAATATTTCAGAAAACGGGTTGCCAAAAATTTTGTTTTAAAGTTAAAGAGAGAATTTAAACAACCCAAATCCTGGAAAGATGGGGGAAACCTCAAGGATGTATATGTATTACTATAACAACAAGTGACAAATAAGAGGACCAAATATGTTATCGGTCCGCTAATACATACAACCTTGTTAAACAATTTCAATAAATTTATATAATACAATACATTAATCAAGTACAAAAGCTTGGGCCTCTCGCCCGAGTAAAAAGACCTGATCCTGTCTAGAATACAAAAATGAAAACGTTTATACCCAATGTATCCCGTAATACCCGCAATGCATCACGGCTCGCCGAGGACATCGGAATGAGAATTCAGATCAGGCATCCTTGCGGCGGAGTACATGAGCGGAGACGAGATGCATATGCAACAAGAAATGTAAACGGGTTAGGGCCCGATTCTATATGATTACCAGATGAATAAAAAGTATGATAGTTATGAATGATAAATTATGAAGAAAGAGAAATAAGAAGCTATCTACACAATTTATAACATAAACTAAGCAGGAACAATAAAATAAGAAGCATTAAACTAAAATCTTCATCGTATGCACCACTTATCTCATATATCTTTTCCTTAGCAGGAAGTATATATATATATATATATATATATATATATATATATATATATATAATCACAATCTTTTGCTCTTTATGGCAATTGTATCTCAATTTTACCTTTTGTAAAAAAAAATCCTTTCCTTATCAAGAAAATACTCATTTTCAAATGCTCTTTGTGGCATTTATATGTGCTCTTTGTGGCACTTCAGTATGCTCTTTATGGCATATAATTCATCAAGTCCCATTTGATGATGAATAGTTATATTTATATACATATAACGATTCTAAGACCGCCCCTCCGAGTTTCCCCACTGGGCGCGCCCCTAAATGACCATCATCTTCCAGGGCCTATCTATACAAGACAACCTGGGCACCTATCGCAATACGTCGGGAAGCGGCCATATGCCTGCGGGAGAGTCAAGACCACACCCGGAATCTCCTCACCAGCGCAGAAAACATAACATATCGCTCATATGGCCTATGGACTATATCCACCCTGCATTCATTAGCCAGGGGGCATCACCAAGCGCGCGAACTTCCCTTATGATGTCATTTAGAGAGGTGTGTATCAACCATTTTATTTACCATTTTCAAAAAATCAAGTAAATTATCATTTACCAATTTCATGATTAAGTAAGTTATCATTTACCGTCATCATTACCAATTCCATATGTATATTTCATTTTATCCGAAACCAGTATCATTTACTTTTTGTAAATAATATAACTTATTATCCGGAGCCATACGTATATCATAACGATATTACAACCTCGATGAATAAATGAACTATCAATTGATTCTCCCAAGATTTACTTGTGAAGTTATTATAAACCATCAAGACTAACACAGCTAAATGGAGCTTCTAAGGTCTCCCGAACATAAAACTACAACCCTTAGTTTAATAGTAATCAACTAGAAGAAAGAATGCCCTAACTTCAATTGGCATATCCCCGAAAAAGTTCCCACCTATCCTATTTCTAATGTAGGGTGGATAACTAATTCGTCTAGGACTCTAAAACTCTAAATTTACTTCATTCAAGAAGGTTCCTAGTCCCTATTGAAGAAAATAAATCTAGGAAACAAAATAAGATTTTAGGATGAAAAACAGGGGACCGATCGACCGGTCCTGAGACCGCGGTCGACCGCGTCTCCGGATTTTGCCTACAAAGAAAAACAGAAAGCTCAGAATGGAGGGGCCGGTCGACCGGTCAAGGAACCGCGCTCAAAATTTATGCCTTTGTAGGAAAGCAGTAAGCCCTCCCGCAAAGGCCCGATCGACCGGTCCTGAGACCGCGGTCGACCGGTCCTAGTAGACCTAGGGTTATTCCTTCTTCCAAAATTTAACCCAAGTGAAAATTTCACTTTTCCCAAATCCTAAATCTCTTCTATTTTGAACTCAACCAACAATCTTTATCTACCCAAAGATTATCCTACATGATTTATAACCATTATAATTCACAATTTGTTTATCAACAACACTAAAATTAGGGTTTAATTCCCATAAATTCCATTATTGATCTCCAAATGAATATACATAATTATCATACAAATTATTCATCTTCAATCACATATTAGCAAGTAGAAAACTTACCTTAGGGTTGCAAATTCAGATTTCTTTGAGTAGTAGCAACAATCCATCTTCAATCTTCATTTTTCTCTTCTTTCTCCTCTTTTCTCCCAAGCTTTCTTCCTCTCTATGTTTAAGACACAAAATAGGGAATTAAGGGAATTTATAAGGCTAAAAATCGGGGCTTAACATAAGTCTCCCAACTTAAGTGGTTAATACCACATTAATATGACTCGCAAATACGCGTTTCAGCTAAAACCAGGTAAAAGTCCCCGAATATCAAAAATACAATATGACACTTATTTTGAGTGTCTCGTACCTTTCGGGACTAACTACACCCTCTAAACTGGTATCCGGAAAATTTTATAAATTATTTCCAGTTCCAATTTTATTTAAACCATAATGTCATTTAAATACATGACACTATAAAATATGCAACCTGATGATATTTACTTTCACATACAGTAAATATGCATCAATCTAGTAAATATTAACTTCCAATTCATTCAATTAATATTTATTCCAGTCCCCACATTTTATATAATTACCTTATGCGGTAAAATTTGTATAAAAATGAGCCTCCCAGAGTCGAGGGTTGTTACACTCGCCCCCTTGTTATTGTTTTGCGGAGGTATTTAACATTCTAAACTTTTGATATCAGGGTTTGATGATATCATTTATGATATTAGCCTATGAATTTTCTTTTGTGCAACTTAATTTCAAATTTAGTGTACTGCAAGCCTGCAACTTCTGCACATGTGTGTTCAGAATTTTAAAAAAGAACAACACAAAAGGAACGGGTGTGCTTTTTGCATACATATCAAATAATCACCTTATTTAATTAGGTAATGTAACAAGGAGGGGACAATATGCTATATATTCATAGTTGTTCAGGTTTCAAAGGAATAAGGACATCAAGACCTATGGTTTCTCTTTCTATTCGACTCACAAATGATAGTTTATTTGATGTATGTTTGTTATTTATGTGTTGGTGTCTAATTTATATTTTAAATTTTAGGGCTCAACATTTTAGAAGAATCTAACCGTTAAGATCCAATGCAAGATCCAGCACGTAAGTAATTTTACTCCCCTCTTTATATTTTATATATATGAGTGTTATTCAGTAATTAATGAGTAAATTCGGGATTCGTTTGCTCTGTTATAAGAGAGTACACCACCAATTACTGCTTAACTCGAGCAGTGTCCTTTATCACATTGTCAGAATTTGTTTGCCTACGCTTGGCAGTGCTTATATCAGTTGAAACTTAAACATCTTCAGTGCATACAATATGCTTATTTGTATACGTCACTGAATTGACATCATGACTAATAGAATTTAGTTTTTTTGGTAATATCTAGGACTGGACAGGACAAAATTATGCTATAAATACATATCTCAATTGATAAATTGAAGTCATAGCTGAGAGAGTAGCTACAGCGGAAATATTGTGACTTCTCAAATAAAAACCAATTTTAATTAATCCCAAATTTTAGTTAAACCCTAAGACATGCATCTAGATGATTTATCAAATAAAATATAGCATGCAGGATAAAAACAAACAATTTCAGGAAAAATCCCCCAAAGGGGCAAAACCTTTTATTTTCATTATAATATTGTAACATACAATTTCGGATTACAATGAAAATACAGTGACTAAGAATTACCCTCAGGTATCGGATTCTGTAGTCGGCGGCTGGAAATATCCCTTTCCAGGAGGGCTGCAATGAAGAAGAGAAACGGCTTCTTCACAAGTCTGTCGGCTGGAATTTTCCCTTTCCAGGAGGGCTGCAATGAAGAAGAGAACGGCTTCTCCACAAGGGTTGAACAAACCAAAGTTGTGTTCTTGGGTTACACAAAAAGATTCACAAAGGATTGGCAATTGTGTGAATCAAAAACCTAGAGTCTTGGGCTCAGTAGGTGAAGACTTAGAGTATTTAGGACTCTGAATATCATCTTGAAAAGTCTTAAAAAACAACTCCCCGAAGTTGGCTTTAAATAAGAAAACTTTGAGCCTAAAAAATCTCGAGCAGATCTGGCGAAGTTTATCCTAGGCGGACCGGTTCGGCTTGGGGGCGAATCGGTCCGATTGATCGGATCGGTTCTTTTATTCTGAGGCGGATCGGTCCGGTTGTGACCGGATCGGTTCTTTTATTCCAGTCTTCATCGGTTCGCTTGCAGTCCGGGGTATACTGGATCTGCATCAAACGGATCGGTCCGATTGAGGGCGGACCGGTCCGGTTAGCCAATCTTTGATTCCTCTTCTTCTTTTGATATTCAGATCCGTTGATGAATGTATGAGTCTTGAATTTCTTCAACGGTGTAACGGCGTACGACATAATAAATTGATGGACAAAAATGTCCTTACAAATCTCCCCCTATGTCTATGCCGGTACATACATAAAAACAAAACATCTGAATTATCAAACAACTAAAAATGCCTATACAAATCTACCCTTCCATGAACCCAAAACGAGAAAGATACAATTGAATAAGACTACAGCGTTTCCTCTTCAACTCTTTCAGGAATCTCAACACTTTTCTCATCAGGGTGTGCAATCCAATGATAATCCATGTAGTACCTACACACATGAGAAAAAGCAAAATACCAAGTGACATATCGAGTTTGAAATGAGATAAACATATATACCAATTTATGAGCAAACTCAAACTTTCAAATCTCCCCCATAATAAGATAATTCTTTCTCCCCCTTTTTATGATGTCCCCAAATAGACAAATGAGAAGAATGAATCAAATAAGCAAAATCGGGGTGTCACGGTATACAAAACAGGGCATCAAACAAATTGCAAACGTGCTTTTGCAAGGAGATGCTCAAAAAAAAATCTTCACAAAATATTTTTGAATTTTTCAAATTTTTCGTACAAAAAAGAAGATACCAATCTGAACAAATATGATACAAAAATCACACCATGGATTTAGACTCAAACAACCAAGTCATGGAAATGGAATGAATGGGTGTGAACACATTCGATAGGTAAATCAACTCAATCAATCATATGTGCACGATGCATACGTGTACTCCTAACGAATGAACATCAAAGGTATCCTTAGGTGTAAAAATTTGTTGAATTTAGATGACATCGTCTTATGCAAATCAACAAATCAAAGTTAAATGATTTTCACACCAATAACGTCCAAAACTATATAGCGCATTTTCAAGAATTTCAAGGACGTGAAAACCCGTTTTAAATTCTTCAACCAAACACCCTCATATATATTTTCTTTTAGAGGTAATCTAAATTCTCAAACTTTGGATAATTGGTGCAAAAACCTAAATGGCCCATAATTGGCATGAATATCTTTTTATTGCCTTTAAATTTTTTCGGGCTCTTTTAACCTCTTTGGACCCCGGATAATAAAATTCCTCCATTTTTTAGGTCCAATTTAACGGTGGCTTTTACGCAAAGGATAGATGATTACCTTTCGCAGCCCCTCCCCGTTATCAAACAAATCACACAAACTCACAAAACGGTTTTTATATGCACAATTTTCTTATCAAAATTTATCGCGCTTGATTCGTTTTAAGAACAGGATTGAAGTGAAAACACCCAACCAACATGTGATAAGACAAGCACAATAATCAAACAAATCCGTGCATGTGTGCAATAAAGGAAACATGAGTCAAACATGTAGGAAGTAACACTTAATTACATCTTAATGACTCCAAACATTATAAAGCACATGGATGAATTGACCTATTGTCTCAAAACACTATCAAATAGTCACATGAAAATAATGGAAAAATGTTGTGACTCGGTCATCCTAAGTGTCCATCCATAAACGGTGCAACAAAAAAAAACAAAAATCTTTTTGGATTTTCTCAAAATTTTATCAAAATAAAATCTTTTTGTATTTTTCAAAATTTTATGAAAAACAAAAATTTATACAAAAAGTACACATGTCATAACACTAGCAAACAAGTATAAATCATGAAACCACAACTAGTGTATGACAAACATGCAAACACAATCATCTATATGATATGGCAAGTGAAGAATCATGTGCAAGCAACCGGGAATCATGGAAAAATAAACCATAAGCCTCTAAATCCGATTTTCTAACCCAAATAGATGTGTAACGGAGTGTGGGGGGTTTTGGGAATCGAATTTATTATTTCATTAACCTTCCTAGGTTCATTTAAAAGCTTGTAACAAAATTGCCTAAGATGACCTTGCCTACCGCAATGTGTGCAAGTGTAAATCGGGCGGTGTATGTTACCTAAAGGTGGCCCTCTCCTCAAATTCCTAAGTGGTGCTCTCATCAATTTCCTAGGTGGCGCTCTCTGAATTTGCCTAGGTGGATCTCTCCTAATGATCCTAGGAGGCACTCTCACGATGTTCCTAGGGGGCATCACACGTGTGGGAATGGGTGCAACATATTTTTCAAGACCAATACCACCCCTATCCGTTTTGATATCGACTGTGCCTAAAATCTTATCAAGTTTTTCAGACCTAGACTCCAAATCAAATTTCACCTTACTTGAATCTTTCAATTTCACCTCAAGTTCACCTATCCTAGATTTAAGTACTCGTCTAGAATCCTCAAACTCTAAAAGCTCCTTTTTCATAGTCTCCACCAACCCTCTAAGACTATCTCTCTCACCCTCGACGTACTCAAGCTTCTCTTTCAAAATTTTCTCATGTGCCCTAAGTTCTTCAACTAAAAAATCATTATTTTTTATGGCACACTCTTTCAATTGAGCTTTCAATTTCAAATTTTCTTTCTTTGTTTTCAAAGTTTCAGCATAAAGTTCATTGAAAGCAGTTTGCATGTCATGCTCATCTACACTTTCCTCCTCACTTTCATCCACACTCCCATCACCTTCACTATCATCACTAATCACATGGATGGAAAACTCTCGCCTAGAAGCATAAAAAACTTCTTCTTCCGAATCACAATCACTAAGGGTAGAAACATGAGAAATCGGTTTATTCAATTTCTTCTTTAAATTTGTGGTACACTCATCTAACGTGTGACCAACACCCTCACAACAAGGACACCTCTCAGATTCGTTTTCAACAGAAGATTTAAAACAAGAGTTCGTGTGAATTTTCCAATTAATTTTTTCAAAAATTTGACATCGAAGATCATCAAAACCATCAAAAGCCATTTTTGTGCAAAATCAGGATCAAAACACAATAACTTGGTGCAACAGGCTCTGATACCAATTTGAAAACGTGAGTAGACAAATTGTATCAGAAAGTAAATCCTCAAAAAATCAGGATCACGCGATAAATTAGCATAACCCGCTCTGATACCAATTTGACGACGTGAGAAGTCAAATTGTATCAAAAAATTAAATCCTTGAAAAATCAGGATCACGCGATAAATTAGCGTAACCCGCTCTGATACCAATTTGAGAGAGTAGCTACAACGGAAATATTGCGACTTCTCAAATAAAAACCAATTTTAATTAATCCCAAATTTTAGTTAAACCCTAAGACATGCATCTAGGTGATTTATCAAATAAAATATAGCATGCAGGATAAAAACAAACAATTTCAGGAAAAATCCCCCAAAGGGGAAAAACCTTTTATTTTCATTATAATATTGTAACATATAATTTCGGATTACAATGAAAATACAGTGACTAATAATTACCCTCAGGTATCGGATTCTGTAGTCGGCGGCTGGAAATATCCCTTTCCAGGAGGGCTGCAATGAAGAAGAGAAACGGCTTCTTCACAAGTCTGTCGGCTGGAATTTTCCCTTTCCAGGAGGGCTGCAATGAAGAAGAGAACGTCTTCTCCACAAGAGTTGAACAAACCAAAGTTGTGTTCTTGGGTTACACAAAAAGATTCACAAAGGATTGGCAATTGTGTGAATCAAAAACCTAGAGTCTTGGGCTCAGTAGGTGAAGACTTAGAGTATTTAGGACTCTGAATATCGTCTTGAAAAGTCTTAAAAAACAACTCCCCGAAGTTGGCTTTAAATAAGAAAACTTTGAGCCTAAAAAATCTCGAGCAGATCTAGCGAAGTTTATCCCAGGCGGACCGGTCCGGCTTGGGGGCGGATCGGTCCGATTGACCGGATCGGTTCTTTTATTCTGAGGCGGATCGATCCGGTTGTGACCGAATCGGTTCTTTTATTCCAGTCTTCATCGGTTCTCTTGCGGTCCGGGGTATACTGGATCTGCATCAAACGGATCGGTCTGGTTGAGGGCGGACCGGTCCGGTTAGCCAATCTTTGATTCCTCTTCTTCTTTTGATATTCGGATCCGTTGATGAATGTATGAGTCTTGAATTTCTTCAACGGTGTAACGGCGTACGACATAATAAATTGTTAATGGACAAAAATGTCCTTACATTAGCTATAAATTGTTAGTATCCCTGCTGTGAGTGTGAGTAGGCTGATTCACAGTTGATGGTTTAAGTGATTAACTTAATTCGATCAGTGATATGTTTCGCAATGTTTGCATATGTTTGCTTAGGATTGGAAATGCTCTTATTAGTAGGGAATTTAGCTTCTTCTATTATTTTATTAAAAAAAATATCTTTTTTGATAAACCCCTGAGTTGAGTTTAGAATAGGACACTGTAAGTATTGAGAAGGAAGATAAATTTGAAGATCCTCATCTGATCAATATGAACATATTAACTTGTACTGAATCTTTGGATGGGAAAATTGGGAAGGAACCTAAGGATGCTAAATAATTATTGGCACAAACTGGCCATGGTAATCCAGTTATGCCTCCCTGCCTTGTGCCTCTTGTATCTGCCCTAAAAGGTAGCCTCGAGAAATTGGGAATCCCACCCCCAAGATTCGCAAAATAGACACAAAATTTGCATGAGATGTCTTGTTCATGTCAGGAATTTATGATAAGATTTCATATCTGTGCAAAAACTGACAGGAAATTGACATAAAGTTATGCCATAGTGTTTTGTATTATCTCATTCCGTGTTCATTCCTTTGGAGGTATGTCGTGTTTGTGTTGTTCTTGTCACCTGTTTAAGGGAAATGATTTTTTATTTTAATTAATTAATCATCTTTTTTTTCCCAATTTCTGAAATTGAGTTTCTTTTTAATGGAGCTCGTGGTTTTAATGGTGGTCGTGGAAATGATTGTATTCATACGGGAGATTGCATAGGACTTCAAATTTAGCATGCTGGTCAGTCTAATTTTCCTTCTCAATATCATTATAATTCTCTTTCCTTCTATATCTAAAAATCTTTGAAGCGTGGTACGGTGGACTTATGGTCATTTGTCAAATTCTCAAGGACAAGGCCAGATATGTTCAACCAATTCTGCCATAAATTGATATCAATGTGTGGCAGCAAATGAATGCTATGCATTTCCCTTTCGTTTACAGCTCCTTTCCATAATTTAAACAACTCATGCTGCAATGCATGTGTGACGAAAAATTTGATGTCTTAAATAGTAGATATAAATTGGAAACACGGGTGATCAGTATGTGCGCTTAGTTACTACTATGACCATAATTTCTAACTCCTAAATGGCTCAAGTACACGGAAGACAAATTTGTTCAAAAAATACAATTTTGGTGTTTACTGCCCTCAAAATATAGTCCGCGTGTTCACTTCTATAATAGTGTATAGATAAAGACACTGATCTTATAACGTTGATTCACTATCATGGTTACAATTATCACTCATCCACATTGGTTTCATTGCATGATGAGAGAGAATGGTAACATGTGGCAATAATCCTTGTGTCAATTATTTTTTTCTTAAATGATGGTATTTTCCTTCTGACAGGAATGATCAAGCGTGTCTATGAAACGGAGTTGGGAATTATTTCCCAATGTTGCCTATATCAAGGATTAATAAGCAATATCTTGAGAATCTGGCTCTTAAGATCAATGTGAAGTTTTGTAACATTTCATATGTACTCAAATGATTTTTTTTCTTACTTCGATATTTTTACTCCTTTGTGTACTTTGTTTTGAGGGTGTCAAGCAGACCTCTTGAGAGGGGGATGTTCTAGAGGGAAATTTCTTGATGAATGGGTTGTGATTGTCGTGTTTTTTCTTTTATATTTAGAATAGTTGATCCATGATTTAGTCTGAAGCTAAGTTCCTCTCTAGCCTCCAAGTAATACCCTAGAAATTTCCAAGTAGGATTTCTTGGCTAGGGCCATTCGGGGGACCCTCTGGCCCCCGAATGGCCAGAGGGACCACTTACTAAGATTAAACACTTCGGTTAGGAACTTTGGCATCATTGTTGGTTTCAGATTTTGTCAAATCAAGTGTAATTGTGGGCCTCGATGAGGTGAGGGAGGTCGCGCGAAGTCTCGCACTACGATTGGATGCTGAACTCGCCTCTTGTCTTGACGGATTTGGATGATTAAGCTCCCCTTCACAAGTTGCCACCACTATAGATCTTTCGCACCTCTTTGTACCTGAATAAGAAAAATGAAATTAGACCCCAAGAAGTTACAAAAAGAAAAATCGAAACTCAATTAATGGGATTACTTTTGACGGTACAAGTAGGAGAAAATAAGCATTTGAAGTAAGCTCGAGGGAAAGGGTTGTCTCTGGTGACCTTTTGACGATATTTTATTCATTGATATCCACCATTCACTATCTGTAACACACATATAAAGTTGTTTAATACTAGGAAAACTGTCTTAAATAAAAAACTATAGTTAATATCCACCCTTCATTATCTGTACATTGATCTCCACCCTTCACAATCTTTACATACAATGAATTCATATGTACTATAGTTAATAGATACTAAATATTGATAATATAAATAAACACATGACAATTTGTTTTTTTATCTCATTATCTAAGACACTCATTTGTTTCATTTCCAATTCAGAAAAAAACTTTTTTCTTAAAATTAATGATAATAAAGGCAAAAAAAAATACAGAACTGTGTAAACTATTAGAGTTTAAATATTGGTTATAATTTTGAAACTCCGTGTTATGTAGGTCTCTTACAGCATTTGACTGGTACATATATGTAATACCCCGTATTTTTATGATATTTTATTTATGGGATTAATTGAATTAAATGTGTATTAATTGGAAATTAATCCGGATAAAAATACTAGCGAGATGCGAGTTGGTATTTGATTTTAATGAGTATATATGGCTATATATGAATATTGAATTATGAAATTTGTCGTGAGATTGAAATACGGTAATTTGGAAATTTTGTTGGGACGCGTGTGACAGTCGCGTCAGGAATATAATAATTTTAATTAAAAATTAAATTTTATTTCTATTAACCGTATGGTCGTTTTGAGTGCGCCAACGCGTCCGGAAGGGTCGAAATAGTCAGAAAACACTAGCCGGGGGTTTAGTTTGGGTCCCGGGGCATTTTTAGGCCATACCGGCAACGTAAAAGGGTAGTTTGGTAATTTTGGAATTTTGGGAATTGAAACCCACGAAAATTGGAAATTAATATCTGATTTAACCTTTACCCACTAAACCCACTAACTACACTTAATAACTTAATGGGCTACGGAGGTTATTGGAATTAGTTTCAAGAGCTTCCTAGAGCAACCTTAACCACCATTGTCACCTTGGAGAAAAAGAACTTGTAGAGAGAGAGAGAGAGGAGAATTCTGCAGAGAGAAAGAACAATTCATCAATCCGACATCAAAATCAGAGAAAGACATAAGGCATGTGGTTTAATTTCGTTAATTGCAAAGAATGCTTCTTCCATGCGTAGGAAATGTATGAAATTGTATTGTTCTTGGAGAATGATAAAACCCATTGAATTGGATTTAGAGATTTATAATTTTATGTGGAGATTGCATGTAGAACAATGTTAGGGTGATTATTCAGATAAAAATACATCTTTTATATCTTAAAAACGGATTTAGTTATGTCTATGGATGAATTTAATTTTCTAGGGTTCATGTTCATGGGATTTGGGGAAAACTGAGGGGATTTGATGATTTGATGATGTTTATGAAGATTTGGCCCTATATAAATGTTTAATTATGACCTACAAATGTTTAGTGTGTATTAGAAACCTTAAAATGCTGTTGGGACGAATTGTATATGGGAGTAGAGGTGAAGAAAGTTGGAAAAACGAATTAAGAAAATCTGGGCTCGAAACTGTCGCCTCGTTAGAAGGCCTGCCCAGGTCGTTCGAACGAGCTCGTTCGAACGAGCTTCTAACGAGTTGACAGTTTGCCTTCTAACGAGGGGGAAGTTTGTTCGATGCCTTTCGTTCGAACGAGATCTCGTTAGATGCCCACTTCGTTCGAACGAACTCTCGTTCGAACAGCCTCGTTCGAACGAGACTTCTAATGAGCTGACAGTTTAGGCTTTTTGGCCTGTTTTGATTTCACGTATCCCGTAACCTTGTTTAATTGTAGAGATAACATTCCCTTGATGATAAATTGATATAGTTGGGATATTTGGGATGTATTGAGGAGTAAAACATAGAAGTGTGATTTGAATTGAATGGAAATTGTGGGATAGGACGTGTGTGACTATTACGATGCGAGGATTATTGACGGCTTAAATAATTGAATTAACCAGGAACATATGAATTGTGTAAGATTATAAGTCGGTACGAGAATGAGAAGTGTACTACAAATAAATTACGGTGATTACTAAGATGTGTGTATACTTAGTATATGTATATGATATTATGTGTATGAATTGATGATGCTAAGATTTAGCACCACCAGATAAGTGATAGTGAGCTCAAACAGTAGCATCCATGGCAGCCATAGAGATGTATAAGTGTATAAGTATATAGAAGGGGATGAGTATAAGAGGAAATAAGACAATGATGTATAGTGGTTCAGCCAATTTGGCCTACATCCACTGTGAGTGTGTGATCCACTAAGTATGGGCACTAATGGCCTTGGATACAATGCACATAACCCTCTCCCTCTCTCTACTGTGTGTACCAGCAGAGTTTTATCTAGGGTTGCAGTTAATGGATCGATCCCCTGTAGGGTTGTAGGTGTCAAGTATATATAGGTCTTGGGGGGTGTAGTGTACCCCCCAAGTATGCATGGTGCATGTGAATGATGATCTAGCCAATCCCCTGTTAACACCTGTAGATGCCAAATGATGACATAATATTCCCTCACGTGAGGGTGTGATTTGGTTATAACGGTCTTCCACGCGCCATGTGAGCCTCACGCGCACTGTTTCACGCGTCTCCCAAACCACGCGCTGTCATGATGTCACCCTCGACCTATGAGCCGAGGCCGAGGGCAAAGTTCCTTCCAGAATTGAGCCTGGCCCAATTCTGGCCTCGTACTGTCGTACCCTCGTAGGGTCGTCTGGAGCCTGGTGAAGGGTCGGCCCCTCGTAGGGTCGTCTGGGGCCTGGTGAAGGGTCGGCCCCTCATAGGGTCGTTTGGGGCCTGGTGAAGGGTCGGCCCCTCTAAGGGGTCGTATGGAGCCTGTTGGAGGGGTCGGCCCCTCGTAGGGTCGTCCGTTTGGAGGTTATCATCAGCCAGGCCGAGGATATAAACGGGTATATCAATCACCCCCAGCCCTTAGCCATAGGTGCTGTTGAGATGGCTGAGGGATAGTGTTTTAAATGAGATGCATGTATGATCAGTTAGGTGAGTGACACCTGGGCAGATACTCATTGCTGTTCCAGTTTCCAAGGCATGGCGGCTGCGCAGTGCACTTGGGGCCTTGTGCCCTAATTATACCTTTCTTGGTAAATGGGTCCACTCATTACCAAAGTATTTAAGAGATTTTCAAACTCTCTCTCTTCCTTCTTCTTCTTCACGCCTAAGCATTCTCTCTCTCTAGAATTTTATCAGCCTACATCTCCATTTTCTGCAGCCTTCGAGCTTAGCGACCTGGGCAGTTCTTGCTCTCTTCATCAGGTAATCCTTTCTCCCCAGCGTTCTCTTTTTCTTTCACTTTCGTTTGTTTTTTAGGCTCGTAGGCAGCCATTTTCTTTAAGTTGTGTCATAACCTTTTTCGGTGTCTTTTCCGGTGTCTTCTCCGGTAACTGGTTCTTGGATGTTCTTGACCAAACCCATTGAGTTCCTTTGTTTCGATCCAAAAGTCCAACCTGGTCAATTTCCCACTTGTTTGTAGCTAAGTTAGCTAAGTTTGGTGTAATAGCTAAGTGTAGAGCCTTCCCTTTAATGCTCAGGAGGCTTTATAGCTTAATATCTGAGTTCCCATCCTTGAGAGAGAAGCTCTTCGTCGAGATCAGATGAATAGAGGAAGAGGAAGAGGAAGAGAGGAGACGAGGGGCCGACCCTAATTGGGTACGACCCATCTTTCCCGTTCCTCTTTCCACCATAAAACCATTTGAACCGTCTGAGTCTTGTGGGTCGTCCGCTCGTCCAGCCGAGACTACCAAACTAAGTGAGATGGACGAGAGAGCATCCTCTCCAACTGGTGCTGAAACTTCTGGTAGGAGGGAGATGTCTGACCTAAGCCCAGGCCGAGAGGCTGAGGGTACGGTCCCCTCTGAGGCTGTCCCCGTGTCAACCCTGTCTCCCCATGCCTTCCAAGTGGCTTTTCCACAGGGCCCACCGGCCGAGGGGGAGGGGACTGAGGACGAGGATGATGACACAGATGACGAAGTTGATACCTCCCATGCCTCGTCCTTTATCTCCTCTGTTAGGGATCGCGACCTCCTGATATGGAGGCATGCCTATGGAGTGCCTCTCAGCATAACTATGAGGATTCCCTATGAGTCTGAGAGGGTTTTTGATTGTGGAGAGGGAGAGGTTGCAGTTTACGAGCAAATGCTCAAGGTCGGAGTCAGATTCCCTCTGCATACTGCCATTGTAGACATCCTTTCTGCCCTTGGTGTTGCTCCCTCTCAACTTCCCCCCAACTCCTGGAGGACGATCCTGGGCTATATTTCCTTGTGGAAGAATGCCTTCACCGACGAGCCCTCGGCTGACCTATTTTTGGGTTGTTACAACATTACCTCTTCGTCCAAACAGCCTGGGTATTATCATCTGGGGGCAAGGAGGTCTGAGAAGAAACTCCTCCATGTGGCGCAAACTTCCAACCATGATTGGAAAAAGAGGTTTTTCTTCATCTCCGGGGAGTGGGAGCCCATTGTCGATAGTTCGAGGGTCCCCAGGAAGTGGTCTAACCCCTCCATGAAGGCCAGATCAGACCTTGGGCTTAGCCTGGAGGAGAAGGACATTGTTGATTACCTTAGAGGACAAGGGAGAGAGGGTGAACTTCCCAAATTCGAAGACTTGATGACCCCTCGGTTCCTCAAAGAAGATGGTCTGAGGGTCGGCCCTCTGACAAAACTATGTGAGTTACACTGCATATTTTCCATTCTTTACTTATTTTTGAAGTGTTTTCTCTTTATCTCTGCATTTTTCTGACGTTTCGTCTTCTTATCAGGTCGTCCTGCAGGTATATCGGATTATCTTTGGGAAATGACTGCTCCCAGCTTACTATCTGGACTGGCCAAGAAGAAGGGGAAGGAGCCTCAGCAGGCTCCGAGGAAGACAAAGGCCACTGGGCCGACGGTGGTGGAGCCGACCACTGACAGTAATAAAAGGAAGGATCCTGAGGCCCCTGTTGACCCTCGGCCTGATTTTCGGACGAGGGCCAGGGTCGAAGCCTCTGAGGGGACGACCTCTTCGTCCAGTATGGGGGCCTTCTGGTCTCAGAACCTGGCGCATCTGAGAGCCGATCCCTCGTCGCTCATTGCAAATCTGAGGGCTGCCAAGGTCTCAATGTTCTCTGCACCCTCGGCTGCTGACTACGACTTCTTATCAAAGATGCCTCCAGCCAAGGTGTACGACTATGGTCTGCACTCCCTTGCGCAGGTATTGGTTCTGACCCACATCTTAAATTTCATTCTTTCACCAACTGTTCCCTCGGCCCCTCTTGATATCTGTTCATTTTTCGTGCAGTCTGTTTGTGCCCTCACCTCAGCCACCAAGTGGATGGCCGAGAATCAGGTGAAGTTCCATGAGGCCGAAAGGGCTATTCAGCATGAGGCTGATCTTCAGTCTGAGCTTGACACTGCAAGGGCTGAGTTGGAAAGTTCCAGGACTGAGCATGCAAGGATCCTGGACGAGCTGACAAGGCAGCACGACGAGGACATTAAGGCCAGGGACGAGGACATTAAGGCCAGGGACTTGCTTCTCAAGGAAAAGGACGAGGCCTTGACCAACATGGAGGCCAAGTACAAAGATGACCTTGAAGCAGCCATTATGAAAGCCGAGGCCGATGTTGTTGAGGCTTACAAAGTTTCTGACGAGTTTCAGGGCTTCGGCCTTGAATATTTGGAAAGAGGAATCAGGACTGCCTGCCGATGGGTTGTCCTCAGGTTTGGCGACGTCGTGTCCTCGGTGCGTCCTTCACTGTAGGGTGTTCAACTGGACGACCCCTTAATTGCCGAGGCTCTCAACCAAGTGGAATCCCAAGTTCAAGTGGAGGGGGTCGGCACTTCTGAAGATCACCCAGTTCTGGTTATTGAGGAGACCACTCCTGTAGACGTTGAGGCTCTGCCCTCTGACATCGTCCCTTAGGGTGGCTGTCTGTAGCCCATACCCTCATAGTGTACTTATTATTTTTGTGCTCTATTTTGTAAAACACTTGGATATTTTGTGTAACACTTTAATCAATATCATCGTCTTCTTCTACTGTCTTCCATATTTACTGCTTTTATGGTTTGCTCTTTGTTGGTTTGCTATCTTTGTTAATGCCACTAACCTTTCCCTCGTCTTTCTTGAGGACAGTGGTGGGGTCGTCCCCTCCACTGGCCCTCATTATAGCCGAGGGTTCAACTTACCAGATTAACGGTTTTTACAAAGTCTACCCTCGCCTTCCTTGAGGACAGTGGTGGGGTTGTCCCCTCCACTGGCCCTCATTATAGCCGAGGGTTCAACTTACCAAATTAATGGTTTTTAACATAGTCTACCCTCGTCTTTCTTGAGGACAGTGGTGGGGTCGTCCCCTCCACTAGCCCTCATTATAGCCGAGGGATTAACTTACCAGATTAACGGTTTTCAACAAAGCCTACCCCCGTCTTTTTTTAGGACAGTGGTGGGGTCGTCCCCTCCACTGGCCCTCATTATAGCCGAGGGTTCAACTCACCAATTTAATGGTTTTTACAGTCTACCCTCGTCTTCCTTGAGGACAGTGGTGGGGTTGTCCCCTCCACTGGCCCTCATTATAGCCGAGGGTTCAACTCACCAAATTAATGGTTTTCAACAAAGTCTACCCTCGTCTTTCTTGAGGACAGTGGTGGGGTCGTCCCCCCCACTGGCCCTCATTATAGCCGAGGGTGGTTTTCTATAAATGTTTCCATGCGTGCTAGAACTGACAACCACAGGATGAGGGAAACACTGATATTTCTTATTAATTTTCCAAAGTGTTCTGTTGAAGCAACTCTTATTACAATTATGGCCTTTCAAGACCTTACAACACTACTGATAGTATTTCTTCAAATGGTCTGCATTCCAGGGATTGGAAAAAGGTTCCCCTTCTAGGTTTTCTAGTCTATAGGTCCCAGGGACAACTTCATCAATGACCCTATATGGGCCATGCCAGTTAGGGTGGAGCTTGTTGGGCTTTTGCCAAGTCTTCTTGAGGACCAAGTCCCCTACTACGATAGGCCTCTGTTTCACCCTCTGATTGTAGAACCTTGCGGTCCTCTGCTGGTAGGCGGCCTGCCGTATCTCAGCGTCCTCCCTTCTTTCCTCAACCAGGTCCAAGTCTCCTCTCCTCCGCATTTTTCTGGGGGTCATACACCTGGACTCTATGAGTAGGAAACTCAATCTCGGTGGGGATGACGGCTTCTGATCCATAAGCTAGCATGAATGGGGTCTCTCCGGTAGAAGTCCTCACCGTCGTCCTGTATGCCCACAGCACGGCATATAACTCCTCGACCCATCTTCCTTTTGCCTCCTCAATCCTCTTCTTGATTCCATCTAGGATTGTCCTGTTTGTGACTTCTGTTTGCCCATTGGCCTGAGGTCGGCCAGGGGTGGAGAAAAATTGTTTGATACTTACCCTCTCACAGTACTTATGTATAGAGGCATTCTTGAACTGAGTCCCGTTATCCGAGATGAGGGTGTTGGGGAGACCATATCTGCATATAATATTTTTCCAGATGAACTGGAAGGTCTTCTGCTCTGTGATCGTCACCATCGGCTCCGCCTCCACCCATTTTGAAAAATAGTCAATGGCTACGATGAGGAATCGATAGTTATTGATGGCCCTAGGCAAGGGTCCTACTAGGTCGATCCCCCACACTGCGAATGGCCATGGGGATGTAATGGAAGTAAGAGGCTGATGGGGCGGGTGAGGGATGGTGGCAAATCTTTGACATTTGTCGCACTTTTTTACGTATGCTGCTGCGTCTTTCCCCAAGGTCGGCCACCAGTACCCCTGGGTGATCACCCTCTTCGCTAAGGATCTGCCCCCGATGTGGCTTGAGCACGATCCTTCGTGCACATCTTGCAAAATGGAAGGGACTTCTGAGGGATGCACACACCTAAGTAAGGGGAGCAAAAACCCCTTTTTGTACAAGGTGTCTCCGATGACAGTGAATTTTGCAGCCCTGTGCCTCAGCTTCTTCCTTTCTTGCCTTGCTTCTGGCATCTCACCCTCTTTAATGTATCTGATCAGGGGGTCCATCCACGAAGCTTCTTGAGAAACATTTAGGCAATTATTGAGTGTTCCCTCAGCGTCCTCAATAGTTGGCCGAAGCAAAATTTCTACTAGGACCATCCTCCTGATGTCTGTTCTTGTTGCCGAGGCCAACCTAGCAAGGGCATCAGCACGGCCATTGTCGAGCCTAGGTAGCCTCCTTAATTTCACTTCTCTGAAGCCCTTCAGTAATGACCTCACCTTCTCAAGGTACCTAGCCATCCTTTCGTCCTTAGCCTCGTAGGCTCCTAGTATCTGATTCACTACTAGCCTTGAATCACTATGGACCAAAATCTGGCCGACACTAAGAGACTTAGCCAAGGAGAGGCCTGTTATTAAGGCTTCATATTCAGCCTCGCTGTTGGAGGCCTTGAAGTTGAATCTCAAGGCGTATTCGACGTCTGTGCCATCGGGTGCTGATAGTATCAGTCCAGCTCCACTTCCGCTGTCACAGGAGGGCCCGTCAACGAAGAGGCTCCACAGAGTCTTTTCCTCTGAAAAATTTCCCTCAGAGAGGGACCCTGTCTAAAGATGTACCTTCCCTCTTCGTTTTCAGTCGCTTTCCTTCTAGCGGTGCTTGTCTCAGCCCTATCTGCGGGTGTGTAAGCGGGTCTATCTTCAGTATCCGTCTTCCCGAGAGTCTCACCCTCGGCCTCATCATCTTCCCAAGTGAACTCAGCCACGAAGTCTGCCAATGCCTGCCCCTTAATGGCCGTCCTAGGCTGATACACAATGTCAAACTCCCCCAGCTCTATAGCCCAGGCCATCAACCTACCTGATTTTTCTGGCTTGTGTAGGACCTGCCTAAGAGGAGAGTCGGTGAGGATGACCATTGTATGGGACTGGAAGTACGGCTTCATCTTCCTCGAGGCATGGATCAAGGCGTAGGCCAGCTTCTCCATCCTCGGGTATCTTTGCTCTGCCCCCCGGAGTGCCTTGCTGTTAAAATACACAGGCTTCTGTATCCCGTCTTCGTCTCTCACAATGGCTGCACTGATGGCCGACTCTGAGACGGTGAGGTACACATAAAGTCGTTCACCCTGGACAGGTCGTGATAGCAGCAAGGGAGACCCTAAGTACGACTTTAGGTCCCTGAAAGCCTCATCACACTCTTCACTCCATTCGAAGGCCTTCCTAAGGATCTTGAAGAATGGCAAGCACTTGTCTGTGGCCCTAGACACGAACCTGTTCAAGGCAGCAACTCTCCCTGTGAGCCTCTGAACGTCTTTAATGGACTTCGGGGTCCTCATCTCAATAAGGGCCTTTATCTTCTCAGGATTGGCCTCGATGCCTCTTTGATTGACAATGAACCCCAAGAACTTCCCTGCTCCGACCCCGAAGTCACACTTGGTCGGATTAAGCTTCATCTTGTATTTGTCCATCGTATTAAAGGTCCTCTCCAGGTCTGCCACATGATCCTCTGCCTTCAGACTCTTAGTCAGTATGTCGTCTACGTAGACCTCCATAGACTTCCCAATTTGATCTTCAAACATTTTGTTTATGAGGCGTTGGTACGTTGCCCCCGCATTCTTTAGGCCAAAGGGCATGACCCTGTAACAGTATGTCCCCTTGTCAGTGATGAAGCGGTCCTCTCCGAGTCTTCAGGGTTCATGAAAATCTGGTTATACCCTGAGTAGGCATCCATGAAGCTCATGAGCTCATGGCCTGCGGTAGCATCTACCATCTGGTCGATGCAGGGGAGAGGGAAGCTGTCTTTGGGACAGTGCTTGTTGAGGTCTGTGAAGTCCACGCACATTCTCCACTTGCCGTTGGCCTTTGGGACAATGACTGCATTGGACAGCCATTCAGGGTAGATGACCTCTCTGATAAATTCAGCGTCTTCTAATTTTTTGACCTCGTCCCTGATGACCTCATATTTTTCTCTGGAGTAAATTCTCCTCTTCTGCTTCACCGGCTTCACTCCCTCTACCACATTGAGCTTGTGGCACGTGACTTCAGGGTCAATCCCTGGCATATCTACATGACTCCAGGCGAAGACGCTTCGCCTTCTCCTCAATAGTTTAATGAGGTCTTCCTTGATGTTGGGCTTCAGAGACTTGCCAACTTGGACGGTTTTTTCCGTGCCATCCTCATCGAGGATGATGGATTCTACCTCTTCCGCAGCCTCTCCTTTCTTCAGCTTCGTTTCATCTCTGGGGTCTAGGGTATCAATATTATAAGTGGTTGTAACCCTCTTGTGTGCCTCCCTCTCTTCAGCGGAGTTGTAGTAACATTCTCTCGCCGTCGTCTGGTCTCCTTGAACTTCCCCCACCCCGTAAGGGGTTGGAAATTTGATCATCTGATGGACCGTAGACGGCACGGCTTCAAACCCTTTGAGGGCCACATGCCCCAGTATGATGTTGTAGGCCGAAAACACCTGCTCATCCATCATAAAGAAACTGACCTTCTTGGTGAGCCATCTCGGCCACTCGTCCCCCATCCTCACATCGGCATCATATACCCCAAGGGGGTGAACCTTTTCCCCACTGAACCCAATCAATGGATGATGGTAGGGGGCGAGTCTAGCACGGCTGAGACCCAAGGCCTTGAAGCATGGCCAAAACATCACATCTGCAGAACTACCCCCGTCTACCAAGATCCTCGGCACCTCGCATCCGTGCACCCTGGTAGTGATGACGAGAGGGTCATCATGTGGGGCTAAGAGGCCTTTAAAGTCCATTCTTGAAAACCCCACTATCAGTGTGTCCATATCAACCTTTTCCTCTTTTCTGACTTGACCTCCAGGGAGGTTGCGTGTACCGTTTTCGTTACTGCCTTAGCTTCAGCTACATGTGCCTTCCTATCGGCGACCTCAGACCCTCCTCCTGCAAGTCCCCCGGAGATCATTCCCACTCCGAGCGAGATCATATTAAGCCTCTTGACAGGGCCATGGTCGTCTCTCGGCAGGAGGTCAGGGTCGTCCTCATCATCAGAGGGGTCGTCCCCTCTTTTTTAAGGACCTTCTCTGCATGCGTCACCTCGCTTCTTTCTGGGGTCGTCCCCTCGGCCCCTCTTGAAGGCACCTTTGTCGACGTACTTTCTGAGCTTCCCTTCCTTCAGCATCTTCTCAATCTCGTCTTTCAGAGCAAAGCATTTGTTCGTTACGTGGCCGTGGTCTTGGTGAAATTCACACCACAGGTTCTTATTCCTCTTGTCGGGGGCTGCCCTCAGCTTCTCAGGCCACTTCAGCGACCGGTCACTCTTTATCTCATTGAGAATCTGTTCACAGCTGACCGTCAGAGGGGTGTACCCAGCGAACTTGTCATCCGCGGATCTCTTCTTCCCCTCTTTGTTCTTCTTAGGGTATTTACTCCCACTTGCACCTCCTCTTTCGTCCTCATATTTTGCAGCCATCGCCTCTTCGGCGTTCATCACCTTTCCTGCTGTCGACAACAGTTCGGCCATCGTCCTCGGAGGGTCTTCAGCAAGCTTCCATAACAGCTTCCCCTTTTGGAGTCCTCCAATCAGGGCTGTCATAGTTATGCTCTCCTCATAGTCTTCCACCTCCAGCTTCTCCTTATTGAATCTGGCTATATAGTCCCTCAGACTCTCACTCTTCCCCTGCTTAACATAGAGCAGGTGGGTGGTCTTCTTCTGTGGCCTCACCCCAAAGCAGAAATTATGGATGAACAGGTCGGCCATCTGCTTAAAGTTTTCAATGGAATTTTTTGGAAGAGACGTGTACCAGACATGCGCAGCCCCTGTCAAGGTACCAGAGAAGGCACGACACCTCATCTCATCTGAGATAGAGTATATGTCTGCCGCCGACTGATACATCTCCACGTGGTGGACGGGGTTGGTGTTCCCGTCATACCTTGGGGTGACCATAGGTGGCTTGAACTTTGACGGCGTGGGGAAGTTGACTATCTTTGCCACAAAGGGTGAGCCTATGGTGTATCCCCTCTGAAGAGGGTCTCGGCTCTTCAATATATCACCAATCTTATCCTCTAACCGCTGGATTGAGTCATTCCAGGGCCTCACAGTGTCGGCTTGGCCGATGTTATCCCCTACTGCCTCTCCGAGGTGGACGGAGGGTTCTGCTGCAGCAGGCCTGTGTCGACTGTTCACTTCCCTTTGGCCGTCATCTCGTCCTCGGGGTCGGCCATCTGCTGCCTCCCTCCTGGATCTCGCAGCACTTCTTGGTCTGGACAACTGTTCCCGCAGGTCATTTACTGGGCCTAGCCTCTCAAAGGCCGACCCCCTGCTCAAGCGATCAAAAGCAGAGCCTCTTGGGCGATCATCAGGGTTTGGTCTCCCGCACTTTCCCCTACTGTCCTGGAGGGGTCGCACAGTATTGTTGGAGACCTCGTAAGGTTCCCAGCACTCTATAGGAGCCTCCTCTCCCTCCAGATCTCCATACCTATCCTCAGGGCAAGGGTTTTCTTGCATCCCCAGGCGTAAACGCCGGGGGTCAGCAACATCCCTACGCCGCTGAGGGGGTGGCAGGTCTTTGCGTGGTGCCTGGGGTGGTCCCCTGGCCTCATGTTGCCCTGGAGCTGCTGCCGGAGTAATCATCTCAGGTGAAACCCCTGGTGCTCTTAGTATGTTCTGGCTTAGAGCTGTGAACTGCTCTTGCATCATCCGCTGGCTTGCTGCCAGAGACTTTAGGGCTGCCGCCACATCAGCCATCTCAGACTGAGGCGGCGGCTGACTGGAACTGGGTCTTCCCCCCTCATCCGGCGGGGGAAGAGGTGGTGGTGGCATCTCAGGTGCCATGTGCTTGAGCTATAAGAAGTTGAACTGAAGAAAATACTAGTGAGCTTGGGAACCTTAGTGGGTCTCTTTCAATGGTGAAACACCTCCTCTCAGGGGGAGCGTTGGTTCACCACCAGAGTGCCCAGTGAGGTCAAGCTGTACAAAGGAAGAGATGTCTTCTCGTTCCCACAGACGGCGCCAAACTGATGATGCTAAGATTTAGCACCACCAGATAAGTGATAGTGAGCTCAAACAGTAGCAGCCATGGCAGCCATAGAGATGTATAAGTGTATAAGTATGTAGAAGGGGATGAGTATAAGAGGAAATAAGACAATGATGTATAGTGGTTCAGCCAATTTGGCCTACATCCACTGTGAGTGTGTGATCCACTAAGTATGGGCACTAATGGCCTTGGATACAATGCACATAACCCTCTCCCTCTCTCTACTGTGTATACCAGCAGAGTTTTATCTAGGGTTGCACTTAATGGATCGATCCCCTGTAGGGTTGTAGGTGACAAGTATATATAGGTCTTGGGGGGTGTAGTGTACCCCCCAAGTATGCATGGTGCATGTGAATGATGATCTAGCCAATCCCCTGTTGACACCTGTAGATGCCAAATGATGACATAATATTCCCTCACGTGAGGGTGTGATTTGGTTATAACGGTCTTCCACGTGCCATGTGAGCCTCACGCGTACTATTTCACGCGTCTCCCAAACCACGCGCTGTCATGATGTCACCCTCGGCCTATGAGCCGAGGCCGAGGGCAAAGTTCCTTCCAGAATTGAGCCTGGCCCAATTCTGGCCTCGTACTGTCGTACCCTCGTAGGGTCGTCTGGAGCCTGGTGAAGGGTCGACCCCTCGTAGGGTCGTCTGGAGCCTGGTGAAGGGTCGGCCCCTCGTAGGGTCGTCTGGGGCCTGGTGAAGGGTCGGCCCCTCGTAGGGTCGTCTGGGGCCTGGTGAAGGGTCGGCCCCTCTGAGGGGTCGTATGGAGCCTGTTGGAGGGGTCGATCCCTCGTAGGGTCGTCCGTTTGGAGGTTATCATCAGCCGGGCCGAGGATATAAATGGATATATCAGACATACCTACCATACTTGCTATCACGGGAGGTTTACGTTCGCTTAGGGCCATCCAATCCTTGTGTTGCCCGGATTTAGATTGGTACCTCAAGAACATAGGTCAGAGAAGGACTTATTGGGATGTTAATAAGTCTGCTGATCGTGGGAGCGTAGGTATGTGCGTGACCCATGTGATGTGATTGTGTTCGCCTCCATTGTTTGTGATTTGCTATTATCTGAGAACGATTCCTGAGAGATTAGGAATGCGTGTTCCTTATGTACGTGATGTACCGGGATGGATAGCAGAGTATGTGTGCACCGTAGCTTAGTCTCAGGGTGCTTGTATTGTATATTTATGGCGTGACTAATATACACTTAAATTAATGAGAACTTTCATGTTCGTATTGTGTATAAATACAGAAACGCTTTGAGTAACTATAAAGGGATAACCTGTAATGAATTGTAATGCTAATAATTGAGAATCTGAGTTTAAGTAAAGCCCTCTACTTAATTGATGACGTTAGAATGTATAATGAGAATCGAGTAGAAAGGATAGAACTCATGTCAGTTTAGTTAGATGAGAATATCACTTAGATGGGTGTTATTCGTTAGGACTGCACAATCAGTTGAGAGGTGAGTATTTCATGCGAGTGCACGTCCTAACATGTATTTTGCATTCATTGTTTTAATGTCATTAAAGCACTTGCTATTTTTAAAATACTCTCCACTTTCGGGCTCTGACCCGTTTGCCTTCAAATCTATTTTTGTAATAAAAAACATTTTAGGTGCCCGGCCACAAGGACACCATGCTTAGGATCCTCATTCAGGTGACGAGCTGTAGCTGTTTGTGGAAGTTACAGGACTTTGCTAGTAGACGCTTCATCTATCTTAACTCTATATTCAGCTTTTATCAGTTGTAGGGCATGTCGCCTATTTCTATTAGAAACATTTCCTCTTTCAGATTTTCAGACTTTTGGCATGTAATTAATTCAGGATGAAGACTTGTTTTATTATTTCAGTTGTGGGATTGTTGTGAGGAGTTTTTCCTCCAGACTTATTATTATTTGTTGGTTATTCTATTGCTTCTTTATGGTGAATGTTACGTTATCCTTTCATATTTCGTTTATTGCATGTTAATCAGATTTAATTTAAAATTTGACAACTTACTTTTTAAATACTAGGTGGTTAGTAATCATTAAATATTTTCGACAGTTATGCTATTAACTGAACCAACTTGGCATTTTGAATTAATTTAATAAAGGAGTAGCTACCCGGTATTTAATTAGTCGGGGTGTCGCAGGTGGTATCAGAGCATCAGGTTCTAGTGTCCTTTAGGATCTGTACGGCTTATTATGTTTCCGCTGAGCTTTCTTTGATGTAGAGCCCTATATTTTAGGATTGTTGTATTCTTTTGTATATGCTACGTTCTTCAGCTATTTTGAGTTTATAACTGCGAACTTATAGACTTTATTCTTGTTTCAGATGCCTCCACGACGTGCACAACGGGTTCCCAGGGATGCAACGCCAGAACCACAGCCCGCATCAGATCAGGGCACGATGAACGTCGCCGAGGTTGCAGCCATTGTAGCCCAAGCGGTAAATGCCGCACTAGCCGTGTTTCAGCAGGCACCACCTCAGGCGCCAGTTGTCGCGCCAGTCCATGCACATGCATTCCCGTCTGCTTGGGAACGTGTTCGAGATGCTTTTCAGAAAGCACACCCACCGGAGTTCGCAGGTGTGACACCCCGCCTAATTAAATACCGGGCGATCACTCCTTTATTAAATTAAATCAAGGTAAACAGTTGGTTCATTCTCAGCATCACTGTCGATAAAAATAATTTTTCCAATTTAACACCCTAAATAATTAAGCTAAGTGTCAAAACATTTTTCATACAAAACTTTCCAAATTTTAATTAAAGAAAAAGATTTATTTTAATTAAACAACATTTCTACAATAAAGAATCACACCACAATAAACCAAATAACATAATACATTCGTCAATCGAATGTCAACAAATGGAACTAAAACCACAAATCCATCCTGAATAAATCCCATAGAACAAAACTGGAAATAAAAGAAATATAAAATCCCAACAACAAATGAAATGATAAAAAGGGCGACACGTGCCCAATAAATGAGAATAATAGGAGTGGAGTCAATAACAGAAGCCGTCTACTCAA
Source organism: Sambucus nigra (assembly GCA_949130495.1). Taxonomy (NCBI): domain Eukaryota; kingdom Viridiplantae; phylum Streptophyta; class Magnoliopsida; order Dipsacales; family Adoxaceae; genus Sambucus; species Sambucus nigra. The sequence goes on along the minus strand of OX422215.1, from coordinate 654,819,203 downwards.
GTGACCTGCAACTCCCACCTAAGCTGCAGCTCGTCCTTCTCAAGGGATCCTAAGCAAGACGCCCCTGTGGCTGGGCACCTGAAAATATACATATATATATACAAGAGAGAGAGAGAGAGGAAAAGAAACGGGTCAGAGCCCGAAAGTGTGTTTGATTTTAAAATACGTTAAGCAAGTATTTAAATTGATACAGGCCAATGCAAATCATATTAGTTCGACACTCTCTTGAGAAATTCTCACTTCTCTTCTAATGTGCACGCCTATCGTACTAACCTTCCCAAATAATTTAGTTTATCTTAACTTACTCATAAGTTTTCAAAACCGAACGATGACAATGTTTTAAAAAGGTTACTTTCAATTTGTAGCACTCCTCTCGTTTTAGCTTCATTAAATTATAAAGTTTCCCAGTGTCTTCTCATACTTTCACAAAACAAGTATTTATTATTGCGTCAATAACTATGTCCTACTTATCAAATCACAGTAGGCAGTTTAAAGTTTATAACCTCATATATATATTAACTACTCGTATAATATATATATATAACAGCACCCCAACTAAACTATGCTGCGGGCATACTCTGTTATCCAATCCCCGTATCGCTCACACAAAGGGAAATACAAGTTCGGAATCACTCTCGAACTGTATTAACATATACAAAACAGCGTTGAGGCGAAGCATAGATTCCAAGTCCAAGAGGTCAGTACATACCCACACGTCTCTTAGGACCGTCCGACTATCAATCTGATAGTCCGTACCTAGGATCTCTAACTTCTAGGGTACGAATCAATATCCCCCATAAAGCAACACAGGATAAGATCGTCCCAGCGCGGTAACCTCAGGGATAGCAAGTAGCGCGGGTACGTTTTTCACTTGTATATAATATATGTACACACAATCATATAAATATACCCATTCATCATATTAATATAGGTTCCTCCCGTTACCCATAGTCACAACATTTATCCTTAATTTCCTATTATTATGATTACGTATAAGGTTTCGTCTCTAACCTTAACTCGAAGGGTTTTCTCACTAGCTATGTGACACTCGTGGATTCTATCCATCCAAGTAGCAAAATCAGTAGGTAAACGTCTATTCACTATCGTAAGTATTTGACGTAATCTCTCACTTGAATTACGTAGCTTCCTCGTCCTTTAAATAATTGTCCCTAAAATTCAATTATCATCTCAATATAAAGTCCTCAACACTTAATCATATGCCCTACTGGTCTCTCCTATACCCCAAAACATTTTATTCATAAAGCCCAAAAGCTATTTCACGATGAATCATGTTCAATTAATTAAACAAGGGGAAATAAGAGTCTGCCAGGAAGGGTCGATCGATCGAGGTCTGGGGCTCGATCGATCGAAGCTTCGATCGATCGAAGCTCTAGGCTCGATCGATCGATCAAGCAAGTCTGCGAAATCCTGTAGAAGTGCAGTTACGGGTTTTACCAAAATTCTTCACCCAAATCAATATTTCCCAACACTAATCGTCTCAAAACTCCTACTACAAACATAATAACATATTTCCAGATGTTTTTAACGTTAAGCATGCGTATATCCATCATTAAACAAGGTTAAACAACCCAAAATCTCATTTAAACATCAAGAACCCTAATGTTTTCTTAACTTTTGTTCTAATCAGTTTTCTCCAGAATTTCCTTCTAACATAACATCAAAAATTCGTGGGTTAATCATCTACTTCACATACTATTTCCAGAATATGGTTATAATGATTTCTACATGCAAATCCCTACCAAAATTGGGGTTTTCTTCCATTGATTACACTTCTAATCATTCCTACACTAATATGAATATTGCACCAACGAAAATACGCAAGTTAAACACTTGCCTGGGATTTCAGAGGTCTGGTTTCCTGCTGATATTGGTGTGGTTGTGTTCTCCTCCTCGCGATCTACGCGTTGGTGGTGACGGTGGTGCAAATGGTGGTGTTTTTGGCCTTGAATCACCTTGAGAGCTCTCTTCTCTCTACTCCAATGGCCGTTCTAGGGTTCTGAATGTTCTAACCCTAAAAGGCTGACTTAAATGGCTGCTAAGGATGGCTGAAATTCGTGGGTTTAATTACCCTATTTTGTAAAATGACCAAAATGCCCTCCCGGGTCACTAATTAAGCCTAAAAACATCCCGAGACCCAAACTAAACCCCCGGGTACACTTTTCTGACTATCTCGACCCTTCCGGACGCGTTGGCGCACTCAAAACGACCATACGAACAACTTATAAAATATTCACTTTTATATCTCAATAATTAGTCCCGACGCGACACGGGCGCGTCCCGACTAAAATTCTCAAAATTATTATTTCATTCACTCGTGACCTATAATATAACCCATATCATATATTACTATGCTCATTAGTAATATTCGATAATTTTATATAATTACTAACTCTCGTCACGTTAATAATTATAACATAATTAATTTTCGGATTCTTATTAAATAATTCACTCTCATTAAATTTAATAAAACCCCCAAATTAATATAGCATAAAAATACGGGGTATTACATACTTCCCCCCTATAACGGAATTTCGTCCCGAAATTCGGAAAATAAGGCATACCTGATGAGAACAAATCTGGATATCTCTCGCGCATATCTGCCTTACGCTCCCAAATGGATTCCTCCACATTATGGTGTTCCCACTGGACCCGCACAAGTGGAACTATCTTCGATCTCAATCTCCTCTCACTATAGTCTAGGATAGCCACCGGTCTCTCCTCGTAGGAGCTATCAGGCTGTAAGTCGATCTCCTCTATCGCGATGTGAGTATGGGCCATATCATCTCGAAGGTATCGTCTCAACGACGAGATGTGAAATACATCGTGAATGCGATGTAGATGTTCCGGCAGTCCCAATCTGTATGCAACTGGCCCAATCCTCTATATGATGCGAAATGGTCCTACGTACCTCGGAGCCAACTTTCCCTTCTTCCCGAACCTCATCACTCCTTTCATGGGAGACACACGCAGTAACACTTGGTCCCCCACATTAAACTCCCTGAAGAACCGTTTCGCATCGGCATAGCTCTTCTGTCTGTCCTGGGCTACTCGAATGCGACCCCTGATCATCTCAATCCTCGCAGAGGTCTCCTGAATCACCTCTGGTCCTAGAAACTTGTCATCCCCTACCTCAAGTCAACAAGTTGGGTAACGACAAGGCCTGCCATACAAAGCCTCAAATGGAGCCATACCAATCGTGAACTAATAAGAGTTATTATAAGAAAACTCTACCAGTGGAAGGTGTGGCTCCCAACCTCCTCCAAAATCGAGAACGCACATGCGTAGCATATCTTCTAACATCTGATTAGTACGCTCTGTCTGCCCATCTGTCTGTGGGTGATAAACTGAACTCAACCTCAACTCAGTACCCATAGCCTCCTGAAAGCTTTCCCAAAAATGCGACACGAAAATCTTGTCTCTATCGGACACAATATTCAGGGGCACCCCGTGTAATCTGACAATCTCAGCGATGAACAACTGAGCATACTGACCCGTTGTATAATCTGTCCGCACCGGTAGAAAATGAGCCACCTTGGCCAGACGATCTACAATCACCCAGATAGAATCGTGGTCCCTCTGTGATGTAGGCAACCCTGTAATGAAGTCCATGGAAATACTCTCCCACTTCCACGCGGGTACTTCCAATGGCTGAAGCAATCCTGACGGTTTCTGGTGGTCCACCTTAACCAGCTGGCAGGTAGAACACTTGGCCACAAACTCAGTAATGTCCTTCTTCATCCCATTCCACCAGTATTGTCGCCTCATATCCTGGTACATCTTATCGCCTCCCGGATGTACTACAAATCGGGACCCATGAGAATGAGTCATCACTTCATGACGTAACTCTGCTCTTTCTAGGACCACCAATCTCCCATTAAATCGCAAACCTCCATCAGAACTAACAGAATAGGACTCAGCACCCTCGGCTAGAAGTCGTACAATCTGCTCCTGGAAAAACGGATATGTGGTCTGCGCCTGTATCACCCTCGTAACAATCTCGGGTGTGACTGACATCACGGATATGAAAGAACGTGCTACGGTATTTTGGTGACCCAGCTCTTTCCACTTTGCTTTCCAGATGTCCGCTACATCTTCTACCGGTCTACGGCTCAACGCATCAGCAACTACGTTGGCCTTCCCCGGATGATATTGTATATCGAACTGGTAATCTTTCACAAACTCTAACCACCTGCACTGACGCATATTCAGCTCTCGCTGAGTGAACAGGTACTGCAGTGACTTATGGTCTGTGAACAAACGGAATTTCTCTCCCAATAGATAGTGTCTCCATATCCTCAATGCAAATACAACCGCTGCTAACTCCAGGTCGTGGGTGGGGTAATTCTTCTCATGCAGCTTAAGCTTGCGGGAAGCAAAAGCTATAGCCTTCTCCTCCTGCTGGAGTACTCCTCCAAGTCCCCGTAAAGACGCATCAGTGTAAACCAGGTACTCCACACCCGGTTTCGGTAAGGCAAGGACTGGTGCTGAAGTAATCTTATCTTTTAGCTCGTCGAAAGCTAATTGACAAGCATCATCCCAAACATACGGTACCCCTCTGCGAGTCAAATTCGTCAACGGACCCGCTATCTTGGAGAATCCCCGAATAAATCTCCTGTAGTATCCGGCTAACCCCAAGAAACTACGTACCTCTGTCGGTGTCGTGGGCTGTCCCCACTCCCTCACTGCTGATACCTTACTCGGGTCAACTGCTATCCCTTGCTCAGAAACAACATGGCCCAAGAACTGTACCTCTCGCAACCAGAATCCACACTTCTCGTACTTAGCATACAACTGATGCTCTTGCAGAGTCTGAAGAACCTGCCTCAAGTGCTCGGCATGCTCCTCCTCGAAATGGGAATATATCAAGATGTCATCTATGAAGACAATGACAAACTGATCCAAGAACTCTCTGAACACTCGATTCATTAAGTCCATGAATACGGCTGGAGAATTAGTGAGGCCAAACGGCATCACTCTGAACTCGTAAGACCCATATCTCGTCAAGAATGCAGTCTTTGAAACATCTTGCTCCCTAATACGTAGCTGATGGTACCCCGACCTCAGATCTATCTTCGAAAAGAAATTCGCTCCCCTCAATTGGTCGAACAGATCATCGATTCGAGGCAACGGATACTTATTCCGTATCGTGACCTTGTTCAATTCTCGGTAGTCCACACACAACCTCAGTGAACCATCTCTCTTCTTTACAAACAAAACTGGAGCGCCCCAAGGTGAGGTACTTCTGCGAATGAAGCCCTGACCTAACAGCTGCTCGATCTGATCTCGTAGCTCTCGCATCTCTGCCGGAGCCATACGGTATGGTGCGCGTGCTATAGGTCTCGTATCTGGCAATAAGTCTATAACAAAATCTATCTCTCGACTGGGGGGTAGGCCTGGTATTTCCTGAAACACATCGGAATATTCCCTAACGACTGGGATCAAATCCAAAGGGATCACAACCTCCTTAGAGGTATCCTCCTCTATGTAATACAAATGAGCGGTCGAGCCTCCCTCTGGGCGAGGCATCGCCACTACAAACATCTCCTGCCCCGGAATGGCAAAAACAATGCTCCCACCGAAGCAGTCAATCATGGCTCTATAAGCTGCGAGCCAATCCATACCGATAATCACATCGTGCTCATGCATGTCTAAAACTAACATGTCTGCAGGTAATACCAGACTACCAATCTCTATCCCCACTCCTCGGCATATAAAGAAAATAAGTGACCCACACCCCAATGGTGAGTCTACACACGTCACTGTGCTCTCTGCTGTGGCTAACAACCCTAAGGCCTTCGCAAAATGCGTAGCTATAAAACAATGCGTGGCCCCCGTATCAAATAAAACCCGACCCATAGTACCATGGATAGGAAACGTACCCTCAATCGCGGGTGGTGTCTGTGGAGCTGCTGCCTGGTGGACGTTATAGACACGTCCATACTGTAATTGCCCCTGCTGCACTGGAGCTGCTGGGATGGCTGGTAGGGCTGGCGCTTGGGCTGGAGCTGGAAGGGCAGGTGGAAAAAGTGGCCTCTGTGGCTCATTACGGGCTCCCTGCTGCTGTGGGGCCCTATCGCCTTCTGGGCAATCCTAACGCTTATGGCCGTGCTTGCCGCACACAAAACACCGGCCTCTGAAATTACCTCCCCTCTGTCCCTGCTGACCACGGCCCTGCTGGCCGTTACCTCCACGCCATTGGCCCTGTTGGCCCTGATGTGCACGCTGTTGGCCCTGCTGACCCTGCTGTCGGTGCTGACCCTGCTGATTAGTCTGGCCCTGCTGGCCCTGCCTATAACCCCCATTTCCCTGCCTGGGATCACCCGAACGGAATCGCTTAGCAGGGTCCCCCTAATGGGAACTCTGCTCGTGCTGACGAGTCTGTCCATGAGATGGTGCCCCACCGGCACCGTTACCCCCGGTCCTGCCCTGCTGGCTGGACTCTCCTACTCTCTTGCTTCCTTGAAGATGGAAGCGGTGATCCTGGCAATGTAGTAACGCTGCATTGAGTACATCAGTGAACGTACTCAGGGATAAGTTCCCAATAAGGTGCTGACGGATCCTCCAAGCTAACCCGTCGACAAACAACAAAATCTTCTTGCTCTCAGTAGGTGCCTCATCTGGCACAATGGTGAGAAGTTTCGTGAACTCCTCCTCATACTCTGCTACAGTAAGATTATCTTGCTTCAGATTTAGTAGTTTCCGCATCATCTCAGTCTGCACTGCAGGTGGAAAGTACTTGCGGTCAAACCGCTCCCAGAACATCTGAATAGGGATCGTGTCCCTCTCCTCCAAAGTAGTAGTGGACTCCCACCACTGCAACGCGGCTCCCACCAGCTTAAACGAAGCCAATAACTGCTTTTGTACTTCGGTGCACTCATACATGCGAAGATGCCGCTGGATGTCTTTCTTCCATTGGCTAACCGTGACAATGTCGGAGCTACCAGAGAACTCAGGGGGATGTGCTTTCTGAAAAGCATCCCGAACCCTCTCCCATGCAGATGGAAGCTGTGCTGGTACTGGCGCCACTGCCTGAACCTGGGGTGGAGCCTGCTGAATCACCGCTATCGCGGCATTCACCGCCTGAGCAACTATGGCGGCTACTTCATTAGCATTCATTGTGCCTGGTGCCAGAGCTGCTGGCTGCTCGGCCTGGGCACGCCTGTCTCTCAGAGCACGTCTCGGAGGCATCTGAAACGTGAACAAAATTTATCGGTCTACAGTTATCATCGAATCTCAAATAGCTGAAGACTTAAACGTAAAAGCAGGAATACAACAATCCTAAAAATAGGGCTCTATAGCAAAAACGTTAAGCTGAAAGCGAAATAAGCCGTACAGATCCTATGGACACTAGAACCTGATGCTCTGATACCACCTGTGACACCCCGCCTAATTAAATACCGGGCGATCACTCCTTTATTAAATTAAATCAAGGTAAACAGTTGGTTCATTCTCAGCATCACTGTCGATAAAAATAATTTTTCCAATTTAACACCCTAAATAATTAAGCTAAGTGTCAAAACATTTTTCATACAAAACTTTCCAAATTTTAATTAAAGAAAAAGATTTATTTTAATTAAACAACATTTCTACAATAAAGAATCACACCACAATAAACCAAATAACATAATACATTCGTCAATCGAATGTCAACAAATGGAACTAAAACCACAAATCCATCCTGAATAAATCCCATAGAACAAAACTGGAAATAAAAGAAATATAAAATCCCAACAACAAATGAAATGATAAAAAGGGCGACACGTGCCCAATAAATGAGAATAATAGGAGTGGAGTCAATAACAGAAGCCGTCTACTCAAGTGACCTGCAACTCCCACCTAAGCTGCAGCTCGTCCTTCTCAAGGGATCCTAAGCAAGACGCCCCTGTGGCTGGGCACCTGAAAATATACATATATATATACAAGAGAGAGAGAGAGAGGAAAAGAAACGGGTCAGAGCTCGAAAGTGTGTTTGATTTTAAAATACGTTAAGCAAGTATTTAAATTGATACAGGCCAATGCAAATCATATTAGTTCGACACTCTCTTGAGAAATTCTCACCTCTCTTCTAATGTGCACGCCTATCGTACTAACCTTCCCAAATAATTTAGTTTATCTTAACTTACTCATAAGTTTTCAAAACCGAACGATGACAATGTTTTAAAAAGGTTACTTTCAATTTGTAGCACTCCTCTCGTTTTAGCTTCATTAAATTATAAAGTTTCCCAGTGTCTTCTCATACTTTCACAAAACAAGTATTTATTATTGCGTCAACAACTATGTCCTACTTATCAAATCACAGTAGGCAGTTTAAAGTTTATAACCTCATATATATATTAACTACTCGTATAATATATATATATAACAGCACCCCAACTAAACTATGGTGCGGGCATACTCTGTTATCCAATCCCCGTATCGCTCACACAAAGGGAAATACAAGTTCGGAATCACTCTCGAACTGTATTAACATATACAAAACAGCGTTGAGGCGAAGCATAGATTCCAAGTCCAAGAGGTCAGTACATACCCACACGTCTCTTAGGACCGTCCGACTATCAGTCTGATAGCCCGTACCTAGGATCTCTAACTTCTAGCGTACGAATCAATATCCCCCATAAAGCAACATAGGATAAGATCGTCCCAGCGCGGTAACCTCAGGGATAGCAAGTAGCGCGGGTACGTTTTTCACTTGTATATAATATATGTACACACAATCATATAAATATACCCATTCATCATATTAATATAGGTTCCTCCCGTTACCCATAGTCACAACATTTATCCTTAATTTCCCATTATTATGATTACGTATAAGGTTTCGTCTCTAACCTTAACTCGAAGGGTTTTCTCACTAGCTATGTGACACTCGTGGATTCTATCCATCCAAGTAGCAAAATCAGTAGGTAAACGTCTATTCACTATCGTAAGTATTTGACGTAATCTCTCACTTGAATTACGTAGTTTCCTCGTCCTTTAAATAATTGTCCCTAAAATACAATTATCATCTCAATATAAAGTCCTCAACAGTTAATCATATGCCCTATTGGTCTCTCCTATACCCCAAAACATTTTATTCATAAAGCCCAAAAGCTATTTCACGATGAATCATGTTCAATTAATTAAACAAGGGGAAATAAGAGTCTGCCAGGAAGGGTCGATCGATAGAGGTCTGGGGCTCGATCGATCGAAGCTTCGATCGATCGAAGCTCTAGGCTCGATCGATCGATCAAGCAGGTCTGCAAAATCCTGCAGAAGTGCAGTTACGGGTTTTACCAAAATTCTTAACCCAAATCAATATTTCCCAACACTAATCGTCCCAAAACTCCTACTACAAACATAATAACATATTTCCAGATGTTTTTAACGTTAAGCATGCGTATATCCATCACTAAACAAGGTTAAACAACCCAAAATCTCATTTAAACATCAAGAACCCTAATGTTTTCTTAACTTTTGTTCTAATCAGTTTTCTCCAGAATTTCCTTCTAACATAACATCAAAAATTCGTGGGTTAATCATCTACTTCACATACTATTTCCAGAATATGGTTATAATGATTTCTACATGCAAATCCCTACCAAATTTGGGGTTTTCTTCCATTGATTACACTCCTAATCATTCCTACACTAATATGAATATTGCACCAACGAAAATACGCAAGTTAAACACTTGCCTGGGATTTCAGAGGTCTGGTTTCCTGCTGATATTGGTGTGGTTGTGTTCTCCTCCTCGCGATCTACGCGTTGGTGGTGACGGTGGTGCAAATGGTGGTGTTTTTGGCCTTGAATCACCTTGAGAGCTCTCTTCTCTCTACTCCAATGGCCGTTCTAGGGTTCTGAATGTTCTAACCCTAAAAGGCTGACTTAAATGGCTGCTAAGAATGGCTGAAATTCGTGGGTTTAATTACCCTATTTTGTAAAATGACCAAAATGCCCTCCCGGGTCACTAATTAAGCCTAAAAACATCCCGAGACCCAAACTAAACCCCCGGGTACACTTTTCTGACTATCTCGACCCTTCTGGACGCGTTGGCGCACTCAAAACGACCATACGAACAACTTATAAAATATTCACTTTTATATCTCAATAATTAGTCCCGACGCGACACGGGCGCGTCCCGACTAAAATTCTCAAAATTATTATTTCATTCACTCGTGATCTATAATATAACCCATATCATATATTACTATGCTCATTAGTAATATTCGACAATTTTATATAATTACTAACTCTCGTCACGTTAATAATTATAACATAATTAATTTTCGGATTCTTATTAAATAATTCACTCTCATTAAATTTAATAAAACCCCCAAATTAATGTAGCATAAAAATACGGGGTATTAAAGCAGGTAACTCCGATGTTGTGGTTTCGAGTCAGTGGAGGAAAGACATTCAGCGGCACTTGGGGATGTATGAGTGCACCGATGTCCAAAAGCAGATACTAGCTACCTTCAAGCTAGTTGGATCTGCACTGCAGTGGTGGGAGTCTATTACCACCGTGGAGGAGAGAGATACTCTCACGATCCAGGAGTTTTGGGTGCGGTTCGACCGCAAGTACTTTTCGTCAGCTGTTCACACGGAAATGAGGAGGAAGTTGATGAATCTTAGGCAGGAAGGTAAGACTGTGGCCGAGTATGAGGTCGAATTCACAAATCTGTTGAATATTGTTCTGGATGAGATACCGACAAAAGAGAAGAAGATACAGAAATTTACAGACGGGTTGACTTGGAGGATCCGTCAGCATTTGTTGGGGAATCTATCATTGGTCACTTACTCTGATGTGGTTAACGCTGCACTGTTACACTGCCAGGATCACCGCTTTCACATGGCTGAGGGTAAGAGATCGGGAGAGTCCAGCGATCAGGGCAGGACTGGAGGACATGGTGCCAGTGGGGCACAATCTGTTCAGGGGCAAAGAGAGGGTGACCAGGGTTCCCAGCAGGGGGATCACAAGAGGTTCAGATCGGGAAATTTCAGGAACGGACAGGGAGGTTTCCGGCAGGGCCATCAGGGTCCGAACGGCCATCAGGGCCACCAGGATCAGAATGGCCAACAACAGTTTCAGCAGGGCCAGCAGGGCCAGGGGAGGAACGGTAACGGCCACCAGGGTCGGGGGCAGCAGGGACAGAGAGGGGGAAACTTTCCGGGGAAGTGTTACGTTTGTGGCAAGACTGGCCATAAATGCCAGGATTGTCCGGATAGGGGCAGGGCCCCGCAGCAGCAGCAGGGTGCTCGACAGGAGCCGCAGAGGCCTATGTTTCCCGCCGCCCTCCTTGCACCACCACAGATGGCAGCATTACCACCCATTCCAGCGGTCCCAGTTCAGCAGGGACAGCTGCAGTACGGGAGAGTATATCAGCTTCAACAGGCCGCAGCCCCACAGGATCCACCAGCCATTGAGGGTATGTTCTCTATTCAGGGGACTATGGGGCGTATGCTATTTGACACGGGAGCAACACACTGTTTTATTGCTATGAGATTTGCATGCACCATTGGGTTGTTAGACACCGCCGAGAGTACGGTTACTTGTGTGGATTCGCCGTTGAGTAGGGGTTCCGTGATTTCACGTGTATGTAGAGGCGTGGGTATAGGGATCGGGAGGTTTACTTTACCCGCGGATATGTTAGTATTAGAGATGACCGAGTATGATGCCATTATTGGTATGAATTGGCTTGTTGCGTACCGAGCCATAATTGATTGTTTTAGTAGATGTATTATCTTTGCCATTCCCGGGCAAGAGATGTTTTTAGTGGCGATGCCTCGTCCTGAGGGAGGATCGTCAACTCATTTGTACTATATAGAGGAGGAGACCTCTAAGGAAGTGGTGATACCAATTGATTCGATTTTGGTTGTTCGAGAGTTCGCCGATGTATTTCAGGATATACCTGGATTACCTCCGAGTAAGGATATAAATTTTATGATTGATTTGACGCCGGGCACTCGGACTATTACCCGCGCACCTTACCGTATGGCTCCAGCTGAGATGAGAGAGTTACGGGATCAGATTGAGAAGTTGTTGGGTCAGGGGTTTATCTGGAGGAGTACTTCGCCGTGGGGTGCCCCTGTGTTATTCATTAAGAAGAGGGATGGATCGTTGAGGTTATGTGTGGATTACCGGGAGATGAATAAGGTCACGATATGGAATAAGTATCCGTTTCCCCGAATCGATGACTTATTCGACCAGTTGAGAGGAGCTTCTTTCTTCTCAAAGATTGATTTGCGATCTGGTTACCATCAGTTGCGTATCAGGGAAGAGGACGTCTCGAAGACTGCTTTCTTAACGAGATATGGTTCCTACGAGTTTCGGGTTACGCCTTTTGGTTTGACCAATGCTCCAGCTGTGTTTATGGACTTGATGAATAGGGTGTTCAGAGAGTTCCTAGATCAGTTCGTCATTATCTTCATTGATGATATTCTAGTTTACTCCCAGACAGAGGAGGAGCACGCCGAGCATTTGAGACAGGTTTTGCAGACACTACGTCAGAACGAGTTGTATGCAAAGTAGGAGAAGTGTGGGTTTTGGCTGAAGGAGGTTCAGTTTTTGGGGCATATTATTTCCGACCGGGGGATATCTGTTGATCTGGGGAAGGTATCCGCGGTGAGGGAGTGGGGATATCCCATGACACCAACGGAGATCCGTAGTTTCTTGGGACTAGCAAGATACTAAAGGAGGTTTATTCAGGGATTTTCGAAGATAGCAGGTCCTTTGACACATCTGACTCGTAAAGGTGTGCCGTTCATTCGGAGTGATGCCTGTCAGCTGGCATTTTATGAGTTGAAGGACAAGTTGACCTCAGCACCTGTGCTAGCATTGCCGAGACCGGGAGTTGAGTATCTAGTTTACACCGATGCGTCCTTACAAGGACTTGGAGGTGTATTGCAGCAGGAGAGTCAGGCCATAGCTTATGCTTCCCGTAAGCTTAAGTTTCACGAGAAGAATTACCCCACTCATGACTTGGAGTTGGCGGTAGTTGTTTTTGCCCTTCGGATTTGGAGACATTACCTTTTGGGGGAGAAGTTCCGATTGTTCACGGACCACAAGTACCTACAGTACCTATTCACGCAGAAGGAGTTGAATATGCGGCAACGGAGGTGGCTTGAGTTCGTGAAGGATTATCAGTTTGATATCCAATACCACCCGGGGAAGGCTAACGTGGTAGCAGACGCGTTGAGCCGTAGGCCAGTAGATGAGGTGGCAGGGCTGTGAAAGGCTAAGTGGAAGGAGTTGGGACACCAGGATGCAATGGCCCGATCATTCATGTCAGTGATGACTGTTACACCGCAGATTGTCGCGAGAGTGGTAAAGGCACAAGCAGATGACTCGTTCTGTCAGGAGAAGATAGTTCGATTACTATCAGAGGGGGATTACGCTTCAATGGGAGACTGGTAGTTTCGAAAGGGGAGGAATTGCGACACGAGGTAATGGTAGAGTCGCACGGCTCACGGTTCGCGGTACATCCCGGTGGGGACAAAATGTACCAAGACATGAGACGACAGTATTGGTGGAGCGGGATGAAGATAGATATTGCCGTGTTTGTTTCTAAATGCGCCACTTTTCAGCTGGTAAAATGGATCATCAGAGACCGGTAGGATTTCTACAGCCATTAAAGGTCCCGATGTGGATGTGGGAGAGCATATCCATGGACTTTATCACGGGGTTGCCTACGTCACAAAGGGGTCACGACTCCATTTGGGTAATTGTGGACCGGTTGACCAAAGTCGCTCATTTTCTACCCGTAAAGACCGACTACACTACGGGACAGTATGCCCAGCTATTTATTGCAGAAATAGTGAGACTTCACGGTGTGCCCCTAAATATTGTGTCTGACCGAGATAAGATATTTGTTTCACAGTTTTGGGAAAGTTTTCAGGAGGCCATGGCACGGAATTGCGGTTGAGTACGGCTTATCATCCGCAAATCGATGGGCAAACCGAGCGTACAAACCAGATGTTGGAGGACATGTTGCGTATGTGCATCATTGATTTCGGGGGTGGATGGGAGCAGTATCTTCCACTGGTGGAGTTTGCTTACAATAACTCCTACCAGTTCACCATTGGCATGGCTCCATTCGAGGCGTTGTACGGTAGACCTTGTCGTTCCCCAGCATGTTGGTTGGAGGTGGGGGACAACAAACTATTTGGGCCGGAAGTAATTCAGGATACTTCAGCAAGGATAGATTTGATACGAAGTCGCATTCGGGTTGCTCAGGATCGGCAAAAGAGCTATGCTGATGCGAAGAGGTTCTTCAGGGAGTTCCAAGTGGGGGACCAGGTTTTACTCAGAGTATCTCCTATGAAGGGGATTATGCGATTTGGGGAGAAGGGGAAGTTGGCACCGAGATATGTGGGACCATTCCCTATCATCGAGCGGATTGGGTCTGTTGCATATAGACTTGGGTTACCGGAGCATTTACATCGGATTCATGATGTGTTTCATATTTCCTCGCTAAGGAAATATCTTAGAGACGACTTGGCTCATTCTCACATTGCTTTGGAGGACATCGATCTCCAGCCTGATAGCTCCTACGAGGAGGGGCCGATTGCTATTTTGTACCGAAGTGAGCGGAAACTGCGGTCAAAGATAGTTTCGTTAGTGCGTGTTCAGTGGCGACATCATAATGTCGAGGAGTCCACATGGGAGCGCGAGGATGAAATGCGCGAACGTTATCCAGAGTTGTTCTTACCAGGTACTTTCTAGTTTCGAAATTCGGGACGAAATTCTGTTATTAGGGGGAAAGTATGTAATACCCTGTATTTTTATGATATTTTATTTATGGGATTAATTGAATTAAATGTGTATTAATTGGAAATTAATCCGGATAAAAATACTAGCGAGATGCGAGTTGGTATTTGATTTTAATGAGTATATATGGCTATATATGAATATTGAATTATGAAATTTGTCGTGATATTGAAATACGGCAATTTGGAAATTTTGTTGGGACGCGTGTGACAGTCGCGTCAGGAATATAATAATTTTAATTAAAAAGTAAATTTTATTTCTATTAACCGTATGGTCGTTTTGAGTGCGCCAACGCGTCCGGAAGGGTCGAAAACACTAGCCGGGGGTTTAGTTTGGGTCCCGGGGCATTTTTAGGCCATACCGGCAACGTAAAAGGGTAGTTTGGTAATTTTGGAATTTTGGGAATTAAAACCCACGAAAATTGGAAATTAATATCTGATTTAACCTTTACCCACTAAACCCACTAACTACACTTAATAACTTAATGGGCTACGGGGGTTATTGGAATTAGTTTCAAGAGCATCCTAGAGCAACCTTAACCACCATTGTCACCTTGGAGAAAAAGAACTTGTAGAGAGAGAGAGAGAGGAGAATTCTGCAGAGAGAAAGAACAATTCATCAATCCGACATCAAAATCAGAGAAAGACATAAGGCAGGTGGTTTAATTTCGTTAATTGCAAAGAATGATTCTTCCATGCGTAGGAAATGTATGAAATTGTATTGTTCTTGGAGAATGATAAAACCCATTGAATTGGATTTAGAGATTTATAATTTTATGTGGAGATTGCATGTAGAACAATGTTAGGGTGATTATTCAGATAAAAATACATCTTTTATATCTTAAAAACGGATTTAGTTATGTCTATGGATGAATTTAATTTTCTAGGGTTCATGTTCATGGGATTTGGGGAAAACTGAGGGGATTTGATGATTTGATGATGTTTAGGAAGATTTGGCCCTATATAAATGTTTAATTATGACCTACAAATGTTTAGTGTGTATTAGAAACCTTAAAATGCTGTTGGGACGAATTGTATATGGGAGTAGAGGTGAAGAAAGTTGGAAAAACGAATTAAGAAAATCTGGGCTCGAAACTGTCGCCTCGTTAGAAGGCCTGCCCAGGTCGTTCGAACGAGCTCGTTCGAACGAGCTTCTAACGAGTTGACAGTTTGCCTTCTAACGAGGGGGAAGTTCGTTCGAACGAGATCTCGTTAGATGCCCACTTCGTTCGAACGAACTCTCGTTCGAACAGCCTCGTTCGAACGAGACTTCTAACGAGCTGACAGTTTAGGCTTTTTGGCCTGTTTTGATTTCACATATCCCGTAACCTTGTTTAATTGTAGAGATAACATTCCCTTGATGATAAATTGATATAGTTGGGATATTTGGGATGTATTGAGGAGTAAAACATATAAGTGTGATTTGAATTGAATGGAAATTGTGGGATAGGACGTGTGTAACTATTACGATGCGAGGATTATTGACGGCTTAAATAATTGAATTAACCGGGAACATATGAATTGTGTAACATTATAAGTCGGTACGAGAATGAGAAGTGTACTACAAATAAATTACGGTGATTACTAAGATGTGTGTATACTTAGTATATGTATATGATTTTATGTGTATGACATACCTACCATACTTGATATCACGGGAGGTTTACGTTCGCTTAGGGCCATCCAATCCTTGTGTTGCCCGGATTTAGATTGGTACCTCGAGAACATAGGTCAGAGAAGGACTTATTGGGATGTTAATAAGTCTGCTGATCGTGGGAGCGTAGGTATGTGCGTGACCCATGTGATGTGACTGTGTTCGCCTCCATTGTTTGTGATTTGCTATTATCTAAGAACGATTCCTGAGAGATTCGGAATGCGTGTTCCTTATGTATGTGATGTAACGGGATGGATAGCAGAGTATGTGTGCACCGCAGCTTAGTCTCAGGGTTCTTGTATTGTATATTTATGGCGTGACTAATATACACTTAAATTAATGAGAACTTTCATGTTGGTATTGTGTATAAATACAGAAACGCTTTGAGTAACTATAAAGGGATAACCTGTAATGAATTGTAATGCTAATAATAGAGAATCTGAGTTTAAGTAAAGCCCTCTACTTAATTGATGACGTTAGAATGTATAATGAGAATCGAGTAGAAAGGATAGAACTCATGTCAGTTTAGTTAGATGAAAATATCACTTAGATGGGTGCTATTCGTTAGGAGTGCACAATCAGTTGAGAGGTGAGTATTTCATGCGAGTGCACGTCCTAACATGTATTTTGCATTCATTGTTTTAATGTCATTAAAGCACTTGCTATTTTTAAAATACTCTCCACTTTCGAGCTCTGACCCGTTTGCCTTCAAATCTATTTTTGTAAAAAAAAACATTCCAGGTGCCCGGCCACAAGGACACCATGCTTAGGATCCTCATTCAGGTGACGAGCTGTAGCTGTTTGTGGAAGTTACAGGACTTTACTAGTAGACGCTTCATCTATCTTGACTCTATATTCAGCTTTTATCAGTTGTAGGGCATGTCGCCTATTTCTATTAGAAACATTTCCTCTTTCAGATTTTCAGACTTTTGGCATGTAATTAATTCAGGATGAAGACTTGTTTTATTATTTCAGTTGTGGGATTGTTGTGAGGAGTTTTTCCTCCAGACTTATTATTATTTGTTGGTTATTCTATTGCTTCTTTATGGTGAATGTTACGTTATCCTTTCATATTTCGTTTATTGCATGTTAATCAGATTTAATTTAAAATTTGACAACTTACTTTTTAAATACTAGGTGGTTAGTAATCATTAAATATTTTCGACAGTTATGCTATTAACTGAACCAACTTGGCATTTTGAATTAATTTAATAAAGGAGTAGCTACCCGGTATTTAATTAGTCGGGGTGTCGCAGGTGGTATCAGAGCATCAGGTTCTAGTGTCCTTTAGGATCTGTACGGCTTATTATGTTTCCGCTGAGCTTTCTTTGATGTAGAGCCCTATAATTTTAGGATTGTTGTATTCTTTTTTATATGCTACGTTCTTCAGCTATTTTGAGTTTATAACTGCGAACTTATAGACTTTATTCTTGTTTCAGATGCCTCCACGACGTGCACAACGGGTTCCCAGGGATGCAACGCCAGAACCACAGCCCGCACCAGTTCAGGGCACGATGAACGCCGCCGAGGTTGCAGCCATTGTAGCCCAAGCGGTAAATGCCGCACTAACCGTGGTTCAGCAGGCACCACCTCAGGCGCCAGTTGTCGCGCCAGTCCATCCACATGCATTCCCGTCTGCTTGGTAACGTGTTCGAGATGATTTTCAGAAAGCACACCCACCGGAGTTCGCAGGTAGCTCCGATGTTGTGGTTTCGAGTCAGTGGAGGAAAGACATTCAGCGGCACTTGAGGATGTATGAGTGCACCGATGTCCAGAAGCAGATACTAGCTACCTTCAAGCTAGTTGGATCTGCACTGCAGTGGTGGGAGTCTATTACCACCGTGGAGGAGAGAGATACTCTCACGATCCAGGAGTTTTGGGTGCGGTTCGACCGCAAGTACTTTTCGTCAGCTGTTCACACGGAAATGAGGATGAAGTTGATGAATCTTAGGCAGGAAGGTAAGACTGTGGCCGAGTATGAGGCCGAATTCACAAATCTGTTGAATATTGTTCCGGATGAGATACCGACAGAAGAGAAGAAGATACAGAAATTTACAAACGGGTTGACTTGGAGGATCCGTCAGCATTTGTTGGGGAATCTATCGTTGGTCACTTACTCTGATGTGGTTAACGCTGCACTGTTACACTGCCAGGATCACCGCTTTCACATGGTTGAGGGCAAGAGATCGGGAGAGTCCAGCCATCAGGGCAGGACTGGAGGATATGGTGCCAGTGGGGCACAATCTGTTCAGGGGCAGAGACAGGGTGACCAGGGTTCCCAGCAGGGGGATCACAAGAGGTTCAGATCGGGAAATTTCAGGAACGGACAGGGAGGTTTCCGGTAGGGCCATCAGGGTCCGAACGGCCATCAGGGCCAGCAGGGTCAGAATGGCCAACAACAGTTTTAGCAGGTCCAGCAGGGCCAGGGTAGGAACGGTAACGGCCACCAGGGCCGGGGGGCAGCAGGGACAGAGAGGGGGGAACTTCCCGGGGAAGTGTAACGTTTGTGGCAAGACTGGCCATAAATGCCAGGATTGTCCGTATAGGGACAGGGCCCCGCAGCAGCAGCAGGGTGCTCGACAGGAGTCATAGAGGCCTATGTTTCCCGCCGCCCTCCCTGCACCACCACAGATGGCAGCATTACCACCCATTCCAGCGGTCCCAGTTCAGCAGGGACAGCTGCAGTACGGGAGAGTATATCAGCTTCAACAGGCCGCAGCCCCACAGGATCCACCAACCATTGAGGGTATGTTATCTATTCAGGGGACTATGGGGCGTATGCTATTTGACACGGGGGCTACACACAGTTTTATTGCTATGAGATTTGCACGCACCATTGGGTTGTTAGACACCGCCGAGAGTACGGTTACTTGTGTGGATTCGCCGTTGAGTAGGGGTTCCGTGATTTCACGTGTATGTAGAGGCGTGGGTATAGGGATCGGGAGGTTTACTTTACCCGCGGATATGTTAGTATTAGAGATGACCGAGTATGATGCCATTATTGGTATGGATTGGCTTGTTGCGTACCGAGCCATAATTGATTGTTTTAGTAGATGTATTATCTTTGCCATTCCCGGGCAGGAGATGTTTTTAGTGGCGATGCCTCGTCCTGAGGGAGGATCGTCAACTCATTTGTACTATATAGAGGAGGAGACCTCTAAGGAAGTGGTGATACCACTTGATTCGATTTCGGTTGTTCGAGAGTTCGCCGATGTATTTCAGGATATACCTGGATTACCTCCGAGTAGGGAGATAAATTTTGTGATTAATTTGACGTCGGGCACTCGGACTATTGCCCGCGCACCTTACCGTATGGCTCCAGCTGAGATGAGAGAGTTACGGGATCAGATTGAGCAGTTGTTGGGTCAGGGGTTTATCCGGAGGAGTACTTCGCCGTGGGGTACCCCTGTGTTATTCGTTAAGAAGAGGGATGGATCGTTGAGGTTATGTGTGGATTACCGGGAGATGAATAAGGTCACGATACGGAATAAGTATCCGTTGCCCCGCATCGATGACTTATTCGACCAGTTGAGAGGAGCTTCTTTCTTCTCAAAGATTGATTTGCGATCTGGTTACCATCAGTTGCGTATCAGGGAAGAGGACGTCTCGAAGACTGCTTTCTTAACGAGATATGGTTCCTACGAGTTTCGGGTTATGCCTTTTGGTTTGACCAATGCTCCAGCTGTGTTTATGGACTTGATGAATAGGGTGTTCAGAGAGTTCCTAGATCAGTTCGTCATTGTCTTCATTGATGATATTCTGGTTTACTCCCAGACAGAGGAGGAGCACGCCGAGCATTTGAGACAGGTTTTGCAGACGCTACGTCAGAACGAGCTGTATGCAAAGTATGAGAAGTGTGGGTTTTGGTTGAAGGAGGTTCAGTTTTTGGGGCATATTATTTCCGACCGGGGGATATCTGTTGATGCGGGGAAGGTATCCGCGGTGAGGGAGTGGGGATAGACCACGACACCAACGGAGATCCGTAGTTTCTTGCGACTAGCAGGATACTACAGGAGGTTTATTCAGGGATTTTCGAAGATAGCAGGTCCTTTGACACATCTGACTCGTAAAGGTGTGCCGTTCATTCGGAGTGATGCCTGTCAGCTGGCATTTGATGAGTTGAAGGACAAGTTGACCTCAGCACCTGTGCTAGCATTGCCGAGACCGGGAGTTGAGTATCTAGTTTACACCGATGCGTCCTTACAAGGACTTGGAGGTGTATTGCAGCAGGAGAGTCAGGCCATAGCTTATGCTTCTCGTAAGCTTAAGCCTCACGAGAAGAATTACCCCACTCGTGACTTGGAGTTGGCGGTAGTTGTTTTTGCCCTTCGAATTTAGAGACATTACCTTTTGGGGGAGAAATTTCGATTGTTCACGGACCACAAGTCCCTACAGTACCTATTCACGCAGAAGGAGTTGAATATGCGGCAACGGAGGTGGCTTGAGTTCGTGAAGCATTATCAGTTTGATATCCAATACCACCCGGGGAAGGCTAACGTGGTAGTAGACGCGTTGAGCCGTAGGCCAGTAGATGAGGTGGCAGGGGTGTGGAAGGCTAAGTGGAAGGAGTTGGGACACCAGGATGCAGTGGCCCGATCATTTATGTCAGTGATGATTGTTACACCGCAGATTGTTACGAGAGTGGTAAAGGCACAAGCAGATGACTCGTTTTGTCAGGAGCAGATAGTTCGATTACTAGCAGAGGGAGCCGAGTCCTATACCGTTAGCTCAGACGGGGGATTACGCTTCAATGGGAGACTGATAGTTCCGAAAGGGGAGGAATTGCGACACGAGGTAATGGCAGAGTCGCACGGCTCACGGTTCGCGGTACATCCCGGTGGGGACAAAATGTACCAAGACATGAGACGACAGTATTGGTGGAGCAGGATGAAGAGAGATACTGCCGTGTTTGTTTCTAAATGCGCCACTTGTCAGCTGGTAAAATGGATCATCAGAGACCGGCAGGACTTCTACAGCCATTAGAGATCCCGATGTGGATGTGGGAGAGCATATCCATGGACTTTATCACGGGGTTGCCTACGTCACAAAGGGGTCACGACTCCATTTGGGTAATTGGGGACCGGTTGACCAAAGTCGCTTATTTTCTACCCGTAAAGACTGACTACACTACGGGACAGTATGCCCAGCTATTTATTGCAGAAATAGTGAGACTTCACGGTGTGCCCCTAAATATCGTGTCTGACCGAGACAAGATATTTGTTTCACGGTTTTGGAAAAGTTTTCAGGAGGCCATGGGCACGGAATTGCGGTTGAGTACGGCTTATCATCCGCAAATCGATGGGCAAACCGAGCGTACAATCCAGATGTTGGAGGACATGTTGCGTATGTGTATCATTGATTTCGGGGGTGGATGGGAGCAGTATCTTCCACTGGTGGAGTTTTCTTACAACAACTCCTACCAGTTCACCATTGGCATGGCTCCATTCGAGGCGTTGTACGGTAGACCTTGTCGTTCCCCAGCATGTTGGTTGGAGGTGGGGGACAACAAACTACTTGGGCCGGATGTAATTCAGGATACTTCGGCAAGGATAAATTTGATACGGAGTCGCATTCGGGTAGTTCAGGATCGGCAAAAGAGCTATGCTGATGCGAAGAGGTTCTTCAGGGAGTTCCAAGTAGGGGACCAGGTTTTACTCAGAGTATCTCCTATGAAGGGGATTATGCGATTTGGGAAGAAGGGGAAGTTGGCACCGAGATATGTGGGACCATTCCCTATCATCGAGCGGATTGGGTCTGTTGCATATAGACTTGGGTTACCGGAGCATTTACATCGGATTCATGATGTGTTTCATATTTCCTCGCTAAGGAAATATCTTAGAGACGACTTGGCTCATTCTCACATTGCTTTGGAGGACATCGATCTCCAGCCTGATAGCTCCTACGAGGAGGGGCCGATTGCTATTTTGGACCGAAGTGAGCGGAAACTGCGGTCAAAGATAGTTTCGTTAGTGCGTGTTCAGTGGCGACATCATAATGTCGAGGAGTCCACATGGGAGCGCGAGGATGAAATGCGCGAACGTTATCCAGAGTTGTTCTTACCAGGTACTTTCTAGTTTCGAATTTCGGGACGAAATTCTGTTATTAGGGGGGAAGTATGTAATACCCCGTATTTTTATGATATTTTATTTATGGGATTAATTGAATTAAATGTGTATTAATTAGAAATTAATCCGGATAAAAATACTAGCGAGATGCGAGTTGGTATTTGATTTTAATGAGTATATATGGCTATATATGAATATTGAATTATGAAATTTGTCGTGAGATTGAAATACGGCAATTTGGAAATTTTGTTGGGACGCGTGTGACAGTCGCGTCAGGAATATAATAATTTTAATTAAAAAGTAAATTTTATTTCTATTAATCGTATGGTCGTTTTGAGTGCGCCAACGCGTCCGGAAGGGTCAAAATAGTCAGAAAACACTAGCTGGGAGTTTAGTTTGGGTCCCGGGGCATTTTTAGGCCATACCGGCAACGTAAAAGGGTAGTTTGGTAATTGTGGAATTTTGGGAATTAAAACCCACGAAAATTGGAAATTAATATCTGATTTAACCTTTACCCACTAAACCCACTAACTACACTTAATAACTTAATGGGCTACGGGGGTTATTGGAATTAGTTTCAAGAGCTTCCTAGACCAACCTTAACCACCATTGTCACCTTGGAGAAAAAGAACTTGTAGAGAGAGAGAGAGAGGAGAATTCTGCAGAGAGAAAGAACAATTCATCAATCCGACATCAAAATCAGAGAAAGACATAAGGCAAGTGGTTTAATTTCGTTAATTGCAAAGAATGCTTCTTCCATGCGTAGGAAATGTATGAAATTGTATTGTTCTTGGAGAATGATAAAACCCATTGAATTGGATTTAGAGATTTATAATTTTATGTGGAAATTGCATGTAGAACAATGTTAGGGTGATTATTTAGATAAAAATACATCTTTTATATCTTAAAAACGGATTTAGTTATGTCTATGGATGAATTTAATTTTCTAGGGTTCATGTTCATGGGATTTGGGGAAAACTGAGGGGATTTGATCATGTTTAGGAAGATTTGGCCCTATGTAAATGTTTAATTATGACCTACAAATGTTTAGTGTGTATTAGAAACCTTAAAATGCTGTTGGGACGAATTGTATATGGGAGTAGAGGTGAAGAAAGTTGGAAAAACGAATTAAGAAAATCTGGGCTCGAAACTGTCGCCTCGTTAGAAGGCCTGCCCAGGTCGTTCGAACGAGCTCGTTTGAACGAGCTTCTAACGAGTTGACAGTTTGCCTTCTAACGAGAGGGAAGTTCGTTCGATGCCTTTCGTTCGAACGAGATCTCGTTAGATGCCCACTTCGTTCGAACGAACTCTCGTTCGAACAGCCTCGTTCGAACGAGACTTCTAACGAGCTGACAGTTTAGGCTTTTTGGCCTGTTTTGATTTCACATATCCCGTAACCTTGTTTAATTGTAGAGATAACATTCCCTTGATGATAAATTGATATAGTTGGGATATTTGGGATGTATTGAGGAGTAAAACATAGAAGTGTGATTTGAATTGAATGGAAATTATGGAATAGGACGTGTGTGACTATTGCGATGCGAGGATTATTGACGGCTTTAATAATTGAATTAACCGGGAACATATGAATTGTGTAACATTATAAGTCGGTACGAGAATGAGAAGTGTACTATAAATAAATTACGGTGATTACTAAGATGTGTGTATACTTAGTATATGTATATGATTTTATGTGTATGACATACCTACCATACTTGCTATCACGGGAGGTTTACGTTCGCTTAGGGCCATCCAATCCTTGTGTTGCCCGAATTTAGATTCGTACCTCTAGAACATAGGTCAGAGAAGGACTTATTGGGATGTTAATAAGTCTGCTGATCGTGGGAGCGTAGGTATGTGCGTGACCCATGTGATGTGACTGTGTTCGCCTCCATTGTTTGTGATTTGCTATTATCTGAGAACGATTCCTGAGAGATTCGGAATGCGTGTTCCTTATGTACGTGATGTACCAGGATGGATAGCAGAGTATGTGTGCACCGCAGCTTAGTCTCGGGGTGCTTGTATTGTATATTTATGGCGTGACTAATATACACTTAAATTAATGAGAACTTTCATGTTGGTATTGTGTATAAATACAGAAACGCTTTGAGTAACTATAAAGGGATAACCTGTAATGAATTGTAATGGTAATAATTAAGAATCTGAGTTTAAGTAAAACCCTCTACTTAATTGATGACGTTAGAATGTATAATGAGAACCGAGTAGAAAGGATAGAACTCATGTCAGTTTAGTTAGATGAAAATATCACTTAGATGGGTGCTATTCGTTAGGAGTGCACAATCAGTTGAGAGGTGAGTATTTCATGCGAGTGCATGTCCTAACATGTATTTTGCATTCATTGTTTTAATGTCATTAAAGCACTTGCTATTTTTAAAATACTCTCCACTTTCGGGCTCTGACCCGTTTGCCTTCAAATCTATTTTTGTAAAAAAAACCATTTTAGGTGCCCGGCCACAAGGACACCATGCTTAGGATCCTCATTCAGGTGACAAGCTGTAGCTATTTGTGGAAGTTACAGGACTTTGCTAGTAGACGCTTCATCTATCTTGACTCTATATTCAGCTTTTATCAGTTGTAGGGCATGTCGCCTATTTCTATTAGAAACATTTCCTATTTCAGATTTTCAGACTTTTGGCATGTAATTAATTCAGGATTAAGACTTGTTTTATTATTTCAGTTGTGGGATTGTTGTGAGGAGTTTTTCCTCCAGACTTATTATTATGTGTTGGTTATTCTATTGCTTCTTTATGGTGAATGGTTACGTTATCCTTTCATATTGCGTTTATTGCATGTTAATCAGATTTAATTTAAAATTTGACAACTTACTTTTTAAATACTAGGTGGTTAGTAATCATTAAATATTTTCGACAGTGATGCTATTAACTGAACCAACTTGGCATTTTGAATTAATTTAATAAAGGAGTAGCTACCGGGTATTTAATTAGTCGGGGTGTCACAGGTGGTATCAGAGTATCAGGTTCTAGTGTCCTTTAGGATCTGTACGGCTTATTATGTTTCCGCAGAGCTTTCTTTGATATAGAGCCCTATATTTTAGGATTGTTGTGTAATACCCCGTGATTTTAATGACTTTTAAAATGGGTTATATTTTAACTTAATGGATTAGTTGGATTTTATTATTAATTAATTCATTTGGGTTTTACCCGAATTGTGGATATTAAAATGGATGATTCTGAATATTACTTAAAGATATTTAGGTAATATATGAATGTGATGTCATTGATATGACGGTATGATATAATTTCTCGGTAAATTGGATTTTTAGTCAGACGCGGTATGGGACGTGTCGGGACTAATTTGTTAAATTAAAAAGGGAACTTATTTTTATATCATCCTTATAGTCATTTCGACTGCGTCATTGCGTTCGGAAGGGTTGAGATAGTCAGAAAAGTCTATTTGGATGTTGATATTGGGTCTCGGGTCATTTGAAAATGAAAAGACAACCCAAAAGGGCATTTTGGTTATTTTTACAAGGGGGATGAATAGTAATTTCGGGTTTTGTCTTATTATAAGTATTTGGAGATTAGTTGAATGTGGGTTCATTCATCTCTTCTACACAAAATAGAGAAGTCATCTTCCTAGAGAGTGTGAAAGGTTGCTTGGGAAGGGAAAAGCTTGCTTGGAAAGGAGGAGAACCAAAGGTCAAAGGTCACCACCACCATCACCACCTATGTTATTCAACTCCAAAGGATCAGATCTTCAGTAAAGGCAAGTGTTTGATATTTGCAACTTAAGTTCGTATATTGTCCATGTTAGAATAATTATGAAAAGAGATGATTTTTCATGTTTGGATGATAAAAATGGAGTAGTAATGGATTTCTGGAAGTATGAAATATATAGGAATTAAACTCATGTTGTAGGTAGTTAGTAATCCAAGAAATATTCATCAATCTATGGAAGAAATTCTGAAAATCATTTTGTGTTCTTGAAGATAATATGTTGATAATTTTCTGGAAAAAGAGGCAAAAACGAGTGGAATGAGAAGAGCCAATTTGGAATGTTTAGATCTCCTTTTTGAGTGCATTTGGATGAGATTTAAGAAAAACTCAAAACACATACCTGACTCAATTTTTCGTGTAGAATCCAAATCTGAAGTCGGATTGATGATTTGAATAATTTTTGTATCTGATTTTTCTGAGTATTTAAAATATGAGAATTCATGATGTTGTTTCTTTTTAATGTTGGTTCTTATCCCAAAACTTTTGTGGATCTTTGGTGATTATTAATTGGATATTATGGGACTTAGAAAATATCAGTAGAACCTTGATAAGATTTGAATTAATTTGATTGGGATTTAAATTGATTAGAATGATGATAATTAAATTAAAGAAATTTCGGTTGCTAGATTCATTTGTTGGATTATAATTGGTTTGCTTGAGGATTAAGGATAGTTCCAGTAGTGGTGATTGAATGTAACACCTGCGTAGCCTTAGGATTACAATTTGAATACCAAGGACTGAGTTTAAGCTCATTATTGATTTCGCAAGGACTGGGTGTAGTTCAAGAGCGTAGTGGTATGGCTCCTGGATAGAGATGGGAGTTTAGAACACATTTGGTTGAAAGAGGGTATGAGGTTATCCCGATCGCGTATTTGAAGTTGACGGACCTCCTCGATCGACAAGTTAAGTAGTAGTGTATTGGAGGGGTTCCTTGTTTGGATTTCGCTTTGCGAGACGCTCCGCGCATGAACCTTAACGACGTCGGGAGTGGAGAGATGTTATAGGATGCGAGGATAATTAAATTATGAAGTAAAGATATGACATTTTAATACGTGGGATTTAAAGAGATATAATGCTACATAAGGGAATAATCAAAGGTTAATGTGAGTACCTTGTTGTTAGTATACTATAGGTATGATAATACCTATTTGATTGATTGATGATTTATGTGTATGACATACCTAGCTTACTTGCTATCGGTGGGAGGTTTGCGCGTGAGGGCAGTCATATCCTGATGAATCCATGGGATCTTTGATTTTTCGCTCGAGAACATAGGTCTATGAAAGACTTATCGGGGAGTTGATAAGTCCGCTGACTGTGGGTACGTTGGTATGTGCGTGACCCATGGGTATGAGAACTATGTTCGCCTCCAATGATTGTGTTGTTGATTGTGGTTCGAGGAATCTTAATGAACCTTTAGTCCCCTATTCGGCGACCTGCGATGATGGGACATGATAGCAGAGTAATGCATTGAACCGCAGCTATGACTCGGGGTGCTGTATTATATATGAATATATATATATAATGGATGAAATGAACTAATGGATATTTATTATGGTTAAATCTATCTACGGTGATAATTGTAAATAACGGTGAATAGAGAAAGATAATGGAATTAAGTTAATGAATGTTTATTCTTATAGAATTGAAAAGCTTAATTCATATTAATGAGAAATGATTCATGTTAATGAGCAACGATTCATATAAATGAAAAATGTATAAGAATGATTATATAACGTATGGTATAGGACATACGGGGATTATGATATGGGAATGGAATTATTATATGGAGACTAGAAAAGAGGAGCCATTAACTAGCAGGTTAATAGGAAACGTTAAGTGTGCACTCTAGTTGAGAGGTGAGAATAACAAGTGAGAGTTGGATCTAACATGTACATAATAAATTCTTTATTGCACTTGTTAAATACTTGCTGTTTTAAAAATCATTTACACATTCGGGCTCTGACCCGTTTCCTTGCATATTTTCTCTACTATTGTATCTCTATATCAGGTGTCCAGCAACAGGGACGCCAACCTTAGCGGATTAAGACATGCTATGGATTTATGGAGTTTTGCTTAGACGCCTATCATCTTTTTCATTCACAGTATTCTTAGTTAGGGCATGTCGCCCAAAGGATTTCAGTTATCATTTTCTATCGGAGTCAAATACTATTGTATTCGTGTCTTTTTAATACATTTGATATTGTTGGGATTATTGTAATGGATTTATATTATTTGGGAATGTTTATTCCAATTGCATTTAAATTCTTTTGTGTTATCTATTTGGTTATCAGTATTGTAGAATAAAATGTGTTGTGTTATTCTTAGACTAAAAATTGATTTTGTTGAATTAAAAATTTGGAAAGTTTTTAACATCAGCTTAATTGGGTATTGGGTGAGTTGTAAATATTTTCGACAGTGATGCTAAGAATGAGCCAACTGTATATTCTGTTTTAATTTGGTATGGGACTGGCCACCCGGTATTTAATTAGGCGGGGTGTTACATGTTGTATTCTTTTGTATATGAGACGTTCTTCAGCTATTTTGAGTTTATAACTGCGAACTTATAAACTTTATTCTTGTTTCAGATGCCTCCACGACGTGCACAACGGGTTCCCAGGGATGCAACGCCAGAATCACAGCCCGCACCAGTTCAGGGCACGATGAACGTCGCCGAGGTTGCAGCCATTGTAGCCCAAGCCATAAATGTCGCACTAGCCGTGGTTCAGCAGGCACCACCTCAGGCGCCAGTTGTCGCGCCAGTCCATGCACATGCATTCCCGTCTGCTTGGGAACGTGTTCGAGATGCTTTTTAGAAAGCACACCCACCGGAGTTCGCAGGTAGCTACGATGTTGTGGTTTCGAGTCAGTGGAGGAAAGACATTCAGTGGCACTTGAGGATGTATGAGTGCATCGATGTCCAGAAGCAGATACTAGTTACCTTCAAGCTAGTTGGATCTGCACTGTAGTGGTGGGAGTCTATTACCACCGTGGAGGAGAGAGATACTCTCACGATCCAGGAGTTTTGGGTGCGGTTCGACCGCAAGTACTTTTCGTCAGTTGTTCACACGAAAATGAGGAGGAAGTTGATGAATCTTAGGCAGGAAGGTAAGACTGTGGCCGAGTATGAGGCCGAATTCACAAATCTGTTGAATATTGTTCCGGATGAGATACCGACAGAAGAGAAGAAGATACAGAAATTTACAGACGGGTTGACTTGGAGGATCCGTCAGCATTTGTTGGGGAATCTATCGTTGGTCACTTACTCTGATGTGGTTAACGCTGCACTGTTACACTGCCAGGATCACCGCTTTCACATGGCTGAGGGCAAGAGATCGAGGACATGGTGCCAGTGGGGCACAATCTGTTCAGGGGCAGAGACAGGGTGACCAGGGTTCCCAGCAGGGGGATCACAAGAGGTTCAGATCGGGAAATTTCAGGCACGGACAGGGAGGTTTCCGGCAGGGCCATCAGGGTCCGAACGGCCATCAGGGCCAGCAGGGTCAGAATGGCCAACAACAGTTTTAGCAGGTCCAGCAGGGCCAGGGGAGGAACGGTAACGGCCACCAGGGCTGGGGGCAGCAGGGACAGAGAGAGGTGAACTTCCCGGGGAAGAGTTACGTTTGTGGCAAGACTGGCAATAAACGCCAGGATTGTTCGGATAGGGGCAGGGTCCCGCAGTAGCAGCAGGGTGCTCGACAGGAGCCGCAGAGGCCTATGTTTCCCGCCGCCCTCCCTGCACCACCACAGATGGCAGCATTACCACCCATTCCAGCGGTCCCAGTTCAGCAGGGACAGCTGCAGTACGGGAGAGTATATCAGCTTCAGCAGGCTGCAGCCCCACAGGATCCACCAGCCATTGAGGGTATGTTCTCTATTCAGGGGACTATGGGGCGTATGTTATTTGACACGGGGGCTACACACTGTTTTATTGCTATGAGATTTGCACGCACCATTGGGTTGTTAGACACCGCCGAGAGTACGGTTACTTGTGTGGATTCGCCGTTGAGTAGGGGTTCCGTGATTTCACGTGTATGTAGAGGCGTGGGTATAGGTATCGGGAGGTTTACTTTACCCGCAGATATGTTAGTATTAGAGATGACCGAGTATGATGCCATTATTGGTATGGATTGGCTTGTTGCGTACCGAGACATAATTGATTGTTTTAGTAGATGTATTATCTTTGCAATTCCCGGGCAGGAGATGTTTTTAGCTGTGATGCCTCGTCCTGAGGGAGGATCGTCAACTCATTTGTACTATATAGAGGAGGAGACCTCTAAGGAAGTGGTGATACCACTTGATTCGATTCCGGTTGTTCGAGAGTTCGCCGATGTATTTCAGGATATACCTGGATTACCTCCGAGTAAGGAGATAAATTTTGTGATTGATTTGACGCCGGGCACTCGGCCTATTGCCCGCGCACCTTACCGTATGGCTCCAGCTGAGATGAGAGAGTTACGGGATCAGATTGAGCAGTTATTGGGTCAGTGGTTTATCCGGAGGAGTACTTCACCGTGGGGTGCCCCTGTGTTATTCGTTAAGAAGAGGGATGGATCGTTGAGGTTGTGTGTGGATTACCGGGAGATGAGTAAGGTCACGATACGGAATAAGTATCCGTTGCCCCGAATCGATGACTTATTCGACCAGTTGAGAGGAGCTTCTTTCTTCTCAAAGATTGATTTGCGATCTGGTTACCATCAGTTGCGTATCAGGGAAGAGGACGTCTCGAAGACTGCTTTCTTAACGAGATATGGTTCCTACGAGTTTCGGGTTATGCCTTTTGGTTTGACCAATGCTCCAGCTGTGTTTATGGACTTGATGAATAGGGTGTTCAGAGAGTTCCTAGATCAGTTCGTCATTGTCTTCATTGATGATATTCTGGTTTACTCCCAGACAGAGGAGGAGCACGTCGAGCATTTGAGACAGGTTTTGCAGACGCTACGTCAGAACGAGCTGTATGCAAAGTACGAGAAGTGTGGGTTTTGGCTGAAGGAGGTTCAGTTTTTGGGGCATATTATTTCCGACCGGGGGATATCTGTTGATCCGGGGAAGGTATCCGCGGTGAGGGAGTGGGGACAGCCCACGACACCAACGGAGATCCGTAGTTTCTTGGGACTAGCAGGATACTACAGTAGGTTTATTCGGGGATTTTTGAAGATAGCAGGTCCTTTGACACATCTGACTCGTAAAGGTGTGCCGTTCATTTGGAGTGATGCCTGTCAGCTGGCATTTGATGAGTTGAAGGACAAGTTGACCTTAGCACCTGTGCTAGCATTGCCGAGACCGGGAGTTGAGTATCTAGTTTACACCGAAGCATCCTTATAAAGACTTGGAGGTGTATTGCAGCAGGAGAGTCAGGCCATAGCTTATGCTTCCCGTAAGCTTAAGCCTCATGAGATGAATTACCCCATTCATGACTTGGAGTTGGCGGTAGTTGTTTTTGCCCTTCGGATTTGGAGACATTACCTTTTGGGGGAGAAGTTCTGATTGTTCTCGGACCACAAGTCCCTACAGTACCTATTCACGCAGAAGGAGTTGAATATGCGACAACGGAGGTGGCTTGAGTTCGTGAAGGATTATCAGTTTGATATCCAATACCACCCGGGGAAGGCTAACGTGGTAGCAGACGCGTTGAGCCGTAGGCCAGTAGATGAGGTGGTAGGGGTGTGGAAGGCTAAGTGGAAGGAGTTGGGACACCAGGATGCAGTGGCCCGATCATTCATGTCAGTGATGACTGTTACACCGCAGATTGTCACGAGAGTGGTAAAGGCACAAGCAGATGACTCGTTCTGTCAGGAGCAGATAGTTCGATTACTAGCAGAGGGAGCCGAGTCCTATACCGTTAGCTCAGACGGGGGATTACGCTTCAATGGGAGACTGGTAGTTCCGAAAGGGGAGGAATTGCGACACGAGGTAATGGCAGAGTCGCACGGCTCACGGTTCGCGGTACATCCCGGTGGGGACAAAATGTACCAAGACATGAGACGACAGTATTGGTGGAGCGGGATGAAGAGAGATACTGCCGTATTTGTTTCTAAATGCGCCACTTGTCAGCTGGTAAAATGGATCATCAGAGACCGGCAGGACTTCTACAGCCATTAGAGGTCCCGATGTGGATGTGGGAGAGCATATCCATGGACTTTATCACGGGGTTGCCTACGTCACAAAGGGGTCACGACTCCATTTAGGTAATTATGGATCGGTTGACCAAAGTCGCTCATTTTCTACCCGTAAAGACCGACTACACTACGGGACAGTATGCCCAGCTATTTATTGCAGAAATAGTGAGACTTCACGGTGTGCCCCTAAATATCGTGTCTAACCGAGACAAGATATTTGTTTCACGGTTTTGGGAAAGTTTTCAGGAGGCCATGGGCACAGAATTGCGGTTGAGTACGGCTTATCATCCGCAAACCGATGGGCAAACCGAGCGTACAAACCAGATGTTGGAGGACATGTTGCGTATGTGCATCATTGATTTCGGGGGTGGATGGGAGCAGTATCTTCCACTGGTGGAGTTTGCTTACAACAACTCCTACCAGTTCACCATTGGCATGGCTCCATTCGAGGCGTTATACGGTAGACCTTGTCGTTCCCCAGCATGTTGGTTGGAGGTGGGGGACAACAAACTACTTGGGCCGGAAGTAATTCAGGATACTTCGGCAAGGATAGATTTGATACGGAGTCGCATTCGGGTAGCTCAGGATCGGCAAAAGAGCTATGCTGATGCGAAGAGGTTCTTCAGGGAGTTCCAAGTGGGGGACCAGGTTTTACTCAGAGTATCTCCTATGAAGGGGATTATGCGATTTGGGAAGAAGGGGAAGTTGGCACCGAGATATGTGGGACCATTCCCTATCGTCGAGCGGATTGGGTCTGTTGCATATAGACTTGGGTTACCGGAACATTTGCATCGGATTCATGATGTGTTTCATATTTCCTCGCTAAGGAAATATCTTAGAGACGACTTGGCTCATTCTCACATTGCTTTGGAGGACATCGATCTCCAGCCTGATAGCTCCTACGAGGAGGGGCCGATTGCTATTTTGGACCGAAGTGAGCGGAAACTGCGGTCAAAGATAGTTCCGTTAGTGCGTGTTCAGTGGCGACATCATAATGTCAAGGAGTCCACATGGGAGCCCGAGGATGAAATGCGCGAACGTTATCCAGAGTTGTTCTTACCAGGTACTTTCTAGTTTCAAATTTCGGGACGAAATTCTGTTATTAGGGGGGAAGTATGTAATACCCCGTATTTTTATGATATTTTATTTATGGGATTAATTGAATTAAATGTGTATTAATTGGAAATTAATCCGGATAAAAATACTAGCGAGATGCGAGTTGGTATTTGATTTTAATGAGTATATATGGCTATATATGAATATTGAATTATGAAATTTGTCGTGAGATTGAAATACGGCAATTTGGAAATTTTGTTGGGACGCGTGTGACAGTCGCGTCAGGAATATAATAATTTTAATTAAAAAGTAAATTTTATTTCTATTAACCGTATGGTCATTTTGAGTGCGCCAACGCGTCCGGAAGGGTCGAAATAGTCAGAAAACACTAGCCGGGGGTTTAGTTTGGGTCCCGGGGCATTTTTAGGCCATACCGGCAACGTAAAAGGGTAGTTTGGTAATTTTGGGAATTAAAACCCACGAAAATTGGAAATTAATATCTGATTTAACGTTTACCCACTAAACCCACTAACTACACTTAATAACTTAATGGGCTACGGGGGTTATTGGAATTAATTTCAAGAGCTTCGTAGAGCAACCTTAACCACCATTGTCACCTTGGAGAAAAAGAACTTGTAGAGAGAGAGAGAGAGGAGAATTCTGCAGAGAGAAAGAACAATTCATCAATCCGATATCAAAATCATAGAAAGACATAAGGCAAGTGGTTTAATTTCGTTAATTGCAAAGAATGCTTCTTCCATGCGTAGGAAATGTATGAAATTATATTGTTCTTGGAGAATGATAAAACCCATTGAATTGGATTTAGAGATTTATAATTTTATGTGGAGATTGCATGTAGAACAATGTTAGGGTGATTATTCAGATAAAAATACATCTTTTATATCTTAAAAACGGATTTAGTTATGTCTATGGATGAATTTAATTTTCTAGGGTTCATGTTCATGGGATTTGGGGAAAACTGAGGGGATTTGATGATTTGATGATGTTTAGGAAGATTTGGCCCTATATAAATGTTTAATTATGACCTACAAATGTTTAGTGTGTATTAGAAACCTTAAAATGTTGTTGGGGCGAATTGTATATGGGAGTAGAGGTGAAGAAAGTTGGAAAAATGAATTAAGAAAATCTGGGCTCGAAACTGTCGCCTCGTTAGAAGGCCTGCCCAGGTCGTTCGAACGAGCTTCTAACGAGTTGACAGTTTGCCTTCTAACGAGGGGGAAGTTCGTTCGATGCCTTTCGTTCGAACGAGATCTCGTTAGATGCCCACTTCGTTCGAACGAACTCTCGTTCGAACAGCCTCGTTCGAACGAGACTTCTAACGAGCTGACAGTTTAGGCTTTTTGGCCTGTTTTGATTTCACGTATCCCGTAACCTTGTTTAATTATAGAGATAACATTCCCTTGATGATAAATTGATATAGTTGGGATATTTGGGATGTATTGAGGAGTAAAACATAGAAGTGTGATTTGAATTGAATGGAAATTGTGGGATAGGACGTGTGTGACTATTACGATGCGAGGATTATTGACGGCTTAAATAATTGAATTAACCGGGAACATATGAATTGTGTAACATTATAAGTCGGTACGAGAATGAGAAGTGTACTACAAATAAATTACGGTGATTACTAAGATGTGTGTATACTTAGTATATGTATATGATTTTATGTATATGACATACCTACCATACTTGCTATCACGGGAGGTTTACGTTCGCTTAGGGCCATCCAATCCTTGTGTTGCCCGGATTTAGATTGGTACCTCGAGAACATAGGTCAGAGAAGGACTTATTGGGATGTTAATAAGTCTGCTGATCGTGGGAGCGTAGGTATGTGCGTGACCTATGTGATGTGACTGTGTTCGCCTCCATTGTTTGTGATTTGCTATTATCTGAGAACGATTCCTGAGAGATTCGGAATGCGTGTTCCTTATGTACGTGATGTACCGGGATGGATAGCAGAGTATGTGTGCACCGCAGCTTAGTCTCGGGGTGCTTGTATTGTATATTTATGGCGTAACTAATATACACTTAAATTAATGAGAACTTTCATGTTGGTATTGTGTATAAATACAGAAACGCTTTGAGTAACTATAAAGGGATAACCTGTAATGAATTGTAATGCTAATAATTAAGAATCTGAGTTTAAGTAAAGCCCTATACTTAATTGATGACGTTAGAATGTATAATGAGAACCGAGTAGAAAGGATAGAAATCATGTCAGTTTAGTTAGATGAAAATATCACTTAGATGGGTGCTATTCGTTAGGAGTGCACAATCAGTTGAGAGGTGAGTATTTCATGCGAGTGCACGTCCTAACATGTATTTTGCATTCATTGTTTTAATGTCATTAAAGCACTTGCTATTTTTAAAATATTCTCCACTTTCGGGCTCTGACCCGTTTGCCTTCAAATCTATTTTTGTAAAAAAAACCATTTTAGGTGCCCGGCCACAAGGACACCATGCTTAGGATCCTCATTCAGGTGACGAGCTGTAGCTGTTTGTGGAAGTTACAGGACTTTGCTAGTAGACGCTTCATCTATCTTGACTCTATATTCAGCTTTTATCAGTTGTAGGGCATGTCGCCTATTTCTATTAGAAACATTTCCTATTTCAGATTTTTAGACTTTTGGCATGTAATTAATTCAGGATTAAGACTTGTTTTATTATTTCAGTTGTGGGATTGTTGTGAGGAGTTTTTCCTCCAGACTTATTATTATTTGTTGGTTATTCTATTGCTTCTTTATGGTGAATGGTTACGTTATCCTTTCATATTGCGTTTATTGCATGTTAATCAGATTTAATTTAAAATTTGACAACTTACTTTTTAAATACTAGGTGGTTAGTAATCATTAAATATTTTCGACAGTGATGCTATTAACTGAACCAACTTGGCATTTTGAATTAATTTAATAAAGGAGTAGCTACCCGATATTTAATTAGTCGGGGTGTCACAATATAGACCTTTAATCTGCACACGACACGACAAACTATGGTAGATGGTCAAGGTAGGGGTGTTATAATCAACTCTTTCAACATTTGGAATGTTTGACATTATTCTGAACTCATTTGAAAACCCTTAGTCAGACATGGGGGATGGTGGTTCTCCCACTTGGCATGGTATGGTCATGTAATGAATTATAGGATTACATTATAGTTTCTTTTTAGGTCAGCAAAGCTGGAAATTTCATGCAAACTTATAAGCCTGACAGGGGACACTCTGTCCGTAGAAGCCTAAAAGACACTTTGTTCACAATTGTTACAATATATGTGTGTAATTTTTTTTATTGTAATTAATCTATATAACAGCTACCTCTTCTACTCTTTATTAGGTGTATAGGATGTATTCTTCAGTATATAAGAGCATCAAGTAGATAAGAGAACTATTTTATACATTTCTAATACTATCAGTTTAATGTATCTACTAAATATTATCCTATGAATTTGACACAGTGTGATAATTTTCTAGGGTATATAACCTTTATTTGGTGTGCCATAAATTTTGCTTTCAAAAAAAAAAATATATATATATATATATCTTTTTGATATGAATTCTCTGGTGATGGAGAACAATGTTGAATACCAACTCTGCTCAGGCCCTTTGATCATACACTACCAAAAAGGGTGAAATCCCTGAGCTTTGATTGGGGGCCTACGCTCATTATCATTGATTGACTTGTAATTGACCACTTATAGGAATGTTTTTACTATTATTTTTAGTGCACCAAAATATGTCTACTATAGATGCATATTCACTCATGGAGAAGACTTTACATAATATAGTTGTAAGAACTACAATCATATTTTGGTTGATCATTCCCATTTAAAAGTGAATCAATTTCAGAAGTTAGGGATAGGATGGGACCAATACAAGTTGAGATGATTGAAAAACATGAAAATTTAATCTTCCAATCCCCCGTACAATATGCAAAACCATGTAAAGACTGAAACTAATACACACACACACACACACACACACACACACACACACACACACACACACACACATATATTATAAATAGAGTCTTCAAAGCGATGCACTCTACACGTTAGTGTCTAATATGCTGAGACGAAGGCTTCAAAGTGGAATATTGTGCATGTCAGAGTGTTCGATAAGGCTGCGTACATCTACCCCCGGTACCCCGCAGTGGTGTGCGCCTCGTGCACTGGGGTTGCCCCTTTTTTTAGTACTGATAAAGAACTTAATAGTAAGTTTGTTGAGTGCCACATGAGATATTGATGATGAGAGTGTGAGGGCTAATAATGGGAAAATAAAATCTTTATTTGTTAGCCATTAGATTCGTAGGGAAAAAATCTTCATTTGTAAACCACTAGATTCCTAAAGAACTATTTTATACTGATAATACAGGAGGTCGTGCATGTTACAACACCAAATTATAGAGATGATCCCACTAAGGTAATCCTCCTACTTCTTATCACGCCTTTTGAAGCCCTTCAGTCATAAAAATTATTTGAGTTTTGAGATTTTAGAATAAAGATGGAGTCATAATCCAGTTTTCATATTTGTTGTTAAGCCGCGGCAATGACTTATCTTGAGTAATATAATTTTATTGATTTTTGGATGTATTGTCTGTTGATTTTGTTGTGAGTTCATACTAGGTTTTCGTCGACAAGTAGGGGTAGTTTAAAGACATGTTAAAGGCAAAGAGTTTATATCTAAATGGACATAGAATTTCTTCTCTATAGTTATATCTTAGCGAACATACCAGTGGTCTCGTAGGTCAAAGTATGACCATGCTGAATCTTTATTATTCGCATCAAGAATTGCTCAAAATTATGTTGTTCTCACTTGATTCTCAAAATAATCATTTTTAGATCCCATAGTTTTGTAGTTGGGCCTCCAGTTGACTTTCCAAATTAGATATTGTCTAATGTTCATCTCCCAAGTTTTTAGTGTTCTTCTTAAACTCTTTTGCTCATCCATGTATCAAATTTTGATTTTATCGAGGTTGTAGAGGAGGCCTTATGAAAACAAGGGCATTTTATCAAATTTTGATTTGGTCAAATTGGATCATAAACCCATCAAGGGGAATTTGTATGCTGTTCTCAAATAATAAGCTGTAAAATATTTAACCATCTCTTCGTGTCACTTGTGCACTGATTTGTAGACCTTGACCAGTTGATGCTGGTAACAGAATAGGTAGAGGGCCAGCAGGTTCTACAGGCTGATCAACATGAACAATATAATTATTACCATCCAGGACCATTAAATTGAGTAAATCTGGAACAGGAGCTGCAGGTGTAACTGGTACCGGAGTTGGTTGCCCCACAGTGTCATAAGGAGGAGCACCACTTGACGTAGGTGGTGGCGATGCACCAGGTGCATGAGATGGCGATTCGGAATACCCAACTTCACTTCCATCTAGATAGTCATCTTCTTTAGTTTTCTGAGTCAGTCTTCACACGGGTTACAAATCCGTCCGGGGGATTATGATACACAGATGACAAACTAGCAATGTTGGCCAGAAGTTCATCAAGAAGAGAAGGATCGAGTAGGTTTAAATCATCGCTTATAACGGGATTCTCAGCTAACACGACATCCTTAGCTGCCTCAGGGTCAGATGAAAGAAGACACCAATATATGTATGCATGATCTCACAAATCTAGATTATCAGTCTCCACAGTGGCATTATTCAAGACAACATGAATCATCTGTTGTGGGCCCTCGAGTGACTTCTTAAGGAAAAGTTTGACTGTTGCTGTCAGTAACTGCAACTGGACTTGTCCAGGTTCTTCAGGGAAACTCTCTAAAAAGTTTTCAGGGAGCTCATCAGCATTATCAATTCTTTCGGCATACTCTCCAATTATTTAGATCATTGATGCCTTAGCCTCTGGCTCATCTAAAGTGTCTAAGCTCTCGCAAAGTGTAGCAGTGATGGACTCATAAGTGTTAGGATATCTCCTAAATATATCTTTAATGACTATAATGGCTTCTTAAACGACATAATTTACTTCGATCTTGATCAGCTCAAGAAGAACACTAATGCACCGTTCAACTGCTCTCTTTAGCTTGATGGCACAACGTCCAATACCATGAACTGATTTTCTAATGAATCCAACATATACTTCTATAGCATACACTTTGAACTCCTACAGAACCTGGCCTATATTTCTGTCGGAAATAATTTTGATCATAATATCTAACTTTTCCATCTTCATGTAAACTAAATCATTGTACTTGCAGAAAACACCTTGATTTCATGGGTAAGGATTGTAAGTCATCTTTGTACGACAAGGTTGATGTTTCGCAATGCAACATATTGAATCTCTGGTTCTGCAGAAAGCAACGTCACATGAGGAGGAGCCATTTTTTTACAAACATTTCGAACCAAATCAGTACTGGTGATGAGTTCCATTTGTTGAAGGATCGTCTTAAAAGCTGAAAGAACAATCGCGCAATTTGCATACTGCAGTCGTGGAGTAACTCGCTTAATATTTTCATCTTCACGGGCATCTTCTGCCTTGTACTTGGAACGATCATCCAAAATGAAAACTTGGCCCCACTCGGAGCATTCATTTAGAGCAATAAGTAGTTTTGATAATGTGTGACTGGTGATTTCAAAGATAGGTTTGCTGCTATTATCTTGAATCGCCGCAAGAGCAGCAATAACATTCGTTACAACCATTGGATTGTTGTCAGATATCAAATCCTTAAGAGCCTCCAGAAACCCCCTATCCTCAACTAGCTCGGCATTTATGTCATAGAGTTTAGCAACACATATAGCTTCCGTCTTGCGAACATATGGATCATAATCCTTGAGACACCTCTGAAGAGGATCTCATAGATATTCTGTGATTTTATCAACACGAATGCATCCCATTGTCCGTACAACCAAAGCACGAATCAAAGGATTTGGGTCCTGTGAATACTTTACAAATGTATTTACCGCAAGTATTGCTAGGTCAGGCTGGCTTTTGTCATAATTAATGAGATACAATTAAACAAGCTTTTTGAGCTCCAAATTTTCTGCTTGAATGCAGTTCACAACATCTGTGAACAATGATGACACATCCTTCCCAACTATCATAGCAGCAATCACTTTTTTAACAACATCTTTTCTCTTATCATTGTATTGATAATTGAGTTCCTCTTTGAGCTCGGGGATTTCATCCTTTTTGATGGAGAACAATGTTAAATACCAACTCTGCTAAGGCCCGCTGCTGTGTAATATAATTTATAAGATTTCAAACAACCAGTACGAAGCCAGTGTTTTTTTAAGACGGTTCGGCTTACACAACCCTACTTGTACTTATGTTCGGCACTAGCAAGAGACAGGTCGATGTGCAATTTGGGACCTCATATTTTCTTCTAAGTTCCAGTTCTTTATGCTTTATAGTTTATATTTTCTATTTTATACTATAGATTCAATTAATACTAATTATTATATATTCAGGCCTCGGTTGGGGTGTGATTGGTCTTGAAAAGGTGTGCCCAAGCTCGACCTTATTTTTATCGACCTAAAAAAGAAAAATTCAAGTTTGATATACGGGACTGCATAATTAGACCAGACCCTATGAATTAGCATCTTGCACCTTTCGGGCGGAGAGTCCTCGACCAGTTGGCCAATATGTTTATTTTGGGTCAAAACACGGTTGATAGAGTTTTATTGGACGCACATTGCAGTGGTACTGGGGTAAGTGACCTGCTTTGATTTTGGTCTCTGTTGGTGGTTCGATTTTATTATTTTTTGCTCAACAGAATCAGATGAATTTCATTTACTGTGCAGGTTATATCTAAAGATGAGTCTGTCAAAACGTCGAAAAGCTTAGAAGATATACGGAATTCTTCCAATCTGCAGAAGGTATAGATATTCTTTTGAAATTTTGATTATTAAAATACATAGGATTTATAGGTGGTGTCATTTTGTTTATTGATTACATACGAGAAGTT
Organism: Sambucus nigra; assembly: GCA_949130495.1. Classification (NCBI taxonomy): domain Eukaryota; kingdom Viridiplantae; phylum Streptophyta; class Magnoliopsida; order Dipsacales; family Adoxaceae; genus Sambucus; species Sambucus nigra. The sequence goes on along the minus strand of OX422215.1, from coordinate 654,777,856 downwards.
CAACTCTTTTACTTGTAGATACCCTGACTAGTAATTATGATTCTGACATTTTTGTATATCAAAGTGTTTTATCCGTTTAAGGTTTAGTCAGTACTTAGGTACTTGAACAGGTGGGAAAGAAATGTTAAGAATTCCTTTTGAACTAGATCATTATAGGATCGATCCGAAATTAACAATCGTGATTAATCTCTCGGCGCGCTCTATTAACGCAGCAGTGAGAACTTACAAACTTACAGGATCGATGGTGAATTTTCAAAATTATAGGAGTTTGACTAGTAATTATTCGATATCTTCTAAGCTTTTCGATATCGAATAATTTTGAGCCAAACTCCTATAATTTTCACTTCTTTGGGTTTGACCCGCATTTTGATGGATTCGCTCATTGATTGTTAACCAAATCACTTTTCACTCATGTTATACCAAAAATATCCATAACTAAAACAGAACTAGTGGGGAGTAAATCCTTAAACTCGAATGAAGTTCTTGTGCCAGGATATATATTTTCTGTTGATTTTGACCTTTATAAGCTACCAGGCTATAAGTACGATTTAGCGGTCGGTCAATATATTTTACAACAAACTAGTACTGTACATGGAATTCACACTTAGACTTTTGAATATATCTCTCGTCTTGCTAGCTGTCTCCAGGGAAGAATATATGGAATATCATCTCACCTTAATGAGAAACCTTTTTTGTTCAAATGCTCTTATTGCTCTTTAAATTGATAAATGTAAGAATGGACCACTTGATCAGAAAAATGGAAGTATCCGGGAACTATAATTCCTATATGCAGACAGACGACTTCAACATGAACGGTTGACAGTCCTCTCATCAGTTGCTATTCCACTTGTTTAACAAAGTAAATATATGAGATATATTTATGGAAATATATGGACTCCCTACTAAAGCCTAATTATCTATATTTATATACAAACACATCAAACGATACCAAAGTAACTATGGCCATTTTTTATATATCGATTACTCCTCAATAAGATTACACGTGTGTCAATGGCCTGAGAATGTACTAGTATTTTGTGTTATTTACTCATTTATGATTACACATTTACTAAGGTTATTTTTGATCAACAGGTTCTTATTGGAAAATATGAAGATTAATTTTGGGAGAATTCAGTCTACTTTTGCAAGGAATATAATGAAGAGTACTTTTGGGAGAATAATGTGTAGAACTTTAATAATGTTATACTTCGTTTCAATTTTGTGGTTCAAAGCTAGATGGTTTATCTTGTACTATATTTTGTTTTGAAAATTGTAATGGTTATGAATGAATTATAGTTTTAGATTGGTTTAATATCATCGAAATGTAGTGTCATTCATTTTGTCACGTGTATTTTGAAATTATGTCTTGAATGAAAATCGTGGGCATTGGTTCTGCATTGCCATTGGTTGAGCACGCGAGTTATTACAAGTCTATTCATATATATTTGTTTAATGAGAAACTATTATTTTTTTAAAAATACAATGATATTGTTAACGGACTTTAACCGTTACAAATAAAAACATCTGCTACAAATATATAACACTCCAAATCCGTTAAGATGTATTTTGTAACGGTTTTATCTGTTACAAATTCTATATTTGTAACGGATCAAAACCGTTACAATTTAGTAAATCCGTTACTAATATATGCTATGTGTACCAACGCCAAATTCGTATAAATTGCAACGGTTTTAATCCATTACAAATATTAATTTTGTAACGGATTTTATCCGTTACAAATTTTGTTAGTAAAATAAATAACGCCAATTTTCTAATGGATTTAATCCGTTGCAAATATTTTTCCTAACGATTTTTGCCCGTTATAATTGACATGTTTGTGTGTAGTGATTCAGATAGGTACACCCACAACCCATAACATATTTTAACCATACATGGCACGTAACACCCGAATCCTACGTATAACTAGTTCATCCTTTTATATTCTCATTTATCGCAAGTTCCCAAGTACTTCTCGTCCCTCGAAGTGTATCATTTTGATATGTATAATACCAGTAGATGTACTCTCGATATTCCACTGTCCTAAGTTGTCATTAACTTGCACAACGTCCAATTTATCACACACATGATCATAAATCATTTTATACTCTCATGACCCCACGGTTAAATCTCATATAAAATCGCACTACCCGAACCTTACCCATAACCCTACTGGTTTTTCCCAAGTCCCATCATGGTATTTAAATTATGTCTAAAGGTTTTTATAAATTGGGGTTGGATTAAACATTAAAATTAAATAAGATTCAAATTCCAGGAGGTGTCAATCGATAAATGGAAATAGTCGATCGATCGACATTCTTGAGTCGATCGATCAGATATTGGCCGAGTTTCTACAAGTCTTTCCCTACGGGTTTTATTAAAGTTTATCCTCAAAACCTCTATTAATTCAACCCAAACTCCCAACCAAATATCATAAACATTATAGTAACAGGTCTGAACAATTTCTAACGTAAAATCTTGATCAACTCCTTAAGAAATCATCATTAAATGGGTAAAATTCATGAATTTGTCTCAAACCCTAGTTTACCTCATTATTTAAAGAACCACATAATATTTCCAGATCTCTTCCTCTAAGAATCATTAAAATTCATGATAAATGTTCTACATGTAATAAGGATATCAGCCTAACATGGTTTATATTCAAACATGTGAGTTTTACTCTTCCAAATACATTAAATCTCCTTAAAAACATGTAATTGTTCCTCCTATTTTAACATGGATGTTGTATCAACACAATATCAGCAAGATAGATACTTTCCTTAAAGTTGCAGGTTTGATCCGAAGAATTTGAGTGGTATAGGAATGATCCTCTTCTTTCGATCTATGCTTTGGTGGTGGTGGAGGTGCAAAATGGGTGGTTCTCAGCCCTGAACACCTTGGAAAGCTCTCTCCTTCTTCTTCCTATGGCTTCCCTCACTTTTTGACTCTGATCACCCTAACTTCCTCGACACACCATCTGATATAGCCTTAATAATTTCGTAATTAATTAAGGTCCTAAAAAGAAAACTATCCAAATGCCCTCCCGGGATGCCGGTTAGGCCTAAAATCATCCCGTGACACAAACTAAACCCCTGGGTACACTTTTTTTACTATCTCGATCCTTCCGAACACATTGACGCACTCGAAATGATCATACGGACGACTTAGACTTAATTTACTTTTATTTCATTAAATTAGTCCCGACACGACTGGTATGCGCATCCCGACTTAATTTCTATAATTGTCGTATTATCCATTCGCGATAATTTTTAATAACTTCATATCACATTTTACTTTACTCATTAAGTAATAATCAACATAATTCCAATCAATAATTACTAACTCACGTCACGCTAGTAAATATTAATTTAAACCCGGATTAATTATATAACTCCTGTAATTATTAAAGTCATAAAACAATACGGGGTATTACAAGCACGGAGGGAAATCATTCCCCTAGTAACCACTAACCGAGCCACCGACGGTGAAATATGGAAACATTCCACCAACAGTGCCCGAGGGGACCGAGAGAATTTAGTCATGGTCACCGCCACACTGGGATTTACCCCTAGTATGGCAAAAAACTCCTTGTAAGTAAAGCAAACTTCATCCAAGCCAAAGCAAAAGACGTGATCCTCAGGGTACCAGAATTGTATCGCCGCCATCAATATGTTCCGGTCAATGGGTCGGTTGCGCTATAAGGAAATTCGTCGCAGGTTGAAGGCATCGTAGTTTACATTATATGAGCACATAACCTCTAAATTATCGAGGTAAAAGGCGGATTCGACTCTTATGGGAAGAGCCGTGTTAGAAGAAATAAGACACAAAGTAAGAAATAAACAAGAGAAGGAAAATGTGGATGGGTGAAGAAAAAACCTCCACCTTACTCCCTTTTATACTTGAAAATTTTGGCTAAAGACAAAGGTCATGCTAAATCTGAATGAACCCTACCCCATCAAGGACAAAGTAGTTGAGGAAATTGCAATCAAAACCTTGGGGTGATTGGACTGAACTGGACTGACTTGCTGATAAGCAGGACAAGGGGTGTGCCGATCAGCATCGCCCTATTTTTAGAAAAATTCCCTTTTTTCTTTTTTGTCAAAAAAAAAAACTAAAATATTTTTCCAGGACTTTCATCTCCTTACATGCTTAACTCATCCAATTTTAAAATAAGTTCTACTTTTGAATAATTTTAATCCTTTTTACAATTTCAGTAAACAAAGTAAATAGTGCACGTAAATTAAGTCATTTAAAGCAAGATAAATAAATAAAACCCCATTCATTGCACACACACACACACATATATATATATATATATATATATATATATATGTGTGTGTGTGTGTGTGTGTGTGTGTGTATGTGTGTGATCCTCTATCCCGATGATGCACGCGTTTTCCCCGACGACGAACTGAGGAGCCTCCGCTACCCGATTCGGACCCCTCCCCAGACGAAACAGATGACACCAAATAGGAAGGAACCGGGATCGACCACCGACGATGAGCAGTCGCAGAAGCCACCCAATCCTGGATGTCCCTCAGTCAGGTAGTCGACACCTGGACTTGCTGCAAGAAAAATAAAAAAAAAAGCAAAACAGTCAGTCTGAGGCAAAGAAATAGATCAAAAAAGCAAAGAACAAAGGACAAGAATATACCTCTGGCTGAAGGACGTCCTCCATCAGCCCCAGCACCTCCGTGCCATCGCATTGGGGCGATGAATCATACTCACCAATCCTCCCCTAGGCCGTCTGATGTTGTAGGAGGGAGGAGAAAGTCGTAAAAACTGAACCTCTGACATCGTCACCACTACTAATGTTGATGCACCACCCGCGCTGTGGGAAGACCCCACTGGCTGACTCGTACCCCTGCCTAAGACTATAGGAAGCAAAGGCATATTCACAACATCATAAATACATGACGGCATCAGCCAGCTCGTCACGAAGTCTAGGTAGTCGTACGTCGCCACTGTGTCCGTGTACAGAGAATATGGCTCCTCGATCATCGCCCCCACCAGGGCATCCTCCAACATCTCCTGTACATACCTTCTATATCTCAGGGGCATCGATGGTGGGATCGCCAACTCGTCCTCCATAATCTTCCTGATTATTCTCTCTCCCAAGTACCAGGATTAGCCAAACTCGTACGCTGGTAGTCAGTGCATCTGCGCGTGCATCCTGGTCACCCCCGAGTGCTTAATGGCCACTCCCCATGGATAAAAGGTCACCTATATTTTATCAGGATAAAGTTAATACTTTCATAAACAAAAAAGAGAAGGCAAAAAACATAAAAATTTTAAAGAGAAAATAAGGAGTAACCCGATCGCTCGTCAGGTCATTTAAGACCTGACACACCGCTGCTAAGGAAAAGGACTGCCTTGATTGACGATTGGACTTCCGCCACCAATACATATGGCAGAAGGCCCCTAATCATCCTTCGAACCAACCAATTAATCATTGAGCTCAATCACCTCATAGAACCACATTTGCAAAAGGACAAGGGTTATCAATCAAAAGAAAACAATCAAGGAAATAAAATGCATGAAGGAAAATGAAAAAAAGGAAAAATACCTCTAAAAGTATTATGGCTCCAGTAAAAGTTTGACGGCATCACCGAATGAAAGCATCTAAAGATGAATAAAGGGTTGCCAAAGTCAGACTCCCCCAGTCAAAGAGAGGGATATTTGAAAATACCCTCAAGTACGGTAAAAACCACAGATGGACGACGTCACCGCTCGACGCCACCAGAAATCCTCCCAGTAACAAAAGAGTAAATAAGCAAGACTTTTGTCGTACCTGCAACCCATGTGTCTCATCAGTCTACGGGCTCAAAAGCATCTCCTGCAAAGCAGAAATACAAAGCGAATCCCCGAAGACTATCCACGTGACATCACCCAGCGCCACCTCCACCGCAGTCGGCATCACCCTCAGCGTGCGATCAACCTCTATCTAGGTCCCCTCAAAGTATAGCCCCAACAGTTATTGTACATCGATGGGAGTCACTGTCATCTCCCCCAAACCCAAATGTACGGTGTGAGTAGTATCCCACCGCCTCTCCCCCAAAGAGCATAAACACAACCGTCGAACGAGGCGTCTCATCCAAGACAAACGCCACACTACCAAATCGAGAAGAATAAACCACCCAACGCATCACCGGAGGAAGGTGCTCCCACACATCTCTAAATCTCATCGTCCCCCTAGAACGAAGACTCAACGCAACGATGCCAGTCTGTCAAAAGAAAAACCTCTTGTCAAAAAATTGAAGAAACAGAGAAAATACAAAAGAAAATTTTGAAAAGGAATACCAAGAGTCATGCGATACTTACATAACCATCAAGGTTCCTCCCCTTGGACGATCGATGGTGCACAGGCTTACGCAGAAGAGCCTGCTCATTGGCAACGGGCTCAAACAGATCAAAGGCATTCTCGTTCCTCAACACTAAAGGCACCCGCCACTCCAAGTGCTCCCAGTCATCAACACCTAGGCACGCCCTGTGTACCTCACTGCTTAAAAAATCAACCATTTTCTAAACTTAAAGGAGGAATGGACGTATGAATGAATAGCAGAAGAGAGAAGCAGAAGAAATGAAAGCCAGAAGCTGTGAAAAATGAGAATAACTTTCCCCTTTTTTATAAGAGACTAAAGGGTATGTCGATTGGCAGTCCCCTGACATCATCCAATTGGCACTTTCCCTTCCCCTTCCCCAGACAGTCCAAAAGACCATGACACTACCGTTTAGCAACTCCCACCATCTGCCAGTCGGTACACCCCTTAGATTTTGTACAAAAAATCCCAAGAAATGCCAGAAAATTCCTAAGATTACCGAATGAATGTTGGAACTTCCAAATCCAACTTCTCTAGTGAAGCTAAAAGCCAATTGCATATCTCTTCTCGACAGCGTCTCAGAGAAACACATTCACCAGCGCAATCGTTATATTAAATTTTCTCCTAATACATCCACCATAAGAATTCCAACTCTATAGCAAAGATATGTTCTCTAAAAAAGGACATAATACCCAAACAAATGTTTTTTCCCTAATAAAGTCTACAAAATTCAAGATCCCCCCACTTAAGGTCCTCAGAATTGATCCCTCCCGGATTAAGGTCCTCAGAATTGACCTTAACCCTCAGAGTTGGAGGTTTGAATTTTGCAGGAGTAGGGTAGCTTTTAATCCTTAGCACAAACGGAGAACCTTCCATGTAACCTCGATGACTTAGGTCTCGGATCTTGATCAATTTATCGATCTTGTCTTCCAGCCTTTGTATGGAGCTATTCTACGGCTTATCTTTTGCCACTGCGTTGTCGCCTACACCTTCTATGGGTACTACTATTGGTGTTGGCTCTCGGGCAACAGTCCTTTATCGGTTGTTGACCTCCCTCTAGTCATCTCGGCTCTGCCTTGGTCTTTCATCACGTCTTCCATTTCCTCTAGATTTATTAACGCTGCAAGATAGAGAGTGCATGTCCCATCCACCTTTTCTTCTGGGGCTGAAACGATCAAAGGTTGACCCCCTGCTCAATATGTTAAAAGATGAAGATCTGTGTCAACTTCTGGGAGTGTGCTAAATGTTTTTTCCTTAGTAAGTTGGAGCCAGTGTCCCTCTGGGGCAGACGGTATCACCAGAAATCTCATGCGGTTCCTAATACTCCTTCTCATCGCAGTCTTGGTTATATGGGCATTCCTTAATCTGCTTTCCTAGGCAGAGACGCCTAGGATCGATGATATCTTTTTGCCTCTGATGGTGTTTCGCCTCCTTGAGCGGGGTCGGAGGTGGTCCCCCTATCGCCGGATTCGCCACTTCCATGGCGTTTGGAGTAATTACCTCCGCCGCTGGGTCACCAAGAGTTCTCCCACAGTACACTTTGGCTAAATGCCATAAAGTGTTCTTGCACTTTTGTTGTCTGTACACGAAGGATTGCAGTGCTGCTATCATACCAGCCATCTCTGACTGAGGCGGTGGTTAGCTGGAGCTTGGCCCAATGTTGGTAGGCAAATCAGATGCCATCTCCGGTGAAATTTACTCCCAAGGAGAGAGATCAAAAGTAACAAAAGCTAGAAATGAGTTGTGAGCTAGAGGAAGCTTGAAGAACACTCACCCAATCTCCTTTAATGGTGATTCAGGTCCAACAATGGTGGATCTGGAATAGCACTAAAGGCAAAAGAATAGAGTCTAAGCTAAGAAAATGAAGAGGAAAAAACATCTTTTCCCACTGACGCCGCCAAAAATGATAATGCTATGAATCACCACTTCAATGATATATGCAGCTCAAGGTCTAGCTATGTCATTGATGACATAGCTATATATATATATTATCGCAAACCTGGGCTACACAACATTTTAGGCATTTTTAACCATTCAATACGAAAAGAAGATAGATTTGAAATAAAAGCTAAGAACTCTCACTCTCTCTCTCTAGAGAGAGAGAGAGGGTTCACAAGTGAACCTAAAAACTAAACTTTTTGATGAACCTTAAAAAAAACACCTAACAACCAATTAATTTTAATTCCTATATTGTAACTGGTCCGCGCCAACGGTAACGGACACGCGTGTGATACACACACGCACCCCTCCCCCCACCCATCTGCCATCTTTGTCTCCCTCTTGAACCACGATTCTCTTAAATATTTTTTTGTCAAAATCTCTAAACATGTGTGTGACTTATAGAGTAATATTTTTTCTTATTTATTTGATGTTTGGGGGGAGAGGGGGACATGAATTCGTAAATTGTATAAATTAACAAGAACAATTTTCAAATGAAGTAACGCAATTACACGTAAAATAACAAACATATACCTTAAGCCTCCTGACATTGTCAAGCAAGGCTTTCTCAGTAAGCTCAGCTTGTTCAGAAATGGACATGGCTTCGAATCCGACCAATGACCCAAATGGTCCCCCAATGCTTGAAGTATATGAACTTTGTATGGATAGATACATATTTTTGGGTTGCTGAACACTCTGAGCGCATGTGCCGTTTAAGAGGGACACGGAGTGTGGTGTGTGTGTGTGGGGGGGGGGGGGGGGGGGGTAAGGTGTATGTATTAAAAAAATACGCGTGTCCGTTACCGCTGGCGCGGACCAATCACAACAAGGAATTAAAATTCATTCGATTATTTTTTAATATTTTATTAGGTTCATTAAAAAGTTCACTTTTTAGGTTCACTTGTGATCCTCTATCTCTCTCCCTGAGAGAGAGAGAAGAGGATGGGAGATACAGATGACACAGGCATATAAGTGGTTCGGCGTAGGCCTACTCCACTACGCCATGTGATAGTGCTTTTGTATTTCTATAAAGCACTGAAGGCCATTATTACATACACTCAACCTTTCTCTCTCTAGGTTACAATTGGGCAGAGTTTCAGTAGGATTGCGAATTATTCGATCCCTAATGAAGAAGAAGTGGCCTTATATAGGCTTGGGGGTGCGCAGTGCCACCCCCAAGCTTGCACCTGGTGTGCATGAGTTGGGATGTCCAATGATAGAGTGCTATTTGTCTTCTTCACATGTGTATCACGAGAATGAAATATTACCTCACGTGAGTTGTTGATCTCCTACAATGGTATGGTCTATGTGGCTTGGTGACACACAAGTCACATGTTCTGTGTGAAGTACGAATATCAGTTATGGAAGTCTCGGCAAGGTCGAGACTGTTGAAGTGATATTCTATGGGAATAACACCGAGGATATGGAACTTGTATAGGAACTGAATGAAGGTCTCGACCTATTAGTGTTATAGGGAGCCGACACATGGTGAAGCCGTGACTACAAGACACGCCATGAAATTGAATACAGGTCTCAGCCTGTTAATTTCGTATGAGGCCGACACGTGACAACAACCAATACCTGTGAAGCACTCGTGAGTGGCCTTCATGTATGATTGCAATTATTTTAATGATGAGATCTTGGAGGTCGAGACTGATTGGCGTGGGCCTCTGTGCTATAGGCCCATATGTAGATGAGACCGGACTGACATTGGTTAGGGGTTGTGAAGCTCGGTTGAGTCTCGTCTAGATGAGGCCACACTTGTGTACATTAGTGGTAGGGATGAACTCTGATTGTGGTGATGTTTAAATGTGACATTGATGGTTGGTTTTGATGATGGTGATGGTAGAGATAAAAAAGAAGGTTAGTAGGGAGGAGGAAGTGGATATTTGGAGAGAAAAAAAGATGATGGTAGATATTTACATGGTGAAAATTATACTTTCGTAATCCTCCATTTGTGAAGATTTGCAGAAATGTGTTTACGTGGAGTGAAAAAGAGAGAGTGCTTTGGGTTTAGGATTTGCTAAATTTAAAATAGAGGCGTCTTGATAAGAAAATATTATTGGAGGCTATATCTAATTAGGAATTATGAGTTTTTTAGAGTGTTAGTATTCTCTTGGAAATGAAGATTTGCAGAAATGTGTGTGTGGAGTGAAAAGATAGAGTGTTTGGGGTTAGGATTTGCTAAATTTGAAAGAGGGGTGTCTTGGTGAGAAAATATTATTGGAGGCTATATCTAATTAAGAATTATGAGCTTTTTTAAAGTGTTAGTATTCTCCTAAAAATTTGAAGGTAATGTATAAGAAATTAGCGAGTTTGGTGTCGGTTGTGTCAAATTATGAATTAAAAAGTGAGAGTTAAGTAAAAAAGGGTAGGATTCACAATTTTTGCCATGATAACTCGTTTGCAGTAATAACCTGATATGATCCAAAAATGACACGATTAACTCGTATTAGATTTAATGTACTCAAAACTTATACTCAAACACAAAACAACACAACCCGAATAGGACATGGCTAACCTCAATTTCCAACCTAAAAAAGAGCCCTAATATTTTGTGAGTGGGGTGACATCCTTTTGACACCAACAACTCCTTCACCATGCTGAACTGAAGTTTATACATGTACATGTATCACCCCCCAAAAACGAGTAATGCTATATAAACATAAAAACGAGACGCAAAAATGCGACACAGTTGATGCATCGCACCTACATCAGCTCGTGATCGGGCTCCACAAGGCTACACTCCTAGTGGAGCCCGAATACGAGCTAATGAGGATGTGACACGTCAACTGTGTTGTACTTTTGCGTCGTGTTTTTGTGTCGGCTAACATTTTTAAAAAATAGACTATTTTGATTTAACCCCCACTTTATAATGCCATATTTGACTTAACCCCCACTTTCATAATCTCTTTTACATAACCCCCAAGTTTATAAGAGTAGCTTAACTCCATTAAGATTTTATTAACTTAAAATTAGACATAACCCCCAATAATCTTTAAGACAAAAACACGCTAAATTTAAAAACTCAAACACCTCTTACTAAATACATTCCTTCTTTCCCAACTAACAAACTCTAATTTTAAAAACCCTAATCTAGCTTCTAAATCGAAAAATAATTTCATCGGCAGTTTTAAACAATTGAAGGTTATGTCTAAAAAATCAACGAGTTGGGAGCCGGTCATGTCAAATTATGAATTAAAAAGTGAGTGCTAAGTAAAAAAGATAGGATTCACAATTTTCGCCATGATAGCGCGTTACAGTAATAACCTAATATGATATGAAAATAACACGATTAACTCGTATTAGATTTACAAATATTCAAAACTTGTACTCAAACAGGAAACACGAGAACCTTGATAAGACATGACTAACCTCGATGCAAATAAAAAAAAGCCCTAAAATAGACATATAAATGTACATGTATCGGAAGGCTCCCATACGGGCACCACTTACGACCCCCCTCGTATGTGATGTTTTATATTAAAAAATATTTTTTTTTGTTTCTAAATATTTCAGGGTATCCCTAAATTTTTTTTTATCTCAAAATGATTTATCTTGGTATTTTAAAAAAACGAGTCAATATTTGACAATTAAGCAGTTCACTTAAACTGCTTATAAAAATGGTCAAATATTGATTTATTTTGAGATGATTTTTTTAAAAATACACTGAAATGTTAAAACTCTCCACGTGCGCGCCGGCGCGCACATATTTAAAAAAAAAAAAAAAAAATTCCGCAAATTGATCTTATTTAAGGCTCCTTGTAATAGTTTGCCCTCTACTTCAGGCAAGAGAAAAAATCAAAAACCAAAAACCAAAAAACAAAAACGAAAAACCAAAAACCCTTGTTTATCTATTATACTCGTTTAAACCCTAAACCCCGACTCGCCCCAACGATAAGAGATGGATGTTTTCCAAACGGATTATAAATCGCTGTTGGCACAATGTAATCTTCAAGACAAGCAACTCACACACAAACGAAGGTCAGTTTTCTAATTTTTATTATTCCCCAATAATGTTTACGTTCAATTATATTCACACGCTATAAATCCATTGCGGCATCAATTTCTCCATTATTAGCATAAAATTAGTCTACATTTAACTTCAATTATCTAATTTGTAATTGTCTCTTTGCTGTCACTTGCTAATTCAATCATAATGTGTGTTTATATATAGGTGTGTGTGTGTGTGTGTGTATTTGTAAATATAGTTACGAAGGGGAAAGATGGGCCAATTTTAAAAAATAGCAAAAAAATGTTTATTTTTTCAAAATGCATTTTTTTTGCTATTTTAAAAAAAGGGGTCAACATATATGTCAGTTTGGGCGAAGATTAGTTGGTTGGTAATTCGACCTGTAAAATTTAATTTAGGTGAAGATTAGTTGAGTTCTATTAAGCATTTGAAGGTCTTTTAAATATTTCTGTTATTTTTGTTTTTTATAATCAGAACTTTTTTTTTCCTCTCTCAATTGCAAACCAGCCACTAGGTTAGGGAAAGTTATGTAATACCGTGTGATTTTTGGACCGTAAATATTTTTATATAAATTGAAAATTGAAAAAATATTATTTTTGGATTTAATTATTTTTAGTATTTAAAAATGATGGTTTTGATATATAAGAAATAAAGTTTTAATCGGATTCGAAATTGGAAACAAAATTGGATTTTTTCAACGTTTCTTCTCTGTCGGCTGAAAGGGGGGAACAAATTCACCCAAGGCGGGAATCGATTCGATTGTAGGGGGAATTGATTCGGTCCAAGCAGATGTGGCGAATTTGCATATTTTTAGGTGTTTGTGCTGGTTTCAAACTCTTTTGTTTTCCTACGTTTAAAAGGCTCGGGTTTAGACTTCTTCAAATACTTTTAATTCATTTCAAAAAGCAGTAGCCTCCCAAAATTTGTTCTCTCTTCTTCTACAAAACCTAAATCCCATTAAAAACAAGTTTCAACTCAAGTTTTGAAGATTCAATTCAAGTGTTTTCAAGGAGGAGTCTCTTTGCTATTTTCGCGAGAGGATCGCAACCGTTAATCAGATTTTTTAAGCGACTTCTTACCAGGCATGAGTATTTTTACTGTTCCTCTTAATTGTTGTATGTTTTAAATATTGCCTAAACCTTAATTAATCACGTTTTCTTAAAATAACCAGGAAGATTAATTAGGGAATTGAAAGTAAATCCCGGGCTGTTTTTATTACATCTAAAAATATGATTTAAGACTTCAAATAATCGTATGCTTAGATTAGTTTTTGGTTGCGTTAGATTTGTGAAACAAATCGCATGTTAAAATGAAAATATGAACTTGAATTAATGTTTTGACTCGTAAAATTATACTATCAAATGTGCATGTTGCAGAACGAGTTTATTGTTGTGTAGGATTGTTATTCCACATATTTGATGTGAATTATGTGTTGAATTGTTAATCACAGTTCATCCTCAAAGTGTGTGCCTACTAAGGTGACCTAGTGGGGGAAATAAAGTAGATAAGATGTAGCTCTTGTCCTAACCATCTAATCCACCAACAAATACCCACTCCTAGGTTTCTATATAAAGACTTTCCTACACAACAAAGTAAGGGCAAGGTCATACAACAAAGACATACAATAAAACAAGAATTAGAGAGTCTTCACAATCTTTTATCTCATTTTATCTTTTAATCTCCAAGGGTGAAGAGTCTTTCACCCTTCTCTCCCCTCTTGTAATACATTCTATTTACAATATTGATGAAATAAGAACCAAACCCCGTCGTGGATGTCGGCAAGTTGCCGAACAATGTTAAATCTTTGTGTTACGTGTGTGTGCATATAATATCTCTTTTACTTGTCTCTCTTCGTGCTTTGGTCCTCGAGGGACAATCTCCCAAACCCACTGGCAACTCACCACCTGTTGATCCTTTTTGTTTTGCTTCTTTGTATATGGGATTCCACCCCCTCAAGTGAGTTTATAGAATTATGCTTATTTTTATATCTATCTATATGTAAGCTAAAGCTCATACTTACCACAAAAATATAAAGTAAAGTAGATAGATACACGAGAGATGACTATATGTGCACTCCTTAATTGACTGAAGTATTCAAAATAAAAGATAACAGTAATATCATTGCAAAATAAAAATATCAATTTATTCTATTTTTCTTTCTTCCTTCTCATGCGTGGACCACCATCATGCTATGCTTCAATATTTATGGTGGGTGGATACTTGGCTTTCTATAATTTCATTACTACACAAATATGTTTTTGAGCTCATTTCCAAGTTGTTGTAATTTGTTGATGGTACTCCTATCCTTGTTTTGCAAGATATTCCAATATTATGCTTATATTTAAATATTATTAAATTGAATATTGTGCAGGTGGTTAATGGGATTTCCTATGAATAAAATCGAGCAAAAGAAATTGGAAGAATCTATTTTGCAAAATGATGGGTATGTGAAAGCCTTTCATATCTTGTGCTTATGTTCTAATTTCTTATAGTTAAAAAGCCCAAGTTCAATCTCATATACTTCAATGACTAATAATGGAATTTGATATTGTCAATTTGTTTTGGAGGCTAGTTCTATCTGTTGAATCCCATAACCTAAAGAAATATAAATCTAATTATGTATGTGTTACTTGTACAATAAATTTAAGATCTCTTTTATGCATGTGGGGATCAACAAAACTGGGAACTATCATGAAAATCGAGTAATGGTTTCCTCAAAATGATCTATTAAAAATGGTTCCTCTAAATTCTTTAATTAAGAACTGCTGAGGAAGAGAAGAGAACGGGCTCTAAAATCTACTTCTATAAAGATGACTACAATACTCAACATTGAGTGATACACCCTCTCCTCAGCAACCTTAAAAAATACTGCCAGACATATTTCTACAAATTCTATGCTGTCAACTTTCTTCCAATCATAAAATAGCACAACTATGCTTTTAGAATAACATAGGCTACAATAAAGGATACACATTATTGAACTATATTGATGACGAAAAATTACAGAATTTATCTGCTCCACTCTTTCACAATCTACCATACACACCTTTTTCTAACAATAAACAATATTTATTGATTAAGAAGATGAAGGCAAGGAGTCTTCAAGCAGTAGCTTCTGATTCAACGTTAGCCTTCAGCAGCTAATCCAACAACAGATTACACATCTAGAAGCCAATAAACCCACAATAGCAGCCGACTCAGACCGAGAATCACCTCTGCCCTTCAGCTTCTCGCAATAGGTACCATCTTCTTCTATCCTAACACAACTACTCCATTTTCACTAATTTAATGCGTCCTTCCGACTCAATGTTTTACGAGAGAGAGAGAGAGAGAGAGGAATGTCCCTGAAAGGGTTTCAGATTGGATGCCATAAAGATGCCTAAAATTTGATCGTTCCCACACCCATTTTTTTATCTTCCATCCCTTGTCATAAAAAATCTACTGTTTCTTTGAAGTCAAATTACCCCCCCAAAATGCCAAAATAATGCCCCGCAGCCTACTAACCTCTCTCTCTCTCTCTCTCTCTCCATCCTTCACTATTTCCGTAAGCTTCAAGTCAACTCCCCACTTAAACCAAGCCCCATTACATCAAACTCCCTAAACACCTCATACCATACCAAAGATGGGACTGGTGAATGGTCTCTTTGCTGCCACTCGCTAATTCAATCATACTGTGCGTTTATATATAGGTGTGTGTGTATGTATATATAGTTACGGAGGGGAAAGACGGGCCAATTTTTAAAAATAGCAAAAAAATGTTTATTTTTTCAAAAGGCATTTTTTTTGCTATTTAAAAAAAAGGGTCAACATATATGTCAGTTTAGGTGAAGATTAGTTGGTTGGTAATTCGGCCAGTAAAATTTAATTTAGGTGAAGATTAGTTGAGTTCTATTAAGAATTTGAAGGTCTTTTTAAAGATTTCTGTTATTTTTGTTTTTTATAATCTGAACTGGGGTTCTTTTTTTCCCCCCTCTCTCTCAATTGCGAACCAGCTATATTAGGTTAGGGAAAGTTATGTAATACTTTGTGATTTTTGGACCGTAAATATTTTTTTTATAAATTGAAAATCGAAAAAATATTATTTTTGGATTTAATTATTTTTAATATTTAAAAATGCTAGTTTTGATATATAAGAAATAAGGTTTTAATCTGATTCGAAATTGGAAACAAAATTGGATTATTTCAACTTTTGTTCTCAAGGGGGGTCGGGGGGACAGATTCGCCCTTGGGGGGAACAATTCGCCCAAGGCAGGAATCGATTTGACCCTAGGGGGAATCGGTTCAGTCCGGGTAGACTTTGCGAATTTGCTTATTTTTAGGTGTTTGTGTTGGTTTCAAACTCTTTTGTTTTCCTATGTTATAAAGGCTCGAATTTAGACTTCTTCAAACACTTTTAATTCATTTCAAAAAGCAGTAGCCTCCCAAAATTTGTTCTCTCTTCTACAAAACCTAAGCCCCATTAAAAAACAAGTTTCAACTCAAGTTTTGAAGATTCAATTCAAGGGTTTTCAAGATCAACGAAGAACGAGTCTCTTTGCTATTTTCGCGAGAGGATCGCAACTGTGTAATCATATTTTTTAAGCGACTTCTTATCAGGCATGAGTATTTTTATTGTTCCTCTTAATTGTTGTATGTTTTAAATGTTGCCTAAGCTTTAATTAATCATGTTTTCTTAAAAATAATCAGGAATATTAATTAGGGAATTGAAAGTAAATCCTGGGCTGTTTTTATTAAATCTAAAAATATGATTTAAGACTTCAAATAATCGTATGCTTAGGTGAGCTTTTGGTTGCGTTAGATTTGTGAAACGAATCGCATGTTAAATGAAAATATGAACTTGAATTAATGTTTTGGCTCGTAAAATTATGCTATCAAATGTGCATGTTGTAGAGTTTTATTGTTGTGTAGGATTGTTATTACACACATTTGATTTGAATTATGTGTTGAATTGTTAAAATATCACTTGTATCGGAATTATGAAATTTGGCAACTTGTATAACTATCTGGTGGAATTTGATTAGTACGTGATTAGATGGATATAAAATTAAATGGAATTTAAATCGTAGTATTAAATGAAGAAGCATAGTGTTAAATTAAAATGTAATTTGTGTGGAGAGCATTCGTGTTAATATCTAGACACCGCGGGAACATTGAGATTTTCGAGATTAGTTGTATTTCACTTGTTTTATAGGTTGCTTGGTAGGTATGAGACTAATAGGTAGACATAGTGGTTGTTGGCACTTTCTACATTTGAGACTAGTGTGTGTATGTTTGTACGGTTGGATATTTTCCTAGGTGGGGCTAGGTAGTGCGCCGTTACGTTATTCATTTAGCCTAGTTGCGAGACTAGGTGATGTTTTTTGATAGGTATTCTTCCTAGGTGATAGACTAGGTAAAATACTTATGGTTTCGTGATCTATTGGTATGAGACTAGGGGTGATTTTAGGTTGTGATACCCGAATAATGGGTCGGGCTAATTGTGAATAGGGAGAACTTGATTAAGAATTAGTAATTAATGCATGAGAGAGAGAGAGAGAGAGAGGAATGTCCCCGAAAGGGTTTCAGGTTGGATGCCATAAAGATGCTGAAAACTTGATCGTTCCCACACCCATTCTTCATCTTCCATCCCTTGTCATAAAAAATCTACTATAGCTTTGAAGTCAAATTACCCCTCCCAAAATGCCAAAATAATGCCCCGCAGCCTACTAAACTTTCTCCTCTCTCCCTCTCTCCATCCTTCACTGTTTCCGTACGCATCAAGTCAACTCCCCACTTAAACCAAGCCCCATTACATCAAACTCCCTAAACACCTCATACCATACCAAAGATGGGACTGGTGAATGGTCAATATTTTTTTCAGCTAGTTTCATAAAGTTCACCATTGTGGAGTAAGAGTTGTAAGACACATCCTCATTTTCCTCCTTTGCAAGAAATCACGGGTAGTTACTTTTTGACCTACCATTGCAATTTCGTGGGGATATCGCCTGTTCATCAGTTAGAAAAGGTGAAAAAAAAGAATTGGAAAGAGTAAATATCTTTTTCTACACCCATAATGTAAACAAAATCCATCAAACTTTTCCAACAATGAAGCAAATTGACAATTTAAGTTTCTTTATAATGAAAGTTCTTATGAGGCTACTAGAATTTAAAAAGGCCAAAGAAGTAGTTGCCATGTTATGATTCAAAGACACACGATACAACTGATTCAACTGACCAAACATTTTCCCAGACACAAAGAATTTTCCCATCACTCATCAGAAAAGAGAGAATCCAAGGAAGAATCAACACCATCGTAAAAAAATTTCAAGGGCGTATAAACTAGGCTTGTTTAATCACCTTAGAGTTCCACTTATTTTCTTCCAACTCATATTTGGTCCTAATAATGTAATATACCAATGGCAATCATCTTTCTCAAGGGAAATCACTACAATCATTACTAAATGAAATCTTGTTTCTAATTATTTTCAATCCCTAGCCTTCCTTTTCTTTTTGGTTAGACACTAGATTCCATTTAATTGGGTGTGCCTCCTCAAGAAACTTCTAATTAATTTTTTCACTTAACTTGGTCACTTTAATTTAAAGTTTGAACAAAGGCAGAGGGTAACTTGGAATAGTACTTAAGACTGCTTACTTAATGGCCCCCCTCCCTAGTAAGCTGCCTTAACATTTTTGGATTTATTATCAATACAGGTCTATAATTTGCTTGATATTTGATATTTAGTTTAATAACTGCATTACTTATTAGGCTGGCACACTGATTTTAATGGAAGAAATTGTAGTTTTGAATATTGCTCCAAAATAATTCTAGAAATATAGCCAATTTTTTTATTTATTTAAACCTGTGTGCAGTACGTATACACAAAAAACAGATAGAACTGTTGGTCTATATACCCCCACTATATAAAACAAAAAGGTTTACAAAATCAGTCTCCAACTCCCAAATTATCCAAATTCTATAAAAGACAAAAATGACCCAATTGTACACCATAAATACAATGTAGATAACATCCTCGTGTGAGTCGTGAGCAAAGAGGACTCCATATCCTCGGAACATCTGCTGTTTCGCTATCTCCAAATTTTCCACATGAGACACAAGGGTCCTAAAGTCCAAGTTACCCGATTATACTTACTAATTGGCGTAGCCTTCCATGCCCTAAATATTTCCTCAACCGAACATGGCATAACCCACCTCTCCCCCAATAGATAGAGCCTTCCATAACCTCATGATAGAGAGCAATGAAGCAATACGTGATTCACCAACTCCCATCTCTTTTCATATATGACAAAAATTGACAATCACGTTTGCCCTGCCCTCCTTCTCTAGGTATCAATGTACAAAATAGCCCCTCTAGTGGTTGTCTTCGAAGTGTAGAACGTCACTTTTGAGGGGCTTTCGTGCACCACACAACTTTCCACGAAAACCTCTCACCCACACCTCGTAGTAGAGAATAAAATGACTGTTATGAAAAACGTCCCTCTCCTTCCCCTTTTTGAGAAAATACATCTCTCCCTCCCATCGGGAAGCTCACTGTCTTCAACACTTCCATAAGCACCTCTGCTTTAACTTCTAATTGTTTCCAAATCCGGCTGCCACGACACCACCCCACATAATGAGTCAATGAAGCCCCTAGGTCCCCCGCCATCTGGCATAACTTGTGGAATCTCTTCATCAATGAGACCCACAGCATCAGGTATCCTTCCAAAATCTTACTTGCTACCATCTCCCAACCATTTATGATGTGCTTCCTCAACCCCAACCCGTGTGGAGCTTGACCAGTCTTCCAACCATGTGGATCCTCCCCATGTTTAGTCACTACGACCCTCCTCCACAACCTCCCCTCTTCCGACGGATAACGCATAGCCATTTCCCGAGTAGGGCTTGATTGAAGCGTAAGAGATCCTTCGCCCCCAGCGTTTGATCGACAAAAGAATTGCACAGGCCCCTATACCCCACTAGGCTATATTTGAATTCCTCCTCGTCGCCCCTCGTAAGGAAGTCCTTTGTGTACTTCTCTAACCGCTTCATAATCGACGCCGAGAGCGGGAGGATGAAGAGATAATAAGTGGGAAGACTAGACAACATACTCTTTATTAGAGTCGGTTTCCCCCTTAACAAATAAGTCCCTTTTTAACTTGATAACCTCCTCTACTTTCTGGAACACCGGATCTCTACTCAACTTAGCCTTGTAGCCTACCACAAGAAGAAGCCCCAAAGCACTATGCTTTTCAACTCTAACCACGACACCAACTGGGATAGTCAAACTGTTGCGCACATTGATCTTCCGATCTGCCCGCTTTGAAACACATCAAGTTGTGACTTGCCTCCTCTATTTCCCACATAACATGCAAACAAGTGAAACGGATTAATTTTGGCCTGGACCACCTCCTCCTAACACAAACTTTTCTAATCTTTCGACTAACGCCCCCCGGAGTTTGTTGAAAGCCTCCATTATTACTAAAATGAACAAAAACGGTCATAATAGGCCTCCTTTACAGAACCCTTCAAACTATTAAAAACGCCCTCCACCTCAAAGAAGGTCGCATGGGAAATGCAACTATATATCCACCGCCTCCACTTCACCTCGACACCCATCTTCAAAAGTGAATAAAGAAGGAATTCTCAATTAACATGAGTGTAGACTTTCTCAATATATAACTCACAAAATTCCCTTGGCTCCCCACTCCTTTGCCTAGCCATAACACCTTCATTTGCCATTGACTCCGCATCACATGGTTCAAAGTCTCGGTATCGGTCCCGGTATCGGACACCCGATTTTCAACTCGGTCGCGGTATCGGTCGCAGTATCGGGCGATACGTAAATATACGCTATTTAGAGAGCGCAAAAAATTCCGGAAAAAATATAGAAAATTTTAAAAAAATAAGATTAACAATGTGGACCAATGAGATACATTCAAACCCATCATTCAATATGCATTGCATTGTAGAATTGGTTATACTGAAGCGCGGCAGAGTTGTCAGATTCAATATTGCATAGTAAACCAATAATAATATTGAAAAACAAAAATGTACATTTTGTTTTAAAAACAATGTATATTTTTTTACATTTTTACAAAAACGTACAAAAGAACATTGTTACAAAAATGTACATTTTTTTAACAACAATGTACATTTTTTTACATTTTTACAAAAATGTACATGTTTTTAACAAATATGTATATTTTTATTTACATTTATATAAAAACGTACAAAAGAACATTTTTTACAAAAAAGTACATTTTTACAAAAACGTACAAAAGGACATTTTTACAAAAATATATATTTTTTTTACAAATATGTACAAATATATATTTTTTTACAAATATGTACATTTTTTTTAACAAAATAACATTTGTACAGAAATGTAAATTTTTTACAAACATAAATGTACATTATATATTTTTTGTAAAAGATTTGAATATTTTTTGTAAAAAAATAACATTTCTTTGAAAAAAGAGTTTTAGTAGTCATTTTAAAAAAAAAAAGAGTACTACTTTTTAAAAGATTTATATATTTTTTTTAGTAGTCATTTAAAAAAAAAGAGTTTTATGTTTTAAAAAATTAATGTTAATACTTTTGAAAAAGTAATACCATTCTGTAAATGTTACAATATATTTTCAACAACGAAGAAATATGGTAAAAGATAAAAGTTCTATCAAAAAATAAAACAAAATATGACAATATCGTTTGAATCGGTTGTCTCGGCCGATATCGCGACTGTCTCGGCCGATATCGCGGCGAGGCGTCTCGGAATCGGTTGTCTCGGGCGATATCGCGGCTGTCTCGGCCGATTCAGTGTTTTTTTTTGAAACGTCTCTCGGTATCGGATCGGTACCCTCCGATTCTGAGTTGATTCGGCCGATACTTTGAACCATGCCGCATCAATAACCCGTCTCGTCCTCATAAAGGCGTTTTGGGAATACGATACAACAAAGTTAATAACCTTGCAATCTTTCGCGATTACACTTTAGCAAGTAATTTGTAAATGCTCCCCACTGAGCACCCCGTGGCACGTTTGGGGGAAGGCTATTGATTGAGAATCCATCTGGCCAGGGGCTTTGTTTTCAATCATGGAGCGTAACGCCAACACCACCTCCTCCTCCGAAACTTGACCCTCCAGTCTCACTCTTTTCTCCTTTGATATGGAATCAGAAGTCACCCTCTTAAGCCAAGCCCTCCAATGCTCCACCTCTATAAATAACCTTTAGAGAAGAGAGTAATCCCACCCTCACCTCCTCTTCCTCCTCCAAAGCCACACCATCTATGACAATACTGTCGGTGGGAGTTTGATGTAGAACAACTAGTACAAGAGTATATGGTTACACAGGATTGTTGCAAGTCGGGGAGGCTGAAAAAGTAAAATCAACCTATACATGAACTATTAACAGTATACATGAACAGTCCGTATGTACTCTTCATACGTACAGTATCTAGTAGTCCCTAAGATCCTCCCTCCCTTGGATCCGCTTTGCCCTTGTATTCCTGTTGTTTCTTTTTTCTCTAAAACTGTTTAAAGTGTGTTTTCCTTTTACTTGGGATTCCTTTTTATGTCATTATATTGATAAGTTTTTGTCTTTTATTCCCCTAAGGTACCCAATGTGTGTTTTCCCTTTAGTAAATGGGTTAGAATTTTAATAATTGTTTCTTTTGTATCTTACTATATAAGAGCAAGCTTGTAAGTGTTTCAAATCATCTCATCTTCAATTATAAACTTTGAGTTTTCCTCTCTTTTAAGTACATGACTTGTGGATTCATTGACAATTATTTTATTTTCACGTTTTTTGCTACGTTAGGTGGTTTCAGAGCAAGGTTCCGAATCCTAAGATTCACTTATGTTTTGATGGCCGGTTCACGTAATGGAAGCAATACCTTTAACGACGGTGATCGTAATGGAGTCGCTCTTTTAAGGCTAAATTTGTTGAGTTCCAAACTAACGTCAATTAAACCTTGAGCGATTTGAATGAAACCGTGCAACAAATCCTAGCAAGAAGGACAGTGGTGAAACTTAACCGCGAGAACGATAGGATGCCCAACGATGGTGATCATGGACATCCTGCCGTTAACCGCAATCCAAACATCCCAATTAGCCAACCAGTCTATGAGGGAAACGTTGGTTTTGAGAACCGTGCCGTACTAGTGTTTGGAGACAATCGAGGTCGATGGGAGCAAGATGATTTCAGATACTTTCGTATGAAGATTGACCTACCAACTTTTCGAGGTCATCTTCGTATTGAAGAATTCTTGAATTGAATTACTGATGTCAAATGTTTCTTTGATTATATGAAAATCTAAGAAGAACAGTAAGTCAAATTGGTCGCGTACAAATTGAAAGGCGAGGCGTCTGCATGGTGGGATCAAGTGCAAAATACCTGCGCACATCAGGGTAAGGAACCACTCTATATGTGGGTCAAGCTGTAAAAGTTATCGAAAGCCTGATTTCTTCCCCCTGATTATGAGCAAATTCTTGACAATCAATATCAGACCCGCACACAGGAAAATAGAATCGTTCCTGAATGTGCTGAAGAGTTTTACGGGTTGTGATCTCGTAAGAACCTGGTGGAACCCGAGTTTAGTATGGTGACCCGCTGGAAAACACACATTGGGATATTGAAGGAAAGGTGGCGCTATAATCGTTGTTCTAATTGTCCGATATTGGCACAACAATTGAGAGAATAGATTCACTACTAGAAAGAACAAAGAATCGGTGTCATGGTTCGTATACCCCACGTCCTACGCATGATAAAGGAAAACAAATCACTGTAATTTCTTCCCATGCAACAGGATGAGGAATGGGTCCATCAAGGTCAATTATTGCAGTTCTTGCAGTCCCTACAGCACGAGAAAATACATATGCACGCACAAGCCTGAGCAAGTATTATCGGTGTGGAGAGCAAGGCCATAATCCAACGTTTGTCCATCACGATCCATTGTGAATGTGATCGAACACGAAGAAGACGGGAATGATGAAGTCGATTTTGACCCCAGTTATGAGGACAACGAGGTTATTGAGGGGGATGGCGGCGAGTTGTTGTCCCATTCTTTAATAGTAAGGAGGTTAATATACACACCCAAAAATAAGAGCATCCACAACGTCATAACGTGTTTCGTACACGTTGCATTGTCAATCGATAGATATGTGACGTTATCATTGATAATGGCAGTCTTGAGAATATTGTTTCCTTAACAATGGTTCGAAAGTTGGGATTGAAGACAAAAAAGTATTTCCACACTTGCAAAATTGTATGATCAAGAAAGGTTTAGAAACATGAGTGATTGAAACCTGCCTTGTCCCATTCTCGATTGGGAAGGTCAATGCAGAAGAGATATGACGTGATGTAGTTGATATGGATGCTTGTCACATGATCTTAGGGAGGCGTTGGGAGTTTGATGTTGATGCCACTCACCATGGTAGAGACAATGTTTATGTTTAATACAAGAATGGTCAGAAGATGGTTCTTGGACCATTCAAAGAGGAGGAATTCTTTAAGGCTACCTTAGCCAAAGAAAATCCAGTTATGCTGATCAACTGAGAAAAATTAATGGGCAAAGTGAAGAGAGCTTCTGAGATCTTTATTGTTTTGCTTAAAGGAAAAGTGGTCGAACAACCTCCTGTTACTATACTAGCAGTCGTATAACCTCTATTAAAGCAATTCGATGATTTAATGCCAAAAATTCTCCCTGACAGTCTTCCAATCATGAGGGACGTTCAACATCACATTGACTTGGTGCCAGGGGCGAGCCTGTCAAAGCAGCCCCATTACAAGATGAATTCCAGGGAAGGTCAAATTCTGCAAGAACAAGTGGAGGATTTGTTGCAAAAGTGATTAATACGGGAAAGTGTGAGCATATGTGCAGTCCTAATTTTGCTGGTGCCCAAGGAGGATGGAAATTGGTGATTGTGCATAGACAGTCATGCAACCAACTAGATTGCCATCAAATACCCATTTTCTATTCCAAGAGTTAGAGGATATATATTGGACATGTTGGCAGAAGCACATGTTTTCACCAAATTGGACTTTAAGAGCGGATACCATCTGATTCGAATCCGCCCTGGGATGAGTGGAAAACAACGTTCAAAACAAATGAAGGACTGTACGAGTGATTAGTTATGCCGTTTGGATTATCTAACGCACCTAGCACTTTCATGTGGTTAATAAATCAGGAACTAAAACCGTTTATTGGTCGATTTGTAGTTTATTTCGACGATATTCTGGTTTATAGTAAGACAAAAGCAGAACACCTGTTACACTTGAGGGAGGTACTAACAGCTCTGCAAGAAAATAAGTTGTATATTAACCTAAAAAAGTGCAGTTTTGTTACTCGAGTCTATTGTTCTTGAGCTTTGTTAGTGGTGATGGTATTTGAGTAGACGAGGAGAAGGTTAAAGCCATTCGGGAGTGGCCCATGCTGAAGAATGTGAGTGAAGTACGCAGTTTCCATAGCTTAGCTATGTTCTAAGGAAGGTTCATCAAAAACTTTAGTAGCGTTATGGCCCCCATCACCGAGTGCATGAAAAGAGAGAAGTTTCAATGGGGAGAGGAAGTTGGAATAAGTTTTACCTTGATTAAAGAAAAGCTATCAACAACACAGTATTGGTTCTTCCAGGTGGAGTGTGGTGCTTCAATTGTGGAATAGGAGCAGTTTTGTCACAGGAAGCGAAGCTCGTGGCATTTTACAACGAGAAGCCTAGTGAGGCGCGTAGGAAGTCGACTACTTATGAGCTGGAATTCTATGCTTTGGTGCAAGCTTTGCATATATGGAGGCATTATTTTATCCAGCGAGAGTTCGTGTTCTTTACTGACCACCAAGCGCTGAAATCCATTAATAATCAAAATTGGGTTAATTATATGCACACGCGATGGGTGGCTTACATTCAACAATTCATCTTCACGCTGAAACATGAGCCGGGTTAGCAAAATAAGGTGGCAGATGCACTGAGCCGTAGAACAACTTGTTTGATAACTATGGGAGTTGAAATCACAGGATTCGACTATTTGAAGGAACAATATGAGGCTGATGAAGATTTTGATCAAGCATGGATAGTTTGTAAACAAGGACATACCTTTAAGGGGTTGTATATGCAAAAAGGATTCTTTTTCAGTTGTGCATCCCTTGAAGCTCTTTGCGAGAGCAGGTGGTTTTTCAGTTGTGCATCCCTTGAAGCTCTTTGCGAGAGCAGGTGGTATGTGAATTACATGGGGAGGATTAGGCGGTGTCACTTGGGAAGAGACAAGTTGCGAGAGCTAGTAAAAGAGCGGTACTACTGGCCACAACTCAAAAGAGATGTGGAGATCCATGTACGATGGTGAACAGTTTGTCTAACTAGCAAAGGCCAATCACAGAACACGGGCCTTTATACACCACTGCCTATACCAGATGCCCCATGAGAGGATTTATCCATGGATTTTATTCTAGAGTTGTCAAGGACGAAACAAGGAGGAGACTTTGTTTTTGTGGTGGTTGATTGATTTTCTAAGGTGGCTCATTTTATTTTATGCATGAAGACAAACGATACAGTCTAGATGGCCAATCTATTCTTTAAGGAGGTGGTTTGTTTACATGGTGTCCCATAGTCCATCACCTCAGATCGTGACATCAAGTTCTTGTCCCACTTTTGATGAACTTGGTGGAAGAGATTTAACACATCTCTTAACTTCAGTAACACCCCAAAATTGTCGGCCAAACGGAGGTGGTAAACAGGACCTTTGAAAATCTGATTCGTTGTATTTCATGAGAGAAATCAAAGCAGTGGGATCTTGCCTTTGCCCAGACAAAGTTTGCTTACAATTGCGTGGTTAACCCGTCCACGGGAAAATTCTCGTTTGCTGTTGAGTATTGTTATTCTCCAAAGGTAGCTTTGGATTTGGTATCATTACCAAAATTATCAAGGAAGAATGTTGTTGCTGAGAAAATGGCTGAGCACGTTAAAGTCATTCAAGAAGGTGTTAAGAAGCACCTAGAGGAGGCTTACGCCAATTACAAGGCTGCCGTTGATAAGAAGCGGAGGAAGAAAATCTTTGAAGAAGGCGACCTTGTTCTGGTGTATTTAAGGAGAAAGAGGCTTCGAGTGGGGACGGACATACAATAAATTGAAGGCTAAGAAATATGGGCTGCAAAAAATCAATGACAATGGCTAAGTAATTGATTTACTTGTTGACATGTCCATTTCTTCTACCTTTAATGTTGCGGACATATAAGAGTATTATTCCCCATATTCGGATAACTCAGGGACGATTTCTTTTCAGGTAGGGAGACTGATGTAGAACAACTAGCATAAGAGTATATGGTCACACAGGATCGCCGCAAGTCGTGGGGGCTGAAAAGGTAAAATCAGCCTACACGTGAACTGTATGCATGAACAGTTCCGTATATACTGTTCATACGTATAGTATCCAGCAACAAGGATCCTCCCTTGGATTCTATATCCCTTGTATTCCTTTTATTCCTTCTTTTCCTAAAACTGTCCAGTGTTTTCCTTTTACTTGGAATTCCCTTTAATATCATTATATTAATAAGTTATCTTATATGCCCCTAGGATACCCAAAGTGTGTTTCTCCTTTAGTAAATTGGTTAGAATTTTAATAATTGCGTCTTTTGTAGTTCACTATATAAGAGCAAGCTTGTAAGTGTTTCAAATCATCTCATGTTCATTTATAAACTTTGAGTTTTCCTCTCTTCTAAGTGTGTGCCTTGTGGATTCAAGGATAGGTATTTTATTTTCACTTTTTCCGCTATGTTAGAGTTAGCCATTGTATGGAAAATTTGGTGTTTCTACCCCCATCCTTTAATTACAATGCTCTGGACGACTTCTGCCTTCAACTGATTTCCTCCTCCGCCATTTTCCTCTTCCCCCTTTTATTTCAATGCTCTGGACATCATTTAATTACAATGCTCTGGACGACTGCCTCCAACTGATATCCTCCTCCACCATCTTCGTCTTCTCCCCTTCCTGATCCAATCATGGCTAGATGACGGACCATTCTGCTCCCTCTAATCGATCGTGCCATATTGATGCTTATTCTGACATTGCCAAACACACCTCTCTATTCCATCTCTTCAAATCCCCTATTAACAATTTTAGCTTACGAGCAACCTGCATTCCCATCAATCATATACCCCTGCCACTACTCCTGCACTTTCTGAACAACCCCCCTCCTCAAACACATATTCTCAAAATGAAATAGAGTGGGCCTCGACACTACACCCCCACATTCCAAAAACATAGAAATAAGCTGCACACAAGTTGCTTGTTGCATGTATTGCACACAGAAAGTTATTTCATGTGGGCCGGTGATTTTTTGATACACGGCTTCAAGAAATTTGATGTATAGTTTTCTTTTGTAGGTAAGCCTTAGCCCCCTCGTTAGGTTTGTTTCTATAGTGAATCTTTTTTTTAAAATTTTTGGGGTCCTTAGAGAAATTTTTGTCTTACAAAAAGTTACTTCTTGAGCATTGCTTGGTTTGCCAAATTGTCTGAGATGCACCATTTGGAAAATTTGGGAAACAAAAGAGTTTGGCTTGGACCGGCAAAAGCCGACTTAGATTGACATTTTGCAATGAACGCATGCAGATGCTCTTAGAAATGAAATTTCATAGTAATTAATTACTAAGGATAATATTCCATGTAAAAGAGTGGAAAACAATGTGAAAACCCAAATTTAGGAGGAATTTTTAAGATTGAGAGTTTGAGGCCATTAATTCCTTTCTTAGTTTTCTTTTAGGGTAATTTTCTCGATACAGTAAGGTTCTTTATGTTTGAAGGGTAGGAGTTGCCTCTTCGTTCATTATGATTATTCGGCTTATCTTCTTTTGGCTCAACAAGGAGGGATTGGGATTTTTGGATTTTGTTGATAAGTTCTTATTAGACGCGTGTTTGTATCTATCTTTAGGTGCTTCTTCAATGTCAACAGGATTTTTCTTAGTGTGATGGTTGAGGGTAAGACATCAGTAGTGGAGTGCTATATTGGTGCAACCACCCAACTATAGAAGGATTATGTGTATTTTTTTTATAACATTTATCATGAATATGCTCAGCTTTCGTCTTCACTAGTAGTGATGAGACGTGCTCTGCCCTCTCAATGCTTTTTCTTCTTAAATATTTTAATTTTCACACTTAATACTTCAATAATTTCTTTGCTTACAGAAGTTCTGATTTGAATAATATTTTTAGAATGAATTTCACCCATGGGTTGAGCTTTGTTGAGGATAATTTTTGCCTTTTGTTTTTTTTATCTGCAGGACTATACGTGAGTCATTGCTTAGGAAAGACGACGTAAGTATCTCCAATATTTGTAATAATCTTACTATAATGTAGCATAAATAGCTTATTAAATGGAAGAACACTTGAGGTATGTTTGATTGAAGTCCGTGGAAAATTTTCTTACCTCCCCAAAATAAATTTTTCCGTAGAAAAGGTCTAAAATGTGCATTAGCACGTTGTACATTAGGTAAATCTGGAAATTTTACCAAATCAAACACACAAAAGTTTTTCCATGGAAAATATTCGGACACCCTTTTGGGCACCATGTCTTGTGCATTCTTCTTCGTTGTTTGTTTAAAAGTCAACACTGTCTAACTTGAAACAAATTGTAAAGACATGATGTATGAATGATGAAGTTTTAACTACATGTTCAAATTTATACTACAGTCTCAGTCCCGAACTATGAATCCTACTTTCCCTTTTTGTACCTCTCAAATTAAGAGTCAATGGACCAAATTCCACAATATTAAAGTAAGTTCCAAAATTAGGCATATATTATGTTAAAAATCAATTTTCCTTAGAAGTTTCTTTCAAAAGTAGACTCTTAATTTGGGACGGTGTGAATTTTCTTTTTTTATAACTTGTTTTTTTACATAATACAAATTAGTAATAGTTACCTGTTTGCATTGGTGTATTGCAGTATCAGTGACGTATCTAGGGAATGATTAATGTGAGGAGTTCCTTGATATTGTTGGAGTCCGCGGTCCATATTACAGTATAGTTATCCTGTTTGTGGCTGTAAATATTGGTGTCATGATAATTTACATATACTGAAGTAGGTCAATTAGCCTACTTCAGCTTATGTAAACTAAAAAAGAAGGCAAAAAGAAAAGAAAACGTGTTTCCTCATCCTCTAGTGGATCTAAATGATATAACTAACTACTGGAAAACCTAATTTGTGATTCAATCACTTCCACTAGAAGATATCTTTTAGCCTATCAAAAGATATCTGTCTTGGCTGACGTGATCTCTTCCATTATACAGAAATGTAGCAGAATTAGTGACTTTAATATTTCTTGCATTCCTTTGATTTAGCATAGGATCACGTATTTGGATTGCTTCCCTCTGATTATTCTCCTTTCTATATATACAGTTTTTTTCTTGTTTATTGTTTTTGACATTGTGCATCTTTATCATAATATAGAGATCCGATCTATCCTCTGGTTGCATCATAGGGCTACTAAAAATCAGGTGTTGTATCCTAGTTTAGTGACAATTATTTTGAGATTTTAGTACATTATTTATGCTTTTTTTAAATGAACAACTCGAAATTGTTCCTATCTATCCAGTATATCTGTAGGGTATAATCTTGGGTCTGGTGTAGTTAGTTTCTCTTTTGTCTTCCACGTTCTACTGTTTCTTTCCCACTATCTTCCATGATGTTTCCCAATATCTATTTTTCAGGTATACTACGAGACTCTCAGAACTTTTGTTGAAAAGGGAGTTGGAGTGCGTAATGCTAAAAAGGCTAATAGTGTTCAAGATGATATGCAACCTTCTGTTTCACCTAATAACATTGAAAACCTCCTTTCCTTGCTTGATGATATGACCAATATTGGGCTCTGCCATTTTGCCGAGATACTGACTGGTGGGTCAATCAAGTTTGAGAAAACCCGTTGGAAGATGAAAAAGATCATCAAAGAATATCTTCCAAAAGTACTTAGAAACCGAAATGACAATCACCATACGAACAAAATAGTAAAGCTAACTAAACTTCTTAAGGACCCACATAATTTCCACGGGTCACTTTTGATTCCTTCATCTCAGTCCCATCATGCTGCTGCTAGGAAGATACTGGATGAACTTG
Organism: Sambucus nigra; assembly: GCA_949130495.1. Classification (NCBI taxonomy): domain Eukaryota; kingdom Viridiplantae; phylum Streptophyta; class Magnoliopsida; order Dipsacales; family Adoxaceae; genus Sambucus; species Sambucus nigra. The sequence goes on along the minus strand of OX422215.1, from coordinate 654,746,563 downwards.
AGGATTTGCCTACTCAAACACTTAGCGCAATGCATAGAAAGCTTGTGGGTATCCAAGGATACACACCCCAATTACGACCTTTAAAACGCACATTGAGGCGAGACTTCTTGATTCACAAATTGAAGGAGTTCTGTCTAGATATGCTGTCAGAACTCGACGAAGGGGATCGGCTACAAGGCTCATTAGCCGAAGCAATGGCAGTTGCGGGATTAGCATTAAAGCTAATTCTACGCCGTCATAACGTGACGGAGTTTAAGCAGTTTTCACCGGATATAGAGTTTTTGCAGAAGGAGATTGCAAAGGCTATTTGGCTACTCAGCCAGAAGGGGAGATTTCCTGAGATGAAGGATTTGCAGCTTTTGCTGGATCCCCATGCCGAATTATCAAACAGGGGTTTACAAAAAGCAGTGATGAATCTATTGACTGACTATCTTTTTGAATTAAGTGATGTGGACAATATCCCAAAACGTCTACTAGAAACTCTTGCTATAATAAATAAAAGCTCTCGCAGTTCTTCTCTTAGATATTCATCAAAGGAGGAAATAGAAGGGAGTATCGCAAATGATGACATAGAAGAAGAGGTAGAATGTGTATTGAATGTTAGTGCTCGAGCAAAGCAGATTGTGTGGGACTTGCTTCCCGAACACGAGTTTGACCAAGATTTTGCAGATGCATATATGGAAGATTTAGAAGAAAGTGATGATGACAGTTATGATGAAGTAGATCTTGTGCAAAATAGAAGGTTTCATTTTAATGATTCTAAAGACCAGGTAGAAAGTATTGGGGAGACAAATGTATTTCATTCTGAGTTGCATACATCCAACAGGAAGTTAAACATTAAAATTGAGTCGATGCACAAAACCGAAATGGATTCTTTTTCTTTCTCTTCATGTTTGGAATCGAAAGTTTTCGAAACCCCACAAAATATGGATGGAAATCGGGACCAGATAGAGATTAAGAGAAATTTGGGACCCATTGATTATCATTCTAGAGGCTATTCCTCACTTGGAATATCAACAGGAAGTTACGAAGAGAGAGAAGAACCTAAAGTTGATTCCGCAAAATCCCCATATTTTGTTTCTTCTAACTTCTCATGTGGGGAGGTTAAGTTTATGCATGATAAGCAAAGCATGAGTAGAAACCAATACCTTGCCGTCCAAGAAGCTTGTGATGAGACGAGTATGGTTGCGTATCGTCTCATTGGTCGTATATTGGATAATTTTGCTCACAGAGAAGGCTTGGAATTAGAGAGGCATGATGTATCATATCTTAAAGGACATGGTCAAATACTGAAAAATTGCAGAGGTATTTTGTATACCCTAGTTGTCTCCCCAATCTAAATTGCTAAAATAATCCAAAGCATAGAATTTTTTTTGCTTCCCTTTTATTATCCTTGCTGCTAGGAGTTTTCTTTTTCTACTAGATTGTTGTCGTTGTAGCAAATGATGATAACACCGACAATCAGATTTTTCACGATGACTGTTGCAGTGCTCTGCCTGGATGAAGTTGTTTTTTGCATTTACTCCATATAAAAATATGAGTCGCACTTTCATTTTTGGGCTGTTTTAAATTAAGCATCATGTTTCAAAATTTTAATCTACAGAATATTATGTATTCTTATTTTGTGCATTGAGAAAACTAGTTCAACACTAACTCAAATCATGTTAGTTTCCTAATTTATTTTAAAGAAAATTATAATTCGAGGTAGGTTTCTCTTAATATATGACTTCTAAATAAGGACCCATAATTTATGAGATGAGGAAGGCAAAGCTAAAATAGCATTATAATTGCACCCTAAAAATAGTATTATGGCATTATACCTGGCAGAAATTCTACCCCTCTATCCCGCATTAATAATCTCCGTTTGAAACTTAATATTCTGCAACTAGAATATTATCAAGTCTAGATAGAAATATAGTGAACTTAGTTTGTACCTAAACGGAATGTTTCAGATAATGTCAAGTTGAAAGGAGATTGTATCTTTTGCTCTATGTATCCTTAATGTGGAAAGTCATCTAATGTTCCCTCATCATGTTAGTTATATAATATGCACGAAGAAAATATTTAGAAAGGTGTTAAAATGAAAATGTTTACTGAAGCATAAAAAATTGTTGCTAAAGCTTCCTTTTTTTATGTTGTAAATATTCTGTTTCATTTTTTCTATAACTATCTTCTTTCATGTACACTCAAAACATATTTCCCTCCTTCTAACAATAAATTAATGAAGAACAAAAAAGAAAAGACAACATAATTTTTATGTTAGATGGGACTAGGTCTTCAGATGCTTGAATTGGTGCTGCTAGCAGCTTCATCCGAACATCTAGTGCTTTTAGCATGGACAGGGAGACATTTACACGTTATACTAAAATTCAATGAACTGTCTGAATTATATACGTTTGTTTAATGACTTGCTAATGACTCACTGGTTGTCAAAACGTGTGTTATAGCTGTATTGTTTTCCAAAATATTTGTATTGCATATGATTTATGGTTACATATAGTATGTTACAGTTTCATTTATAATATTATTTAAAAAAAATATATACATACAAATCAATATTATGTGCCTCGAATGGAAATAAAAAAAAATAATCAATATAAGTTTATGCAAGGTTAGTTGATGGGTCGTGTCTTGAGCATCGATTAATTCATAATGAAAATTCCAAAAGGTTAAAAATTTCTGTCTTCTCTCATTATCCCCATATTCTTTATTTTTTTATATTCATCTCAAACCCCAAAATCTATATCAAAGAGCATCAATATCATCATCAGGCAACACGTCTTTCACTTCCTCGATCTTTGTCTACTTCCACAACTTCTTGAATCTCTTGATCATCAGTATCTTCCTCTCTCTTCTCCATCAATTACATGCTTTCCTTTGGTGTTTTTGTTGAAGGAAAGATTATATAGGCATTACATATTAAAGCAAAGTACATTACGTGATGCATGGAGTGAGTTGGTTACTATATAATGAATTAAAGCAAAATAATTCACAATAATGCCTCTTCATTTTTTTTATGTTACACTTTTTCTAGGTCATCCATTATCACCGATCAAGAAAATAAGAAATGTGATTGTAGGACTCATGCGATTATATTGATAAAGTGCCCAGTTTAAAAAATAATCATCTAGATCAAGTTTAAAAAAATCCGTAAAACATTCTTAAACTTAAGACAATGGACTAATGAATTGCCTCTCACCCACTTCTGCTACTTTCACTTATGTCGTATTTCGTTTTATATTTCTGAGCAATATAGAAGGGAATGGGTTGTGATTTATTCAATCATGCGCAGTTGCAAAAGAAGAGCCTGTTTCTTTTGAGGAAGATGAATGCGGTTCACTTATTACTCAGATGGTTGAAGAGCTACTACCATCATTTTCTAAAAGGTATTTTTGCTTCTCTGTGAAAATGCTTTTAAATATCTATTGCCTTACATTGATCGGAATATTCTATTACCAAATCAACTTTAGAATATATTACTATTATCTTACAATTTTCGCACAAGGGCTGCTTACTAAAGTTTGACAAAGTCAGGAACCGCGCTCTCACCAAATTTTTTAAAACAGGTTCGTTTTACTAAGTTGACCCAGTCTTGGGGATCTAACACAAAACTTATATAATAAAAAATCAAATTAAATAAAAAAAATAATCATATATCGTAAAGTCTACCAGTTAAGAAGCTTTGAGAGGTCTTGATTCAGATTGCTATGTATATGGTCATATACCATTCTTATCAAAATTATCCAAGAGTTCGTATTGTCCAACAATAAGCTTTAAAGAATGAATCAACGACTAAGATTTTATAGTAGAGTTTCTCAAAATTCATTATCAACACGTTTTTTTAAAAATTTATTTCTATACTTTATTATTAGGGTAAATTGCACTTAGCCCTCTTCAACTATCTCGGGTTTACGGTCACTCCCCTAAAAAAAAAAAGTACTCGACAAACTCATCCCCTCAACTACCAATTCGTTGCAATTAACCCAAAAGTCGGGTTCCCCCATTTTTCGGAACAAATTGACTAAAATACCCCTCACCCAATTTAAAAACCCAAAACTTAAAAGAAAAAAATCAGGGAAAGAAAAACTCAACACTCCCTCTCCTGTCAAAAACCAATTTCAAATTGGGTTTCAAAATTCTAACCTCACCTCCACCTCCACATACACACCCACCCACCTCCACCTCCACCTCCACCTCCACCGCCACCAACATACCTACCCACCTCCACACCAACACACCCACCCATCCCCACAAAAAACCCGCCAAATCAAACATCATTCTACATCCACCCAAACCATCTCCTGTCTCCGAGCCAAGGCAGCACCACCACCATCCCTGTCGAAATCACCTCAAACTACCACCCTCACCTTCTCCAGCACACCCTCACCACTGGACTGACCCACCACCCACCCTCATACCCTCATGGACCAAAAGTTAGCGCCTCCCTTTGTCTTCTTTTCCCCCCCTCTCTAGAAACAGAGAAAAATGGATGGCGATTGGGACATTCAAACGGTGGTTAGAGGCTACTCCTCCACCACCACCACAACAACCAAAACAGATGAAGTTGGTTCTTTATTAAGCTTTCAAACTCTACAAAAGAATCAAAACTTGGGCTTTGTAGATCTATTATTTCAACCAAGAAGTCATGTTAATGAGGAACTGCGTAATTTGTATAAACCTTTCTTCCCCAAAATACAACTACTTCCCCTTTCACCCTTTTTTGGTCTTTTGGAGGTTTACAAGATCCATTTCAACAACCCCCATACCCTACTTGAGTTTTTATTGGGAGCTGATAGCTCCGGCAAGATCTCCGACGAGAAGATAGATCCGGGAAAAGAGAGAGAAAGCCGAGAGAAGGATAACCCGAGGAGAGAGAGAGAGGGAGTCATCGCTGGTCACCCACCGGCAAAATTGTTGGAGAAGGAACCCCCTCCCCCTTTACTTTGCTGCCGATTGTTTCAAAAGAGAGAGAGGGAGAGCGTTGGGCTACTCGTGAGGAGAGAGAGATGATGGGTTAGGTTTTATTTTTGATTTTTTTTAAAGTTTTGGGTTTCAAAATTAGGGTTGAGGGGTATTTTAGTCCATTTAACCCTAAAAATGGAGAGAACCCGATTTTCGGACTTAATTGCAACGATTATGATAGTAGAGGGGCTGAATTTGTCGGTTATTTTTTTTTTTGGGGTGGAGGGTGGGGTGACCCGCAAAATCGCGATAGTTGAAGGGGGGTAGGTGCAATTTTCCCTTATTATTACATTGATTCAAAATTCTCCTTATCTCATATTCCCTCATAAACCCTATGGAATACAAAATATATCCTAATAAATATAATATTAATAGTAATAATTAAACACAACAAATGCAAAAGATAACTTATAGTAAACATTAATAAATTAAAAAAATCCTTATAACCTAAAAAATGAAAAATCACCCCTATTTTTTAAAAAACTATATAAGTGATCCTTTGCACACAACATGTTTTAGGCAATGTGCATGAGCGTATTATAGGTAGAACTCAACTGAACAAAGCCTTTTTTCAATTATTTAGGCAGACTTGTACTTTGTATATATTTGCGAAAGTGGTATCAGCACGACAGTGGCATCTGCTAGTGTATGTATGTGTGTGTATATATATATACACCGTTAGTTTATGAGGTATAAAGTAACTCTCGTGTGTTTGTATTTGCAGTGGAAAACAGAGGCTGGAGGAATTAATGCGGTCAAGTTAATTTGTTGGTTTTAGCATATTTTTTTGAGGCGCGACTGCAACATATCAGATCTCATCTGGATTCCATTAGGTCATCTCAGATTTTGAGTGCGAGGCAAAGTTTCTCGAGTTCATGAATGGCAAAGCCATATTTTCACCATTTTTAAAATACATATATTGATTTTTGTTGTGTATATGTGTAGTAAATAGTTGTTGAAAGTGCTTTAAGATCCCATGGCCATTTGTTTTATATTTTTCCAAGTCTTGATTTCAACTTGAATAGCTCAGTTGGGAGAAAAATCAACTGTGGTAACTTTGAAGAATGTAGACTTAGTTTTGATGTTCAAGGCTCACGCCGTAAAGGGGTGGATTAACGTTTGAAAAGACCTTGGGTTTAAATCTTTGAGCAAATTGGTTCTTTGTTTCCTATATATATATATATATAGAGAGAGAGAGAGAGAGGTCCTCCACTGAATGAGGTCCATTTTTTTAAAATAGTAAAAAAAATATTTTTGAGCCGATTTTTTTTAATGATTTTTAAACATTGTAAAGGGCCATATTAAAAGTGCAAAATGATTTTTTTTACTATTTTAAAATAATCGGTCAAACTTTGTCAGCATTTAACAGTTTAAAAAAATCATAAAAATTGACACAGTTTGATCGATTTTTTTAAAATAGCAAAAAAAATTATTTTGAGTTGATTATTTTTTATGGTCTTACTGAAATGTTTAAAAATCATAAAAAAAAATCAGTCTATTTTTTTTTTATTATTTTAAAAAAATGGATCTCATTCTGGGACCTCAAACTAGGATAACACTGGATCCTTTTGCTCTCTCTCTCTCTCTCTCTCTCTCTATCTATCTATCTATCTATATATATATATATATATATATATATATATATATATATATATATATACAGTCCCTATATGTGTTTTAAAAAAATCCGGCAAACTTTGTCAGTTTTTAACAACTTAAAAACTGACACACTTTGATCGATTTTTTAAAATAGCAAAAAAATTCATTTTGATATGATTATTTTTTTATGGTCCTACTGAAATGTTTTAAAAAAAAAAAAAATCAGCCCCAAAATATTTTTTTTACTATTTTAAAAAATTGAACCTCATTCAGGGCTCTTAAACTGGTACCACACTTGATCGTTTCCCCATATATATATATATATATATATATATATACTATTTTTTCCGTGATAAATTGTTTTTTGGTTAAAAACTATTTTTTGGGTTAAAAACTAGTATTTTTCTATATCAGTTTTTTAAATGTTTTTTTTGTTAAAAATTGTTTTTTTCTTATGTATCAGTATTTTTGGTTAAAAACTTTATTTTTTATTTTTGTTAAAGACAGTTCCAAAATAGCTAAAGAAATATATATTTTTATAATAATAAAATTTAAGAAAGTAAAAAGAAGATAGTCTTTAAAAACAGTTAAAAACGTTTGGGCCTGTTTGGTTTGCACTGTTTTCTGTGTTTAAATACAATTCTGATAAAAATCTGTATTTGACAACCTGTTTTTAAACACTGAATTATAATATTTCTGTATTATAATCAAAATTTTCAAAAAACAGGTTGAGAGTGTTTTATAACTTCTGTTTTTTATTTTTCAACTCAGAATGATTCCTTCTTAATAATTTGATGCATTTATACCTTAATATATAATATAAATACATAATACATTAATATGTGTGTAATTCTTATAAATAAAAATATATTTGTGCATGTACACAAAATTACGTATGGAATAATATAAAGTTAAATAATATTATTAATAGATACATGATACTTATATATAGTTTTATATATGTATTATCAATGTATGAAATAATATAAAATATACATATAGTACATATGTATTAAAATATATTATCAATTAATGTATGTATATAATTTTATAGTGAATTATACATACAATATATATATATATATATATATATATATATATAACTTTCATATATACATGATATATGAATGCATACATATATACATACATACATGCATGCATACATACATCATAAATTATATATATTATGATACAGCCCCCCCTCTCCGAGGGGGAATTGTGTTGTGCGTCACTCTCCCTTCTTTGAAAAGCTTGTCCCGAGTGCTAAAGCGAAATGCCGTTCGTCTCGGGCGAAACATGCACACGATTGTTCAAAATTTCTCCTCATTCGGCTCACCGTTCTCCTCTTCTACCACTTGTCCTTCAGTCATAAGGATGGGTATCTTCTTCTTCGAACATTCTGACGCCCTGTGGTTGAAGGCTCCACACTCAGCACTTGAAGTTTGTTGCCAGGGTCGGAGTAGGCTTCACCATGGTGGATACAATCTCTACACCTGGATTAGAAACTGAAGTGCTGGTAGATAATTTTAGACACTCTTCCACTTTTCTCGCATATTCCACAACCTTCTTAAGTGTCGCAATGTCCCTCAAATGTAATTCACACTTAATATGCCACTGCAAGTCATTGATATACCGACTAATTTTTTAATCTTTTGGTTCATTAAAGTTAGCCCGCGTGTAGAGAATGTGAAACTGCTTGGTGCAATCATTAAATGCCATCAAATTTTGCCGTAGTGCCTATATGCTACATCGTGCTCGTAAGTAGGAGGAATAAAGACTGCTCAAAGATACTTCTTCATTTTTACCCACGTCACATTGACCTTCTTTCCTCTCTCTCCCTATGCCTTTGACACATTCCACTAAACTTTGGCATGCCCCGACAATTTTTTCGTCACTAGTCGGACAGATTTAATCCCCAATAAAAACCTTCTCTACGGTGTCAAGCCAGTCAACAAAGGCATCAGGGTTAAGCTTGCCCTCAAAGACAAGTACTTTCAAGCGCATGTTCCCGTGCATAGTCTTCTCCAGAATGCGAATGAGACATGATACATCATTGAAATCAATGTCGACTTCCGTAAACGGATCATCCAATTCTTCTTGCAATGAGTCATCATCATTATGACCCTACCTCATTACCTCGAGATGACGTGTGCAAGCGTGTAATGCGGGTTGGTCAATGGCTCGATGCAATGGAGGAACCGATATGTCCCTCTATTCCATATGTCGATATGGGCAGTCACGCGCAATGCCTTGGTTGTTCAAACATTCGCCTCCTTTTGTATGAGCTTGTACCGAGCTCTGAATAGGCGGTTGGAATTCTTCGACATTCGTGTTAGGGGCTTCTGACGTTAAAAACCTAGAAGAGAACCATGTAGATTGAAAAATAATCAATCAAAAGTCCAATTATACCACTCACTGGTAAATAACACAATACTTCTTCGTGAATCTCCACTATTTGAATATGGAACATCATAACAACGAAACAGAATGTACTGGATTATTAACGCGCGCAACTATCAAACTACCCCATTATAGAATATAGTCATGGTGCACAAACTCCTCTGGTCCGACATTCTGGTCAACTTCCTCATCCAACTCAGAGCCTACAAATTCAACCTATATCAAATCATTGGGCATGTAGTCCAATAGCCACTCACGAGTACGGAGTATACTATTGCCTCCCACCCATTTTGTGTCAACAGGCAGGGATACTACTAAATGTTGATCAAATGGTTGTGAATCCACTACTTGAATATCAGTAACATCTAACAAAACTCGATCCGAGATAGGAGAAGTAGGTTGGGACACATATGGATCATTAACGGGCCTTTTACTGGCTTCCCGCTCCATCCTTGCGTCGCGAGTGCGACTTAAGGGTATATTTGGAGTGCTCGGGTGGGGTACGTAGTGGAAAAAGGGTCGTGGGTGATAGTTTGGTCACATGTAATGGGAGAGAGAGTGGGGGTTCATGTGTATTTGAGGGTAAAAATTAGGTTAGGGTTTGAAAATCGCAAGTCTGGAACTGCAGAGGGGCACCCTCTCCTCGTCGGAGCTTTGACGAGGGCTTGGTGGTGACTGCGAGAGTCGCCGAGGACTAGCGCAGCCTGGTGAGGGGGGATCCAGCAAGGGGGTTGACGGAACTAGGGTTTCGGGAGAGGGTTTGGATGTAGGGGCTGGAGCCACGAGTTTTTGGCATGTCGAAGCTCTGGCCGACATCTCACAGCCACGATGAGGGTCGGTAATAGTCTGTGAGGGCTGGGGGTCGTGGGTTGGGTTGCGGGGTGGTCCAGGGTGTGGGTTTGAAGCAAAACGATTAGGGTTTGGGTGGTGTGAATGCATATTTGTTTTGGAGGTGGTTGTGTTTGAGATTTTGACGGTTGGGGCTATGTTATTGGATTGTTACAATGCTTGGGTTTGTTGCGACGTTGATGCAACAATGTCGCCGCTAGCCATCACGGGAGCAGATTCAGGGAGGAGGGTTTGAAGCATCCCCATGACCTCTCTTTGTCCTTTTTTTAAATGTTCAACACGCTTGCTCATATGCTTGTTTCACATATCCACCATTATCACCAACTGTATCTTCCAAGAGAAAACTAAGGTCTAATACCACCTTGATGTGAATTAGGAGGTGGAAGCGTAAATGAATCACACAAGCATAAACAAGCAATCTCAATATGGCTTAAAGGCACTATTTTCTCATTAACTCATAATCTGAGAGTGAAAACTAATTACAAATGAGAGCCTAAGCATTTATTTATAACCTAATAGTAGCTTGAGGATGAAGTCTCCTAATTAAAGTAGATAACTAAATAACCTAGTTAAAATAGGTAACTAAATAAATGATAAATCCTAATAATTAAAATAACTTGCAGAAAAAAAGAAAAAGAAAAGTGAAAAGTCCCCCTGGAAGGGGAACTGCTGTGCCGAGCATCAGTTAATGTGCGACCATAAGTTGTAAACAAAATTTTTGCACTGAAATATCTTCACAGTTGGAATAGATGCCTACATGATAAGTATGCTATAAGTTTGTGTATCAAAAGCATATGATTATACACAATTGCTTGATTGCAACTAATTTCCATATCCAAATGCAATCAATAGTACTATCTCCATCCCAAATTAAGATTTTCCTTTTTTTCCCCTTTAATAATTAAGGATACACTTAATTAATGGCTATGATCAACACTTATTGATGTCCAAAAAGGAAATTGAAGAATAACCCAAAAACGAACAGTGGACTCTTAATTTGGGAGAGATGAATAACCCAAAAAAGAAAAGTGGACTCTGAATTCGAGACAGAGAGAGTATAATTTTCAATCCTCAAGTGAATAACTATCCTTTAGGTCAATATACTATTTCAAGGAGTAAATGTTTGAACATTTTCACAAAGGTTCCAAACAAACTGAGCCAAGCAGAGCTCGAGCCTAATCAAGCTCAATTCTCAACCACTATGCTTTGGCATTGAAAATATATTTGTGTGACATTTTGTAAAGTATTATGAGTACAAGAGCATGAAAGTAAAGTCTTAATCTTATTGACACCCAATTTTTATTACAAGAGCATCCACGGTGAAAAAAGTTGGATAAATTTATTCTAGGCAACATCATAGTGGTGTGGCCCATATGTTCATAACTGTCCTCTGTTTTGTTTCTCCATTTGTGTTCACAATTGACATAAACACTATAATATTTTTCCTAAAGCTACCTCTATTCAAAACTCTCACCCACTTTCATCTTGAAATCGAACCCGACGGTCACATCCACATTTATGATTAATTACAAATTTGATCCTGAAGTTGGGGGTCATTTTGAATTTTAGACCTACTCTTTTAATTTTTGTAATGTTAACCTTGATGTTTTTAATTTATAAAATTTCATACATCTGTGAAGTCCTCATTAAGAAAATTAAGGGAAAAAGAATGAGCAACCATGTGCCATTATTTTTTTATTAAAAACTTTGAGTTAAGTCTATTTGATGGGTATCATTTGAGGGTTCATGTAGAATTACTCTTTTTTAATTTATAACTCATACATGTATCTTGGTAAAAAAAAATACATGTACAATTAATAAAAACATAAAACTCTTTTTTAAATTAATAAATATTCATTTATCAATAGATAAACAAACCCTTCTAAAATAATAATTCTTCAAAGTTCCTAGAGTATTATTACTGTAGTGAAAATAATTGTAAGTAAGTAGATGAAATTATGATATAATCAGGCTTAATTAAAATGAAATTGATATTGGCATATCGGTTTTTAACGATGACTTAGTCTAGATGCCTTATGCAAGCGAAACTCTTTAATTGAAGTGAAAAAAATGCCATTTGGAAGAAATATCATTGCTCAATGTTGATATTTCAAATATAAATTAAGAGTGCCTTCGTTATCATTTTTCTATACACAATTTTGCCTAAATTTTTTTATTACTTAGTTGGTTAGGTCATTCTATTTTTAGAACAACCATCAGACTATCTTAATAGCCAGGGACAAAAATAACAAAACTTATATATGTCGATCCATTTTGTGTTTTTGTGTCTCCAAAACCGTTGACAAATATAAAAATGTTGATTTGGGGGGTAAAATTAGTAGCATTTTGCTATTTATTTTGCCTCCCTTGGAGTAGCAAACATGGCCTTGTCTCGGTAAGTCATCTGCCGCGGGTGGGGTGCGCGCAACAGTTGACTTGTTGCGGCACCAACAACCATAATTTTGTGCTCCCCCTATTTAATTGGTCATGTACTCCTAAAAAATACCCAATTTTTAATCTCCTTAAAATAAATATATTCATTTTTTACAATGGCCGATTCGAGGATGAGTGGTTCAGAATTTTACTTTGTATTCAATAAAGTTCAGCCCGATATATATACAAATGTCCACGATTCAATTTGGTAGACTGATGGTCTTACAGATTGGCGTATCCGAAAATCTGAGACATATGAAGCGTCATCTACGTATGGTAGATTCGCCGATCGTCGGAAGCATCCCACTATTGAATTGAATTCTCAATACTATTATTACTTTGACGAGGAGGATAAGCCAACTCCCTCCTCATCTGTTGATCCAACGATTGAACAACATTAATTTTTGGAGTTAGAGGTGGGGACCTCCGGGCAAAAGAATTTCGAGCCGAAGCGTACTCCAAGCTGCAGGTTTGATTGGAGTGTTCCTCCTAAGCTTGTTTAGTGCAATTACGACTACATCTCGAGGAATCCTTCAAAGTGGAACAAATATTTTTGGAAAATGCTTTGAGTCCCAAATAACTCCCCCAAATCTCTCCCAAATCCTATGTGGATGCCACTTCATTCTACCACTTGCCTGTCATCTATTGCCACGTGGTGCGAGTCCCGCCAGGGCACAAAGCCAAGTCATTTTGAGGGAGATTTGGGGTATGTAGCATTACTCAATATTTTTAGGTTGTTTTCGATTTATTTATATTAAATGTAGTTTGTGTTAATGTCTTTTTTAGTGTAATCGTTGTCTCAATTTAATGCAATAATGTACTTCATGGTTTAATTAATGTGTTAGTGTGTTAATGCGTTACGCAATTGTCTAAATAATAATGCAAACTAATATTAAATTAATAACAAGGTGAACACAAACCAATACAACATTAACACTTTGATAGAAAAAAGTACATCTTTAATCCGAGGGGATCTCGAAATCCTATTGATGTGCATGCCTCACCTCCTCGGCTGCCTCCTCATCCTCCCACTTATCGATAATGACCCTTTTCTTTTGCTCCCAGTACGCACATGTGTGGGGGTCCAAGTGAGAATGGTATCTGTTAACAAATTCACATAATTTACTGATTGAACTGTGTCCTCCAAACCCCACTTTTTTCTGATTGGCTCCATATACAGAGTCCTATGTAAAGGTCAAGAAACATATTAAGATGAACAATTGTAACTCGAATTATCATGAGATGCCTTTGATCGCATGATCTGTGCGATCATTTAAAATGAATATAATGGGCCTACAAAAAATTATCATTCAACCAATTCTGAGTAGCCTATAAATACTCAACAATCAGAATTTTTTATTTTATTTAGATGATTATTTTTGAAGTAGAGTTATTTTTAAGAAAAAGAACAAGGTCTACGCAATTAAAAAATTGCATTCCTTGTTTCTATCTAGCCAGTGTTTTGTGTGCGCGCGTACGCATCTGCGTGTGCACAAAACAAGTATTGCGCAACCTTCACCGCCTTTGTAAACGACGAATAATCGTACTAATTTGCAACTATGAGATTGTGCAGAGATGAGTGGGATGAGGAATTGGACTGGATGAGTCTTTTTTTGAAATATTTTCTCTTAAAATTAATGTTGTTTGATTTATTTAAAATGTCAACATCCAATCGATTTTTCCTATTTAGATAAATTAGACGTTTGGCTATTTTCAAGTAAGGTTAGTAAAAAAATTCTTTCTTCCAAAGACTGAAATATTTCTCTTTCTCCCTCGTCATTTTTTTTATTCTAAATAATTCTAGGATGAATTGGGCTTTCATAGAATTTCCAATTAACATAGAATAGCGAATGATAATGCTTTAGGAGGAAAGAAGCATTGAACTTAAGAAAAGGCGAAAAATTGAGCGTTGTCGCGGATAAAATGTTCTCGAAAGATTTGAAAATTCAGTGATTTATTATTGCAAAAACGAGGAATAAAAGTGGGAATCCAAGACAATAAAATAAGTTGAGTCTTATATGCATAGTTGATACTTGACTAGAAAATAAAATAAGGAGGGTTTGCTCTTACATCTTCATGTTAAATTAAGGTTCATTCCACATTAAGAGATAATATTATGTGTTAGATACTTTCCATTTAGGGCTCGTTTGGTTCGAGATTTGGCAAGGGAATGAGAATTCATAATTTCAGGAATTCTAAGTTCCTGGAATCTTCAATTCCTTTCCATTGTTTGGTTCAAGCAGGAATTATTTTTTCCCGCCATCTAAAATCCCTTCTATATAAACTGTTAAAAAGATATTAAATATATACTATTTTTTGAAAAAGTTTAAAAAAACGTGTTTTGTTACACTTTTATTTAAATATAAACAGTTTTTAGTAACTTTTTTTTAATTCTTTACAAAAAAATAAAGTTGCAAAAAAACAGTTTTTAAATAAAAACAAAAAAAAGTTTTTGAATAACCTTTTTTATTAATCTTTCCTGAAAAATAAAGTTGTAAAAAATGTTTTTTTTTTCCGTTTTTTTCCTTAAGCGAAAAAACAATTTTTTTTGTTGTAAAAAAACAGTTTTTTGAATGTTTTTATATTTCTAATATATAAAAAAACAGTTTTTTTAATGTTTTTATTAGAAATATAAAAACATTCAAAAAACTATTTTTGTACAACAAAAAAAATGCAAAAAAAAAACTGTTTATATATAAAAACTGTTTAACCAAACACATTTTTTAATGTTTTAAACAAATAGCACATATTTAAAACATTAAAAAATGTGTTTATTAAACATTAAAAAATGTGTCTATATAAATAAAAATGTGTTTATATATTAACATATTAAACAGTTTTTTTTTTGCATTTTTTGTTGTTGTACAAAAACAGTTTTTTGAATGGCGAAAAACATTAAAAAAACTGTTTTTTATATATTAGAAATATATATTAACATTTTATTTAAAAAAAATCAGTTTAAAGAAACATTTAAAATAGATTTTTACAGTTTTTATCTATAAAACACTGTTAATATATTAAAAAAATGTTTATATATGAAAAACAGTTTTAAAAAACACGTTTTTTAACTTTTTAAAAAAATAGTACATATTTAAAACATTTTTAATAGTTTATATAGAAAATTATTTTTTAACTTTTTTATTTAAAAAAAAAGAGTTTTAAAAACATTTAAACATTTTTGTAATATTTTTATATATAAAAACTGTTATTAAAGAAAAAATGTTATAGTATAAAAATGTCATTCTTTTTTTATATACAAATGGTGTAAACTATTTTATTTCCTATTAAATGAAGTGAGAGAACGTTACTTGAATATGAGATAATGAATCATTAAATGAAGTGAGAGAACATTTCTTAAAAAATCATGTGATTGGACGACATTAAAACTTGATGTCGTTGAACACATCAAAAAAAATTTGAGAAAAAGAGAGTGTGTATGTGTATGTGTATGTGTGTGAGAGAGAGTGTTTGTGTGTGTGAGAGAGATAGAGAGAGCATGTGTGTGAGTGAGAGAGAGAGAAAGAGAGTGTATATGTATGTGTGTGTGAGAGAGAGTATGTGTGTGAGTGTGTGTGTGTGTGTGTGTGTGTGTGTGAGAGAGAGAGAGAGAGAGAATGTGTGAGAGAGAGAGAGTGTACTTATGAGTTTATGTGAAATGGTATTTTTATCTCACCACAAAAGTAAGGTAATATGTCCGGGAATATAGGATTACCCCCATTTTAGAGGGGAAAGGAGAATCCAATTTCGTGGGAATTCTAAATTCCAGGAATTATAAGTTCCCCCTTAAATCTCCAACCAAACATTGTAATTCTAAATGAGGGGAATTTTAAATTCCAGGAATCCTAAATTCCCTTTCCAAACCTCGAACCAAACGAGCCCTTAATGTTAAGCAAGAGGCAAAAACATTTGACATTAAGAGGCAAGTCTATGCTGAAGTTTGAATTTATTGATCTATTTTTATTTCAGGCTTATTCTTATTATTTGTATCGAATGACTCTAATATAGATCGATTTAACAACTAGTAAAATGTTTTAAATAATTTGTATATAGTATCCAAAGAAATATTTAGAGGTTCATTAAGAAAATAACTTTCATTATTCAACATTCTGGTTTTAATATTCAAAGTTTAGCACATATCATTCAACATTTAAAGATTAAAAATAATAAATAATACTTCATAATAGGAAGATGTTACAACGAGTATTAGTATGACCGTGTGAGAAACATGGGGAAACCCTTTAAAATACCAATATATGAAAATTTAAAAGTGCACTATAGGGGGATTCCTTACTCTAAACAAATGGTTATGGAAATTCCAAATTATAAAAGAAATTATCAAGTGACAATTACACCAATTTCAAAACAACACGGTGTAAATATGATTTGTGTTATCATTAACCTATTTTATCTTGCCTAATAATTACTGTGTGAGTATGCAAGATTCAATTGAAGCAAAGTAAACACACAATGCCTCAATGTATGAGGAAAATCCTCAACAGGAAAAACATCGGACGACCTACCCTACACTTATCTTCCTCATTATGTGTAAATCTCGAAGCAAACTTATACATGGCTATAAGTTTAACTTCATATTCTCCGGCTGTCATCCTTCCCTTAGTCAACCTAAAATATTCTTTCTCATTTTTTCTTCGATACATTGGAGGGAAGTCGTTATCATATAAAGCTTTGATAAAAGAATCCAACGAGATTATATTCTTACCTCCCAGAGTAATAAAAAAATGCTTGGTGGCATCCCACCAATACTTGGCTTCTCCTTTTAGCATATAAGTTGTCAAAGTCACTTGTTTATTTTTAGGCATTCTCATTACCCCAAAACAAGTTCAATCTTTTTAACCCATACCTCTGCCTCAATAGGATTAGTTGCTCCTTCGAATAATTATGAATTCATCTTAATCAATTTCTCATGTGAAGTATTAATTTCTTCTCTATGCATCACCTCTTCAGCCCTAACCAATGCTTGTCCCTCCAATTGCCTAGCGTGTTACGCTTCCATCTCAACCATAAACCTAACCTGTTGTTATGCCATTAAAGCTATAACACGTGTTAATTTTTGCATATCCGTTAATTGTTCTGTCTCAAGTTCTATATCTATATGAATAGGCTGCTCAACCTTTGCTTATGCTGCAATATTATAAGCCTCATCTTTTACTCTCGCATTAATATTCCCTGGTTAGTATGAGAAAGCATATTTCTTATGTTCATTGCCAAATATTTACTCTTCTAATTCTAGAACCTCTAAAACCTAGGCAATGATACCAAAAGCGGACACACTCCAACCCAGTTGCTTATAAATTCGAAGTGAGTAAAACCACATTTTTATTAACAAAACCATTAACATATGTCTTGCTTATACAGTCATCAACCGATGTCCATAAAATTTAAATTTTTTCATAAGATTAAAATACTTATACTTATACAAACTTTCTTAAAGGATAAGTTGGCTTAATTACATCATTTACATTAAAGTAAAATTCAATTTCTAACCCAACCCGACCTCCTAGATTTTTCAGTGAAATCACGAGATCTAAAAAACATAAACACATGAATTGTGAGCAAATTAGCTCAATGAATGCATCACTTTTATACAATTGCATAAAATTAAATGCAATAAATCATATCCATATACGAATGTATAAGCTGATCCGGTCCATTCATAAAGAATTACCCAACTTTCCAAACCATTGTTCACATATAGTGTTTACAATAGACGATTATTTCCCATTCCTAGTCCTTGTCTGTAATAGACAACACTCCCCCATTTTGGATTGGGGAGTAACCTCCTATTTAGGTAAATCGAAATGAAATAATTTCATATTCATATGTCACGATCATATCCATAACAATTTACACATACTTCATTCTAGTGAATACACTCACCTCGAGTTCCCAACTATACGTTTGTGTTTCGCCCAGGTGGAGCTGAACTTTGGAAATTAAACCTTACACCTGTCAATCCAACTAAATCAGTATTTAATTCAAATTATAATTCTCATATTAATATATTTATATAAATTTCAATGATTATATGTAAGGATATTATTTATAAGTCCATTATCAATTTATTATGTCATATACCGCTACACTGTCAAAGAGCATTCAACAGCCATCTACATCAAGACCGATTCTAATTAATCAAGTTCTTCATCAAAAAGAGTCCGCGAAGTTTACTTTGGTAAGGTTATGTTTTAAATACCTTAACTTTACACTTAGAGCTTTTGGGATATTTTTACAAAATATTTTTTAAGTATTGAAGCGGACATTAAAATATTAATTTTTTGACGCAACAGTCGTTCAAACGACTTTGTACTTTCGTTCGACCGACACCAATTTGTAAAAAATGTGTCGGTGAGATAATTAATTAAGTTTGCAAATTTCAACGTTGGCACACTTATACAATTGGAGTCTATATAAACCAAATTAATTCAGCCCCTGAACATGCATATATGTGTGTGCGTGTGCCAATCCATAAATAGATAAAGCATGTAACACAAAGTTAAGAAAAAATCCTCTAAGAGCAAAACCTTTTAATCTATAACTTTGAAGAATTCACAAGACCATCAACTTACATACAACCTGATAATCGCCCACAAGTGTAACGCACGGTGTCTTCGTCAAATGTTCTTACAAAGAATAAACCACAGCAAATGTGTGTTCTTTAACACCAAAACAATTCACCAAAGCATATTGGGATTTTTTTGAATTGTAAACAAAAAGGGATTAAACCCTAAAAGAAGAAGTAAAAAAGGATTCTACTTTTGCAATTTTTCTGTTCTGTAAAATGCTAGGACTTCTTAATGAAAACGAAACCATTTAATGAGTATTTATACAAAAATGCGCCGCTTCAAAATACGAGCTCGTTTGAACGAGATAAGGGTCTCGCGCGAACGACGCACGAAAGTCATTCAAACGACATCTCGCGACATCCATATGTTGCTCGAACGAGATAGCTATCTCGCTTGAATGACATCGGTCTCAAATTCGAGATACGCTTCAGGACTTAGAAAAAATACTCATACACAAATTTTGACGAAAAAGTCTGCTCCAACACTTAGAAAATATTTTGTAAAAATATCCCAAAAGCTTTAAGTGTAAAGTTAAGGTATTTAAAACATAATAATACCAAAGTAAACTTTGCGGAGTCTTTTTGATGAAGAACTTGATTAATTCAGATCCGTCTTGATGTAGATGGATCTTGAATGCTCTTCGACGGTGTAGCGGTATATGACATAATAAATTGATAACGAACTTATAAAAAATATTCTTACAAATCTCTCCCTATGTCTATGCCGGTACATACATAAAAAATTCGAATTATCAAATACCAAACTGTCTATACAAATCTACCTTCCTATTGAATAAATTTGAAAGATCTCAAACTTTTCTTCAAAAAGTCTTCATCAAATCTCAAAGCTTTTCTCATCAAGCTGTGCAACATAATAATCATTTATCTTTGTACCTACACACATGAGATAAAGCAAAAACCTTCGTGACGCATCGAGTTTGAAATGATATAAAAATAAATCAATCAATATAATCAAATCTCCCCCATAATGCAAAAACTCCCCCATAACATGATAATTCTTTCTCCCCCTTTTTATGATGTCCCCTATTGGACAGATAAGAAGAAATAATCAAAATATGAAGTGTCACGATAAAATTGCATAGAAAACAAGAATCCAGCTACGCGCATGCAAAGGTTATCCCCCAAACATCCACAAACTATTTTTGGATTTTTCAATTTTTTCATACAAAAATAAGATACAAAAAAAATCACACCATTGATTTAAACTCAAACAACCAAGTCATGGAAATTGAATGAATGGGTGTGAACATATTCGATAGGTAAATAAACTCAATCAATCATATGTGCACGATGCATATGTGTACTCCTAATGAATGAACATCAAAAGTATCATTTGGTGTAAAAATTGTTGAAGTTTTGATGATATAAATCATTTGAATTTGACGTTTGCAAAAATAATTGATTTTTTGGAAAAAGAAAATTCTCGTTTTAAATCCGCATTGGTATTTTGCAAACGGTTGAAAATCAAAGATATTTTTATCGTGAAAAATTTGTGTCCTTGGACCATGACTTTGTTGCTTTAAATTTGTCCAAGAAGGAAAGTGATGATAGGGTCCTATTTTTAGAAAAAGAATTGGAGGATCTTAAAAGGTCGATGGTTTGTGCCAAAGAGGACAAAAATATTTTAGTCAAGGAGTTTGTGGCACGTGAAGAGACTCTTAGGGAGAAGTTTGCTTTAATTGAGGGGGAGAGAGACAACCTTCTAGGTTTGATTGATAATTTGAAGAAGGAGTCCCTTAAATTGGAAGAGTCTAATTTTTTGCTTGAGTAAAAAATTTTGAAGTTAAAAAATGATTTGACAGACTAAAGTAGGTTTGATAGTGATGGTAATGGCTCATCTTGTTCTCATGCTTATAGTGCTAAAGCCAAAGCCAAAGCCAAAACCATTATTTATTTTAGAGGGTCAACCATTCCCATGGACATTAGAAAAGGTCAACCCATAGGTGTTGTTCCACCCGTTTACACATGTTCATATTGTGGTAGGAAATGTCACCTTAGGCATTTTTATTTTGATCTTGAAAAATGTCTTAGGAAGTTTAAGTCTAGTGTTCCTGTGGTTCCCAAAGCCCCCACACGACGTTTCACATCTATTTGGGTTAGGAAATCACTTTTAGAGGTACTAGATTTTAGACAAGTTGATTCCTATTTGCTTGCACATGATTCTTCTCTTACCATATCATATAGATGATTGTGTTTGCATATTTTTCATACACTAGTTGTGGTTTCATGATATATATTTTCTAGTGTATTGACATGTACTTTTTATATAAATTTTTGCTTTTGAAAAATACAAAAAGATTTTATTTTGGATAAATTTTTTGAAAAATCCAAAAAGAGTTTTGTTTTTTGTTTGCACCTTTTATGGATGAACACTTAGGATGACCGAGTCACAACATCATTCCATTTTCATGTGACTATTTGATAGTGTTTTAAGACAATAGGTCAATTCATCCATGTGCTTTATAATGTGTGGAGTCATTAAGATGTAATTAAGTATTACTTCCTACTTGTTTGACTCATGATTTCCTTTATTACACACATGCACGGATTTGTTTGATTATTGTCCTTGTCTTATCACATGTTGGTTGGGTGTTTTTACTTCAATCCTGTCCTTAAAAAAACCAAGTGCGATAAAACATGATAAGAAAGGTGTTCATGTAAAAGCTGTTCGTGAGTTTGTGTGGTTTATTTGATAATAGTGAAGGGCTATGAAAGGTACTTACCTATCCTTTGCGATTAAGCCACCGTTAAATTGGACCTGAAAAATTGAGGAATTTTATTATCCGGGGTCCAAAGAGGTTTAAAAGAGCTCGAAAAAATTTAAAGGCAATAAAAAGAAATTCATGCCAATTATGGGCCATTTAGGTTTTTGCACCAATTCTTCAAAATTTGAGAATTTAGTTTAACACCTCTAAAATAAAATATATATGAGGGAGTTTGGATGGTGCATTAAAACGGGTTTGCACGTCCTTAAAAGTCTTGAAAAAGCGTTAAATAGTTTTGGACGTTATTGGTGTGGAATCACTTTGACTTTGATTTGTTGATTTGATTAAAACGATGTCATCTAAATTCAATAATTTTTACACCAAAGGATGTTTTTGATGTTCATTCGTTAGGAGTAATGGTATGCATCGTGCACATATGATTGATTGAGTTTATTTTCCTATCGAATGTGTTCACACCCATACATTCCATATCCATCACTTGGTTGTGTGAGTTTAAATCCACGGTGTGATTTTTTTTATATCTTATTTTTGTATGAAAAAATTAAAAAATCCAAAAATAGTTTGTGGATGTTTTTGGGATATACCTTTGCATGCGCGTAGCTTGATTCTTGTTTGCTATGCAATTATATCGTGACACTCCAAGTTTTGATTATTTCTTCTTATCTGTCTAATTGGGGACATCATAAAAAGGGGGAGAAGGAATTATCATGTTATGGGGAAGATTTTGCATTATGGGGGAGATTTGATTATATTGATTGATTTATTTTTATATCATTTCAAACTCGATGCGTCACGAAGGTTTTTGCTTTATCTCATGTGTGTAGGTACAAAGATTGGTGATTATTATGTTGCACACCCTGATGAGAAAAACTTTGAGATTTGATGAAGACTTTTTGAAGAACAGTTTGAGATCTTGCAAATTTATTCAATGGCAGGGTAGATTTGTATAGGCATTTTGGTATTTGATAATTCAGATTTTTTTATGTATGTACCGGCATAGACACGGGGGAGATTTGTAAGGACATTATTTTATATGTCCATTATCAATTTATTATGTCAAATACTGATACGTCGTCGAAGAGAATTCAAGAGCCATCTACATCAAGACGAATCCGAATTAATCAAGTTGTTCATCAAAAAGACTCCGCGAAGTTTAGTTTGGTAAGGTTTTTAAATACCTTAACTTTACAATTAGAGCTTTTGGAATATTTTTACAAAATATTTTCTAAGTGTTGGAGCAGACTTTTTCGTCAAAATTTATGTATGAGTATTTTTTCTAAGTTCTGAAGCGTACCTCAATTTTGACGCCTAGATCATTCAAGCGAGATAGCTATCTCGTTCGAGCGACGTATGGATGTCACGAGATGTCGTTTGAATGACATCTATACGTCGTTCGTGCGAGACCCTCATCTCGTTTGAACGAACTCGTATTTCGAGGTGGTACGTTTTTGTATAAATACTCATTAAATTGTTTCGTTTTCATTAAGAAGTCCCAGCATTTTATAGAACAGAAAAACTTCGAAAGCGGAGTCCTTTTTGACTTCTTCTTTTAGGGTTTAATCCCTTTTTGTTTACAATTCACAAAAATTCCAATATGCTTTGGTGAATTATTTTGGTGTTGAAGAAGACACTTTGCTGTGGTTTATTCTTTGTGAGGAGAACTCTACAACCGGAGAGTTGCATGCTATTGTGGAGGGAGTCCTTATAAAGTTCACACTTGTGGATAAGACATTTTCTTCTTCATTGCTGACCATCTGGAGGTCTTGTGGGAGATTCCAGCCGGCGATATTTCTAGCCGTTGGTTTGAAGGTTTGACGAAGACACCGTGCGTTACACTTGTGGGTGATTATCAAGTTGTATGTAAGTCAATAGTCTTGTGAATTCTTTAAAGTTCTAGAAATAAAAGGTTTTGCCCTTCGGGAATTTTTTCTGAATATTTGTGTCGTATGCTTTATCTATTTATGGATTGACACACGCACACACGTAGTTGCATGTTTAGGGGCTGAATTACTTTGATTTAAATAGGCTCTAATTAAATAAGTGTGCCAAAATAAAAAGTTGCGAAGTTAATCAATTATCACACCAACACGTTTTTTCTGTATACAACTACAATATAATCCCACTTAAGCAGAATCCCATGACACCTGAGTAAAAACGATTCGATGGTATTTATATTGATAAATTTATAAATACTCAACCCTAGAAAATACTTCGTAAGGAATTTATAAATAAAATCAAATAATCATAAAAGTATACTTCTCAATATATATATAATCATAGAACATATACTCAAAATACCCTTTGGAAGGAGGATATATGCATATTCTTTCATAGGGTATCTAGTATGATGTCATATTATTGTCCTCTATTCTTAACCATTATAAAATCATAAATTGTACAAATACAAGTGTTCAAAATTATAAATATGAAAACATATCTAAATATACTTTCCAACATAAGTTACAATGTAATTTTTTAAGCTTCCTAGAGTAAGGTATGACTATATCTTTACGACATATTAAATCTGTCCTACACGCTCCTCTATTGTGCACTCAACTTCTGAGAATTTTCATAATTATTCTACACCACAAATTTCTATGATTTCAGAGATTTTAATAAACGTACTGAATAATATAAAATTAAAGTCTCATAATTTTTTAATTCATATGCTATGTCAAAAGGGTTATCAAACTCAGGCTATATGTAAGTGAATTATGCAAACAACAATGTTGTATCAACTTACAAACATCACTTAAGTCTAACTACAAGGAGTTTAATCCTAATTTTCGGATATGGTTTGTATATATGAGTCTAGTTTCATATCGAACTAGAATTACTCAATTCCGTAAAGTATACAAAGATATATATAAGTTTGAATACAAGGGAGTTCTACACAAAGCAATATGACTTACACATACCACTCATCTTAAGTATGAACACATATGTAGAGAGGAAGAAAGTTTAATCAATAATTGATGTTTTACAAAATTTCAATAAGTATAATTCAAGAATAAAACAAGATTAACACATAAAAATATATTAGGAACACTTCTATGATTTTATTTGAATTTTCCTACCTTTTCTTATCACACTTTCTTCGTTAAGCTTCTCCTTTCTCTATCATCAAGCCAAAACTTCCCCAAAATGAACCAAGGGTTCCAAGTAATTAAGAAAGAGGTGATATTTAGGGGTTTAAATCGGCCAAATCCTCTTCCCTCTTCAACCAATCAAATTAAAATACTTGGTGTGCTAAAAGACAAAATGCAACTTAAAGGGATGGACAACTTTGCTCTTGGTTTGTAAATTTGATATAACTTCTTACTCGGACATCCTTTTGACACACCATTTATTGAGTTACAAACCTAACTCAGATAATTACAACTATATAGCTTTTACATTGACCAAATTATCAAATCTTATGGGTCAAAACTAGTCTCTGACATAAAAATTCCTACCGAACCTTAAAATTTTGTTGTTTGTAACCCACTTCATATTTTACAATTCTTGAAGGTACAAATAGACTAAAATATGATAACACACACACACACACATGTGTGTGTGTGTGTGTGTGTGCGCGTGGATATTTAGTCTGATTTTGATGATAACGTAATTATAATAATGTCAAATACCTATATGTAGTGTTCGAGGGTAGTTTAACTAGTAGATGTGTGTACTTCGGTGGTTATGGATGGGCCAGAATATTTATTTTTATATGCGTATTAGTAATTATTTTAACTAATAGACTATTTTTGTAATACATAGGGCTTGGTTTTAGCTATGAGGTAATTAGAAATATATTAATATTTGTAAAACATAATGAGTAGATTTATAAATAATTGGTGAAATTGTTTATATACATTAGGGATGGGTTCATCATAATGAGTAAAGGATGGTTAAAAATATGTGATTTTGGTATATCCTTAGTAATGGATTTTATTAGTGTAGTGATACTCTTTGTACGGATTAAATGTGAGACCTGATTTGGGATATCGCTCATCCATTGGGCGATTGGTTTTAATCTATCTTTTTGATGATAGACGAGATGTGTTGGGTTAGTGCTACTTGTGGTGTTCTAACTGTTTGATGATCGACACATGTGTTGGCTCTGTACAGGATGGTTGATTTCCATAGGCTGGCGTAATATATTTATATTAAATGGTGTATAAATATATATTGGTTTGAGTTCATAGGGGGTCTCTTACCATTGTCTTGGATGAACAATCCGACTAGATATAAGGGTATCAGGGGTAGGGGTGGGAGTGGGGTGTTCCTTGTTTGGAATATGTTCGCTAGACATCCCACACATGGAGTCGAATTCGATAGGGAGTTAGGAGCTATTGGGTATGAGATCCTTAAAACTTACATGTTATAGTTAATGATTTATTAGATATTACTGATGTATATGTTGAGTCTTGGGTCAATGAATCTTAATGACCAACGAAGCTAAGCAAAAATGTATTGGGGGGTCTGTTTGGATTTCACTTGTGAGACGTACCATGCAGTGATCTTAGTAAGGTTGGAAGTTGAGAGAAAATAGGGAACTAGACTATTGATTTTACTTCTTGTTGTACTTATGTGGATTGACAACCTTAGTTCAATAAGGTATGGTTAGGTACGGTTAGTTAGAGCTGTATAAGGATAAAGGGACGTGAGATATATATTGTATGACTGCCGGGAGGTGACCACATGAGCCATAAATAGGTCAAATTTAATTTTGTTAAGTAATATAGTTCTTTCTTGCAACTTTTGGACCCTGACCCAAATTTATAAAACCTTTTTCACCCCACATATTATTATTATTATACATGAATAGAAGGACTGAGTAGTTAAAGTTATAGTGCGTTGGGATCTAGTTCATAATCCTTAGTGCAGGGGTTGCAATTTCATTTCAATTAGAATTCCAATTGTCATTTGTATTCAGGGTTTTGTATTTGAACTGAGGTGGTTCCAGTTGGATACTTTTTATTATGGAGATTAATTATAGTGGATTCATTTTTATTGGAGATTTTTATTTTATCTCAGTTCAGTCATTTATGTTGTTGTTGTTGTTGTTGTTATTATTAGTATTAGTCTTGTATGGTTTTTATTTAATGTCATTTTTTTTTATCATTAATGCCGAGAGGATATAAATTGATTAGCACACCCTATCTTTGGTGTGTCAGCCCGATCAATTGTATGTGGGAAAGTTGGGCGTGTTTCACCTTTTAGAATAAAAATTCCCTCACCATAGCTTAGTCTCTAGTCCCACATATTTATCATAAATCATTTGCCTTAATAGATTTATTTTCAGGTTGATTGTCTTATTTTGCATGCTTTTAGAAAAATAGGTAGCGAACTTTGATTTATAAAATTATACACATTAACACACTTCGCTCATCGACAATGACCATCATGTCCCCTTTTTTCTTCATATTCGAGGATGAAAGTCTAGTAACCAAGAGTGTATATCCACCGCCTCATTATTCATACCCTCAATTGTTTGAATTTGTCACGCTAAAGGGGTCGCGAGTCCTAAAGGCACGGGGAGAAGAACGAGCATCGCATATCGATCCGCTCGAGCGCCGGGGGGTCGACAATTGAAAATAAGTCGTCAATACTAAAAAATACGATAAATGACATTGCAAATTATGAAAATAAAGTCAAAATATATATTATATTATTTGTTATGTCGCAGTTGTAACTTAATTATAGACATGAGATCCAAAACCTATAATATAAATTTATAATAAACTAATCTTAATATGTAAATGAATATATATCTAAACGTAATAAGAAAGAAATATGATATTCCAATGGGATATAAATTATTATTATAAGAGTGTTAACGCTCCCCCCCCCCCCCCCCCCCCCCCCTTAAAATATAAGTTTGTATATTGGTATTGGCTTGAGTTTGAAAAATGTGTCACGAAATTTAGTTGGTGGAAGAGTTTAAAAAAAAAAAGATATTAGTAAAATGAGTAACAAAAAAGATGAGAACAAGACTAACGGTTGCTCGTAGAACACAATGAAGAAAAACTTGAAATTGATGATAATTGATTATTAACATTGGACATAAATTATGGAGGTTGCATAAAACTATAATAGTGCGTACATAAACTGCGGTGAAATATATGTTGGCTTGCCAAAACTCACTGTCGAAGAAGACGTGGAAGCACAAAAATGTGTCAAAATAATTTGTATTGTATGGATGGATCCATAGGAGGTCACGAAACACTATGAGAGAACACAAAACACTTATGACAGAGCGCTCGAAGCACGCTAAATGAGTGCATGAAGCACTGATTAGAGACCCTATGAAGCATTATGAGAGTCCATAAATCATTGAGAAGGGTTTGCATGATACACTGAGAATACAATGCAAATAACA
The DNA here is from genome assembly GCA_949130495.1 of Sambucus nigra. NCBI lineage: Eukaryota > Viridiplantae > Streptophyta > Magnoliopsida > Dipsacales > Adoxaceae > Sambucus > Sambucus nigra. The sequence continues at coordinate 654,718,623 of OX422215.1, read as the reverse complement.
CTTATGAATTGTGTTGCTAAATTACATGATTAGATGTATAAGAAGTAATTATTGTTAGAATAGTGGCAACACGAACACTGGATCCAAGATTTTTGTTCAACTGGGGCGAAAGTTTCGAGTGATGCTGGGGGTTCGAGGGCGGGAGCTCCCGAGACGATTTTTTTTGGGGTTATTACAAGTTTTATACAAATTATAGCTTTATAATTCCCAAACAACTATAAATTATAGCATACCTTGTTTTTATGTTTATTATTTTAATGCCCAAACAACTACAACTACAAAGAGATAACAGACGTTGTTTTTATGTTTATTATTTTAATTAATTATAATATTTTTTACACCCTCAGTTTTATAAATAATTAGAGGTATACCTTGAAGTTTGAAGTTTTAACAAAAAATCCTATATATATATATATTTAAATTGGGAAGAACATGAATCAAATCAATGAACTAAAAAAGAAATGAAAAGCATATTCAACACCCCCTAACTTAAATTATGCACTTCCCTTAATAAATTGAGAACACGGTTTGATGAGAGGGAAAAATAATGTTAACCCATATCGAGTTATATTGGAATGACACATTGTAGCAACCCCATTTTCCACTGAAAGGTTGGCCAGACACAATACACCTAAGGTTGGGCTTATTTATCAATTTATTTCATTCTTAACATCAAATCATAATAAGACATTTATATTTCCAAACCACATTCGAGTTAGAACTGAATTAAATTAATAACTAAGAAAATGATAAGTCCATCATCCACATAATATAAATAAAAATCCCAATATAAACATAACTCTCTCAAACCGATTGAAATAAAATTGACTCCGGACTTATACCCATACAATAATCCAAAAGTATAAGATTGAAGTAGAGTAGCAACCTAAGAAAGAACGAACGATCTGATCTTTGGGAACAAAGTGAGACTGTAAGGCTGATATCGCGCCAGTCCTGTTATTCCAGTCAAGGCACACCTGGGGGGAGAAAATATTTATAATTTGGGTCAACGCCCTAGAGTTACAAGAATTAACTTACGTAAACTAAAGTGCAATAATACAGTTAATTCAAAGTAAGCATTCCCCATCGTCACACACATACGTTAAGTATCTCATCGCAATACTACACGTATAACAACCCAAGTCCCAATGGTAATAACTAATAATGGGGCCAATTAAATATAAGATGCATCTAGCATAATTCATGTTTTTACACAAATAAATAAATATATATTATTATCATACATAATTCATGTGTGTAACCCTAACCGATAGGATCGTCCACGAACATAGGTATGTTTACACAAATGAATAAATACATACTATTATCATACAATATGTATAAGTAATTACTCTATAATTACCTGATGTTCCATATATTCATTCATATATAATCCCACATTAATAATTAACAAACCAGTCGATTTTAAGTTTTATTCCTTAAATAATAGAACGTAACCATCTCAGTTAATTTTTAAGTTCCCTCAATTAATATTAATGCCCCCAAAGCTTTTTTTTTAATAAAATCGCCAATTACCCAAACATCATTCTACCAACTCATATCGATTCTTAAAAATCCTCCAGATCCATCCACAGTCCCAACTCAACCTTCCATAGGGCTGAATCGATTCGCCTCTTGGGGCCGAATCGATTCGCCTGGCCAAATCGATTCGCCTTAAGGAGGACGAATCGATTCAGATCTGGTCAGACGCCCAGATCTACCAATAATATCTGATACGAAACTCATTCATTCAATCCCAATTTCCATTCTAATTAATGGGAATACACTCGTATTAGCATAAGTATAGGTCCTGATGACTTAACACTGCATCTAGGGTGACTAATTTCACAAATTAACAAAAAAATCCATTCCCCCAAACCCATAATTTAACATAAATTATCATAACTACTAAACCGATATTTTTAACCCAAAATCCACTTAAATTATAATAATATTTTAACATAATATACGGATCATAATTCTCAAAATTTCCAGATCCCACAACTTGAATTCTACGACTCTACATATATATAAATATTTCCAATCAAATCAAGAACCTACGTCATGAATTCTATCACCCCATTCAAGATTTCGATTCTTCTAAATTTTTGGATTTAAACTCAAAATTCAGATTTATATCCTCTGCATACATGTGATTAAATCTTATCATTTTATCACCAAGTTCATATTAACATCGAAAAATTATATGGGAGATTACTATGATGAATTAAAAAATGCACGGGAGAATAATTTAAGCAAGAAAATTCTTGCCTTAGGATGAAGGTTGAAGTTCCTCTTCTTAAAAACCCAAATTCCTCCTTCCTCTTAATCTTGGTAACTCGTCTCTTTGAATGGGGCTGTGATTAGGCATAAATTCTTCACATTTATCCCCTTAATTTTGGTATTTTTATGATCCCGTGCATTGTAATTAATACGAATTTATCTCATATTTAGGCTACTAACTCTTTTTGGCAAGTACTTCGTGTTTTGTGTATCTCCCTTACGTTTTACAGGTATTTCATGCAAGTTAGTGCGAAAGGGAACTCAAAATAGTGAAAGAAACCATGAAATGGGGAGTTGAAGGGCATTTTTGTAATTTTTCAACCTTATTTCGAAGTTGGGGACAACTAGAAAGTTGAATATCTTTCAATTACAAGAACACTGGAAAAAACAGCACCTCAATATCTGAGCTACGGTGAAGAAGTTATGGTCATTCGAAGTTGAGAGAAAATCGTAAGAAAAAAAGAACTGAACCGAACCGAACTGGTCCAGACCCTTGAACTTACTGTCTAACCTTTGTGAGGTGGATCGATCCGAATTAAATGGAAAATTAATCAACCCAGACTTTAGTCAAGCTCCAGAACCGTTACAATATTAGTCACGCTTTCCAAATGTCACAAAATTGCCAGATACGAGATTTTTATTTTGTCTTTATCTATTAGCCAAAAGAGTTTTATGTTTTGGGGACTCTTCTAAACGAAATCTAGCCTATATATTTAGTCATTAGGGTCCATTTTATTCAGATTTCATTCATGTAAAATCTCTTAATCAAGGGGGAACATCTAGGAGAAGAGTTTATATATTTTGCACCTTCAATTCGAGTTTTTCTTCACGTTTTGATTTCTTCTTGCATGTTCTTATTCTTCAATCTTGGTAACCTTTATTTCCATCACTTTTATTCTTATTTCTCATGTTTGATCACATTTTTAGCATAAGAACGATTCCATGCTACGTAGATTTCTTTCTGAATCATGTTATACCATGTCTGGCTAGGTTTTTAAGGGTTAGAATGCATGAACCCAACCCGATGTGGTTTGCATGGATATAAATTTAATTTCATGAGTTAAATAAATGAATTGAATCGTGTTTATTGGTTAAGATAACTATCGTAGTACTTTTAACCTCGGTTGACACTAGGTAACCGGGGTACTGAAGAGTGCGACACTCGTATTAGCTTTTGCGACACTGCTTTATTCTTACTTTTGATTATGTATGATACGGGCTTGTAACCTCATATATGTAATGCCCTCATATATGTAATGCTTGGGATTTATAAAGTCTGGGTTTAATCAATTATCTAATTCACAGTTAGGGTTTGTATCTGGAAAACGTACTAGGGATGGGGGATTGTAATTCGACCTTATTTTTCTCTCATATTAATCAAATCACCTTATGATAAGTTTTGCATGTGTAGAAAATTTAGATAGGGTTTTCAATTGCTTTCGTAGAAGTAAAATAGAACATTTCACCAATAAATCATTTTTCTTATTTCTTTTCTGAGTCAATCTTTTAGGTCTTTCGTTCTAGTCTATCGTCGTCACGTCTCCACATCCTAGTCCCTGAGACCGATACCCCGTCTTATCAGGTTTATTACTTTCACGATCGGTTTGCACTTGAACAGTAATTAGCACGCACTTTAAACACATATTGAGTCGCTTCAGGCTTTTAGGGTTTCTTTAAATATGTGAATTGTATTTTCTAAACTCTTACTGGACTTATAAAAAGTCTTAATCCCAAGTTAGGACTAAATATCCATTTTTGGACCCCCCAAATGGGCTCGAACCCATAATCAAAATATCCCAATAACCTCCAAATGATATACCTATACCTCGGGACCATTTTTAAAAGGTGTAAAACACCTAAACGAGTTCCCAAAATCTCCCGAAATGCGTCCGAATCATTTTTATTCAACATATATATTTTTCAATTTTGTTGCACATCCTATGTCAATTGTTCAATAAACATGCAATTATTATCTACAAAAATTATCTAACATGCAAAGTGAAATTCACATAACATGAAATAATAAATAATTAATTTATTCACAACTTAATTAATTAAATTCAACTGATTTAATTTAATTCCTACCGATTTTATATTATTCTAAAAATACGGGGTATTAGAGTCTTCCCCCTAATAACGAAATTCCGTCCTCGGATTTCGAAATGTACTTGGCTAAAAGAGTTCTGGATATTTTCTCACATGTCAGCCTTCCTCTCCTAAGCCGACTCATCCTCCTTATGATGACCCCACTACCCACGTACCAACGGAACAACCTTAGATCAAAATGAGTGTTCCCTACCATTTAGAATGGATACGTGTCTCTCCTCGTAGGTAGCGTCAGGCTAGAGCTCTATTTCATTGATATCGATACGCTGGTAAGCAATCTCATCCCAAAGGAACCTCTGCAATGCAGAAATATAAAAGACGTCATGCATCCGCTGCAACGGTCCGATAGTCCTAATTGATACGCTACGGGCCCAATCCTCTCAATTATAAGGAATGATTCCATATACCAGGGAGCCAACTTTCTTTTCTTCCAAAATCTCATCACCCCCTTCATGGGAGACACTTTAATTAGCACCCGATCCCCGGCATTAAAATCTAAGTGCATTCAGCGTGCATTCATATAACTCTTTTACCTATCCAGGGCAATTTGAATACTCGTCTGAATCATTTCCACCTTCTATGAGGTGTCCTGAATGAACTCTAGCATGAGTAATTTGTTCTCCCTAATCTTCAACCAATATGAGGGTGAACGATAAGGTCTCCCATATAATGCCTTAAATGGTGCCATCCCAATAGTGAACTGGCATCTATTATTGTACACAAACTCCACCAAGGTTAAGTAATGCTCCTAACTTCCCTTAAAGTCTAAGATGTGCATTCGTATCATATATTCTAACATCAAATTCATCCGCTCTGTCTACCCATCACCCTGCTGATGGTACGAGATACTTAATCTCAAGTCTGCCTCTAAAGCCTGCTGGAAGCTCCTTCAAAAGAAGGACACAGATGTCTTATCCATATCCGATAGAATATTGAGCGGTACCCCATGAAATTTAACAATTTCTGCAAGGAAAAGCCTACCATAGTACTCTGACGTGTAGTCGGTCTGGATTGACAAAAAGTGAGCCACCTTTGTTAATCGATCCACAATCACCAAATAGAATCGTGCGACACTGTGACATAAATAACCCGGTGATGAAATCCATGGAAATGCTCTCCCACTTCCACATCAGAATCTCAAGAGGCTATAAAACACCTACGGTACGTTGATGGACCACTTTCACTAACTGGATCATAGCACACTTAGACACAAAGACTGCTATATCCTTCTTTATATCGGGCCACCAATATTGACGTCGCATATCTTGGTACATCTTGTTCCCACCAGGAAGTACTATAAATTGTGAATTGTGATCCTCTGTCATAATATTTCGCCTCAACTCCTTGTCATCTGGGATAACCAATCTGCTCCTGAAATCTCAGTCCGCCATCTGATCCAATCGAGTGCTCTACCCCCTTGGCTAACAACTGCTTAACCCTTTCCTGGCAAAGCTGGTCTCCTGCCCGTGCCCTTATGATCCGAATAATAATCTCGGGTGTGATGGTGAGAACAACCATAAAAGCACGAGTTAACTTGTGATTACCATAAAGTGATTTTCACTTCTCCCTCCACACTGCCGCTAACTCTAGAATCGACTTGTGGCTCAACGCATCTGCCACTACATTTGCTTTTCTAAGGTGATACTACATGTCGAACCGATAATCTTTAACAAACTCTATCTATCTCCTCTGCCTCATGTTCAACTCTCATAGCATGAATAAGTACCGTAGGATCTTATTGTACGTGAATAAATAAAATTTCTCCCCCAGGAGGTAATGTCTCCATATACATAAAGTAAATACCACAATTGCTAACTCCAAGTCATAGAGGGGTGATGACCCTCATGAGGATTTAACTTCTGTGAATCATAAGCTACCGACCTCTCCTATTGCATTAATACCCCTCCAAGTCCCTGCAAGGATGCATCTGTGAAGATCTTATAGTCTATCTCCGATCGAGGTAATGCAAGTACTAGTGCCGTAGTCAATCAAGCGTTCAGATCGCCAAATGCTTGCTGACATGTATCATCCCATATGAATGACACATTCTTCCTCATCAAATTGTTGAGGGGGCCGACTATCTTCGAGAACCCCTGAATGAACCAACGATAATACTCGGCCAATCCCAGAAAGCTACGCACCTCGGTGGGTGTAGTGGGCTGTCCCCACTCCATCACTGCAGAAACCTTCCCCGAGTCCACTAAAATACCCCTCTTAGATACGATGTAGCCTAAGAACTGCACCTCCCGTAACCAAAAACACATTTCTCGAGATAATCATAAAGCCGATGGTCTCATAACGCTTATAAGACTACCCACAAATGCTGTGCGGGCTCCTCTGCGGTCTGAGAATAAATTAGTATATCATCAATAAATACTATGACGAACTGATCCAGAAAATTCCTAAAAACTCGATTCATCAAGTCCATAAATACTGTCGGTGCGTTGGTCAGCCCAAAAGGCATAACCAAAAAAATCATATGACCCGTATCTTGTCAGAAACGCCGTCTTCGAAATATCTAACCCTCTAACCCTCAACTGACGATAACTTAATCTTAAATCTATCTTTGAAAATACGTATCTCCCCTTATCTGGTAAAACAAGTCATCTATACGAGGAAACAAATATTTATTCTGTATGGTGACTTTGTCCAACTCCTCCTAGTCGATATAAAGCTATAAGGATCCGTCTTTCTTCTTGACGAACAAAACTGGAGCACCCCACGGTGAAGTACTCCTCTGAATAAACCTTTATCCTAATAGCTGCTCAATCTGGTCCCAAAGATCCCTTATCTATAGAGGATCCATCTGGTACGGTGTGCGTGCAATAGATCTCGTGCCTAGAATCAAATCGATTATAAAGTCTATCTCCCTGCTAGGTGGCAACCCTGTGATCTCCCCAAATACATAAAAAAACTTGCTAACTATCGGGATGGAATGTAGCGATACTATGACTTCTGAAGAAGTATCCTTTTTAATATAATATAAGTGCGTGCTCGACTTGCCCCTCTGAGTGAGGCATCATAAGCAGGCACATCTCCTGCCCCCCCCCGAAATGGCGAAGACGATGGACCTACCATAACATTCAACACAGGTTCTGTATGTAACTAGCCAATCCATCCCTAATATGACATCATACTCAGACATATCTAATACCACTAAGTCTTCCACAAATGTGAGTCACCCAATCTCGACCCATATACCCCGACACACAGAATGTACAGGTGCCCCTCTACCCACGAGTGAATATATTTGAAATACAATACCGAAAGAAAAATTTATCATCGCCGAATCTTGTGCAAAGCTAGTGCTAACGAATGAATGAGATGCATCAGTATCAAATAAAATATGACCCACATGTCCAAAGATAGGGAACATACCTTCAACTGCCTGAATTAGCACTGGTACCTCAACCAGTGCAATGTGATAAACTTGCCCATACTGTAGTTGTGGTTTTTACCCTTGAGATGGGACGACTGGAGCTGGCAAAGTTGGCGCTGCAATCTCTGGGACTGGCAACTACTGACGCTGCTCCTGTGGTGTCGGATACCCTCGCTGTCCGACTGCTCCTGAGGTCCCTGATTACACCGTGGACACCGCAATAATCACTCAATTATTCTTCATTTGATTTAGATCCTTATCTTATTTTAATAATAAACTAAAATCATATCTTACTGACCCTCTCCAAATCACAATATGACTAAATTAATAACTTTAATTTTCCCACGATAAATAACTTTCACTCAAATTGAAGCCATACCAAATATACGTTTAACTCAATAGTCACATCAAACTTATTAAGAATTTGTCACTTTATGCCCCAAAATTCATTATTGAATGATCAAATCATAAAATGCATATGACTTATCATAAAATTCAAAGATTATAAAATCCATGAAAGGTTGAGAACCCGCGACCGCGACCCTATACCTGCGGCCACTGCCCCAAATGGGTGCAATCGCGACCTACCCTTCTTTTTCCTTGTATTTTTTATTTATTTTGAATCCAAAAATTCATTAATCCTTAATTACTTAGTCCACTAATAACACGCAATATCATTAGTGCTAAACCCTAGTCTTATTCCCCAAGACATGCTTTAAAGATCCTTTTATTCATAGGGTTTCTCCCTAAACCCCATCGGGCTTCTCCCCCAGACCCTACCCCGTTTAGATAATTTTGTTCCTTTACTTCAATTTAAGGCCTTATTCAAGATATGTATGATAACGCAAAGACTAGAGTAAGGACTATATGTGGAGAAACTAATGACTTTACGATTAAATTGGATTTACATCAAGGATCTACCTTAAGTCCTTATTTATTTGCTGTAATTTTGGATGAGAATACTAAGGACATATAAGAAAATGTTCCATGTTGTATGTTGTTTGCGGTTAATATAGTTTTAGTAGACATTTCAAAGGAAAGCTTAGTAATGAGAGTAGTGTAATACCCCGTACTTTTATTGATATTTATTTATGGGATTAATTAAATTAAATGTAAATTAATTGAGGATTAATCCGGATATAATACTAATGAGATGTGAGTTGGTATTTGATTATAATGTGTATATATGGCAATATATGAATATTGAAAATATTGAAATTGTCGCGAGACTGAAATACGACAATTTGGGAAATTTAGTTGGGATGCACGTGTCAGTCGCGTCTGGAACATAATTATTTGAATTAAAAATTAAATTTTATTTTTATCAACCAAATGGTCATTTCGAGTGCTCCAACGTGTCCGGAAGAGTCGAAATAGTCAGAAAACACTAGCCAGGGGTTTAGTTTGGGTCCCGGGGCATTTTAAGCCAAACCGGTAACTTATAAGGGAATTTTGGTAATTTAGAAATTTAGGGAATTATAACCCACGAAAATTAGAATTAATATTTATCATTTTAATAGGGCCACTAATACCATTACCAGTACTTAAATAATTAGAGGGCTACGGGAGTTATATGAGAAATTAAAAGAAGTTCCCAAAGAGAAAACCATAACCTCCATCTTCAACCTTCAACCTTGGGAGAGAAAAAGGGAGAGCAACCTTCAACATTCAACATTCAACATCAAATTCTGAAGAATAATCAAAGTCAAGTGGTTTAATTACGTTAATTTCAAGCGAATGTTTCTTCCATGCTTAGAATTTATAATAATTGCACTATATTGGGAGTTTGATGAAAACCCATGAAATTGGAGTTAGAAATTAAGGTTATGATATAGGGATTGCATGTAGAAAGATATTGGGTGATTGTACTATGAGAAACACAACTTTTTATGATGTAAAAACGGATTTATAATGTGAAATTGAAGACATGAAATTCTGGGTTCATACCCATAGGGTTCGGAGTAAAATTGGGGATTGATGATAATTTTATGCTATTTAGGAAGATTTGACCCCATAAATATGTTAAGATATGACCTAAGAAAGTTTAGGAATGTTTAAGAACCTTAAAACACTGTTCGGATGATTTTTGGATGAGTTTTGAGAAGAGGAAATTTGAGAAAAAAATGAATTAGGAATTCTGGGCTTGAAACTGCTATCTAGTTAGAAGACCTGCCCAGGTCATTCGAACGAGCTCGTTCGAAGGAGCTTCTAACGAGGTAACAGTTTTCCTTTTGACGAGTTGGTAGTTCGTTCGATGCCCTTCGTTCGAACGAATTCTCATTCGATGCCCCTTCGTTCGAACGAACTCTCGTTCGAACGACCTCGTTCGAATGAGTTGATAGAATGGCCTTTTTGGCCTGATTTGATTTCTAGTGTCCCGAAACCTTGTTTAATTGATGAGATAACATTCCCTTGTTAACTAATTGGTATAGTTGGGAGATTTGGGATATATTGAGGAGTAAAATATAGAAGAGTGTTTTGAACCAAATGATATTTGTGGATTAGGACGCGTGTGACTAATCACGATGTGAGAATAATTGAAGACTTAAATACATATAAACCGGGGACAGGTGAATTGTGTAACACTAAAAGTTGGTATGAGAATGAGAAGTATACCACTAATAAAATATGGTAATTACTAAGATGTGTGCATGCTTAGTATATATGATTTTTTGTATATGACATACCTACCTTACTTGCTATCACGGGAGGTTTGCGTTCGTTTAGGACCATCTAATCTTTGTGTGCCTACCGGGGGGATATAGATTGGTACCTCGAGGACATAGGCCAAAGAAGGACTTATTGAGAAGTTAATAAGTCTGCTGATCATGGGAGCGTAGGTATGTGCGTGACCCATGTGATGTGAACTATGTTCGCCTCCATTGTTTGTGATTGTTGTTATCTGAGAACGATTACTGAGAGATTCGGAATGCGTGATCCCTATGTACGTGATGTATCGGGATGGGATAGCAGAGTATGTGTGCACCGCAGCTTAGTCTCGAGGTATTGTATATTTATGAAGAGAATAATATACGGTTAAATGAAAAGAATTGTCATGTATAAATTATGCAGTGTATTTATCGTAATGACTGCTAAAGATAAAAAGGGATAACCTGTAGTGAATTGTGTTGCTAATAATTGATAATCCGAGTTTAAGTAAAACTCTCTATTTAATTGATGAATTTGGAATTGAAGCGCGAATCGAGTAGAAAGGTTAGAATTTATTTTGGTCTAGATAGATATGAGAATCATTTGAATGGGTACGGTACGTTAGGAGTGCACAATTAGTCGAGAGATGAGTATTTCATGCGAGAGCACGTCCTAACATGTACTTTGCATTCATTGTTTTAATGTTATTAAATCACTTGCTGTTTTTAAAACTATTCTCCACATTCGGGCTCTGACCCGTTTGCTTTCAATTCTATTTTTGTAAAAATCTTTTTAGGTTCCCATCCACAAGGACACCATGCATAGGAATTCTATTCAGGTGACGAGCTGTAACTGTTGTGGAAGTTACAGGGCCTTGACAGTAGACGCCTCCTTTTATAGTCTTGACTCCATGTTCAGTTTTATCATTTGTAGGGCATGTCGCCCACTTCCTTTAGAGACATTTTTCATTTCAGTTATTCAGACTTTGGTTTGTAATTAATTTAAATTGCAAACTTATTTTATTCATTTCAACATTGTGATTGTTGTGAGGAGTATTTCCTCCAAATTCATTATTATTTGATGGTTACTCTATTGGGACTTTATTGTGAATGGTTATGTTAAATTTTTATAATTCATTTATTGCATGTTAATCGAATTTAATTTAAAATTTGACAACTCACTTTTTAAATACTAGGTGGTTAGTAATTATTAAAATGATTTTGACAGTGATGCTATTAACTGAACCAACTTGACATTTTGTATTAATTTAATAAAGGAGTAGGTACCCGATATTTAATTAGTCGGGGTGTCACAGGTGGTATCAGAGCATCAGGTTTCAGTATCCTTAGGATCTGTACGGCTTATTATGTTTCCGTTGAGCTTTCTTTGATGTAGAGCCCTATATTTTAGGACTGTTGTATTCTTTATGTATGCTACGCTCTTCAGCTATTTTAAGTTAATAACTGCGAACTTATAGATTTTACTCTTATTTCAAATGCCTCCACGACGTGCACAACGGGTTCCTAGGGATGCACAGCCAGAGCCACAGCCAGCACCAGTACAGGACACCATGAATGCCGCCGAGGTTGCAGCTATTGTAGCCCAAGCGATGAATGCCGCCCTAGCCGTTGTACAGCAGGCACCACCCCAGGCGCCGATAGCTGCGCCAGTTCAGGCACATGCATTCCCGTCTGCTTAGGAACGCATTCGTGATGCTTTTCAGAAAGCACACCCTTCGGAGTTCGCAGGTAGCTCCGATGTTGTGGTATCCAGTCAGTGGAGGAAAGATATTCAGAGGCACTTAAGGATGTATGAGTGAACTGATGTTCAGAAGCAGATAATAGCTACTTTCAAGCTAGTAGGCTCTGCGTTGCAGTGGTGGGAGTCCATTACCACAGCAGAGGAGAAGGATACTCTCACTATACAGGAGTTTTGGGTGCGGTTCGATCGCAAATATTTTCCGTCAGCTGTTCACACGGAGATGAGAAGGAAGTTGATGAACCTCAAGCAGGAGGGGAAGACTGTGGCCGAGTATGAGGCCGAATTCACAAATCTACTGAACATTATTCCGGATGAAATACCGACTGAGGAGAAAAAGATTCAGAAGTTCACAGATGGATTGACTTGGAGGATCCGTCAGCATTTATTGGGGAATCTCTCGTTGGCCACTTATTCTGACGTGGTTAACACTGCACTACTACATTGACAGGATCACCGCTTTCACATGGTTGAGAGCAAGAAATCAGGAGAGTCCAGCCATCAGGGCAGGACTGGGGGAAATGGTGCCAGCGGGGCACAATCTGCTCAGGGACAGCATAGACAGGGTGACCAGGGTCCCAGCAGGGGGATCATAAGAGATTCAGATATGGGGGATTCAAAAGTGGACAGGGAGGTTTCAGGCAGGGCCATCAGGGTCCGAACAGCCATCAGGGCCAGCAGGGTCAGAATGGTCAGCAGCAGCAGTTTCACCAGGGCCAGTATGGCCAGGGGAGGAATGGTAACGGCCACCAGGGCCGAGGACAGCAGGGGCAGCGAGGGAGAAACTTCCCAAGGAAGTGTTATGTTTGTGGCAAGACTGGACACAAATGCCAGGATTGTCCTGATAGGGGCAGGGCCCCACACCAGCAGCAGCAGGGTGCTCGACAGGAGCTGCAGAGGCTTATGTTTCCCGCCGCCCTCCCAACACCACTATAGATGGCAGCACTACCACCCATGCCAGCGGTCCCAGTTCACCAGAGACAGCTTCAGTATGGGAGAGTGTATCAGCTCCATCATGCCGCAGCCCCACAGGATCCACTGACAATTGAGGGTATGTTCTCTATTCAGGGGACTATGGGGCGTAATTTATTTGACACGGGGGCCACACATTGTTTCATTTCCATGAGATTTGCAAGCACCATTGGGTTGTTAGACACCGCCGAGAGTACGGTTACTTGTGTAGATTCACCGTTGAGTAGGGGTTCCGTGATTTCCCTTATTTGTAGAGGTGTGGGTATAGAGATCGGGAGGTTTACCTTACCCGCTGATATGTTAGTGTTAGGGATGATCGAGTATGATGCCATTATTGGTATGGATTGGCTAGTTGCGTACCGAGCCATGATTGACTGTTTTAGTAGGAGTATTATCTTTGCCATTCCTGGGAAGGAGATGTTTTTAGTGGCGATGCCTCACCCTGAGGGAGGATCGTCCACTCACTTGTACTATATAGAGGAGGAGACCTCTAAGGAAGTGGTGATACCACTTGATGCGATTTCAGTTGTTCGAGAGTTTGCCGATGTATTTCAGGATATACCTGGATTACCTCCGAGTAGGGAGATAGATTTTGTGATCGATTTGACTTCAGGAACTCGGCCAATTGCCTGCGCACCTTACCGTATGGCTCCATCTGAGATGAGAGAGTTACGGGATCAGATTGAGCAGTTATTGGGTCAGGGGTTTATCCGAAGGAGTACTTCGCCGTGGGGTGCCCCTGTGTTGTTCGTAAAGAAGAGGGCTGGATCGTTGAGGTTGTGTGTAGATTACCGGGAGTTGAATAACGTCACGATACGGAATAAGTATCCATTGCCCCGAATCGATGACTTATTCGACCAGCTGAGAGGAGCTTCTTTCTTCTCAAAGATTGATTTGCGATCAGGATACCATCAGTTGCGTATCAGGGAAGAGGACATCTCAAAGACTGCTTTCTTAACGAGATATGGTTCCTACGAGTTTCGGATTATGCCTTTTGGCTTGACCAATGCTTCAGCCGTGTTTATGGACTTGATGAATAGGGTGTTCAGAGAGTTCCTAGATCAGTTCGTCATTGTCTTCATTGATGACATTCTGGTCTACCCCCAGTCAGAAGAGGAGCACGCCGAACATCTGAGGCAGGTTTTGCAGACACCACGTCAGAACGAGCTGTATGCAAAGTATGAGAAGTGCGGGTTTTAGTTGAAGGAGGTTCAATTTTTGGGGCATATTATTTCAGATCGGGGGATATCTGTTGATCCGGGGAAGGTATCCGCGGTGAGGGAGTGGGGACAGCCCACGACACCGACTGAGATCCATAGTTTCTTGGGCCTAGTAGGATACTACCGGAGGTTTATTCGGGGTTTCTCAAAGATAGCTGGTCCTTTGACACATTTGACTCGTAAGGGGTGCCGTTCATTTGGAGTGATGCCTGTCAGTTGGCATTCGATGAGTTGAAGGACAAGTTGACCTTAGCACCTGTGTTAGCATTGCCGAGACCGGGAGTTGAGTATCTAGTTTACACCGATGCATCCTTACAAGGACTTGGAGGTGTATTGCAGCAGCAGAGTCAGGCCATAGCTTATGTTTCCCGTAAGCTTAAGCCTCACGAGAAGAATTACCCCACCCATGACTTGGAGTTAGTGGCATTTGTATTTGCACTTTGGATTTGGAGACATTATCTTCTGGGGGAGAAGTTTCGATTGTTCACGGACCACAAGTCCCTACAGTACCTATTCACGCAGAAGGAGTTGAATATGCGGTAACGGAGGTGGCTTGAGTTTGTGAAGGATTATCAGTTTGAAATTCAATATCACCCGGGGAAGGCTAACGTGGTAGCAGACGCGTTGAGCCGTAGGCCAGTAGATGAGATGGCGGAAGTGTGGAAGGCTAAGTGGAAGGAGTTGGGACACCAGGATGCAGTGGCCCTATCGTTCATGTCTGTGATGACTGTTACACCGCAGATTGTCACGAGAGTGGTGAAGGCACAGGCAAATCACTCGTTCTGTCAGGAGAAGATAGTTCGATTACTAGCAGAGGGAGCCGAATCCTATACCGTTAGCTCAGACGGGGGATTACGCTTCAATGGGAGACTGGTAGTTCTCGAAGGGGAGAAATTGCGACACGAGGTGATGGCAGAGTCTTACGGATCACGGTTCGCGGTACATCCTGGTGGGGACAAAATGTACCAAGACATGAGACGTCAGTATTGGTGGAGCGGGATGAAGAGAGATATTGTCGTGTTTGTTTCTAAATGCGCCACTTGTCAGCTGGTAAAAGTGAATCATCAGAGACTGGCAGGACTTTTACAACCATTAGAGGTCCCGATATGGATATGGGAGAGCATCTTCATGGACTTTATCACGGGGTTACCTACGTCACAGAGGGGTCACGACTCCATTTGGGTAATTGTGGACAGGTTGACCAAAGTCGCTCATTTTCTACCCGTAAGTACAGACTACACTACGGGACAGTATGCCCAGATTTTTATCACAGAAATAGTGAGACTTCACGGTGTGCCCCTAAATATCGTGTCTGACCGAGACAAGATATTTGTTTCACAGTTTTGGGAGAGTTTTCAGGAGGCTATGGGCACGGAATTGCGGCTGAGTACGGCTTATCATCCGCAGACCGATGGGCAAACCGAGCGTACAAATCAGATGTTGGAGGACATGTTGCGTATGTGCATCATTGACTTTGGGGGTGGATGGGAGCAGTATCTTCCACTGGTGGAGTTTGCTTACAATAACTCCTACCAGTTCACCATCGGCATGGCTCCATTTGAGGCGTTGTACGGTAGACCTTGTCGTTCCCCAGCATGTTGGTTAGAGGTGGGGGACAACAAACTACTTGGGCCGAAAGTGATTCAGGATACTTCGGCAAGGATATAATTGATACAGAGTCGTATTCGGGTAGCTCAGGATCGGCAGAAGAGCTATGATGATGCGAAGAGGTTCTTCAGGGAGTTCAAAGTGGGGGACCAGGTTTTACTTAGAGTATATCCTATGAAGGGGATTATGCATTTTGGGAAGAAGGGGAAGCTGGCACCGAGATATGTGGGGCCATTTCCTATCATCGAGCGGATTGGGTCCGTTGCATATAGACTTGGGTTACTGGAGCATTTGCACAGGATTCATGATGTGTTTCATATTTCCTCGCTAAGGAAATATCTTAGAGACGTTTTGGCTCATTCTCACATTGCTTTGGAGGACATCGATCTCCATCCTGATAGCTCCTACGAGGAGGGGCCGATTGCTATTTTGGACCGAAGTGAGCGGAAGCTGCGGTCAAAGATAGTTCCGTTAGTACGTGTTCAGTGGCAGCATCATAATGCCGAGGAGTCCACATGGGAGCACGAGGAAGAGATGCGCGAACGTTATCCAGAGTTGTTTTTACCAGGTACTTTCTAGTTCCGAATTTCGGGATGAAATTCTGTTATTAGGGGGGAAGTATATAATACCCCGTACTTTTATTGATATTTATTTATGGGATTAATTAAATTAAATGTGAATTAATTGAGAATTAATCCGAATATAATACTAACGAGATGTGAGTTGGTATTTGATTATAATGTGTATATATGGAAATATATGAATATTGAAAATATTGAAATTGTCGCGAGACTGAAATACGATAATTTGGGAAATTTAGTTGGGACGCACGTGTTAGTCGCGTCGGGAACATAATTATTTGAATTAAAAAGTAAATTTTATTTTTATCAACCAAATGGTCATTTCGAGTGCGCCAACGTGTCCGGAAGGGTCGAAATAGTCAGAAAACACTAGCCGGGGGTTTAGTTTGGGTCCCGGGGCATTTTAAGCCAAACCGATAACTTATAAGGGAATTTTGGTAATTTAGAAATTTAGGGAATTAAAACCCACGAAAATTAGAATTAATATTTATCATTTTAATAGGGCCACTAAGACCATTACCTGCAGTTAACTAATTAGAGGGATACGGGAGTTATAGGAGAAGTTAGAAGAAGTTCCCAAAGAGAAAACCATAACCTCCATCTTCAACCTTCAACCTTGGGAGAGAAAAAGAGAGAGCAACCTTCAACATTCAACATCAAATTCTGAAGAATAATCCAAGGCAAATGGTTTAATTACGTTAATTTCAAGCGAATGTTTCTTCCATGCTTAGAATTTATAATAATTGCATTATATTGGGAGTTTGATGAAAACCCATGAAATTGGAGTTAGGAATTAAGGTTATGATATAGGGATCGCATGTAGAAAGATATTGGGTGATTGTACTATGAGAAACACAACTTTTTATGATGTAAAAACGGATTTATAATGTGAAATTGAAGACATGAAATTCTGGGTTCATACCCATAGGGTTCGGAGTAAAATTGAGGATTGATGATAATTTTATGCTATTTAGGAAGATTTGACCCAATAAATATGTTAAGATACGACCTAAGAATGTTTAGGAATGTTTAAGAACCTTAAAACACTATTGGGATGATTTTTGGATGAGTTTTGAGAAGAGGAAATTTGAGAAAAAAATGAATTAGGAATTCTGGGCTCGAAACTGCCATCTCGTTAGAAAACCTGCCCAGGTCGTTCGAACGAGCTCGTTCGAAGGAGCTTCTAACGAGGTGACAGTTTGCCTTCTAACGAGTTGGTAGTTCGTTCGATTCCCTTCGTTCGAACGAATTCTCGTTTGATGCCCCTTCGTTCGAACGAACTCTCGTTCGAACGAGTTGACAGAATGGCCTTTTTGGTCTGATTTGATTTCTAGTATCCCGAAACCTTGTTTAATTGATGAGATAACATTCCCTTGTTAACTAATTGGTATAGTTGGGAGATTTGGGATATATTGAGGAGTAAAATAAAGAAGAGTGGTTTGAACCAAATGATATTTGTGGATTAGGACGCGAGTGACTAATCACGATGTGAGAATAATTGAAGACTTAAATACATATAAACCGGGGACAGGTGAATTGTGTAACACTAAAAGTTGGTATGAGAATGAGAAGTATACCACTAATAAAATATGGTAATTACTAAGATGTGTGCATGCTTAGTATATATGCTTTTATGTATATGACATACCTACCATACTTGCTATCACGGGAGGTTTGCGTTCGTTTAGGACCATCTAATCTTTGTGTGCCTACCGGGGGGATATAGATTGGTACCTCGAGGACATAGGCCAAAGAAGGACTTATTGAGAAGTTAATAAGTCTGCTGATCATGGGAGCGTAGGTATGTGCGTGACCCATGTGATGTGAACTATGTTCGCCTCCATTGTTTGTGATTGTTGTTATCTGAGAACAATTCCTGAGAGATTCAGAATGCGTGATCCCTATGTACGTGATGTACCGGGATGGGATAGCAGAGTATGTGTGCACCGCAGCTTAGTTTCGGGGTGCTAGTATTGTATATTTATGAAGAGAATAATATACGGTTAAATGAAAAGAATTGTCATTTATAAATTGTGAAGTGTATTTATCGTAATGACTGCTAAAGATAAAAAGGGATAACCTGTAGTGAATTGTGTTGCTAATAATTGAGAATCCGAGTTTAAGTAAAAATCTCTATTTAATTGATGAATTTGGAATTAAAGCGCGAATCGAGTAGAAAGGTTAGAATTTATTTTGGTCTAGATAGATATGAGAATCACTTGAATGGGTACGATACGTTAGGAGTGCACAATTAGTCGAGAGGTGAGTATGTCATGCGAGAGCACGTCATAACATGTACTTTGCATTCATTGTTTTAATGTTATTAAATCACTTGTTGTTTTTAAAACTATTCTCCACATTCGGGCTCTGACCCGTTTGCTTTCAAATCTATTTTTGTAAAAACCTTTTTAGGTGCCCAGCCACAAGGACACCATGCATAGGAATTCTATTTAGGTGACGAACTGTAGCTGTTGTGGAAGTTACAGGGCCTTGACAGTAGACGCCTCCATTTCTAATTTTGACTCCATGTTCAGTTTTATCATTTGTAGGGCATGTCGCCCATTTCCTTTAGAGACATTTTTCATTTCAGTTATTCAGACTTTGGTTTGTAATTAATTTAGATTGCAGACTTGTTTTATTCATTTCAACATTGGGATTGTTGTGAGGAGTATTTCCTCCAGATTCATTATTATTTGATGGTTACTCTATTGGGACTTTATTGTGAATGGTTATGTTAAATTTTTATAATTCATTTATTGCATGTTAATCGGATTTAATTTAAAATTTGACCACTCACTTTTTAAATACTAGGTGGTTAGTAATTATTAAAATGATTTCGACAGTGATGCTATTAACTGAACCAACTTGACATTTTGTATTAATTTAATAAAGGAGTAGCTACCCGGTATTTAATTAGTCGGGGTGTCACAAGTAGATACTTGGAGAAAAACCTTAGAGTCTAAGGGACTAAAAATCAGTTGAAATAAAAAGAAATTTATGGAATGTATATTTAATAATGAGGTGTCGAGTAACATAATGTTAAAGATTGAAGAAAAAGCGATAAACCAAACTAATAAAGTTCGTTGTCTAGGTTCAATGTTACAAAGTAATGGAGATCTTGATGAGGATGTTACGAGTAGAATATCAGCTGGTTGGATAAAATGGAGACAAGCGAGATGGGTGTTATGCGATAAGAGGATAACTAATGAATTCAAAGATTTTTTTATAAACAGTGGTTAGGCCAGCGACTATATATGGAGCGGAGTGTTGGGTGTTAAAGAAAAAATATGAACAAAGTCTCCATGTTAGTGAGATGGTGATGCTCTCGTGGCTGATAGAATTTACTAGAAAGGGTAAAATTAAAAACCAATACGTGTGAGAAAAATTAGGAATAACTCTCATTAGCGATAAATTAAGAGAAAGTAGACTTAGGTGGTACGAGCATGTGTTATGTAGACCAATAGATACCCCTATAACAAGAGGGTTATTGTTGAAATAAAAGGTAAAAGAGAAAGAGCTCACCCTAAGCTATCGCGAGAGGAAATTATTAGGATAAATCTTAAAAGTCAAACTTGAGTGATAATATTGCATATAATAGATTAGAATGGAAAAGGAGAATCCATGTAGCCGACCCCATATGGTGGGATTAAGGCAAGGATGATGATGATGATGATGATGATGACGACTTCAATTTAAGGCCATTACAATTAATTTAACATTCTCCCCTTGATATTTACCATCAAGATTCCACATTCGCTTTTATTAATTAATTAGCTATTTATTTCTATTCTAAAAATAAGGGGTATTACAATTAAGTTGGCTTAATAGTTTCCACAACAACTTTTTAAAACGTGAAATTAGAGCAATATTAATATCGTTTTTGGAGCAAAATTACATAAATAAACGTTTTATTATCCATTCAAACTATTTATAAATGAATCTCAATAATGTATAAATGATTACATAAAAAAACCATTTTCCACCCCTTGAATTCTTTTTTTTTATTGTTAAGTAAAGCGACAATGAATCTTAATAATATATAAATGATTACGTAATTATCCAATTATTAGCTCGATTGAAGATGAATATAGTTTAAATTGATTCGTTAAGGACCCAAACCTAGCAGCAATCCGTATGTCATATGTGTGTGTGTGAAATTAATCAATACGAGATCAAGTTATATTAAAGAGATAACTGAAAAGAGAGTAAAGTAATAAAGCTTGCAAGCCCAAACTTTCCGTGGTTCGACCCTTGTGCTTACAACCACGTTCGAGACTACACCCAAAAGGTACCACTATTCACTAGAATTTGCCCTTGAGAGTATAACTCGATACTCAAAAAATCTCTCCTACGAAGGAGAAAATAAATCTTGCACAGGCACCACGTGTTAGGCCTATAAATAGGTCGAGTCGGGTTCAGATCGAGTTTATTTAAAACTGTCTCTGACCTGTTTAGTAATCGGATAATGAGTTCGGGTCCTTTAATTTTCTGCTAAATCCGGATCGGTTTAAATAATTGGGTAATCGTGTCCTACCCATTTAGAACATATTTTAAATATTAATAATGTTAAAATCTGTTTTTTTTATTATATAAATGTAAAAGAAATATTCTTTTTTGAAAGAAAAACTACCAATCACAAGTTTCTGACAATAGGATAAAGTTAATATATATATAATTTAAATCTTCAGTCTCTCTCTCTCTCTCTCTCTCTCTCTCTCTCTCTCTCTCTCTCTCTATATATATATATATATATATATATATATATATATATATATAATTTAAATATTTAAGAAAGTTAATTGGGTAATCGAATCAGGTATATTTAAAATCAGACCCGATCCATTTAGTAAACGGGTAATCTGGTAAATGAATCTAAAAATTTAGCTCAGACCCATTTAAAATTTCCTAGTCCCGATCTAAACCCGGTCCATGGATAGGCATACGTGTCACAGATCAACACAGCGTGTCGTGTCTTTATTGGTGTTGAGTATGAACACGTGGTGCCCTAAATGCATGATAATTTTTCTCCCCAAGAAGATACCCTTCTTGAATCCCCAAGGCTGAACCCGCCTTGAAATATACGACAATGGTCTTTGAACGCTCTACAATACAAGTAGATCCAAGGCCTTTACCCACCTTGCAATAGAACCCTAAGGAGTTTACTCGGTTTGATTTACAATATGAAACCGAGCTTTTTAATTCTAACCGAAAATTCGACCGAAAGCATTCGATTGACTGACTTGGCCTGCGAAAACGACCAAAGAAAAAAACAACTTTGGAAGCAAATCTTTTTGGAATCGGTGTTTGCAGTGGCGGAGCCAGGAATTAAGTCTGGGTTGGGCACAAACTATTGACGGGGGTTCCGCCCTCGAAATTTTCTATAAGGTTATTTTTACATTTTTACAAATAATTAATTGATTTAGACAATTATAACTCAAATAAAACAACATCGAATACAATAATAATTCATTACTAAAAAAAATAAACATATTTTGATATTTTCATACAAAAGCAAATCATAACAAATAAACATTAAATAATAATAATAATAATAATAATAATAACATTATATCATAAGCTAATCAGATTTACCTAAATCATTAAATCATAAAAATAAACTATTTAGGCTAAACATTAAATCATAAGTATGATTACACCTCAAATCAAACATTAAATAAAAAACATTAAATATTAACCTAACCATTAATAAAAAAACATTTAATATTAACCTAAACTAACTAACTAACCACTTACTTAATGGAAGGGGAAGCAACGGGGGGTGGTTGGAGAGGGAGCTGACGGTGGCATGCTGGCAGCGACGAAGGTGGAGGAGGGCAAGGGATTCAAGAAGGGCCGGAGATTTTTTATTGGGAAAAATACTCTTAGGTCCTCGCAAACAAATTTTAAACACTAAAGGAATTTTGACAAAAAACACTTAGGGTCCGTTTGGTTGTCAATGGGCAAAAGCGTGGGCATGGCAAAATTTGCCTAGGTAAATTTTGCCTAGGCAAATTCAGATGACGCTATCAAACAACATTAGGCGAAATTAAAGTCAATCCAATTAATTTATTTAAAAACAATTTTTATATTATATTCAAAAATGTTAAAAATAGTTTTTGCAATATTTTTATATTACAGTTTTTTAAAAAAATTGTAAAACGTTTTCTTAACAATTTTTTATAATATTAAAATCAATTTTCAAAATATTACAAAAAAATTTTAAATATTCACAACAGTTTTTTTTAACTATTTAAAATATTTTTTAATTTTGTTTTTAAACTTTAAAACTGTTTTTATATTATATTCAAAACAGTTTTTAAAATTGTTAAAAACTATTTTTACAATATTTTCATATTACGTTTTTTCAAAAAATTTGTAAAACATTCTCTTAACAATTTTTTATAATATCAAAAACAGTTTTTAAAATATTACAAAACAAATTTTAAACATTCACAACAGTTTTTTAAACTATTTAAAACAGTTTTAAAAAAAAAAATTTAAAACTTTAAAACAGTTTTTATAATATATCCAAAACAGTTTTTAAAAATGTTAAAAACTGTTTTACAATATTTTTATATTACGGTTTTTCAAAAAATTTGTAAAACATTCTCTTAACAATTTTTTATAATATTAAAAGCAGTTTTCAAAACATTACAAAACAGTTTTTAAATATTTATAACAGTTTTTTTAAATATTTAAAACAGTCTTTAAAATTATTTTTTAAAACTTTAAAACTGTTTTTATAATATATTCACAACAGTTTTTAAAAATGTTAAAAACAGTTTTTACAATATTTTGTTAATACGGTTTTTTAAAAAAATTGTAAACATTTTCTTAACAATTTTTTATAATATTAAAAACAGTTTTTGAAACATTACAAAACAATTTTTAAATATTCATAACAGTTTTTTAATTATTTAAAACAGTTTTTAAATTATTTTTTAAAACATTAAAACCGTTTAAGAAGTTGGCAAATTTGTGGGCAAATATTTCCCACTCAAATAGGTAAGCAAAATTTGCCCACAGATTGTGCATAAGAGGTGTTGTACATCGGCAAATAATGCCTAGGGAAATTATGCAACCAAACAGCCAAAATGTGGGCAAATTTTCATATTTGCCAACTTTTTGGCATTTGCCTAGGCAAATTATGCCAACCAAACGGACCCTTAGGTCCACTAATTCTCTTCTTGTAGAAGTCCACACTAGTGCCATAACAAGTGGACTTAATAATAAATTGTTCTTAAATATTTAAAAATTGTTACAAATGGTCCTAATTGTAAATTGCCATTTTTTTAGAGTAATGGGTCTTTGTTGTGAAGGGACCGGGAAATATAGAATATAATAGTTTAGGTTAGATTTTAAGTTTAATTAATTCTATTTGTGACCCAATTTTTTTTTGGTCAGATATTTGCCCTGATATAATTTCTTTTCCCCAGATTTCTTGGTGGGGAACTTACCCCACCCCCATATAAAGTGCCTCCACCACTGGTTGTTTGCCGGGTGTGTTTGAGTTGAGCATGTAATTCCTTATCACACTTTTTGCTTTTGAATCTCATAATACCCAAACAATTCAGAATAAACCCACTTATAAATGATTGATACCCAAACCAAACAATAATCCAACAGATACAATTTTTTTATTTTTTTTATAAAATAGTTTTATTTAATAACCTTTAATAGTTGTTTTCGTGTCATGTTATTACATTATAAGATTTTGAATGTTATTTGCGTTGTAATTGAGTCGTGTTCATGTTGAAAAAAAACAAGGTTTTGTGATGTGTCATATCGTCTTTATAATGTTGTAATAAAATAAATAGGAACAAAAAAAAGAGCAAAACAAATTATTTTTTTTAGACATAAAAACTATGACGAAAACAACAAGACAAAAAATAATTTTTTTTTTTATTAAATAAACTTTTGATGAAAAAGGAAACTAATTTTTTTTTTTTTTTTACCTAGCATGAACATGACCCCGTGTGATATGAAGTGGTAGTTTTAACTTTTTTTAATAGTTAAAACAATACGAAACGACAAGGTGTGATGTGAAGTGGCAGTTTTAAACCTTTTTCTTAAGTAAAAAAGTTAATTTGTTATTTGTTATTGTCGTGTTGCGTTTTAATGTTTTTTTACTTAACACGGATACGATCCTATTAAAACACGACACTATTTATTTTTTGTCATGTGTTTGTTAGGTAAAAAAAAAGAACGTGTCGTTTCTATTGAGTAGTGTTCGTGTTAGGTATAAAAGAAATTGTATCGTGTTTTATTTCAGTCGTTTTAGTGTTACGTAAAAAACATTGTGTCGTGTCCTGTTTTATGCCGGTCATGTTGATGTTAAGTAATTTTCTTTTTCTGTCGTGTCGTGTTTTAATTTGTTGTGTTTGTGTGAAGTAAAAAATGCGATTTCATGTGGTGCCGCGATATATTGGGGTCATGCTTATGTTAAGTAAAAAAATAGGATTTCCTGTTGTGCGTTATTTGGTTCGTGTCCGTGTTATGTAAAAATAAAAAAATTATGTATCAGTGTTCGAATTAAGTTAATAAGGGTACAGTTTAAAAAAATTAAATAAAGTACTGTACAGTTCAAGTACATTTTTTTTTTTGAGAAAATGGTTAAATATTTTTTAAAAAAGAATTATAATCACTTAGGTTGATCCGAATAAATTAGTGCCCGACTCATTTATGAAAACAATTCATGTTGATATCGTGTTGAAAGAGATATGATACAGAGATTTTTTTTTTTGATAAGAGAGAATATTAGAGAGAGAAACTATCTATCATTAATGGTGTGTCAATAATAGGAAGGTCACATTTTATTTATAGAACAATTTGATAGAGTCATAATATGAATAAGCATTCATTTAAATATGATAAATATAAATATTTATAACAAAGGGTGAGCTTCCATACAGGAGCCTTGCTTAAGAAGCATTTATGGGATTTAAAAAAAAATCTAAAAATCATTTATTTTCTTGATTTTTTTGTATGGGTTTAAAACATTTCAGGGTACATCTTAAAAAATCATTTGCAAATAGTTTTTTTTGGTATTTTAAAAAATTGGTCAATTAAAATAGTGGGATTAAAAAAAACGAAATAAACAAACAAAAACAGCTTTGAAACGATAAAAAATACACAGAGAACAAAAACCATTAATTGTTAAAAAAAACTCTATTTTATTTATTTATTTATCCAAATATATAAATTAAATTTATTAAATAAACTTACTTTGAGCCAATCGGAAATAGTATTCTATTTTTTTTATTCTTTATCCGAATATATAAATTAAATTAGGTAAATAAAACTTACTTTGAGCCAACCGGAGATAGTATGTAAACCATTAAATTTTGAAGGAAATAAATTTGTAATTACAAATAAGATGAGTGAGGAGGCGATGTGACTTGAGAATGAATATGTTTTACTAGTTGAGAGCATTAGCCATTAATATTAGTAGGGGTGACAATGAATCGTGTCGTGTCGATTTTGTATCGAGTCTGATCGAGTTCGTATTAAAATTACTTCTATCCAAATCCGATTCATTAAGATTTTTGTGTGAACCGTGTTATGTCTTATCGGGTTCGTGTCGTGTTTGAATCGTGTTCAAGTCGTGTCTTAACGAATCATGTCGTGTATTTACACTAAATGATTAAATCCAAATCTGATTTGTTAAGTTATCGTGTTTAGCAATTCCATCCGTTAAGTACTCGTAATCGTTAATATTTCATTCAAACACGCCAAAAAGTCGCTTGGATCGTATGGCAATTTGATACCCTTAGCCATTAGCACCTTGTTTTGTTAGTATTGTCACATCATTCAATCCATTTGCTTTTTGTCCAAAGTTCCGTCATAATAACATTTTTGTATAAAATATATAATGTGAAATATGAAGTACGAGATCTTTGGATTTATAAAAATAAAGTAGCTCTCTCTAAATGATATATATCTCAAAGAATGTTTAAATTAGGTTCTAGAGTGATGAACTTTGAGGTGAGTATGATGAATAATGATTTTTAGTGTAAAATATGTTGGATATGCTTTATAGTGCTCAATTTTATGTTCTCAAATGATTGGAGATATATTTATACTTTGCATGAAAAATATATTCGTTAGCAGCATTTTATTATAGTTGGGAAAGCATAAGATTCGAAACTAACTGTTGTTATATTAATTATCATACTATGTGCCTTATTTGAAGACTGGTGCCTAACTTAGGTGATTGCTTAGGCGCCTGGGACATTTTTTTTAGATGTTTAATAGTTTTTATTTATTTATGAATGTTAAGTCTCACTCACCTTTTTATAAGAGTTTGTCTCCATTCTTGAAAAAGTTTGCCCTATGGTGGACTAAATCCGGTTACCTAATGTATTTAAAATTTTAATTATACCTCCAAAACAACTTGTAATAAAAAAAACGTTCGAAGATCATTTTATTACAACACAAAATGGTTCAATTGATTCCAAATTTTAATTTTAATAAAAAAAAAATATTTTTTCCAATTTTACGCACCAAATTTAAATTACCAGTTAATTGAATCCAGTCAATGTAATTAAGGTATTTGCCCAATTAATTAATTGGATCCAATTATGATATATGGTGATTGAAAATTAAATGATGGAGAAAATATTAAAAATAATAAAACATACTAAACATTAAATTTTATAGTGGACTCCCTTGCTGGAAAAATCATTATCATACCCCAGCCCAACCAAGTCCACTAGTACTAAGAAAGTTTACATGTCATAGAGAGAATAAACACAACTTACATATAAGAAAACGGTACACGTCACAAAGTCTCACCATTGCGCTCTAATTAGATGCACTTGTCTGTTCTCACAATTAATTGTTATCTCCCACAATAACTTGCAAAACTTGCAAGTCTTGGTATCAACCGGTCGTGACTGGTGCACGATCTCACTACATGAATCCTCGTGCTAATCAACCCACATGATTTCGCTTGTTGATATCTTCAAAGTGAAAGTTGTCTGTCTAGACTTGAATCGCACCTTCGACTCGGCGCATTCGTCTCTATTAAATTCAGTCTTGAAACCACATCCAAATCAGGTGTATATGATTTTTATTTGTTGTTGTGTATTGATCTGGTAATATATCTTATGAACAAAAAAAGAAAACTAAAAAATACTCCCTCTAGGATTTCAAAAAAGTTGTAGCAAATGGATAGGTTATTGTGTATCAAAACTAAAGTCCTATTTATAGTTTTTAAGTGAAAATATGTTTATGGAGAATCGACCCTCATTCGAACCAAGTCAATCTCCTTCAAACGAGCTCTAGTTTGAACCTGGGTCATCTCGTACGAAGTGCTACTTCATACGTTGGTACCTGGCTTGAAATTGTTTTGAGCATAACTTTGACTTAGGCATCAAAATGATGCAAGTTTTTTTTTATTGTACAGCTTAATTAAAAGTATACAATTTTAATGTTTGAAACATTATATTTTTCAAAAAGATACTCTTAAAGTTTTCAAATATGGTGTTCGTGACTTAAAAAATTTCCAAAATATCAAAAATAAAATAAAAAATTCCTTACTTTTAATAATTCATACCAAATCAAATCAAGTGAGAAAACAACATAAACCAAAACCATAACTTACCAAAATTACTAATACCTCAAGATATGTGCATCCATGAAATGATGTTATCCGATAAAATAATGTACATTGTCACGCCACAAAACATAAAGGCATACCTAGACCTTTATGTTTTGAGCAGTGATGCACTTACCTCAAAATTACTTTAAAATTATCGAAAATATGTTTTAATGGTTTATACCCTGACATGATCCACACAAGAGTACAAATTATTAAAGCACATTTTCCATAATTTTGGGATGAAATTTCAATTTATAATAAGACAAACAAAAGAGAAGACAAAAAAATACGTCGTTATAATTCTTGAGCCGATTCTAACCATGAGTTTAGAGATATGCCTCACAATTAGATCCTAGATATCTTATTCTTCATTTTTTTTAGGGCATAGCTATTGGCATTCTCATTATTCTTTAAACACTCTAATTTTTTTTTAAAAGACACAATTAACCTTTAGCCTAACATCTAATAAATTCCAAGTTTCAACTATTCTCAATACTTTTTTAAATTCAATAATTACAAAAACCGTTTTATTATAAAATTAAAAAAATAGATGTTTTTTTACTAAATAAAATTGGACAGTTTTATTTTTTTTAAATCATTATTTTTTTTAAATGAACATATTTTAAAAAAGCAGTTGGATATAATTTATTTAAAAAAAAAACACTTTCGTTATTTAAAAAATGGGCATATACCAAATAGTCACTCGAACAATTTTTAATACACGTTTAGTCCAAGCCTTTTTATTTGTTACAAAAAGTCCCTTAACATACCGCTAGCGCGGACTTTAAATATAAGATAATATTGGTTAAAGGTGTGCTTGGGGGACTTTTTGGAACAAAATAAAAAGGTTTGAACTAAATTTGCATTAAAAAATGTTCGAGAGACTTTTTGGTATTTGGTCCTTAAAAAAATGATAGATGTATTTATTATTGAGTGTTGTATGTTCAACAATTAACCAGAGTTATAATTCTTTCCCAAATTAAATTTTTAGAAAGTATTTTTTTAATAACTATTTTGTGGTAAGATTTTTTTGGTTAAAAAATAATTTTTATACATCTTTGATTAGTGATTGGTTAGTGCCGCTGGCGTGGGTCCACGTCATTTAATAGATGTGGATCCACGCCAGCGGCACTAACCAATCATTCTTAAAAAAATTATAACAAAATAATTTTATATAAAAAAGTTTCTTTATAATTTTTTTATACAACATGTTTTATATTAAACTATTTTCAAACATGTTTTAGGAAAAAAATTATATAGAAACTGTTTTATATTAAATTATTTTGTTATAATTTTTTTAATAACGATTGGTTAGTGCCGCTAGCGAGTATTAAAAAAATAATTTCTAAAAATTTTATTTGAGAAAGAATTGTAACCCTAGTTAATTGTTGAACATATAACACTCAATAATAAATATACCTGTCATTTTTTTAAGGATCAAATGTCAAAAAATCACTCGAATATTTTTTAATACAAATTTAGTCCAAACCTTTTTATTTTGTTCCAAAAAGTCCCCCAAGCACACCTTTAACTAATATTCTCTTATGTTTAAAGTCTGCGCTAGCGGTATGTTAAGGAATTTTTTGTAACAAATAAAAAAGTTTGGATTAAGTATGTATTAAAAATTGTTCGAGTGACTATTTAGTATATGCCAATTTTTTAAATAACGAAAGTGTTTTTTTTAAAGAAGTTATATCCAACTGTCTTTTTTTTAAATATGTTCATTTTAAAAAAATAATGATTTAAAAAAAACTGTCTAATTTTATTTAGTAAAAAACGTCTATTATTTTAATTTTATAATAAAACAGTTTTTGTAATTATTTAATTAAAAAAATTATTGATAATGGTTGGAACTTGGAATGTATTAGATGTTACGCTAAAGGTTAATTATGTCTTTTAAAAAAAAATTGGAGTTCTTCTTTGCTTTAATGAAGACTTGTTCTCTTTTGGATTTTTTTAAAGTTTGTTTCGAGTTATTGATAATGTTATGGTTGTCTTGATTCTTGCGTACACTTACGAACTTGTTCTTATTTCAAGGCTTTGGCTCTTCTTTTTTAATATTTTGTTCAAGTCTTGTCTTTTATTGTTTGAAAGTTCATTTATATTGTTCTTTCTTTCAAGGTATCTCTTATTTTGATTTATGGCTGTTGCACTTGGATAGGTTATTTAAGGTGTTTTTGGTTGCGTTATAGTCCTTTGCATTGTCTTTTGTGTTGTCCTCTTCATGTCTTGATCTCCTTAATGCTACTTGTTTTGTACATTTATGTGTGAAACTTGGATACACTTACAGAGGAATATAGTGAATGTAATACATTCATTTTTATACAATATTCATCCAAATCAATTAATAATTATGTGATAAACATTTTTGGATTCACACGTGCACACCCTATATATATAGTCGGGTTGTAGCCAGAAATATGAGACAGTGGGGACTATTTTCTAGGGGTTCGGGGGCGGGAGCCCCCGTTTTTTTTTTTGAGATTATTTTCGACTATTTGCCAAATGTACTAAATTTAAACCCCACTCTACTAAATTTAAACCCCAAACCATTAAACTATTATGTAAAATGTATTAAATTTTAAACCCCAAATGAACTAAATTTAAACCCCATACTATTCAACTATTATGTAAAATGCATTAAATTTAAAGCCCAAATGTATTATGTATAATGTATATACAACAATAAAACAACAAAAGAGGGGACACATTCACAAATCAAATATGTATTATGTATACAAAGCAAATGAGGGAATATTTGACTAACCTTTGATCTTTGATGGTGGAGATGGTGGAGGGACTCAACAAGGATGGAGTGGAGGCAGCAGTGTAAAGCACCCAAATATTTGTGGACTGTAGAGAGAATGTGATGTGTATGTTAGGTTAAGTGGAGGCAGCAGTATTATGTTTACATTTATGCCCAATTAGTTACTAAATTTTTAATATATACCCAAAACTTTATATAAAAAATAAATATTTTTTCAAAATACTGTGGGGGCTACAGCCCCCACTCGTCCCCACATCCCTCAGTCCCTATTTATAGTACCATGTTTATAAATATAAAACAGAAAAATAATGCCTTGAAGTAAAATAAATGAATATGATAGAATTAAACAAATACAATCAAACAAACGAATATATTCGTATTCGGATCCAATCCAATCTCGATCGATCTGTCTGGTTTTTAATTAGGTAAGTATTTCAATTAATAGATTTTTTGATTTGGTTACTTACTTAAAAAGTTGTCATAATGACCCTAAATTAGGTCTAGTATGACCCGCTAGAGACCTTACCAGTGTCATGAAAGGAAACTTTCAATGTAAAAATTAGTTATATCTACAAGGGGTGGTGCTAAAGGCACCTCCAGAAGTTATATTAGGCACTATCTACCAAAAACAACACATAAGTCACGAAAAGTTATATCTTTCACCACAGAATTAAGCACCCACAAGCCAAAGGTATTTAAACTATTTTTTCTCCTCTTTTTATCACTATACACTTTTCTTTTCTCTCACTCAAACTCAAACAACCCTTGCCCTAACTATACCATCACCATCACCACCACCACCTCACCCCACCCCGTTGTCGCCCCTCCTCCGTCTCCCCCTTCTTGCTTCTTCCCCCACCCCGTTGCTGCTCCTCCCCTGCCATTCCACAAACCTTCTCTCCGCTTCCCCCATGCAATTTTTGACCAAATTCATTTTCTCCATTTTTCATTTTTTTGATATATATTTGCATGTAAACAAATATTAAATGGTTATGATGTTAATCTTAGTAAGTAAAATCTAACCAGGAAACAAGAATTGTATGTATGTTTCAACCAGTAAAATTATGTAGACGTAAAAAAAATTGTAACTGTACATTCGGCATCTAAGTGCCGAAAACAATGATATATTTCGACACTTAGGCACCGAAATTTATCTCTACATTCGGTATTAGGATACCGAAGAAATCGAACGTCATTTTTTTAAATGTGGTGCCGTTGATAAATTTCTCCCTTTCATGTGGTACTGAAGAGTGTTCAGTATTATGGTGCCGAAAAACGCAATCGTTCTCAACATTATAACACTGAAACACTTGGGAGCGACTTTTTTTGTTTGTTTTTTTGCGTTCATTTCGACCATTTAATGTTTTAAAGGTTATATAGAGGTTAGGAACTTGTTTTATACCTCTAGGAGTCCATCTTTATGTTCCTTTAAGTTTGTAGCCTGTTTCTTGGAAATCCATTATATATGAAAAGATTTTTGCAACCACTAGTTACTTTGGTGGAGGTTTGTGGTGGGTCTTGAAGAGTTTCAATGGAGGTGGATGGTGGTGGTGGTGAAGTTGAAGTTAGCACTACACCAAATCCTGCGAATGGTCACAGACTTGGGCCGTGACCATTGAAGGTGGGTTACGGATTTGGTTCGTGACCATTTCTTGCGTGACCATTTTTGGTGGTCACGGCCCAAGTCCCTGACCAGCTCTTTGTCCACGGCCCAGGATGGTCACAGCCCAAGTCCGTAACCTAACAATTTTGTGCCCACAAAACATGGTAACGAACCAAGTCCGTGACCCAACCATTTGTGCCCACAAAATATGTTCACGGACTTGGGCTGTGACCATTTAATTTTAACATAAAAATTATAAACAATAGTCACGGTTTTAGACCATGACTATCTTAGTCACGGCGCAAGATGGTCACGCCCCATATTTGTGATTTTTGTGCCCACAATAATGGTCATGGATTTGGGTTGTAACCATTTTTTATTTTAAAAATAAATGGTCACGGTTCAAATTTGTGACCATTTTATTTTAAAATAAAAAATAGACACAATTCAAATTCATGATAATTTTTAATAATAATAAAAAAATATTCAATATTTTTTTTACATTCCTGTTGGTTACATCGGTCCCGTGCGGGGTGTTCGTACTGCTTACGGGGCCGTTTTGTGACTGTTTTACGTTTTCACCCTTTGATAGACTTGACCCTGAGACTAAGTCTAACAGTTTGTAAATTTTCGTTTTGTTCTCAAATCGGGTGTACCGTGACTACGCGGTCGGTTCCTGCAGGTTACATTGGTCCCGTGTAGGGTGTTCGTGCCTCTTATGGGGCCATTTTGTGGTTTTTTTATATTTTCACCCTTTGACGAACTTGGGACTAAGACTAAGTCTAAGAGTTTATAAATTTTCCTCGTGTTCTCAAATCGGAAGTCTCGTGACTACATGGTCGGTTCTTGCGGGTTACATTGGCACCTTCCGGGGTGTTCGTGCCTCTTACGGGACCGTTTTGTGGTTGTTTTACGTTTTCACCCTTTGACAACATGTATTTAAGCCTAAGTCTAATAGTTTTCAAATTTTCGTCGTGGTCTCAAATCGGGAGTCTCGTGACTACGCGATTAGTTCCTATGGATTATATTGATCTCGTGCGGATAGTTTGTAAATTTTTGTCGCGTTCTCAAATCGGGAGTCCCGTGACAATGCGATCGGTTTTTGCAGGTAACAGTGGTCCCGTACGGGGTGTTCATGCCTCTTATGGGACCATTTTGTGGTTGTTTTACGTTTTCACTCTTTGACAGCTTGTTTTTAAGCCTAAGTCTAACAGTTTGAAAATTTTCACCGTATTCTCAAACTGAGAGTCTCGTGACTATGCGATCGGTTCCTGCGGGTTACATTGGTCCCATGCGGGGTCTTTGTACCTCTTACAGGGCCCTTTGTGGTTGTTTTACATTTTCATCATTTGACGGTATCTTTTTAAGCCTAAGTTTAATAGTTTGTAAAATTTCATCGTGTTCTCAAACCGGGAGTCGTGTGACTACGCGATCGGTTCCTGAGGGTTACAATGGTCTCGTGCGAGGGATTCGAACCCCATACGGGGATGTTTTGTGGCTGTTTTACGTTTTCACCCTTCAACGGAATGTTTTAAAGCCTAAGTCTAATAGTTTGTAAATTTTTGTCATGTTCTCAAACCGAGAATCCCATATCGATCGATTTTTGCGGGTTACATTGGTCCCGTGTGAGGTGTTCATGCGTCTTAGGGGGTCGTTTTGTTGCTGTTTTATGTTTTCACCCTTTGACGACATGTTTTTAAGCCTAAGTCTAACAGTTTGTAAATTTTTATTTTGTTCTCAAAACGGGAGTACCGTGACTACGCGATCGATTTCTGTGGGTTACATTGGTCCCGTGAGGGGTGTACGTGCCTCTTATGGGGCCGTTTTATGCCTATTTTATATTTTCACCCTTTGACGATATCTTTTTAAGCCTAAGTCTAACAGTTTGCAAATTTTTGTCGAGTTCTCAAACCGGGAGTCCCGTGACTACGCGATCGATTCCTGCAGGTTACATTGGTCCAGTGTGGGGTGGTCGTGCCTCTTACGACGCCATTTTGTGTCTATTTTATGTTTTTACCTTTTGAAGGCATATGTTTAATCCCAAGTCTAACAACTTGCAAATTTTCAATGTGTTCTCAAATCGGGAGTCTCATGACTACGCGATTGGTTTGTGCGGGTAACATTGGTCCTGTACGGGGTGTTCGTTCCTCTTACGGGGCAATTTTATGGTCGTTTGAAAAGTACGATTGTGTGATAATTAATTAAATTAAATTTATTCGCAAGTTTCCAATTCGGCACACTTATTTAATTAGAGTCTATTTTTAAACCAAATTAATCCATCCCCTAAACATGCATCTAAAAGTGTCAACCCATAAATAAATAAAGCATGTCACACAAATATTCAGGAAAAATCCCCGAAGGGAAAAACCTTTTATTTCTAGAACTTTGAAGAATTCACAAGACCATTGACTTACATACAACCTGATAATCGCCCACAAGTGTAACACACGGTGTCTTCATCAAACCTCCAAAGCAACGGTTAGAAATATTGACACAGAAATACCCGCAGGTGTCGGTTCTGATGTTGTCGGCTGGAACTTTCCCTTTTCAGGAGGGCTGTAATGAAGAAGAAGACGGCTTCTCCACAAGATGTGAACTTTATAAGGACTCCCTCCACAATAGCACACAGCTGTCGATTATAGAGTTTTCCCCACAAAGAATAAACCAAAGCAAAATATGTTATTGGGTTCCACAAAACAATTCATATAAAAGTAATTGGAATTTTGTGAATTAAAAACAAATCATTTGAACCCTTAAATGAGAGAAGAAAATAATATGCCAAAAGATGTTATCAAATAGATTCTGGGCAGATAAGCAAAACCAAAAACTAAAGTGTTTTGAAAACTCTTCTCTTCACAAAAAATGAGTCCTGACATCCCTTTTATAAAAAGATTGAGTTGGTCAAAGAGATAGCAGCGTGTCAGCCTAAAAGTCATCTCGTTCGAACGAGAATGACATCTCGCGCGAACGAGATCGCGTGTCGTTTGAACGACTACGCGCGACTTCCCATTATCGTTCGAATGAGATTGAGCTCTCACTTGAACGACCTTGGCATTGAAATCGAGGTACGTTTACTGCTGAAGCAGTTTTTCACAAAACTTTTCAAAACAAAACTTTTTCTTAATAACAGTTATAAAACCTCTTTAAATAACATTTTTATATAAAAGCTTTCTAAAACCCTTTTAAAAATATCCCGACACTCTTAATATAAAATGTAAATGAAACTTTAAAACAATATCTTACCAAAGTTCATATTGTTGGGCTTGAATGTTGAAGGCAACTGGTAATTCGAATCCGTCTTTTGTAGATGCAATCTTCACAATTCTTCGACGAATTGTAGCGGTATATGACCTAATTAATTGTGACGGACTTATTAAAAATATGTCCTTACAATCTCCCCCTATGTCTATGCCGTTACATACATAAAAACATCCGAATTATCAAAAACAAAAATGCCTATACAAATCTACCCTCCCATGAATCCCAAAACTGAAAAGGTAAAATTGCAAGTTCTCAAATTTTTCTTCAACAAAAAAACTCTCAAAGATTTTCTCATCAGGGTGTGCCACATCATGATCTTCAATCTTTGTACCAACACCCATGAGATAAAGCAAAAACCTTCGTGACGCATCGAGTTTGAAATGATATAGGAATAAAGCATTAATAATTAAATCTCCCCCTTAATGCAAAAGTTCCCCATAAAATGATAATTCGTTTTCCCCCTTTTTATGATGTCCCCAAATAGACAGATAAGAAGAAAAAATCAAAACATGGAGTGTCACGACAAAATTCATAGCAAACAAAGATCAAGCTACGCTCATGAAAAGGTATGTCCCAAAAACATCCACAAACTATTTTTGATTTTTCAAAATTTTCATACAAAAATAGGATACAAAAAAAATCACACCATGGATTTAAACTCAAACAACCAAGTCATGGAAATGGAATGAATGGGTGTGAACACATTCGATAGGTAAATCAACTCAATCAAGCATATGTGCACGATGCATATGTGTACCCCTAACGAATGAACATCAAAAGTATCCTTAGGTGTAAAACTTTGTTGAATTTAAATGCAATCGTCTTATGCCAATCAACAAATCAAAGTCTAAATGATTTCCACACCAATAACGTCCAAAACTATTTAACGCTTTTTCAAGATTTTCAAGGACGTGCAAACCCGTTTAAACTCTCCAACCAAACACCCTCATATATATTTTCTTTTTAGAGGTAATCTAAATTCTCAAACTTTGGAGAATTGGTGCAAAAACCTAAATGGCCCATAATTGGCATGAATTTCTTTTTATTGCCTTTAAATTTTTTTGGGCTCTTTTAAACCTCTTTGGACCCCGGATAATAAAATTCCTCCATTTTTTAGGTTCAATTTAACGGTGGCTTAGTATTCGCAAAGGCAAAAAGAACCTTTCGCATCCCTTCCCCGTTCAAACAAAGTACACAAACTCACAAAACGGTTTTTATATGCACAATTTTCTTATCAAAATTTATCGCGCTTGGTTCGTTTTAAAGGACATGATTGAAGTGAAAACACCCAATCAACATGTGATAAGAGAATCACAATAATCAAACAAATCCGTACATGTGTGCAATAAAGGAAACATGAGTCAAACATGTAGGAAGTAACACTTAATTACATCTTAATGACTCCAAACATTATAAAGCACAAGGATGAATTGACCTATTGTCTCAAAACACTATCAAATAGTCACATGAAAATAATGAAATGATGTTGTGACTCGGTCATCCTAAGTGTTTATCCATAAAAGGTGAAAAAAAATACAAAAATCTTTTTGTATTTTTCAAAATTTTTATCAAAAGAAAATCTTTTTGTATTTTTCAAAATTTTATCAAAAACAAAAATCTAATACAAAAAGTACATGTCATAACGCTAACAAAAATATATGAAAAAGCATAACTAGCGTATGACAAACATGCAAACACAATCATCTATATGATACGGCAAGAGAAGAATCATGTGCAAGCAAATGACAATCAACTATTCTAAAATCTAGCGTATCCAAAAGTGATTTCCTAACCCAAGTGGATGTAACACGTCGACACGGGGTTTTAGGAACCAACAAAACACTAGACTTCGAATTCCTAGGACCTCTTCCAAGATCAAAAAAAAATCTCCTAAGCTGACCTTTCCTACCACAATATGAACATGTGTAAACGGGTGGAATGACACCTAAAGTGTGATCTTTTCTGAAATCCTTGGAATTAGTTGACTCTCTAAAACAAATAATGGTTTTGGCTTTAGCATTAGAAGCATGAGAACAAGCTGAGCCATTACCATCACTATCAAACCTACTTGAGTCTGTCAAATCATTTTTTAACTTCAAGATTTTTGACTCAAGCAAAGAATTAGACTCTTCCAAATTAAAGGACACCTTCTTCAAATTATCAATCAAACCTAGAAGATTATCTCGCTCCCCCTCAATTAAAGCAAACTTTTTCCTAAGAGTGTCTTCACGTGCCACAAACTCATTGACTAAAATATTTTTGTCATCTTTGGCAAAAACACACACCATCGAATTTTTAAGATCCTCTAATTCGTTTTCTAAAACTAGGACCCTATCATCACTCTCCTTCTTGGACAATTTTAAAGCAACAAAGTCATGGTCCAAGGAAACAAAATTTTCACGACAAAAATCTAGTTGATTTTGAACCGTTTGCAAAAGATCCATCGCGAATTTAAAATGAGAATTTTATTTTTGCAAAACTTTAATTCTTTTTGTTCAAACGATTTATATCATCAAAACTTTGACTCGGGTCATCAAAGGGGGGCATCCGATTAGATAAGTTCTCCATCGAAAAATTGTGATTTTTCACAAAACTGATTTTTCAAAAAAAATCAATATCACACAATTTTGCGAAAAATAGGAATACGCGATAAATTAGCGCAACCTGCTCTGATACCAATTTGAAAAGTACGATTGTGTGATAATTAATTAAATAAAATTTATTCTCAAGTTTCCAATTCGGCACACTTATTTAATTAGAGTCTATTTTTAAACCAAATTAATCGAGCCCCTAAACATGCATCTAAAAGTGCGTGTGTCAACCCATAAATAAATAAAGCATGTGAAACAAATATTCAGGAAAAATCCCCGAAGGGAAAAACCTTTTATTTCTAGAACTTTAAAGAATTCACAAGACCATTGACTTACATACAACCTGATAATCGGCCACAAGTGTAACGCACGGTGTCTTCGTCAAACCTCCAAAGCAACGGCTAGAGATATTGACACAAAAATACCCGCAGGTGTCGGTTCTGATGTCGTCGGCTGGAACTTTCCCTTTTCAGGAGGGCTGCAATGAAGAAGAAGACGGCTTCTCCACAAGATGTGAACTTTATAAGGACTCCCTCCACAATAGCATGCAACTGTCGGTTGTAAAGTTTTCCCCACAAAGAATAAACCAAAGCAAAATATGTTCTTGGGTTCCACAAAACAATTCCCATAAAAGTAATTGGGATTTTGTGAATTAAAAACAAATCATTTGAACCCTTAAATGAGAGAAGAAAATAATCTGTCAAAAGATGTTATCAAATAGATTCTGGGCAGATAAACAAAACCAAAAACTAAAGTGTTTTGAAAACTCTTCTCTTCACAAAAAATGAGGCCTGATATCCCTTTTATAAAAAGATTGAGTCGGTCAAAGAGATAGCAGCGTGTCAGCCTAAAAGTCATCTCGTTCGAACGAGAATGACATCTCGCGCGAACGAGATCGCGTGTCGTTTGAACGACTACGCGCAACTTCCCATTATCGTTCGAACGAGATTGAGCTCTCGCTTGAATGACCTTGGCGTCGAAAGCGAGGTACGTTTACTGCTGAAGCAGTTTTTCACAAAACTTTTCAAAACAAAACTTTCTCTTAATAACAGTTATAAAACCTCTTTAAAAAACATTTTTATATAAAAGATTTTTAAAACCCTTTTAAAAATATCCCAACACTCTTAATATAAAATATAAATGAAACTTTAAAACAATATCTTACCAAAGTTCATATTGTTGGGCTTGAATGTTGAAGGCAACTGGTAATTAAGATCCGTCTTTTATAGATGAAATCTTCACAATTCTTCGCCGACTTGTAGCGGTATATGACATAATTAATTGTGACGAACTTAATAAAAATATTTTCTTACATCGTTTTACATTTTCACCCTTTGACGGCATGTTTATAAGTCTAAGTCTAATATTTTGCAAATTTTCATTGTGTTCTCAAATCGGGAGTCCTGTGAATATGCGGTCGGTTCTTGCGAGTTGCATTGGCCCCGTGTGGGTGTTCGGGCCTCTAACGGGGCAATTTTTTGGCCGTTTTATGTTTTCACCATTTGACGACATATTTTAAAGCCAAAGTCAAATAATTTGCAAATTTTCGTCGTGTTCTCAAATCGAGAGTCCCATGATTACATGATCAGTTCCTGCGGGTTGTATTGATCCCACGCGGAGTGTTCGTGCCTCTTATGGGGCCAATTTGTGGTTGTTTTATGTTTTCATCCTTGAAGGGCATGTTTTTTAGCTTATGTCTAGAAATTTATAAATTTTCATCGTGTTCTCAAATTGGGTGTCCCGTGACTACACGATTGGTTCCTATGGGTTACATTGGACCCGTGCGCGGTGTTCTTGCCTCTTACGGGGCCATTTTGTGACTGTTTTATGTTTTCACCCTTTGACGGCATGTTTTTAAGCCTAAGTCTAACAGTTTGCAAATTTTTATCGTGTTCTCACGGGGGTCGCGTGACTATGCGGTCGGTTCCTACGGGTTACAGTGGTCCCATATGAGGGTTTTGTTCCTCTTACGGGGCTATTTTGTGACTGTTTACCTTTTAACCCTTTGGTGACATGCTTTTAAGCCTAAGTATAACATTTTGATATTTTTCGTCGTGTTCTCAAATCGGAAGTCCCCGTGGCTACACGGGCGGTTCCTATGGGTCACATTGGGCCTGTGCGGGGTGGCCGTGCCTCTTATGGGCCCATTTTGGGAATGTATTACGTTTTCATCTTTTGACGACATGTTTTTGAACCTAAGTCTTACAATTTATAAATTTTTGACGTGTTCTCATACCGGGAGTCCCGTGACTACACGATCGGTTCCTAAGGATTACATTGATTCTGTGTGGGGTGTTGGTACCTCTTACGTGGCCATTTTGCAGTTGCTTTACGTTTTTAGCCACTGACGACATGTTCTTAATTCTAAGTCTAACAGTTTGTAAATTTCATCATGTTCTCAAATCGGGAGTCTTGTGACTACGCGGTCGCTTCTTGTGAGTTAAATTGGACCTGTACGGGGTGTTTGTGCCTCTTATGAGGCTGTTTTTTTATTTGTTTTACATTTTCACCTTGAAGAACATATTTTTAAGCCTAAGTCTTACAGTTTGTAAATTTTCATCGTGTTCTCAAACTGGGAGTCTCGTGACTACGCGGTCGGTTCCTACTGGTTACATTGGTCTCGTTCGGGGTGTTTGTATCTGTTATGAAGCCATTTTGTGGATGTTTTATGTTTTCACCCTTTGACGACATGTTTTTAAGCCTAAGTCTAACAGTTTGTAAATTTTCATCGTGTTCTCAAATCGGGAGTCCCGTGACTACACGATCGATTCCTGCGAGTTACATTGGTCCCATGCGAGGTGTTTGTACCTTTTACGAGGACTTTTTTTTGGCTATTCTACATTTTCACCTTTTGACGGCATGTTTTTAAGTCTAAGTCTGACAGTTTGCAAATTTTTGTCGTGTTCTCAAATCGAGAATCCCGTATCGATCAGTTTCTATAGGTTACATTGGTCCTGTGCGGAGTGTTTGTGCCTCTTACGGGGCCGTTTTATGGGTGTTTTACATTTTCACCATTTGGCGGCATATTTTTAAGCCTAAGTATAATAATTTTCAAATTTTCGTTGTGTTCTCAAATCGAGAGTCTCGTGACTATGCGGTCGGTTCCTGCGGGTTACATTGATCTCATGCGGGGTGTTCGTATCTCTTATGGGACATTTTATGGCTGTTTTACGTTTTGAACCTTTGACGACATATTTTTAAGCCTAAGTCTAACAGTTTACAAATTTTTATCTTATTCTCAAACCGAAAGTCCCGTGGCTACATTGACGATTCCCATGGGTTACATTGGTCCTGTGCGAGGTGATCGTGCCTCT
Organism: Sambucus nigra; assembly: GCA_949130495.1. Taxonomy (NCBI): domain Eukaryota; kingdom Viridiplantae; phylum Streptophyta; class Magnoliopsida; order Dipsacales; family Adoxaceae; genus Sambucus; species Sambucus nigra. The sequence goes on along the minus strand of OX422215.1, from coordinate 654,676,929 downwards.
TACGAGGCCGTTTTATGGATGTATTACGTTTTCATCCTTCGACGGTATCTTTTTAATCCTAAGTCTAACAGTGTACAAACTTTTTTCGTGTTCTCAAGTCGGGAGTCTCGTGACTATATGGTCGGTTCCTGCGAGTTACATTAGTCCCGTGCGGGGTGTTCGTGCCTTTTATGGGGCCATTTTGTGGTTGTTTTGCATTTTCACCCTTTGACGACATGTTTTTAAGCTTAAGTCTAACAGTTTGCAAATTTTTATTGTGTTCTCAAATTGAGAGTTCCATGACTATGTGGTCGGTTCCTGTGGGATAAATTGGTCTTGTGCGGGGTATTCGTGTCTCCTACGTGGACGTTTTGTGACTGTTTTACATTTTTACCCTTAACGATATATTTTTAAGCCTAAGTCTAACAGTTTACAACTTTTCATCGTGTTCTCAAGCCGGGAGTCCCGTGACTACGCGATCAGTTCCTACGGGTCATATTGGTCTCGTGCGGGGTGTTCATATCTCTTACGGGGCCGTTTTGTGGTTGTTATATATTTTCACCCTTTGACGATATGTTTTTAAGCCTAAGTCTAACAGATTGCAAATTTTCATCGTGTTCTTAAATCGGGACTCCCGTGACTATATGATCGATTCCTGGTGCTTACATGGTCCCATGTGAGGTGTTCGTACCTCTCACGAGGCCGTTTTGTGGATGTTTTTTGTTTTCACCCCTTTGATGACATGTTTTTAAGCCTAAGTGTAACAATTTGTAAATTTTCATCGTGTTCTCAAATCGGGAGTCCCGTATCGGTCAATTTTTGCGGGTTACATTGGTCCCATGCGGGGTGTTCGTGCCTCTTACGGGGCTGTTTTGTGAATGTTTTACGTTTTCACCCTTTGGCAGTATCTTTTTAAGCCTAAGTTTAACAATTTGCAAATTTTCTTCGTGTTCTCAAATCGGGAGTCTCATGAATATACGATCGGTTCCTACGTGTTACATTGATCCTGTGTGGGGTGTTCGCGCCTCTTATATGTCCATTTTATGGCTATTTTACATTTTCACCCTTTGGCTGCATATTTTTAAGCCTAAGTCTAACAGTTTTAAATTTTCATCGTGTTCTCAAACCGAGAGTCCTGTGACTACGTGGTTAGTTCCTGCGAGTTACATTGGTCCCGTACGGGGTGCTTGTACCTCTTATAGGCCATTTTATGGATATTTTACGTTTTCCCCCTTTAACGGCATATTTTTAAAACCAACAACTAATAATTATCCAATAACAAAACCAAACAAAACCAATAAGTATCCCATACTCCTTCTAACTTACTATCCAATAATAAACCAACAACGAATAATTATGCAACAACCAAACCAAGTAAAACCAATAATTATTTCGTACTCATTCTATCATATAAAATCTAAGATTGACAAGCATATCATAATAGGATACAAATCATATTAAACATCCATACATCAAAGTAAAGCACTAATACAATGTCATGATCACTATAGGATATAAATAAGATTGACAAGGATAAAATAATTTTTTGATACTCAATCTTCCTCTAAATCATCTAAAAGATCCTTTAAATTAGGGTTGCCATCAAGTGATAACTGGAACTCTTTTAGATCCTTTAATGCATCCACTTGAGAAGTCATACCCTTTGGTGCATGCACAATAATATACCAATTGCTATCAATTATGCACTTCAAGTAGAATACCTTCTTTACGTTCTGAAAGGCACAAATAAAAGGCTCCTCGACTATGCGATCTTTACTCTTTAGCTTTGATGAATCTACCATAATAAGTTTGGAGTCAGAATAAACTTTGCAGCATTCGTAATATCCTCCACCTTTACCCAATCATAAAAGAATACAGGATTAATTTGTTGGGTTATCCCATAATAGGTTAACACCGTATTCTTTGGATTTTATCGCTTTTGCTAGTGATATAGGTGGTCAAGGTAGAAATTGATGTTAAATGAAAATGTAATTAACCCTTGAATTAATTTTAAATTAGTTTAATTGTATTTGATATTCATTTTAGTTTATCTAATAGATTAATTTTTAATGATTCCAAACAACTATTTAAAAGATATTTATTGCATTACGTTTTATATGCTCAGTTTAAGTATTGGTTCATTAACTGAATAATTATAAAATTTACATCATATGCCTTGGTTATTTTTTATGACTTAATCCTTGTGTAATATTCAGAGAAGTGCTATCTTGATTGGGTATAGCAGAGGCTATGCCAATACAGGTTGAATTGTTCTTCATATCTGGCCGGAGATCTTTTTCAGACTCACGAAATCTGTTATTACGATTTCGTATCTTCTTCAAATCTGTTATTTTTTTTGTCCGAAATCAATTTTATATCTGCTAAATTTTTTTACCTCTTATGATCATTTATATTCAAGAATATCTGTTCTATACGTACATAATTATAAAAGATACATTCTACTGTATTAATTCTTAAGTACAAATATTTTTTATCTGTGAAAAGTTTTTTTTGGTCTTTCATTCTTATTCGCCCATGCTGTACCTGTCGTCATTTAAATGGGCCAATTTAAGACCTTCAATCGTACTACATTTTATATATTTATATTTATATACTCTTCTTTTTGTATGGGAACTCACAAGAAACTCATAGTCAGATTTCATTATCTGGAAAGATGATATGCACGATATTTTTTGGACTGTTTCGTCCAGTCTCTTCCATCTTTAGAACTGGATTCTGTCTCTCCTCAGAATTTTTGGATCGCGTGCCAACTGCTTCGGCAGTCCTTGTCTTTAAATATAATAAGAGATTTCCTTTTATAATTGTTCATTCAATCTCTTTTACTCTCTTGTATGTCTTCTGTGTATATTAATTGGTGGAACATGGACAATTTTTTTTAATGATTTGATATCCATCTTGGTCCCACACCTTTTAACCCATCCAAAACTCACGAAACTATGTGTACTTGTTGAAAATATCTTTATTACATCTTTGAATAGTTGAAAGCCACATCTTGTTTTATGTCCCATCCGTGTACCTTTTAAATAAATGGTTTACCTCCTTGCAAGCCTTGCTGTATCTGTAGGGACTCCCTTATTTTTTCTCACTTCTTATGCCACGTGCACCTACTTCTACAGTTTCAGTCAATAAAAAGTGTAAAATTCAAGATTTTTATCTTTCTAAGGTATTGTTCCATTTGATTTATTTTTTTTATAACTGTGTGGCATAAAGATGTGACGGTATTGAACTATAGCAATTCAGTTCCTACTCAATTGTCTTGAACAGTTAACTTACATACATCTTTTTGACGCCTGGCATTACCTAGAAGAGGGCCTTAATAACCTTGAACTATTTTAGGCTGACGTCCTTTTTGATGATATCACTTATTGAAACTGTGTTGACTACTATCTGTTAATGCTTCGTTTGGTTCACTGAATTTTCTAACCTCTCTCTCTCTATTTAGTCTACCATTTTCTTTCTAGACAGAAAATTAAAGTCTGAGATATGGAAGATATCTTCCCATCTATTCTTGAGCATTTAATGCTCCTTCAGCCTACAGATTTTTTGAAGAAGAGCGTATCTCACTCTCCTCTCCAACGGTCATCTTATTATTGACATCTACAAATTGAAGATCAGCTGTTGTTGAAAGATACAGAGAAAAATAGAAAAAGATCAAAAAAAAAGAAAAGAAAGCAATAAGAGAAGATTATTTCAGCTCTACTCAAAGTTTGAAACAGCCGCATATCAGTTTATTTTGGCTTGATATTTTAGCTGTCCTTGAAGAAGAGAACAAGCACAAGAAATATTACTCTACTACAAAGAATTCAAAGAAAAGTCTAGTACCAAATATTCAGATCTATTGTGAAGTCTTAAACCAGAAGAAACTCAGTTTTACATTGTAACTTTTGAGAGTTTCATCTTCCAAATTTTATACCAAATTTTCGGAACTGTTTGAAGCTGGAACTTTAGCTTCGGTTGTACAAGTAGCAAGGTTTAGCTGCTCGATTGTACGTTGGAGGTTTGATCCTGCCTTAGTGGATCACGGTATTGAAGCGCAAGGAGACGGAAGCGGCTCTGGCACGTGGACGTAGGCCGGGTTTTTGGCCGAACCACGTTAAAATCACGGTGTCATTTATTTTCTGCATTTAAGTTTATTTATTTGCTTGTGTCAATATTTAATTTCATTATCAAGCATTAGACTTGCTAATTAATTAAAACCGAAATTAATAAATCTTTTAAGACTGAAATTATTTTTTTTGTAATAATTAATAAAGTCCAGAAAATTAATTTTCATAAAATACGAAAATTGATTAAAGATTTATTTGGGTATTGATTTCTGTGATTTATCTTGACTAATTTATTTAGTTAAAATTGTTAGATAATTTTAGTATTAATCTTTGAAGATTTATTTCTTCTGATATTTATATTAATTGATTTAAATTAAAATATTTTCTGAAATATTAAATTAACCCCAAAAAGTTTGCTAAACTCAATTCACCCCCCCTCTTGAGTTAATATCTGGGCAACAATTGGTATCAGAGCCACGCTCTAATTTATTATCTTTGTTTTAAACATCTTTAGAGTTTACGATTTATGGCAAACTTTAGTGTTTCATCTCTTGGTGAGGGACAATCAATTAACAGACCTCCTCTATTTTCAGGAAACAATTATAGCTATTGAAAAATAGAATGAAAAATTTTGTTCAATCAAATGATTATGCTGTTTGGAGAGTTATTATTAATGGTCCTAATATTCCCATGAAAGTTGTTAATAATGAAAATGTTCCTAAAAATGAAAATGAATGGAATGATGGTAATATTCAGAAAATACAAGTTAATGCCAAAGCAATGAATATTTTACATTGTTCTCTTGATGTTAATGAATATAACAGAATATGTTGTTGTGAAAATGCAAAAGAAATTTAGGATAGATTAGAAATTACTTATGAAGGAACTAGTCAAGTAAAAGAGGATAAGATAAGCATGCTTGTTCATAACTATGAACTTTTTAAAATGAAAACAGATGAAACTATTTCTGATATGTTTACTAGATTTACAAATATTATTAATGGTTTGAAATCTCTTGGTAAAACCTATACTGACTCTAAATTAGTGAGTAAGATACTCAGGTCACTACCATCTGCCTATATGACCAAGAAGCTAGCAATTAAAGAAGCCATACGAGAATAAATTATCAGAATAATCCGTTAGAGTCTTCATATTGAACAACGTGTCTAAAAGGATCTTCTTCTCACTAGTAGTCAAAGTGAAAGTAGTCGGAGGGGTAGAAATTCTTCCTATTGTAGGATCATTTTTGAACCAGAGTTTCTTCTTCATTTTCATATACTGTAGATCTTGTAGGTCATGCTCTCCATCTTTGGAATGAGATCCACTCAGACATGTTGCTATCAGATGTTCTGTAATATGCTTCTCTGTGTGTATCACATAAATTACGTGCCTTACAGGATGATCTTTCCAATAAGGCAAATATAAAAATATTGATCACTTGGACCATGCCTTTTCTTTACTAGGGTCGTTAGGATCCCCCTAACTTTACGCTTCAGGTTTACAACTTGGGGTGTTTGCCTACATACTTATTCCCCGTAGTCTCAGCCACCACCTTCTCCTCGATCTGTTAACCAGAAATCTAAGCACATGGCATTCGGTACTCGTGACAAATAGGATAAAAGTTAGACTTGTCATGCCTGAAAGGGTGACTGGTCGGTAAAAATCTACGATGACCCATGTAACTCATCTTACTACTATGTTGTAGCCATCTGGCTTCAGTTTCCTCGCAACATATGGTACATCTATAATAACCATGAACATTTCAACCAGATAAGGTACCATAAGCATGAAGGTCGTGGATCACCCACATCACCATTGCTTTAAGTGTGAATTCTTCATCCTTGTGAAAGTTGAACGCCGTCAAGCCTTTATCCCACAACTCTTTAAGTTCTTCGATTAATGGGGCTAAGAATATATCGATATCATCACTTGGAGCCTTCGGCCCGGGTATCAACAAAGATAACAATGCGAACTCCTTTCCCATACACAGTGTCAGAGGGAGACTTAAAGGCGCCATGAGAACTGACCAATAACTTTGACTAGTACTTAAATTATTGAAAGGGTTAAACCCATCGGTTGAGATTGCAAGACGAACGCTTCATGGTTCCTTTGCAAATTCATGGTGTTGTGCGTTTAAAATTTTGTAGATGAGTGAATCAATCGGATGATGCACCAGATTCCCACCCACCTCATTCTCACAAATGACATATCTAGGCTCACTGCATACTGGACATTCATCCTTCTGTTTGTTCTCATTGCGGTACAATATGCAATCATATTTGCATGCATGAATAGATTTGTGTTTCAATCCCAAATTCTTTAAGCTCTTCTTCATGGTACGATAATTCTCTGGTAATGTGTTCCCTTTTGGGAGAATTTCTTTAACCCACTTAAGAATTTCGGTTACGCTGTTCCCAGACAAACCAAATTAACTCTTCATATTATGCAAACCAATCATTGCATATAATATCGACTGATATTCATCGCAGTATTTATACAACGGTCTAGCATATCGACTTTCAACCATATATATTTCTGGTATCTTGGTAGTTCAACATTAAATTATTCATTATGTCCATTATTTGTATCCATAGGTTGGTGATTTCGATCGTGGTGGACTCCGTAAGCATCATCAATTAGGTCGTTCAACGGATGATGTGTTGGTGAATCATTTACCAATTCCACTAATTGGTGTTCTATTACGCGGTCGATTACCGATAATTCTTCAGGAACATAAGGTACACGTTTATCACCGTGGTATGTCCATTTGCTATAACATTGACAAATTGCCCTTTTTACTAATGTAACTCGACATCTTCTAAAGATTTATATTTTTCATTCATACAATGGGTGCATGGACACATGATCTTCTCACTTCTACGGTTCTTTAAAGAGTAGCTAATAAATTCTTGAATGCCTTTAACATAACTATTTGTTATCCGATCAGTCTCCCCCATCCACTCTTTGTATTGTGGAAAATCCATTTAATACTCTTTAAATTGCAGTCCTGTGTTAACATGATAAAATAAATATAGTGTTAACAACGCACCAATCAATTAAGGTAAAGCACTAATATAGTGTCAACGACGCACCAATCAATCAAACTATGTAATAACCTAAATACAAGAACACACCAATAAATGATACTAAACAACCATTTAAACTCAAATTAAATAAATTTGTCTAGTGATATTTTTACAACATAAAAAAAATATTACTACATCTTCATCAATCGATAAAGTGGCCAAATGATAAAACATTTTAAATAATTTTCAACCCATTCCCTCCTCCATTCTCAACGTGCACAATCACATATTTGAAATCACCGTATATTCTATCGACCATGATCTAATACTCACCCTCCTACAAAGGCCGACTATTTATTAAAGTTCCTACTTGAATGGAGATGAGCGTGCACTCCCCGACGATATTTTTACCGCTTAGGTCCTCTATATAGTGTTTCTCACCGTAGTCACCGTGGGTTGTTGATGATGATCCAAGACTTCTGACATGCTGAGGCGCTGAGAAGGGGAATGTTTAAGGAGGAATCAATATCTATGAGGGGAATGGAGAAGGAGGAAAATTTTTAGGAGGTAAAGGGAAATCGGGATACATTGGGGGCTGCAGGGGCGTACGACCGGTTAAAAGGGACACAATTTGTGTAATTTTTCATTCGCGCCTCCCAATTCATTTCAGAGCCCCATCCCTTTCAGTCCTAGAATGACGTTCATCACTAGACGGGAAACACTTATTAACAGAAGAAAGCTCGTCCATGAGAGGTGCAGTGTGTTCGAATTTTATTTTTGGCATATGCGACCCCAAACCTCTCGTCCCCCCTCTTTAGTCCTTCCTTAAGGTCTATGCGAGGGCATCATTGTCAAGGTCATCAAACGGGCTTGAAGTTGATTGACTACTCATAGACTCTATTGATTCTAAAATCTTAGCCAAGTGAGGAGGGACTTTATTATCTTTGTTTTGTCTTGCATGCACGTATAAGTTGTCCCAATTTCGTATCTTTCCTTTATATGGGTTGCCTTTTATCTTGCTCGACCACTTGTTCTTCAAATCTTCATAAGATTTCGAGCCAACCGGTGGATATCATCTTTTTTGCCCTATTTTGCTTGTTCTTCTCCCTTTGTAGAATTTTTGAGTCCGTCGCCTCATTTTCTTGAAAATCATTTTAGTGACTGACTGGCATCTCAATGTTTAAAGGGAAGGGAAATGCTTCTGCCTAGAGTTTCTTCGATATGTTCAGAGTTGTTCAGCAACCCGAGAAAGAACCTTATTTTCCGAGTTTGTGGAAAATGAAAAGCGTTTGTTGAGTTACTCGTAGATGTCATCTTTAACGACTTGATCTACAAGGTTCTAATTGTCATCTCCTCCCACTCCCACATTCATTTTTTCCAGGGATAAATGCTGGGATTATTTCCCAATAAAGAGAACCCAATGGGCTTCTTCTCAGCTGACCCGACAACTTCAGAAGTGTTGGGCGTGTCTGTTGGATTCATGGGGGTACCTTGCCTATTGAAACTCGGAGTAGTGGAGTGAAACATTGGTGGAGTTGAGTATTACTCATCCATTAGTGATGATAATTCTCCTTGGGGAGGTGTCCTCTCGTCGGTTGGAGCGTTGTGCCCATTACCGCCCGACATTATCTATAAAAATAATAAAAGTTCGTTGTGTATCTATAATAAGTGCATAATTTCAAAGTTCAATATGAAATTATAACTAACAAATTAAATTTTTTGACCATATATTATATAGTCTACCTTTTCATGGTAAGACTTTAATAAAAGTTCGATGTGTCTAATCTCGATCCAGTCGGAATTTATTTTTAAGAACCAATGAATGTTTTCACGTGGACAATTAGGAGGAAGCATATCCCCAATAGACGCATAGATATCAGTGGCATGAACTCAAAATCTCATCCTCTTCATCCTATTGGCAAGATTGGGCTTGACGTGTATATGTCGTGAGACATCACAGTCTTCGTCAATGCTCTTTGTACGTAATTTTATCCATAATGGGTGAATTTGTTTCTGCCTTCTTTAACAGCGTAAACAAGGTCAGTGCTCTATCAGGATTATGTACGCGAAATATATATTGTACAGCTTCATCCCAACATTCTGGTAGGGAAAATAGAATACGACTAAACAAGTACTCTTGCCGGAGATGAACTCCATGGTTTACAAGGTAGTTAAATTATTCGATCTTCCTATTCCCATACCAATAAAATAGAGTACCCTCTGAATGAGGCTCATTAAAAGGTATGAGTGCGGTCCAATTTCAACCTTTCATACTCTTGTTGCCATTGATTATCACCGTGACAACGAGGGTGTGAATATGATTCCTATAAATAATGGCTCTAATGAATCATTTACTAGTTAGGTTAGTTTTATTTAGGTTTTTAATAATCACAACCCTTATCTTCACCGAGTGAAATTTTAACTTACTAGTTATTATGTATGAGGGCGTGAATCCCGTGCATGTTGAATCTCATTGATGTGAAATCCAAACAACAACTCGTCGTATAAGACATAAAATTGAATCGTATTATTTGTTCCCTGCTTATGTGGATAGATTGAAGGAGATTATGGTTACTTTATTTCCATGCTAAGATTTCAAAATGAAAATACTCAGTATACACAAACACAACATGTACAAATATTATGTTAATAATTATCCCCAAATAACAATAGCATATCGAACCATACATATATAAAATTCTAATAAACCAAATAGTTATATATACCTACTTTTATATTTTTTTAAAAGAATTGTCCCTTGCACACACACACATAAAGTACACACACACGCACATAAATACACACACACACACACACACACGCAATATATACAATGTGTGTGTATACCTACTTTTGTATTTATTTTAATTTTTACCCAAATAATTATATATACATACTTGTCTTTTAAAAAAAAACTATCTCTTACGCGCACACATACACACATAATACACACACACACACACACACACACACACACACACTGTACACAATACATGCATACACATACAAAATATACACACATACATACATAATACACACATATACAATATACACACGTACATACCCAATACGCACACATACATATATACACACATACATACATACACATAAACACATATACACATGGAAATACACACACATATATACAAGTGCACAAATAACCGAATACAAAATATTAGGGGTTAAGTGTTACCTTTGATATTGAGAGAGAGAGAGAGAGATTGAGTGAAAAACTTAAGATTAAGTGAAAGGTAGCCGAAAACGCCTAAGAGAGGGAAAAGGTTAAGGTTTCAAAATTTTCAAGTGAAAATGAAAACTTGTCTGGGTTTTTAGTATAAAGACCTTGGTTACGGCCCTGAGCCGTGACCACATGCTGTGACCCCATTAAAATTTAACACATCAGTCTGGAAACAAGAAGATGGTCACGACCCAAAACAGTGACTCCTAACTTGGGATAGTCACGACGCCAAGCCGTAACCAGTTCAGTGTGTATTTTGGTTGGTGGTCAAGGACTAGGACCTTAACCCCACCCGCGAGCACACTTGAAGGGAACTTTGGCACGAAATTGGCGCCATAATGATCATGCACATATCACGGCTATGGTCCGTGACCCATAGTGGTGACAAACTTGGGCCGTGACCACCTTCAAGAGGATCCATGACCTAGCACTAGGTTATGGACTTGGTTATGCCGACATTTGATGTGGCCACGACTTTTGTCCATGACCAGCTGGTCACGGATCTGGGCCATGACCCCCAGGCTATGACTATTCGCAGGATTTGGTGTAGTGTAGGGTTTGAAATCTTTTGGATCAAAATTAAGTTTTATTTTCTTTTAGTGTTTAAAAGTTAAATTATAGAAAATAATTATGGGTTTAAGTTATATTTTGATTTTTTGTTAAAAAAGTTAAATTTTTTGGGTGCCATTATCTATTTATTTTTTTCTTTAACGTAGTACCCGGTATAACTTCTAGAGGTGCCTTTAGCAACACCCATATAGAAAATAAGTCGAAAGAGTTATACTACCATGCTAAGACTTTTTGCAAGTTCATAAAGTGGAAACAGTTATAGCACTTCGTAACAATATTACAAAATAAAATTTTAGTGTAGTTCAACAACATCAATTCTTCTATTTCGACTTGATGATCGGATAATAATATTAAAAAATTAAATTTTGCTGTAGGTTATTGACATCAATCATTTTAGTTTTTTTCAACTTGATATTATGGTAACAATATTACAAAATTAAATTTTAATATAGTTCAACAAAAACAAATCATTTTATTATTTAGGTTTGTTACACTTCCCACTAAATTTTACTCTCATTTTCACTTCACCATCCGAACTTCTAAAATGGCTTCAAATAATCCCCTAGCATTAACACACTTAATTTTTTGACCAGAATATTGATAATGTGCTATGCACATGGAGGTATTTTTATCAATTCCAATATAAAAGTGTTAAAAAATAAAAAACTTCAAAAACACTTTTAAAATATTTTCAAAATATAAAATTTATAAAAAAAATATTTAATTTATTTAGAAGTTACATGTTTTTAAAATAAATTTGGAAATTACAAAAAAGATTACTAATGAAATTACAAAAATATTTAAAATTATGAAAATTCTATTTTTTTAAAACCCAAAAATAATAGAAAAACATTTGGAATGTACATAATAAATTTAAAAAGTTTGAATGATATTGAGAAAACTTATAATAGAAAAACATTTAAAAAGTTTGAATAATAGTGAAAAAAACTGATAAAAATTCAGGATTTTCCAGAAAAACATATAAAAGGTTTTAATAAATTGAAACAAAACGAATCAAATTATGGAATTTACATAAAATCATTTAATCACTTTGAATAATATTGAAAAAACTTATAATTATTCTAAAAAAAATTAAGTTTGAATAATATTGATTTTTTTACAAAATATCTTGAATGAATAAGGAAATATATTTTAAAAGTTTGAAGGACATTAAAAAACTTTGGAATTTATCGAAAAAAATTTAAAATTTAAAAAATATTGAAAAAGAATTATGAAAACTCTAGAATTTACAGAAAACATTATAAAAGTTTGAATAATGTAAAAAAATAACTTATAAAAATTCTTAAAATAATAGATTTTTTTTAATTGATTAATATAAAAAAAACTTTTTAATACTTAAAAATAATAGAATTTGATTTTTAAACTTTTAGGAAATTTTGAAAAAAAACTTTTATATGTTTGGAAATTCAAAAAAATTTAAATATTTTTGAATAGTCTAAAAAAAATTGTTTTAAAAGTCTAAAATTAACTGAAAATGATTTCCAGCAATAAACCCCAAATTTTAATAAAATAATATTTCAAAAAAAAAACAAATCTTAGCATAAATTTCAAAATTTCCAGCAAAAAAACATATTTCCAAACGAAAAACGGCATATTTGCTTAAAAAAATATTTTGAACAAAAAAATCATGTTTCAAACAAAAAAGTAGTATTTCCAACAACAAAAAACAAATTTCTAGCAAAAAAACAAGAACAAATACCCCTTTTAACAAACTCAGAAACACATCACAAATCAGATCTTGGAGTTGTATAAATGAAGAAACTCCAAATTAAATACCTTCTTTTTCAATCCCATATTGATGTGTCTATGTTCGTGTGTGTGAGTGTTTGTGCAGATCCTGTGTTCGTTCATTTGTGTGTGTGTGTGAGAGAGAGAGAGCAAGAGAGAGATGAAGCCATGTCTGTTACGAGAAAAAAAAGAAAAGGAGATAAAATTGTGAGGGTTTATCCAAAAAATCGTAAAATATAATAATATTGTTTAAAAAAGTCAAACGGGTGCCATTTATCAATTTGCTCCCCAAAACTAACTGTGTTAGTGTTAGGGGTTTACTTGAAGCCGTTTTAGAAGTTCAGGGTTTAATCCAAAATATCAAAGTTTAGGTGGTAAAGTGAAATTGGGAGTAATGTTGTGGAGGAAAAGCATAATTGATTCGTCCCGAATCATAACACTTATTACCCTCAAATCTATGCATTTTAGCCGCTCGGGGTACTTTAATGCCTATATTTATGCTCATTAATCAGACAACCTCCATTTTATATTCCAACATGTTATTTGAGGTATTATTGAGCATTTATAGGTGTTATGGTGCTTAGTATGACGTTTGAGTGCGTTCCGATAAAGTTTCATCACGATTCGTATGTTCAGGGCATTTTGGTAATTTCACAATTCAGGATTTTTGCCCGAAGTATTCACGAAAGTTGTAGCTCTCGGGCCAAGCTTTGCATGGCCGTGAACGGTGCTCGAATCGGAGTCAGAATGAAGAAAACACAGTCCTTTAATCGGAGAAAAAAAATATAAAAATACTTTTTTATTATTATTTTATTTAATATTTTAACAATCTTATTAATATCCACCATGTCCCTAGCTCTCTTTTGTGCAACAAGATTTTATGCAAATGGAAATTTTTGGGCCTATGCTCGGGTTTGAAATTGGGAGCTTTCGTCCTAAATTGGAGCATGTTTTTGTACCACACACGCGTATGAATCGTTGGTCTTTGACCAATTTATCGAAATGGGTCTTGGTTTACCATTAATGGACGTGGAGTTTGTTGGGCAATAATATTTATGGGTCTCGGTTTGTACAATTGTTGATGGCCTTAGATTTTTACATGAGCAGTTGGTCCAACATGCTAGTTTTGTGGTGGTTTCGGCTAGGTTCCATGGAGCTCACAGTTTGGACACAAATTGGAGCTCGCGAGCTAAAAATGAATCGGGTTCTTGGAAATTGGGTCTTGGAGTTTGAACACCATAGCAGCAAGGATTTACATAGGGGATTTTGCTTCTATGCACGATCGACCGACGACCAACTTGTGGTAGACCGACGATTCCATTTTTGTCGTGGGTTGATACTAGTAGCCATTTTCACTGTTCACGTAGTCGACCGGTTGGGGACCCGGTCGACCGGGACTTTGTTTTGTCCAAATTTTTGATTGTGCTGTTGCCTCTTTCTTTCCTTTTTTCTATTTCTTTTTCATTTATTTTAAATGTAACTTAACCCTTTTTCTTTTCATTTTCTTTTTCTTTTTCTTTTAATTCTTTATGTAACTTAGTATATAAAGCAAACACTCAGTTATTTTTAGGGAGATCTTTTATTAACTTTAGTTTAGGGTTTGTAACTTTGGGAGCGTTTGCCCATTTCCTCCATTTTTCTTTGGTGTACCCATTTTAATGTATGGTTTTTACTATTTATTCATCTTGTAGCTTTGTGCTTTATTTACTTGCTTTCTAATTTTGTTTTTCATACTTAGTTATTATTTTTTGCCTAAATTAATTGTGTATTTAATTTTAAGTAGTGTTAATTTAATTAGGTGCTTTAATTAATGTTGTTTACCATGCTTTCTAGCTAGTTTAATCTAGGTTGTGTTGGATTGAACTCACCTAGGGTTGATTTGGTTGCTTTGCTATGGTGATGGAGTTTTACGTGCTTATTTCGATTGTGTTGTCCTAGTTATTACGCCTAGGAGATTTAACGGGATATATCATGTATGCTCTTTATTTATGACCTTGCGTGCATAATATCCAGGGTATTTGTTGACGCCAAAATTTTATTAGACTTTTATGCGAATTTAGGGGTGTGACAACTCTTGATATAATTAACTGTCGAAATGAGAGGCAATCTTAATAACTCGTGATCCCATGTAACCATTTATACCAATTAACTAGGGGTGACGGAAATCCGACACAACCTATAGTTTTTAGTCTCTTTGTTAATCATAGTTTAATTTATCCACGCCTAGATTAATCTTTTCCTTTTGTTATCTTTTCTTTTTAGTTAGCAAAATTATCCTTTACACTTTTATTCTAGAAGTATTAAATCAATTAAATTCTAGCAACTTGTCTCTGTAGATTCGATACCCGGACTGGCCGCTATACTCCCTTAAAAGAGTGTAGTCATAGTTTAGGTTTTTGCATAGAGTTGGTGAGATGAATAAAATAAAATGACCGGCGTTGGTGACGCGACACCGCAGTGAAACCCAACCTAATTAGTAATTAACCCTCATTGTTTAAAGAAGTAAACTTAGCACTTATGTACTAGTCATGTCACGTCGGCTTCATGTACTTTCATATTGGTTTCATGTCAAGAATGATTACATTGTATATGACCCGCCACCCCTATGTAGTCATGTACAATTAATTTTGTGCCATATTGGATGTAGGTGGTTTTTTCCTATAGTTTTAATGTTCAATGAACACAAGCCTAAATAAAGGAAAGTTCTCCATAAAAAGGGCCAAAAAACACACATAACATAGTATGTACGTGATTCGCAAATTGCCTACGTCCACGGGGTTTAGAGTTTCACTTTTATTTACTTTGGAAAGTTGGTCGACAGAGTTGTAATACTGCTCGATGATACAATTTCGAGTGTGCGTCCCACATGGGGGAGGGTTTACATTTATGTAGGATCCTGGTAGAGTCCCAGATCACTTGATAGCTATCCCCAAAAGTTCAGACATATCCTTTATCTACGTAAGCCGTTTTGTAGAATGAGCTTGTGGGAATCCTTTGTAGCAGGGACTCTTTAGTGATCTCGATCTTGCAGGATGGTATTGTGCACGTGCAGGCTATGTGATTTTATTAATTCTGGTCCCTAAAATTTCCCCTAAAGTACAAGGCCGCTCTGAGGTCGATGGGCTTTATTGTGACTTAGTTGGCAGACAACCTCAACAAGTTGGCACGTTAAAGTTTTTGCCTTTTCAACCCAATGGTAGTTTTGTAAATACAAGAGATATATGAAAAGCCAAACATCTTAGGGGTACGCCGGTAATTACTTATATTTGGAAGCAAGCCGTCGTTTGATCAACCGTTATATACATTTAATTATTATTCCTCCTAGGGAATTATGAAGATGCTTTTTAGCTATAAAGTGATAGTTCCCACGTGTTTGCTCTATTCATAGCTTATTTGAAAATCTCTTCCCTTCATTTCACATCCTTTCAAAGGAGAGCTTGTCACTTCCTTCACCTAACTGTAAGAACTTCCTTTAAAACTCTTTTGACTTAATTCTTCTCTACTTTATTTTATTTAGTTCCCTCTTTAAGTTTTTAGAAATAGTGTATGTTGTTGATGAAAACTCGTTGGAAGAATTTAGAATCACCCATTGAATCCCTCCATAGGTAAAATCAGAGTAAGTTAATGGTCCCTGTGACCTCTCTGAGGGCCACTGGTTGCCATCGATCTTCATTGTAGAGTGCGGGCTACTTTTCCATCAAATAGTTTGTTTTTGGAATTCTGTCAATATTTTAATGTGGTTTCGGCCCCGGTTGCCCAAATTCCTGGAGGATTATTAATGGGGTAAATTGTATTAACGAATTATATGGGATTTATTGTGGCATAATCGAGATCATGTACTATACTAAAAACATCAATTATATGAAGACAATGGTAGCTAATAGAGCCCTAGTTATGAATCTCCTTGATTCCAACAAAGACTATTAGGACCATGGTCTCTTAGTTAAAGACTAGCGATATTCCCCCCTTCCTGATGGTGTGGTATATGAGGGGCCAAGATGCCCTCAGGTTGGTCAAGGAATAGGTTAGGAAATTTTGCTACTCTTTATGATATTCCCCTTTTATTGAAGCTAATCTTTTGCTCTTTTGATTTTTTTTATTTTCCAGCGAAGAACAAAATGAAGATTCCTCATGACATCGATGTCAATTTTTCTGACCTGGAAACTATTTTGTTCATTAAAAAAAGAGTGGGGGCTGATGAACATCTAGGTCGGTCACACTTTTGCTCAGTTATAAGAGCACTACCACCTCATTCGTTGTGAGACCGATAGAAGAAAGAACGATCATCCCAATCTTTTGGACGATCTAGAGGCCTCCACTGTCGATTCAGATACCTCCTCCCCCAATATTTTAAAAGGGGAAATTTTGCATAGGAGAGATCTTCATCCTACTTTGATCCTTTAGACGTTTCTTCAGTTCCCTCCACCATATCCCCCATCGGTATGGCCAAGAGAAAGATCACAAACTGCATCCCCACACACATAATGGCACAAGGTCACCTCCACCTGCTCAGATGGTGGGCATGAAATATGATACCAGGGGTCCTTCTAACCTCTTAGAACTTAAAGGCTCCCATGGGAAGAAAAATAAACCTCTTTCAAAGAGGACCCACCTCCTCAGATGGAACTTATAGGGAGGAAGACCTCTGATAAGGGAAAGGGTGTTGCCCAGTCTGTCGTTGCTTGCCCAGTCCTTACTAGGGACTTGATCAAATTTTGGGGTTTTCCCCACAGACAGGGTGACTTATTCTGCTTTTCCTCATTCAAGGTTATTGGAGCGTGCCAACCACAACCTTTCCATCGTAAGTTAGTTATCCTTTTATTTGATATGCATGGTCTTTTTTCTTCTTTATGTTATTTTATAGTTTTCTCCGCTTCTTTGTCTTTAATTTACTGATTGATTATAACTAGTTACTGGAGAGGAATGATCAGATGAATGAGTCTTCTTCTGACGCTAAGGTCACGTTCAATGACCCGCATAAATCTCTTAAGGCAACTCGAAGTGATATTGAAGCTCAAATAGGTGAGAAGAAGAAGTTGGAAGATAATATTCAGAGCTTAGATGTGGATAAGGTCATCTCCCAAAGCAAGTTAGATGAATATCCTATTGTCGTAGCGATCGCAGAGCAACCCAAGAAGGAGGCTAATGATGCCAAAACTGCGATCAATTTTTCTAAGATACAAGCGGTTGCACAAAGGCTAAGGCTGAGAAAGCCTTGGATTCTACATCAAAGGATGAAGAATATGCCTTGGCCCAAGGTTGGGATAAGGCTTTTATTAATGCCTCCATACAGATATCCTATCTGAAGAAGGTATTTTTAAGAATGGATGGGATGAAGCCCTAGCTAAGGTTGGCACTAGAGAGGGGACCGATATCTTTAACCTGCATCTCCATGGACCTCCTTCATAGTTTGATGAGGATCCTAATGATGAGGATGAGGTCAACACAAAGGGGAAGGCCCCAGATCATGCCTTTCCCATTACTGAGCTAGCCAATGACCCTAACCATACTTCGACTGGATAGGTTTTCGACTAGGAGAAGGTTGGGAAAAAGTCTCTCTAGAATGTTATGAGTTTTGTTATTTATTTCTGCTTTCTATTTTTTCTGTTTCTATCGATGTGGGGGCATTCCCCCATTGTAACTTTTTTTTATTAATGAAATGAAATATTTTATTTCAATAATTTTTGCATAATTTTTTGCAAATTTTCCTTCACTAAACTCATATGTGTGGCCACATGTTCATGTAGTTTAATATAAGGTCGGCAGCACTGGTTGTTGTTCAAAGAGAGCTCCAGTAAAAGCGCATCAGGTTGTTGGCTGCTGGTTATGATGAACCCGATGAGGATGATCTTGAGGTGCTGCTAGGCTTTGATTTGTTTGCTCAGGCCAAAGAGACATACTTGGGTTTATGATTCCTTTTTCATCTAGAAGTTACCGATAATGTCACTTATCATGATTTGATCTTCACCGCTCAAAGGTATCATAAAGAGTCATTATCGAAGCCGAATATGATAGGAAACTGGACGACCTTCAGAAGAGTGGCGGCTTTGATTAGAAATTGGCTGCCATGACAACTTCATATTCGAAAAAAGAGTTCCTTCTCCATTTCGATCTGGTTGGTTCTAGGGAGGTCTCCACAATGCTTGATAAAGAGAATAACGCTCTTAGGATGGAAATTAAGGGACTTAAAGTCGATTAGGATAAGGGGGTGATTCCTTTTTGGAAAAGGAGAATGCCCATTTAAAAGAAGAAGTAGAAGAGATGGATAGGGGAAATCGTTAGGTCGACGAGGAAGAGATGAACAAGACAACCTTACTCAACCAGGCATCGACTATCAAAAATTAGGCGTGAAGTATCAAAATACTGAATGAGAAAGTTGATTGCCTCACGTATCAATTCCATAAACTGCCTCGCCAGGTTTGGATGTATAGTTATGAAAGGCTCTCACGAACATGGATGTTGTGTTGAATGATGCTCGGGGTGTTTGTTATAAAAACAATTGGCTTAATGCTCTTACTGTGGCGAAGATCCGTAACGATTTGAGTTGTAGTACTAGTAAGACCCAGACTACATGGACCATTCTAACCCTCTTTTCAAGGTCGATTCTTCGTGGAACCCAACAAATGTTATTCCAGTTAGTTTGATTAAAAAATATCTTGGCAATTATAGTCTTGACGGGGATGATGAACTCCACTGAACTCAACATTTGGTTAATATGGTGAGTCCTGGTGGGCCATCAAGGATTAGGGATATAAGGACAACTATCACCCCTTTTGATTTGGATGTACTTCTTGTTAAAATTGGGAACTCGACAGACGAGCAGCCCTGACTGCACAGTTAATTTATTGTAAATTATTTGCCTTTTTGATTTCCTTGTAATAACATTATAAGTATTAATGAAAATTCTTACATTTTTGCCTTCCTATGTGATATGTTGTCTTTTGGTCTTACTTTTTAGGTGATGTCGTCACATCTAACCTTAGGCCTAGAGCCAAAAAAAACAAAAATGTACCTATTTATGGGGTTGTTCGCCATCAAAGATTTTTTTATTGATGACCTAGTTGGTCGGGGTGCCTAAGGTTTCCTAGTAGGCCTTTCATCGGCAGTAAACCATTGTTCATATTTTATTATTCGCCAAAACTTTTTTATATTACTCGACCTGACCCAACTGATTGTTTTTTTTTAAAAAAATCTGTAGAGAGAAGAGAATAATTACATATTATATATCAGGAATAAGTCATTTAAATAAGTGTTCCCCTTTATTAAATGTGAGAAGTCATAAATAACTTCTTTAAGGAAACACTGAAATTGAATGAATAAACTTCAAATACTGGAATAAGTAAATACTAAACGGTCTAAAGAGCACAATACTGAAATGTTTTAAAAATAAAATCTCTTGAGGTTGGTTGTATTCCAAGCTGTTGGAATTTCTTTGCCTTCTATTGAAGGGACCTTCCTAATTGGGGTCAAGTTTCCCGTCTGAGGGCTATTCAGTACTACCCATGATCTTCTATAGAATATAATCCCCGACCTTAAATCCTTTCGCCTGGACCCCCTTGCTGTATTTCTTGGCAAACTAGTGTTGGTAGGAGGCGAGCCTTATAAGATCCAGTTCCCTTCTTTCATCGACCAAGTCCAGTTCTGCTCTGATTGCTTTGTCGTTAAGGTTTTGGTCGACCAAAGTGGATTTCATGGTCAAGAGACTCTTTTCCAGCAGGATCACTGCCTCCATTCCATCAACCAAGGAAAAAAAGTGTTTCCTCAATCTCCTGGGCATTGCGAAGAATGCCCAGAGAATATTGTGGAGCTGGTCGACCCAAACACTTTCGCTTTCTCCAACCGCTTCTTTATCCCATTGAGTCTTATCATGTTTTAAGCCTCTGCCTACCCATTGCCTTAGGTTACGCTACCGAGTGATAGTAATGTAGAATATCATGATCGTTACAGAAATCTTGGAAGAAGTTTATCTTAAACTCACTACACCAAAACTGGGCTAATGGTCACGGACTTTATCCCTGAACAGAAAGGGTGGTTCGCGGATTTCATTCATAATGAAATCGAGCGTGACCAATTTCGGTGGTCACGACCCAAATCCCTGAACCAGAGTCTGGTCACGGATCCCTCATAGTCACTAATTTTGTCACAACCCATAGCCCTGACCCTAATTATACGTGTGGTCACGACCCAAATTCGTGACCACATCCATATTAAAGACCAGCTGGTCACGAACTTCCACCGTGACCAGTAATCTGTGCCATCCATATTTTTCATGGCTTAAGACCGTGACCAGTTCTCTGTGCCATCCATATTTGTCACGGCTAAAGGCCGTGACCAAACTTAATGTATATATGATATTTATTGTCATGGCTGATCGAGTAGAAAACCAAGCATCCGCGTAATACGTTAATCGTTGTTATCGACTTCCAACCACAATACAAAAACCTAAACTTTGACTACACTCTTACGGAGTATAGCGACGAGTCTGGGTATCGAATCCTCAGGGAACTAGGACGAGTGAACGTGATGACAAAGGTAAGACTGTTAAACCTAACTTGAATCTAAAAAGAAACAAAAAGATGATTGAGATGGGAAATAACTAATTAACTAAATGCACACTAAATTAAACTACTGCATTAACTATGTGAGCAAAATTAATTAACTAAGAATGAAGGGAAAATAGGTCGGGAATACAATCCCCCAAACCCTAGTCAATTTACCATTTAGAATGCTAGAGTTTTGAATTATGAATCTAATTGAACCCGGTCTTTAGTACTCCCAAGTATTACATATATGAGGGTCAATCCCGCATCATATATAATCAAAGGATGAGTAAAGGAGTGTCGCAATAGCTACACACACATCACATCCTTAAACATCACGGTTAGCTAGGGTCAACCGAGGTAAAACGGTCTATGATGGTTATGATAACTACACAACACGATTCATTCAAATTTCAATTCAAACCCTAGTTTCTACATGGTTAAATTACATCGGGTTGGGTTCATGCACACCAACCCTTAGAAATCTATCCTAACATGGTGAAATTAATTAAAAACATGAATCCTACGCTGCATGTAATTTAATCAATAAGAAAACTATCTTTAAGCATGCATAAACGAATTGAAACCCAGAAAATAAAGAAAGCCTGTAAATAAATTAACTACAAGATTAAGAAAGAAAGGAACAAACTTTATTTAAAGAAAACTTGTAATTCCAATAATAAAAGTACCTACTTGATGGAGAATTGTTTTCTATGGTTCTAAGATACTCTCCTACCTTACTCTCTATGAAAAATCTATTCAAAACTATCTTTTCTAAGTCAATACAAAGATACAAATACGTTTTAGAAGAGTTTGTAACATAATAGGAGTCTTTGGACCAATCAGCATTTAGGGAGAATTTTGCACATCAAGCACCTCGAACCGGTTCGCAGGTACCCCGAACCGGTTCGGGAAATCTTGCTCGTTTGAGCCTTCTTCTTTTCATTTCCAACACTTGGAATTTTTTTCATGTTTTCTTCCTTTCTTTTGTGAATTTTTCTTCAACTTCAAGGGGTCATAAATCTTTCATCGTAGCTCGGATTTGGGTGTCGTCTTTTCCAGTGTTATCGTTATTATGAACTCTTTAACTTTCCAGTAGTCCCCACCTCCGGGATCAGGCTGAAAATTTACAAAAATGCCCTTGAACTTGCCTTCCTAGCCTTTCTTTCATGGTTTCTATTTCTCTTTCGCACCACTTGCATACTTCACCTGTAAAACGCAAAAGAGAGACACAAAATATGAAATACTTGCCAATGAAGGTTAGTAACATAATTAAGAGTTAAATCTATATCAATTTCACTCGGGTTCACAAAAGTACCCAAATTAAGGGGATAAATATACGATATTTATACCCGATCAAATCCCCCTCACTTTGAACTTTGTGCGTCCCGAGCAATGTAAAAGGAAAAGAATAATGTCACAACTCTTCTAAACACTTTATTGGTATAGAATACCTTTATCACGGGCAAGTGATTGCCTTTAGCGTATGCAACAAGCCGTTAAAACCCTAGGTTACCCTAGTAGGACGAGTGTTGTCTCGTGAGGATTTGCAGTGAATATACCCACAAAATTCGACTTAGACTCAATGAAAAATCAAAATACTTAAAAATTTTACAATTTAAACCTTACGAAAAATAATCACCATAAATTCATATTCAAAAGAGTCTCAATTTGTCGTGTGTGTGTGCGAAGACAAAAATTAACTTCAAATTTCCATCGATTGATCATTACGTTGCTTTCCGAAAATTCGCTTTGATTTCCAAATCTCACCGAATACACTCACAAACGAATCACTCGGAAATGTGTCTATTCTCTAGGTATGCTTGATTTATAAGAATAAATAATAATGGACACAAGTTCACGCACACAATTGGAAAGACGGACTATTTGAGGTAAAAATATCTCATCATCGGAGTATGGTTATAAGGAACGAAAACATCGCCTCTAGTTCACTCCTTTAATCTCTTTCTTATTTATCTTTTAGTGTCTTAGCTCTCCACGCGAGAATTAATTTAGCATTCCGGACTTGGTAGGACTTTTCAGGTTAAAGGTGTATTGGGTAACATGGAAATGGTTGGGAACTTCGGAATTGGAAATTTTTTCTTATGATGTCCCTCAGTGCTTTTTCGGGTTTTTGCTCATTTTCTATTCTTTTTCTCTAGTTTTTTCTTTTTTTTGCATATTTATTTTACTTGCTATTTTTTTTGAGCATTTTTCTACTATTTTTTTCTTGCCCCTTTTTATTGCACTATTTGGACTTACTTAATGACATTACCAATTTTCACAATTCCGGGCTACTTGGGTTTTTCGAGTTACCAAACGAAAGGGAATTTTTTTTATTCGGCTCAATTGGGTTATCAAAAGAATAATTTTTCACATATTTTTATGGATAATGTTTTTGGGTAACAAACGATGGCCTACTTTATTGTCTGAAATACTACTTTTTTTATTCAGGCAGCATTTATGGATGATATTAAATATGGTTGAACCTCTGAGTTTATTTATGTCTGATCTTCTAACTCAGATCTATTAATTTTTGTAGAGCGCCCAAAGGATATCTCAGACGAACTCTGGGAAATGGCTGCACCTAGTTTGACGAGACTTGCAAAGAAAGCAGGCCTTAATGCTCGTCCCCCAGCTCCCTCTGCCTCAAAGCCCCAAGACACAAAGAAGAGGGCTTCAACTGAACATGCCCCTGAGGATCAGAGGCAGAAGAAAAAGAGTGCTGATACTACCATTCCCATCTCTTCGACAGACGCCTTGTCGGCTCGTCTAGAGCAGTTGAAGATTACTGACAACATTATCGGCCATAGTCTGCAGGCCCTAGATGCCTTCGGCTCTACAATGACCGAGGCTGACAAGCGCTTATTTCGGTTACTTGATACTCCCTTGCTGGTTGAGTTCGACATCCACAGATCCATTCAGGTATGACCTTATATTTCTTTATAATTTCTAAATGTAACCTCTGATTTGTCTTTAACTCATTCATGATCATAAAATCTGCAGGGCCTGGTAGCTATGCACCACCTCTCCAATTGGACTCTGAGGAAGTTTCCCCTCATCTAGAAGGGTCAAGAGGCCGAGAAGGTCCAAAGTGCTTTGAACGCAGAAATTGACCGCCTGAAGTCTGAGTTGGGTGAGTCTGACAAGAAGGTGAAGGGGTTGGAGAGGGACATCTCTCGGCTTAACAAGGACCATGATGTGGCTCTCAAGGCCAAGGACGATGTTCTGCAGTAGAAGGTCAGCTCGGCCATGAAGGCAGCCATCGATGATGCCTCTGAGGGGATAATAGCCGAGTACAAAAGTTCTGATGAGTTTATGGGATTTGTCTTTGAATACCTTGAGAGAGGTATCAAAGCTACTACCAAGTGGGTGGCTATCAAGGAGAAGGAGGCTGGCACTTTGAAAGCCTCTGACTTCATAGGCCTTGTCTTTGCTAATCCTCAGCTTGCCCAGGCCCTTCAAGAGGTTGAGGAGGAGGCTGCCGCACCTACCAAGACTGCCACGTTGGACGGCACAGAGGTTGGAGGGGCAGACCACCATGATGACGTTGCCGAGGTGACCAACGTCGTCCAACTTAACCAAACCGAAGACACCAGCATTCCTCCCTCAAACCCTCAAAGAGAGAATCTCTGAATATTGTTTGTAACCCCTAAAATTGTGAAGCTTGTTTGTAATCCCTGAACATTTATAATTTCCGAATGAGCATGGTTCTTACTTTTCCATTCTTTGTAACCTCTGAATATTTATAATCTCTGAATGTGTTATTCTCTGAAGAGGATCATCTTCTTTTGTTGAATGTATGTCGTGATGTTTTTGATCTGAAGCTTATGTATTAAGGCCTGCTTAAACCAAATTAGTAGTCTGACCTCAGACCTCGTCACCACTGAATGATGTTATAAGGGTCTGAGGTAATCACCTAAGATGTTATCCTCACAATTAATCTCACCAAATAAATGATGTTAAGGGTCTGAGGTCATCTCATTATGGTGTCTGAGCTCAGACCTCGTCACCACTGAATGGTGTTATGAAGGTCTGAGGTCATCACCCAAGGTGTTATCCCCATAATTAATCTTACCAAATTAATCATGTTAATGGCCTGAGGTCATCCCATTATGGTGTCTGAGCTCAGACCTCGTCACCATTGAATGGTGTTATGAGGGTCTGAGGCCATCACCCAAGGTGTTATCCCTATAATTAATATCACCAAATTAATGATGTTAATGGCCTGAGGTCATCCCATTATGGTGTCCGAGCTCAGATCTCGTCACCATTGAATGGTGTTATGAGGGTCTGAGGCCATCACCCAAGGTGTTATCCCCATAATTAATATCACCAAATTAATGATGTTAAGGGTCTGAGGTCATCCCATTATGGTGTCCGAGCTCAGACCTCGTCACCACTTAATGGTGTTATGAAGGTCTGAGGTCATCACCCAAGGTGTTATCCCCATAATTAATATCACCAAACTAATGATGTTAAGGGTCTGAGGTCATCCCATTATGGTGTCCGAGCTCAGACCTCGTCACCACTGAATGGTGTTATGAAGGTCTGAGGTCATCACCCAAGGTGTTGTACCCATAATTAATATCACCAAACTAATGATGTTAAGGGTCTGAGGTCATCCCATTATGGTGTCTGAGCTCAAACCTCGTCACCACTGAATGGTGTTATGAAGGTCTGAGGCCATCACCCAAGGTGTTATCCCCATAATTAATATCACCAAATTAATGATGTTAAGGGTCTGAGGTCATCCCAATATAGTGTCCGAGCTCAGACCTCGTCACCACTGAAT
Organism: Sambucus nigra; assembly: GCA_949130495.1. Taxonomy (NCBI): domain Eukaryota; kingdom Viridiplantae; phylum Streptophyta; class Magnoliopsida; order Dipsacales; family Adoxaceae; genus Sambucus; species Sambucus nigra. The sequence goes on along the minus strand of OX422215.1, from coordinate 654,650,965 downwards.
GGTGTTATGAAGGTCTGAGGTCATCCCATTATGGTGTCTGAGCTCAGACCTCGTCACCACTGAATGGTGTTATGAAGGTCTGAGGTCATCACCTAAGATGTTATCCTCATAATTATTATCACCAAATTAATGATGTTAAGGGTCTGAGGTCATCCCATTATGGTGTCTGAGCTCAGACCTCGTCACCATTGAATGGTGTTATGAGGGTCTGAGGCCATCACCCAAGGTGTTATCCCCATAATTAATATCACCAAATTAATGATGTTAAGGGTCTGAGGTCATCTCATTATGGTGTCTGAGCTCAGACCTCGTCACCACTGAATGGTGTTATGAAGGTCTGAGGTAATAACCTAGGATGTTATCCTCATAAATTTCTGACATAAGTGCAAAATGAAGCAAGGACCACCATGGGAACTGATCTTTTATTAATAACCTCTTCATGACAAGACGGTACATTTACACAACTTTATGCAACATCATATGTAATACTTCTTTAGGTGATCAGCATTCCATGGATTAACGAAAGGTTCTCCTTCTAGATTTTCTAGCCTGTAAGTGCCAGGCACAACCTCTTCTGTCACTTTGTAGGGACAGTTCCAGTTTGGGTGGAGTTTGTTTGCTTTCTGTAAGGTCTTCTTTAGCACTAGGTCTCCCACTGCAATGGGTCTTGACTTCACCCCCTGGTTGTAGAATTTTGTTGCCCTCTGTTGGTAGGCTGCTTGTCTGACCTTCGCGTCCTCTCTTCTTTCTTCGATAAGATCTAGGTCTAGCCTTCTCTCTTCCCCATTATTATCAGGGTCATAGGTCTGAATCCTATGAGTTGGGAGCCCTACTTCCGTTGGTATGACGGCCTCTGAGCCATGTGCCACTATGAACGGGGTTTCTCCTGTCGGTGTCCTTGCTGTGGTTCTGTAGGCCCATAACACAGCATAGACTTCTTCAATCCATCTTCCCTTCGCATCTTCTAACCTCTTCTTGATTCCATTGAGAATTGTTCTATTTGTGACCTCGGTCTGACTATTTGCCTGAGGTCGGCCAGGAGATGAGAAGAACTGCTTTATTCCCACTCTTAGGCAATACTTTTCTAAAGAGGAGTTCTTGAACTGGGTACCATTATCCGAGATGAGAGTGTTTGGGAGGCCGTATCTGCATATGATATTCCTCCAAATAAATTGGAAGGTCTTCTGCTCTGTGATCGTTATCATCGGCTCTGCCTCCACCCACTTTGAAAAGTAGTCGATGGAAACTATCAAGAATCTATAATTGTTGGCAGCTCTTGGCCGGGGTCCTACTAAGTCAATTCCCCATACTGCAAATGGCCATGGAGAAGTGATTGACATCATTGGCTGATGAGGTTGATGAGGGATAGCGGCGAATCTCTGACATTTATCACATTTCCTCACATAGGCTGCAGCGTCCTTGGACAGGGTTGGCCACCAGTACCCCTGGGTGATGATTCTTTTGGCCAAGGGTCTTCCCCCTATGCGGCTAGAGCAAGAACCCTCATGGACTTCCTGTAAGACCCTGGGAACTTCCGTGGGGTGCACACATCTGAGGAGGGGTAGTAGGAATCCTTTCTTGTACAGGACGTCTCCTATTACTGAGAACTTGACAGCCTTACATCTCAATTTCCGCCTCTCTAACTTGGATTCAGGCAGTTCTCCCTCGCTGATATATCTGACGAGGGGGTCTATCCACGAGTCTCCTAGGTTAAAATTGTGACAAGGGTTACACACCTCTTCTTGCTCAATGGTTGCCTTCCCCAAGACCTCGATCGGAATGGTCCTTCTAACATCTATCTTCGTTGCTGAGGCCAACCTCGCCAATGCATCTACGTGGTTGTTACTTTGTCAAGGCACTCTCTTCAGTCTTGCCTCTTTAAAATATTCTAACATCGTTCTCACCCTTTTCAGATACTTGGCCATCCTTTCATCTTTGGCCTCATAGACTCCCAGTACTTGATTGACAACTAACCTTGAGTCGCTGTGGAGTAGGAGTCACTTTACGCGAAGAGTCTTTGCCAATGAGAGACCTGCTATCATGGCCTCATACTCGGACTCATTGTTAGAAGTTCGGAATTTGAATCTCAAAGCGTATTCAATGTTGGCACCATCTGGAGCTGAGAGTATCAACCCTACAACACTTCAATTATCGCAGGAGGAGCCATCAACGAAGAGGCTCCAAATATCTGTACCCGATGAGAAGAGCCCTTCTGTCACGACTGCTTTTTTGAAGAGGTACCGATCTTCCTCGTTCTCTGCAACTCAGTTCCTGGCCCCGTTGGATGCGATCTCTTCCTGATCTTGAAAGATGTTTGGTGTCGTCTCTTCCGAATTTTGGAAGACACCACGGTTTTCAACACCCTCTAGGCCATTCTCTACCTCGGCCTCTTCCCATGTGAACTCAGCGACAAAGTCTGCGAGGGCTTTCCCTTTGATGGCTGTCCTAGGTTGGTAGGTAAGATCATACTCCCCCAACTCAATGGCCCATGTCATCAAGCACCCGCACTTCTCAGGTTTATGTAGGACCTGTCTTAGTGGGGAGTCAGTGAGGACAACCATGGAGTGGGCCTGGAAGTAAGGCTTCATCTTCCTCGAAGCATGTATCAGGGCGTAAGCTAGCTTTTCCATGCGAGGGTAATTTTGTTCGGCCCCCTGAAGGGCCTTACTGTTGAAATATACAGGCCTTTGGATCCCAGCGTCTTCCCGTATTATGGCTGCGCTGATGGCTGATTCGGAGACTGCCAGATACACGTACAATTTCTCCCCTGCTACAGGCCGAGATAGCAATAAGGGAGATCCTAAATAAGACTTGAGCTGGTTGAAGGCTTTTTCGCACTCTTCGTTCCATTGGAAGGCCTTTCTCAGCACCTTAAAGAATGGAAGGCACTTGTCTGTTGCCCTAGAAACAAACCTGTTAAGGGCAGCCACTCTCCCCGTAAGTCTTTGGACATCTTTGATACTCCTCGGTGTCTTCATGTCAAGAAAAGCCTTGATTTTTTTAGGGTTTGCTTCAATCCCTCTTTGGTTGACGATAAATCCTAGGAACTTCCCAGCCCCTACTCCGAAGACACACTTCGCGGGGTTGAGTTTCATTCTGTATGAGTCCATAATGTCGAAGGTCTTCTCGAGATCCGTTACATGAGCGCAAGCTTTCAAGCTCTTTGTTAGCATGTCATCTACATACACCTCCATAGTCTTACCTATTTGCTCTTCGAACATCTTATTAACAAGACGTTGGTATGCTGCCCCTGCATTTTTCCGGCCGAATGGCATCACTTTGTAACAGTACGTCCCTTTGTCGGTAATGAAGGTTGTCTTCTCTGAGTCTTTAGCATCCATGAAGATCTGGTTGTAGCATGAATACGCGTCCATGAAGCTCATGAGCTCATGTCCCGCCGTAGCATCCACTATCTGATCTATCCGAGGTAAGGGATAGCTGTCTTTTGGACAAGATCTGTTCAGGTCAGTGAAATCAACACACATTCTCCATTTCCCATTGGCCTTGGGCACGATGACTGAATTTGATAACCATTCCGGATATGTGACTTCTCTTATGAACTCAGCCTCTTCTAATTTTTTGACCTCTTCTCGGATGATGTCGTACTTCTCCCTGGAATAGACTCTTCGTCTCTGTTTGATTGGCCTGGCATCTTTGGTCACATTGAGCTTGTAACTCATAACTTCAGGGTCGATGCCGGGCATGTCCGCGTGACTCCATGCGAAGACACTTTGTCTCCTCCTGAGGAAGTTCATCAGCTCTTCCTTGATTTCTTCCTTTAGGGCTTTACCGACCTGGACGGTTTTTTTCGGCTCGTCCTCATTGAGGACGATGGATTCTACCTCTTCCGCGGCCTCTCCCTTCTTCAATTTTGTCTCATCTCTTGGGTCAAGCGTATCAATGCTATAAGTGGTGGTTGCCCTCTTATGGGCCTCTCTCTCTTCGGCCGAGTTGAAGTAACATTCTCGCGCTGTGGTCTGGTCACCTTGCACTTCCCCTACCCCATAGGGAGTCGGTAATTTTATCATCTGATGGACCGTCGATGGCACAGCTTCAAACTCTTTAAGGGCCACCCTTCCTATGATGAGGTTATAGGCCGAAAATACGTTCTCGTCCATGACAAAAAAAATTATCTTCTTGGTCAGCCTCTTAGGCCACTCATCACCCATTCGTACGTCCATCTCATACATGCCCAAGGGGTGGACCTTTTCGCTACTGAAGCATATCAATGGGTGATGATAGGGTACCAACCTTGCTCTGCTAAGACCTAGGCTCTTGAAGCAAGGCCAAAACATCACGTTCACTGAGCTCCCCCCGTCTACGAGGATCCTTTGCACCTCTCACCCATGCACCCTTGTTGTTATGACCAGAGGGTCATCCTTGGGGGCTAAGATACCCTTGAAGTCAAGTCTGGAGAACCCAACTACAAGGGTGTCCATGTCTACTTTCTTCCTCTTCTGCACTGTATCGGAAGACGTTAGATTCACAACTTCAAGCTTGGCCACTGACCTGGCCTCTGCTACGTAAGCCTTCCTATCAGCTACTTCAGAGCCACCTCCTGCAAATCCTCCGCATATGGTGTCAACACCAAACGAGATCATACCAACCCTCTTCATCGGGGTATTGTCACCTTTCGGCGGAAGATTCGGATCGTCTTCATCATCACCTTCTGACTCATCGTCTCTTCTGGTCGGGACATTGTCACGGCATCTGTCATTTCTCCTTTTCTTAGGGTCATCTCTTCCACTCTTAGGAGCCTTACCGTCCACATACTTCCTCAACTTTCTAGATTTTAGCATCTTTTCAATCTCATCCTTCAAGGCGAAGCATCTTTCGGTGACATGGCCATGATCCTGGTGGAACTCGCACCATAGGTTTTTGTTACTCTTATGTGGTGGGGCTTTCAGTTTCTCTGGCCATCTCAGAGTCCTATCATTCTTAATCTCGTTGAGGATGTGCTCGCAACTCACAGTCAGAGGAGTATAGTGAACGAACTTGTCATCACCCGACCTCTTCTTCCCATCTTTCTTCTTTTGGGACTTACCACTGCTATCGCGGTTCTCGTCCTCATACTTGGCGTCCATTGCCTCTTTTGCATTCATTACTTTCCCTGCGGTTTCCAGGAGCTCTGCCATAGACCTACGGGGGTCTTCCGTAAGTTTCCACAACAACTTCCCTTTCTGTAGACCCCTTATGAGGTCGGTCATGTCTATGTTCTCTTCATAATCTTCGACCTCCAACTTCTCTCTGTTGAATCTCGCTATGTAGTCTCTTTGGCTCTCATCCTTGCCCTGCTTGACATACAGCAGGTGAGTAGTCTTCTTTTGAGGTCTCACCCCAAAGCAGAAGTTGTGGATGAATCGTTCAGCCAAGCCTTTGAAGTTCTCAATTGAGTTCTTCGGAAGGGAGGTGAACCAGCTGTGTGCTGCCCCTGTTAAGGTCCCAGAGAAGTCCCTACACTTCATCTCATCGGGCATCGAGTAGATGTCGGCTGTCGACTGATACATCTCGATGTGATGTACAGGGTTAGCGCTGTCATCGTACTTGGGAGACAATGTAGGTGGCTTGAACTTAGCTGGGGTTGGGAAGCCTACTATCCTAGCCACAAATGGAGAGCCCTCTGAGTAACCCCTTTGTAATGGGTCCCTGCTTTTAATGAGGTCTCCTATCTTCTCCTCAAGGCGCTGGATAGAGTCATTCTACGGTCTTCTGCCATCGACCTGGCTGAGGTTGTCCCCATCCACCTCCATGGGATGGACCGAGGGTTCCCCGGCCGCGGCATATCGGCTGTTGACCTCTTCCTGTTCCTTGCCTCTTCTTTCACAATGTCGGCCTTGGTCTGACCGAACCTACCTATTTCGTCTCTGAGAGCCTGCTGCGCTCCTCGATCTCGACAATCTCTGTCTTAGGTCATTCACTGGGCCCAATCTCTCAAAGGCTGACCCCCTGCTCAACCGACCAAAAGCTGACCCTCTTTGCCGGGCCTCTTCACCTCTTCGGCCGACACAACCTTGACTTTGCTGAAGAGGTCGCACAGTATTATTCGACACCTCATACGGCTCCCAACAGTCTTCCAGGGCCTCTTTCGCCTCTAGATCGTCATACCTGTCCTCTGGGCAAGGGTTTCCTTGCCTCCCCAGGCGTAAGCTCCTAGGGTCAGCAACGTCCCTTCTCCGCTGGGGTGCAGGCTGGTCCTTCATTGGTGCCTGGGGTGGTCCCCTAGCGTCAGGATGAGGCTGAACAGCCGCCGGAGTGATCATATCCGGTGAGACTCCAGGTGGCCTCATCATAGTTTGGCTGAGCGGTGCAAATTGTTCCTGCATAGCTTGTTGTATTGCAGCTAAAGACCTCAAGGCTGCAGCTACCTCCGCCATTTCGGACTGGGGCGATGCCTGACTGGAACTAGGCCCTCCACCTCCAGGTGGCGGAAGAGGCGGTGGTAATTCTGGTGCCATATGTTAACACTATAGAGCTTGAGTAGCAGATGAGCTTAGTACCTGAAAGGATCTCTTTCAATGGTGAAGCAGCTCCACACAAGGGGTGGTGCCTGGTTCACCACCAGAGTCTCCGGTGAGGTTAAGCTGAAGAAAGAGGAAGAGATAGCTTCACTTAGTTCCCACAGACGGCGCCAAAATAATGATGCTAGAATTAACACCACCAGATAAGGTGTTTTCAAGTTCAATCTAAGAACAACAATGGCGGTATAGTTATGTAAAAGGTAAGAGAATGAGATGAGGAGAAGAGGAGAGAGCTCCAGAATATAAGTGGTTCAGCCTAAATTGGCCTACGTCCACTATGTGTGTGAATAACCTCACTGTAATGAGGCACTGATGGCCATGGATACAATCTCTCAAGATCTCTCTCTACTGTGTCTCTAGACAGAGTTTCAGCTAGGGTTCTATCTTTGGATCTTTTGCAAGGTAGCGGATAACCTCTATATATAGTACCTAGGGGGTGTAATGTACCCCCCATGCATGTAATGTGCATGTGTGTGTTTGCCTCACCAATATGGGGAAGCCACCTGTCACTGTCACATGTAGAGAATGATGATGAAATATTCTCCCCACGTGTGGGGAATAATCTTGTTATAACTGATATGTGTCCACGTGCCCTTATCCAAATGTCAACAGATGCTCGGCTATCGTTCTTGGTGTATAACCTCGGCCTGGGAGAGGCCGAGGTTGGTAAGTCTAGTTGCTCGTTCAATCCGAGATGAGCCATAGGGGCCTCGGCTTAATCCTAGCCGAGACAATGGACAAGGTCGGCCTGAACCGAGGTTGAGCTGGTGTGTTTGGAGCATTAACTGATATCTTGATGATGATGACATTGGTAAAAAGGCTTCTTGCGAGCTCGGCCTACATCTGGCCGAGGTTACCATTCCCAGGTATACGAGAGTACTGCTGATCCTAGTGATGCGTGAGATGTCCCTTCAGAGGCTGGTGGTAGTGTCGGCCTGGGCCGACCTTTCTATGGCCGAGGGCTGATGCCGCATGCCCAAGGCTTGTCCAGTGTCGGCCATGATCTCGGCCGATGATGGTGTCTCCGAGCCGAGGTCACACTTGGGGCATATTAGTTACCATATGCGTCCCGAGATTAATTTAATTTAGATATTTATAGTGCGCTTTTCGAGGCAACATCACAAATGTTTCCTATAACTGATCAAAACAAATAATTAAGATCATCAACGACTTATTTAAAATGTCGAATCCGAACTTTGAGTTAACCATTAACTCAAATTGATTTAAAAACTCAAAAAGATCGATAGGCTGAAAATCCCACCGGGTTTTTGTTAATCTCCACACTTATTCGTTAAGTCGTCAATTTTCACACAATTTCCATCTTTGGTCAATTTCGGCTTAGTGCAATTGAGATTTAAAAATTTGAGACTTCAAATAGAATAAAGGTGATATTTTTGAAAAATTTAAGTTCCAATTTATATATATTTTGAAGAAAAATATTCTTGGTTTTTCAAAAATTTTCAATTATTTTTTTTGCATTTTAAAGATTTGTGAAGTTTTAGAAAGACAGACTTATCACCCCCTAACTCAGACTTTTGCATTGTCTTCAATCAAAAGGACTAAAATCTAAAGAAGAAAAAGAATAAGTGCGACAAACAAAACAAGAAAATTATCAAAATGCACCCAGACACTATATGACACTCATACATGACTCAAGAATACAATAAAAATCACCCCATACACGTCGGGGGTGCGACGACCTCTCATTTCTCTCCACAAATCACCCAACCCCTTGCACAGGATCCGTTGCTCTCCTAGTCTCTCCCCTCTGCCCGTCATACACCAATAATCGGAATAAGTTGGGCCCTTGCTCATAAATAACGGAAAGAGTAGGAGACTCATCGTGATTAATCGAAAAAGGATCCTCGTGATGCGTACTACGTGGGTCAAGCTCTAAGTCAGACGAGACTTGAGTCTTATCTTCAATTACCTTCGAGGACTCAAGTTGCATGGGTGGATGGTCATTGCGAAGAAACTCATCAATTTTATCTTTCCACTCTCTCTCTCCTAAATGACTCCATGAGTCCAATAGATATTGGACTTCATCATTAAGGCTCTCATCCACCTGCCCGAATTCTCTCTCAAATTACGCTAGGCTCAACTCCTCTAGCTCTCTTTCTTGCTTTGTTTCCACATACTTCCTTCCTCGCTCCATCTCAAAATTATTAGGTGGTGTGGGTGGGTAGTAATCGAGGAGAAAAGTATCTATCGTGTCTCGCCATTTGCTCTCCTATAAGAACTCATATAAACCTCTCCCGATGCCCTCTAAATTGTCGCTCTCTCTCACACTCAAGGGCTCACTCACACTCTTCATTTCAGTTACTATGCATACCTCCCCTACCCTTCGCTCTATGTTGCAATCTTCTCTCTCACTTGATGAAACAAGGCATACCCCTATCGACTTTCGCTTGCGGGTCCTCCCATGCTCGTGTGCTGCCTCTAAACGACCTGTCTCTCGCGGTTCTCCTTCGTCACCCTCGTTCTTGATGTTGTTAAAAATATTTGTCTCGAGGGTCATGTTCCCAAATGTTAATTGCATTCGCCCACTCCGAGTATTGATGAGGGCATTAGCCGCAGCTAAGAATGGGCGACCAAGGATAACGGGAACATGATTGCTCGGGAGAATGGAGGGCTCCTTGTACGAAATGAAAAAATCCACCGGGAACTAGAAAGTGTCTATTTGGGCAATCACATCCTCAACGATTCCCCGAGGCATCTTCACAGAACGATCTGCGAGCTGGAGAGTCATATTCGTGAGCTTAAGGGCTCCCAAATCTAGTTTCTTATATATGGAATAGGGTAGAATGTTAACACTCGCCCCTAAATCTAATAGCGCCCTTTCGATTAAGTTCTTCCCCATGATGCACGAGATGGTGGGTGCACTCGAATATTTATACTTTAACGAAAGGTCACTCGATAAAACCGAACTGACATTCTGGTCCCAAAAGACGTTCTTATTTACCTTTAGCTTGCGTTTCACTGTGAGTAAGTCCTTAATGAGCGTAGCGTATACGGGAATTTTTTGTATAGTCTCGAGAAAAAGTAAATTAATCTTTACTTGCTTAAGGATGTCCAAAACATCATCCCTAGAAGTCTCTTTGCAGTGTGGGACCAACCGTTGAAGGTATTGTGCAGCGGTGAGTGGTTTCACCATGACCTTGGGTCCGCGAGTGTTATCTTTTTTATCACTCTCAATTAAAGGGGCATCTTCGGCCTCTTTCATGCTGGGTGAAACCTCCTTATTTTTAGGTATGTCTTGTGGGGGAGGTGACAAGTCAACTACTCTCCCACTACGTAGAGTGGTAATTGCGCTACATTACTTAGGATGGTCATGGGGTGTGGAGCTAACACTAGTTTGATCTTCGAGAGGTCTTTGGCCCTGGGCAAGAAACTTGCCCTTCTCTTGGATACTCAACGATGATTGCATCTTTAAAATAGTTGCATTTATGTCGTTAATCATGTGCTCATGTCTAGAAGTGGTTGCATTTTAGGCAGTGATGAATTGGTTTATCGTATCCTCGAGATTTCTCCGCGGTGGAGTGATATATGGCCCTAGAGGTGGCGGTGCTTGCACATGTCGCTGCATGTGTGGTGCTTGTTGAAAGTGTGATGGTGGGGGAGGGGCAACATGTTAATTAGGATTCATCGCAGCATTTTGTTGTCCATAGCTAAAACCAGGATGATTTTTCCATGAAGGGTTATAAGAATTCCCGTGCGGTGAATCGAAATTACCCTTAAATCCTCCTACACCACTCACTTGCTCTTGAAGCGTAACTTTGTTGGCGCGTATCGTCGGGCATTCCTCTGTTGAATGTACCACCTCACAAATATCACACACCTTCTCAATGGGATTCGGTATGGATCCAGTTGGTCCTTTTGCACATATCTCAAGTACTTCTCGCATTCCTTTCTCAAGTAGATCGAGTCGACTGGCCGTCATAGTATCCTTTTCTATGTGAAATAGGCCGGCCACCGATGGAGTGGTGGTCATTTGGCGCGCTCGATTATGAGCACTGGGGTCAGATGTATCCCATGCTTGGGTAATCTCGGCGACATACCTCAGGTGAAGCTCAACATCGTTGGCATATAGGTCGACAAAGGGACCATCACACATGGTTTCAACGAGTTGTTAGAAATTTATATTCAACCCATTATGGAGGAATGAGATGATTTACAATTTATCAAATCCATGATGAGGGAATGAAGTGATTAACTCGTTAAAATGCTCGTAACATCGATCAAATGACTCATTTTCTGATTGTCGGAAGGTTTGAATTTGAGCCTTGATGGAGTTCGTTCGATGTGGAGGAAAGAATTTCTTAAGGAATTTAGATTGCAAGTCGTTCCATGATGCAAACGAGTTTGGAGGTAAAGACCATTGCCAGGTCTTAGCCTTTTCCTTTAGCGAGTGGGAAGAGTTTGAGGCGTATCACATTTTTTGTGTAAGTTTGATCACTGAGGGTCTTGCACGCCTCCTTAAATTCCCGGATATGGAGATATGGATTTTCTGATTCCATTCCATGGTAGTTGATAAGTATCTGGATTATCCCATTCCTAAAGTGAAATTGCCCTGTATTATAGGGAAGTAAAATGCATCTCGGAGTGACAGTTCGCTTGGGATATAAGATTTCTCTTAAAGGGCGGTACGGGACCTCTTCCTCACCTGCGACTACACTACCGTGTTGTGATATGGATCTCTCACTTGATGACTCTTTATCCTCACTTGGTATGCTCGGAGCGTGCTCTATGGTATGTCCTAAGAAGGATGTTGGAGTGTTACTTGCAATTGAGTGTTGAGGTGTGGGAGGTGGAACCCAGAATTGTGGAACGTTTGGAGTGTAAGGGCTATCGGGATCGTACTCAACTATCGAGTTTTCGTGAATGATGGTTGGATTATTTTGGGGAGTTAGAGTGAGTTCAAGATTTTTCATTAACAAGCTTTTGAGAGATGAAGTATCATTTTGTGCTTTTCGATTTTTTGATTTTTTTTTGTCGAATTTTAGATTAATGGAATCTAACCTACATCTACCTTCTTCCTCGGCAACGACGCCATTTTGATCGAATGGAAAATTGAGTGTCTGTGTAATACGCTAATCGTTGTTATCGACTTCCAATCACAATACAAAAACCTAAACTTTGACTACACTCTTGCGGAGTATAGCAGCAAGTCTGGGTATCGAATCCTCAGGGAACTGGGATGAGTGAACGTGACGACAAAGGTAAGACTTTTAACCCTAACTTGACTCTAAAAATAAATAAAAAGATGATTGAGATGGGAAATAACTAATTAACTAAATGCACACTAAATTAAACTACTGCATTAACTATGTGAGTAAAATTAATTAACTAAGAATGAAGGGAAAACAGGTTGGGAATACAATCCCCCAAATCCTAGTAAATTTACCGTATGGAATGCTAGAGTTTTGAATTAGAAATTTAATTGAACCCAGTCTTTAGTACTCCCAAGTATTACATATATGAGGGTCAAGCCCGCATCATACATAATCAAAGGATGAGTAAAAAAGTGTCGCAATAGCTACACGCACATCACATCTTTAAACACCACGGTTACCTAGGGTCAACCGAGGTAAAAAGGTCTATAATGGCTGTGACAACTACATAACACGATTCATTCAAATTTCAATTCAATCCCTAGTTTCTACATGGCTAAATTACATCGGGTTAGGTTCATGCACATCAACCCTTAGAAATCTAGCCTAACATGGTGCAATTAATTACAAACATGAATCCTACGTTGCATGTAATTGAATCAATAAGAAAACTATCTCTAAGTATGTATAGACGAATTGAAACCCAGAAAATAAAGAAAGTCTGTAAATAAATTAACTACAAGATTAAGAAAGAAAGGAACAAACTTTATTTAAAGAAAACTTGTAATTCAAACGATAAAAGTACCTACTTGATGGAGAATTATTTTCTATGGTTCTAAGCTACTCTCCTACCTTCCTCTCTATGAAAAAACTATTCAAAACTGTCTTTTCTAAGTCAATACAAAGATACAAATACGTTTTAGAAGAGTTTGTAACATAATAGGACTCTTTGGACCAATCATCATTTAAGGAGAATTTCGCGCATCACGCACCTCGAATCGGTTCGCCCCCTGAACCGGTTCACCATGTGGTTCGGGAAAACTTGCTCGTTTGAGACTTCTTCTTTTCATTTCCAACACTTAGGAAAATTTTCATGTTTTCTTCCTTTCTTCTGTGGATTTTTCTTCAGCTTCAAGGGGTCATAAATCTTTCACCGTAGCTCGGATTTGGGTGCCGTCTTTTCCAGTGTTATCGTTGTTCCAAACTCTTTAACTTTCCACTAGGACTCACCTCCAAGATTAGGCTACAAAATTACAAAAATTCCCTTAAACTTGCCTTCTTAGCCTTTCTTTCATGGTTTCGATTTCCCTTTCGCACCGCTTGCATACTTCACCTGTAAAACACATAAGAGAAACACAAAACACGAAATACTTGCCAATGAAGGTTAGTAACATAATTAAGAGTCAAATCCATATCAATTGCATCGCTCAGGTTCATAAAAGTACCGAAATCAAGGGGATAAATATACGATATTTATGCCCGATCAACGGCTCATGGCCGTGACCATCCTTGCTGTGCATAAAATATTATCACGGCTATGGGCCGTGACTATACTTACTGTGTATAAAATGTTGTCACGGATTTAGGCCGTGACCAATTTTAATAATAAAAAAACTCAAATCGAGATGCTAATTGGTCAGTTGCTGCAAGTGCTCCTTGGGTGACCTTGAGGAGGTCTTGTGCTCTCAAATCGAGGGTCCCGTGCTCTCAAATCGAGGGGTCCCATGACCACACGGTCATGGGACCCGTGTAGGCATTCTGAAATATGGGTCGTGCTCTCAAATCGGGGGTCCTGTGGCCCCTCGTTTGTCTCGTGTGGGCTACGTTGGTCCCATGTGAGGTGCTGGTGTCGCGCATGGGGCCGTTTGGGGGGCTCTAAGGGGTTTCGCCCCCGACGGCACCTTTTCAAGCCTAAGTGTAGATATTCTCTGTTATGGGCCGTGCTCTCAAACTAGGGGTCCCGTGGTTACGCAGTCGAATCGTACGGGCTACTTTGGTCCCGTGCGAGGTGTGGGCGCCCCCCACGGGGCCGTTTCAGAGGGCGCTAAGTGGTTTTGCCCCCCGACGGCACATTTTCAGGCCTAAGTGTGGATATTCTCTGTAATGGGCCGTGCTCTCAAATCGGGGGTCCCTTGGCCATGCGGTCGGCTCGTGCGGGCTACGTTGGTCCCATACGAGGTGTTGACGTCACTCACGGGGCCGTTTGGGGGAGGGGGGCACTAAGGGGTTTTCCCCCCGACGGCACCTTTTCAAGCCTAAGTGTGGATATTCTTTGTCATGGGTCGTGATCTCAAACTGGGGGTCCCGTGGCCATGCGTTTGGCTCGTGCGGGCTACGTTGGTCGTATGCGAGGTGTTGGATCCGCTCATGGGGCCATTTTGGGGGCGCTAATGGGTTTCGCCTCCCGAAGGCACCTTTTCAAGCCTAAGTGTGGATATTATCTGTTATGGGCCGTGCTGTCAAATCGGGGGTCCCGTGGCCACGTGGTCGGATCATGCGGGCTACGTTGGTCCCGTGTGAGGTGTTGGCACCGGTCACGGGGACATTTGGGGGCGTTAAGGGGTTTCTATCCCCGACGATACCTTTTCAAGCCTAAGTGTGGATATTCTCTTGGTATGTCCACTTGTTATAATCTTGACAAATTCCCCACATTATTAAAAGTAACTCAACATATTCTAAATATTTATATTTTCCGTTTGTACAATGGGTGCACAGACATGGAATCTTCTCACTTTTAAGGTTCTTAAAAGCGTATCTAATAAATTCTTGAACACCTTTAACATAACTATTAGCTATTCGATCAGTCCCCCCCCATCCACTCTGTGTATTGTGGAAAATCCATTTAATAATTTTCAAATTGCAGACCTGTGTTAACATGATAAAATAAATATCATGTTGCATAGTAAATCACTAATATAGTATCAAACCAAAGCACTAATATAGTCAACAACACACCAATCAATCAAACTATGCAATAGCTTAAATACAAGAACACCCAATCAACGACACTAAAAAACCACTTAAACTCAAATTAAATAAATTTGTCTACTGATATTATTACAACATAAGAAATTTTTTACTACATCTTCATAAAGAGATAAACTAGCCAAGTGGTAACAGAGTCTACATAATTTTTCAAAAAATTCCCTTCTCCACTATTGATGTGCGCTGGAACAGTTTCCCAACCCTTATATACTGTATCAACCATGATCTAATACTCACCCTCCTACAAAGGTAGATTATGTACTAAAGTTCCTACGATAGTGGACATGGGCGTGCAAATCCCAATGAAAAATTTATCGCTCAGGTCCTGTATATAGTATTTTTTGCCATAGTTACCGTGGGTTATTGATGATGATCCATGACATATGCCATGCTAAGGCAGTGAGAAAGGGAATGTTGAAGGAGGAACTAGAATGTGTAGGGAGAATGGAGAAGGAGGAAAATTTTGAGGAATCCCTGGCATCCGTGGAAGGAAACCGGGATGCATTGGGGGCTGCAGGGGCATACGATCAGTTAAAAGGGACACAATATGTGCAAGTTTATCATTCACACCTCCCAATTCATTTTGAAGCCCCACTATATCCCCTTCAGTCCTAGATTGACAATCATCGCTGGACGCAAAATGCTTATTAACAGAAGAAAGCTCATCCACGAGAGGTGCGGTGTGTTTGAATCTTGTTTTTGACATATGCGACCCCAAACCTCTCGTCCTCCCTCTGTGGTCCTTCCCAAAGGTTTATGGGATGGAATCATTATCAATATCCTCGATAGGTCTTGAATCTGACTGACTACTGATAGACTCTATTGATTCTAGAGTCTTGGCCAAGTAAGGCGAGAATTTATTATCTTTGTCCCGTTTAACATGCACGTACAAGTTGGCCCTATTCGGTGTCTTTCCTTCATGCGGGCTACCTTTCGTAACGGTCGTCCACTCGTTCTTCCAATCTTCATAAAATTTCGAGCCAAGATGATGGACATCAATTTTTTTGGACCTATTTTGCTTATTTTTCTCCCTTTGAAGCATTTTGGAGTCCTTCGCCTCATTCTACAGAAAATCATTCCATTGAGAGACTGGCATCTCAACGGTCGAAGGGACTTTGTCTTTCAGCACCAAAATTTCGGAGCTTGATGCTACCTTAGGGAAATGCTTCTGCCTAAGGTTTGTCCGATATGTTTGGAGTTGTTCAGCAACCCGAGAAAGCACCTTATTTTTTGAGTTGGAGGAAAATGAAAATTGTTTGCTGATTTGCTCGTAGATGTCATCTTTAATAGCTTTATCTACGAGGTTCCAATTGTTATCTCCTCCCACTCCCACATTCATTTTTGCCAAGGACAAACACTGGGCTTTAAACTGTTGAACGTGATTGTTATCCCCCGTGGGGTTATTTCCCAAAAGAGAGAACCCAATGGGCTTCTTCTCAACTGACCCGACAGTTTCAGGAGCGTTGGGCGTGTGTGTTGGATTAGTGGGAGAAGTACCTTACCTACTACAACTCAGAGTAGGGGAGTGAACAGTTTGTGGAGAAGGGGTCCCGTGAACAGTTGGTGGAGTTAAGTATTGCTCACTAATTGGTGATGAGAATTCTCCTCGTGGTTGTTGGTTGGAGCATTGGTTCCATTACCGCCCGACATTATCTATAAAAATAATAAAAGTTAAATGTGTATCTATAATAATAGATGCATAATTTCAAAGTTCAATATGAAAATATAAATAACAAAAGAAAGTTTTTAACCATATATTATAATCTACCTATTCATGGTAAGACTTTAACAAAAGTTTAATGTGTCTGATCTCCATCCATTCTGGATTTGTGTTTAAAAACCTACGTATTTTAGCACATGGCCAATTAGGAGGAAGCGTATCTATAATGGATGCATAGATGTCGGTGACATGAACTCGAAATCTAATCCTCTTCAGCCTATTGGCAAGATCGAGTTTGATGTGCATATGTCGTGCGACATCACAGTCTTCGTTAATGCTCTTCGTACGTAATTCAATCCATAATGGGTGAATTTTTTTCGGCCTTCTCTAACAGTGTAAGCAAGGCCAGTTCTCTATCAGGATTATATATATATATATATATATATATATATATATATATATATTGTACAGCTTCATCCCAACATTGTGGTAGGGAAAACAGAATACGATCGAACTAATACTCTTGCTGGAAATGAACTCCACGATTTACAAGGTAGTTAAATTGTTCGATTTTCCTATTCCCATACCAATAAACCGGAGTACCCACTTTATGAGGATCATTAATGAAAGAGGTACGTGTGCGGACCAATTGTAACCTTTCATACTCTTGTTGCCATCGATTATCACCGTGACTCATTTTTCTGAGAATAATGAACGAGGGCGTGAATATGATTCCTATAAATAATGGTTCTAATGAATCATTAACTAGTTATTGTGTACGAGGGCATGGATGTGATTCTTATAAATAATGGCTCTAATGAATCATCAACCATTAATTTATTATGTTTTGAATACCTACTTTTGTCATTTAACCCAATAATCCCTAAAATTCCTTATGTTTGGTTTTTTTTAATGGTCCGGTATTATTTTAATGGAGAGGAATTTTTTTATATTTCATCACCAAACTTAAACCAACAATATCCATAAAATTAAAATTTGCCCTAGTTTGAAAATTAAACCAACAATATCCATTAAATTAAAATTTTCCCTAGTTTGAAACTTAAACCAACATTAATCATATATATGTATTTTTTTTAGAATACAGGCACAATACACAATGATAATTTATACACACCTACGTACACAATACACACACGTATACATACACACATAGAAATACACACACACACACACACACATATAGACACACATAAATACATGCACATAAATACACACACATAATGAAATTAATAACAAGGGTTTGGAAATACAAACACACAATGAAATCATTAATAAGGATTTGAGATTATATACACACGTATACACACACACACACACATAAAAATTCACACACATATACACACAGAAATACATAAATACAATGAAATAAATAACAATGAAATAACTAGGGTTTGGATTACCTTTAAGATTGAGAGAATGAGGGAAATGAAATCGCCGGAGAGAGGGAGGGAAAAGTGTTTAGAATTTTTCGAGGGAAATGAAAACTCGTTCTGTGTTTTCTAAGTATAAAGACCATGGTCATGGCTTAGGGCCGTAACCCCATGACATGACCCCTTTATTTTTAACACGTCAGTGTGAAAACAAGAGTATAGCCAAGGAAAAAAGTCGTGACTCTATCCTCACAATGGTCACGATCCTAAGCCGTGACTATAGTGGTGTGTATTTGGGCACCTGGTCACGATCATAAATCGTGACCCCATCCATGACCACACTTGGTGGGAAACTTGGCGCCATAATGGTCACGACTGGGTCATGGTTGTCAATCGTGACCTATGTGAGTCACGGTTAAAGGCCGTGACCACCTACAAGTCGATCCATGACCACACCGGGTCTTGTAATTGGTCACGCTCATTTTGCATGTAGTCAAGGCTTTAGTCCGTGACCCCATTTTCGTGATCATTTTCGATTTTTGGTGTAGTGAATGGTTCGTGTTGTTAGTGATGAAGATTTGAGAAATGCCAAAATATGTTATAATATTTTTCCATATAAATCTGGTCATGTCCACATCTCGAATATTTGCTAAGGGTTTCCCTTCAACCCATTTAGAGAAGTTGTCGGTGCCGACCAACATATACTTCCTACTGCCAGATGCAAGGGGCAATGGGCCTATGATGCTAAGTCATCACAGGGAGAATAGCCAAGGACTTGTAAGAGACTTGAGTTCACTAGCATGATGATGTACTAAGGGTGAGAAAAATTGAGAGTTCTTGCACCATCGAACATAGGACATTGCGTCCTTTTTCATGTATGGCCACCAATATCTTTCTTTTATTTCCATGAATACCAACGATTTGTCCCTGCATGGCTCTCACAAATTCCTCCGTGAAGCTCATAGAGGGTCTGATCAATGTCATTGAGATGCACGCATTGGAGGTAGGGGATTGAAAAAGAGCGTCGATATAGCTTTTTATCTTACCCTAAGTGGAAATGGGTAGACTTCACCCATATCTTATGCGCCTCTTTTTATCAGCTGGAAGGTATCTTCCATCAGGTACCGCATGATCGGATCTATCCTACTAGGCATTGTGTTGATGACCATAACCTAGTCGATAACTTTTTTTTTTTTGATATTGGGTTGGTCAAGGTACTTTAATTCGATTGTCCATTTTAAATCTTGTTCTACGGCTGCAGCAAGCGTGGCTAGTGCAAAATCCTGATCGTTGTTCCATTTTAGAAACTATTATACTTGCACATACACAAGTTGGGCGACAGACTGTTGGCTTTTTCAAGGTACGCAACCATGCGCTCATCCTTATCACTGTAATATCTTGATGTCTGGTTTGATATCATCCTTGAGTTACAGAAAACATTGAGATAATAGCCCTCAATGCGAGTGCCTTTTGCGATCTGCCGAGCAAGGCTTCATACTCAGCTTTCTTGTTGGAATCTTCAAATACCAAGAAAATTGCCTGTTCTCGGACTGTTTTCTCCAGGGGTACCAGTACTATCCCTACTACTCCCCCTTGGAATTTGAGGCTTCATCCATGTACAACACCCATTTATCTTTAATTGGCTATGGGGAAGAATACGTCTCTTCATTTTCAGTCTATGGTGGTTCCTGATTATTAAAAAACTCGATAATAAAGTTCACTATGACTTGCCATTTTATTGAGTTTCTTGGCTAGAATTTAATATCAAACTTCCCTAGTTTTAAAGACCACTTATACATTCTTCTAATTAGATCGGCCTTTATAAGTATGGCTTTCAAGGGGAAGGAGGTTAGGATATGATATTGTGAGCCTAGAAATAGTGATTCTACTTTTTGGAGGAGACCATCAGTGCATACGTGAGGTTCTTCAGCGAATGATACCTCTTTTCAGCTTCAGATAGCGTCTTTCTCGCATAGTAAATCAGAACTTATCCCCCATTTTCTCACAAACCAAAGCTGAACTGACGACGCTACTGGACACCGCCAAGTATAAGTAAAAAGGACATTCATTATCTGCGATGGTTAGCAGTGGGAGTTTGATGAGATAGATTTATATTTACTCAAGTTCCCTCGTACATTCATCATTCCATAATTCTTTATTTTCTTTCCTAAGTACTTATAAGAAAGCTTGACACTTTTGTGAGGATTGGGATATGAAACGATTGAGAGCGGCTAGCATGCCTGTCAACTTTTGTACTTCGTAAACAGCTTTGGGGTGCTATACCCTTATGATGGCTTCAATATTTTTGCTCAATACATCTCTAACTTACTAGGTATCCGAGGAACTTTTCCAATTGAGCACTTTGCATTATTCAATTTCATCCTGTAATATTGAATTACTTAAATTCTAGCTAGGTCTGTGAGGTAATCTCCTATCTTTCTGGTCTTTACGTGCATGTTATTAATATATACCTCCATTGTGTCCCCCAAATGATCCTTAAACATCTTTGTCACGAGTCTCTAAGAAGTCCCCCCAACATTCTTCAATCCAAATTGCATCACCCTGTAGCAATAAAGTCCGAGGGTGATGATGAATGAGGCATTTTCCTGGTCCGAAGCAAATAGAAGGATCTGGTGGTAGCCTCAGTAAGCATCGAGGAAGTTCATACACTTGTGGTTGGCCATAGTATCGACCAACTGATCTATCCTTAGCAGAGGAAAACTATCTTTTGGACATGCACGATTTAAGTCAGTGAAGTCTATGCACACTTTCCACTTTCCATTGCTTTTTCTTATGACCACAGGGTTTGACAGCCACTTGTGGAATTAAACTTTTTTTTTAGACTGCGCCTCAAAAAATTTCCTCACTTCCTCCTCTACAGCTTTAGCTTTTTTGGGCACAGTTCGTCTTGCCTTTTGAGTCACCCGATGGATGCAGTGGGTCAACATTGAGCTTATGACACATTACATACGGATCTATCCCTAAGATATCGTAGGGCCTCTATGCAAATATGTCTTGATTGACTTTGCAAAAAGAAACCATCTCTCTCTTTTCCTCTTTCGCGAGTGAACAACAGATCAGTAACTTCTTCTTAGGCTGACTTCCATAAAATGCTACCTCTTCTAGAGGTTCCATCACACGATTTCTAGGGGAGATCCAAATTTCCTCATTATTAGGTCGCTCATACTTTTGTTACTATTTCGAAGGGATTAATCCCTCCTCTGGATCCTCTACCTTTTGCTTCTTCTTCTCTTGCTTGGGTCCAATTGTGGCTATAAAGAACTTTATGTTCAAGGCTTGATTTACTCGTATCTCCATCATCCCTTTATGAGTGACACACTTTATATTTTAATGGTAGGTGGGCGGTACAACCATCATGGCATGTATCCATCCTCTACCGAGGATAGCATTATAGGGGGAGTCGATATACACTACCAAGAACTCTACGAGCTTTGATATTCCCCCAGTATGAACAGGGAGAATTACCTTCCCTAAGGACAATATTACTCTTCCTGTAAATCTGACCAAAAGGACAGGAACCTCCTTCAAGTCTTCCTTGCATAGGTTTAACCGATTAAACATTCTCAGGTATATGACCTCTGAGGAACTCCCTTGATCCACCAAGAGCTTGTACACATCCCAGTTAGCAATTCTGAGAGGGATAACAAGGGCGTTGTGGTGGGGGTTTTTATTCTGACCAAATTGTCATCGGTGAAGAGAATGTTCTTAATGAAATCAATATCTTCTTGTCGCTGATGTTTTCCCATAATGGGCTTAGCTAGATCGATTTGGAAAGCTTCCAGGATCGTTATGAGTTTATTAATATTCATTTTGAGGGCGTTCCTATTAATCTGGCTCTATCACGCCAAACTCATGCTCCACATCTTCCTCTGGACATTTTTGGTTACCGATTGTGAACAGGCTGTGTCGAGTTCTCCTTTTTTCAATAAAATTGTGCAGGTGGACTGTCTGCACCAGATCCTCGAGGTGGAACTTCAGAGTCTTACAGTTTTTGGTCTTCTGATCGCGATCTTTATGATACAAACATTTCAGTGCTGACTTCCTCTTAGGATCGCTGAACATATTTTCTGACCATCTGAAACATGGTCGCCCCTTGATTTTGTAAAATATCTTATAAATCGGCTCGATGAACACCGTATTGGCCACCTTAAAGGCCTTCTCGGGGTCCTTCTTCTCGGTTCCCTTATGCTTCCCATTTATCTTCATTCATACTTTCTTATTTGCCCCAACTTTATCCTTATTCTTGGTCTATTTTTATCGCTCTCCATCCTAGCTAGTTTTTGTTATTGTATCTTCAACCTTTCCTTATTTTTCGATCTTGGCCATCAGGTTATCGATCGTGATAGGTTCTCACTTCTCAAGGACTCATAGAGTATTGAACTACTAGATAGGAATATTTTGAATGAAGCCACCTTGACTTTCTTGGTACAATCCTCCACTTCATTGTAAACCTCCTTGTACCTTTCGATGTACTCGTGGAGCGTCTCATGGGGATTTTTCTTCATCGTTATAAGTGAGTCCATTCTCTTTGGGCAGGTGCTGCTGGTAATGAGGTCGTTAAGGAATCATCCAACTGCTTGAAGGAACTTATTAACCCATGAAGCATATTTTCAATCCACTTATGTGCAATACCTCCAAGGCTAGAGGGGAATATCCAACACATCATACCCTAATTAGTGATCCATAGAGTCATTACCTGGCGTTATCGCCTGATATGATCCGTAGGGTCAGTTTTTCTTTATAAACTTTGAACTTTTGAGGAGTGAACTTCTTGGCTATTAAAACAACTCAATAGATCGGCTGAATGGCGAATTCAACTGGCAGATGAGTGCTCTTTTAGCAAGCTCTTTAGTCGTCAGGGCTCGTTGGAGGGCTGGATGCCTCTCCACCTCTATCCTGATAAAATCACAGAGATCCCTATCTCCTCGGAGGACATTGGTGCATGGTCGCTCTTCAGTAGACCTTCTGCGAGGAAAATTCTCCCTTAGTTGCTAAGTGCTCCTTCCTCAGCTGCTAGCCATACTCGCCCAAGGGCTAGGAGTTTGCGAGCAAAGATCACACTTGCATTTTTCCCTTTGGCCCTCCTTTTCTAACTTCTCTAAATGCCGTTAAAGCTTGGCATTTTTCTCCTGTTGGAGCATGTTAGTGGATTTTTCTTCTCGAAGGTGCTTGTTGTAGTTATCGACCAGCCTTGAGATCTGGCAGGATATCTCGCATTCGTCGTTGTTTGTCGTCCTGCCCTTCTAAGGGAGATAATGAGCATATGAAGATTGATAATATTCTCCAATCTCAGACCTTTCCCTCTATAAGGGAGCAATAAAATTGGTGACCCTCTTGGTCATCATATTCTTCGTGGTTGAGAGGATATCCCTCTGGATCTCCATAACTGTGCTATTGATGACCCTCCTGGTCATTGACATTCGCATTGTTTGTATTGGGTGAGTGAGACATTTCAGAAATTTAAGTTAATGGCAAAGAACTCAAGTCGTTTCCCACAAACGGTGCCAATTGTAGGTGGTACTTCCCATAGTTTTAACGTTCAGTGCACACAAGCTTAAATAAAAGAAAGTTATCAATAAATAGGGCCAAAGAACACACACAACACATGATGTACATGGTTCAAAAAATTGCCTACGTCCACAGGGTTTAGGGTATCACTTTTATTTACTTTAAAAATATGGTCGGCATAGTTATAGTACTGCTCGATGATATAATTTCAGGTGTTTGTCCCTCATTGGGGGGGGGGGGGGTACATTTATAGAGGATTCTGGGAGAGTCCAAACTCACTTGAAAGCTATCCTAAAAAATTCGAACCTACCTTTATCTAAACGATCCATTTTGTGGAACGTGCTTGTGGGAATCCTTCGTGGCATGGACTCTCTAATGATCTTGATCTTGCGGGCTGGTACCGACCACATGTGATCCATGTGACTCTGTTAATTCTGGTCCCTACATTGGATTTGTGTCATGTTTAGTTCGTGCTTACATCCCTTTTAACTTGTGGCGGGTTTGTTTTCGTGTGTTATTCCATGCATTCATCATTTGTAACAGGTTGGGTCGTGCATAACTTGATTCAGGGGTGGAGCTAGGATATTCTGAGAGTGGGGGCTAGGACTTTCCAGGGGTTCGAGGCGAGAGACCCCGAGCCGGTTTTTTTAGGTTATTCTTTAGTATTTACCAAATAATTTCTTAAATATTTAAAATTGAATAGATATACAATTAATTACTTGCAATTAAGTAAATTCTAAAATAATTTATAATGTCAAAGGTTTATAAAATCATATTCTACATAGCTCTTAATAGGTGATTGCACCGATTTTCTTTTTAAAATAATTATACATAAGTTAAATGTTAAAACTCAAATATATTCACCTTTTTATGAAATAGGGAACAGATCCCCAATCAATTTATTAATCAGAGGAGAAAAAGCCTCTCCCAGGGCATGAAAACTTAGAAACAAACGATAGAGAAATCTGAAAGCCATAAATATGGGATTTTATAACAACCCCATTATAAGAAGACAACTCTATTGACATTTTAAGGATCTTAAATAAAAGCAACCTATTTTGGCGAGTTTGTAAGCCCCTCTAGATAATGATGGCAGATCACTATAAGAGGAAATAACTGCAGGGGAATTGATAGAAGTACCAAAGTTGGTAAGAGCATCTGCTACCATATTTGTTTCTCTATAACAATGAGATAAAGAATATTTAAGTTTTGAGAGGATAAATTTAATCTCTTCAACATGCTTCACCAGGATCCAAGGAAGTTTCCAGTTATTCTTGATCAAATTCACCACATATATGGAATCAGACTCTATTTCCACTTCTTTGATACCATAATCCAAGAACAAAATAAGGCCCCTCCAAAGACTTTTAACCTCCATCATAGAATTAGTAGCAAATTCTTTTGAACAAGCATAATCAAAGACTATATCCCCTGAGACCTTTCTCAATATACCTCCAAATCTACTAATTCCGGGATTACCTTTAGAAGCCCCATCAATATTCAACTTAAAGCTAAATAAAGAAGGAGGATTCCATTTAACAGGAACAATCATACCATGGTTCTCTTTAAAATTGAGATAAAAGGAATCTTTAATCCCAATATCAAAAATAAAAAGTCTACTCTTGAAGTTAATATCATTGCAAATTAAAGAGATAAGCTTGATGGATTTAGGTGTGATTGTTTGATTATTAACTTCAGAATTTTCAAAAAAAGCTTGATTTCTTGCTTTCCAGATTTCCTAACACACATAGATGGGGATACACCTGCTAAAGAACCTTATATAGTCTTGATTTCCACTATTTATCCACCAGCTGCGAATCATAAATGAGGTATTTGAATATGACCAAAAAAAAATTCACTACTATCTAACAAAACAAACATATTAATATTTTAATTTTTGAATATTAATTGTATTAAACTATAGCATTTCAATATAAAATTTACCCTAAAAATTTTCCCACCATTAACCGCCAAAATGGGAGGAGGGAACTCTAATAGAGGATAAGCAAATATTAATTGATATAAAAGTTGAAACCCTAGAAAATGGAACCATAGAAATAAAGTTAATGAGAGTGAGAGAAGATATGAATCAAATGCCATAGAGAGAAAAAGACATAAGTTGATTTGAATTACTAGATGGAATAAAGAAGGAGGCAGTTTGGTTAAGTGGCATAGATCCTCGATGCTAGTCCATGTGTGTGTGGAGTCTGGAGAGGTTTTGAGAGAGGAAAAAAGCTGAGACTTAAAAAGAAAGTGAAGGAGGCGGTGACTTTGGGAAGCTTATTTCAATAGGTTTGTGGTATTTATGAATTTTAATTCTAGGTTTTAAAACTTTTTACTTTTTATCCCTAAAAAAATTCTTTACCTACAAAATTATTTTTTTAGAAGAAATCGTGGTGGCTCGAGCCCCCACTTGCCCCTACCTGCCTCCATCCCTGGATAGATTCATGCCACTCATTTATATAATCGCGTAATAGATTAACATGTAACATCCCTAACCCGTTAAGACCAAACCTAAGCTTGTAACTTCGTGTCTTGACCGTGTTATGTTAAAATTTTCTCCCCTAATAGCATCTCCAAATGGTATGCAATGCATTTTGTTTAACCAAAATGATAAATATGGTACTCCCATAGATCAAGCAATATGTTGGCTTTGCAGCATATATTATAACGCCCCAACCCGGATTTTGGCTATTGTTGGATCAATCCGCACCTGAATCAAGGTGTTAAGGGGGGAGGGAAAGTCCAATTTTATTATTTAGGAAAATCCTTTAATTTTCACCGTTTTATAAGGAATAGAAGGTAATTAACAAGTTGTAATTTATGGAAAAGTTTGTCTCTTTAAGTAATTTAATAAATTAGCAAGATCTATTTAAGAAAAATTCCATTGAGTCCAACAATGCTAATAAAAAGGAAAGAGATTATACAACCCGATATTATTACAATAAATGACCCAAGGCTCGAATAAAAAGTTGTTCAAAGTGTCATAAAATTTAATGTCCTCAAACACTATTTTTAAAATTTCATGGTAGAGCTCTAACGGTGACTAGTGTCTGGGGCCCTACTGACGTCCTTGCCAACATCCCTAATGGAGGTACCTAGGGGTGTGACTTTCACATAAAAAGTAGGGTGGAAAATACCAAACAATACATTTTTATACGAAAATACTATAAATATAACATTTATTTTAGTAATTCCGAAAACATTATCATTTTATGAGCATAAATGCAACTACAATGTAATTCAACCCGATCTATGTGATCAAGACCCACCCTTTATCAATTTACACCAACTTTTCATATACTTTAGAGACTATTTAATCATCTTTATTCACTAGTCTCTATTTTTACTATTTCTATTAGGTTGTCATTCTTTCATTTTCTTAGCACAACCTTATTTATTTACATTACCATTATTTCGTCATTAACATTATCTTTTCTTAAAATTTACCAAATAACCATGTACTTTAACGGGCTCCGCACCAACGGCTATGCTACCATATGCTTTGGCCAGTGATTTTGGGTTTTTCACGCTAGGGCTTTGGGATCTTCTTAATTCTTTTTTGGTATCATCCGAGTCCATATTAATATGTTTTAACATTTTATCAAATATCCATATTATTCCACCATTCTTGTCATCCTTATGGTTCATATTTATGTTTCACACTCTATTCGTGACATTTCATTCATTTTTAACTATTTTTCACGAAATTGATCGATAAAGTCAAGAGGAAGTCCAAGCAATAGGACCCTCAAAATGTACCAAAATTACCCCTTTACCCTTCATTTGCCAAAACTTAGCAAAAAACATATTTTCTTTATTATGGCATCATAAATCGTCATTTTATGTTCAAAAATCACATTTCATGATTATATATCCAAAAACCATGTTTCATCATTCATTCTCAGTAAAAATCCATTTCCTTATATTTCTTTAACAAGAGATACATTTAATATTTTGAAGGTCATTTTACCAAAATATTCATTCTAGCCTCATCATCATATGTTGTCTTAATATTATTATTCCTCATTTTCTCAACCTTTTACAAAATATTTTAGGATAATTTATTCAACTTGTTTCATAAAACCCATTTTAAACTTCATATATCGTGTTTATATGTTCTATGACAACACAATACAAGATTTAACACATTTTTGAAAGGATTCAAAGCCTAGAATTCCTTAAATATGAATTTAAACATGATATTATTATGGAACTATATTTTTTTCCATCTTCCTCGTATTTCAAGATTAAAATACCATTTATTCTTCAAAAACCCATTTAAGTCTAGTTTTTTCAAAACTTTCATTTTTGCTAGAAAACCTTAAATGAAAATATTAGAAAATATCTTTGTAAGATTAAACTATATTATAACATTCATCCTAACATATATTTAGATTTTAATCTTGAAAACATAGTGAGAAAAACCCTACCTTGAAGTTGAAGAGGAGAAACCAAGAAAAAGGATGACGCTAAAGCTCCTAAAATTCCAAGAAAGCTCCAAAATGGTCCAAAGCTCTAAGAAAACTCCAAGAATGCTCCAACTCTTCTTAAAAGCTGCAACAACAAATCTCCAGCCCAACTTATTTCTTGGATAAGACTTGAAATGTATGTTAGAAGCTTGGAAATGGGGTAAATACTGATAAGAATTAAGATTTAAAGCTTGGGAATGGTGGAAGTGGACTGAAAATGGAGAGAGAGAGAGCTTAAAGAGAGAGAGAAGCTTTAAAAATCTGATGAGAAGTGTTAGGAATACCCCCCCCCCCCAACACCCTCTCTCTTATATTTATGCTCAAAACCTAATATACTTAACCATTGGTCCATCAACCTTTGACCCATGATCTGATCTGAACTATTGGGAGCTTAATATCTTAACCAATCTAAGGGTTCACGTTGCGACAACACATACAAATTATGCAAGTCTCAATTTTTTCAATGACTCATTCGAACAATATCCCCTATCGTTCGAACTACATTCCTTCTCGTTCGAACCAAGGTCCCAACGTGAGCCTAACGAAAACTAAAAAATGAGGTTGCTCGAACGACAACCCATACCTTGTTCGAACGAATTGTTCAAATGGGTGTTCCAAAAAGATTCTAGAAAATGGGTGAAAGAGAATAGGTATTTCTCATTTGTATGTCGATTGAAGATTCATTCGAACGACTCTTGTTATCTTGTTCGAAAGACCAATCGTTTCATTCGACTGACCCCTAAATTTCCTATATAAATCTTAAGCCATTGAATTGCCATTTATAATTGCATAAAGGCCACAAGAACATTTAAAATTAGACAACCGTCCATTATATACAGTCCATGGACAAATTGGTGTAAAAATTATAGGGAATGAAGTATAAATCTCAGGCATGGGTGTCACATTCTCCCCTCTTTAGTAAAATTTATCCCCGATATTATAACAACAAAGCTAAGCAAAGAGTTTTGGGTGTTTCTCATGCATCTCTGACTCACGCTCCTAAGTCGCACCTTCTAAACCTTGGAACTACCAATGGACCTTCATTAACGGGATAACCTTTTTGTACAAAACTCTATCTTCACAGTCCAAGATGGACATAGGTCGCATTGTAAATGGAACGTTTTCCTCCAACTCGAGGTGGTTGTAATTGATAACATGCCGAGGATTCGAAATATACTTCTTCAGTATGAAAACATGGAACACACAATGGACGTGGGATAACTGAGTAGGTAACGCCAAGTGATATGATACATCTTCAATTCGTTCTAGGATCTCAAAGGGACCAATATACCGAGGGGAAAGCTTCCCCTTCTGTCCAAATCGATGATTGTCAGTTCTTGCCCCGACCTTCAATAGCACATGGTCACCCACCTCAAACTTTAGAGGAATTCGTCGATTATCAGTGTAATTCTTCTATCGATTTTGAGCCATCATGAGTCTCTGATGAATCACCTGAACTTTATCGATCATCTCCATGATAATATTCAAATTCGTGAGGTACTTCTCCCCCACTTTTTCCCAATAGACTGGAAAGAAACACGGTCTCCCATAAAAAGCTTCATAGGGAGTCATACCAATGTTGTTCTGATAACTTTTGTTGTAGAAAAACTCTGCCAGATGCAGATTCTCCACCCAAGTACCTTGGAAATCAAACGCACAAGCCTTCAATATATCTTCCAGAATCTGAATGGCTCGCTCCGACTTCCCATTTGTCTCGTGATGGTAAACTGTACTCATGTTAAATTCATTACCCAATTCTTTATGAATCTTCTCCAGAATAGGGATACAAACTGGGGATCCCTGTCTAAGACTATTGAAAGCAGGATGCCATGAAGACAGACTATCTCCTGGATATACAACCTTGCCATCTTATCCATGTTATCCATAACCTTAATCGATAAAAAGTGCGTTGTAAGCCGATTCACAATAACCCAGACCGCGTCATGACCACGTTTAGATTGTGGTAAAGTCGTGACATAGTCCATCGTGATGTGGTCCCATTTCCATTTCGCTACTGGTAGTGGTTGCAACAGCCCTATCGGCTTCTCATGCTCTGCCTTGACCTACTGGGACGTATAACACTTTGACATATATAATGCCACATCTCTCTTCATATCGGACCACCAAAAATCTCTGCATATGTCCTTATACATCTTAGTGGCACCAGGATGTATGTTGAAATATAAGTGATGGGCCTTCTCCATCACCTCATCCTGAAGCTCGTCGATAATTGGGACAATCAACCTTCCATTATTCTGCACACCCCCATCTTTGTCCACAGTAAAAGTGTAAAAAACTTCACCGCTTTTGATGCAGTTATTACTCAAGATCGCATAACGGAGCTTCCAGCACCTTCTACTTAATAAATGGTCTGGCTACAATTCCTTAAATATATACCCTATGACAACCCCACTAGACATGCAAGTCAAATTTCTACAACTCACCGAACATTTTTGCTCAATAACACTTCAATGCTGCTAGCATAAGCCCAGACTTCCAACTAAGGGCATCTTCCACCATATTGGACTTACCGGGATGATACTCTAAGGAAAAGTTATAGTCTTCCATCAACTCAATCCACCTTCTCTGACTAAGATTTCGATCTCACTGAGTGAAAATGTACCACATGCTCTTATGGTTGTATACATTTCAAATCGCTCGTGATATAGGTAGTTACTCTATATCTTTAATGCAAACACTAATGCATCTAACCTTAAGTCATGGATGGGGAAATTCCTTTTATTCACCTTTAACTAACGTGATGTATAAGCAACCATCTAACTGTTTTACATTAGTGTCGAGCCAAGTCCTGGCCCATAAGCATTATAGTACATGGTATAGCCCTTTCCTCGCTCTGGGAGGATAAGAACAAGTGCCGAAGTCAATCTAACATTTAAATACTGAAAGGTAGACTCTCAATACTCTAACCACTCGAGCCGAACATCCTTTTGTGTCAATAGAGTGAAAGGCAACACAACCCTCAAGAAATCGTGCACAAACCTCCTAAAGTAACTGGCCAAACCCAAAGAATTGTGAATCTCCATAACTATCTTCGGCCTATTCCAACTCAGAATGGCCTAGACTTTGGATGGATCAACTATAATGCCCTCTTTGGAAACTATATGGGCAAGGAACTTAACCTCGTTCATAAAAAAACTCACACTGTCTAAATTTGGCGAACAACTAGTTCTCCCTGAGAACTTGCATCATCGAGCGAAGGTGATCCTCATGGTCCACATCCAAAGCCGAGTTAAACAAAATATCATCCACAAATCGATCTAAATATGGATGATATATACAGTTCATCAAATCTATGAATGCTGCGGGGGCATTCGTCAAACCAAAGAGCATCACTAAAAACTCATAATGCCCATACCATGTTTAGAACTCTATCTTAGGAATGTCTTCCTCCCTGACAGGAAACTGATGGTACCGAATCGAAGATCAATCTTTGAAAACCTTCCTAATCAATGAAACTGGTCAAACAAATCATCGATACGGGGAATATGGTACTTATTCTTCATGATCACCTTGTTCAATTGCCTATAGTCGATCCAAAGCCATAAAAAGTTATCCTTGTTCTTGGAAAAAAGGATTGGAGATCCCTAAGGGGATACACTGGGATGAATGAAACCCTTGATGGTCAACTCTTCCAATTGAACCCTTAACTCCTGCAATTCCTATGAGGTGGTATAAAGATAAGCAATATGCCCTGATGCACCTCTATAGAAAAGTCCACCTCTCGGTGTGGGGGTATACCAGGAAAATCATCGAGGAACACATCAGGGAACTCCCACGACACTGGATAATCCAACAACATGCAATCAGGCTCCTCCTGAGCCACCATACTACTCAACCAACCAAAATACCGCTTCTACTCTTGCACGGTAGAAAACTTATAAGGATAACCCATTGTAACAACCCGCCTAAAATAATAACGGGTGGCCAGCCCTATACTATATTAAATCAGGAATTCCAGATGGTCCAGTCTCAACATCAACTAACGGTACTATATAATATAGGACTAACTACCCGAAATCATATAAGCGAGATGTTATAAAAAATTTAAAACTTGTAACATACAACAACCCAACACTATAAAACTACTAATGAATAGGAGAGATGCAGGAAAGAACTATAATAATTAAAATGCTAGAAATAAAATGAACCAATTAAATACAACCGAATGTACTACAAAAAGTAGACCTGAATAAGCTGTCGGATCACAGCCAATACAATAACTGAATTGAATAAATATAAACATGTATGTAAATATCCCTTGGGTACAAACCCGATATACAACATGAATCCTACCTAGAATTTTAAAGAAGTAGGAAGCGGCTACATGAAACATCCCGCACCTGTCACGGCTCCCAAGACTCAGGATAGAAGGTCATCCGGCATCCATGCGGTAGGATACCTGTGGTAACATATATATATATACAAGGAGGAGAGAAAAGTAAACGGGTCAGAGCCCCGAATGTGTAAAATATTTAGCAAGTGTGTTAACCGTGCATAATAAATATCGGTGCACTTTATTTCATAATTAAAGTGAGACCGCACTCTCGCGAAACCCCAACTCACCTCTCATTTAAAGGCGCGCACCTATTCGCATCCTCAAGTTTTAGTTAAATTACCCCACATTATTAGGACAACCTAACTTATTATAGGCCTAGCTTATCCCCATGAGAATTTGCCTTCCTAACTTAGCCCAAGAATCCACCCTGTTTCTAATCTTACTAGATTATGAATACAAACAATTTTGCCATAATAGGCTTAATGAATTCCGATTAATAATCTTATGAATTATAATCATCATAATTCCTAAAACATTTCCCCTATACATATACATATATATATATATATATATATATATATATATATATATATATATATATATATACCTATATAGGCTAAAAACGTGAGAATTAATATACTTGATAACATGCACATGGAATATTGGCAAGACTTCTCTCTAATCCCAAAATTGTACTACGTTTCGTGCGTGGGGAGTCTCGCAAAGCGAAATCCAAACAAGAAACCGCACCGTTACACTACTCCTGACAAGGTCAAGACCAGAGATCCGAGATGCCACCTATGGAATTACTTCTCTCAAATCTCGACATGGCACTGCGTTTCGTGCGTGAGGTGTCTCGCAAAGCGAAATCCAAACAAGGAACCACCTCGTTACACTACTCCTGGGAAATGTCGATCCTAGAGATCCATAATCCTCAACATACAAGTTAATACTACCATTACTACTAACTAGAACTACTAAAGAAAGAAAGAAGAAAAGAAAAAAGAAAACAAATAAAATAAAATAAAAGAACCTCCAATAATATCCTTGGGATGATGTAACCGTATAATACCTTATGTGCGATACATCAACCCCCATCAATCTAGTACACCATAATCATCTAAGATGTACTTCATAAAAGTCCATATCCTTTCGTCTATAGGATATACATATAAATATATATATATATATATATATATAGGTATTTATTTCTAACCGTATATATATCATCATCAATCCAATAGCCCAGTGTACATACTACATATGATGTACAAGGCCATGCACATAATATACCCGGCTATATATATCGCCGATAAACTGCATCAATGCTATCATCTTCCCAGTGCCCGGCTCACGTAGCAAAACTGGGGCCACCATGGTGGGACTAAACGACATCCATCTCGTGGTAAACTCACGCACACGACGTCCCGGGAAGCGGTCATAGCTCCAAACCGGCAATGAGACGAAACATACCCATCACGTCTCATCCCAAAATAAATATATATATCATATGGTAACACACGGGACGACTATGACCTGGGGAATATCCACACCCTGCTTTTCTAGCCAGGATGCTCACCCACTACGCGCGCAACTTCCCAATGATAGCATGAGCGGGGTATGCTTAACCAATTAAGTATATATATATTGTTTACATGCCTAATATATAAAATCCATATGATCCAATCATATGATCAAATAATAAACCATCGTATACGGTTTAAATATCCATACCATGTATGTCCACAACATAAAGATATCCATATATCTATATAGATACAGATATATATATATATCAACACATATTCACATATCCATATCTATATATAAACTAATTCTCGTTCATCTGTACAAGATATATATATACCTGGCTATAAGTATACATAGTCCTCAATATACAAGCCGTCACCACCATTTCCATTAAATTTACCTTGATATGTGAATATAATTCCATACTTGAAACATATTCGATCATTTTCCTATGATGAATAGTCTCCCAAAAACCATGTGTATATATCTATACCTATATATATTCAACATTAGGGATATCACCCAAGAGTTTGCGTAGGAATCCATCCCTACGCATTTCATCTATATCTGAGAGTACATTAAAGAATCTAGTAATCGTTTTGACCATCGGTATACATATGACTAATAGTCTATAAGCCTCAAGCTCATTCTTTCAATCATCAAATAATCTCATTTCCCTCTATTTCGACTATGGTTCAATCACTTTTGTGAATACCCTAGTCTGAGACTTCTCTAAGAGTTCTTAGCCTCACATCACATCTACACCTACTTTTAATCTACAATTAGGATTCTCAATCCCAAAGGGTTTCCCCAAAATCTCTATACATAACTCCAAATACATACATGGATACATTTCTCCCAAATTACCCTAAGGAGTCCCCAAAATTCTAATGTGTGAGAAACCCCTTATGTGTCTCCAAGAACATATCTCTTTCATCATAAGAGAAGGCCCCAAATCAATAAACCCAACCAAAAAGGGGTTTGAATTCACTATGGAGAAAATACCTCAAAATGCCCTGTTTCCGAATCGATTCGGCCTAGCGAATCGATTCGGCCTCTAAGGCGAATCGATTCGGGCCCAAAGACCTGGGCTTCTGCAATAGGCCGAATCGATTCGGCTTGGGTCCGAATCGATTCGGCTTGGGTCCGAATCGATTCGGTCAATGCAGACCTGCCAATTTACCAAACCGAATCGATTCGCTTGAGGGGGCGAATCGATTCGGACCTGCAATTTTTGAAGGATTCATCTGCTTCTTCAAAACCCACGAATTCTAAAGCCTAAATTTCTCATTCCTACCCCCAATCCTTCATCAAATCATGATTTTAAGCCCATTAACCAACCCAAAGTTGATCCCAACCATTTCTATGTCATTAAATCTCAATTCAAACATTGATTTCAAGATTAAACCTAAAAATCTAGGTTTTGATGTTAATACCCAAAAACCCATTTCTTTACCCCAGAAATTATGAAATAAAATACACAAATAGCTATTTAGCAAGATTAAACACTTGCCTCAGATTTGTAGAGGTTGGATCGTCCTCGATGTCGCGATTGGGCCGGGAATCTCCAAGATTTCTTCCTCTCTCTCTTCTTTTCTTCTTCTTCCCTTTCTTCTTCTCTCTC
Organism: Sambucus nigra; assembly: GCA_949130495.1. Lineage (NCBI taxonomy): Eukaryota > Viridiplantae > Streptophyta > Magnoliopsida > Dipsacales > Adoxaceae > Sambucus > Sambucus nigra. The sequence goes on along the minus strand of OX422215.1, from coordinate 654,615,848 downwards.
TAGGGCTTTTCTCTCTTTCTCTCAAAATGAGAGAGGCTTGATCCGTAAGCCTTAAATACCTTAAAACAATAAACCCAATTTTAAATGTTAATACACACTTTAAATGACTCGTTTACTCCAATTCAAGTCAAAATAACTTAAAAACATTCCGGAGCCGAAATAAGACCCAATGACAGTCATTTTGACTATCTCGACCCTTCCGGGATCGATGGCACACTCAAAAATATCATCCGAAATATTTTAAAATATTTTCTATTTTTGGACCTCATTTCCCAAATTCTAAAATTCTCCAATTTAATTAAATTTTATCTTCCCAAAAATTTAATTTCTCAGTCTCCAAAGTCGTGGGGTGTTACAATCTCCCCCCCTTACAAGAATTTCGTCCGCGAAATTTAAGATATGCCTAGGACCTCAATATCATCTAGTCCTAACATCAAGTCTTAGGATCACTATACCAATCCTCTCTAGTTCTCATGTCGAACCATATGGATTTTAAAACAAATAACTACCCCGGGGTGCCCATACACCCCGTATCCGAGTTTCCACTCGTAAAATCCTAATCAGGCTCCATTAGCCTCAAATCGTAAGATAACCCTCGGTAATATAAACTATAACAATATACTAAATATATAAAAGTTTGAAAATTTCCACTGGTTGAACTCTCCTCAATTCCTGACGCTAGCCACCTTTGTGCGGGGGAGGTTTCGCAAGCGAAATCCAAACAAGGAACCCTCCCAATACACTACTGTGTATCTAGGTCGGGGATTGAGATTAGTTGAACCAGGGTTAAGGTTTTATAAAAGAAAGATTTACATATTTTTAGATATTGCCCGAGGGCCTATGCAACAATACTATATAAATCAATCCCGCGTCTTTCGACACGCCAAACAAACACCTTATGTTTAAAACACAAGGCCTCAATTAATACAATACTCTAGCCAATACCTAGTTTTTAAAACTAGCACAACTATGAGCTAAACTATCCGCTCCTCACAAATCTACCAAACTCTGAACCTCTCAGTTATGAAATTTCCTATACATCTTATTAACACCTTTATATAAAAATAAATCCTTCCCTCATTGGGATTCTAAAACTTCCCTACTATTTCGTTACGAAAAGGTGTATCATCTCCCAAGACGCCATACCAAGGCCACACTTGCTCACTTCCTTCTCTAGGAAAAATTCCATACCCCCTAGCGGTATGGCGGCTAGCTACTCATCACACCTCACACGCGACGTTCCCACTATCGCACAAAGCGTAACTTAAACCCAAAGAAAGGTATTCTACCTTATACTTCCATAATCTAATGGTTTCACCTCATCCAAGGATCTCAATTCAAGACCCTCTACTTCTTCCAGGACAATCATTACTCCTAAACCTATTTCTCCATAAGAGAAACATCTTCCTCAAAATCCTTCCTAGCGAAGGTTGACGGGTTTCTAAATCCAAACCTCCCAAAGACTACAATAACCTCTCCTCAGACTTACTTTATCAAGTCCAAGGTTTGTCATTCGAGTAAATTTTCCTTTCTTACTCAACTGCCGACAAATCACCTCGAACCATTGCTAGAAATCTCCTCAATAACTCCTCCAGAATCGGGGAAAACAACTGCCCCCGATCAAAGCGTACCCAAAATATGTTATGGGTATTGTACTTCTAATCCTATCCTTTCTTAGACAACAAAAATCTAGGCGACGTCTGAAACGAAACAAGAGCAACTGTTATCAGAACGCCAATCAAGTGAATATACTTCACAGAAGAAAACGACACAGTGAACACAACAGTCCTATTTATAGGGCTTTATGTCAAGAACGTTAACGGAAGAATCCATAACTCGCACAGATCCTAAAGACTCTAGAACCTGATGCTCTGATAGCATCTGTAACAACCCGCCTAAAATAATAATGGGTGGCCAGCCCTATACTATATTAAATCAGGAATTCCAGATGGTCCAGTCTCAACATCAACTAACGGTACTATATAATATAGGACTAACTACCCGAAATCATATAAGCGAGATGTTATAAAAAATTTAAAACTTGCAACATACAACAACCCAACACTATAAAACTACTAATGAATAGGAGAGATGCAAGAAAGAACTATAATAATTAAAATGCTAGAAATAAAATGAACCAATTAATTACAACCGAATGTACTACAAAAAGTAGACCCGAATAAGTTGTCGGATCACAGCCAATACAATAACTGAATTGAATAAATATAAACATGTATGTAAATATCCCTTGGGTACAAACCCGATATACAACATGAATCCTACCTAGAATTTTAAAGAAGTAGGAAGCGGCTACATGAAACATCCCGCAATAGTCCGCACCTGTCACGGCTCCCAAGACTCAGGATAAAAGGTCATCCGGCATCCATGCGGTAGGATACCTGTGGTAACATATATATATATACAAGGAGGAGAGAAAAGTAAACGGGTCAGAGCCCCGAATGTGTAAAATATTTAGCAAGTGTGTTAACCGTGCATAATAAATATCGGTGCACTTTATTTCATAATTAAAGTGAGACCGCACTCTCGCGAAACCCCAACTCACCTCTCATCTAAAGGCGCGCACCTATTCGCGTCCTCAAGTTTTAGTTAAATTACCCCCACATTATTAGGACAACCTAACTTATTATAGGCCTAGCTTATCCCCACGAGAATTTGCCTTCCTAACCTAGCCTAAGAATCCACCCTGTTTCTAATCTTACTAGATTATGAATACAAACAATTTTGCCATAATAGGCTTAATGAATTCTGATTAATAATCTTATGAATTATAATCATCATAATTCCTAAAACATTTCCCCTATACATATATATATATATATATATATATATATAGGCTAAAAACGTGAGAATTAATATACTTGATAACATGCACATGGAATATTGGCAAGACTTCTCTCTAATCCCAAAATTGTACTACGTTTCGTGCGTGGGGAGTCTCGCAAAGCGAAATCCAAACAAGGAACCGCCCCGTTACACTACTCTTGACAAGGTCAAGACCAGAGATCCGAGATGCCACCTATGGAATTACTTCTCTCAAATCTCGACATGGCACTGCGTTTCGTGCGTGAGGTGTCTCGCAAAGCGAAATCCAAACAAGGAACCACCTCGTTACACTACTCCTGGGCAATGTCGATCCTAGAGATCCATAATCCTCAACATACAAGTTAATACTACCATTACTACTAACTATAACTACTAAAGAAAGAAAGAAGAAAAGAAAAAAGAAAACAAATAAAATAAAATAAAAGAACCTCCAATAATATCCTTGGGATGATGTAACCGTATAATACCTTATGTGCGATACATCAACCCCCATCAATCTAGTACACCATAATCATCTAAGATGTACTTCATAAAAGTCCATATCCTTTCGTCTATAGGATATATATATAAATATATATATATATATATATATATATATATATAGGTATTTATTTCTAACCGTATATATATCATCATCAATAAAATAGCCAAGTGTACATACTACATATGATGTACAAGGCCATGCACATAATATACCCGGCTATATATATCGCCGATAAACTGCATCAATGCTATCATCTTCCCAGTGCCCGGCTCACGTAGCAAAACTGGGGCCACCATGGTGGGACTAAACGACACCCATCTCGTGGTAAACTCACGCACACGACGTCCCGGGAAGCGGTCATAGCTCCAAACCGGCAATGAGACGAAACATACCCATCACGTCTCATCCCAAAATAAATATATATATCATATGGTAACACACGGGACGACTATGACCTGGGGAATATCCACACCCTGCTTTTCTAGCCAGGATGCTCACCCACTACGCGCGCAACTTCCCAATGATAGCATGAGCGGGGTATGCTTAACCAATTAAGTATATATATTGTTTACATGCCTAATATATAAAATCCATATGATCCAATCATATGATCAAATAATAAACCATCGTATACGGTTTAAATATCCATACCATGTATGTCCACAACATAAAGATATCCATATATCTATATAGATACAGATATATATATATATCAACACATATTCACATATCCATATCTATATATAAACTAATTCTCGTTCATGTGTACAAGATATATATATACCTGGCTATAAGTATACATAGTCCTCAATATACAAGCCGTCACCACCATTTCCATTAAATTTACCTTGATATGTGAATATAATTCCATACTTGAAACATATTCGATCATTTTCCTATGATGAATAGTCTCCCAAAAACCATGTGTATATATCTATACCTATATATATTCAACATTAGGGATATCACCCAAGAGTTTGCGTAGGAATCCATCCCTACGCATTTCATCTATATCTGAGAGTACATTAAAGAATCTAGTAATCATTTTGACCATCGGTATACATATGACTAATAGTCTATAATCCTCAAGCTCATTCTTTCAATCATCAAATAATCTCATTTCCCTCGATTTCGACTATGGTTCAATCACTTTTGTGAATACCCTAGTCTGAGACTTCTCTAAGAGTTCTTAGCCTCACATCACATCTACACCTACTTTTAATCTACAATTAGGATTCTCAATCCCAAAGGGTTTCCCCAAAATCTCTATACATAACTCCAAATACATACATGGATACATTTCTCCCAAATTACCCTAAGGAGTCCCCAAAATTCTAATGTGTGAGAAACCCCTTATGTGTCTCCAAGAACATATCTCTTTCATCATAAGAGAAGGCCCCAAATCAATAAACCCAACCAAAAAGGGGTTTGAATTCACTATGGAGAAAATACCTCAAAATGCCCTGTTTCCGAATCGATTCGGCCCTATTCCGAATCGATTCGGCCTAGCGAATCGATTCGGCCTCTAAGGCGAATCGATTCGGGCCCAAAGACCTGGGCTTCTGCAATAGGCCGAATCGATTCGGCTTGGGTCCGAATCGATTCGGCTTGGGTCCGAATCGATTCGGTCAATGCAGACCTGCCAATTTACCAAACCGAATCGATTCGCTTGAGGGGGCGAATCGATTCGGACCTGCAATTTTTGAAGGATTCATCTGCTTCTTCAAAACCCACGAATTCTAAACCCTAAATTTCTCATTCCTACCCCCAATCCTTCATCAAATCATGATTTTAAGCCCATTAACCAACCCAAAGTTGATCCCAACCATTTCTATGTCATTAAATCTCAATTCAAACATTGATTTCAAGATTAAACCTAAAAATCTAGGTTTTGATGTTAATACCCAAAAACCCATTTCTTTACCCCATAAATTATGAAATAAAATACACAAATAGCTATTTAGCAAGATTAAACACTTGCCTCAGATTTGTAGAGGTTGGATCGTCCTCGATGTCGCGATTGGGCCGGGAATCTCCAAGATTTCTTCCTCTCTCTCTTCTTTTCTTCTTCTTCCCTTTCTTCTTCTCTCTCTAGGGCTTTTCTCTCTTTCTCTCAAAATGAGAGAGGCTTGATCCGTAAGCCTTAAATCCCTTAAAACAATAAACCCAATTTTAAATGTTAATACACACTTTAAATGACTCGTTTACTCCAATTCAAGTCAAAATAACTTAAAAACATTCCGGAGCCGAAATAAGACCCAATGACAGTCATTTTGACTATCTCGACCCTTCCGGGATCGATGGCACACTCAAAAATATCATCCGGAATATTTTAAAATATTTTCTATTTTTGGACCTCATTTCCCAAATTCTAAAATTCTCCAATTTAATTAAATTTTATCTTCCCAAAAATTTAATTTCTCAGTCTCCAAAGTCGTGGGGTGTTACACCCATGTCCTGCTTACTAGTGAAATAATGGTGAAATCTGTCTGGGAGAGACACAAAGACACTATGTAGATGGAACTTTATGGTAGCATCAATACACAATATCCAATCCATACTAAGGATCACCTTGATCCCATCCATGTTTGTGAGAATCAACTCATACTCCGGAACATTATCTCCTTCCATAACGAAGAAATTACATCAGATCATATCGAGAACTATACTACCACCGACCAAAAGTCCTATGAAGATAGGAGGGTAAAATTAATCTATCTCTATTGCCCAAACCGAATGCTAAGGAACTCGAGAAACGAATGCAATGCGATTAAATTAAATAATGCCTTTACACATGTACTGAATAATAAAATCATACCTTCCATGACCGGTAGATCACTGAAAGGAGCTATAAACTGGGACATGGCATAAGCGCGTCAGGGGTTGAACCTACTACCCTGACCACTGGGCACCTAATCCTGCCCAAGGCTGTTCTGACCCAAATTGGGACGTGAACTATCCACGCTGTGTCATATGCACTGATGATAACCAGATGGAAACTACTATGACTGGGTAGGGCCCGTATAACTAGAGCTCTTGCCTGGTATATAATTGATAGTCTGCTGATTCCCAGAAGCTCTCTGTGGGCAGTCCCTCTTTAAATGGCCAGATAACCCACATGAAAAACACGTCCTTTTGGTAGTGGCTCTCGAGTATAGATCACTGGTATACTAGGAGGAAGATGTAACAACACCCATATAGGCCTCAAGCTTTACAAACAATCCTCTAGCACCACTCTCGAACTTCTTACGGTCAGTGCCTTGGGACCCGTTGGTCTCTCTCTTCTTCTCACGGATGGCCATGTTTGTTAACCACACTCCTAAAGTTTGGCAGATCCAAACCAACCATGATTCATCGGATACTAAGATTAAGGTCTTTGACAAACAACCTTATCTTCTCAGCTTCATCCCTCTACATTGCATCCACATACTTAGACAAACTCTCAAACTTGATCTGATACTCATGGATAGACATCTTACCTTGGATTAGCTAAAGGAACTCATCCTTCTTGGAGTCTTTGAATGCCTAAGGGAAATATCGGTCCAGAAAAGCAACCTTGAAACCCTCCCAGTCTATGGTCTTTATCACACTGACTGAGTAAGCGCCCCACTAGCGTTGAGCTTGCTCGGTGAGCAGAAAGGTCACTAGCTTGACTTTGTGTCCAACTGGCATGTAAATAATTTTCATCACTCTGGTGACCTCATCTAGCCAGTCCTTGGCGGCATCGAGGCCAACTACCCTTGTTAAGATCGGTGGGTTCAACGTCCTAAACTTCTTCAAGATGGAGGCTGTGGTGGTGCTTTCAACGGTCCCACTACTTTTGGCTCTCTGTTGCTGAGAAAGGGAGTTGATAAGCTAATGCACAGCCTGTTCTATGTGCCTAAGCTCGCCATTCCCATATCTGTTAACACAATCTTGATGTGTAGTCATCTACACAAGAGAGAAGAGTTAAATACAACCACGGTAACAAAAACGAAAGCAAAAACTAAAACTGAATGCATAAGGAAACGTACTAGAAAGCATAAAACACTCCATCACACATGAGGATCCTAATGCTTTGATACCATTTATAATCCCCGAACCCAAATTTGGGCTACTGTTAGATTAACCCACACACAAGTCAAGGTGTTAAGGGGGGGGGGGGGGGGGGGGGAGTCCAGTTTTATTATTTGGAAAAATCCTTTAATTTGCACCATTTTATATTGAATGGAAGGTAATTAGCAAATTTTAATTTAAGAAAACGGTTGACGCTTTAAGTAATTTAATTAATTAGCAATATTTATTTAGAAAAAATTCCATTGAGTCCAATAATGCTAATAAAAAAGGAAATAGATCATATGACCCTCTATTATTACAATAAATGGAGCAAGGCCCAAATAAAAAGTTGTTCAAAGTGCTATAAAATTTAATGTCCTCAAACGCGATTTTTAAAATGTCATGGTAGAGCTCTAACGACGACTAGTGCCCTCTGGGGCCTTACCGACATCCTTACAAACATGCCTACCAGAGGTATCTTGGGGTGTGAGTTTCAACATAAAAAGTAGGGGTGAGCAAAGCGCTCAGCAGGGTGGTAAATACAAAGCAATATATTTTTATACGAAAAATACTATACATATAACGTTTATTTTAGCAATTCCGAAAACATTATTATTTTATGAGCATAGATGCAACTACCATGCAATGCAACCCAAGCTATGTGCTCATACCCACCCGTAATTAATTTACATACTTTAGAGACCATTCAATCATCTTTATTCACTAGTCTCTATTTTAATGTTTCCATTAGGTTGTCATTCTTACATTTTCTTAGCACAACCTTATTCATTTACAATACAATTATTCCGTTATCAACATTGTCTTTTATTGGAATTTATCAAATAACTGCGTACTTTAATGGGCTCTACACCGCTGGCTACACTACCATATTCTCTGGGCCTCTGGCTAGTGATTTTGGGTCTTTTACCCCAGGGCTCCGGACCATTCTTAATTCTTTCTCGATTGCATCCGAGTCCATATTAATGTGTTTTAACATTTTATCAAATGTCCACATTATTCCACCATTCTTGTCATTCTTACAGTTCACATTTACGTTTCACACCATATTCGTGCCATTTCATTCATTTTAACCATTTTTCACAAAATCGACCGATAAGGTCAATAAGGATGTCCAACCACTAGGACCCTCAAAATTTACAAAAATTATCCTTTTATCCTTCATTTTCTAAAGCTTTGTGAAATATATGTTTTCTTCATTATGGCATCATAAATCGCCATTTTATGTCCAAAAACCATGTTTTATCATTCTTTCTCAAGTAAAACCCATTTCCTTATATTTCTTTAACAAGCAATACATTTAATATTTTAGGCCATTTTATCAAAATATCCATTATCATCATATGTTGTCGAAACATTATTATTCCTCATTTTCTCAACCTTTTACAACATATTTAGGGTTGATTTTTCCAACTTGTTAATTTCATCATAAAACTCATTTTAAACTTCATATTTGGGAGGATTCCAAGCCTAGAAATCCTACAAGACTTAACACATGTTTGGAAGAGTTCCAAGCCTATAAATCCTTAAATATGAATCTAAACATGATATTAACATGGAACTATATTTTTGTGCCTCTTACTCATATTTCATGAATAAAATACGATTTATTCTTCAAAAATCCATTTAAGCCTAGTTTTCTCAAAACTTCCATTTTTGCAAGAAATCCTGAAATGAACATACTAGAAAATATCTTTGTAAGATTAAACCATATGCTATATTTCATCCTAACATATATTTATCTTTTAATCTTGAAAACTTAGTGAGGAAAATACTGCCTCGAAGTTGAAGAGGAGAAACGAAGAACATGATGACTCTAAAGCTCCTAAAATTCCAAGAAAACTCCAAAATGCTACAAGAAAATTCCAAGGATGCTCCAAATATTCTTAAAATCTCCAACAATAAATCTCTAACCAAACTTCTTTCTTGGGTAAGACTTGAAATGGGTGTCACAAGCTTGCAAATGGGCTAAATATTGCTAAGAATGAAGGTTTAAAGGATGGGGATGGTGGGAGTGGGTTGGAAATGGAGTGAGAAAGTTTAGAATGAGAGAGACTTTGAAAATATGATGAGAAGTGTTGTGAATTACCTCCCCCCGCCCAAACACCCTGCCTCTCCTATTTATTCTTAAAACCCTCTATCCTTAACCATTATTCCATCAACCTTTTACCCATGATATGATTTGAATCATTACGAGCTTGACAATCAACCAATCCAAGGGTTCACGTCACGACATCACATAAAAATTCTTTAAATCTCTATTTTTTCGACGGCTCTTTCGGATGATACCCCCTATTGTTCAAATGAAATACCTTTTCGTTCGAATGGGGGTTCCAACGTGAGCCTAACGTAGACTAGAAAATGAGGCTGTCTGAATAGTAGCCCATACCTCTTTCGATCGAATCATTCAAACGGGTGTTCCAACGAGATTCCAAAGAATGGGTAAAAGAGGGCATGTATTTCTCGTTTGAATGTCGTTTGAAAATTTGTCTGAATGAACCTTGTTATCTCGTTCGAACGACCCCAAGATTTTCTACATAAATCTTAAGCCATCGAATTCACATTTATGATTTCAAAAAAGCCACAAGAACATTTCAAAATAGACAACCATCCATTATATTCAGTCCATGGCCAAATAGGCTCACAAATTACAGGGAATGAAGTATTAATTTTGGGCATGGGTGTTAGATATATGCCAAGTCGAGCTATGTATATTAACCTCTCTTCGACACGTGAAGCGTTGCGCTGGGGGTGGGGTGGTAGGGGGGTGTATCATTTTCACAACACTCCCAAGTGCAGCCCAAGTATCCACCCGACACTTAAAATATGACTGTCCCTGATTCCATGCAAAAATATTTTACAATTTTTGCATAAAATCTTATCAATTTAAAAAAAAATAGGACTAGCCCTGGTCCTAGGCACCACTCTAAAAGTGATCTTTATATGGAAATTATGACGGTTGTCAACCCATTTTAAAAGTGGCCAAAGGGTTTTTATGTATGGGAGCTTAACAAACAAGTCTTGTTTGCATATAATATTTCGTCATTAGTCCTATAAAAATAAAATTTTCTCAATAGGTCCTATTTATACATATAGTACATATTCACTACATATTTTCTAATAGTATCTATCGGAGTAAAAATATTTTTCCATGATACCTATTGAAACAAAAATAAATCGTAGGGACTATTTGACAACGTACTTTTAGGAAATGAGATTTACTCGTAAAGATCTCTTCATATATCTATATTAAACTTCTAAAAGAATAGAGAAAGAATTAATGAGGACCATTTATTGCATATGTGAATAAAGTCTTTCTACATGTTTTTAATCACTGCACCCAATTCAAGAATTCATTACACTTCAACGCTCCATTGGAAACCCAAACGGTAAAACCCTTTCCCATATTCATGACTTTTGATTATACGTATCCTCTTCATATTTTTCTCTTTTAATTATCCCTCTCATTAAAATTCTTGGTTTGTCTTTTCATCTCCAAGCCCGTACAACTGACTTCGAAATATCATGAGCCATATGGAATTGAACCTTTTATAATCTCGTTGAGAAAGTATGATGAATAATGAGTAAGTAAAGATTTATCAACATCATCATTACTTTTCTAATAAAAATAATATCATTATGAATACACATTTCCTTTTTTTCTCTTCTTTTTAACCCTTCTAATGTTTTGCCACAAATTAAAAGTTGTTTTTAAAGGGGCTTCTCAATATAGTCATGACCAATGAGATTTTTTATCGTTCAGTTCAAGTTTTTGTGGTTTATAAGAATTGCATGTTGATAAATTCACATAGAAAGTCTTATAGCTCACGTTAAAAGCATAAATAACATAATGTTGATTCCTCAAATTTTTGGCATAAAATTAGTAATTTAGATTCCTAAAAACCACAAAGGCTTGATTCAAACGACTACTTAATGTATACATTATATGTTAAGGTACACACATTTCTCATATGTTTACACTACAAAAATGCATATATAAAATTTCACGTTAAATTATAAAAATTTCGTATACATTACAAAGATTCATGTATATCCATATTTATACTGTTTCTAAATGCATGTAAAACACAATGTCACCATTTGGACCATTTTAGCCCCTTGTCTAGATAAAATTACTCATGTATTATATCATTAATTGACGTGTTCTATCTGCATTGGTTCATTTTGGGGGTCCACGTGGGATCCACTCAGTAGGACTCTAAAAATAAACCAATGCAGATACGACATGTCAGTGAGTCACACAAAATGAGTCAGATTCGTGAGTCAGTAAAAAATTACTGTTTCATATAAAATATTTAAAGGCTCGATTTATGTTCCTAATCAAGGTAATTATATTATTTATATGGTATGTTTAATATGTAAAATAATTTTCATTTTATATGTTTTATTTGTAATGTGCATTATATATTTTAATTTAAGATTTTCTTTATGTATTGTTGTTTGAGTTTTTTATCCTAATAGGCCCTAAGCAATGTAAGTAGTTTAAATTTACGCTAAACTATTTAATTGCAGCCAATTCAACCCTTTTGTTAATAATATTGCTAAAGTTAACAGCAAAAATAGTTTAGCGGTCAAAAGGGTCAATATATATATATATGGAAAATTTCATAAGCGAACATAAAAGATGAACATTATAATGAACCTTAACAAAAAAAAACACCGACACCTAATCAATTTTAATTCCTATATTGTAATTGGTCCTCACCAGCGGCAACGGACACGCGTGTGACACGAGTGTTTTCTAATACACCCATGTGACTTTGCCTTTGACACGTGTGTCCGTTGCCGCTAGCGCGTGTTTTTTAATACACCCATGTGACTTTGCCTTTGACACGTGTGTCTGTTGCCGCTAGCGAGTGTCACACGCGTGTCCATTGCCGCTGGCACGGACCAATTACAACATAGGAATTAAAATTGATTGGGTGTTAGGTGTTTTTTTTATTAAGTTTCATTAAAATGTTCATCTTTTATGTTCATTTCTGAACCTCTCCCTATATATATATATATATATATATATATATATATATAATAGATTTTTACGTTAGTATATTTAGCGTGAGATGGTGCGAAAATAGTAAAAAAATCATTGTTTTGATGAAAAATGTTGGATATGATCTCCATAGTGAGGAGATCATCTCCAAAAAATTTCATCAAAAAATTCAATCAAAAGGTGGGTGAGATGATCATCAAAAGTTTCAACTGCTCAAAATGCATACTTACATTATTTTTGCATAACACCTCATCTCACCCACTTTTTGGGTGAGATGATCATCAAAAGTTTCAACCGCTCAAAATGCATATTTACATTATTTTTGCATATCACCTCATCTCACCCAGTTTTTGATTGAATTTTTTGATTAAATAATTTAAGATGATCTCCTCACTATGGAGATCATACCCAAGAAGTTTCATCAAAAAATTATTTTTTTACTATTATAAAAAAATAGTATGTACGAGAGCATGTAGATAAAAAGCGCTTACAGGAGACTCCCTTTATATATATATATATATATAATAAGTTATAATGGTGTTTTCACTATTCATAATATGGGAAGACACTTCACGGTTCAGATCGAAGCCAACAAGGCAACAATCCAATGGTTGAGATTAAAATACTCCTCTTACCATTTTTGCCCCTTAAATATTGAGTTCCCCCTCTTTTTTAACCCTTAATTTCCATTCCTCATCTTTCCCAAAATTCAAAAACATTTATAAAATAGGAAATTAGACACATGCTGCCAAATACCAATTACCAAAGCACATGCTCTCTCTACCCGACCCTCATTTCACAAACACACACTCTCTCTCTCATTCTATCACTTTCTCCCGTTCCCTCATCTGCACTCCACACAACCCTCCTTGCGCCACACGTCTCTCCTTGCCACTACTCCTCTTTCCACGTCGCCTCTTCTCTTACGTAAGTTTTGAATGATTTCGATTTTAGGGTTTCAAATGGTTTGGATTTCAAATGGTTTGAATGATTTCGATTTTAGGTTGGTTTGGGTATCAAATGGTTTGAATGATTTCAATTTTAGGTTTACAATTTAGTTTATGCTTTTAGTTTCAAATGGTTTGGGTTTCATTTGGTTCGATTTTGATTTTACTTATATTTACTTTCATAATGTGTGACCTAATTTCTTCTAACCATTTTGTTGGTGTTTTATAGGTAACATCTATGGGATGAAGTATTTACGATTTTAGATTGTCTGAAGTGTAGCTAGGAGGTCCAATCTTTGTTCTTTCATTATTGAATAGTTTATACATATATGTTCAGCCTCATTTTTCATTGGTTTCATTGTAGTGAATTTTGGTTTCAATGCAGTTGATTAAAAGGGGGAGTGGGGGATGATTTCACTTCTAATATATGGGTTGTATTCTGTCATATTAGGTTTTAAAGATTATGTGGTTTTGAAGATTACGGTTTTGAAGATTTGTGCTGAACCGTAAATCTATAATTTCTTGACAAGTAAAGTGGCTTATATATTTGTATTGACCTTTTAATGGGCTAATTGTAACAGTTGTAGAATATATATTTGCATCACAGCTGGAATCACTGACGATATCAGTGACATCGGTAATTTTTCTCGCCCAATTCTTTGTTTAATGTGTAAACTGTGTTCATTAGTGTGCATATGGTTTATAGATATTGTTGTTTTTGTGTTTAGTACCCTATTTTCAAAGATACTTTACATTAAAAATTTATATATAAAATATATTTTGGTATTTATAGTTTTTAAACATTAAGTACCCATGTCCACATTGATGTTATGGGAAGTATCGTAGGGAAGAACTTTTATTAAAGGTTAATTATAACGAGATGTGTTTTATTAAAGGTTAATTATGACATGGTTTATACTTAAACCTTATTTATATTTTTACCCTAACGCTTGGCTTATTTTTATACCTTTAAGCACAAGCATGATAGGGATTGTCATGTGTTAAAGAGGATGCTAAATTCACTTCAAAAAATTTACTGAGAATGACAAAAGTTTCTCACCATTACAATTTTTTCAAAGCATATAGCGCAAGTACACATCAGTTCCATAATGACTAATTCTCATATATTAGTACATATTCACTAATTAAGGTCTGATAACAACACAAAATTCCTATAAAAGGGAAGAAGTGTCATCATCTTAATAAGTAAGAGCATGATAACAATGATAATGTCAATTTAAGTAAGTCCTGACACAAGTCGAACATGTGTTCAACATGCATAGTTAAATGAGTTTCAGAAAATAACACACATTCAAGAGGTCAAAAGATAACACACATAAGTCCGCTTGATATGGATACTAATGTTTTAAAAATGTTTGAAGTATCATTTTATGTCAGTGTGTGGCTTGATATGGATACTCAGGTACTAACCTACTTTCAATCCAACTTTTTTGAAATGTTTCCTGTTAATTATGTTTTTGGCACATGTGGCTTTCTTATGCTGATATAACTTAGCTAATGCAATTTAATATTTTTGTACATTTGGAATATTGTTGTGGATGGAAGGTCCTAAGGCATTAGTGGGTATTACTCATGGCTCCCGAAGTGCAAGATGTTTATACTTTTCTCCACATGTATATAACTTAACACTTTAAGGTAATCTTTTCAATATTTTTAGTTTTAATTCATTAATGAGTTTTCACATGTATGAGCTAGTATCATGGTTATAACTTTAATACATTGGTTGGATTTAAGGTTACATCTTTGTCGAGTTATATCTTGGATGCGCCAAATATTGATGGTGTGTTATTTTGAATATGTATTTTCATTCCTTTTTTTTATTACAGTGCAAGGGCAAACGATTAAGTATTATTTGTAAATTTTGTCATTAGTGATGATTTTTACCTTTTGTGTTTAGTGTTCAATGTTTTTTAGTGGTAAACATTTATATCATGATGGAAAACATAAAATGTTATGCGTTTCATACATTCCTCAACACATTCGAAAAATACATCAAGTCTTTGAGATTCAAGATGACTCATTTGGCTGCAAAGGAATGAATGAGGTAGATTGTAGAGGAGGAGTGAAGTGGTAGGGTATCGTATATAACTTTCGAGCTTGAACTTATAAGCTATTAAGTAGGATAGTGAATGATGAGAAAGTTTTCATTTTTATTAATTTGATTCAGTTCATGTCATTCAGCAATAGGCATACACCCTCATCTTCTCCCAATCTAACTCATAATAATATCAAAACTTGGTGAGTTTCAAGTGGCCGTTGTAGGATAATAAAAAAAGTCGTGGGTACTAGTTTTAGACAGTAAATTTTTTATTTTTTAATAGTTTTTGTGTGCTATTAGGGACTATGTTTTCCTTGAAAATGTGTATTATGTATTAAGATTGTTTTATATTATTGGCTTTGACACACCTTAATACTGATGAAAAAATATGTATCCTATCATATGTACTTTTGGAGCTGCAAAAGAGACCAGAGTCTTCACTCAGCCACAGGGTCACAGTGTCTTCACTCAGTCACAGGGTCTTAATTTTATTATTTTTGCAGAGCTAGATTACAAGAATAAAGAATACAAGTTTGGTTTTGTTTTGACAGTAGGAGAATAGAGTTGAAGGTTATGTTGTTGTTGTTGTTGTTATTGTTGTTGTTCATTTTCATTAAGCTTTTTGCTCTGTGCAACTCAACAAATTTTATAATTTTTGTCTAAGTAATATTATTTGTGGTGGTATCATCGGCTGCTCCAACAAGTTTTAACACCCAAGTAATTTTATTTTGCAATTTTGGAGCTATTTATTTAGTTTATAAAGTTGTAGAATTCATTTATAATGGGAAATTGAGATATTTCTTGATATGCCTATGGTGTGACCCCGTTGTATTAATTTCAAAACAACGATGATGGAAATAAGATTGAATCTAAATTCAGGTGACAAACAAAGACCCCATTTCAATTCTCCCATTCCCAAGTATTTTATCCACACACGTCTTGATCAGATTGTGTATGGACATGTATGAAAATGTTTGATCAGATTGTGAAAATTGTAATTTTCCAGTATATATAATTAGTATAATACTGTAAATCTAGGGGATTTGTTTTTAATGAAATGAATTAATATTTTTTGCTTAAAATTTTATATTTTGATAGGATGGTGGCCAGGAAATTCATTGGTAAAGCAGGCACATCGCTCTGTCGCTGCCACTACTTCAGGTAATCTTCTTCTCCACAAAAAAATTACAACCAAAACTTAAAACTCATTTCGTTTCGGAGACAAAAGCACTCCATCTAACTATATTTGATTGTTTTGTATTTTGTTAAAATGAAATTATTGTTTCAAAACCATAGCACTATTTTTTCATCTAAGTTTTGGCCGGGTTCCCGAGAAATTTGAGAATCTTGGGTTTACACATCTCTCATATTCGGGTTTGTCACTATGACTTTCTTTATTGCAGGAACTTTAACAAATATTACTGAGTTCAAAGGATTCATTTGGAGTGAATGTTTGGGTTGGGATATGGTCAGATCAGGTACAAAAATTAAACTGACTGTGCATAATGAGTAATTGAACAAACTGATTGAATAGACTGAATATCTGAGCTTATATTGATTGAGTGTTTGCGAAAAGTTCAAAATAAATTTATTAGCTATCTGGCGGACAGGTTGAGGCTTGGGAGCTTGCCAATATGCTCTTCATTCTTCTCTAACTTCTGTGGATAATTAGCTATTGATTTTTTTTGCCAAAAAAAGCAAAACTTTATGGCAAATAACGGTTGGATTAAATCTGTCAATCCTTTATGCAGTTTGACAGAGAACATGGCTCAACTTTGCTACAACTGTAGATATACGTAGATATACGTTGTAATGATTCTTTAGTTTGGAAAACATTTATCACAGGTGATTTCAACTTTGCTATAGTATAGATATACGTAGAAATAAATTCCCCTCATCTTAATCTTTTAAATTCAATTGGAACAGGTATTGTCCTAAGAAAATATCTATTATTGTGTGGAGATTATATGAAAATGATATTGCTCTGTATAGTGAAGTGAAAAAGTAAGGTATTAAGCTGGCATATCGATGTGAAAAAGTTAGGTGTTATTGATAAAAAAAAATCATTTGAGAGGTTGTTCAAGCACTCATCTTTTCAAGTTAAAGAGTGGATTCTGGTAGTAAGGCTTTACAATTTCTTGATTTGAATTAAAGTGAACAAAGAAGTCCATATCAACGTTTTGTATCTCCAAATAATCATCAGGATATTCAAGTGAATCTTATAATTACAGATTACTGTATGCCTGGAATGACAGGCTATGATTTTGCTGGAAAAAAATTAAGGAATCTTCATCTCTGAGAAACATACCAGTAGTGATTACGTCATCTGAGAATGTTCCTTCAAGAGAATTTGAGGACATGACGTTAAAGAAGATACAAAAAATTTCCTCAAACCAGTTAAATTAGCAGATTACTATGTGCCTAGATGCTTAGAAGGAGCTATAAAAGTTTTCCTCAAACCAGTTAAATTAGCAGATGTGAATGAAAAATCAAAATAACGCGGTATGTGATATTGATTTCAAATTATTCGCAAGTTTCCAAGTAAACCTTATTTAATTAGAGTCTATTTTTAAACAAACTTAAATCAGCCCCAAACCATTCAACCACGTGTATGCGTCTGTCAATCCATAAATAAATAAAGCATACGACACAAGTTTAAGGAAAAATCCTCGAAGGGCAAAACCTTTTATTTCTAGAACTTTGAAGAATTCACAAGACCATTGACTTACATACAACCTGATAATCCCCCACAAGTGTAATACACGGTGTCTTCGTCAAACCTCCAAAGCAATGGCTAGAAATAACGTCGGCTAGAATCTCCCGCAAGAACTTCAGGTGGTCAGCAATGAAGAAGAAAACGGCTTCTCCACAAAAGTGAACTTTATAAGGACTCCCTCCACAAAAGCACGCAGCTGTCGGTTGTAGAGTTCTCTCTACAAAGAATAAACCAAAGCAAAATATGTTCTTGGGTTCCATAAAATAACTCACACAAAAGTAATTGGGATTTTTGTGAATTACAAACAAAACAAATATTTGAACCCTTAAATTGTAGGAGAAAAAACTTTTCTGCCAAATAATATATATCGAAGAGATTCTGGGCAGATAAACCAAACAAAAGTTTCAAAACTTACAAATTGTTTCTCCACGTTCCAAAACAAAGGTTGGTTGTCTTTTTATAATAAAAGTTGAGGCGATTAACGTACAGAAGTAAAGCAGCGTGTCAGCCATAAAGACAGGTCGCTCAAACGAGAATCCCATCTCGCTCGAACGAGGTCGCGTGTCACTCGAACGACTACGCGCGACATCCATTGTCGCTCAAACAAGATGGAGATCTCGTTTGAACGACCTTAGCGTCCAATCCCATAAATGCTTACTGCCTTAGCAATTTTTCCAAACCTTTTAAAAAATCAATGTTTTCTAAAACAATAAAGAAACCTTTTTATAAAAAAAAACATTTATATATGAAAACTTTTTTTTTAAAACTCCTTTTAAAAATATCCCAGCACTCTTAATATGAAATGTAAATGAAACTTTAAAACATTATCTTACCAAAGATCATATTGTTGGGCTTGAATGTTGAAGGCAACTTGTAATTCAAATTCGTCTTTTGTAAATGAAAACTTCTTCAATTCTTCGACGATTGTAACGGTATACGACATAACAAATTGTCATGGACATTATAAAAATATGTCCTTACAGTGAATAAGATTAAAACCCATATGATGAAAACAAACATTATAGAATTTGAGGACCAACAAACAATTCCAGACATAATAGAGGTTCAATCTCAATGACTGCAACAAATTCAATGCAATAATAATAAGAGAAAAGCTATTGATGAAGGGATTTCAAAAGATAAAACTAGGCCAAAATTTAGTAGCCTCACTGTCGTCTAATGATATATATATATATTTTAATTTGGACAATGTAGTTACTAAAGATAAACAACTGACATTCTAACAATTCTTCTATAGAGACAGAAAAACTTTATAAGTTTCAGAATCTTCCTTTTATTGCGTTGCTAGAACCGAAGTTGGATATTGAAAAATTAGAAGACATTAGAGGAATCCTTCCATTTGATGGTTGTGGGGCAAATAGTAACTTCAATTTGATCCCTGGACTAACTGTAAGTCTTATGCAAATAGTGTCTATGCAAGTAGTAAGAATATAAATATTCTTAGTATTAACTGCAACACTTTTAATATCTGTTTGTTCATATGATTTCGTGTCTGCTATGATTCATATATGAACGTTGAGTCCACAGATGTGGAAATTCATGAATATATTAAAGTTGTGTGACATGACGTTGTTAATAATTTAGCACCCATGGGGGGTAATTGATTCTAGGATTTGTTCTTCTTTAAAAGTAACTAAAATTTTAATGACCTTTGGTAGGTGCTACACTGATGTAACACTGGGGCTTTCGCAATTGTTAAGAAAAAAAGGGCTAGGGTGAGAGATGAAGATGCATCCAAGGATTTTGTGAGAATGGACATTATTTGAATGTTGCGGAATTTCACCCAAACTATGCTTTTATTGATGTAACTTTTTAGTTTGGTATATGCCATTGAAGATTTATAAATTTACTTTGTACAGATAACTCATGTCACGTTGTTAAATCTTATTTGAGGCATGTAGGGGTTCAAATAAAAACACCATTTTCTTTAGTATACTACCTTTTTTATTCACGTTCTTTACATCTGTTTGTTTGATGCAAATAATATGTTTGTGCTTTGATTTCAAGTGGAAACTATGATTAATTTTTTTTATTGGTTGATTGGTTGGATTTGTTGTTATCCCTTAAGAGGGTGGATCGTCCAATAAATAAATGAGACTATGACCAATTTTTTTTTAAAAAAAATTGACATTTTGTTTATTTGAGGCACAATATGAATTCGGCTGATGAATATTGTAAATTTCATGCTATATGTAAATTTGTTTGATGAATTTAGACTATTTGAAAGAATGTTGTTGGACTATTTATTATTTTTTAAGTAGGGTGGATAGTCCAATAAATAAAGGGTCTTATGGTCCATTTTTTTTAAAATTACACTTTTTTTTCTTGGCGAACGAATTTTTTACCGTTTTGCAATTACGTACTTTGAATTTTTTTGCCATTTTGAAATTACGTATTTATTTATAGTCCTATAAATAAATGAGACTTTGTCCTTTTTAAAAAAAATGATAACTTATTTGTATTTAAATTAAATCGGGTTGATCATTATTTTGTTATCATTATGTTACCTTTTTCGAATATCGTCGTGCCTTTAGGCATGGATTGAACATGTTAAAAATTTGTCCAATTTTTTAAAATTGTTTACAATTATATTTTGTAAAAAAAGTTTTTGACATAAAAGGTTCGTACCATCGTGTATGAATGTATGTTCATAAACACGGTGTTTGTATGTATGTAAATAAGACGTATGGTCCAAACAACGACGTACACTTTCAAAATTTTGCATCATGCCTTCAGGCACGGGCATACCCTAGTATATATATAAGAATCAATCCAACTAAACTCAACACGAAATCTTGTTTTTTACCTCACACAAACTAATTAAAACACGACACGAAACATAATTTTTTTATAAGTTAAAACGAACCAAATAAAACGCGACACAACAAGAAATCGTATTTTCATACATAACACAAATGTGACCCAATTAAAACGCGCACGACACGATATATTTTTTTCTATCTAATACAAATACGACCCAAATAAAACACGACACATGATTTTTTACCTTGACATAAATACGACCCAATTAAAATTCAAAAAGCATGAAATGATATATTTTTATCTAACATGAACATGACCCAATCAAACACGACACAACACGAAATCTTGTTTCACTTAACCCGAACATAATTCAATTAAACACGGCACAATACGAAATCTTATTTTATACCTAACACGAACACGATCCAATTAAAATACGATACAACACGAAATCTTTGGTTCTACCTAATATTAACACGACTCAATTAAAACACGACTCGACATGAAATTGTTTTCTTACCTAACACGACTTGAAATCGTGTTATTTGGGTCGTGTTCGTGTTAAGTAAAAAAAAAAATAACGTCGTGTCGTATTTTAATTGGGTCGTGTTCATGTTAGGTATAAAATAATATTTCTTGTCATGTCATGTTCAACTTAGGTAAAAAAAGATAAGTTGTAGCACAATTTATTTGGGTTAGTGTTCGTGTCGTGTCATGTTAGTGTTAGGCAAAAAAAAAATATTTCGTGTCGTGTTCGTATTGGCGAAAAGGAGATTTTGCATGGTGTCTTGTTTAAATTGGGTGGTATTTGTATTAGGTCAAAAAACAAGATTTCATGTCATGTCGGGTTTTATTTGGGTCGTGTTCGTGTTAATCAAAAAATATTTCGTGTCGTATCGTATTTTACTTGGATTGCATTAAGTAAAAAAAATAAGATTTCGTGTCGTATCTTATCATGCTTTAAGGCATATATATATATATATATATATATATATATATATATGTATGTGTGTGTGTGTGTGTGTGTGTGTGTGTGTGTGTGTGTGTGTGTGTGTGTGTGTGTGTGTTTTAACCCTTAAGGCCCATAAACTAGGTATGCTATTAGCATTAACGGTATTATTAACAAAGGGGCTGAATTGGTTGCAATTGAATAATTTAGAAGATGAATTGGTTAGATTTTTAGTTTAAGGATTCAATTGAAACTACTTATATAGTTTAGGATTCAAAAAATCGTGTTGTTTTCAAGAGATAATTTTTTTATATATTATATAGATATTCAGGAAATAATACACCTAAACTTGGAGATAGAATTTACAAACATTTTTCATCATAGTTCTAAGAAACAAAGATGAGAAAAGTATGGCTTCATTAATACTCTAATACTATGATGTCGAAACACAAGTCTTATTGATAATGTCATATGCTTCATTACATATTTTCTAGGCTCCGCGTATTCATTTAGGCAAGACACGTTTTGGAATTAGGGCTTATAAAATTAGAATTTATTAATTCTCTTAAATTTTTTCATCTTGAGGTAACCTTTTATATGTAAATACGTGAAATTCAAAAAAATGTATTGAATGTGAAGGTGAATGTGATTTACCATGATTTAAATAAGTATCATTTAAAAAATTGAGTATTTACTAATGGTTTTACTTCATATCATTTGCTTATGTTGTTTAGACTAATTTGTATTAAGTATTAAATGTTACGAGCAAGCAACCATTTAGTTATTGATCTACCCTATAATACTATAATTTTATTCCTACACTAAGTCGTAGTGGTAGGGCCAAGATTTAGGTTCAGGTGGGGCACTTGAGACTATATTTTTTCAATGTACATAGATATTAACATTATATAAATAAAAAAATATAACAAACCCAACAATAATAATTCATTACTAAAAAAGTGAAAAATATATTTTCATACAAAAGTAGAAAGTTGTCAAAATACAAGATACTAGATTTAAAACATTCTACAATCTCCCTGTACGACCTTTCATCTTCTGGAAGCGATTCATAATTGCGTCAATGGAAATGCAATTAAAGACATCATTTTCGATATATGTCACGCAACTATCACTTAACCGTCCATCTCCCATGCGGTTTCGGAGATCTGTTTCACGATATTCATAGTGGAATATTCCCTTTTAACCGTAGTAATGGAAACGGGAAGAATTAATGAAAATTTTGAAGCTTATAGACCAAACCATATACAATGTTTTTTCCTTTCTCAACTATCTTCTTAGCCAAACCACTAGTCCCTTCTACTTTTTGAAAATAAATATCTGATTTCATATCAAATTCATACAACTCAAGCTCATCTCAAAGTACAATACGTTCTTGTTTCGTGAAATCATCGGTATAAAATTCAGATAGATGAACAAATTTATTTATATCAAAAGCAATAAAAGAGTTACTTAGATCAAAGGATTCCATACATATAAGACATTTTTAATTCACCTCACCGAAACTGTTGTTAAGGTCAGCACGTTGCTTATCCACACAAGGGTAGAATAAGTCAACTATATAATGATGTAAATTTGTTATCTCCGGTGCTCGCCTTGATCTTCCCAAAAGACTAAATTTATCCTCCATATTAGGAACCTAGATACCATATTTCACTAAAGTCGTAGCATTTACAATATCTTGATCTTTTCACAGTAATGCTTTTGAAAGTTCATTAGTCATTCAAAGTACATTCCTCATAAAATACAAGGTAAATATGTAACCAAACGATTGCATTGATTTGATCAAATTTAACGTTTCACCTTTTCTATCTGTAGCATGTTCCACCAAATTTGAAAGAACATCAAGAACAGATCCAAACATAACAATCAAAATCATTAATGAACCATAGTTGAGTCCCAACGTGTATCACCCGCCCGCTTGAGGCTAGTCTATTGATTTAACCCTCGACCACTTGATCTATCACCACTTTTCAGTTTCTTAAAAATTCTCTTTGCTTCCTTCTCTCGAAAAACGTCTTGGCGCTTGCATTATGCCCCCACAATATTCACTAAACTATTAACTGAGAAGAATAACTCATCAATGTGCTCAAGATCTTTTGCGACATAGACAAGTGCCAACTGAAGTTGGTGTGCGAAATAATGCTCATAGAATACTGACTTGTTCTCCCTAAAAACAAGTGATTTAAGCACATTATACTCGTATTTCATGTTAGTTGTCCCATCATAACCTTGATCATGCAAGTTTTTCACACTCAAGTTATGCTTTTTGAAAAATTAATCAAGTGAAGCTTTTAACGAGTTAGCCATAATGTTAGGAACTTGTACCGTTGTAACACCCCATATTTTTAAAGTATTTTAAATCGCACGTGTGCTCGTAATTTTTATTTAATTGGAAAGTAAATTGCCTTAGATAAATATTAATTAGCGAATAAAAGAATTAATATTTATTCATATGTATACTTGTGTGATAAGTATATGATAACGTATTAAATTGTGTTACGTCGTAAGTGAGTTAGGGCAGCGAGTTTATCAGTATTTCATTTGGGACACGCGGGTAGAGTCGTGTCGGACATGAGATGAAAATTTATGTTAGGTGACTCTGATAGTAGTTTTGAGTGCACCGATGGTTAGAAATGGGTCGAAATAGTCCAAAATAGGTACCCGAAAGTTATGGTTAGGTTTCGGGGACTCTTTAGACTAAGTGTGAACCGTATGACGTTATACTAGTCATTTTACCCGAGGGGGTTGACCCTAATCCGAGTTTAGAAAGTTAAGGATGATATTTAATGAAGGTGGATAGATGAGGGTTTCTATTTATCCACTCAAAACGGCTAGGGTTTGTGAGAGAGTGAGAAAAGAGAAGAGAAGTGAGAAAAGAGGAAAAAGAAAGGATTCGGGAAGGAAAGCTATCATCTTCAGGTTGTAGAGCATCACCAAAAGAAGTATTTTAGAAGAAAAAAATACGATTTCATCATCTTTAAGGCAAGTATTTACTTGCTTTGATAATATTTTGTAGTTGCATTTATTCATTTAATCCTTGGTGTAGAATAACATGTGTTGGGAAACTAAGAAAATCCAGGTTTGAAAATATATGAATGATGGGAGATGAATCTAATAACTTTTTTAGAATGAATTCGATGTAAATATATAAAGAAAGATAAGTTCTTGAATAAATTAAGAAGAAGAAACAAAATCTTGAAACTAGGGTTTGTTATTGTGCTGAATCTTGAGCAAAATTGTTGTTTGAATTATTAGAGGTTGTTTTCGGGATGATTTTTACATAGAATAGTGCTGGAATATGTTTGGGTATGATTTTGGGTTCATGGATGAAGGTTTGGTGAAGGTTTGAACTACCATGGATGGAGATTATGGGTAAAATCCCATCAAAAGTTTGCTTTGGCAGCCTAGCAAACCGAACTAATTCGTTGGGGGGAGCGAACAGAGTCTATTTTTGAATGGGTTCACTCCTGCTTACAAACCGATTCGGTTCTGCTAGTCTACCGGTTTTATTTTGTGTTGGTTTTCCAAACTATTCGAGGATTGGGCATTGAATTTTGGGTTCGGAGATGAGTTTAGGTTTTTGGGAATTCAGTGTGAGGGTTAGTAAGAGTCATAAGCTAACCAGGGATGAATTCCACGAAAGGAAAATACGTGAATAAGCGAGTGAACATTTACTAATGGGAAACAATAAATTAAGTTAGGATTTTATAATGATTAGATTAGTGCTTTATGTGATTAGCATATTGGCTAGAAGTGTAAAACCAGTGAGTTAAATTATAATTAAGTGAATACTTAGATAAATTGGGAAGTCGGATTAGACTTTGGGATTTGGTAGGTTAGTGCCATGAGACATGTTATATACATTGGCCTAACTTATATATATATATATATATATGTGTGTGTGTGTGTGTGTGTGTGTGTGTGTGTGTGTGTGTGTGTGTGATTGACTTTATGTGAACATACCTACTCTAATATGCTATCATTGGGGGTTGCGGATTATTTTTCCCATGTCATAGTACTGTTGCATGGCCACTATCCATGCCTGAGGACATGTGCTGGTTTTGAGTCCGATTGGATGTCATGTGGTATGGCTACGACCCACGAATGTTTTTTTATGACTGCCTCCGTTATGTGTTTATGTCTTGGGATTGGTGGTGAGATTTTTTGACCTGGTGGCCTAGGAGTGATACGTGATGTACATGGTGTTTGATATCATACTAGGTATGCATCCGGGAGGTTCGCTCATGGATTCTATGTATATACGTATAAAGAGTGATATATCTATATGTGCTTAAATGACTGTGTGAATATCAAGTAATAGCTAGTGTATGGTTCCGTTGCCTATATAGTGATATAAATACAATAGAGAAATCCTAAATTATAGCTTATGTGTTAGTTACGTAACATATAGTATAAGGTAACGCATGTGTAGTACAGATGGGCTAGATGTTTAGTGGATTAAAGTATGTTGATGATGGTTAAACTAGTTAGGCATGGTAGCATAACTAGGTGAATAAAATAGGTACGTTAGGTGCGCACTTTAGATGTGAGGTAATGATGATCTCATGTGAGTGAGACACTAAGTTAACATGAATATTTCATACATCTTTATTATTATTGGATTTAAATACTTGCAACTCTTTTTCAGATATCTTAGGCACTGACCCGTATAAAAAAAAATCAAAACCTTTTAGGTGACCAGCCACAGGTTCACCAGTGATAGCCATTCTATTCTAGATAAACGATGCTGTAGCAGTTATGGATGCATGCATGATTGAATTAGATACTTCACTTCATTCTATCTAGATAGGATGATGTTTCAGTATTTTCTCTTTAGGCATGTTGTCTGTAGTTGGATAGTTTCGTTATCAGACATTATTTACATTTCTCAATTTTAGCATTTAGATTATTGTATTCTGTATACCAAGGATTTATTCGATTTATTTATTTAGGCTATCAGTATTCGTTGCATTTGAGTCATTGTGGATTTTTATATATACATATTATTGAATGCTTTCAATTATGCATGTTATCAAGATTTAAAAATTGACATCGGACTTAATAGGTTACTAGTTTAATTAATTGGTTTTAGACAGTGATGCTAAGAATGAAATTAGATATGATTATCATTTAATTTAATAAAAGCCTAATCAACCGATATTAGACTAGTGGGGTGTCACAAATGGTATGAGAGCATCAGTATATAGTGTCCTTAGGATTTGTGTGACTTCATTACATTTCTAGCATAGCGTTCTTTGATGTAGAGCCCTATAACTAGGATTGTTGCATTCTTATCTGCGCATTTACGTTCTTATGCTATATTGTTATATTTAAGGTGTGATCTCATACCAATTCGGTTCGATTTCAGATTCCAAATAAGAGAGGATGACCTACTCGATCTGCTAGGAGGCTTGAAGGAGGGGAGGCTCAATCGGAACAGCAAGCCACTCCGGAGACAGTGCCAACTGTAGAGGTTGCAAATATTATTACACAGTCGGTTAACATCGCGATGACTATCATGGAACAACAGTTTACCCAGGCACAGCTACAATATCTAGTGGCACCAGTCGCTCAGGCCCACCCGGTGAAATTTGTGTGGGAAAGAGTCAGAGAAGCCTTTCTGAAGGGCTAGTAACTAGAGTTTCAAGAGAGTGCCTATGTGATTGTCTCCAGCCAATGGAAGAAAGACATCAAGAGGTATATACGCATAGTTGAGTGCATTTCCACTCAAAAGTAGATATTAGCTACCTTTAATCTAGTGGGAGCAACTTTGCAGTGGTGGGAATCTCATACCACTTCTGATGAGGGAGACACCATGACCACTCAGGAGTTTTAGGTACAGTTTTATCACAAGTTATTCCCATCGGCCCGTGACACCCCGCCTAATAAAATACCGGGCGATCACTCCTTTATTAAATTAAATCAAGGTAAACAGTTGGTTCATTCTCAGCATCACTGTCGATAAAAAATTTTCCAATTTAACACCCTAAATAATTAAGCTAAGTGTCAAAAACATTTTTCATACAAACTTCCAAATTTTAATTAAAGAAAAGATTTATATACACAAAACAACATTTCTACGATATAGAATCACACCACGATGAACTAAAATAAAACCATACATTCGTCAATCGAATGTCAACATAATAAAACTAAAAATCATAAACCATCCTGAATAAATCCCGTAAAACAATACTGGAATAACTGAAATATAAAAATCCCAACAATAAATGAAATGATGAAAAGGGCGACACGTGCCCAATAAATGAGAGTAGTAGGAGTGGAGTCAATAACAGAAGCCGTCTACACAAGTGACCTGCAACTCCCACCTAAGCTGCAGCTCGTTCTTCTCAAAGGATCCTACGCAAGACGCCCCTGTGGCTGGGCACCTGAAAATATACATATATATACACAAGAGAGAGAGAGAGAAAAAGAAACGGGTCAGGGCCCGAAAGTGTGTTTGATTTTAAAATACGTTAAGCAAGTATTTAAATTGATACAGGCCAATGCAACAACATATTAGTGCGTCTCTCTCTTGAGAAATACTCACCTCTCTTCTAATGTGCACACCTATCGCACTAACCTTCCCCACGGTTCGTTTTAACATCTAACATACTAGTCTTTCTAAAAACTTTAACTTAACTTAGATTACCCGCAAGATTTACAATTCACGACTTCATTTTAAAAGGTGTTCCAATTTGTAACCAAAATTCTCTATTTTTTTTTTAACTTTATAAAAACGATAAAGTTTTCCAGTGACATATTATACTTTTCAATATAAGTATTTAATAATATGCGTTAACAACTATGTTCTAGTGTCACATTGCAGTAGACAGTTTCAATTGTCATAATCTCATATATATATATATATATATATATATATATATATATATATATATTATCTACTCGTATAATATATATATAACAGCACCCCGAACAACTATGGTGCGTGCATACTTCCACTATCCACCCCATACCACTCAAATCAAGGGGAATACAAATTCGGAATCACTCTCGAATTGTATTAACACATATACAAACAATATCGAGGCGAAGCATAGATTCCCAGTCTCTAAGAGGATGGCACATACTCACGTCTCTTAGGACCGTCTGAACTATCAATTTGATAGCCTGTACCAAGGATATCTATCTTCTAGGGTACAAGTCAATATCCCCCATAAAGGTCCCATTGAGATAAGACTGTCCCAGCGCGGTAACCTCAAGGATAGCAAGTAGCGCGGTATGTTTTTCACATGTATATAATATATGTACACACAATCATATAAATATACCATTTTCATATTAATATAGGTTCTTCCCATCACCCGTAATTATACCGTTTATCCTTAATTTCACAATTATAGAATTACGTATAAGGTTTTATTCCTAACCTTAACTCGAAGGGTTTTCTCACTCATTACCTAACCCTCATGGATTATATCCTTGCAAATCTGAAATTTAGTAAGTGACTTTATTTGATTCCAACGTAACTCTCTTACGCACCTCACCCTTTAATTTCATAAATCTACCAACCTAAAGTACATATCCCATAAATACCATTCTCGTTGAAGATTAAAGGTTCTAACATTTATCCATATATCCTACTGGTCCTCAATATCTCCCAAATCATTTTATTTAGAATGCCCAAAGGTTATTCCACGATAAACTTAATTTAACTAATTAAACAAGAGAAATAGGAGTCTGCCAGGAGGGGTCGATCGATCGAAGCTCTATGCTCGATCGATCGATCAAGCAGGTCTGGGCAAAAATTCTGCAGAAATTGCAGTGACGGGATTGATTAAAGTTCTTCATCAAAACTCATATTTTCCAACACTAATCGACCCAAAAAGTCTACTGCTGACATTCTAACATAATTCCAGATATCTTTAACGTTCAGCATGCGTGTATACATCATTAAACATGGTTAAACAACCTAAAATTTCATCTAATCATCAAGAACCCTAAAGTTTTCTTAACTTTTGTTCTAATCAGTTTTCTCCAGAATTTCCTTCTAACAAATCATTACAAATTCGTGGGTTAATCATCTACTTCACATAATATTTCCAGAATATGGTTATAATGATTTCTACATGCAAATCCCTATCAAAATTGGGGTTTTCTTCCATGGATTATACTCTTAATCATTCCTACACTAATATGAATATTGCACCAACGAAAATACGCAAGTTAAACACTTGCCTGGGATTTCAGAGGTCTGGTTTCCTGCTGATATTGGTGTGGTTGCGTTCTCCTCCTCGCGATCTACGCGTTGGTGGTGACGGCGGTGCAATCGGTGGTGTTTTGGGCCTTGAATCACCTTGAGAGCTCTCTCCTCTCTTCTCCAATGGCCGTTCTAGGGTTCTGAATGTTCTAACCCTAAAAGGCTGACTTAAATGGCTGCTAAGGATGGCTGAAATTCGTGGGTTTAATTACCCTATTTTGTAAAATGACCAAAATGCCCTCCCGGGTCACTAATTAGGCCTAAAAACACCCCGAGACCCGAACTAAACCCCCGGGTACACTTTTCTGACTATCTCGACCCTTCCGGACGCGTTGGCGCACTCAAAATGACCATACGGACAACTTATAAAATATTCCCTTTTTAATTAACATAATTTGTCCCGACGTGACACGGGCACGTCCCGACTTAAATTTCCGAAATAGTCATTTAATTTACTTATGACATTCAATATAACCAATATAATATATTACTATGCTCATTAGTAATATTCAACAAGTTTCCCATAATTACTAACTCTAGTCACGTTAATAATTATAACATAATTAATTTCCGGATTTTTATTAAATAAATCATCACATTAAATTTAATAAATCCCCAAATTAAATATAGCATAAAAATACGGGGTATTACATACTTCCCCTCTATTAACGGAATTTAGTCCCGAAATTTGGAAAATAAGGCATACCTGGTAAAAACAACTCTGGATATCTCTCGCGCATATCTGCCTCACGCTCCCAAGTGGATTCCTCCACATTATGATGCTCCCACTGGACTCGCACAAGTGGAACTACTTTCGACCTCAATCTCCTCTCACTATAGTCTAGAATAGCCACTGGTCTCTCTTCGTAAGAGCTATCCGACTGTAAGTCAATCTCATATATCGCAATGTGCGTATGGGCCATATCATCCCGAAGATATCGTCTCAGCGACGAGATGTGGAATACATCGTGGATGCGATGTAAATGTTCTGGCAATCCCAACCTGTATGCTACCGGCCCAATCCTCTCGATGATGGGAAATGGTCCTACGTACCTCGGAGCCAACTTCCCCTTCTTCCCGAACCTCATCACTCCTTTCATTGGAGATACACGCAACAACACTTGATCTCCCACATTAAACTCCCGGAAGAACCGTTTCGCATCGGCGTAGCTCTTCTGCCTGTCTTGGGCTACCCGAATACGACTCCTGATTATCTCAATCCTCGCGGAGGTCTCCTGAATCACTTCTGGCCCTAATAACTTGTTGTCACTCACCTCGAGCCAACAAGTTGGAGAACGACAAGGCCTGCCGTACAAAGCCTCAAATGGAGCCATGCCAATCGTAAACTGATAGGAGTTATTATAAGCAAACTCTACCAGTGGAAGGTGTATCTCCCAACCTCCTCCGAAATCGAGAACACACATGCGTAGCATATCTTCCAACATCTGATTAGTACGCTCTGTCTGTCCATCTGTCTGTGGGTGGTAAGCTGAACTCAGTCTCAACTCTGTACGCATAGCCTCCTGAAAGCTTTCCCAGAAACGTGACACAAAAATCTTGTCTCTATCTGACACAATATTCAGGGGCACCCCATGTAATCTGACAATCTCAGCGATGAACAACTGGGCATACTGACCCGTGGTATAATCTGTCCTCACTGGCAGAAAATGAGCCACCTTGGTCAAACGGTCTACAATCACCCAGATAGAATCGTGGCCCCGCTGTGATGTAGGCAACCCGGTAATGAAATCCATGGAAATACTTTCCCACTTCCACGCGGGTACTTCCAACGGCTGAAGTAATCCTGACGGTTTCTGGTGGTCCACCTTCACTAGCTGGCAAGTAGAACACTTGGACACAAATTCAGCGATGTCCTTCTTCATCCCACTCCACCAGTACTGTCGTCTCATGTCCTGGTACATCTTATCGCCTCCCGGATGTACTGCAAATCGGGACCCATGAGAATGAGTCATCACTTCATGACGTAACTCCGCTCCTTCTGGAACCACTAATCTCCCATTAAACCGCAACCCTCCATCTGAACTAACAGAATATGACTCAATACCCTCGGC
This sequence comes from Sambucus nigra, assembly GCA_949130495.1. NCBI lineage: Eukaryota > Viridiplantae > Streptophyta > Magnoliopsida > Dipsacales > Adoxaceae > Sambucus > Sambucus nigra. Next base: position 654,583,687 of record OX422215.1, on the reverse strand, counting down.
TAGAAGTCGTACAATCTGCTCCTGATAAAACGGGTCTGTGGTCTGTGCCTGTATCACCCTCGTAACAATCTCGGGTGTGACTGACATCACGGATATGAAAGAATGTGCTACTGCGTCCTGGTGACCCAACTCCTTCCACTTTGCTTTCCAGATGTCCGCTACATCGTCAACTGGTCTACGGCTCAACGCATCAGCAACTAAGTTGGCTTTTCCCGGATGATACTGTATATCGAACTGGTAATCTTTCACAAACTCTAACCATCTGCGCTGACGCATATTCAGCTCTCGCTGAGTGAACAGGTACTGCAGTGACTTATGGTCTGTGAACAAATGGAATTTCTCGCCTAATAAATAGTGCCTCCAAATTCTCAATGCAAAGACGACCGCAGCTAACTCCAGGTCGTGGGTGGGGTAATTCTTCTCATGCGGCTTAAGCTCGCGGGAAGCAAAAGCTATAGCCTTCTCCTCCTGCTGAAGTACTCCCCCAAGTCCTCGTAAGGACGCATCTGTGTAAACCAGGTACTCTACACCCGGCTTCGGTAAAGCAAGGACTGGTGCCGAAGTAAGCTTGTCCTTCAGCTCGTCGAAAGCCAACTGACAAGCGTCCTCCCAGACATATGGTACCCCCTTGCGAGTCAGATTCGTCAATGGACCCGCTATTTTGGAGAATCCCCGAATGAACCTCCTGTAGTATCCGGCTAACCCCAAGAAACTACGCACTTCCATCGGTGTCGTGGGCTGCCCCCACTCCCTCACCGCTGACACTTTGCTCGGGTCAACTGCTATCCCTTGCTCAGAAACAACATGGCCCAAGAATTGTACCTCTCGCAACCAGAATCCACACTTCTCGTACTTAGCATACAACTGATGCTCTCGTAGAGTCTGAAGAACCTGCCTCAAGTGTTCGGCATGCTCCTCCTCGGAGTGTGAATATATCAAAATATCATCTATGAAGATGATGACGAACTGATCCAAGAACTCTCTGAATACTCGGTTCATCAAGTCCATGAAAACGGCTGGGGCATTTGTGAGTCCGAACGGCATCACCCTGAACTCATAGGACCCATATCTCGACAAGAAGGCAGTCTTTGAAACATCCTGCTCTCTAATTCGTAACTGATGGTACCCCGACCTCAGATCTATCTTCGAAAAGAAAGTTTCTCCCCTCAAATGGTCGAATAGATCATCGATTCGAGGGAACGGATAGTTATTCCGTATCGTGACCTTGTTCAACTCCCGGTAGTCCACGCACAATCTCAGTGAACCATCTCTCTTCTTTACAAATAAGACTGGAGCGCCCCAAGGTGAGGTACTCCTACGAATGAAGCCCTGACCTAATAGCTGCTCAATCTGATCTCGTAGCTCTCGCATCTCTGTCGGAGCCATACGGTACAGTACGCGTGCTATAGGTCTCGTATCCGGCAATAAATCTATAACGAAGTCTATATCACGACTGGGCGGTAGGCCTGGTATCTCCTGAAACACATCGGAACACTCCCTAACAACTGGGATCGAATCCAAAGGAATCACAACCTCCTTAGAGGTATCCTCCTCAATGTAATATAAATGAGCGGTCGAACCTCCCTCTGGGCGAGGCATCGCCACTACAAACATCTCTTGCCCCGGAATGGCAAAAACAATGCTCCCACCGAAGCAATCAATCATGGCTCTATAAGATGTGAGCCAATCCATACCAATGATCACATCATGCTCGTGCATGTCTAAGACTAGCATGTCTGCAGGCAATACCAAGCTACCAATCTCTACCCCTACTCCCCGGCATATAAAGAATATAAGTGACCCACTCCCCAGTGGTGAGTCGACACACGTCACGGTGCTCTCTGCTGTGGCTAACAACCCTAAGGACTTCGCAAAATGCGTAGCTATAAAACAATGCGTTGCCCCCGTATCAAACAAAACTTTACCAATAGTACCATGGATAGGAAACATACCCTCAATCGCGGGTGGTGCCTGTGGAGATGCTGCCTGGTGGACGTTATAGACACGTCCATACTGCAATTGCCCCTGCTGCACTGGAGCTGCTGGAATGGCTGGTAGGGCTGGCACCTTGGCTGGTGCTGGAAGGGCAGGTGGAAAAAGTGGTCTCTGCGGCTCATTACGGGCTCCCTGCTGCTGTGGGGCCCTATCGCCCTCTGGGCAATCCTGGCGCCTATGGCCATGTTTGCCGCACCCAAAGCATCTGCCTTTGAAATTACCGCCCCTCTGACCCTGCTGTCCACGGCCCTACTGGCCGTTACCTCCTCGCCACTGGCCCTGTTGGCCCTGATGTGCACGCTGTTGGCCTTGCTGGCCCTGCTGCTGTCCCTGCGGTCGGTGTTGGCCCTGCTGGCCCTGCTGATTAGACTGACCCTGATGGCCCTGCCTGAATCCTCCGAATCCCTGCCTAGAATCACCTGAACGGAATCGCTTAGCAGGGTCCCCCTGATGGGAACTCTGCTCGTGCTGACGAGTCTGTCCATGAGTTGGTGCCCCACCGGCACTATTACCCCCGGTCCTGCCCTGCTGGCTGGACTCTCCTGCTCTCTTGCTTCCCTGAAGATGGAAGCGGTTATCTTGGCAATGTAGTAACGCTGCATTGAGTACGTCAGTGAAAGTACTCAGGGATAGATTTCCAATAAGGTGCTGACGGATCCTCCAAGCTAACCCGTCGATGAACAGCAAAATCTTCTTGCCCTCAGTGGGTGCCTCATCCAGCACAATAGTGAGAAGTCTCGTGAACTCCTCCTCATACTCAGCTACAGTAAGGTTCTCCTGCTTCAGATTTAGTAATTTCCGCCTCATCTCAGTCTGCACTGCGGGTGGAAAATACTTGCGGTCAAACCGCTCCCAGAACAACTGAATAGGGATCGTGTCCCTCTCCTCCAAAGTAGTAGTGGACTCCCACCACTGTAATGCGGCTCCCACCAGCTTGAAAGAAGCCAATAATTGCTTTTGTACTTCGGTGCACTCATACATGCGAAGATGCCGCTGGATGTCTTTCTTCCATTGGCTAACCGTGACAATGTCGGAGCTACCGGAGAACTCAGGGGGATGTGCTTTCTGAAAAGCATCCCGAACCCTCTCCCATGCAGATGGAAGCTGTGCTGGTACTGGCGCCACTGCCTGGACCTGGGGTGGAGCCTGCTGAATCACCGCTATCGCGGCATTCACCGCCTGAGCAACAATAGCGGCTACTTCATTCGCATTCATTGTGCCTGGTGCCGGAGCTGCTGGCTGCTCGGCTTGGGCACGCCTATCTTTCGGAGCACGTCTCGGAGGCATCTGAAACGTGAACAAGTTTATTAGTCTACAGTTATCAACAAATCTCGAATAGCTGAAGACTTAAACGTAAAAGCAAGAATACAACAGTCCTAAAAATAGGGCTCTATAGAAATAACGTTAAGCTGAAAGCGAAATAAGCCGTACAGATCCTATGGACACTAGAACCTGATGCTCTGATACCACCTGTGACACCCCGCCTAATTAAATACCGGGCGATCACTCCTTTATTAAATTAAATCAAGGTAAACAGTTGGTTCATTCTCAGCATCACTGTCGATAAAATTTTTCCAATTTAACACCCTAAATAATTAAGCTAAGTGTCAAAAACATTTTTCATACAAACTTCCAAATTTTAATTAAAGAAAAGATTTATATACACAAAACAACATTTCTACGATATATAATCACACCACGATGAACTAAAATAAAACCATACATTCGTCAATCGAATGTCAACATAATAAAACTAAAAATCATAAACCATCCTGAATAAATCCCGTAAAACAATACTGGAATAACTGAAATATAAAAATCCCAACAATAAATGAAATGATGAAAAGGGCGACACGTGCCCAATAAATGAGAGTAGTAGGAGTGGAGTCAATAACAAAAGCCGTCTACACAAGTGACCTGCAACTCCCACCTAAGCTGCAGCTCGTTCTTCTCAAAGGATCCTACGCAAGACGCCCCTGTGGCTGGGCACCTGAAAATATACATATATATACACAAGAGAGAGAGAGAGAGAAAAAGAAACGGGTCAGGGCCCGAAAGTGTGTTTGATTTTAAAATACGTTAAGCAAGTATTTAAATTGATACAGGCCAATGCAACAACATATTAGTGCGTCTCTCTCTTGAGAAATACTCACCTCTCTTCTAATGTGCACACCTATCGCACTAACCTTCCCCACGGTTCGTTTTAACATCTAACATACTAGTCTTTCTAAAAACTTTAACTTAACTTAGATTACCCGCAAGATTTACAATTCACGACTTCATTTTAAAAGGTGTTCCAATTTGTAACCAAAATTCTCTATTTTTTTTTTAACTTTATAAAAACGATAAAGTTTTCCAGTGACATATTATACTTTTCAATATAAGTATTTAATAATATGCGTTAACAACTATGTTCTAGTGTCACATTGCAGTAGACAGTTTCAATTGTCATAATCTCATATATATATATTATCTACTCGTATAATATATATATAACAGCACCCCGAACAACTATGGTGCGTGCATACTTCCACTATTCACCCCATACCACTCAAATCAAGGGGAATACAAATTCGGAATCACTCTCGAATTGTATTAACACATATACAAACAATATCGAGGCGAAGCATAGATTCCCAGTCTCTAAGAGGATGGCACATACTCGCGTCTCTTAGGACCGTCTGAACTATCAATTTGATAGCCTGTACCAAGGATATCTATCTTCTAGGGTACAAGTCAATATCCCCCATAAAGGTCCCATCGAGATAAGACTGTCCCAGCGCGGTAACCTCAAGGATAGCAAGTAGCGCGGTATGTTTTTCACATGTATATAATATATGTACACACAATCATATAAATATACCATTTTCATATTAATATAGGTTCTTCCCATCACCCGTAATTATACCGTTTATCCTTAATTTCACAATTATAGAATTACGTATAAGGTTTTATTCCTAACCTTAACTCGAAGGGTTTTCTCACTCATTACCTAACCCTCATGGATTATATCCTTGCAAATCTGAAATTTAGTAAGTGACTTTATTTGATTCCAACGTAACTCTCTTACGCACCTCACCCTTTAATTTCATAAATCTACCAACCTAAAGTACATATCCCATAAATACCATTCTCGTTGAAGATTAAAGGTTCTAACATTTATCCATATATCCTACTGGTCCTCAATATCTCCCAAATCATTTTATTTAGAATGCCCAAAGGTTATTCCACGATAAACTTAATTTAACTAATTAAACAAGAGAAATAGGAGTCTGCCAGGAGGGGTCGATCGATCGAAGCTCTATGCTCGATCGATCGATCAAGCAGGTCTGGGCAAAAATTCTGCAGAAATTGCAGTGACGGGATTGATTAAAGTTCTTCATCAAAACTCATATTTTCCAACACTAATCGACCCAAAAAGTCTACTGCTAACATTCTAACATAATTCCAGATATCTTTAACGTTCAGCATGCGTGTATACATCATTAAACATGGTTAAACAACCTAAAATTTCATCTAATCATCAAGAACCCTAAAGTTTTCTTAACTTTTGTTCTAATCAGTTTTCTCCAGAATTTCCTTCTAACAAATCATTACAAATTCGTGGGTTAATCATCTACTTCACATAATATTTCCAGCATATGGTTATAATGATTTCTACATGCAAATCCCTATCAAAATTGGGGTTTTCTTCCATGGATTATACTCTTAATCATTCCTACACTAATATGAATATTGCACCAACGAAAATACGCAAGTTAAACACTTGCCTGGGATTTCAGAGGTCTGGTTTCCTGCTGATATTGGTGTGGTTGCGTTCTCCTCCTCGCGATCTACGCGTTGGTGGTGACGGCGGTGCAATCGGTGGTGTTTTGGGCCTTGAATCACCTTGAGAGCTCTCTCCTCTCTTCTCCAATGGCCGTTCTAGGGTTCTGAATGTTCTAACCCTAAAAGGCTGACTTAAATGGCTGCTAAGGATGGCTGAAATTCGTGGGTTTAATTACCCTATTTTGTAAAATGACCAAAATGCCCTCCCGGGTCACTAATTAGGCCTAAAAACACCCCGAGGCCCGAACTAAACCCCCGGGTACACTTTTCTGACTATCTCGACCCTTCCGGACGCGTTGGCGCACTCAAAATGACCATACGGACAACTTATAAAATATTCCCTTTTTAATTAACATAATTTGTCCCGACGTGACACGGGCACGTCCCGACTTAAATTTCCGAAATAGTCATTTAATTTACTTATGACATTCAATATAATCAATATAATATATTACTATGCTCATTAGTAATATTCAACAAGTTTCCCATAATTACTAACTCTAGTCACGTTAATAATTATAACATAATTAATTTCCGAATTTTTATTAAATAAATCATCACATTAAATTTAATAAATCCCCAAATTAAATATAGCATAAAAATACGGGGTATTACACGGCCATTCAAAGTGAGATAAGGAGGAAGTTTCTGGATGTTTCATAGGAGGGTAGGACAGTGGACAAGTACGAGGAGGAACTCATCTAACTGGAGAACTATGTGCCAGACGAGATGGATACTGATGATGATAAGTTGTTGAGTTTTATGGATGGGCTTACCTAGAGGATACGATAGCATCTGTTGGGTAATCCGGCATTTAAGACTTATGTTGATGTCATCAATTCCTCACTTTTACACTACTGGGATCATTGCTTCCACTTGAATGGAGTGAAGAGAGTTGGGGATTCTAGCCAGTAGGTCAAGACTGGAGGTAGCAGTGTCAGTGGGGTCACCACATGCATCATGAGCTAGATTTCCAACAGGGGGATCCAGCTAGGAGGTTCTAATCTGGAGGGTTCTGAACCGGAGACAGTACGTTCAGATCGAGCCATAAGGGCCAACAGTATTTTCCTAAGGTCCAATAGGGCCAGGGAACCATGGGGGTAGCCACCAGGGTCAGAGATCAGGACATCCTGGGCAGGGCCAGCGATAGGGAGATTTTGCAAGTAGGCGCTTCATATATGGAGAGAAGGGACGCATACAACGAGGTTGCCTGAATCGGGCTAGAGTACAACAACAGTGGGCCACAAGTTCCATTACTGCCAGCACCACCAATAGTTCTAGCATTCCCACTACAGCAGGGGTAGTTACAGTATGGACGTGTGTAAAACATCCATAACGTTATGGCTCCACAGGCGCCACCAGCCGTAGAGGGCATGTGTTCCTATTTATGAGTGTATAGGTCGGGTCTTATTTAACACAGGGCCTCACAGTTATTTATTGCCACTAGATTCGCACGAGCGACATGTTTATTAAATACAGCTGATAGTATTATTATGTGTGTTAATTAACCGTTGGGTAGTGGGGCCTCATTCGTGCTAAATATTGCATTTTATTCCCATTCTTTTTGCAGAATAAAGTAGTTTGTCGCTCGTTAAACTCACACTTTATACTCATTTACTGTATAACCTCAATTATTCATCGTTAATCGCTTGCGCAAGGTTTATTTGAGTATTTATAGGGTTTTTGATGCTAAGGACTAAGACTGGATGCATTTTGGATGAAGAACGGACGGAAATGCACCTTCAGGGGAAAAATGGTAAATTCAGTTGACTCATTTCGAACTCAGACTAAACATGAAAAATGTAGTCCTTTAATCAACGAACGCCTGGGTTCAAGCGGTGAGTCAATCGGACTCCAAACGAAGAAGTTATGGTCATACGAAGTCCAAAAATTAAAAAATGTCAAAGTCAAATGCCCCGGGTCATACCCGAAGTCAACACCCATGACCCGAACATCATGAAAATATTATCTTCCTCGGAAGGAGGGTCATGTGGGTTTTTGTGGTTCGTCATTTGGAGGTCGTATGAAGAAGTTATGAAGTTTTGGGGGTTTAAATATAATTAATGAATTAAATAAAGCACTTATTTTAGTAAATCTTAGCACACCACATGGCTCCATCCTGGCATGCCATGTGGCAGCGCCATAGCCCCTTGATCAGATCTGCTACAGTAACTCTACAGTACGCGCTACAGTACCCAGATTTTCATTATTTGCATTTTTACCCCAGAATCTTTATTTCTTTATCATTTCCTCCATTCTTCTCCTTTTCTTCTCATTTCGTTTTCATTTCTTTTCTAAAAAGAAACCCTATCGTATTTAACAACCCATGCCTTATTTGATCAGCATCCCCATGCCTTATTATAAATAAATCAAGCCCGTGTTATTCTTTATTTTAAAAATAAAATATGTAAAATACCAAAAATACCCCAAAGCCCTTATTCCCCCTATTTAAAGCCCCTCACCCCTTCACTTCCAAAAAAAAACACCTTGATACACCATTACTCTCATCATTTTAGTGTAGTTTCATCTTTAGGAGTAGTGTAATTTAGTATTTTTCTTCTTTTTTGTAATTTCTTTCCCGAATTAATGCAAGTTTCTTCTCTATTTTTCCTCCGTTTCTACACATATTCTTATGCAATTTTTCACATACTCTCATATTTATTTCTCATGCTTTAAAATCAATATACTTCTTCTCTTAGTTCAATTCTTCTCATACACACAAAGCACGGTTAATTAGTTTTAATTAATTTTCCTTAAATAATATAAGTTGTAATTTTTGGATGCGTTTCAGACGTGTAGCTGCTTCGCTATGATATGATAGTTTAAGACCGGATCTTAACGGATTAATTATTATCGAGAACATACCAAGGGACTTTAACGGTGTATATCAAGTACACATCGTATTTAATACCAAAAGTGCGGTTCCGAAACTATCTTTGACACTGAACTCTTAGCGGACTTTTATAACATTCGGGAAGTGACATTCCGGACTTAATAACTGTCTAAAAAGAGTATTAATTCTATTTGATTCACATTTTATCTATGTAATTATTTATTCTACACGCGCCGAAGCGTCGAAGATAATTTCTAACTTTTATTTTACTGCTTTTAACATAGTTTACATACTTGTCTAGATTAATCGTAGTATAATTCTTTCAACTCTCCCATCATCTTTTACAATTTTTTTAGAAGTAATAAATTAATTAAAGTATTTAAACGTCATTTCCTGTGGATTCGATACCCGAACTCGCCACTATACATATAAAACATGTGTAGTTGAAGTTTAGGTTTTTTTCATTGGGTAAAAAATAGTTTACAACGACAGGCGCTTCACACGCCCTCGATTTTCGCTTAATCAAAATGGCGTTGTTGCCGAGGAATTATTTGCTTTGAATCTTAATTGATTCATTGCCTTGATCCTGACAACTCACCTAATCAAAATGGCGTTGTTGCCGGGGGGTGTTTTGTTTTAAAATTTTATTTATTTATTTCATTGTACTTATTTTTTTAATTATTTGTATTGGTCATGTACAACTAAGCTTCAAGGACTATCAACCGCTCGGTCGCTCATAACTTTTTGGAAATTTCACCTACGAATCACTCGAGGTAATTATGTCTTATCCTAATATTTTTTTTATTCTAATGGTATTATTGGTGCACAGTTTTGTCATAAAAATAATTTTCAAATTCCCCCAAACCTATGTCTTTTGACGAATACTTGCAAAATGAAAAAAATGAAAATTGCCAAATAACTTTAGGTGAGTATTTAAATAATCATGAAAATGGTTTGGGGACATATGAAAATTATTCTAATGAAAAAATTCCTCAAAATTATAATAGTAACAATAATATTAATAACTATTGTTGTTAGGACATAAATTTTCAATTGAGTCCCTGTCTTGTTTTGACTTAATTACGTGAACAAAACTGTGTTTGTAATATGTCATAGGGAGATTTTTATTTTGTCACGATCCCACTTGGTCTATGACGCATTGAAGAAAATTGAAGACGTTGCAGCAAAGCTTCAAAGAAATAATCATGCCGAAGTTTAATTGGTGCAAGTTTACTCGTCTTCAAAATTTATTGCATTCCGAGATCACTCAGGTATGAATGCGTATAATTAATGGTGCTTAGAATTGTTTTTATAAAAGATAAGGATGTATTTTTATAAAGAAAAATAATTTAAAATGTTTTTAAAAGTGTTTTGAAATGTTTACACCACGTTTTATACTAATATACTCGAAATAGAGTTTGACTAATTTCGATATCTTTTAAAAGAGACATTTTGAACAAAAAGTCAAAAAAAATCAAACTGACACACCAGCTCGCTCAAACGACAACCAATCTCGTTCAAACGAGATAGGTATGTCACGCGAATGATGTGGCATTGTCGTTCGAACGACACATTTTCCGTGGTGGCGCTTAATTATTATTTAAATCATGTTTATATCAGAGTTTTGTAAGTGTGCATTTGGAAAAAAATAGTAGACGTTCTAGTATGTTGTTTGCACATCTTTTCTAAGGTTTACAAAGCATAAACACATCCTTAGAGTTTGCAAGGATCCGAGTTATCATTCTTATATGCTTACGTGATCTTGCGGCACCAAGAAGTTTGTTCTATCATTGAACATCAAGGGTTTTATGGTGAAGAAAAGAGAAGGACTTCTTGTTCGACATCGAAGACGAATCAAAGCAATTCGGTGGACACCAAGACATATGTGGACGCATGTTTTGTAAACAGGTATCGTAGAAGATGAAATTTCTGCGTGGGCACTATTGAAGAACGGTTGAAGATCAGAAGGAGCATCAAGACCAGTAGGGATCGAGTCATTGAGTAAGGCTAATCTGTTTTTGTAAAACCATTGTTCATAGTGATTGTCTGGCTTGGACCGTCTGAGGTTGTTTTCCCGTTTTGGGTTTTTTCCTCGTACATCTGGCGTTGTGAGTATTCTTTACTTTATTTTACTTGCTTTAATCACTAGATGCATGTTTAGGATTAATCAAGATAAAATTGGTTTAAAGTAAGAATGGGATTTTCACAACTTGGTTTGGTGCATAATTAAAAGTTGGAGAATTTTCGGAGAAAATTGGTTTTGTTTAAAAACACACATATTGGGCACTTTCAATTGTGATAATATTTCTATGAACTATTATAACAATAATTATTACAATTGTTATTCTAATAATTTTGAAAATAGTTATGATAATACTTCTCAAATTTTTCTTTTTAGTGAAGATGCTCTACCGCCAAATTCTTTTGGTGCGTATTTGCAAAATAAAAAAATGCAGAATTTGATAATTATTTTCGTGAAGAAAATTATTATTGGGAAAAAGAATTAGATGTTTTATTTGAGTCCAATAATAATTCTCCTCTTCATAACTTAGAAAACGAAGAATGCTTTGAACTAAATGAGAAATCCAAAAATTTTGAAGAAATTTCTACTTTAGAACAAACCATTTCTCGTCTCACCCAATTAATAATGGAAAATAAAAATGTAAAGAATAAAATTCAACCCACGCTTATTAATAATGAATTTATTGACGTTGAATTTTTATCTTCGCCTTTTTCATTTACCACCATCGAACCATTACAAGTACCACAAGAATCGGATGAAGGTCTTGATAACTTTGACCCAATATTAGTCAAGGAATGCATGTTCGAATTAATATCCATGATGGGATTTTCACTTGATCGTGCCCCACTTCCTATTCCAATCGAAAAATCTTTTGGAAAAAATTTTGATTTCCTTGGAATCGAGTTGTACTTGTCCCCCGTAAAATCCAAACCACCCATCACACAAAAATATTTTTATTCAAAAAATTGTGATGGTTTAATTTTTTCGCCCAAATCATGCCCCTTGTTGCATAAACGGAACTGTTATTTTTTTAGAGGCATAAAAAATTATGGGAGTCCACCATCAATCCCACAAAGTCAACATGTTTTCTGGGTGGACCCCCAAAAATTTCGTCTTCTAGTCTATGGTAAATTAGATGACAATATTTTTGTATATATCTTATTAAAAAAATAAAAAAAATTGTTTTTGTGTATTTTCTATTACTAATTTGTTTTCAGGATAATTGAATTTGATATCCGGGGACTGCCCCATAACATCTCTTTATAAATTGAATTTAATATTGTTCTTAATTCACATTGAGGACAATGTGGCGTTTTAGTTAGGGGGTGTCATAATGTGTTGCACACATCATTTTTTTCCTTTATCATAATAATTAAAAAATTCTTTAAGTGATTATTGGCGGAAGTTTCTCCGTGAAACCAACACCAATCATTAAAAAAGTTATATTTTGAAAAATTCAAAAAAAATGTCTTTGTTTTTTGGCCTTTTGCCCTAAATTTTTACTGTTTTCTTATATTTTACTTTCTAAAATTTACCTCATTCTTTTAAACCAAAACCATTAAAGTTATCTAAGTATTAACCTGCCTAAATAACTCATTAGTTTATTGACCATTGATATTATGCTTTAGTAATTAATATAATTCACGTATTGACAACCTTATTCACATCACGAATTATACTTGCATAATTGTTAAAAGCTACATTGACTCGGTAAAAATAAAAGATGCATAGGTAAACCCACCTTGTGAGCTTCGTGTTCTCTTTCGTATTCTGAGTGATGTAAACACTTATTCATTATTCTTTTGAATTTTTTTTAAAGTCGTTGGTAATCTCAATTTTCTTGTTTTGACTGTAGACTAAAGAATAGTGATATGATCTTTTTCGAAACAACAAAATTCAAAAATTATATTTTAACCTCACTTTTCATCAAAGGCAATTCATTTCATTATCTCATTCCTTTCACTAACACCTTGAAAATTGATTAAAAAAGAAATGCAAATCGAAGTAAGGATTGCACACAAACAAAAGAAGAGAAGAAAATAGAGAAAAGAAAAGAAAAAGAGAATAAAATACAGACAAGAAAAAAAAAAGAAAAAAAAAAGAAAAATAATTTACTCTTCAAAAGTTCACCCTTTCTTCAAATATACAAAATCATTTTGAGGTGTTGATCATTTTCATCCATGTTCACATTTTCCATCTTGAAAAGTCCTTAAATGATCCCAGGGTTAACATAATTTTTTAAACATTGAAAAGATTACATTTTCACGTTCTTTAGAAAACAGTATCCTTTCATGATATTACATTTTACTCTTTTATATATAAACATCTTTCATCACTGACATGTAAAAGGTTTTGTTTTCAATCACATTTACTCTTTATGCCTGCATGTCCCTAGTGACTTACCCATATTCAGAGTGTTTTTATTTGTTGAGCGTAATCACCGACGAGAATTGAATTAGTATGCATTATTATAAGCATCGAGTCAATATAAGCTAAAAATGGGATCGCTTGTAAATTTTGTGACACACACACACACACTCAATACATAGTTGTCTAACGATTTACTTCAACATAATCGTTATCACAAATAAAATAATGGAGAAATCTACTAGTCATTGCTATTTACTTGTTAAAACTCAAGATTATGTTTAAAGGTTTTGATTAGAAAAATGGGTAACTATTTGGAGTAGAATTCGATGTTTGTGAGTATCATCACTGTAAACTCTCACGAGACAAAACTCGTCCACTAGGGTAACCTAGGGGTTTAACGGCTTATTTGCATAAGCTAAATGCAACCGTGCATCCCGCAGAAGTGGATCTCTATCTTCTTTATACTTATTTTCGAATAAATTGCAAAATTCAGTATGAAAGATATCTTTTACTATGATGCTAGGGAATAGCAACACGTTAGTTGGGGGGTGTGATTCGTGCTAAATATTGCAGTTTATTCACTTTCTTTTTGCACAATAAAGTAGTCTCACGCTCGTTAAACTCACACTTTATACTCATTTATTAAATAACCTCAATTATTCATCGTTAATCATTTGCGCAAGGTTTATTTGAGTATTTACAGGATTTTTTATGCTAAGGACGAAGACTGGATGCATTTCGGATGAAAAACGGATGGAAACGCACCTCAGGGGCAAAATGGTAAATTTAGATGACTCATTTCGGGATCGAACCAAACATGAGAAATGTATGCCTCTAATCAAGGAACGCCTAGGTTCGAGCGGTGAGTGAATCGGACTCCAAACAAAAAAGTTATGGCCGTACGAATTATCGTCCTCGGAAGGAGGGTCACGTTGGTTTTTGCGGTTCGTCATTTCGAGGTCGTATAAAGAAGTTATGAAGTTTTGGGGGATTTAAATGTAATTAATGAATTACATACAACACTTATTGCAATAAATCTCAGTGCTCCACATGGCTCCATCCTGGCATGCCACGTGGCAGCGCCATAGCCCCTTGATCAGATCTGCTACAGTAGCGCTGCAGTATGCGCTCTGGTACGCTATAGTACCCAGATTTTCATTATTTGTATATTTATCCCAGAATCTTTATTTCTTTATCATTTCCTCCATTCTTCTCCTTTTCTTCTCATTTCTTTTACATTTCTTTTCTAAAAATCAACCTTATCATATTTAACAACCCAATCCTTATTTGATTAGTAGCCTCATGCCTTATTATAAATAAATCAAGCCCATGTTATTCTTTATTTTAAAAATAAATTATGTAAATTACCAAAAATACCTCCAAAGCCCTTATTCCCCCTATTTAAAGCCCCTCACCCCTTCACTTCCAAAAAAAAACCTTGATACACCATTACTCTCATCATTTTAGTGTAGTTTCATCTTGAGGAGTAGTGTAATTTATTATTTTTCTTTTTTTTTTAGTTTCTTTTACGAATTAATGCAAGTTTCATCTCTATTTGTCCTCCGTTTCTACACGAATTCTTATGCAATTTTTCACATACTCTCATATTTATTTTTCATGCTTTAAAATCAGTATACTTCTTCCTTAGTTCAATTCTTCTCATACACACAAAGCACGGTTATTTAGTTTTAATTATTTTTCCTTAAATAATATAAGTTGTAATTTTTGGACGCGTTTAAGACGTGTAGCTGCTTCGCTATGATATAATATTTTAATACTGGATCTTAACGGATTAATTAGTACCGAGAACATATCGAGGGACTTTAACGGTGTATATCAAGTATTCACCGTATTTAATACCAAAAGTGCAGTTCCAGGACTATCTTTGACACCGAACTCTTAGCGGAATTTTATAACATTCGGGAAGTGACATTCTGGACTTAATAATTGTTTAAAAAGAGCATTAATACTGTTTGATTCTCATTTTATCTATGTAATCATTTATGCTACACGCGCCGAAGCGTCGAAGATAATTTCTAACTTTTGTTTTACTTCTTTTAACGTAGTTTACATACTTGTTTAGATTAACCGTAGTATAATTCTTTCAACTCTCCCATCATCTTTTACATTTTTTTTAGAAGCAATAAATTAATTAAAGTATTTAAACATCATTCCCTGTGGATTTGATACCCGAACTCACCACTATAAATATAAAACATGTGTAGTTAAAGTTTAGGTTTTTTGCATTGGGTCGAAAATCGTTTACAACGACAAACGCTTCACACGCGCTCGATTTTCACTTAATCAAAATGGCGTCGTTGCCGAGGAGAGTTTTGTTTTAAATTTTGATTTATTTATTTCTTTGTACATATTTTTTTTACTATTTTTATCGCTCATGTACAACTAAGCTTCAAGGACTATCAACCGCTCGGCCGCTCATAACTTTTTGGAAATTTCATCTACGAATCACTCGAGATAATTATGTCTTATCCTACTATTTTTTGTGATTCTAATGGTATTATGGGTGCACAGTTTTGTCATAAAAATAATTTTCAAATTCCCGCCAGACCTATGTCTTTTGAAAAATACTTGTAAAATGAAAAAAAAATGAAAATGGCCAAATAACTTTAGGTGAGTATTTAAATAAGCGTGAAAATGGTTTAGGGACATATGAAAATTATCCTAATGAAAAAATTCCTCAAAATTATAATAATAATAATAATAATAATAATAATAATAATAATAATAATAATAATAATAATAATAATAATAATATTAATAACTATTGTGATAATATTTGTATGAACTATTATAACAATAATTCTTACAATTGTTATTCTAATAATTTTGAAAATAGTTACGATAATACTTCTCAAAATTTCTTTTAGATGAAGTTGCTCTACCGCCAAATTCTTTTGGTGCGTATTTGCAAAATAAAAAAAATGAAGGATTTGATAATTATTATCGTGAAGAAAATTATTATTGGGAAAAAGAATTAGATATTTTATTTGAGTCCAATAATAATTTTCCTCTTAATAACTTAGAAGACAAAGAACGCGTTGAACTAAATGAGAAATCCGAAAATTTTGAAGAAATTTCTACTTTATAACAAATTTCTCGTCTCATCTAATTGATATTGGAAAATGAAAATGTAAAGGATAAAATTCAACCCACGCTTATTAATAATGAATTTATTGATGTTGAATTTTTATCTTCGCCATGTTCATTTACCACCATCGAAACATTACAAGTACCGCAAGAATCGGATGGAAGTCTTGATAACTTTGACCTGATTCTTATCAACAAATGCTTGTTCGAATTAATATCCATGATGGGATTTTCACTTGATTGTGCCCCACTTCCCATTCCAATCGAAAAACCTTTTGGAAAAAATTTTGATTTCCTTGGAATCGAGTTGTACTTGTCCCCCGTAAAATCCAAACCACCCATCACTCAAAAATATTTTTATTCAAAAAATTGTGATGGTTCAATTTTTTTCGCCCAATTTATGCCCCCCCGTTGCATAAACGGAACTCTTATTTTTTGAGAGGCATGAAAAATTATGGGAGCCCACCATTAATCCCAAAAAGTCAACATGTTTTCTGGGTGGACCCCTAAAAATTTCGTCTTCTAGTTTATGGTAAATTAGATGACAATATTTGTTTTTGTATATATCTTATTTTTAAAAAAAATACTTTTTGTTTATTTTCTGTTACTAATTTGTTTTCAGGATAATTGAACTTGATATCCGGGGACTGCCCCATAACATCTCTTTATAAATTGAATTTAATATTGTTCTTAATTTACATTGAGGACAATGTAACGTTTTAGTTAGGGCAGTTATAATGTGTTGCACCCATCATTTTTTTTCCTTTATCATAAATATAAAAAAATTATTTAATTGATTATTAGCGGAAGTTTCTCGGTGAAACCAACTCTAATCATTAAAAAAAATAATATTTTGAAAATTTCAAGAAATAATGTATTTCTTTTTGGGCCTTTTACCTAATTTTTTACTGTTTTCTTAAATTTTACCCTCTAAAATTTACCTCATTCTTTCAAACCAAAAGCATTAAACTTATCTAAGTATTAACCTGTCTAAATAGCTCATTAGTTTATTTATCATTGCTATTATGCTTTAGTAATTCTCATGTATTGACAACCTTATTCACATCATGAATTATACTTGCGTAATTATTAAAAGCTATATTGACTCAGTAAAAATAAAAGATGCATAGGTAAACCCACCTTGTGAGTTGCGTGTTCTCTTTCGTATTCTGAGTGATGTAAACATGTATTCATTATTCTTTTGAAATTGTTTTAAAGTCGTTAGTAATCTCAATGTTCTTGTTTTGACTGTAGACTAAAGAATGGTGATATGATTTTTTTCTAAACAGTAAATTCAAAAATTATATTTTAACCTCACTTTTGATCCAAGGCAATTCATTTCATTATCTCATTCCTTTCACTAACACCATGAAAATTGATTCAAAAAGAAATGAAAAAGCGAAAAATATAGAAAAGAAAAGAAAAAAGAGAAAAAGAAAAATAATTTCCTCTTCAAAAGTTCACTCTTTTTTCAAATATACAAAATCATTTTGAGGTGTTGATCATTTTCATCCAGGTTCAGATTTTCCATCCTGAAAAGTCATTAAATGATCCCAGGGTTAACATAATTTTTTAAACATTGAAATTTTTTCATTTTCACGTTCTTTAGAAAACAGTATCCTTTCATGATATTTCATTTTACTCTTTTATATATAAACGTCTTTCACCACTGACATGTAAAAGGTTTTGTTTTCAATTACATTTACTCTTTACGCCTGCATGTTCCGAGTGACTTACCCATATTTAGACTGTTTTTATTTGTTGAGCGTAATCATCAGCGAGAATTGAATTAGTATGAGTCATTATAAGCTAAAAATGAGATCGCTTGTAAATTTTGTGACACACACACACACACACACTCGTCAATACATAGTTATCTAATGACTTACTTGGGGTGTCCAGTGTATACAGGTAGAAAACGAAATATCTTCTTTGAGCCTTTAGTGGCTAAAATAAGGTATCAAATTTCTAGTTGGAAAGCTAAAATGTTATCTTCTGGAGCTCGGACTGTCCTAATTAAGCATGTGTTATCATATTTTCCCTTATACATCATTTCTGCTTTGGTGCCAACTAGAAGAATTATTTCCTCTATTGAAGCGATGCTAGCTAATTTCTTCTGGAGTTCTAATATGGGAGAGAGAAGACACCATTGGTGTAAATGGAGCTTATTAACTAAGGCGACTAATGAAGGTGGTGTGGGGTTTCGAAGTCTTTGGGATATGATTGAAAGTTTTTCTGTTAAATTATGGTGGAAGTTTAGAAGCAGTAAATCTCTTTGGACTGATTTCATGTCAGCTAAGTATTGTAGAAGAGATCATCCTTGCGTAGCTAATGGGAGAGTGGGTCTCATACGTGGAAAAGAATGTGTTCGATTAGATCTTCAGCAGAAGTAAACATGAAATGGAGGCTTGGAGAAGGCAACTGCAGTGTTTTTTGGGATAACTGGAGTCCAATAGGCCCTTTAAACCAATATGCTTTTGAAGGTTCTCATCTCAAAGTGAAGGAGTTATGGTCAGATAATAGAAAGTGGGATTTGGCCAAATTAAATGAGGTTTTTCCTCTCCAGATTAGTTTCCAAATAATGAACTCATATATTCCAGCTCGAGATCAATCGGATGATTTAATTTGGTTAGGTACAATTGATGGGAGTTTTTCGCTACAGTCTGCTTGGGAGATAGTAAGAGATCATTCTCTTCTTTCTTGGTCTTCAGCTTTTTCATGGCAGAAAGGTATGCCTATGAAACTATCCATTTTTATATGGAAATTATTGAATGGTTTGTTTCCTTTGGATGATAAACTTTACTCCATCGGGTGGTGTGGTCCATCTAAATGCCATTGTTGTGAGTCTCCTCATGATGAATCTTATGATCATGTCTTTATTACTGGGGATATTGCTGCTAAATTATGGCTGCATTTTGGCAGTATAATGGGAATTCCAAATACTAGAACTGTCATTCGCAGTAGATGTCTTCTATGGTGGTCTTCAGCAGGTAATTCTTTTGCAGGTTCATGCCAAAAAATGATGCCAGTAATAATTTGTTGGATCTTGTGGTGTCAAAGAAATGAAAGCAGATACAATGGTTCTACTCCTAATTTATCTCGATTGATTGTGAAAACAGAGGAATATTGTAAGTCCATTTTTAAATTGATTCCTCATGCCCCAAAGGATTTCTCTATTTATTTCTTAGAAGATGTTTCCTTTCATAAAGAATACATTTGGGTTAAATGGAGACCTCCTGATAAGCAAGCTCTAAAGCTCAACATAGATGGGAGTTCAATAGGTAATCCAGGCAGAAGTGGTGGAGGTGGGATTCTTCGAAACGAACACGGAGATATGATCTGGGCTTTTTTTCATCATTTTGGTATTAAAACCAATATTGAGGCAGAAGCCTTAGCCATCTTAGAGGGTCTAAAATTCTACAGGGAGCTTAAGGATTATCAATTAATTGTTGAATCGGATTCAAAGATCTTGATTGATGTGATAAATAATAAGATAAAGTGCCCTTGGAAGATTAGAGATGTAATTGAAGATATTCATATTCTAGCCTCAGATCTCAGCTTATCATTTCTTCATGTTTATAGAGAAGGCAACCAACCGGCAGATATTTTGGCTAGTATGGGAAGCAAGTCTCAATCTTCTTTATGGTCTCATGATATTAAATCATTCCCAAGTCAGCTTAGAGGAGCAATCAAAGTGGATAAATGGAGCATGCCTACAGTTAGAATAAGAAAAGTTTATGAGTAGGTCCTTATTGATAGATTGCCATATGCATTCGACATTATTTAGATTCCTTTTAATTCTTGTAAGGGCTTTATTTATAAAAAGCCTCATTTATGCTTTTAAAATTTTCTCTCAGCTTGTAAGCCACCACGACAGGGCTTTTCTGTCCCAATTGGTATAATAATTGGGTGAGGGTTCCGTCCCTCTTCACAAAAAAAAAAAAAAAAAAAAAAAAAAAAAAAAAAAAAACATAATCGTTATAGAAAATAAATTAATGGAGAAATCTACTAGTCATTGCTATTTACTTGTTAAAACTCAAGATTATGTTTAAATGTTTTGCATAGAAAAATGGGTAACTATTTGGAGTAGAATCCGATGTTTGTGAGTATCATCACTGTAAACTCTCACGAGACAAAACTCGTCCACTAGGGTAACCTGGGGGTTTAACGGCTTGTTGCATAAGCTAAATGCAACTGTGCATCCCGCGGAAGTGGATCTCTATCTTTTTTATACTTATTTTTTAATAAATTGCAAAATTCAGTACGAAAGATATCTTTTACTATGATGCTAGGAACTAGCAACACGTTAGTTAGGGGGTGTTATTCGTGCAAAATATTGCATTTTATTCCCTTTCTTTTTGCACAATAAAGTAGTCTGACGCTCGTTAAACTCACACTTTATACTCATTTAGTGTATAATCTCAATTATTCCTCGCTAATCGCTTGGGCAAGGTTTATTTGAGTTATTATAGGGTTTTTGAAACTAAGGACGAAGACTGGATGCATTTCAGATGAAGAACGAACGGAAACGCATCTTTAGGGGAAAAATGGTAAATTCAGATGACTCATTTCGGACTCGGACCAAACATGGAAAATGTAGGCCTCTAATCAAGGAACGCGTGGGTTCAAACGGTGTATATCAAGAACATACCGAGGGTATTTAATGGTGTATATCAAGTATACACCGTATTTCATACCAAAAGTGCAGTTCCAAGACTATCTTTGACACAGAACTGTTAGCGGACTTTTATAACATTCGGGAAGTGACCTTCCGGACTTAATAATTGTTACAAAAGAGTATTAATCCTGTTTGATTGCATTTTATATATGTAATCATTTATGCTACACGCGCCGAAGCGTCGAAGATTATGTTTAACTTTTGTTTTACTTCTTTTAACATAGTTTACATACTTATCTAGATTAATCGTAGTATAATTCTTTCAATTTTCCCATCATCTTTTACACTTTTTTTTAGAAGTAATAAATTAATTAAAGTATTTAAACATCATTCCCTGTGGATTCGATACCCGAACTCGTCGCCATATAAAACATGTGTAGTTAAAGTTTAGGTTTTTTGCATTGAGTCAAAAATCGTTTACAACGACAGGCACTTCACATGCGCTCGGTTTTCGTTTAATCAGGGCCCTCGTCCATTCCATTTATAGGGGAGTGGGTGAGGATATAGGGAGACTTTGATTAATTATCGATTTATTTGTGTTGGATATGATAGGGTACGACATCATTCTCGGTATGGGCTAGTTGGCAGGTTATAGACCGATGGTAAACTGTTTTTGTAGGACTAGCGTATTCACTATACCTGGGCCGGAGATGTTTTTATTGGAGATGCCTCATCTTGAGGGAGGGTCGAGCACACATCTATATTATATTGAGGAAGAGACCTCGAAGGAAGTTGTCATCCCATTTGATTCGATCCCCATTATGAGGGAATTTGTCGATATTTTCTAGGAGATACCGGGGTTATCACTGAGCTAAGAGATCGAGTTCGTTATTAATTTTGCACTTGGAACTAGGCCGATAACACGTGTTCCTTATCGTATGGCTCCAGTGGAGATGCGAGTGCTAAGGTATCGAATCTTGGAGTTTGGATTTATTCATAGGAATACATCGTCATGGGGTGCTCCCCTGTTGTTTGTTAAAAAGAAGGATGGGTCGTTGAGACTGTGTATTGACTATAGGGAGTTGAACAAATTTAACGTGGTGGAAGTTGTATTGAGTCGAAGGCCTATGTGGGAGTTAGTGGAGGTTTAGAAGGTGAAGTAAGGCGAGCTTCGGCAGGAGGATGCAGTGGACAGAGCTTGTATGGTGGTTTTGACTTCACACCCAAGGTCATCATAAGGGTTATGAAGGTGCAGGTAGAGGATCCATTTATTTAGGTTAAGGTGAGATAATTATTAGAAGAACGAGCAGAGTCTTACTCACTCAGTTTATAGGGAGGCTTACGCTTAAATGGGAGACTGATAGTTCCAGAGGATGGGGACCTATGACATGTAGTGACGATCGGTTCTCATGGGTTATGATTTTCGATACATCCCGAAGGGGATAAGTTGTACCAGGACAAGAGGAAGAAGTATTGACAAGCTGGGATTAAGTGAGACATTGTTGAGTTTGTCTCCAAGTGCAGCACTTGTTAGTTGGTGAAGGTAGACCATCAAAGACCAGGCGGTCTTTTTGCGACCAGTGGAGATCCTAGTATGGAAATGGGAGAGCATTTTGATGGACTTCATTATGGGGCTACCAACATCACAAAAAGGGTCAAGATTCCATCTGGATCATTATGGTTCGTCTGACCAAGGCGGCCCATTTATTTCCAGTTCGGATAGATTACACGACGGGGCAATATGCCCAACTCTTTATTACGGAGATAGTGAGGTTATATGGGGTTCCAATTAACATTGTCTCTGACAGGGATAAGATCTTTGTATCCCATTTTTTGCGGAGTTTTTAGGAGGCTCTGGTGATCGAATTATTGTAATACCCTGCTCTAATGTTTTATTTAAATTCTGTTTAGATCATAATGAAGTGAGGTTTAATGATAATTTTTTAAATTGTGGGTAAATTTTGAATTTGGTGGGTTCGAACAAAAATAAGATCGTTCGAACGAGATTTAGGTCTCGTTAAAAGCAGGGGATCGAACAAGCTACGAATAAGACCCTATTGTATCAGTTTTGAGGATCGTATGAAGGTTGTTAGAATCCATGGATTAAACAAGATGCCCTTGTCATTTTAACGAGGCTCAATGTCGTTCGATCGACACATTTTGAAATTTGGGGTATCAGATTGCCCTTATGCGCCATCATGTTCTGGACCCTTGATTTGATGAGTTTTAGAGCTCTGGTGATCCTAGATTGGGTAAAATGGGAATTTTAGGTTTTGGAGGTTTTTTTTAAGGGTTTGTTTGGCTCAATAGGGTAATTTTGAAGAGAGAATAAGATGGAAGAGGGAGAGAAAGGTTGGAGTAGTCTTCCACCATTTTTGGCTTCTTTCAACTATCCCACCACCACATTCTTGTAGTATTCCACCACGTTAAAGCCTACGACACCCATTTTCACCATTGTTGAGTAAAGCTACGAATTTGTGGGGCTTTATTGGGGGTTCTTGAAGATGGAGATGAAAGCTTTAATGGAGGATGCATTTGGTAACTCCCTGCGGCCACCTTTGGAAGGTGGGGGTTGCTCTTCCTACACTAACTTTTCTACCACCATTTGGAGACTTTAGAGGTGGAAAAACCTACTATTAGTTTAAGACTCTATTTTTGTGTAATTAGTAGTCTTGTTATTAGAATGTAAGAGTAGAATGCTTATGAACTTTATGATGGGGTTTCTAATAAAATTAACAATAAACATTTTCATGAAATAAAAATGTTGGGGAAATGTCATTTGGTTGAGAATAAATAAAGAACGCATATTTTAAAGTTTTTTGAAATAAAGATTGGGATTTTACGAAAAAGGTGCATTTTCTAGAAATTTGATATTAAATATTTTATGAAATAAAATGTATGAAAATGATGTTAATTTTGCTAAAATATTTGGTGAAATAATGTTCCAAAGTTCTTGCAAAAATGAAGATTTTATGAAAAAATGGACTTTTGTTGAGTTTTAAGAAATAAAATGTCTTTTATGCCTTGAAAATATATTTTTGCGAGTATTATGAATTCCTAGAATGAAATGTATGTTTAGGTTCCCGGTTAGGAAGATTCGTCGAATAATCTGGAATGGATTCCACAAAAGGAAAATACGTGATATAAGCGAGTGAACGTTTACGGGTGGGAATCGAGAAATCAAGTTACGATTTAGGGATGATTTGGCTAGTGCTTTATGTGACTAGCATGTTAGCCAGAAGTGTATAATCAGTGAATTAAATTATAATTAAGGGAATACTTAGATAAATTGGATTAGACTTTGGGATATGGTAGGTTAATGCCACGAGAGATGTTGTGTACGTCTGAACTTATATATATATGTAAACATATCGAGTGTGTGTGTGTGTGTGTGTGTGTGTGTGTGTGTGTGTGTGTGTGTGTTATTGGCTTTATATGAATACCTACTCCAATATGCTATCGTTGGGAGTTACGCGTAGTGTGCGGTCCACCCCGGCGTTGACCAGCCAGTTTTGAATTGTTTTCTCGAGATGACAGTATTGTTGCATGGCCACTATCGTTGGTTTTGAGTTCGATTGGGTGTGATGTAGTATGATTACGACCCACGGATATATGTTTATGACTGCCTCCATTATGTGTTTATGTTTTGGGATCGGTGGTGATATTTTCGACCCGATGGTCCAGGAGTGGTACGTGATTTACATGGTGTTTGATAGCATACTAGGGATGCATCCGCGAGGTCCCACTCGGGGATGCTATGTATATACGTATAAAGGGTGATATATATATATATATATATATATATATATATATATATATATATATATATATATATATATATATATATATATATGTGTGTGTGTGTGTGTGTGTGCTCAAACGGTTGTGTGAATATCAAGTTATAGCTAGTGTATGGTTGCGTTACCTATGTAGTGATATAAATGTAATTGAGAAACCCTATGTTATAGCTTATACATTAGCTACGTAATATATACTCTGAGGTATCATATGGGCGGTATGGATGGGCTACATATTCATAGGACTAAAGTATGTTGAGGATGGCTAGATTAGTTAGGCAGGGTATCTTAACTAGGTGAATAAAATAGATACATTAGGTGCGCACTTTCGATGAGAGGTGAGGATAATCTCATGGAAGTGAAACACTAAGTTAACATGAATATTTCATACTCCTTTATTATTATTGCATTTAAATACTGCAACTATTTTTCAAATGTTTTGGGTGTAGACCCGTATCAAAAATATTTTCAAAACCTTTTAGGTGCTCAGCAGCAGGCTCACCAGTGATAACCATTCCATTTTAGTCCGACGATGATGCAACAGTTGTGAATGCATACAGGACTTGATTAGATGCTTCACTTCATTCTATCTAGATAGGATGTTATTTCAATGTTTTCTCTTTGGGCATGTTACCCGTAGTCGGATAATTCGTTATCAGAAATTATTTACATTTCTCAGTTTTAGCATTTGGATTATTTTACTCTAAATACCGAGGATTTATTCGGTTTATTTATTTATTATATCGGTATTCATTGCGTTTTAGTCACTGTGGTTGTTTATGTATATATATTGTTGAATAGTTTCAATTATACATGTTATAAAGATTTAAAAATTGACACCGGACTTAATAGGTTATTAGTTTAATTAATTAATTTTCGAAAGTGATGCTAAAAATGAAATCGAATATGATTCCTGTTTAATTTAATAAAGGTCTAATCAACTGGTATTATACTAGACGAGGTGTCACAATTATTCCCAGAATCTTTCCATCACAAAACTCATTTTGTCCACATAACGCATAATAAAATCCATTTGCTCTTTGACAAATACATCACGAGCTTCATCAATTAATACTGCAAATGGTTCTCTCACTATATGTTTTAATATTTCATTAGTAATCTTAGTAGAAATGAAATTTACAACATCTTTCTGAATATCCAGTGATGTCAATTTATGGTTTCAATGAGCATTTTTAAGAATAACATTATTAACTTATGCATCCCTATTGACCAGCCTTTGCAAAAGTTAGAGAAAGTTTCCTTTATTTATCAAGACTTATGATTCGCCAAGATGAGGAAAAGATAGCCCTTGCCGTAGAAGAAATCGAATCATGCCAATGGTTGCAACTAACCATCGACGATATCAACTTGACACTCCTTCGATTGGTTATCAATTAACGTCTCAATATAATGATTTTGATTCAACGAATCTCGACTCTTCATATATGTCGCATTGTGAACACTACGGTTAAGATGCTCTTGGAGTCTTTGTTTTTGTTTCCAATTGTTAAATCCACCTCTAACAAAAGCGTCACTTTTATTTATGTCTACAAACTTTGGACGAAATAAATAAAAAGGCAAGCAGAATGCAGCATCCTCCTTAACACTATATTCCGACCAACTCCCAAATTGGGTGAAACACGCTAGGTTGAAACAACGGGCCTTGTTTCCAAGAATTGTTTGAGGAAATGAACGCATAGAGGGCTAACAAGGACCCATTTGCAAATATGCTCGTCTAATCTTGTCTAAGTCATTCGCATCATATTATGAAATGTGTGGTCTTAAACTAGGATAAGAAGGAATATTTGACAAGTCAACTTGAATGCGAATTCGACTAATCTTTTTTGGAATAGGTTCCTTTCAAACATCGATTTTTTTCGTTGGAGGCACCACATATTCGGATGCATTTTAACGAATTCTTTTATAATATTTTTCCATAAGTCAAATGTTCAAGAGATAATGTCTTAAATTTATATATATTATTCCAACTCACCAAACATTATCATTTTCATATTCTCAAATTTTACACCTATTTCAACTCTACAAATATACAAATTTCAAGCTTAAATAAAATGTAAGACTTAATAAAAATACCTCAATAGCTTCAACCCAATCAAAGAAAAAATATCCAAGGTAGAAATCCTCCACCACAACTTGCAAATCCCTAAAAAAACAAACGAATCATAACAAATAAACATTAAATCATAAACTAACCATATTTACCTAAATCATAACAACATCTAAGTAAATCAAACATTAAATCATAAAAAACATTACTAACAATATTTATCTAAACATTAAATCAAACCTTAATTCACAAATCATCAAAGTAAATCAAATCATAACCAATAATCATTAAATCATAAACTAGCCATATTTATCTAAATCATTAAATCATAACAATATCGACATAAATCAAGCATTAAATCATAAAAAATTACCTAACCATATTTACCTAAACATTAAATTAAACCTTAAAACATAAATCATCTCAAAGTGAATCAAACATTGAACTAACCATATTTACCTACCTAAACTAAAGTTCGGTAGGTTGTAGGTTAGATTATCAATGTCGGCAGTGATGTACACGGCGGAGGAGCAGCACCCTGAGCGACGGTGGGAAGCAGAGCAACAGAGACAGAATAAGGTTGATAGATTATTTGGTTTGAGGGTATTTTAGGATTGGTTTCATTTGTTTCGAAAAGTAAAAGTAAAGAGAAGCGGGAGAGAGAGAGAGAGAGAGAGAGAGAGAGAGAGAGAGAGAGAGAGAGAGAGAATAAGGCTGAGAGAGTAATTGGGTACAAGTTTTCTCATTTTTCTATTTTTGGCCCTAACCTTTTTTTTTTATTATTGCATAATTGTCCTAAACTTTTATAATAAAAAAATCTCAAATTTTTGGGTGGGACACTTTCACCCCCCACCTCCCTGCGCGCGCACGTATAGTATAGCTCTGTCGCTGCTAAGTCGTAAGTACTAATTTTAAGGCCAATCTTATTACTTGCTATCGATAATCTAGAAGGAACTTGACAAATAAGTCATAAATACATAAGACATTTTTCATTGATTCTATGAAAACAAAATGTTCTCGATAGGTCATTTTCAAACGTGTAATAAATATTCACTACCTATTTTCTTGTGGGACCTATTTGAGCAAAAAAAAATTGTAGGACCTGTTGGATAAAAAAAATTTCGGACATATTTTCCTAGATACTTGGTAAACGTAACCAATTGGAAAATTATGCATTGGTGAAAAAACTTCAATCTTAGAGAATTATTTAAATTAATTTATATCAGGGAATTTAACTCTATAAATTCTAGAATCAAGAACATAAAAATAGGTCGGTTGTGATTTGGCCACAATTGATTCTTTATTAATGAATTTTTTCCTCCGAACTAATGTAGACACGATACGTCAGTGAGTTGCATTGATATTGACAACATAATTATTTTGTGGACTACCCAAAATTTTGTTTTTTTCTCAAAAGACATGCAAACTAATTTTCTTTATAAAAAAAAATTAATAATTACAGGCCTTTGAGTTTACCGTCAATTTTTCGTATGTCGAAAAAGAACCAAAATTGAAGCCATTATTTTATATGCTCATAGAACCATCATCATCAAATAACACATATACATGACAATGGAGATAGGTAGTACCTAGTGCATAAAGCTTTCGCTTCACTGCATGGTCTGAGAGAGGTAGATGTCGGCGAATCTTACCCTCATATTGCTTTGTAATATGAAGAGACTGCTCCCAAGGACCATAGAGATATACTCATTAAAATTTCCAATACATGTGTTGTCAATTTATAAAATACCGCAAGTGCACGGGCTATTATAGAATAGCGAGTGTAAGTACAAGTCGAACCCATAAAGATTTGTCAATTTTAACTTTTAAAATAATTGCAACTGTCCAACTAGACGAAATGGGATAGAGAATAATTATGAACTACACTAAATAAAAGCAACTACGATAAATGAGAGTAACACAAGATATTTGTAAGCAATTAGAAAATAATTTGGATTTGGGGTCCATTTATCACGTAACTAATATTGCACACTAATTTAATGTTGTCATTCCATTTTTATAACTCAAATTAAACTGACACTCACCGCGTTTAATTCAAAAAATATGACGGTTATGATCATAATATTTTTAACATCTCTAATAGACAGCTAAAATCCCTATTCCCTTAGAAAATACAGGTTTTAAAATTCGCAAATGTATTTAAGCATGGACTATCGAAACAATCAAAGTGCAAGCATAATCCATAAAAAATTGCTACTTTTAAATCTCAAAACTTGATTTGACAAAATAATCTTGAAGGTTCTAAAACACACTCTCGTGTCGCTTTAAAATTAATACCGAATCTTTAATAACAATTAAAACAAGTAGGGAATAAACAACGATAAAATTAACGTGATAATATTAGCTAACTATGATAAACTTCACCCTACTCTTAATATAAGAATCAAGCTACCATAATGAAAGAGAAATTGCAAGAATGAGTAGAGATCTTCATTAATAAACAAAAATTATAAATAGTTCTCTCACAACAATCTTCAATCCTCTAAAAAATGATTAAAACTTGGCCCTCAAATTTATTACAATCACTCAAAGTTGCTCCCCGAAATTCCTCTCTAATTGTCTCCAAAATTATGAGCGCAAGGGTCCTTTTTATAGGACAAGTGGTGAGGTATTTGAGTTGTGGTGGGACTCTTTCTGATTGGCGGAATGGTGTTGGTAGCTATCTCTCCACCTCTTTAATCTTTGGATCGTGATAAGGGGCGAAATTTACCCCCACTTGAAAACTCTTATCTTTTCTTACTGAACACGCATGTCGAGTTTCATCCAAATCGGAGAATAAAATTTTTTGACTTTTTACGATTTCGTAAAAACAGATTGTTTTCGAACAACCGTAAAAATCAGCTTTTTCGTGCCTTTTTTGAATTGATCATCATTTTTTACCAAATTCCATCATTATCTGCAAAAATTTCACAAGGCAACTTTTTTCACAAATTAGCACAAGAATATTATAAAATTATCAAAGTGCCCATTTTTTTACTTAAAATTGTCATTTTCAATATGAATTCAATCATTTTCGCATTTTTCCTCTTTTTAATAAAATAGTCCTAAGAACTTATTAAATACACTAAAATTGGACTAACAAAGTATAAATTTGGGTATAAAATATACAAAATAATTCACTCATCAACATAAGAATTAGTTTATAAATTAAATTTTAAGAAATTTGCTTCATACTTGCACCTTCGTGTGTCACGCTTTCCATATTTGCTTTTGTCCTTAAGGGAGTATTTTATTTTTTATGATTATCAATTTTTTAGGATGAATTTTTTATTCAATAAGTGTGCGATAATGTAAATTGCACTGTAATTTTTTTTAAAAAAATTTACCATTGTTTTGCTTTGTACTATCATTATTAGATGAAAACATCATACTATTTGATGGTATATTGATAAATGTTTTCATTATATATGTATATATATGGTGTTTGTGAATATTCACGTGTAACTTGAATACATTTTGTGCAAGGAAAATTAAGTTTAATCGCTTCTTAAGTAGATTGGAATAACTTGTTTATGATTATCTAAAAACCTATTGACTTAAATTTTTTTTTTTATATTGCCGTCATGAATAATGCATACGCCTTTCTTGGAAATACATTTTTCACTTACATTATGAATTTGTTTATAAAATGATCTCTTAACACTTTAAATATTTCACAAAATACAAATCCATTAATATATATATATATATATATATATATATATATATATATATATATATATATATATATATATATATATAGAGAGAGAGAGAGAGAGGGGGGGGGATCACAAGTGGACCTAAAAAACGGACTTTATAATGAACTTTAACAAATAATATCTAACAACCCATTAATTTTAATTCCTATGTTGTAATATTTCCGTGCCAGCGGCAACGTACACGCGTGTCGATCGAATAATTTTTTTACAATCCCCCTTGGCAACCTTTACCTCTAAGTAAACATTCAAGCAACTTAACTTTTTTTAACTAGTGCTCTGCCATGGTGGGGGTAGCGGGGGGTAAGGAGGGGGTTAAGGGGGTCTCGGGTTACACCCATGTCCGTTGCCACTGGCGCGGACCAATTATACTATAGGAATTAAAATTAATGGGTTGTTAGGTATTTTTTGTTAATGTCCATTAAAAAGTCCACTTCTTGGTCAACTTTTGATCCTTTCCCTATATATATATATATATATATATATATATATATATATATATATATATATATAGAGAGAGAGAGAGAGAGACCCATCCCGTAAGGATTCCTTATGATGCAGACCTCAGTACATATCATTTTTTTAAAATAGTAAAAAAATGAATTTTTTGATGAAACTTTTTGTGGATATGATCTCCACGGTGAGAAGATCATGTCCAATTATTTTTATTAGAAAACTCAATTAAAAACCATTGAGATGAGGTGATATGTAAAAAAATGGTATAAATATGCATTTTCGACCTTTGAAATGTTGGCGATCATCTCACCCAATTTTTTATTGAAGTTTTTGATGAAACTTCATGGATATGATCTCGACAGTGAGAAGATCATATCCATTAAGTTTCATCAAAAAATTCAATCAATAAAGTGGCTGGCGTCGGTCCAACATTTCAACGGTTGAATATGAGTATTTATACCAATTTTTACGTATAACCTCATCTCAATGGTTCTTTTATGGAATTTTTTGATGAAAAAAATTGGAGATGATCTTCTAACCGTGGACATCATATTCATAAAGTTTCATCAAAAAATTCATTTGTTTACTATTTAAAAAAAATGGTATGTACTGCTGCATTATAAGAAGTCTTTACAAGAAACTCTCTCTCTCTCTCTCTCTCTCTCTCTCTGTATATATATATATATATGTGTGTGAGTGTGTAGGTAGGCACCAACGAGATCCTAATTTAAGGCCCTAACTTGCAGACTGATATTTTAAAAATAGCAAAAAAAATATTTTTTACTTAATTTTTTTCTGTGGTATTTAAACAATTTCAGGAGAACCCTCTAAAATTCAGCTCAAATTTTTTTTTGTTTTGCTATTTTTTAAAAAATAGTAAATTATATGTCTATTTTCAAGCTCCTAAAAACTTATATATATTTGACTGATTTTTTAAAAATAGCAAAAAAAATTATTTTATGCTGAATTTTTTTTAGAGTGGTCCCCTGAAATGTTTAAATAGCAATGAAACGAATCAAGTCAAAAATATTTTTTTGTGATTTTTAAAACATCATAAAAAATCGGTCTGCAAGTTAGAACCTTAAGTTGGGGCCTCTCTCTCTCTATATATATGTGTGTGTGTGTGTGTGTGTGTGTGTGTGAGCACGCATGTTATGTTATACATGCACACTCCATAATTTGACATTGTTTTGTCTTTGGGTGTTGAGACATTTCACACGAGGTCACAAATGCACAAAACTCGAATTAGTGACTCCCGTAGGCTGTTTGTTATTACATGTCACACACGTGTGCACGCGCAATCAAATAATGTTCAACATGATTATGTTTTCTCTTTATTTCGATATGATTTAGTTTTTTTATAATAATATATTACATCAAAACAGCATTACAGTGCTTATGTTTTTCCACAAACCTACAAAACATAGTACCATTAATATTTGTAGAGAAACCTAGGTGTTACATCAAAAAATTTGTTCATATAATTACTACTATTTTTAGCCTTGGCCAGATAATCAGTAATTGAGTTGGCTTCTCTATAACAAAAAGATATCCACACAGTATCAAACTTATGAATCTCCCTAAAACAGTCCCAGAGCAATTCCAGAATATGGTGGCTAGAACATGGGGCCCTACTAAACAATTGGTAGGTAGACATAGAATCCCTTTCCATGTGTATATTTCGAATGCCTTTAAAATTAGCAAGTTCTAAACCCTCTTTTATTTCCCAAATTTCAGTTATAGAATTTGACTTAAAGTCAATATTTTTAGCAAACCCAAATAATATTTCTTGTATCATCTCTAAGGGCGCCTTCAATTCCCGCACATAGATTAGAAATATTGCAAGATTCATCGGTATTAAGTTTGAGTGTAGTTTTTTCGGAAGGAATCCAAGAAATATTTATCGTAACATTCTTAATTTTTGGATTTGTTTCTATTTTATTAAACGTATCGTAAGTATAAAGATCTTCACTAAATTGATATTTTAAGAGTGTTAATTGAACCAAAAAATTATTAAGAACTACATTATTACGTCAATTTCAAATACGCCAACAAGTGAAAAGGTTTTTCATAGTGGAAAAAGTGTTCGAAATAGTTTTAGTCTGATTATTATTAGCAATGGAAAGAAGGAAATGTGAATCCTTAGGAAATCGTAGTCGAGTGGCATTCATAGTATTTTGAAAAATTGTACATTGAATTATGAAGTGACAATTCAAATAAATTTGTTGATATAAAGAACATTTATTATAATGAAAAATATGTTTAGCACATAAAACATTAGCAAGGAGGCCATTATGTGACCAAAATCAGAAGAAAATTTTTACTTTACTATTACAAGGTAACTTCCATAACCAAAACCAAGGAACTAAAAGCATACTTATTCTTAAGTCTTTATGAGTAAGCCAGTTATATTTAGTTTTAACATTAAACAATTTTATTTATTAGGACTCCAAAAAGACATATTTGGTGAATTCTTATCATTCCAATGAATACTAATAATATTGGAGATTAGATTTAAAGGAATATATTTCAGTAATTCAGTAATATTCCAATTGTCGGTTCCATTACTCCGAAATTTAGAAAACCATAATAGAGTCATCATAATTATTTTCTAAAGAATGGATTGTAATGAGTGATTAGACATACAATTATGAGTCCCAAATTTAACATTTCTCTCATGTAAGGACCATTGAACACCCTCTTTAAGAAGTAATATTCCTTTAAAAATATTATGTCAAGCCCATGAGCTTATGTTTTAAAGTCTTGAGTTAAAAAACATAGGATTGTGGTAATATTTGTGCTTCATAACAGTTGCCTAAAGAGAGTTAGGATTAAAAAACAAAGACCGACCTAATTTTAACATTAAGTTTGATTGAGTGTATGCATATTTTTAATTCCTAACCCAACCATAAATTTACGCCTAGAAATCAAACTCCATTGAATAGTGGTTTTTTTCTAAGAATTGTGAGTTTCCTTTTAAAAAAACTTTTAATTTTAATTGAGAGTTCCCCAATATGAGTTTTAGGTAGTTGAAAATAAGATATACTATAAATAGGAAGAGAATCAGTGACATAATTGATAAGCAGTAACCTACTAGAATACGATAAGTATTGGTTATCTAAATTAATAATAATGTCCTCAAAAATAGTTTTTGTCATTTTTATTAATAAATGGCACCCCCAAATATTTTTCATTAAAAAGAAAAGGAGGAATATTAAGTGCCTCTTTAATCCTACGTTTATTCATGAATTCCATATTAGTAGAGAATAGAATGGCAGACCTATCAGTATTTAAACTTTGACAAGAAAGGGTGCAAAATTTATTAAGAATATGTTTTCAATTAACCACATTTCTAATAGAACCTTTTAAGAAAATAATTCATTCATCAGACAAAATAGGAATAGGAGGACCAAAGTTACATGCTTTAGATACAATTATAATTTTATCCCTATTAGCTTAAAGAATTAATGAAAACATTTAAGGCAAGAATGAAAAGATAGGAGGATAGGGGATCACCTTGCCATAACCCCCTAAAAGGATATAAAAAACAACTCGATTGACCATTAATAATTGTTGAAAAAGTAGTAGTGGTCGCACATGACATAATTGGAGTACCCCAAAAATTAGGGGAACCATGATGTTGCAGTACCCATTTAATAAAAGGCCATTCTAATTTATTATAAGCTTTAGAGAGATCAAGTTTAAGAGCAAAACTAACATTTTTAGATTTTGTGTATCATTTCATGTGTAATTAAAATATTATCGTGAATATGCTTCCGAGGAATAAAGGCATTTTGAAACGGAGTTACAATTTTTTATTAAAAAAAAGGCCTAATTCTATTTAGCATAATAATAGAAATAATTATGTAACTCACATTGCAAAGACTAATAGGTCTAAACTAAGATTTTTTGGAAGGGTTATCGCATTTGAGGATAAAAACAAGAAAAGTTTTATTACGTTCTTTAAGCAAAAAGCTTGAATGAAAATACGAATTGAACAACTTTAATAATAGAAGACCCCACCACATCCCAGTGGTCTTTATAAAATTCAACAGTAAGGCCATTAGGTCCTAGAAACTTGTGATGAGGTATATTCCAAATAATATCTTTAGTTTCTAAGTTTGTAATAGGCTTATTTAAAAAGGAGAAATCATCACTAGTTAACTGAGGGGGGTAGTGGTCATAAGTAATATAACCTATCCTAGGATTAGTAGATCTGAACAATTTTTTTTTAAAAAAAAGAAAGAAATCCCATTTCAATATCATATTTAGTAGTAAGCCATTCATTCTTTTCATTACAAATAGCAAAAATACGATTCTTAACTTTTCTATGATTAACCACCGAAAAGGAAATATTTGGTATTAGAACCCCATCTTTTAACCAATTGTGTTTAGCTCTATACCTCCAATAAAGGTTTTCCCTCCAAAGTATGTCCCAAAGTTTCTTTTGAAGACATACTTTTGTATTTATTAAATCAGCGATTAAGGTAGTATATTTAATTATTTTAACTTTGTTACGTGGAATGATAACTTTCTCTCTCTATTTGCAGTGTTTTATATGATGGATTCTTTATTTCATTTTTGATCATTTAGTAGTGGTTATGTGTTTCCAATAAAGGTTCCATGACACAATTTTTATATTAAGTTATGAATAATTCTTTGATTACCATTAGTTAGTACCAGGTAAGTAGCGGACAAGATTTAAATAACTTGTACCATGATGTGAGTCCCACCATAGTACAAGAATATAAAGCTTGTTCGGTACTTACCCAATACTAACTACAGGTAAACAAAGCATTACTCTTAAGTTATAACTTTAGTATATTGTGTATAGGAATATTTGCAATAAAATATTTTCACTTCTAAAGATCCTAAGTCGAATAAATAAATATTATTTTTTATGTGAACCATGATCTATCAAAGGGCTAAGGCTACTATTTTTGTGCTTATAGATGTAGATCTTATTCTTCCTTTTAATATGTCATTCAAGTCTACTTGTACCAAGTAGCATGAAAAGAGTGATGGGATTCAAGGTTGGTTAACTCATATGAAAGATATAATAAGGAAGGAGGACTATCTATGATTCTAATGGTGCAAAATATACATTTGAGGAACACAAGCTTATGATATGCTCAAATTAAGTAGATATATGGTGGAAACTTGTAAAGTCAAGTAAACCATACTACAAAGTGATACATAAAATAAAATTAGTGAAATTATAGAAGAAAGATTTATTTTTTGTGCTGAAGGGTTATCTATCCCGGACCAGCTTACGCACACCTCATACTATTTTTTCCTTCCCGAACAAGGCTTTCTATAAGAGATATTACTGTGATCTGTGGCCCAAAGTTTATTTTGGTGGGATAATTGAACTCATGACCTTAGGGGTGCAATCCCCTTAGTCATGTAATCACCGCTTAATGCTAAACATGTAGAACAACCAATTCTGCCACAAAACATTCTTAGGCCATCCACAATGGGTACCATAAATCCATTGCAAATCCCATAAAATGGGTCACAGTGGGAAGGAGATACGACAAAAGGGGGAGAGGATCCATTTACCCTCCTTCAAACTTATAAGTGAGCTAAGGTCTGGACGTGTGATTGATCCCCATCCAAGGTCTGGAGTGAAATTCCTCTTCACAAGTGAAATAGTTTCACTTCTGAAAAATCAAATTCCTTTTTTTTAAGCATAAAACGTGGGACTTTTCCACGTTTACTTCATCGTTTACAATATCTTATTGTGAGACGATATCAAATTCTTCCCATTAATACTTCTTCTTTGACGTATTGGGACCTACCCATTGTGGATAATTTTAGTGGGAACCCTTTGATCAACCCAAACTGTATTTTTCCGGACAATTTTCCCTGATCCTTATTTTTTTCTTTTTCTATGCAAACGTTAAAATTAAATATCTCTCAAAATAAAAGTCGGTTTGAGATAAAATGTATATATTTGGAAAGGTCTCGACGATATCTATCAAAAGAGATCCGTGAAGGATATTTATTTTTGAAGTTTGAAATTTGAAATTTTGAAGTGCAATTTTCGATATATTTTTGGTCTTAATATTTCGCAATGTGATATTTCAAATTTCGCTATGTGAAATTGTTATATGAAATTTCATAATGTAAAAATGCAGTTTGATATTTCACAGTGCAAAATTTAGTTTAAATGCCTATTTTTACTAATTTCGCAATGAGAAATTTGTAATATGAAATTTCAGTGGTTATCGGAGCATCACTAGAGGGTCATCGAAGCATCGCTGAAATCACCTATATGTCAGCGGGGACTCGTCATAGTAACTAGGGTGTTGCTTGAGTGTCGTCGGAGCCCCCGGAGTGTCATCGAAGTTCAATAGAGTGTCGTTGGAGTTCATTGGATTGTCAATGGAGTTCACCGGAGTATCTCCGGAGATGCAACACCGAAAGTTTTCCATATAGTCACTGGAGACATGGAGCGAATTAAGGTAGAGAAAGAAAAATAATTAATAATGGGTTAGTTATGATAAAAGGTATTTTGGTATACTCTAAAAGAGTAGGGGGTTTTAGAAAACATGTTTTACTCTTGAATTTTGTGTTCCAAACGTTTGGCACCGGAGGGTTAGTGAACACCGCTTTATAAAACCTAGATACACACGTGCAACGCACGTGTGCACTAACTAGTACATTATAAAATTAGGTATACTCTACACATTTTAAAAGCTCCTTGAAGTTAATAAAACCATCCCAAATTTGATTATTTTACCAATGGGGCCTATTGGAGAAAAAATATTTTTTCATGAGACATGAGCAAATAAAAAATCTTAGGACCTAATTGACTAAGTACTTAGTAAACGAAAAAAATTGGTAAAAAAATCCCATTATATTATTAATAGCATCAAATAGAGCCTAACTTTATCCTACTGTATGTTACGTAAATGACGCCAAATGGGAGCAAGAAAAGATAAATCTCTTTAAACTCTCTCAAATTACTATATCTCAAAATGGAAGAATGCCTCAAATGAGGCTACAAATGAGTATTTATAAGAAGGAGGTTGCTTGACCTCTAAGCTAAGAATCTAATTACAATTATGTCCTTATGAGCCAATAATCTTCCTTTTTCTAAATACTAAACAAAAGGAAAAAAAATACAATGAATACTAAAAATAAAAAGAAAAACTAAAAACGACAAAAATTGACAAAAGGACCCTTATGCACATCACTCTCCCACCCTTAAAAGAGTTCGCCCTGGATCTCATAGGGTAAGACCTTCAGTATCACCATCGAGTATAGTAATGAGAGTGGGCTGGGGTGGAATCTCTGGTGTTACCTCAAGATCGTCCGAAGCTAGGAGAGCGCGACGGCGGAGAAGGGAGCAATCTGAGGCTCGATGGCCAATCACCCCGCAATTGTAACATTTGAACGTTACAGGGTGAGTGGATGCAGGAGGTGGAACCGTGAGGGTCGGAGTAGCTGATGTAGACGGGGTCACAGGAGCAGTACAAGTTTCAGGTGCTAGAGGAACTGGCGTGGAGCGGCCAAGGGGAGGAGGAGCAGACTAATGGAATGACTCAACTTTAGTGGCGTACTCCACCGCCTTGGCAAAGGAGGTGACGTTATGTAAAGCGAGATCACGTTGGATATAGCTCTGAAGACCGTGGATACCGCCTAACCCGCTGCTCCTCACTCTCACTGAGGCGGGCTCGAGTACAAAGAAGCTGAAAATGCTCGGTATAGTCTAAGACTATAGTGTATTGCCGAAGATACTGGCCCCGCAAAAAGAGGTCACGCTCGTAGGTAACGAGAACAAAAGTGGTCATCAACTCTACACGAAGCTCTGCCTAAGTCTATATAGGAGAC
Source organism: Sambucus nigra (assembly GCA_949130495.1). Classification (NCBI taxonomy): domain Eukaryota; kingdom Viridiplantae; phylum Streptophyta; class Magnoliopsida; order Dipsacales; family Adoxaceae; genus Sambucus; species Sambucus nigra. The sequence goes on along the minus strand of OX422215.1, from coordinate 654,545,036 downwards.
TGGACCCGTAAAAAGAGGTGACGCTCATACGTAGCAGGAATAAAAGCAGTCATCAATTGTGCACGAAGTTCTCCCTAAGTCTGTATAGGAGGCCGACCCTCAAGAACACGGAACTGCTCCAAATCATTCCACTAGACACTCAGGTAGCCCTGAAATTTAGTGGCCACTAATAGGACACACCGGCAGCCTTTTCGGTGCTTGTACTCAAATATTTTATCCATGGCGGCAAGTCAATCAACAACGGCATCGGGCTGTAAGTGTCCATCAAACATCGGTATATATACCCGAATGTCACACTGCATACTCCTCGATAGTAACTGAAGTACCAAATGTGTAATAGTGTCACCACCCTGTAGGGACAGGACATCCTCATCTAGGTCATCATCGTCTGGCGGAGGCTCGAGAAGTAGCTCTCTATGGTCGTCTCTGAGGCGATGGAGGAGGAGGTGGGGAAGGGGGTGGAGCGGGAACCAAGGGTTAGCGGTAGGGCAGTGATTCATCTTGTGCCCCTTCTGATAACATAAAAAATAATGTCGGTCGGAGAGAGGTACATATAAAGTGACTTTAGATCCTAGAGAATCAAAAGGTGAGACATCGGTGCGCTACTCAGTAGGAGGGGGTGGCTCAAACTCTGGAGCGGAGTGGGGTCAGGGCGAAGGGGGGGCATCATGTGGAGGTAGGCTAATCCACTCTCGTACCCACTCATGGGAGTCAACGGGTACAGAATGGACAGAACGGGCATCCCATGTAGAATGAGGGTGGGGTACATGTGTCGGGTGATCGGGTGGTGGTGAGGTGTGTAGAATTGGGGCAGAAGCGTGGGGAAGGCTATATGGGGGGTGTAGTAGCGGGTGAAGTTGGGGGTAAGGAGGGAAGATGTTGAGGCTCGAGGTGTTTTGGGGGATGATGGCGAGGGTAAATGAAGATGTGATGTAGGGAGTGGTCATGAGGAGGGCTGGGGTAATTGTTGTGGTTTTGTGATGGTGAATGGGGGGGAAACAAGAATACGAGGTGGAGGAAGGTGTGGTGAGGGTACATGGTAGTGTGTTTATATTTTAGGCAGTAGAGGGGGGTATATGGGAGGAGGTGTTTGTGAATTTTGGAGGGTAAGGGTATTGCAGATGTGTGAGGAATGAAATTCTAGGGTTCGGTGTTCAAGATTTAGGTTAAGATGCATGTATGATTTATTTGACACCGAAATTGTTACCTTTGTTTGAGGATGAATTGGACTTGAACCCTTTGCGTGCCGAATATCACGGATCATCTCAGCAATTGTTGGAAAGTATGGTCCAGTCATGGGGGGTATTGTTTGAACACATAGTGGAGAAAAAGTGGTCGAAAAAGTATCGAGATGAATTGGGGTTGGTGGGAGACCCTCGGTGGGCTCGCCTGAAGGTAACGGTTTCGTCCAAGGTAGCCGGCGGCTGGATCTGGCCCATTTGGCCTTGGATCTGGGTCGTCTGACTTCGAAGATGATAACCAATGGCCGAAATTTGGTTTCCGATGGATTGAGGTTGATTTCAGGTTGGATTGGGCTGATTTTAGGGTTGGACACGGGCGGTTTGATGTTTCGGTAGGTGACAGGGCTATTTCGGTAGTCCAGCTTGGTCTAGGTTTTTTTTTTTGAATTATGGCCAGTGGTTTGTGGTGGTGGGAAGCCATCCTCGGTAGTGGTGCTTTCTTAAACATATATTGTGAGATTATGATTTTTTGTGGTAGAGGTGTAGAATGGGTTAATTTGGGAGACTTGGGGTTGGGTTTTGAGATGTTACTGGGGCGGTACGAGGGCGATCAATGGTGGTTGTTGGTGGAGACATTCGCGCGTCGATGTCATCCATCGAGCCATCAATCGGTTGATAGCCTCCAAGATTTGTTCGTGAGGAGTTGTCACGGAGGTGTTCATCTTTCTTGGACCCACATTAACGTTGTTTACTATTGTTTTACAACAACAACAACAACAGGTAGAACCGACTAGGCTCTGATACCAATTGACGTAAATAACGCCAAATGGGAGCAAGAAAAGATAAATCTTTCTAAATTCTCTCAAATCACTATTACTTAAAATGGAAGAATGCGTCAAATGAGTACTTATGGGAAGGAGGTTGCTTGACCTCTAAGTTAAGAATCTAATTACAATTATGTTCCTAGGAACCAATAACATTCCTTCTTCTAAATACTAAACAAAAGGAAAAAATACAATGAATACTGAAAATAAAAAAAAGACTAAAAACGACAAAAATTTGACCAAAAAACCCTTATTCACGTCAATATGTGCTTGGCATATATATGTGTGTGTGTGTGTGTGACAATTTGTTATGTTTCACATATGACAGAGCAAGTAAAATATGGGCAGAAACCATTGCTTTAGAGGATAAGAGATTAATAGAAAGAAAGAAAAAAAGAGATTCATATTGACTTTCTTTGTAACAAATACAACCACATCAAAATTCCAGATGACATATTATTCTTCCTAAACAAAATCCAACAGAATTAAATGATTTTTACTAAAAAAAAAACTCTTACATAAATATAAATAATATACAGACGGGGATTTAGGGCACTGAAAAGAAAGTGCCCAAACCTTCACTACAACTTCTAACATATACAAAACCATACACTGATTCATATGGGTTCCACATAAGCTGGCTAGTGCTCCTCATATTGGCTTCATCCACCCAACCCATCCCAGACCCACACGGGACTTTTAAGAGCCTCCGGCCAAGAAACAATTGCTGCTGCCCGAGCTACCCATGGCACAAGGCGCATCGCGTACGAGAAACTTCACACTACGCGTCCCGAGAACATCGAGCACCTCGAGACACTCCTGCAAATCAGATTCGGTCACCAACATCACCCACTCCTCTTCGTCGTCAAGATACTTGAGCTGAAACGTCCCCGTTTGCAATTTAAACCTCTTTCCAACTTCCTCATACAGTTGGAAACACCCGGCAAGAGGCTCGAATTTGAAACGGATTGTATCCTCTTTATAAGAGGCCTTCACCGTAATTTTCGACCCTTCCTCACCGATAAATTTCTCTGTTTTTGTATTCTCACATTTACCAAAGCTTAAGGAGCTCGACGAAGTGCCACTTGTAATCGACCCGCTTGACGACGAGGTCATGCCTGATGAGGTGGGTTGGTGATGTTCAACGACCTCATCATCACCGTCCATTTCGTTTTCATCGTTCCTCGTGATATACATCTCATCAACGGCAGCCTTGGAAGTAGACTCGGAGTTCTCTAATTTTAAACCCCAATTTTTGCATCCTCCGGATGAAAAGTAGGAACCTAACGAGGCACCTTCGGAACAATTCCACTGCATTGTATTAGGGTTAGCATCACTAACGTCCATGAGTTGACCTGGCGAGTCAACTCGGTTTCCACCGATATAATACTCATCTTCCAACTTCACCGTGGAATTGGGAATTGATGCAACTAATTCAGAGGCTTTTTTGCTCGGAAAGAGAATGTTATTTTGTGAATCGACATCTTGAGTGATAGAGCCGGCAGCCACGAGCCCACCGGTGGTTGGGTCAAACTTAAGACCTCCTTCAACCCCTTCAACAGAATCAAGCACGGTTTGTATTTTCCTTAAAGAACGATTGACCTTGTTTATCTTGCGCGATGGCCATCTTGTGATCCCGTGTTGTCTGCATATTCTCTTTAGTGTAGTAGGGCAAACTACAAAAGAACACAAAATTCAATAATTACGCACTGTCCTCTTAAAAAAAATTAGGGGAAAGTCAAAAATTGCCTATCGGGCAAAGGAAAAAAAACTTGTTTTTTTTTACAATTGAGCACGAGTATAATACCTCCAATGCTTTTAGCAGCGTCCTTGAGACTTCCGGAAAAATATTGCTGAAGAACACTTAAGCTAACATTTTTCTCTGCTGTACTTCGCTTTTTATCCATTTGTCTCCTTGATCCACCCCTTATCTACAACATAATCAAGGAAGCAATAAGAAAAAGATTGCAGAGTACGAATTAGAATGGGATAATCATTTTCACAAGGGAATCAAACACCTTACCATTAGGGAAGCTTATAATGAAGATATCCTTAATGCTCAACATCAATGGTTAATTAATGCTGAACTGACAAACTTGCTCAAATATTTAATACAATAATTGTTACCTTGATATATTTCCCATAAATTAATTTAGATTAGTACCAGATACATTGCACTTCCTTCCCATACGTAACTCTGAATAACTTAAATCTTTATATTTAATAGATTTTTTGCATTTAGTCCTATCTATAAAGATTTATTAGGTTCTACTCCAATGTATTTTTAAAATTGTAAAAAGTCCCAAAACCGCTTATAACTTCTCTGTAACCACCCAATCGTTCTTTTTGCAGAGAATGACACTTGTCCCATATTTTTTATAATAGGTCCAACAACAAAAAAAATAAAAACATGGGAGTGACCACAAGTAAATCTTTACAAATGGGACTAAATCCTTAAGATCCCTATATTTAATTGTTAAACCTATCTCATTTCAAACTTTATTAATAATTAATTCCCCCCTCATTTAATCTAATAATAATAATAATAGAAAATAACTCTTAATAAGGAAAGAAATTTTATAAAAAAAATACCGATCTTTGGCCTTTTCTAATTCTGACTATGATCATAAGGAATATGAAATATAAAAACTAAAAAGGAATGTGATAGCGTTCTTAATTGTGAACGAGTAATCATATAGAATGTTCTCATTTTACCTTAAATCGTGTTCAAGTCCAACCTTTATTATTTAAAGATACATCCTATCATCATTCTAATTTAATAATAATCCTATATATTATCCTAATATGTTATCTACTAATACTAATGATGATAATTATAAATCAACCATGAACATCACTATTGTATAAGGACGGGGTCCTTAAAATCTTTGCTACTTAAGGAGAGTTGGATCACAAGTGGAAGACATACGTACCTTTTCAAGAGAACCATCCGATTCCATTCCAACACTTCTGGAAGTAGATGTATCCAACCCCACACAATCAACGGGATTCAAATTACTTGATAATATCACCGATTGCAAGTTTGAAGGAAACCCATCTTTAGAGCCATCCCCTCCAGCTAACTCTGTTTCCGAAATGGTCCTCAGACTCCTACAAATTCTCTGCATGGTAGTTGATAGGTTATTCAATAAGAGCTGCTGTTCTGGACCCCCTTTCACACTAACAGGAAGAAAAAACTCCAATATATAGTCATCATCGCCCGTGTATATACTCCTTAGCTTAATTGCAACAGCAGCATTTAGGCCAAACTTGCGCGCATGATGAACAAGTGGGTACTCGCCAATATCGTATTTTTTTACATCATAGAAGAAGAAAGGGTGATTGGATTTAAGTGCTTTTCCAACTATACCCTGCCCTTCCTCAAGATAATTTTCAGAACACGCATGCACAAATCCTTGCATTGATCTATCATTTACATAACAAGCTGTATCCTCAACGCATAGTACACATTTCCCAACAGAATTTTTGTCATACCCTCTAACGCGTACTTTTACGATTTCGTCCCCAACTTCCCCATTGTAAGTACAAGGAATCCATGTTAGAGCGAGGGGTAATCTGTGTGCGTGGCATACGGCTCGTAAAACATCAGATATTTCAGCTAAAGCATCCTTTTGATTCTTTGAGAGGCACTGCTAAAGTAAAACGGGGACAACCCTTTACAAACTAATTACAAAGGCTCGGAAAGATTCGATTAATTACAACATATCCGAAAAAAGTATAAAAAAGGCCTCCTCCAAGCTTGGAGGTGATGCCTAGTAGAGTTCTTGATTTTTAGGGCTCTTTTCATTTTACCCCCACAGATGAGACGGTATTTGGAGACCTCCTACACGTTCATTAATTAGAGCTAACTCTAATTAACGAAAATGTATGGGGTATCTCGAAATACCAAATTATCTCAAAGGGTAAAGTACAAAAATATAGAAATGAAAAACTAATTACTATCTTTATATTTTTCGTAATCGGTGAACTACAAAATGAAGTTTACAAATTTTCATTAGTACCTGAGGATAAAGTCGAGGAGGCGCAGAGCTCCTTAGATTTACAGCCTGCAAAGAGAGAGAGCTTATTAGTCTGAGCAATAGAAATTATATTATTGAGTAACTTCATGCATCAAACCCAGTCAAATACTGAACAAACAAATAAATCAAGAATGATCATCTATTGTACATGTAAGCAATCTAGTAGTGCAGCGATTTTAAATAGAGTTATTTTAGGTTTGCCCTCATTTTGTTTTCAATATTCAGTCAAACCCCCGCTATTCGACTTTTTTGGCCTTTGGCCTCCATTATACACACAACCACAAAGTCAAATGCTTTGACTGTTAAACAATCTTTACATTTTAGGTTAACCCGAAAATGGCCCTCACATAACAATACACTATACAAAATGAATATTACACAATTTGCCCAATCAAAATTAATATTAAACAATTTGCACCATCTTCACATACACATAACATACTAAAGTTGCAACAATTTGGTTTGTTGGTCTATAAATATATTTTCTCAGTCTATATATATATATATATATAGATACATGTACAAGTATGAAACCCGCACAAATAGTATGGTTTGTTTAAGATTTACATAACATTTTAAGAATAAAATAAAAAATAAATAAATAAATAAATAGATGATAGAGAAAGAGTGTAGAATGATCATTGCGACAAATTAAAATAATGGAGTGTTTTTCATATTAATAATGGAAATAAAGATACTCTCTAGATCAAAATTTATCTACATAGAAGGGCATTTTTAACTAGACCCACCAAAATTTTCATTTCACCCCATTTACTCTTATCCTAAAATAATATTTGAAGTAAAAGTAGTGTGAGATGCATGATATAGTGGATGCATTTTTAAACACCTATATAGAATATTAATTTTATTTTGTTGTAATATGTACTCCATGGTAGATATGCTTGGTTGACACCCATCTTCAAGGAGTGTGACATATTTTTCGATGTTGAGGTTCACTTATGCTAATGCTACTTTAAAGATGGTAATGGAACTATATTTGTCACAACTTGTTCAAAGGTAAGATTTGAATAATTCTTTCTCTGTATAGTATATAGTATTTTTGTAAGCTATTATGTAATACTTCTCTGAACATCCTGGTTGAAATGGCTTCATTTACATTTTTCTGTTCTTAACCAAGATAGGCTATTTAATTGTTCATCTGTTGCACAGACAGTATGATGCTGTTAAGCACACCCGAAAACAATTCACAACTGCAATTATGAAACTAAAATAAAATGGCCTATCCCATAGACGTTATGGAGCTAACACAAACGTCTTTCACATAATGTTTTTTTCCCAATCATACGTCAATAAGGTGAATTATACAATAAACAATATATGAAGAAACACAACAAGTATAACTTAATACCAAAGTGAATGAGAAAAATCATCACTTGAGTAAGATTATATATATTATTTCGTGCCTCATCTCTAATAACTTGAATTTGCATCCATCGTAAATCATAAGTTAACAAAACTTCTCAGTCCAAGATATTTTGTGCCACATTACACACTAAAACATCAGGATCACCTCATACCTCCCCACCTTTCTCATATCACAATTTCCTTCATAAGGAACTTTTTCAAAGAGAGTTCATTTGCTTGAATGAAGGATGCTGCATCAACCTCTCCACTCTTAGAATTCAGACGTCATACATATACTAATGTGCACTGTTGTTTATTAAGTGAAGTGGTCTCTTGGGAAGATGAAAAGATGTATAGAGAAGGGAAAAGACCTATAGTGACTCTTGAAAATATAATGGTTAAAGGAAAAGAAACTGAACTTAATGACATGTTTATCTCATTTAATTCTTATTAGAGAAACACGAGTTTGAAAGTGGACGGAAGCAAAGTAAATAGGACAATTATTTGAGGGTATAGTTTTTTACTCTTACATTGTAGTCTGTAGACAAAGAATAATAAAAAAGGGATAAAAATAATGCAAAAATATTGTTAAATATTTATTTATACAGATCACAGAATACTAAAACATTCACCCCCTGCTTTTTTACAATTATTAAATAATCAAAAGAACCCAAAAAAAGGTAAGAAATAAAAAAGTAAAAGAGAAGAAGACATTTCATAGGTCTTCAAGCACTAACCCACATGGGGCCATGGGAGAGGCTAGACCAGGTTGGTAATATGCAGAAGTATGAAGGCTCTTTACCCCCCAAAAAACGAAAGAATTTGAACAACACTGTCAAGTAATCTCAGCAAAGTGTATTAGCATGGGAATAAAGGGAAACTCGTAAAGACTAAAGAGGTTGTCCATGTGTGCCCAATTGTTTATATATATTAAGTAATCGAAGAGACAATTGTAGGGAGTTCTGATAGAAGCCGTGTCTTGAAATCTGTTTTTTGTCAAACAAATGGAAGGTGCAATATATTAATGGAGAGGGGACAATAGAGAGGGGAGAATCTCATACCAAGGGGAAGTATATGCAATGACAATTTTGTGGACACGTGGCAGGATAACTTTTTAGGAATACGTATTTATATAATTTAATAGATGTATGTCTGTCTGTGTGTGCGTGTGTGTGTGCGCTTGTATTGTCAGTTCTAAATTTTTAAATCTAAATACTTTTTTCCATTTGATGACTTAAATGTATTTTAATTTTTCAATTCCTTTTTTACATGGTACGTGATCCATAAGATCTATTTACAGCAAGTAAACTATTAATTGATAAGGAACTATCGTGAAACTCCACCCACAGGTACAACCCTTATTAAATTTTTTATTTTTACTTTTTTGAGAACACACTTAGTTGAAATTGAGAAGCTTTAATTGCTAAGTAACCGTCCTCCTGAAACTCCACTCTCATTCTAGGATTGAAACAACTCATTTGATTCGACTAATGGATTATAATAACTATACACTAAAAGACATATATAAGTGAACACTCTTATCAACTATACAATAAAAAATATATAAATGAACACTCTTATACATCAAACAAAATCATCCAAGGGCTCAAATGTATATGATTTATCTAAATTATAGTAAATGTTCTACTTCTACCACCAATATCTTTTCTACCAAAATAACAAGTTGGCAGTGTGCGCTTGAGAAGAGAGACAAAAATAAACAACTACAAAGACATGGAAAATAGAACTAACCTTGAGTGCACGACAAACGCCATCTATCTCTGCATGAAAGTTGGGTTTCTCTTTCATAGTGACAAGTTCAAGAACCGCACAACATGACTTTTCGAGGGGATCACCCTCAAAGACAGGCAACGCAATAGATCCCCGGACTTCATGGTTCAGCGCGTGTTGCACCCGCACGTATTCATCCTTGTTGTAGAACGCTACATTTGAGGTCCACTCTGGAATTTTCGAATTAAACACTCGTCCCGGTAACCCAAGACAAGAACCATCCTTAGCTTCTGGTGAGAAGGTGAATTCTCTAGAAAGTTCCCGATATCCCGTGAGCATCTGATCCAGCAAATAAGGCTGCTCACACGTGCTTAACATAATTTGATCGCCGTGCTTGATGGGGACCCACAACTGAGCCAAAATGCCCCCACCAGATGACTCCTTAAACAAAGACAGTGCCTTGAGCATCTTTTCAGCAAGTGGCGGCTCGAGTGACATTGGAACGTTAATATTAACCATATCACCTCTCTTAGCACCCAAACCATCATCATCAAGAGAACCCAAAGGAAACCCGAATTGGGTTTCAAAGACCATTTTGTCCCCGCTATTGAAAGAACTCTCGGCCACAAGAAAACCAGTAGTATTTTGTTCTGCGTAATTTAGCGAATCCGATGGGGTATAGCTTGTGGTCATCGTATACATGGGCGACAACGAATCGGAGGGGAACATATGATCTAACCCATACGTGTCGAAATTCATGATCTCCGTGACATTGTTAAACGGATCCTCCGAACCCGAATATAACGACGCGCCCTCCACCTGAGTCCTAGAATTCCAGTGACCAATGCCCTTTTCTTTAGGGTATTCCATTTTCCAGTTAAAAAAAACAGAAATTGCCAACAAAACTAAATTCTACAAATGTTATTCCCTCACAAACGTAATCCTCTGTCTAAACTCTTCTCCAGCTTGCACACCCAGAACCCAGTACCTGATGATCAAACCCATCAATCCCTTTGTAACCCCTACTTTCAACTACCCAATTGAACCATCTACACAAACAATATTTAAAACTCAGCTTCCTCAAGTGAAATAGCTCAAACCTGCACTGCCCACTAATGAATATCAACCTTCTCATCCTATTTATATACAAATACTATAAATATCCAGCAATATAATATATATAAATATATGTGTAGCTGTGTGGCTGTGGCAGTAGTCTTAAGCACCTCATCTTGACTGTTTTAGTTTACTGTGCAATCCAAAAATTTATTAGATTTAGGTTGCAGACTTGCAGTCCATCTGTCTTAAAATCAAACTGTCGTATTATATAAAGACTATGAGTTGAGTTAGATAATCACACAATTTAAAAAAATAAACCATCACTAATGTTATATTACAAAAAGACTATTGAGTGTCAGTATTATGAAATATAACTACTAAGAGAAGTTTTTTTTTTTCAACTTAACTCCTGTGATAATAGCACATTTAGACATACACCCATAGAAGTTCAAAACCTCGGACAGCATGAATTTGAACTTCTAGGGGTATGCCTAAATGTGCTGTAAGTCACAAATATATGTATATACACATATATGAAATTAAGTTATATTATTACACAATATGTCAATGGGTCACAAATATATGTATATGCACATATATGAAATTAAGTTATATTATTACACAATATGTCAAAAAACCATGTAACAGTGTTGTATTCCAAAGTAAGATTGTCCTATTATGCGATATTAAATATTATGAAATATATATCCTGAAAGGACCCCACGCTTAAAAGTGTTGGATCGCACACAAAATGTCCATTTTTCACAAATTTTCTGCCCCCCCCCCCCCCCCCCTCTCTCTCTCTCTCTCTCTCTCTCTCAGAGAGAGAGAGCTACTCTCATACATAACAAGTATACATACTTGGTAGCACAAATTTATTTTTTTTAAATATTAAAAAAGCAAAAAATATTATCTTGAGTTGATTTTTTTTTATGGGTCCTTGAAACGTTTAAATATCACGAAAAAAATTCAACTCAAAAATAATTTTTTTACTATTTTAAAAAAAAAATCGGTATGTATACTTGGTACGTGTACTTAATATGTCTCTCTCTCTCTCTCTCTCTCTATATATATATATATATATACAGGGGCGGAGCTCTTTGGTAGCTAGGGCTGGGGGGGTCAAGTGTCCACCCCAGGAATTTCCAAAAAAAAATTAATATAATGGTATAAAGATTAAGTTTTAAAATTGAATACAAAAAACTATAATATTTTCTTAAAAAAAATATTACACACTTCCATTCATTTGGCCACTTTGGTTACTTGGATTATTTTGTTGTTGCTTAGGGTTTGAATCAATTTGTTGTTATTTATTTTAGGTTAAGGTTTGATTTGAATTAATTTGTTGCCATTTATTTTAACGGTTTGACATATTTAATGCTCTGAGTTAATTTAATTTCGTTGTTGCTTAGGATTTAGCTAATTTGGATTAATTCCTTCCTATCCTAGTTTAAGACCTCGTTTTATATGATTGATTTTAGGATTTTGTTATTAACGTACTATGTGCATGTGTGCTATTGTATTCGAGGTTATTTTATTTGAATTATAATTATCTACAAATGCAAATTATTAATTGAATATCTGTAAAAAAATCTAAAATTAACACTAAAATATTTCGGCTCAGGGCTCCTGCCACCGAACCGCCCAAAGGGTTGATAATTTATACAGTGCCTCACCTAAAAAAAATCCTGCTTCCGCCACTATATATATAGTGTGTGGATTTTCCCACATTTTAACAGTGCGGACCGAACATGTGTTGGCTTGCGGTGAACCCAGAAATTATCGGTTAAATTATAGGCACGCGCTCTCTCTTTTTTGCGTTCACCGTCAGATGACACAAGTCCAGTCTGTTAAAATGCGACTTGTGTCGCTTTGTTGTGAGCCCAGAAATTATCGGCTAAATTATAGGCGCATGCTCCCTTTTTCTGCGCTCACCGCCAGGTGACACAAGTCCGGTTCGCATTCCGCACTCTTACTGTGTATGTGTATGTGTGTGTATTGTGAATAAGTTTATATTTGAGGGTGAATATCCCAAAAGCATGTGAAAGAAGATGACTTACCTGCGATTATAAAAGTTGCAGAGTCTCCTAGGCCAAATCACAGCAAGAAAAGGCCAGACACATGTGTTAATCAATCATATCACATCACAGCAATCTGAGATTGGACCCTTTTTTTTTATGAAAGAAACTCAGAAAAAGGCCAAGAATTGGCCAACCCAACAACCAATCTCTAAAAGATTGAATTTTTATTTAACCCCAGCACCACAATCTTGAACACCTGCAAAACATCAGCCTTATAAAACCAAACCCTAGCTGGGTTTGGGTTTGGCTGGGATTTTGTTTATGTATTTATTATTATTAGATACAGTGTATGTTGAACTGAAAGTTGGGGTCTTTGGAATTGGGGAACTCAAAAAACGGTAGAGAGAGGAGATTTTTTTTATTTGTTTGGGGGAAGTATAGGTTAAAGATGGTAGCAAAAGGTCTCGAATAGGGGTTTACTAAATATAGTTAAGTTTGTTTTTCATGCGGACTCATTCTCTATCATGTGGGTAACTTCTTGCATTTTGTATTTTTTCGTGGTGGAGTGGAATAAGGGGGTCACTCAAACACTTTTGAGGTGGATTAAGATATATAAAAATATTTCTTAATTAAAAAATATATATATAAATATTTTTTTTTATTGTTCAATGGGTCCGCGTCAGAGACACTAATCAATCATTAATCTAAGATATATAAAAAATATTTTTTAACAAAAAATTTTTTTACCACAAACTAATTTCTAAAAATATAATTTGAGAAATGATTGTAACCCTGATTAATTGTTGAACATACAACACTCATTAATAAATATAACTATCATTTTTTTAAATAACGAAAATGTTTTTTTTAAATAAATTATATCCAACTGTTTTTTTAAAATATGTCCATTTTAAAAAAATAATGATTTTAAAAAAAATCTGTTTTACAATATATTTTTATAAAAATTTCCAATTTTATTTACTAAAAAACGTTTATTTTTTTTAACTTTATAATAAAACAGTTTTTATAATTATTTAATTAAAAAATCGTGGAGAATGTTTGGAATTTGTTTGATAATACGGAGAAGGGTAATTTTGTCTTTTAAATTTTTTTTGGAGTGTTTTAAGAATCTAAGGAGTGTCATTAGCCACACACGGTAACTTCTTGTATTTGTATTTTTTTTCGTGGTCTAGTGGTATAAGGTGGTCACTGGAACAGTTTTGGGAGTGGATTGAATTTGGTCTCCAGTTCGATCTCCGACACTATTAAAATAATGTTTGGCTGGCGGAAGCCGCGAACTGCGAACGTGAATTAGTCGAGGTGCGCTTAAAGCTGGCTCGGACACCGCGTGGTATGATACCAAAAAAAATGATTGTAATTTTAGGCCGATTCACAAATTCGATTTATCTTATATAATTTATCTACGTGTCGTATTTGTATTGGTTCGTTTTGAGGGTCCTATTCAGTGAACTCCATGTGGATCCTAAAAATGAATCAATGCAGATATGACACGTCAGTGAGTCACACAAAATGAGTCTGATTCGTGAGTCGGCGTAGAATTACTCTTTAAATGATATTAGTTTGCAGGCTATGCGATGCGTGATCGTAAAAGATTACTTTTTGGAGATTCACATTCTGAAAGAAAAAAACTTTAACAATAATTGTATTCTTAATAGAAAAATGTTAGGGAGATCCCTTTTTGTTACCCATTTTATTACTCCTACCTTTAAAGTGTTGTCACTTCCTTTGTCTTTACTTGTATGGGTCCCGTCAGCGCATAAAAGACAAAGCAAGGTACAACATTTTAAAGTTAGGAATAACAAAAAGAGGTAACAAAAAAGGATCTCCCTATCAAAGCTCTTTTTAATAAATAGTAAATAGAAAAGTATATCATAAATGGAAGTGTAAATGTTTGGAGAGAGAGAGAGAGAGAGAGAGAGAGCAAAAAAATAGAAAGAAGAGTACATAAAAGGAGATAAGTTTGAAATACAAATATTGAAAATTGTTTTTTTTAAAACTCCATTTTGTAAACATTATCTCTCATTCTCTTTCTTCTTCTCTCCTGCTTGCATGCATTTGTTACCATATGAAAGAAACCACAACTCAACAGAAGCATTTGCAACGGTAAGTATATACATATGCTAAAAAAAAAAAACATGTTGGAAATTTTTTAATATTCGGATGTACGCTTACATATTAAGTAGCAATAGTATCTGAGCTTCTACTCTAATTGGGCTAATTAAGTGATCTAATTAGTAGAGCCCGATAAGACGTCTAAAATGAGTATAGGTTTTGTAATGTATGGTTACTTAATAGTCACCTAATTAAAATTAATGGGGTTTCTTATTAGATGCCTATATAAAGAGGGATCTGGTCCCTAAGGCTAATGGACTCGCATACTCTCCTTTTCCATCACTGAGAAAGAACCCATAGAGAGAGAGGGATTAGTCTCTGCAAGGCCTCTAACTCTTAAGTCTCATTCACCCCTATGGATTTGGTAAAGAGTTCCAACATTTTTTTATATAATCTTGATAATCTAATATATTGACTAAAAATATATTGAGAATTTCATTCTCAACAAAACATTATACACAACTTATATGCAACATACACTAATGCTTTAAAAAGGTGCATAGAGATAAGTTCTACAAAGGTATAGAGAGTCTGTCTTTTTTTGGGGTGAAAAGAAAAGCCTGACTTGGAGAGGATATACGGGGGGAGATGATATGAAAAAATTAATGAGTGATTGATTAGTTGATGGAGATATTATAATGATCTGGAAGCAATTGTTGGAAGACTTATAAGGAGTTGGTGGGATAAATTATGGCTCTTTATCTGTAAAATGTATCTACTCAAATACATGTATTTATTACATTTTAATATAAATATACCCTATTTAGACTTCTATATATGGACCAACTAAATGCATGTATTGACTAAATACATATGTGTCTATACTAATCTAGATAATACAAAATTGATAAATGGCTAACACATTAATAAAGCGTAAACGTGTCGACATGTGGACGCAACAAATATCTACTCTGGGTTGTGATGTCAATTTTAGTTATATACTATAATTTACGGTTCGTTTGACTATCTATTCAAAAAATTTGATTTAAGCAATGTTTTTAAATAAGTATTTAAAAATATTGATGTGTCTTTGGTAAACTGTTTTAAATTCAGTTTTCTTAAAAATTATTAAAATTTGTAAACACGTGTATATATATATATATACAGAGAGGATTTCCAACATATCTTAAAAAGAAAACAAAAAAAAAACGGATCATTATTTTGAGTTGATTTTTTTGTATGGTATTTAAACATTTCAACGAACCTATAAAAAAATCAACTGAAAATGAATATTTTTTTCTATTTAAAAAAAATCGATCAATATATGTCAATTTTTAACAACTTCCATACATACATGATATATAAATACATACATACATATATATATATATATATATATATATATATATAGAGAGAGAGAGAGAGAGGGAGAGAGAGAGAGAGAGAGAGAGAGGAAGGCTCACCTACATCATGCACTATACATCACACCTAATTCTAGGCCCTAGAAAACTTATTTTTAAAATTTTATATTTTTTCCTTCAAATTAACCTTTCAATCAACCAATATGCAAAAAATTAGGTCAAAATACATTTTGTAGCTATTTTTAAAAATTCCACAAAAAACTGCTGGCGCAGACCCTTATAAATAAGGTATTTTTAGCAGTTTTTTGTGGATTTTTTAAAAATAGTTACAAAATGTATTTTGACCTAATTTTTTGCATATGGGTTGATTGTAAGGTTAATTTCGAGGAAAAATATAAAATTTGAAAAAAAAAAGTTTTTTAGGCCCTAGAATAAGGTGTGATGCACGGGTGATGTATAGAGCATGATGTACTATAGCGTGGCTATATATATATATATATATATATATATATATATATATATATATATTATGATTTTTCATGTACAAAGCATAAGAAAATTATATATGCATGTGGACACAACCCCCTTAATTTTTAAAAACGCCTCATTTTACCCCATAACTGTAATGGTGTTAAGTTTGTGGATGAAAAATTGGTCATTTGCACAGGTGGTTGAACAAAAATATCCTCGCACATGATCAATTTTCATCCATAAATTTAACACCGTTAGTTTTGGGGGTAAAGTGGTACATTTTTATAAGTTGGGGGGGGGGGGTTAAGTATGGAAAATGAAAGTACAAGTGGTAAGGTGAAAATGAAAGCAAAGTTGGAGGGGTTTAGGTGTAATTAACCCTATTATTTAACATAAAGATCTTAGTGTATTATATAATTTAATAATATATACATATACGTAATTTTGTGTACATCTACATATATAATTTTTATTCATTATAATTACACACATATTAATGTATTGTGTATGTATATTATGTATTAAGCTATAAATGTATAAAAATAGAGCAAATGAATGATTTTGAGCTGAAAATAGAAAATAGAATTTAGAAAATACCATTTTGTTACCACTTGTAATTCGGTTTTTAAAAACAGGTGTGTGAAATGCAAATTTTTGCCAGAATCGTATTTGAACACAGAAAACAGAATTATAATTCATAACCAAACACGCCTTAGTGAATCTGAACATGAACCAATGCAAACATGGCACATTAGATTTGTCGTCGTAAGAAGCTTTTATACAGTATTGTAAATGTCATGTGTGACCCCCATGTCTTGGTTAGTAGGGCTCATAAGCTTTTGGTTCTTACTCTATTTTTTTTTTAGAGCAACCTATTCCCGAATCAGAAAATTCGTGGACCATAATAATATTATGTTATTTTGCTTCATGCGTCACGCAATTCGACCTCTTTAGTTGTTCAGGTACAATGTATCGTCATGAGTACATCTTACATCAACAAATGTATTAAAGACACATAAATGTGTGAATAAAGTTGTGTCAATAAATTCGATCCTCTAAGAAGTACTTATATTTTTAAGGATCATTTGATGAAAAGTTCCTTGAAATTTTTTTAATTAACGTTTAATCCAACACTTTTGTGGGTACCCGAAATTCAGAACTATGGGCCTGGACGAGTAGCCCAGTCCTGGCGGCCCAAAGTCCAGGCCCCTCATCTTTTATGATTGATCCGGTCTCCCTCCACGATCCCATGAAGGGAAGTTGTGGGAGAAATGGAGAACGTGGAGAAACCCATCACCCCCACTCATCTACATGCACATGTATATATTAAACCCTAGGTCCAGGGCAAAAGGACAAGTTGTATTCTCTGTAATCACTCTCCGGAGTATATAGAAATAATATCGACTGCACCACCGTGGACGTAGGCACATCTTGGCCGAACCACATACATCTTTTATTGTGTGATTGGCATCTTGTGTTCCTTGTTCTCTTCTTGATAATCTTTCTCTCATATTTATTTGTGTTGCATAATAATTGCCTCTACAATTGGCGTCGTCTGTGGGAAGCGTTCATCTTTCCTTGAGAAGAGCCCACATCAAGAAAGAAGTTTAAGATGTCTGGTCAACAGAAATGCCCCCCAAGCAGGAGATATTCAAGAGCCACCTGCTCCTCGCAGGATTAGGTCTGAAGTCCGACGTTCAGATCAGAGATCTCGCCTGGAAAGACCAGCCTCAGAAGAAAGTCAGGGACCAGCAAGGTCCACGCAGATATCCAGGTTGATTGATGCATATGAGGCAAGGCTCCACGAGCAGAGAGAGTCTTCTCGCAGATACGAGGCTGAGAATGCTCGCTTGAAAAGAAGACTGGAAAGACTAGAAAGGGAGCTTCGTCCTGATAACCGAAGACGCCAATATCGCACTCCTAGCCCTCAGGCGAGCAAGTCTCGCAGTCGAGGAAGGAGCCCTAGGCGAGAATCTCAAAGGGACGAAGGAGGCGAGTCAGACGACGACCTCCGCGAATAGCTGCGAAGAGCCCGCCGCTACCAGAGCCCTGCTCCAAATGACGACCTTAGCGAACAGGTGCGAAGAGCTCGCCACCACCAGAGCCCTGCTCGCAGCGACGAGCTCATACGAAACATGGTTCGCAGGGAGATGGACCAGCATCCCGCTCACCACGGGACATGATCAACTAGAGAGCTCGCGAGGCGAGCTGTCAAAACCCAGTTGAAGTCACCTTTCACCAAAGAAATCGAAGAGGAGGAAGCTCCCAAGAAATTTGCCATTCCAAGGTTCAAGGTTTACAATGGAAAGACTGATCCCATCGATCACGTCAGGCAATACCGATAAGCCATGACCCTCTGGAGTCATCGGGATATCCTGATGTGCCGTATTTTCCCCTCGAGCCTTCATGATGTAGCACAGAAGTGGTTCGAAAGGCTCCCCCATCGGTCGATCAAGAATTTCAAATCCCTAGCCGAAATCTTTACCTCCCGATTCATTACCAGTAGCTCCCATCCCAAAAGGATGGATGCTCTACTGATAATGAAGAAAATGCCTCAAGAGACCCTTCGAGAATACGCGAAGAGGTACTGGGAGTCATTCAATGAGATCGAGGACTGCACGGAGGAGGTGGCAGTGGCCTCCTTCAAAATTGGGCTCCCTAATTCTTCCCTCCTCTACCAATACCTGACGAAGAAGGAAGTTATGACCATTGACGACCTTATGGCCCGAATCGAGAAATACGCAAAGGTGGAAGATGTCACCCGCTCTAATACAGGAGAAAACGGTCGAGCTAAGCTCACTACCAAGGTAGGTGAGAAAACTGAGAACCAGAGGAAAGGAGGAAAGAACAGGGGCAAAAATGGCTCCAAAAACGGAGGGAACCAGGACGCATCGTAAGCATTCCAGGCGGTCAACACCGTCTTCAAAGAACCAATTTACAAGGTTCTTGCGAAGATCAAGGATGAGCCATTCATCAAGTGGCCCAGGAAGATGGGGGGAGATCCCTCGAAGAGGAACAATGCGTTGAGATGAGCTTTTCACAAAGAGGGAGGGCTTAAGACCGAGCACTGCAAAGCTCTTAAGACACACCTCGAAGAATTGGCCCAGTCCGGGCATTTGAACGACTTTGTGGAAAAAAGGGCAGAGAAAGTGACTGCCAACAGAGAAATGAGACCCGACAATGTGCTGAAGGATGATGCTGGACACGAGTTCGCCGTAATTCACGGAGTATCTGACGTCAAGCAGATACAAGGAAACTCAGCTCGAATGGAGATGAAAAAACTTACAGCGGTAATGCAGGCCTTTCAAATCGATCCAGCAAAATCACAGTCAGGAAAGCGTCGATGAGCAGAGGACGTCAACTATAACAAGCATATTATTTTCACGGATGAAGATTTGATGGGAGTAAGGACCCCCACATCATGATGCCCTGGTCATTACACTCAGGATAGCCAACTTTGACATCGACAAGCTGCTCGTCGATCAAGGAAGCTCATCTGAAGTAATGTACCTCGACCTGTTCAGGAAATTGAAGTTGAGCGTCGCTGACCTAAAGGAAGCTACTGTACCTTTGGTCGGCTTCGCTGGGAAAATGACCATGCCCCTAGGCAAGATAGTGCTGCCAGTTCGTGATGGGAACGTCTCCAAGATGATTGAGTTTTTGGTAGTTGACATCGAATCACCGTACCAGGCCATCCTCGGCAGAGGATGGCTTCATGCAATGAAGGCGGTCTCCTCGACCTACCATCAGAAGCTCAAGTATGTAACCGAGTGAGGAGCAATGGAGATCCACGGCGACCAAGCGATGGCGAGGAAGTGCTTCATAGCAGCCATCCGACCAAAGCTAGAGAAGAAGGCCGGTCAACCCAGCGAGGAAGTTGAAGAGGGTGTGATACCTTCTAAATAGAAACTAAAGTATGGAAGACCAAGAGTAGAGGAGACCAGGCTCCTCCCCTCCGAACGTGTCATCAAGGACCTGGTAGAAGTTATAGCCGAAGTTGGTGACAGTAGCAGAGTCTTCTTGATTGGAGCATCTCTCACCGATCAAGAACAAAAGGAGTTGACGACCTTGCTGAGACACAACGTAGATGTTTTCGCATGGGAACCATACGAGCTGCCTGGCATTGATCCTGATATGGTTTGTCATCTGCTGCACGTCGACCCCACGTTCAAGCCAGTCACGCAGAAGGCACGAAGAGCTGCACTTGAGAAGGCTAAAGCGATCGAAAATGAGGTCGAAAAACTGCTGGATGCAGGATCCATACGGGAAGTACAATTCCCCAAGTGGTTGTCAAACCCACTAGTAGTTCCGAAGAACAATGGGAAGTGGAGAGTTTGCATCGACTTCACTGACCTCAACAAAGCATGCCCAAAGGATAGTTTCCCTCTCCTAAAGATAGACCAACTAGTAGATGCCACTGCAGCTCACGAGCGAATGAGTTTCCTAGACGCATACTCAGGATATCACCAGATCCCCTTGTATGCCCCAGACCAGGACAAAACGGCGTTCATTACGACGGTTGGGTTGTATTGCTAAAAAATCATGCTATTTGGGCTCAAGAATGCAGGGGCAACCTACCAACGGCTGGTCACAAAAATGTTCAAAGATCAAATGGGAGACACAATGGACGTCTACATCGATGACATGCTCGTTAAGAGCAAGAAGAAGGAAAATCACCTCTCAGACCTGTCAAAGACCTTCGAAATCCTCAGGAAGTATCGAATGAAGCTTAATGTGAGCAAGTGTTCCTTCGGTGTCCAGTCAGGGAAATTTCTTGAATACTTAGTCAGCAAGAGAGGCATAGAAGCTAATCCAGACCAGATCGATGCAATCAACAGGGTACAACCACCTCGAACAGTCCGGGACGTACAGAAGCTCACTGGAATGCTCGCTGCCTTAAATCGCTTCATTTCCAAATCCTTCGAGAAGTGCAAGGCTTTTTTCCAGCTTCTAAAAGGGAATAAACCAATAGAATGGAGCCCGGACTGCTCGCGAGCATTGGACGAGCTCAAGTCTTACTTAAGCTCTCCACCGCTGCTTGTCATACCACAACCAATGGATTCTTTGTACCTATACCTCTCGGTATCCAGTCACACAGCCAGCTCGGCGTTAATATGCGAGGTCGAAGGAATCCAACACCCCGTTTACTACGCGAGCAAAACCTTATTAGACGCCGAGCAAAGGTACCTGCCATTAGAGAATCTAGCCTTTGCACTAGTGATAGCCTCGAGGAAACTGAAGAATTATGTTGAAGCTCATACTATCATCGTCCTTACATCGCACCCCCTTAAGGCGATCCTAAGGAAAGCGAATTTGTCGGGCAGATTTTCTAAGTGGTCAGTTGAGCTCGGCCGGTTCGACATCCAATTTCAACCAAGGACCGCTATCAAGGGTCAGATCCTCGTTGATTTCATAGCCGAATTCACTGGCGAAGAACTCCCCGACCAACCTCAATTAACAAAGCAAAAAAGAGAACCCAGTAATAGTGGAAACCTGGAAACTATTCGTTGATGGAGCCTCCAACTCAAAGGGGGAAGGCGTAGGCATCATCCTCATCACCCCAGAAAACACCATCCTTGAGCAAGGAATCAGGCTTGGATTTGCAGCCTCTAACAACGAAGCAGAGTACGAAGCCCTAATAGCCGGTCTCCAAAAGGCGCAAATTCTGGGAGCAAAACGTTTACAGGTGTTCGACGATTCTCAACTAGTCTCTAATCAGATAAGTGGAGATTACAATGCGAAGGATGAAAGGATGGCAGCCTACCTCGCCCTGGTGAGGAAACTAATGACGAGCTTTGAAGAGATCAACATCCAGCAGTTTCCTAGAGGGCAAAACAGTCATGCCGACGCAATAGCAGCCCTAAGCTCGGCAGTTGATTCTAGTCTTAAAAGGGTCATTCCCATAGATTTCCTCATTTGTCCAAGCATTAACCACAATAGCAAGCTGCCAAACGTGGAACAAATACTCCAGGTGGGATCATCCCCCAGCTGGATGGACCCCTTAAGAGACTATTTAAAGAAGGGCACGCTCCCCGAGGATAAGAGAATCGCCCACCAGATAAGAGTCAAAGTTGCTCGCTTTCACTTATCCACAAGAGGCAACTTGTATAAGAAGTCCTTCTTCGGTCCCTACCTTAGATGTGTCCACCCAGGTGATGTCGAGCAAGTGCTGCACGAGCTTCATGAAGGAATCTGTGGAAGTCATGTCGGAGGAAGGTCTCTAGCCTTTCGAGCAATGAAGGAAGGCTATTGGTGGCCATATATGCAAAAGGACTCCGCAGTATATGTTCGCAAATGCCCGAAATGCCAGCTTCACGCCCCAATGGTCCACCAACCAGCCAGCGACCTCAAATCCCTGACCAGCCCGTGGCCCTTCGCCCAATGGGATATGGACATCGTGGGACCACTACCCACCGCTGTCGGCAATCGCAAATACATGTTGGTTGCAACTGACTACTTCACCAAATGGATCGAGGAAGAACCATTGGCAAACATCTGAGACGCTGACATGATAAGATTCATATAGAGGAATATAATCACTCGATTCGGAATCCCCAGAACCATCATCACTGATAATGGGACACAATTCGAGAGTGGCCCCTTTCAGGACTTCTGTAACGTGCACGGGATCAGGCACAACTTTAGTTCGGTGGCCTACCCTCAGAGCAATGGGCAAGCAGAAGCTTCCAACAAAATTGTGATCGATGGATTGAAGAAGTGACTAGAGCGAGCCAAGGGCGCATGGGCAACCTAAAAGGTAAAATGGGGCATAATGGTATTTTGGTATTATACTGGACTGGGGGGACACTCGCATGGCAAAATAAAAAGGATTGTGAAGCAGCAAGAATATAAAAAGATTGGATGAACACGTTTAGTCGGCAAAATCGCCCAAAACATGAACTTTTCATTGATCTCTTATATTTACAACAGTGATAATACATGTTTAGTCGGCGAAGCTCGCCCAAAGCATTTACATTATTAAAAAAGACAAAAGAATAACAACTTGTTATATTTACAACAAAGATAATACACGTTTAGTCGGCGAAGCTCGCCCAAAGCGTTTACATTATCAAAAGAAAAAACTTGCAAAAAATTCAAGAAGGAGAAAGCCTCCGAACAAGATAGTCTGCCACCCTAGCTCTTCGTCCATCATCAGGAGCAGGGACCAACTCTTCCACAACCTCATCTGCGTCCAACTCTAACAGTTGCCGAGGAATAGCATCAATAGGGATCCATCTATCATCCCTCCTGAATGGATTAGGCATCAGAGTGGAGGAGGACATCTCGTGACGATACCATAACACTGAATTCCTCGGGACCTGGAGTTCTTTCAAGGCACTCAACCACCCTCTGATGAAAGAAAGTTCTTCGAACTCGGATAGTCTTGTGGGAGCATCTATCCAGCCTTGATCATAACCGTCAGCCCATTCTTGTCGAGGAGCCTTCTTGAATAAATGCCGCAATCGAGTAACGTCCCTTTGAAGCCCAGCAGCAGTTACATATGCTCGGCGGACATCGTCACGGAGCTCTTCCATCTCCTTATCCCACTATTCTTCTGCTTCCATGTTCCTATCCCTGGTGCTCCTACCAGCTCGCGGTAGGGGAGGGCGAGTGGAACCTCGTGGCATAGGAGGAGTATGTCCAGCTCGCGAAGATGAGGAGCCTTGCAGAATCGCTGAAACAGTGCTCGGCGCATGCTCTCTAAGTTGCAGGACTTCCCTCCTCAAGTTTTCATTCTCCTACTGCAGGAATTCCCCAACTTGATTTATCTCGGTGGCCTCTAGCAACCTTGCTCTTAGTATATTGACTTCCTCTTGTACAGAGGCACCAATGCCTTCCATATCCTGGAGCCTATCCTTCAGCTTAGCCACTAGCTCAGACTGATCCTTATATTTTTGGTTCCTTGACCTAAGAGACTTGCAAAGCCTAACAAAGGCCTGACGAGCCTGAGGACTGGAATTGGGACCAAGAGTCCTGCCCAATTGAGATGTGGCAGGAATATAGTCTTCTACATCAGTCAACTATAAGACATAAAAGGGAAAGGGAAAGAGAAATCAATCAATGCATTGAAAAAAGAAGCCTTTTTATTTCATTAATGAAGATCAAGTACATCAAACAGGAAAAGGAAAAATTACAAGCAAAAGTACAAAAATAGTCCTAAGGGGGGATTAACTAGCAACCTCAGGCTGCCCAGAGGTGGCTGGATGCTTCCCCTTGTCAGCAGCAGCAGAGGCATCCCCCTCTACAGAGATGCCCTCATTCGCCTGGGCAGGACCAGCACCGGCAGGAGTTGTCTGAGAGGTAAGATCCGCACCCTCGATGGCTGGGGCAGGGGCTTCTTCATCCACGGTTGGCCTTGGACCCGGGTCATGCTCGTCGAACAGAGGAGACTCAGCATCAACACCAGCAGCTAGGAGGGCCTTGTTCCAGCCCTTCTTGAAGTTCAAACGGCTGATATAGCCTATTTGAACTTCGGCGTCTTCATAAGTCGCAGTCCATCCGGAGTTGTACGAATCCTCCTTGATGGTGGCTACCTGGGACTCCTTCTCCTTCAGATGATCGGTCAGAGCCTTATTCTCCTCCACAACACCCAGCTTGCTTGAGCAGACTAGGTCATAGGCCTGCCTCAACTCGCTCAGCTCCTTGACCGCCGCATCCCTCTCTCGGTTAGAATTGATAAGGGCCAGATCAGAGGAAGCTCGGGCGGCATCAGCGGCCTTCAAATCAACCTCCAGTCGAGAACCCCTAACTTCCAGAGCCGACTTCTGCTGGTCCATCTCGCCATTCATTCTCACCAACTCGTCGCGAGAACGGTAGAGCACAGCGAAGTCAGTCACAAACTGCAAAAAATAAAGAAGAAATCAAGAAGGAGAAACAATTAAAACTTGTTAAGGAATTGAAAAAGGGAGAGAACCTTACCAAAGCTAGTCGCTGGCTAGCTTGAAGGGCTAATTGGTCAGACCCCAGCGCCCTCTGACGATATGCAGGAAGAACTGCCCTCTCAAGCAGTGCAGGAGCCAGCTGGGGGGAAGTGGCAACTGAGGCCCCCTCGGGCAAAGCTGACACCGGGACCAAGGCTTACCCAGCCTTCGTCCTCGACTCCATCTTCCTCCTCTCTTCCTCTCTCTCCCTCTCCATCCTTTTCCTCTCCTCCACCTTTTTCTTTTCCTCCACCTTCTTCCTCTCCTCCTCCTCCTTCTTTCTCTCCCTCTCTCTCACCTGATCTTCCTCTCTCCTCTTCCTCTCTTGCTCCTGAGTGGAAGACCGAGATCCAGTAACCACGGCCCCAGAAGAAGACCTTTGTTTCTTTGACCTCTGTGCAAGACGCACATGGTCCTCATCATCATCGTCTCTAATTTGGTTCTTCCTGGGAGGCATCTCTTCGCCTGAACTACTGGAAGTGCTCGACGATCCTCTAGCTTCAGAATCTTCTTCAGAAGAACTGCTACTGTCAGAGCTACCTCCACCCAAATTACTCGCAGCTCCTGCAGGCTCACTCTCAGAGCTGCTCTCCTCTCCGTCCAACTGGATAGGCTCAATAGTAGTCTCTCCGAAAGAATCAAACTCTGGAACACTATCCACAGGCCGTGCAATAAAGCTGGAGCCTGCGTTCTTGTACTGGAACAAAAAGGCAGCAGACCTGGGATGCTCGCCGTCACCCAGAGGCTCCCTAATATTCCAAGCTTTCACCAACTTTGAGATACGAACCTCGCTGAGAGCAGGCTTCAAATTCTTTGTCCTCGCTGTGGAAGAAAAGGCAAAAAAAGGTTAGAAAAGTCACAAGTCAGCAAAAGTTGAAATAACAGTACAATATCTACCTATATATTCTTCCCCGTAAAAAGGGACAGTGAACCTCTCAGACCTCGACCCTTCAAATTGGGGAGGGAACTGCCAATTCCTAACGAGGAAACCCTCTTGCCAGTAGTCCTTATGGGAATCAGGTAGGTTTACTACCAATACCCTATCAGGACTCCTAGCTTTGAGGTATAAGACCCCTGAGCTAGTTCGAGAGAAGGAATAGCAGAAAAAGATCTCGGCAAGTCCTAACCTAGTACCATACAACTGGTTTATTCTATGGACGCCATTTACTATCTTCCACACATTGGGCGAGCACTGTGCGGGAACAATACCGAAATAACCAAAAAAATGCAGAAATAGATCATTAGGGGGAAAAGTAAGTCCCCCCTGGGAGAGCAACAAAACATGGATCCAGTGGGCATCCTCTATATCCCTAACGTTCCTAGGAGGGGAGGCACAACATTCAATATCTACCCACTCAGGAATATTGTAGAACTTCCTGAACTCAGAGATTGATCTATTTCCAATCTTCGCCATTAAAGAACTCTAGAAACTCTACAAACCAA
The DNA here is from genome assembly GCA_949130495.1 of Sambucus nigra. Lineage (NCBI taxonomy): Eukaryota > Viridiplantae > Streptophyta > Magnoliopsida > Dipsacales > Adoxaceae > Sambucus > Sambucus nigra. Next base: position 654,518,546 of record OX422215.1, on the reverse strand, counting down.
AGAGAAAGTGCAAAGAAAGGGCACGAGAAACTTACAAAACAGAAGATCGGTTCGAGCGATGAAGAAGCACGAGCTCAAGACGACTAAGAAGCAATGAGAATGGGGATTCAGAGAAGAAGGTACGAGGCGCTAGAGTTCTCAGAAGAAGGAAGAGTACTGGAAAGGCTGAAACGACGGATGAAAAAGTGGTTATCCCAATAAGCCTCCAATTCTAATCATAGCGCACGAATAGCGAAGCGGGTGTCGTCAAAGTAATTTTACAATTCTCGAAGAATCACAAATCAGCCATAATGGCTGATCATTTAAATCCATTGGACCCATAAACATGGCCCAACAAATTTAGGGGCAATTGTGGGTACCCGAAATTCAGAACTATGGGCCTGGACGAGTAGCCCAGTCCTGGCGGCCCAAAGTCCAGGCCCCTCATCTTTTATGATTGATCCGGTCTCCCCCCACGATCCCATATAGGGAAGTTGTGGGAGAAATGGAGAACGTGGAGAAACCCATCACCCCCACTCATCTATATGCACATGTATATATTAAACCCTAGGTCTGGGGCAAAAGGACAAGTTGTATTCTCTGTAATCACTCTCCGGAGTATATAGAAATAATATCGACTGCACCACCGTGGACGTAGGCACATCTTGGCCGAACCACGTACATCCTTTGTTGTGTGATTGGCATCTTGTGTTCCTTGTTCTCTTCTTGATAATCTTTCTCTCATATTTATTTGTGTTGCATAATAATTGCCTCTACAACTTTTATTTATTTTTTCCAAAAATTCCATCAATGTATAAAATACTTACAAACACTCCCCCTCTAATTCTAAACTCCAAGAAAAATGGGTCAAGAAAAATAGACAATAAATGTTTTAGAACATAAAAAAAAATAGTGTGGATTAACTGCAAAATGTACTTAGCTCCTAGAGACTAAACATTAATTCTCCCTATTTTAAAGTAAAAGAGTTGGTTTTGTTGATAAATGTAATACCTACCAGCGCTACGTTTGATTGTCAGTTTAGGAGAGGAAAAGTGCATAAAAGTTATTTTTTTGCAGTTTTTATTGCATTTGATTAACGAGAAAGTTGTGATACATGCATTCTTAATTTTTCGTGGGGGGAAACTTTCATACAAAATACATCTTTCCAAAACAAACTGGATAATGCGAGAGAGTTAACGTAAATTTGGGTATAGTTCAATGTAAAATTATTAATTATTATTATTACTATAATAAAAAATCATAATACTACTAATTTTATTGTTAAATATCTACTAAATAGAATTCATAATAGTACGTTATTGATTAATATTTTTACAAATTAATTGTTGATTATAAATTTATTTCAAATTTTGTAATTTTTAAGTTATGTGGGTGTTTATTATATTCATTATACCTTTTTTATAGTTTAAAAAGAAATATATTATACTTTTATTACTTGTAATATTATAACTATATATTGTAATACTTCATATTTTTATGGCATTTATTTAATTATTAAAATTATTATTAGTTGTTGATGAGTTATTATTTCATATAATATTCGGTATGTCATTTTTTTATTACGGATATGGAATGATCATGGATTAGGTGCCAAAGATTTGCTTGTCTAAATTATGCCATCGGTATTTGGTCCCACCGATTGTGAAGTAGGTTCTTAAAATACCGAGTCAATATTTAATTAATTAAACCTTGAATTCTTGTAATCAAACTTAGAAATTATTAGGTGTGAATCATACTTGCTATATTTGTAATATCCCTAATATTATCATGTTAATTGATGAGAATTCATATTTTAATTGAATCATTTATGTCCAGAACATAAAGTAAGGGTTACTTTTATAAATTATGTGATTAAAACCTTAATTGATTTGTTACTCCTTTAAAACTTATAGAAATTAGTTCCTAGTACATATATGATGTTTACATATTGAAAGAGATGGGAAAAATTTATTGAATAAAGGTTGTAGGAGTTTGAGGTCCTTAGCTATGGTCGCAATGGAAGAAGACAAGAGAAAGAACAAGGTATTGGGTCGTCGGATCGATCTAGTCGTTGTGCCCCTAAGTTTTGTTTGGGTTTGGTTATGTTTAGGGGCGTTATGATCTGGGTTTTAAGTTGGTTTGAGTTTGAGGACAGTGACATTACGAGGGAGAGATGACAGTGACATTGGCGGATGTGCACTAGATTTTGGATCTGCCTTGTGAGGGTGTTCAGATTAAGGATAAATTTCTTGAGATGATCTTAACTAACTCGTCGTATCATCTCTTCCCCATCGAGGTCAGTTAATATAGTTGTGCTACCTGATAATATTTTCTTCACAAGGTATATGGTCCACTCAAATTAGTCGTGGGGGTCCAAAATGGAATATATAATATCTTTGAGGGTGAGGTCATCTTCTCGCACACCACGGTATTTTATTTTTTTATTGAATGATCGTGTGATGCGTCGGTGGTACCCTTGTATGTGGTATAATGATCTCATCCCTTTTCATCCAAGAATTCTAATTCATCGTAATGGTTTTAGTGACAATCGAATTATGCAACTTGGCTCTCGATCATGACTCATATGGAAGGTATCTCAAGCTCAACTGGTTGAAAAACCTCTATGTCGTAGACTGGAGAGTATGGGGTAGACCCAGTGGGTGTTCATATAGTACGATATTTAACTCGACTTCGACCCATTTGGTGAAGTAATCAGTAATTACCAAGATGAATCCATGCCCATTATATGCTTTGGGAAAATTTTCCAATGATTTCGATACCCTAAGTTGGCAAAATGCACAGAGAAATCATGTTGTATAATTCATGAGGAGGCAAGTGTTGGATATTCGCAAATTCCTGTCATTTGAGACATATTTTAACATACATTTATCAATCATGGATCATTGTAGTCAAATAGTACACTTGTCAGACGATCGTATTGGCAAGCATGTTGTCATTCATGTGGGGTCTTCATTCTCTGTTGTGGATTTTATGCATAATCTCTTCAATGTCAGCCCTGTTATGCACTAAATGTGGGTACCATAATTTTTTTTCTTGAACAAGGCTTTGTCACAAATGATGTATTTGGATTCAAGATATTTTAGGGTAATACATGTAACACCCCGTAAATTCAAGGACCTTTAATTAAATAAAATATTTGGAGAAAAAAAATATTTTATTTGGAGCGATTAAATCCATGATTTGTGAATTTTTAAATTTGAGAAATTTATTAATTTGGTGAATTGAGGATTTAATATTTTGAACTATTTTATGTCGCCTTCTTGAGGTCTTAAAGTTGGAAGATGTTATAAATTAATTCGAATGGTAATTTTGAGTGCACGGTTGAGTCTGTATGGGTCAAAATAGTTCGAAATGAGTGGCCATATGTATATATTAGGTATTGGGACTTAATTAGACATAATTGAGCTCCAAATAAAGAGTTTAGGCCCTTTTTAGGAGGCCCGTAGACCTAAAAATGGGAATTGAGTTTTTAACTCTAAGTGTGTAAGGGTGAGGCAACTTAAAGTCATTTTAGAAAACTAATATTAGGATGAGAATAAGAGGAGAGCCATTAGAAGACAAGTTGGAAATTTGGGGAGATAGCTTCAAGAACAATAGAAGATCCTTGCATTCAATCCAACATTCTCATCCAAAGGCTTTGATCTACAAATTGAGGCAAGTGGTTTAATTTACAGTTGTTATTTTGTATTTATATATTCATATTAACGGAGGTGAGAATCAATCAATATGTTAGGGTTTGTGTTCATTAGAAATTGGGAATTTCTTTGAATTGAAGTTATAAATCTGTAGAGGTGATAAGATTTTATGAATTTGATACCCTAATTGATGAAATTGTTAGTGTTGGATTGAATATGATACAAGTATGAATTTAGGATGAATCTGGGGACAATTTGATGAAGAAACCTATACAGAATGAGGGTTTAAAATGTATTAATGGCGGACTGGTTTTTAGCAGAAGAGAGAGAAGAAGATGATACCAGGGTCGTTCGAACAACCTGGTATCTCGTTCAAACGAGAGCCACTGTCGTTCGAACGACAGGGATTGTCATTTGAAGGACCTGCTAAGTATTTCAGGTTTTTATTTTCCCCTGATTCAGACATGCTATGTGTTGGAGATTCACAGTTTCTGCTTTAGTTGATTTTTGAAAATTAAGTCTGATTTAGGGTTTAGTTTGTGAGTACTTAACCTTGAATTTATTAGTTGATTAATAAATTAGAAGATGTAAGGTTCATGATCTAGTAAGTGGTAACCTTGTTAATATTTCTGAAATCTTAGGTATGATTTAGGGTTTAATTAATGTGTACTTACCCTTGAATTAATTGGAGGATTAATAAAATTGAAGATTTCAGGTTCATGATTTAGTGAATTGTAACCTTGTTAATTAAGTGGGTAGACTTAATTGAATGGAATCGAATGATGAATTGAAACTATTAAACTAAGGGACGAGAGATAGAGAGTCCGAGTATAATTGGAAAGGTGAAACCAAAATAATGAAAATTAATTAGTTTATAATTAATTGAAATAAAGTCGGACCATAGACTTACAGGTTTTAGGCTTGGGTATGGGAATAGTACACTGGTAGCGTGGGTTATATATATATACACACACATGATCTATAAATATTTGTGTGAATAATATTTATAGTAAAGAATACATATTCTAGTGCTATCCGGAGAGGTTGTGCGATGTGGGTGAATCCCCTAACTTGAGGAGCAGGGCGAGTATAGTCCCTAGGTCATAGCGTTCGGTTCAGGAGTGCGACGAATGGTGTATAATTAGATTTCACTACCATGGGAAACTATGGCTGCCTCCGTAGCGTTTGTTTATTTTTCTGAAACGGGGAGCTAATCATATCAGGTTTCGGGTGGATGAGAATACCCATTTATGGTAGCATCTAGAGAACACCCGATGAGTGACTACTCAGGGGATATTATATATCTACGACATGTATATGTGAATGTTGTAGGATTAGTACGTATATATAGTATAATTATATACGGGATGATACAGGATGAGAATTGTATAATTAATATAACTTGTGAAACGGTTATATAGTGTTGAATGAGAATTTTCTCAAATAAGTTCATGTGTATAATAACTTACAATGTGTATGCTAAACTCACTCGAGATATAGTAGCGGGGCAAATAGTATCATATTTGGGATAAGACTAGTTACGGGGCGTGTGGCTAGGTGAATTATGTATAATTCGTTAGGAGTACATATTACTAGAGGGGTGAGGTGTCCTCAAGAGAGTGTACGACACTAACGTAAATATGGAGAGCATACTTGTATTTTAATTTACTGCATTTTAATTCATTTGATAAATATTTTATAAATGTTTTGGGTTTTAACCCTTGCTATAAAATATTTTCAAAACCTTTTAGGTGTCCAGCCATAGGGACGCCAGAATTTCTCTATTCCAGGTTTTCGCAACTGCGACACATGTGAATGTTGCAGGACTTTGACTTAGCTGTTTCAGTCATTTCATTCCTAGAGTAGGAGGCAGGCAGTATTCCACTTGGGCATATCGCTCTAGTTATTCCATTTCATTTCAGTTAGTTGATGTATCTAGTTATTACTCATGTGATTCATTTCGTTATTTGATTTGTAGCCGATGGTTATCTCGACAATGATTATATTTATTCCTGTCTAGTATTATTCATTTCAGTGTTTATGTCAATGGTTAGTTGTATATTCTTTCACATGTTATTGTTGGGATGTTAAATAAAAAGATAAAATTTGGCACCATGTCTTTTGAATACTAGGTGGTTAGTAAGCTTTAAAACGTTTTTGATAGTGATGCTAAGAATGAACCAGATGAGATTCATGTTTAATTTGATATAGGATTGATAACCCAGTATTTTATTAGGTGGGGTGTCACAATACGATCTTTTTTTCAGACCCTTGAGGGTATAGACCATAGTTGAAAATGAACGAGATGTCATAATACAAGAGTCAGACCTTGTTCAGGCCTTCATGGGTTGTGAGCTTTATGTTGTAACAATGGGTTGATTTAGACTGCTTTTGGACTTGTAAGGGAGCAATTATTATCAACTAAAATATGTCGATCATAGCATCTAGCGTCCTTAATCCATCAGCGAAGCTATTTCTGCTATAATAGTGATAATGAAACGTATCTTTGAATTCTAAGGTGAGTTCCTTAAGTTGGTGTGGAAGGTCAAAAGCTTTTCGTCTTTGACTTTCCATTTTCGTATAATATGTCCTATGATGAGTTCATAGATATCGAGGTGTTGGATTTTTATTTCTAGGAAGACTTTGAGTTCAACCACGCACGCCTCATATTCTATCACATTGTTAATGCATGGGGAAGTAGAGCTTAATGGCGAAGGGAATATGCGAATCGTTGGGTGCGATTAACAGTATTTTAATGCCATATCCTTTCTTATTGGATGCTCCTTTAAAGAACAATTGGCATCAGAGATATTCCGGGGTATTCCAAAGAATCTCTTTTTACGAAAATTATGTGATTCATACCTCAGCTTGTTCTATGGGGTGGTGTGATAACTAGTGAGAGATAGCTCTTCCTTTAATGGTCTTTTGCGTGACATCAACAATGTTGAGTTCGACTAATAGGAGTAACATTGGGCCATACGGCTTGACAAGGGGAGATTCTCTAGGAGATATTTCATAGGATCTATTTGGAATGTTCGTTTGATGGGGAATGCAAGCATGTAGTGACTCAAACCAGGAAGATAAATGCCTTTTCTAACGTCATATAATTCACTTCATATCCTGCCAGCATTCGACTAACATGGTAATGGATTTTTCTTTACATAACTCTTCGATCTATTATGCTAGAATGGCCCCGTTAATTGTATTAGTGATAGTCAGGTATAGAAAGATAGGTAAGCCAAGTTGTTGTGGTATGAGCACCAATGGTTGGGTAAGATACCACTTGATTTTGTAGAAGGCCTCTTGATATTTTTAATTTCAGACCTTGGTTAAATCCTTTTCGAGGAGTTTGAAGATTGATTCACAAATGGAAGTGAGCTAGTTGATAAATTTGTTGATGTATTGGAGTTTTTGCAAGAAATTGCGTATTTCCTTCTCACTTCGATCGATCATGCACTGGAAAGTAAAAAACAAGAACTAGATGTAAATAATAAACCTAGAGTTTCGAATCACGGTGCCATGTATGAGAAGAAATATGTTGATGAAGATGTTGATCTTTCTACCCTACCAAGGTCTCTAAAACCTTTATAGGATGATTTGAACGTCTCGAATTATGAACCATCCAAAGTAAGCCTTTTGTATGGGCACTCTTAAAGATGAAACCATGGTGAAATATGAGAGAAATCATTTCTCTCTCCTCACCCACTCATAAAAATGTGAATAAAATTTTCCTCACCCTCTCTAAACCTCCATAATGGATGTCTTGGCTAAATTCCAAATTTACACCAACATAAATAGGTATAAGTCAAGGGCTTAGCGTTAAGTGGTCTTCCAGAGGTTTTTGGTCCTACTACTTAAGAAATGGACTATATTAGGGACCCAATATAAATAATTAAATTGTCTTCCATATAAATACTTGGAAATCTCAAATTATAATTACTGTAATTTATTTACTTTCTTTATTTAATCGTAATTAATACCACCAAATAATCACGACTGGCCTACAATTTTATTATCTCTAAATTACTCGGAATAAATGGGTCTTATTTGCAAAGTTTATTGTGGTATATAATACGATATCCCATGTTAAGTGTCCGATAATCGTCCGGTCAAATAAATTTGTCGTTAATCAATTTTAACAGTCATCTAATCAATTCTTTGATTCTCATATTTAATTTATTTTCTACTCTATAATAATTCACCGATCAAGTTTTACTGTTAGAAATAAAACATATAAGTTCATCAAGGGGGTATCACAATCCAAGATATCTCTTTGACGTAAATTCCTCAAAATTATAATCTCAAACCTACTTAGACAACGATCGCCCAATCTCTGAAGGTTGAGATCCAAAAAAAATGATTTTTTCCCATACATTAAAAGAAATAATTATGCAAGCATTCCAATCATTATGATCCTCGGGATTAAGAATCTATGCACCCTTTACAAATAGAGTGAGATTACCCATGTCTAATGTTGGTATACTGTAGAAACCTCATTCAAATACCCCCCCCCCCCACTCTTCCATAGGTTCTAAGCAAAGTCCCTCCAATCATGGACTATCGGTCCTCCTTCAAACCTTAACCAAAGAATAACAGCTCTCTTTGAGACCCGTTTGACTTTGATTAACTATTGAATTCGATATTACCTATCACAAAATCATAGAGCTCTAAATAATTTTTCCAAAGATCTCGTTCGTGCACATATTAGACTTACGGTTCACATTTTGTGACAAAAAATCATTTATAACTGCTTATAGGCATCACACTTCACCTACTTATTGGCAAGCCGAGCTTTAATTAGTCAGCAAGTATGAACACCATGTCGACGATAAGGATTAGAACCATGTCATCCGGCAGGTTCATGGGGAATAACTATCATTTTCTTCATTTAGGGTTTTCCTATATGAGAAAACCCTGACTTGATTTGCACAGGACCTCGATTTTAGTGAGACAACTTTCTCAAAATTAGCATATATCACTCTCATTACATTTCATCCGGCATTCCCTTACATTCCCTTGCCCCAACTTTAACTGCCACTCCACTACCATCATCCACTCTTCATAAAGTATTGAAAATAGAATCCAAAATTGCTTAAAGGTCCAAATCCCTTTTCATTTTATTAACATAATAGATGTCATTTTGCATATTTTATTGTTCTTAGCATATTTCTATCTTTGTTTTTCTCATTTTCACACTAGTCCTACCCTTTTTATTACACACACACACACACATCAAGTTTATTTTTATATACAAAAAAAATCCCAAAACGGGGGTTTACACCATAATTTCCAATTTAGAGTTCTCTCACATTTTTCTACACTTTCACTACATTTAACCCACTTTTCATAGACCAAAAGATATACTTTAGATTCGGATTATGGGTTAGACTGCAACCTTAGTTTTATTGCGAACTACGTGGACTTTGATGCATTTTATAATACGCAGGCATCTCGAAATTATTTTGGGATTCAAGTCCTTCTTTACTTTTTTTCCAATAGTTCACATTCATAATTAGTGTTTTATTCACATATTTAGCAAGTTTCACCCATGTAGTTGTTTTTTTACATTTTTTTACCTCTTTAGTGGTCATATATTACGCGTATTCACTCTTCTATTGTGATATTATGATTTCGGGGCCTTGCTCATATTTGAGCCATTTTCCATAGTCCTTTTCATCACTTCACTCATGTTTAGATAATTTATCTCCATAGGAGGATTCATTATCAATATTTCCCATGATGCGGATATGATGACTCAACTTTTCTCACGTATACACGCATTTGCACATTCATGCATATTTCCACTTTGCATACTTCCCACATAGGGCACATATGCACATCTTCGGGCATTTAGGAGAACGAGAGTATTTTATATCCCATAAGATACCTAAAGGGCGGAGTCGGTGCCTCACACCTTCCCACTCCATAACATAGTATCCGAGCCCATATCTCATTTGGCTTCGCACGCACTAGTTGCCTTTTATGCTACATTTTTCTATGGTGGCTATCTCGTTTGCCTTTTTTGAGTAAAATAAGATGGCGACTCTGATCTTTACACATTCACATGCCTCACATCACCGATGATGGCTATTAGTATCCCTTTTAGACCATCATTCGAGGGAGCAGAGAGGGCTGAGATAGCCACTATGGAAACTCCGTTGGGGACTTTTTAAAAACTAGACTATATTTACATGGGTTTAGTTTATTTATCCAATATCAGTTTCTACATATGTACATATTTTCTCATTTTTACATTTACTTATCTCGTCTTTTCTTTTATATTCTTACATGCTCATATTACGCCGTCTATGTATATTTCTCCCCGTCTCATGTACATACTTATCTATTCATCACGTGTACATCCCATTTTTCTATCGCACGCTTCATATCACTTGCATATATATCCATGTTTCACGTCATTTGTATATATATATATCCATGCTTTACTCTATTTATACATATTTACATGATTTACTTCACATATACATACTTCCATGTCTTACTTCACGTGTACATACTCTCTTGTTTTACTTTACTTGTATAGTTAGTTCTATATCGCTAGCAACTTGTATATATTTCCCCACCTTTTTACTTCATGCTTAGTAGTTGTACATATCCCTCTTAGCGCACATAGTACTCTTCATAAAGATACTAATTAAGACACATACATTTCCACACTACATTACGCAAGCATTGAGTATTGACCCTATATTTGTCTTGTACTATGGAGTAACTTTGTGATGTTGGGGCACGGTTAACCTAAGCAATAGACCTCCACCTTCCATTAGTAGAGTACCCTTGACATATATCGAATCGTTCTCCCACAACGTACCACTTGGCCGAACTCACGACGAGATGTATATAACAGGAACGCATTCACGTACATCGAGCATATATAATATACTCTCACATGTACCGTCACCACCAGATATATAGTTTAGGAATTCGCTTATACTTAGGTATATCAAATGGCTTCTCGGCATGTACCGATGAATGATTGCCCTAATAGGAAAGAGGTATATCTTGAAAGTCATGCTAAAGGGGTGGAACCCTTACACTAACCTCCTATGCATAGTCCTCATATAGATGTATGCCCTATGACACTTATACCTAGATTGTTGGTTGCAACGCGAGACTCTATTAAAATTCTGGGGCATCTTATCGCATGATTTTATACCCTTTTTGCCTGTTTTTAAAACGAGACCCTGTCCCCGAGTCTGGAAAATAAGTTAAACCGTGTCTTGTAATACCCACACTATTTTCTCCCAGATCCGGGTCATGTCCAAAATTCAACTTGTAACCCAGCGGAGCACAATACAAGTGGAACCTAATAATAACAACTACATTGAGGGGATTTTTCACCCTTCCCCCTTTTTCAATGATACCCAAAACATTCTTTTTCCAAATATAAAAAGAAATACCTTTTTCTAAAAATAAATCGCTTCCCTCTGAGGTCTGGCCTGATTTCCCCCATCTTAGCATGTCTCCCTACCGGTTACAGTTAACTATCTGACCACCTTGGAGTTTTACTTTATCCTCGTTCTTACCATCTTTAGAAGAGATATAAAGGTCCTACAATAGTTATCTTATGGTGAACCCTAATCAAGAAGTCAACCTTCAACTATATCTGATAACTATTCTAGCTCAGCTCAGTGCCAAGATCGAATTCCCATAATTAAATATGACTGAATTATAGAGGAACGAGTCCCAAATCTTAGAATTTTTTGAAATAGAAGCCTTGTTATATCAGAATGAGGCTTCCCTAATTCTATGGGTCAAGGAATACCCGAGCCTATGTTGGGCCCTAAAGATTACCAGCATACTCTATAAATTGGAATGCCTCCACATGTCTTTCCTAATAATGGGCCTCTGCATGCTTATTTGCCTATGTTGAATCTTCCTTAATCAGGGGTTAACCTGCTTATACTCGTTACAACAGATACCAAGTATGAAAAACTCAGTAGGGTGAAAGAATACCTAAAAATCCCCTCTCACAAGTTTGACTAAGTTATATAGATTACACCCATATATGCCCCTACCCAAAATTTTGTATGCCTGATAAATTCAAAATGTCGGATATTGAGAAGTTCGTAATAAGTATGCCTCCCATTATGCATATGCGCAACTATCATTGAACCATGAGTCTGTTCGATGTCACCAAAGAAATCATAACACAAATGTTTCAGCAAATCCTCAAAGAAAGTGCCCTTTGTTGGTTCCTGTCTTTAGAAGAGTCATGCATCCAAAATTAGGAGGATGTCGTCCGTGAATTTATGGCTCAAATTAAATACAATGAGGAGTTTGAGGTGACCTTTCGTGATCGTGAGTTGCTCAAATGAAGTCCTGACTAATTCCTGAATACTTTCATAGTCAAATGAAGAGATAAAGTTGCTACTATGACCAATCGTCCATCACTCGAAGAAAAATTTAGCATTGTAAAGAAGAAGTTCATGCCATATATTAGAAACATCAAGGGTAATCAATATTATCCTCATTTTAGAGGCCTCCGAGAGACTGGAATAAGGATCGAATAAACCATCGTCAATCAGAATGTCAAAGCAGAGTAAGAGGTAAAGAAATCACTAAGTTAATTCACTCCCCCAAAATATGAGAATCTAACTATTTCCATCAACAACATATTCTTTAATCCAACCACTTCATAGGCACCGGAATCCTGCCCTATTACTGTTAGAAAAGATTGTACTAAGCTTCACGCTACCCTTTCCAAAGTTTACTAAGCCTTTTTTCCCTTAATCTTATCAGGACATTGGACGTCCATTACCTGATCTACTTCTTGGATACTTCAAGCATATCGCCCACTATGATATTCACCAAACCCTCAGGTATTCCACTGATAAGTGTCATCACCTCAAGAATGTTATCCAAGGGGTCATTGATAAATGAATCATTGGCCCTCTTGCCGGCTAAAACCAAACACAACCCAAAATCCTATACCTCTGCATCAAACAAGTGTGAATGCCATACGGATTAGTGAAGACTCAGATTTATATCCCTCAAGCAGGATCAAGCCCATAAATAATCCTACTTCATCCATAAACTCAAATAAATCCTTAACTCCCCTTCAAACATGTCCAACCTATCTGTTGCATCTGAAAATTTATTATGATCCGGCTCTTGCGTTAATGACTACAACCATCTGCACTAAGTCTGACACACAGAGCCTGGATTTACCAGTCGTCCTCGAGCAGTTGAAAGAATTATGAACAAAATTTAGGCCTAGATAAACTCTTGAAAAAGAAAAATATGTGAGAATAAGTGATATTTACATAAAATCCCAAAAGTGGGACCATAAACCCTATGACTCATTTGTGTCTCCCAAAGAGTTCTGTAGCACCCCAACCCGAGTTTTGGTCATCGTTGGGTCAATCTGTATCGAGTCAAGGAGTTAAAGAAGAAGGGGGAAAGTCCAATATTATTATTTAAGAAAAACCCATTTAATTTCATCATTTATTAAGGATTAATTTACCATTTTTAAGTTGGAAAAAGGGTGGTCATTTTAAGTAATTAGGTCAATTTATAAGATTTATTTATGAAAAATCCGGTTTAATCAACATTCCTAATTAGTTAAGAAATTTACCATAATCATCCCTATATTATTACAAACCATAGCCAAAGGCTCAAATAAATGTTTAAAGTTCCAAATTCACCAAAGTTTAAAAATATGGTCTCACAAAGAGACAGATCAATAACGACATTGATTGCCCCCTTGGGACTTTCTTATATCCTTTTCGACGTTCCTACTGGAAGTACCTGGGGTGGGGGTAAGGGATTTAACATAAAAAGTATGGGTGAGCGAATGCTCAGTAGGATGGGTAATACTAAGCTATACGTTTTCTATAAAAGTACAATACATATAACGTGTATTTTAATTATTTTTGAAAATGCTTAACAATTTAACTAGTATTAATGCAACTACTATGCAATGCACCCGAGAGATGAGTTCATACTCACACTTAACCATTTCATACCACCCTTTACCGAGTCTAAAGACTATTTATCATATTTTATTCACTAGTATCCATTTATCACATTTCACTAGGTTGTCTTACTTATGCATTATCAAGTACAACCACTATCTTTTCCTTTTTCCCATATCTTTTCTCAAAATTTTCCAATAACTGCATACTTTGACGGGCTCCAAACCGTCAGCAATGCTACCATATGCTCTGGCTAATGATTCTAGGTCTTTCACCCCAGGGCTCTGGGCCCTCCTTAATTATCCCGATGTCATCCGAGTCCAATTTAATGTGTGTTAACATTTTAACTAATGTCCACATTATTCCATCATTTTACCATTTTTCTCACTCTACGGTTTAAAAAATGCGTCCACTTTATTAGCGTGCCATTTATCCATTTTTCACCGAGAATCGACTGGTAAGGTCTAAAGACGAAGTCCAACCATTAAGACCATCATCTTTACAAAAATCAATTTTTTGCCCTTTTATCATAATTTTGTGAAAAACATATATAACTTCATTTGGCATTAGAATTCAACCTTTTCCTTCCAAAATATTCTTCCTATGATTTTATATCAAAAATCATGTTATCATTTTATGTTTTGACACATAAAATACATTTAAACCTTAAAGACCATTTAACTAACTGTCCATAGGTTTTCCCTATAGTCATATGTGCCCCCAAATATCATTCTTATTCATTCTAATAATATTTAACACATATTAGGGTTGTTTTTCTTCATTTACTCATTTCTTAATAAAAACCCCATATAACATGATTTAACAAGTCTAAAACATCATTATCTTTCTTACTACATGATTCTACACATGTGAAAGAGGATTTCAATATTAAAAATTCCTCAAAATTCATTTAGACAAGGTAATAATCATGGGTTTGTATTTTCACATGCTTTCTTCCATTATTAAGGTAAAAAATGGCATTCATTTATAAAAGATCCATTCGAGGGTTTTGTCTTGCTAAACTCAATTTTTCATAAGACTATAATATTTTCTTCAAATAACTTCATTTGGGCATTAGATATCATCTAGCATTCATCTTACATGTTTTCCATAGCTAGAAAATCTTGAAACTTTAGAAGAGGAAAACCCAACCTCAAGTTTGAAAAGGAGATTAAGAGAGAGAATAGCTATGGAAGTTCCTAGCTCCAAGACTCTAAAATTTCTTTAAATAGCTCCAATAATCCCTCTTACAATCTTAGCTCTACCCACTTTATCCCTTGATAAAAGCTTGAAGATGATATAAAAAGCTTGGAAATGGTGTGTGCTAGTGTTTGGAGGTGGTGGCAAGGTTTTTCTATGAGCAAAAATGGTTGGGGAAGAAGATGGGTTCTTCAAGCTTTGAGAGACAAACGAAATATGCTGAAGAAAATTATGGGCGAAACCCACCCTCGCCCACTCTTCTTATAACCCAAGAATAACCCATAAAACCATCTAAAAACTCTCCCCACACATGATAAACACGTTTTGATCATTCGAGCTCACTAGAAGTCAACATGTCATCGATCCAATGGCCCAAAATGCGATAGCACACAAGGGTAACCCGATTTTAAAATCTTCTGAATAGGTTGTTCGAATGAGATTGGACCTTGTTTGAATGATATACTAAGGAGGGTGAATTCTTAAGGTAGAGAAAGTTCGTTTGATCTTCGTTAGAAGCTCACTTCAAACGAAATGGACTTCTCGTTCGAACCAACAGCATTCTAATTCAAACGAGATAGGGATCTCGTTCGAACGATTATCATATTCATTTGAACCATTGAATTCCTCCAAATTTCAAATTCTCCCAAATAACTTCCAACAAATTCCACAAGGGCCATAAGCATATACAATAACCAATAACCCTCCAATTGTAAACAGGAATCGAATCCCAAGGTTTCTTCATAATTATAATTTTACAAGGAGAGAGATAAAATCGAGGTCACGGATATTACATTCTCCCCACTTTAGGAGATTTCATCCCCAAAATAAGAATAACCAACTAGGGAAAGAGCTCTGGGTGATTCTCCCACATATCCGACTCGCGTTCCCAGGTAGCGCCTTCAAAGCCCTAAAACTCCTAAAGAACCTTTACCAAGGGGATGACCTCGTTGTGCAGGATCCGATCCTCGTGGTCCAAAATAGATATCGATCACATGGGCAATATGACATCTTCCTTCAACTCGATAAGGTTTCAATCGATGACATGACGGGGGTCGTGAATATACTTCTTTAACATAGATATATGGAACACGTTGTACACTTGGGAAAACTACGGAGGCAGCGCCAAACGGTATGAAACATCCCCAATTCGCTCCAGGATCTCAAAAGGATCGATATACCATGGGGCCAGTTTCCCTTTCTGCCCAAATCATTGACTAGTGGTTCTTTTTATAACCTTGATCATCATATGAACATCAACCCAAAACTCCAAGGGTACCCGACAATTATCGGTGTAATTCTTCGATCGACTCTGAGGCGTCATGATTATTTGATGAATTACTCGAACCTTCTCTATCATCTCTTGAATCAATTCTAAATTGGTGAGATGCTTCTCAACCACCTCAACCTAACAAATCGGATAGAGGCATGAGCCCCCATAGAGGGCCTCAAAGGGGGCCATATCCATGCTCTCCTGATAGCTGTTATTGTAGGCGAACTCTGCGAGATGCAGATTCCCCGCCCAACTGTCTTGAAAGTCGAGTGCACACGTTCTCAACATATCTTCTAGAATTTTGATGGTTCTCTCTGACTGTTCGTCAGTCTCGGGATAGTATGCCGTATTCATATTCATCTTGGTACCTAACTCATATTGAAACTTCTTATAAAATCGAGATATAAATCGGGGGGCCTGTCTGAAATGATCGAGAGTGGGACACCATGGAGTCTGACTATATCTCGGATGTACAACTGCGCCAACTTAGCCACATTGTCTGTGACCTTGATCGACAGGAAGTGTACAGACTTCGTGAGCCAATCTTCTATAACCCATACTGCTTCTTGACCACGCTCAAATCGTGGTAACGCTATTACGAAATCCATCATGATTGTTCCCACTTCCATTTCGCTATGGATAATGGATAAAATAGCCATGTTGGCTTCTTATGCTTGGCCTTTACTTACTGATAAGTGTAGCACTTGTTTATATACATCGCCACATGTCTCTTCATATCGGACCACCAAAAATCTCTGCACAGGTCCATATACATCTTGGTGGCACTGGGATGTTTGTTGAACCGTGAGTGATGGGCTCTGCCATCACCTTATTTTGAAGTTCATCGATAATAGGGACAATCAGCCGACCCTTGTGTTGCACCCCGTCGTCCTTATCCCCGGTAAGAGTGTCAAACACTTTCCCATTATGAATATGGTCTCGATATTGAACAAAATCGGGATCACATGACTGGGCATCAAGAACCCTCTGCTGAATGAGTGTCTTGGCTGCCACACCCTAAAGGTATGCCCTATCCTAATCCCGTTGGAAGTGCAGGTCAAACTTCTATAACTCACTGAACATTTTCACCCGATGGCATCTCATCGCTGTAAGGGTGAGACTAAACTTACAGTTAAGAACATTGGCCACCACATTGGCCTTACTGGAATGATACTCCAACGAGAAATTATAGTCCTCCATCAATTCCATACACCATCTCTGGCGAAGATTAAGATCACGCTGCATGAAAATGTACTAAAGGCTCTTATGATTAGAAAACACCTCAAATCGTTCTCCGTATGGATAATACCTCCAGATTTTGAGTTCAAACACCATGATGGCTAACTCTAGATCATGGGTGGGGTAGTTTTTCTCATGCATTTTTAACTAATAGGATGCATAAGTAACTACCTACCCATTTTGCCTCAAGACTGAACCAATCCCTGGCCCCGAAGCATCACAATACATGGTGTAACCTCTGCCATGCTCATGGAGGATAAGAACGGGTGCAGAAGCCAACCTAACCTAAAGTTCCTAGAATATCGACTCACAGTCCTCTGACCACTCAAAGTGTATATCCTTCCTAGTTAACATGGTAAGGGGTAAAGAAAACCTCAAGAAATCTTGGACAAACCTACGGTAGTAACCATCTAATCCCAAGAAACGAGGGACTTACTCAACTGTCATTGGCCTGTCTCACCCCAGAACGGCCTCTACTGTGGAAGGATCGACAGAAATACCCTCGCCAGAAACCACATTGCTAAGGAACCTAACCTCCTCCATCCAGAATTCACACTTACTGAACTTAGCGTACAACTGATTCTCCCTAAGCATTTGTAACATCGTGCGGAGGTTCTCTTCGTTATATATATCCAAGGCTGAATAGAGCAGTATGTCGTCCACATATACCACCACAAATCGGTCTAGGTAGGGACGATAAATGCGATTCATCATATTCATGAATGTTGTCGGGCATTGGTCAAACTGAAGGAAATCACCAAAACTTCTAGTGCTCGTACCATGTTCGAAATGCCATCTTAGGAAATCCTCCTCCCTAACGTGTAATTTATGGTACTAAAACCGAAGGTTAATTTTTAAAAACCTGCCCGACCCACACACCTGGTCAAATAAATCATCAATACGGGGCATGGGATACTTGTTCTTTACCGTCACCCTGTTCAACTGTCAATATTCAATGTAGAGTCTCAGGATATTATCCTTTTTCCTCGCAAAGAGGACTGGGGATTCCCACGGGGACCTTGGTTAACTCCTCCAACTAAATCCTTAGCTGCTGCAATTCCATTGGAGCCCTGCTGTGAGGTGTAATAGAGATAGGTGAGACGCCCTGATGCACCTAGATAGTGAAATCCACCTCTCGTCGTGGTGGAAACCGAGGGACATCATTCGAGAATACATCAAAAAACTCCTGCACCACTCTGTAGTCTAAAATCATACCATTTGGCTCATCCCGAGCCATCAAACTGCATAACCAGTCGAAATACCATTTATGTTCATGAACTGTAGAAAACTTGCAAGGATAATCAATTCCCTGCTCCCTGCTAAAGAAACGTCAAGACCCATCTAAAAGTGATACTATGACACTGTGTCGATGGCATTTGATAGCATCTTCGAAACATGATAGCTAATCCATACCAAAGATCACCTCCCCATACATGTCCATGAGGATCAAATCATACTCCAAGACATAGTCTTCAGCCACGATCATACATCTACGATAGACCCTATCAAGAGCCATACCTCCACCAACTGGAAGCCCTATAAAGATAGGAAGATGAAATTAGTCTACCTTTATCCCTAAACTAATCAAGGAACTCGATATGAAAGAATGTTATGCGCCATAATCAAATAATGCCTTAACCCATCGTACAGAAGAATCATACCTTCCATCACCGAAGGATCGTCGGAATATGCAGCATACTGAGACATAGCGTAACCTCACCCGGGGTTGAACCTACTACCCAGGCCACCAAGCACCTGTCTTGGCCTACAACTACCCTACCCCAGATTTGGACATGAACCTTCCACGCTATGCCTCGCGGAATGCTGATAACTCGAAGAGAACTACTGAGTAGGGCTTGTATAGCTGGAACTCCTACCCGGTACAAAATTAACAATCTGCTGACTGCTCAAATCTCGTTGAGGGCAATCCCTCTTAAAATGATCCAAGGACCCATAAGCAAAATAGGTCCTCTCTGCGGGGGCTATGGGGCCCTGATCGCATGTGCACTGGGATGATGAAAATCTAACCCCCATGGTGGCCTTAATCTTAGAGAAGAAGCCTCGAGCCCCACTTCAGGACTTCTTGTGACAGTTTAACTGGAACTCGTTGGGATCCCTCTTCTTCTCCCAGATAGCCTTGTTATCCTCAACATTAAGATCCAACCGAATAGCCTTGTTCACTGCAATCCCAAAATTGGACAGATCCATACCTTCCAGAATCCACCAAATACCCAAGTTGAGGCCCTTAATAAACAACCTCGTCTTCTCTGCACGACATCAATATACTTGCACAAACTTTCAAACTTCAGCAGATACTCATTAATAGAAGTCTTTCCCTATATCAGCTATAGGAACTTGTCCTTTTTTGCATCCTTAAATTCATATGGTAAGTACCTATCGAGGAAGGCAACTCGAAAGTTACCCCAGTTAATCATCTCAGTGATGCTGGCAGAGTAGGCGCTCCACCAGTGCTACGCTTATTTTGTGAGTTGGGACGTAGAAATTTTGGCCTTATGCACAGCTGAAACATCCAGAATCTCCATTACCCTAGTCACTTCATAAAGCCACTCCTCGGTCTAATTGGTGCCATCTGCCCCATTAAAAGTAGGTGAGTGTAACCTCCTGAACTCTTTGAGGATAGAGGCGGAGGTGGTGCTCTTGACAGTCCCACTACGATTGGCTCGCTACTGTTGTGTGAGGGAGCCGGTGAGCTATCTAAGCTTGTTAGTTCCTGACATACTAGTTATGTCACGTCGTGGATGCATCTACACAAGAATAAAGAGTTTAATATACAATGATACGAATAGACAGCGGTAGCGAAAGCAACTTACAAAACAGTAACTAAAGCATTAACTAAGCAAAAACGTAAGAGGAAAGCACAAAACACTCTGTCACACCCGAGGATCCTATTGCTCTGATACCATTTGTAGCGCCTCGACCCAGGTTTGGATCATCATTGGGTCAACTCACACCGAGTCAATGAGTTAAAGGGGAAGGGGGGTAGTCCAATTTTATTACTTAAGAAAATCCTTTTAATTGCATCATTTATTAAGGATTAATTTATCGTTTTTAAGTTGGAAAAAGGGTGGCCACTTTAAGTACGTAGGTCAATTTACAATTTATTTATGAAAAATCCGATTTAATCCACAATCCTAATTAGTTAATAAATTTACCATAATCATCCTTGTATTATTACAAACCACGACCAAAGGCCCGGATAAATGTTTAAAGTTCCAAATTCACTAAAGTTTCAAAACACGGTTTCATAAAGAGACAGAGCACTAAAGATGTTGATTGCCCTCTAGGACCTTACCTGCATCATTTTTGGCGTTCCTACTAGAAGTACCTGGGGTGGGGTGGGGTTTTTAACATAAAAAGCAGGGATAAGCAAATACTCAGCAGGGTGAGTAATACTAAGCTATACATTTTCTACAAAAGTATTATACATATAATGTGTATTTTAATCAATTTCGAAAACGCTTAACAATTTAGCTAGTATTAATACAACTACTATGCAATGCACCCGAGCAATGAGCTCATACTCACACTTAACCGTTTCATACCATCTTTTACCGGGTCTAGAGACTATTTATCATATTTTATTCATTAGTTTCCATTTATCACATTTCGTTAGGTTGTCTTACTTATGCATTATCACGTACAACCACTATGATTTCCTTTTTCCTTTATCGTTTCTCGGAATCTTCTAATAACCGTATACTTTAATGGGCTCCACACCACCGGCTATGCTACCATATGCTCTGGCCAATGATTTTGGGGCTTTCACCCCAAAGTTCTGGGCCCTCATTAATTATCTCGGTGTCATTCGAGTCCAATTTAATGTGTTAACAATTTAACTAATGTCCACATCATTCCATCATTTTACTCTTTTTCTCATTCTATAGTTTAAACCATTCGTCCACTTTATCAACATGACATTTATCCCTTTTATTCATTTTTCATCGAAAATCGACCAGTATGGTCTAAAGAGGAAGTCCAACCATTAGGACCCTCTCTTTAACAAAATCACATTTTTGCCCTTTTATCATAATTTTGTGAAAAATATATTTAACATCATTTGGCACTAAAATTTAACCTTTTTCTTCCGAAACATTCTTCTTATGTTTTTATGTCAAAAATCATGTTATCATTATAAGTTTTGCCATATAAAATACATTTAAACCTTCAAGACCATTTTAACTAAATGTCCATAGCTTTGCCTAATTATCATATGTGACCCAAAATATCATTTTTATTCATTCTAACAATATTTAACCCATATTAGAGATACTTTTCTTCATTTACTAATTTCTTTATAAAACCCATTATAACATGATTTAACAAGTCTAACACATCATTATCTATCTTACTACATGATTCTATAGATGTGAAAGCGGATTTTAGGCCTAAATATGCACTTAGACAAGGTAATAATCATGAGTTTGTATTTTCAAATGCTTTCTTCCATTTTCAAGGTAAAAAAAGCCATTCATTTATAAAAGATCCATTACAGGGTTTTGTCTTGTTAAATCTCCCTTCTTTGCAAGACTATAAAATTTTCATCAAATAACTTCATTTAGGCATTATATATTATCTAGCATTCATCCTATATTATTTTCATAGCTAGAAAATCTTGAAACTTTGGAAGAGGAAAACTCAACCTCGAGTTTGAAGAGGAGACCAAGAGAGAGAATAGATATGGAAGTTTCTAGCTCCAAGACTCCAAAATCTTCAAATAGCTCCAATAATTCCTCCTACAAGCTTAGCTCTACAAACTTTCTTTCCTGATAAAAACTTGTAGATGATAGACAAAGCTTAAAAATGGTGTGTACTAGTGTTTGGAGGTGGTTACAAGATTTAGCTATCTGAAAAATGGTTAAGGAAGAAGATGGGTTCTTCAAACTTTGAGAGAAAGAAGAAATATGCTGAAGGAACCCCACCCTCACTCACTCTTCTTATAACCCAAAAATAACCCACAAAACCATTTAAAAACTCTCCCCACACATGATAAACACATTTTGATCCTCTGGGCTCACCAGAAATTGACACGTCATCGATCTAACGGCTAAAAATGCGACAACACATAAGGGTAACCTGATTTAAAAAAAAATAAACAGGTCGTTCAAACGAGATTAGACCTCATTCGAATGAGATTAGAATCTTGTTCGAACGGCCTTCGAAAGACATACTAAAGAGGGTGAAATATTAAGGCAGAGAAAGTTCATTTAATCTTTATTAGAAGCCCACTTCAAATGAGAAGGACTTCTCATTCGATCTAGCTGTGTTCTCATTCAAACGAGATAGGTATCTCATTCGAACGATTCTAATATTCGTTTAAAACACCGAATTCCTCCAAATTCCAAATTCTCCCAAATAACTTTCAATAAATTCCACAAGGGCGACAAGCATATACAACCAATAACCCTACAATTACAAACATGATTTGAATCCCAAGGTTTTTGTATAATTATTACTTTACAAGGAAAGAGATAAAATTGAGGGCACGGGTATTACAAATTCAACCTGGATATCATAGTTCAAGTTCTGATATTGAAAAGTCTCAAGAAAAGAAAAATTTGTGAAGTTCTAGATCTCCGTGTTACAATGACACTCACGGGATATTTAGTCCCATATGAGAACTGCTTATCTTTAACATGGGAGGATTTGTATTTTGAAGCACTCAAAGTCGTCGAATGTATAGACTTTTTAGGGAATAACTGAATAGCCTCCAGTGGATGGGGCTATAACTTCATGACACAAGTGAACCAGATAATGATCCTAATAATGAAGCCAACGATATGTCGACCTCCTTTTAGGGGGTAATATCTTTTGAAGAACTCCTGTTTGAAATAAGCAAAGTCTCTGTTAATCGTGAAGTAGATAAAGAAACTATAATCCTTTTTCATCCCTCTTCAATAAATCACATGACCTGATCAGGCCAATGAAAATCAAGTTCCTCCCACGTATAATATGCTTGTAGATAAGGGAAAACGTAATTGAAAAACCACCAATGCTGGATATAACGATAGAGGAGAGGAAAATCCTTGAGAAACTATAGAAAATCCAACCAAACATCACATGATGGGGCCATTCATGTCCTCTCATGTCCACATAAATTCCCTCATCAAGTTGCTCACGCAAGCCATAATTCCTTCTACCACCTATCTTGACAAGGCCATCCACATAGTTAATACCTTCACAACCAAGTGGCTCGTCTTATTTGATAATAATGACATCCCTAAATTCGGCCTTGATGGCAACTATAACCTCAATATCTCAGTTGATGTCCTACAGAAATTTATTCCATTAGTACTTATTGATAACGGTTCTACCTTGAATGTGTGCCCTTTTCGAATGCTCTTATGCCTATGGCTGTAAGTCTGCAATCTCATTCCCCTATCAACCGCTATGTGCACCTATGATAACACTCATTGAGAGGTAGGTACAATTTAGCAAGTACAATTATGGGATTAATGATTCTTATACTTTAGGCAGGTATAATTTGGCCTCAAGTGGATTTTCAAGTGATTAACATCCTAGCTTTTTTTAACCTACTTCTTGGCGGTCCGTGGCTCCATAGTATCAAAGGTGCTGCTTCCTCTCTCCATTAAACGCTTAAGTTATTTTCAGATAGTCAAATCATCAAGATCGTTAGGGACGATGACAATTTGGATGATATCGGCACCATCAATCCGGTATTAGAAATCCAACACAGTACACATGACATATTTTTTTTAGGTTTTAAGGTTGACCAGCTTCCTCTCTTAGTAGGAGATGACTTCAAGGAAATGGTAAGCCATGAGCATAGCCCACACTAAAAGGTCAATGTGTTTTAACTGTTCAAGAAGATGCACTCCATACCCATAATGGGGATCGACCGCAGACAATAAGGGATCACTGAGTCGATTGTTCTAAAAATAACTTATCCACTGCATGGTCTGGGTTACCAACCTTCACCGAGAGAACCCATGGCTCTCCATCAAACGTAAAAAAATAAAACACTAAAGAGAAAAGAGGTTTGTAAACGCGTGAAATGGCCAACAAGGATGGTCACAAAAAGAGTATTTTTATATTTTTTAATTTTAAAGGTCAAGTTTTTAAACAGATTAACCTAATTAAAACTTATTTTCCAGTTTTTTAAATCGATTTGTGGCGATAAACAAATTTATTTAATTTCTTCCTTTTATCCTAAAACATTCATCTAGGTGGTAGCAGATAAAATAAACCAATCACACAACACGCAGATGTATAAGGAAAATCCCATAATAAGAAAAACCTTGGATGGCCCAGCCAAACAATTCACTATGATACAGAATTACAGAGGATGATAAATGACTTACACAACGACTCGATCCCTACAAGCCTTGACGCGTCTTAATTATTCAATCGCTCCTTCACAATGACAATGCAAAAGTCCACCTACACAAGTTGCCACAACGCACGTGTCCATGTGCATCTCTGTATCCACCGATCCAGGCTCAACAACCGTCGACGAATTAAAACTCGGAATTCACCACTTCTTCATCGCAACACAACATATATGAAATCCATCGAAAGGAAACAATTCTTATAAATATATGAAGAAAAACTTAGTGCCGACAAAGGATCTTTAAAGCATATGTATAATGAAACTTAGATCCTAAACTTATTGTGTGAAAAACTAAAGTTCTTGGAGAGTTTAAACACAAATGGAACTCTAAAAAAGTCTCAAATAAAAGTCTGATCTCGTGCTTCTATTTATAGGGAAATTAGTTGCAAAAAGATTGGGATAGGAGATAAGGATCAAATTAGTTTTAAAAAACAAAAACTCGTTTGGTCGTTTGAACGAACTGGAAAATTGTTCAAATGACTTAACAATCTTGTTAGAACGAGATAAAATGAGGTATCGAATGAAATGTCAAAGGAAAAAAAATATTGAATTGTTTGAAGTGAAAACTCATTTGAATGGAGGAAAAATCTTTTTCGAACGACACCTGTTCTCGTTCGAACAAGACGTCAAAAATCTGACAATTTAATCTTCAAAATTTCAAACGCCTTTTTAAAATAAAAAAAATCCTCTTTAAAAAGTATGAAATCATTTTCAAATATTTTAAAGAATTATTTCACCCAAAAAATGATATATCTAAGGCTCAAAATAAATACGCATTCATACCTTGGATCCTTAGAAGCTTGATGATGGAAATAAGCACGAAACATAGCATAATGGTATAATCAATGAAGCTTTACCGCTACATCTTCATCCAAACACGTCAAAGGCTTGAAGGAACAACACCAACTCTAACCTATGATTCAAAATGTTTTGTCCGGAATTAAGCCAATTACAAAGAAATTGACTCAATTGGAAATTTTTCCTTATAAATCTCCCCATTTGGGTATTCCGTGACAAAACCAAAATAAAAAATCCTATGAGCCATCTAGCCCTCTAAAAAGACTCATTCCCAACCCCAAATAGGAGAAAGAGTACAAACGCTCGTCAGACACACAAACATGAGTAGTTTTGTTTTGCTTGAAACCTTTGTCGCATTGATGTAACCTTTTAATCCCGCACACTTAAACACACCTTAAAATGCAAAGAGAATATAACAAGTATAAATTCGCAAATAAAAGATGCCATTTCTCCCCCTTTTTGTTCAGGAATAGACAAAGTAAGATAGGATAAAGCAATTTCTCCCCTTAAAAGCCAAAATCTCCCCCTAAATATGTGATCAGAAGATACTAATTTTAAACAAAGGATAAGGAAATAAATCATGAAACAGTATAAGGTGTAGCAAACACACAACATGGCAACTCAAGAACAAATAATCCAAACTATGATCAAGTACATCACAACCATGGACTAAATGTAAACCAAAAAGACTCAAAACACGATACCATATATAATATGTGCAAAATATATCAATGAAAATCCGGCACATATATATAGGTATAAACCACCACAAAACTCGACACAAAACACATAAACTCCACACTCTAGCATAGTATCGATGTGTTTAAACATGTGGAATTGAATGAATGGGCGTGAAATAAATAAAAATGAATTATGACCCAAACACTTAAATATGTACAAGAAGTTTTAATTGATCGTAAGACATTATCCAACAAAGATTTAGCCTCAAGTGACATGATAAAGTGAACTTAATGAACAAATAAGCACAATGCACACAAGCTTACAATATTGATGATTCTACAAATCAATAGCATCATGAAAAAATAAGCATAACTAGGATTCATTGTGCAACCCTATTAATATTCAACTAAACACCCTCAAAAGATAAACATATATCATATTTTCTTTTCTTTTTAAGCTTATTTCTTTTGAAAGATCAAACAAACTAAGCTATGCTTGCCTCTGGAAATTTTTCACATGGAAAGTACGAAGTGTATAAGATTTAAACACACCAATATGCCACGCCAAATGTAAAAAACAAAAATACACAAAAACCAAAAATCTTTTGTATTTTCAAAAATTTTATCAAAAATAAAATCTTTTTGTATTTTTCAAGTTTCTTATCAAAATTAAAATCTTTTTGTATTTTTTAAAAATGACTCAAAGAAAATCAAACACAAAAGATACACATATCATAACTCTAGCAAACATATATTATGAAGCACAGACTAGAGTATGACAAATAAAAACATGCAAGCAATCACCCATAAGATATAGCATGTGAAGAGTCATGAGAAAGCATGCAAGAATCATGTAGACGAATATTTAGCGCCTCTAAAAAAGATTTTCTAACCTAAAAAATGTATACTTAATGCGTCGGGTTTCGGGAACCAAAGGGACACTAAACTTCAACTTCCTAAGGTCTTTTCTATAATAATAGCAAAACAGCCTAAGGTGATCTTTCCTACAATGAGTGCAAGTGTAGATGCGACGGGGAATGGAACCTTTGGGTTGACCTTTTCTAATACCCTGGGATGTGATTGACCTTTTAAAACAAACAATGGTCTTGGATTTAGCAACGAACGCATCAGAATCAAGGAAACCAGTGCCACACTACCAACACTACTCGAGTCTATTAGATCATCTTTTAACTCTAAAATTCTAGACTCAAGTAAAGAATTAGACTCTTCAAGTTTCAGGGGATCCTTCTTTAAATTTTTAATCATTCCTATAAGGTTATCTCACTCCCCCTCAATGTAAGTGAATTTATACCTAAGTATTTTCTCACATGCCATCAAATCTAAAATCAACTTATCATTATCCTCATTGGCACTTAAAGAAACCTTAGAAACTTTTGAATCCTCTAATTTTTCTCTCCAAAAATTGGACTCTATCATCACTCTCTTTCTTGGACAATTCCAAATTTTTAAAATCACGGCCCATGTCCAAAAGCTTCTCACAAAAGAAATCTCTTTGAGTTTGAAAAATTTACAAAAGTTCCATATCAACTTTAAAATGAAAATTTTCTTTTTCAAGAATTTTAATTTTTTTTACAAACTTCAAATTCAAACAAGATAAATTTTCAGCATGTCTATGAACCTCGTTAAACTCAGCTCGAATATCTACGTCGTTATCACTACTGCAATACATCGAGAGAAGCACAAATAAACCAACACAAGAAAGATGGATAAACAACCAACCTAAATAGCACTAAACAAGGATCTTACACGATAACTTACAACCCGCTCTGATACCAATTTCTAATTACATGAAATGACCAATAAGGATGGTCAAAAAAAATAATTTTATATTTTTCAAGTTTAAAGATCAAGCCTTTAAACAGATTAACCCAATTAAAAATTATTTTCTAATTTTTTAAATTGAGTTGTGGAGATAAATAAATTTATCCAATTTTATCCTTTTATCCTAAAAGATTCATCTAGGTGATAGCAGATAAAATAAACCGATCACGTAACACGCCGATGTTCGAGAAAAACCCACAACGGGAAAAACCTCGAATGACCCAACCAAATAATTCACTATGATTCAGAATTACACAAGATAAGAGATGACTTGCACAACGAATCGATCCCTTAAAGCCTTGATACATCTTCATTGTTCAACCGCTCCTCCATAGTGACAATGCAAGAGTCCACCTATGCAAGCTATCACAAAGCACGAGTCCCTGCACGTCTCTCTACCCACCGATCCGAGCTCACCAATCATCTATGGATTAGAACTTGAAATCCACCGCTTCTTCACCGCAACATATCAAATACGGAATCCACCGTAAGGAAACAATTCTCACAAAGATATGCAGAATAAACTTGGTGCCTAAAAAGGATCTTTAAAGCATATGTATAATGAAACTTAGATCCTAAACTTATTGGGTGAAAAATTATAGTTCTTGGAGAGTTTAAGCACAAAACGAACTCTAAAAAAGGCTCACTTAAAATTCTAATCCCATGCCTCTATTTATCAAGAAATTAGTTGCAAAAAGATAGCCATAGGGGATAAAGATCATATTTATTTGAAAAAGAAAAACTCGTTCGGTCATTTGAATGAACTGGAAAGTCATTTGAACGACTTAACAATATCGTTATAATGAGATCGAACGAAATGTCAGAGGTAAGAAAACGGAGTCGTTTGAAGTGTAAACTCATTCGAACGAAGGAAAAATCTCGTTCGAATGACACCTGTTCTCGTTCGAACGAGGCATCGAAAATCTGATAATTGTTTCTTAATAAATTCAAGGACCTTTTTAAAATAAAAAATTCTTTTTAAAAAGTATGAAACCATTTTTTAAATATTTTACACAATCGTTTCACCTAAGAAATGAAATATCCAAGGCTCAAAATAAATACGCATTCATATCTTAGATCTCTAAAATCTTGAAGATGAAAACGAGTACGAAACATGGCACAATGATATAATCAATGAAACTTTGCCACTACGTCTTCATCCAAATACGCCAAAGGCTTATAATAACAACACCAACTCTAACCTATGGCTCAGAATTTTTTGTCTAGAATTAATCCAATTATAAACATATTGACTCAATTGGATTTTGTCCTTACAAGGTCATATTTGGAGACTCCCTAAATGGACGCTTAATCAAAGCGGGTGAAAATTTCCCATACTGTGGTTTTCCTTAGCCATGGTATGATGCAATTGAGAAAAAGATAAACCTAGGCTTTAAGATATTCTTTGAAGACAAGATCACCTTGATTGAGGGATCTAAACATAAACTGAAACATGTGACCATCAAGTCCACTAACTTGAGATCTTCTTACACTTAAAGCAATGGCGAATGAATCTGTTAGCCTCGCTGAACTAGGGTTGGATATCTTTATGCTCCGCCCTAAACACAAGTCATATTACCCTACTAAGATGATATCTCCCATGGAAAAACATCTGCGCAATTAGTGGAGCATCTTGATCGGTCCAAACCTACAAACCAGCAACCTAGCCATCAATCAACATAAGATTACATTTATACCTACCTTTTATATTTTGAATGTTAATAATAAATAAGGCCTCCTTTGAGAAAGATCTCACCGCTATTTTTTCAAAAGATGATATTAATGAAATAAATGTGGATTTTCAGTATCTTATTGTGCCTTATGTTATTTGCAATGATTATAATCAAATAATTAGCGAAGATGATTTAATGAATGAATAATTCTTAATCTCAATAAGGAAAAAAATAACATAATCACATTCAAACTAATAATGAGGAAACGATTGTCATTAATCTTGATTGCAGTTGTGAGTGCAGAAAAATTCACAATGAAAAAAATTCACGAAAGCAATCACAAAAGGCAGAAAGTAAATAAAATCACACATAATAACTATGTACATGATTCGACAACTTGCCTACATCCAAGAATAGGTTACTTGTTTCCTATTAAGTATCTCTCAACGATTATAATTTTTTTGTCCCTTTGCCTCGGATCAGGGAGTATAATTTATACATATGTTTGTTATGGAGTTTGAGTTGTTTAAGGAACTTTATCACCGTACGTGGGTTGGCCACGAGGTGCTTGAATATCTCGACCGAGATTCTTGGTGCCTGATTTGACCATATCCGCGAGTATCGTTCTTTAATTAAACTGCTCGTGTAGGAATTAAGCCATGATTTGGGTCAGACCAAATAATTCAAGTTATCTCGATCGGCTACTTTCATGGCCTTGTAAAAAGTGGGCTCCCAAAATTGCCCCTGAAATCTTTGGGCTAATAACCATGGGCCGATAGATTTTAAATGGGTCAGAGGTCGAGGTCCTCGTCATGTAGTGAGAGTCCGTGATGGCATCATTGTAATAACAAGGATTGCAACAAGGGCACGCTTATCTTAAGAAGGAAAATGAAGCGCCAAAATCTTCCTAGGAAATTAAAACTCATCATTTACGTGTTATGGTGATCAGTTCAGGCTTACTCAAGTGTTTGTTCATTGCTTTTGGTTGTTATTGGACATAAAATGTTCCTAAGCTCTTCTCTTGCTTCAAAAGTCGAAGTTTCTCTCATTATGTGCTTTCTCAAAGCTTCATCACCACCTGTAAGTTATAGTCCCTGCCTTTTCTTAGTACTTTTTCTCTGTACTAGCTAGATATTGTAATTAAGGCTTCTTCTTGCTCTGTTCAGTTATGGCGATACTGGATGGTAAATTCGTAGAAGAATTTAGGCTTAAGTATAACATTTTTGAGTGGGTAATTATCGACTGTACCCCCTTTCCTCGTAATGTTCACAGAGTGGATGGGGAGCACTGGATCCATACCCTATTGATAACTCAAGGAAGTTTGACTTTTCCCTAAAATGAGTTACTTCTTAGATTTTTTTGGTATTTATCCATTGTTCCTGCTTAGTGCGCCCCCAATGTATGGAAGATAGTAAATGATGTTCATAAGATAAATACTCTTTATGGAACTAGACTGGGGCTTTTCGAGATATATTACTGTTATATATCTCAAAAACCAAAGAGGATTTGTTGTATATGAAAACCAGGAAAAGTTGAGTGAGTTCTGGTGGTAAATATCCTGAATTCCTATAAGGACTACTAGGAAAGTGGGTTTATTACAAGGAATTAGTAGCACCCTCCACTATTGCAAGGGGAAAGTCCACGTGACCTTCCTATTTTTTATTATATGGAGGCCGAAATAGGTCCTTTCCTCTTTTTTTCCTTTCTGCTAACTTCTTATAGACTCCTTTTATTTTTGTGGTTGATTTTCCTCTTTATTATTGCAGATCATGCCAGGAACCAAGAATATTACATTATCGAAATCAATACTGAAGAGCTCACGAAGGTCTGGAGAATAAAGGAGAGATTGGTAGAAGGTGAGCATCCTAGGTCGGTGGCCTTTCTCTTGGAATACAAAAATAAAGGCACTAGTTCTATTACTCGCCCAGTCGTTCAGGTCCCAGTTTTAAGAGCTCCCGAGGTAAGTCCTTTCGAGGAGGAAAGTTCTGAAGAAAAAGAGGAAGAGAGCGGGCAAGAGAGAAGGGGATGAGTAGAAGTTAGAAGATGAGTAGAAATAGAGGAAGATGAGGAGGAATAAGACATGGCTCCTTTAGTTAAAAAGAGAAGGTTGAGGCTTCCTGATGACGATGATGACCATGCAGTCATATTTGAGAGGATTCCTGCTTTGAAGATTTATGCGACAGATTCTCCCAAGAGCAGTGGTACTGGCCCATCCGATAAGGGGAGATAGCAAGAGAAGGATAGAAAGAAAAGAGATGAAAAGGGATAGAGAGAGAAAGAAAGAAGAAGAGGAGAGAGAGAGAGAGATAAAAGAAGAGAAGCGAAGAGAGAAAGAGAAAGCTGAGCCTAAGAAGTTAGCCTTATAGTCTGTTGGAGGGCCCACCATCCCTAGTCTTGAGGGGGCTAGTGTGGGAGATTCCCCCTTTTTGGCCCTAGACCTACTGAAGAGGTTAGTGCTCATCGCTGATCGCGAGCGGTCCTTTAGGTTGGAGCCACCTTAACCCACCCTCAAGAGCGCACAGGGGATGGCTCTAGTAAGTCTCTTTTACTTGTCTTTTTCTTTATTATTTCTCATTTATGTTCTGATTCCCTATCATTCTATTTTCTTTGCAGATGTTGTCTGACTTAACTACCCTTTAGGACAATCACTATAATAGCTTTAAAACAGGAGGAAGAGCTGAAGAAGGCCCTGGAGGCTGAGACAGTGGCCCTGGATATCAAGAGGGTGGCCTTTGCTAATGCTCTCCAATCATGGGATCTTGAAAAGATTGACATGTCTATGGCCTATGATGCTTTATGGGCTGCTCAGAAGGTGATCGTTGATGAGAAGTATGAATTAGTGGAAGCCAATAAAGAGCTAACTGGAAAGGTGTCCATATTAGAAGGACACCTCTCTCAAGCCAAGGATGAGAACTATCGTGAAGGTTTTTATAACGCTGACGAGGATGCTGAAAGACAAATGGCTTATGCTTGTAAGGTTTCCTATAAAAGGGGATGGAATCAGGCTTTGAAGGCTACTGTAACTCCTGTAGGATCTAAACACTTTGACCTTCAATCCCCTGGTCCTGACCCTTATATTGAAGATAAAAAAGGATAGGGAGGCGACCAAGCTACTGGAAACACTGAGATCATTCCTGCTGTGATTAGCAGAAGTGTTGGTGCTGTCCAGGAACAACAGGTGGTCGATAAGGGGAAAACTAAAGTTAGGGAAGATAAGGTGAAAGACTAGGGCTCTTGTCGACTAGGAGTTCCCATTTTCCCGGTATAATTTTTAGTTTTCGTTGGTATGTACCCTTATCTTATAAACTTCATGTACTGTCCAATGGCCTTCTTTTCATTTTATGTGATAATGAAATTTTCCTCTTGATTCATGTGTTCGTTTATTTACGTTTATGCTAACGCTTGCTTCTGGTTTGATATGTATTATTTATAGTCTGCTAACTTAATCGTTATATTTCTCCCAATTCTAAACTGGGAAGAATTCTTGGACCTGATATTAGCTTACAAGCTCACAAAACCTTCATGAAAATCTATAAGTCACTAAGAGCTAGGAGCAAATAATACAAAACCAGATTAAAGTGATTACAAAATTAAAGGATGACCTCCGGAGATAGAGGAGATAGGGGCATCCATTCAAGAGGAAGTTAATTCCCTTAGGGCCTAGCTTCTGGCGAGGGCCGAGGTCGACCAAGTGGGCGAGGTCCTGCAGTCTAAAAATGATGCTCTGCGAAAGGAGGTGGCGAGCTTGAAATCTTTTATAGGATTACTAAAAGACGATGTCAAGAAGCTGAGATACTTCTTTAAGTTAGGACCCAGAGAAGTATGAGGGGAATGTTATAATGTTGGTTGGGAAGATTCCCCAGTAAAACTTAAGGAGGTTGAAAGCATTGCTTTTTCTCGAGGATGGTTAAGCGCTCTTAAAGAGGCGAGAACCCTAAAGGAATATAATATTTGGTACAAGTACCAGGTCGAATGTCCTGTCTATAGCCATAATATTTTTCGAAAGATGATGAATGGATTTCAGTTGATGCTATTCCTCCCCAACTCTTGGATCATGATCTCGATGAAGATGTCGAAGAAATTTCATCAAAGTCATACGGTGGTCAGAGGGCAGCTGTAGCAGAATATCTTGACCAACATCCCCTCTTAAGCTTTAGTGTATTTATTTTTGGTTTTGTGATTGTAACCTTATATTCTTAATAAAGAATTTTCTTAAGTTTTGAGCATGAGCTAATGAAACATATTTTGACTTTACAAGTTCGTAGGTTACTTAGAACTTTTTTCGATCAAAATGATACTGATTGACCAATCGTAGGCTTTAGGTAGGCTCATACTTAGTTTCAATCATTTTGGGATTTTTCAACCGACTAAATGATGTTTAAGTGTTGACATTCTTCCTTTCATATGTTTGAACATTCCCCCGGTCCAATATGCCTAAGCAGTATCATTCCATTCACTTTACCTTTTAGGTCGTGTCGTCACACTTCCATCGGCCTAAGTGAGATGATAAAGAGAATGTGCCTTGTTATTGGGCCATCCACCTGAGCAGGTTTTTTGCGACCAACGGATGTTGGTGAATAATTAAAGTTGGATTTATTACCTACGGATCCCCAGTAGGGCTTTTGTTGTTACCTAGGCAACTCATGAGGCCTCTTAAGTTAATAACAAGGGTCTAAGGGTAATTCTAAGTGCTAGTATTTCACTTACTAACCGTGTTCATTAAACATTCAAAGTATGCACATAGGAGATATTGTTGGAAAAGGTACAAATTAATAAGACGAGATGAGTTAAGCCGCCAATGTAAACTTTGGGAATAGATGGGTCAGTCTGGCCTTTATTCATTGCAAACTGTCTGATAAAAAAACTACAAAAAACTAAAAAAATTTGCTAATTAAAAAGATAAAAAAAGAAGATCTAAAAGTAGAACTTCTTGATATTGGTTGTGTTCCATGCTCTTGGTATCTCCACGCCCTCCAATGTTTCCAGATGATATGCTCCTTGGTGATCATCTCTGATCACTCTAAATGGTCCTTCCTAGTTTGGTTCCAGCTTGCCATCTGATGGTTTTAAGGCAGTGCCTAGGACTTTCGCAGGACATAGTCTCCTATTAAAAACTTCCTCGGGTTGACCCTTTTATTGTATTATTTGGCTAGTTACTATTGTTAGGAGGCCAACTTGATCAAGGTTAGCTCCCGTCGCTTATCTGCTAAGTCGAGCTCAATGCGTAAGGCTTCATCGTTAAAGCCTTAGTCAACCAGTGTGGTTCTCATAGTAGGGAGGCCTGCTTTTAGAGAGATAAAAGCCTTCATGCCATAAGCGAGGGAAAATGGTGTTTCCCCAATTAGTTTCCTAGGCGTCGTACGATAGGCCCATAGAACATGAGGGACTTCATCCCCCCAAGTGCCCTTAGCTTAATCCAATCATTTTCTCATCCAATCGATCATGGTTTTATTGTAAGCCTCAGCTTGCCCATTGCTTTGAGGATACACCACAAAATTGAAGTGGTGCTTGATGGCGTGCTCGTCGCAAAAATCTTAAAAGAAACCACTTTTTAATTGTGTACCGTTGTCGATAATGATGGTTTTTAGTATCCCAAAGCGAGTTATGATGTTTGTCCATATAAACCTGGTCATGTCAAAGTCTCAGATGCTCGCCAATGGTTCGGCCTCAATCCATTAAGTGAAATAATCAGTGGCGACCAGCAGGTACTTGTGATTTCCAGAATCAGTAGGTAGTGGTTCCACGATGTCTAATCCCCATTGCACAAAAGGCCATGGACTAGTAAGGGATTTTAGGTCTTTGACTGGATGGTAAACCATGGGCGAGTGCTTTTGGCACTTTTTACATTTACGAGCATATGTGCCAGTGTCTTTCTATATGTGAGGCCACCAATATCCTTCCTTGATCGCTCGAAAGGCTAGTGATCTTCCACCTGCATGGGCCCCACATATGCCTTCATGAAGTTCACTAAGTACTTGTACAAGATCTTGTGGGTGGATGTAAAGGAGTAAGGGGCCTATGAATGACTTCTTATAGAGTTTACCTTCAGGGTTAAGGGAGAAATGGGCAACTTTAACTTTGATTTGGTGTGCCCACCTCTTGTCGTCTGGCAGTATGTCGCTCCCTAGATAATTGATTATTGGATCTATCAAAATTGGGGCTTTATTTGTGAGGAGGACTTGCTCGTCTATGACTGTGTGATCGATACTGGGTTGTGCGAGGAACTAAATCTGTATTGTTCTTTTCAGGTCAGAGTCAATTATTGAGTTTAGTGCTGCTAAGGCATTAGCGTGATTATTCTACCCTTACAAGAACTGTTGAATCTTCACCTGCTTGAAGTATCTCATGAGACCTCTAACTACGTCGAGGTATGCTATCATTCGATCTTCTTTGGCAGTGAAATCTCTATTTACCTATTTGTAGACCAGATTGGAATCACCAAATACGTTGAGGCATCGTGCCCCTAGTATTTTAGCCTTTTGAAAATTGATGATCAATGCTTCATACTCAACTTTGTTGTTGGAGGCTTCAAATCCCAGCCTAATTCTCGGTTCAATTATTATGCCTTTTGGGGTAACGAGAACAATCCCCATTTGTACCCCCTTAGAATTTGAGGCTACATCAACATACAGTGTCCAGTCTTTAGACGTTGCATCATATGTGACCAATTTCTCTTCGTTCAGCTGATTTGTTGTCCAATCTCCTATGAACTCAGTAATAAAATCTACTAGTATTTATCTCTTGATTGTCGTTCTGGGCTTGAAGTGGATGTCTAATCTTTTGAGCTCGACCGACCACTTCGAAAGACGCCCAAAGAGGTTAGCTTTTCGTAGAACTACCTTGAGTGTGTGAGAGGTGATTACTATTATGGAATGAGCTTCAATGTAGTGCTTCAACTTCCTCGAATCAAGCACTAGGTAATAGGCGAGTTTTTTAGAGGCAAGTTCCACTATTCAGCATCTAGTAGTGTCTTACTGGCATAGTAAACTGAATGTTATTCTCCCTTCTTTTCACAAACTAAGGCGGAGCTCACAGCATGATCTGCTATTTCCTAGTAAAGGTAAAATTATTCTCCATCGACTGGAATTACCAAAAGTGGGGGCTTGCTAAGGTAAGACTTGACCTTTTCAAAATCTTGTGATCTGTCTTCATTCCATACTAGGCCTTTACCTCTCCTTAAGAGATGGAAAAATGGTCGACAGCACTCTGATGACTTGGAGATGAAGTAGTTGAGCACGACGAGCATTCCAATAAGCTTTTGAACATCTCTTAGTGTCTAAGGAGGCTGGACCTTGGTGATAGCATCGATTTGGTCTGGGTTGGCCATAATTCCCCTTTTACTCACTAGGTAGCCTAAGAATTTTCCTGACTGGACCCCGAATGAACACTTACTTGCATTAAGCTTCATTCGGTACTTTTTGAGGATTTCAAAGGTTGTTGCTAGGTCAAAGAGGTGATCGGCCTTGTTCTTATTTGACAAGCATTTCGTCGATGTACACTTCCATCGTCTCTCACATCTGTTTTCTAAACATCTTAGTTAGAAATCTTTGGTAAGTTTCCCCTGCGTTCTTGGGGCCAAAAGGCATGAACTTATAGCAGTACAAACCAACTGAGGTTATAAAGGAGGTCTTGTCCTGGTCAGGACCATATAGCAGGATATGATGATATCCTGAGTAATCATCAAGGAAGCTCATCCTTTCGTGAGTCATTGTGGCGTCGACGAGTTGACCTATCTTCTAGAGAGGGTAGCTATATTTAGGACATATCAGATTGAGGTCAGTAAAATCGATGCAGACCCTCCTATTTCCATTACTTTGGGTATTATCATTAGGTTGGATAGCCATATAGGGAACTAAACTTCCCTGATGGATCCTACATCTAGTAACTTCCCTCCCTCTTTCTCCACTGCCTTAGCTTTCTCGGATGACGTTCACCGAGACTTTTGAGTAATGGATTTAAAAGTAGGATTAACACATAAATGGTGACACGCTAAGCCGAGGTCAATCCCAGGAAACTCGTAAGGCTCCCATGAAAAAACATCTATGTTGCTTTTAAGGAGTGCAACCAGTTCCCTTTTCTCCTGATCAATGAGATCAGATCCAATTAAAAACTTTCTTTCTATCAAGTTTCCATCGGCTATAACTTCTTCCAGGCTTTCGACGACCCTGTCTGCGGGGTGGACCGTGGTCTCTTCCACCTTCGATCACTATACTGTAGTTAATATTTGGATAAAACGACCCCTCCTGGGATTTCTCTTGGGCATTTTTGGGCTCCTTTTTTTCTTTTTATTTAGGCGGATGGCTATAATAAAGCACCTTCGGGCTAATGCCTGGTCGTTGCAGATCTCGACCACTCCACGATCCGTGATGCACTTCAACTTTTGAGGATAAGTGGATGGTTTGACCTTCATGGCATGGAGCCATCCTCTGCCCAAAATAATGTGGTATGGGGACTCACTATCCATAACTAAGAACTCGATTAACTTCGAGATGTTCCCTGCCCTGACTGGAAATGTGATCTTTCCCAGTGGCATGGTAAGCCTTCCTGCGAATCCAACCAATGGAATAGTGGCCTCTTTGAGGTCGGTGACATTCGATTTTAGCTTATGGAATATATCCAGATACATCACTTCGGATGAAATCTCCTGGTCCACCAGTAGCTTATCGATATCCCAGTTAGTAATCCTGAGCATGATTACTAATGCATCATAATGTTGGGTCCTTACCTCGACCAAATCCTCTTTGGTGAACACGATGTGCTTCGTGTAATCAACATCTTCTGGTCGCCGACGTTTTCCATCTTGAGTCTTGGCTGGGTCGATCTGAAAAGTTTCCATTATGGCAGTCACCTTCTTAAGTTCCATTCTAACGTTATTGCTCTGAATCTGTTTGAGGTCTAATGCCCCATAAATGACTATAAAGTCGTGTCCTGTGTCATCATCGAGGACATTATCTGGCTTCTAGTTGCCATTGGTTAAGACCTTATTTATTTTCTTATCAATGTACTCGTTAAGGTACCTTTCCTTAACTAGCTCTTCCATATGTGACTTCAGAACTTTGCAATTTTTGGTTCGATGACCACTCTCCTTGTGGAATGTGCACCTTAGTGCATTATATCTCTTGATCAGATCTTCTCCCATCTTTTTAGGCCATTTGAAGAAGGGCTAGTCCTTGATCTTGTTGAGAATATTATAAATATGTTCCTTAAAGACTGTGTTAACAGCCTGGAACGCCTTTGAGGGGTCATTCTTATCTCCACCTTTGCAGCCATTCTTTCCCCCATTCTTGATTCCCTTTTTCTAGGTGTCTTTCTTCTATGTCCCCTTATTCACCTTTGCTCGACCATTGTCTCCCCATTAGGATGGATCACATCCTCGACCTTGGCATATTTCTCTATACGGGCCATAAGATCATCAATGTTCACTCCTTCCTTCTTGCTGAGACATTGGTGCAGTAGGGAGGTGGTAGGCAATCTGATTTTGAAGTTTTCTATGACAACTTGCTTTGAGCAGTCCTCGATCTTGTTAAAGATATCCAAGTATCTCTTGGCGTAATCTCTGAGGTTTTCCAGAGGCTTTTTCTTTAGAGTGAGCAGTACATCCATCCACTTAGGATGGGAGCTGCTCGTTATGAATCATGCCGTGAAAGCCTCTATCAATGCTACGAAGTTCTTGATTGACTCGTAGGGGAGCCTCACAAACCACTTTTGGGATATATTGTGTAGTACATAAGGGAATATCTTTCACATTAGTGCGTCATTGTGGCTCCATAAGGTCATTGTTTGTCGATATTACCTAACATGATCTATGGGATCTATTTTCCTGTCATAGATCTTGAGCCTGGGGACAACGAATTTCTTGGGGGGCTCGTCCCGTTCGATTTCCCCTAAAAAGTGGGTCTTCATCTGAGACTTTATAGATCTTCTAACAAGCTCTCTGGTCGATCTGGCTCCTCGGTGCACCGGATGTTTGTCCATCTCCCAACGGACCAGAATACTAAAATCTTCACTTGGTCGGTCATTGTTCCTATGGCGCCTCTCCTGGTGGCCAGGCTCTAACCATGCTCGCTCTGATCTGTCACTTTGAGTTCTCTACTAGTCATTACTATGGCTCCTTCTTCAGCTGGGGGAAATTTCCCCCTAAGGACTAGGAGCCCTGTCTCGACGCCGCCTTGTGTTTCTGGAGATCTCTCTCTCCATACTTTCTAGTCGCCTCTTAAAGCAAGCTTTTTCTTCTTCTTAGCGACGTGTCGCCTCTTCCTGTTCTCGAAGTTTGGCTTCATACACATCGAAAACCTAGAAATATGAGTGGACCTTGGAGGTCCATGACTCTCTTATGAGGGTTGCCTTTCCTGGCAAAACTTGGGGTTTGAATGTTGGCAAATTTCAGACCTGACCCTAAGAGGGGAAGGCTCTTCTTGACCACCATCAACTTGCGGAATGTTGCTGCTGTGGTGAGACATTGATGGCTGTAGGAATACAAATCGATTCCCACAGATAGCGCCAATTGTGAATGAAGAAAGTTTCACAATGAAAAGATTCACGAAAGCAATCACAAAAAGAAAAAAGTAAATAAAATCACACATAACAATAATGTACGTGGTTCGGCAACTTGTCTATGTCCACGAAGAGGTTATTTCTTTTCTATTAAGTGTCTCTCAACAATTACAATTTTTTGTACCTTTGCCCCAGGTCAGGGAGTACAATTTATAGATATGTTTCATACAGAGTTTGAGTTATTTAAGGAGCTCCATCATCGTACGTGGGTTGGCCATGAGGTGCTTGAATATCTCGACCGAGATTCTTAACATCTGATTTGACCATATCCACGAGTATCCTTCTCTAAATAAACTGCTCGTGTAGGAATTAAGCCATGATTTGGGTCGGACCAAATAACTCAAGTTATCTTGGTCGACTAGTTTTATTGGCTTGTGAAAAATGGGCTCCCACAGCAATATCAATCCACGTGAGATTAGGACAGGATCAGTTGTCAATGAATAAGAGAGGTCTCAATTTGAAAAGATTCTGAAGGAATTCATGGATGTCTTCACATGGTCTTACAGTAATATGCCTCACATTGATGCAGAAATTGTGCAACATGAGATCCTACATACCCTGAATACAACCTTGTCGATCAAAATTTGAGGACACTTCGACACGAATGGTCCCTCAAAATCAAAGACAAAGTGGTCAAACAACTAAATGAGGGTTTTAATCATGTAGTTGAGTATCCAACTTGGCTCGCAAACATCGTACTTGTGTCTAAATCTGGAAGAAAACTCTGCTTGTGCGTCGACCAAGGTTCTAAAAAATGCAGGGCGTGATCGAGGCGTGGAGGCCAAGCCTTAGAAGCCTAGGCAGGTCTTAGGCGTAAAAAGGCGTGAAAAGGCGTTTAGGCCTTCTTAATATATTTTAATATTTTTTAACCATAACAAGGTTATTAAAATACTAAAATTGTACATATCATAAAAATATGTTTGAATATATGAAAATTAAAATACTATTTGATTATTTTGAATGAGATAATGGTCTGGTTAGTAAATAAAATTCTTTAAAATGTGATATCATTTCACTAAAGCATTGTTGTTTTCAGAAAAAAGTGCGCCTTAAAGGTTTACCAAGAATAAGGCGTAAAAAACTTAAGGCGGGGTGTTTCTCCCAAGCCTTAAGCCTAGGCGAGTTTTTTAGAACAGTGGTGTCGACTATCGACACTTGAATAAAGCTTCTTTGAATTATGACTCCCTTCTGCCCAACATCAATATTATCACTGGCAATACTATCAAGCTCTCAAGTCATTTGTCTATGGGTTCGTCGAGAATAATTAGAACAAGATGCATCCTGATCATCAAGAGAAGACTGTCTTCACCACCCCATGGTGTACCTTTTGTTATACTATCATGCCTTTCGATCTTAAATTATCGGAACTACGTATCAACGGGCGGCCACAACCATCCTGCATGATCTCATACACAAGGAAGTCAAAGTCTATGCTGACGACATGATCATCACATACAGAACTTGGGAAAGTCGCATCCCTGCCTTGAGGAAATTCTTTGAACGGATGTGACAGTATGAAATGTGCCTTAATCCACATAAATGCATCTTTGGTGTCACCAAAGGAAAACTCCTAGGCTTTATTTTCAGAGAAAAGATAATTGAAGAAAACTCTTCCAAACTCAAAGCAGTCATTAAAATTCCACCACCGCTAACTGAGAAAGAACTACGTATTTTCTTAGGAAAAATACACTACATTAGTAGGTTCATTGTCCAACTCACTTCCATTTGTTAACATATTCAAAAGGCTTTAACTAGGGTCTAGAACGAGTCGCTCTAAGAGGCCTTTGAAAAAATCAAGTATTACCTTAACCAACCACCGACGCTCATGTCACCACAATCCATTCTACCTCTCCTCTTATACTTAACTGTCACTAATATTATTGTTGGGGCTATTCTATCGCAATACAATTAGGAATTATGAAAGGAGAGGTTCATCTACTATGTCAGTCCGAATCTGATAGGATATGAAGTGAACTACACAACATTAAAAAAGGCTTGTTTTGTCTTAGTTTGGGTCACCCAAAAACTCTGACTGAATGCGATCGCATTTCCTATTAAAACCAGTATCCCATATGGATTTTATGAAGTATTTTCTAAAGATCTGCATGGCCCGATGGTTGCTTTACCTCGCTGAATTTGACATTATCTATGTCACACAAAAGGCCATTAAAGGAAAATCTATTTCTGGTTACTTGGCAAATCACCCCAAAGAATATTCTGACGTATGGATCTTAGAATTACACGATGAAGAAATTTTCTACACTACTCCTGAAGAACTCTAGTGGCAAATGTTCTTTGACAGGGCTGCTAATAAGAAAGTATATAATATTGGGATACTTTTTATCGTGCCCGATGATTTACATAAGCCCATCGCTATAAAGCTAGACTTTCCTTACACTAATAACATGATAGAATATGAGGTGGTAATGTGGGTCTCAAAATCTCTTTCGAGAAAATAATCATATGCCTCTACGATTACGGATATTTGACTCTCATAATAGGGCAGGTCCTTCAGAAATGGATAGTCAAAGATGAAAATCTTCCACCCTTCCACGCTCATCTTGAAGAATTTTCCTCAGGATTTAAAGACATCACTTGCCATTATCCTCTTTGTTCTAGAAATAGCTTTGTCGATGCATTGGCAACACTAGTATCTATGGTTGACATGACAGAGGGAATAACGATTGTATCCTTAAAAGTTTGGAAATAGTTCAAGCTGACACACTGCTACCTCATAAATCTCTCCACGAAGGAACACTCAAATAAGGTCGGACTATGGTATTATGATATTCGGTGCCTACTCAAACATGGTCGATACCCTTAAGGGGATGATAAGAAAAATTGCGTAACTCTTCAAAAAAATCACAGCGAGTACATCATTTATGACAAAGCTCTATTCAAGAGTAACTTTTATAGTACCCACTTACTATGCATAGTAGGGGCTGACACTGAAGAGATCATGCAAAAAATCCACGATTGGGAATGATAAACCCATATGAATGGCTATATGCTTGCTGAAAATATCGTTCGACGAGGGTACTATTGGACTATTACGGTCTGAAATTATGCAGCATACGTCAAGAGGTCCTCAAGTGTCAGAAATTCACTAACCTCCAATATCTAACTACCCGAGAGTTCTACTACATGACCTCTCCATGTGATTTCTCGACTTTTGGCGATGACATCATTGGGAAAATCACTCCCAAAGAATCAAATGGGCACAAATTCATCTAGGTTGCAATCAGTTACTACACCAAGTGGGTCGAAGACGAGTCATACGTCGTACTCAATACCAAGAAAGTGGCCAAGTTGATTCAAAAGAATATCATCTACCTTTATAGGGTATCTTATAAACTCGTATCAAATAATGACCTTTATTTTAAAGAAGAAGTCACAAAAGTGGTTGAGGAATATGGAATTTATATGCACGAGTCCTCACCATATAGACGACAAACCAATGAGGTTTTTGAAGTTACAAATAAGATCCTAAAATCCATCTTCAACAAGATGACTAAAATATACAGAGACTGGGATGACGGAATTCCTTATGCCTTTGGGGACTACCGCAGGTCAATCATAACGGCCACTGTGGCTACCCCATATTCCTTTGTCTATGGAATGGAAGCAATCCAGCTTGTTAAAATCGAGATATATTTCCTACACGTTATGCTTGAGAGCCAAGTGGGATAAGTAGATTGGGACCAAAGTCTCTACTATGAGTTATCACCCTTGGATAAAAAGAGACTAAATATTTATATCATATAAAAGGGTATTATAGACGCATTGCATGATCGTTCGATAAGAAAGTAAAAGACTGCGGTGTATGAGAAGGTGACATCGCTCTCAAAGAAATAGTGGAACCTATTTGGGCCCCAAGAGGAAAATTCAAACCCATTTGGAGTGGTCCATACCTTGTAAATAAGATCTTTCCAAAAGGTGCCACTAAAGTCATTAATCTTTATGGAGAAAAAATGACACGCCAAATCAACCCCTGTCACCTCAAGATGTTATATCCCTAATCTGACTCCCATCGTGCTACACATTTATCACCTCCTTTCTATTCTAAAAAATATTATTCTCATCTTCCTCTATCATATTTATGTGGGACAAGATCCTCTCAAAATATTTTTTTAAACATTACAAACTCTTTATCC
This sequence comes from Sambucus nigra, assembly GCA_949130495.1. Classification (NCBI taxonomy): domain Eukaryota; kingdom Viridiplantae; phylum Streptophyta; class Magnoliopsida; order Dipsacales; family Adoxaceae; genus Sambucus; species Sambucus nigra. The sequence goes on along the minus strand of OX422215.1, from coordinate 654,474,194 downwards.
CCACAGGCGTATGTGCATAACCCATAAAATGATTTTGGGTGCAGTCCTTTCCTTTTCACAAAATCTTATTCTTTTCCACCATCAAGAATCATAATTCCCCCTCATCATTTAATTGAACAAAAGGAGTATGTATGTCTTAGCGATCGGTATTGATAATTTCAACATAAATGATTCTTCCACAACGGCACAATATGATACACACAAAATTAACATTCATTTTATATAAACGCGTGTTATTCACAATTCGTGCAACATAACATCACAAACATCTCTTCCAACTTTAACACCAACATATCAAAACCTACAACTAAACCCACACATAAATCCACACCAGATTAACACCCAACTAAAACAATCAACTACATAGCAAAACCAACACCAAACACATATAAAGACTAGCACCAAATTCCTGTCAAATTCCTCCAAACCAGAGCTTCCTAAAAATCCTTATCAATCGCCAAAAGGATCATTTTCATCATCATCGACGTCTTCATTATCCTTTGGAGGTCCCCAATAATCCCCATTATGGATTCGTACAGCATTACCATAAACTCCCCAGAGATATTCTCAAAGACTATCAGATTCTCTTAATCAAAGAAATTTCTTATGCGAGGATGAACAATTTGCTCCCAGCCCACCTGATGAAAAAGTCTCCAAGAGATATAAAAATTCGTTCGGCTAATACCTACAAGCTGTACATATCAGTAGTTATGAAACTACAGTACAGGTATCAGCTCACCCCACTAAGACACCAACCAATAAAGAGAACTCACTCCATTCTCTATCAACCAATCAGATAAGTCATCCACGTATACACCAAAGTCCATGCAAAATCGAAGGAAGATGTTGTGAGTACAAGATAAAAAAAATAGAGAGGCCATATCCAAATGAAACCTCTCTACCAACCACAAATATAAAATCATGGGACTTCTCCCAGAAAGGTAAAATGATCATCTTTCTAGTCATCGAGGCCATTTATTATCTCCACCAGAATAGTAGCGGCATGGTTTCCAATGAAAGCGTATCCACAGAACTATGGCAGCAACTTGGGCATCCTCACTAATGTTTCCTATCACCAAAATAAATTTAGAAATCATGTTTAATGCCATAACCCCATTAAATACTTTAGATTGAACACTTTGACGTCATACTGACACAAGCACTGCGCAGAAGATAGATCGACCCTCGCGCACCAGTGGTCAAGTAGTAGAATTAGAAATGTGAAAAAATTCACCTAACACCTCCCTCTAAGAACGAAGAAATTCAGGCATGGTGGTCGAAACGTGGGGATAAACACCTGACATAGTATAGAACTCATTGTAGGTTGGACACACCTTATCCAACCCGAAGCATAACAAATGGTCCTCGTGGTACCAAAATTGTTGATCTGCCTTCAGAAGGCCTCATTTGATCATACGATTTCACCATAAAGTAATTGGGCGAAGGTTGAACACTGCATAGTCGATTTCATATGTGCATATGACCTTTAAACCGTTAAGATATGCATTGTACTCTTCAACTATGGGAATAGCCATTTGAAGAAGTGTTTCTTAAATCAAATAGAAACGAAGTGGAGAAATTGCTTATTCTAAAATCCCATATTAATCCCCCTTTTATAATCAAAGTCCCACACAAGACAACAAGGCAGCCGAGAAACCAAAATTAATGTAGGAATCGTACTACCAGTGCTACAACAAGAGAGTTCCAAAGGATGAAAAGCCAAGTATTCAGCATTGACATGCCAACAAGCAACCCAGGAATTATGTCGACTAGCACCCCCTATTTTAGGAAATTTCCCTTTTTCCTTTCTTGTCTATCTTTTGTCCAAATAAACCTCCCTAATATGTAATTTTTCAACTAGAATTTCCTAGACATTTCTTTATTAAAAATATTCAAAAATATATTACATACTTTTTTCGTCTCATCAAAACCCTCAGTGGAAAATTCAAAGTGCATATGGAGTAAGCCATTAAATCAAGATAAACAAATAAAAATGCTTCATTATATATATATATAACAATGAGTCTTTTAGGCACAAAGAAAAAGAAAAGAACAAAAAGAAAAAACAAATTTTTGGGATGCAGACATGATTTTCTTCATAAACCTGCAAAAGCTATAAAAAAAACTACTAGTGACCATGATGAGGGCGCTTATCACGAGGGAAAGATGTATAAGTCCCACTCCCAGAGCTAGAATAATGGACATAGTCGTTAAAAATCGCTAGAGTGGTGCAAGAGCTAGTCAGTACCCGAATATATTCGTCCGTTGAAGCCATCTAGTCTCAGATATCCCGTACCCAATAGGTCTGCACAAATATGGTCTATAAAGAAAGGCAAGAAGAGAAATAAAAATCATCATGTAAATAAGGAATAGAAGCTAGAATGCTTAAAATAAGAAGTTGAGTACACTTACCCCAAACCGGTAATAGTCCGATGACATAAGAGGGAATCCCTTTAACACCGCATGAGGGCGGTGAGGAATATTTATCATATCCATCTTGTCCACCTATAGACATCGAAAGGCTAACACATAATCGCGTAGATGAGGAGGATTCGTCGCCCCAAAACCACTACCCGAGGCCTAACCAGATGACCTAAGCACCCCGTTGCCTCGTGTTCTAGCCGTTGCAAGTAGATCTCCATCCATATCATAGAACGAGGGTGACATCAATCAACTCGTCATGAAGTCCAAATAGTTCTGCTGCAGTATTGCATCTGTACAACCCGAATAGGGCTTACCTATCATCACCACAGCTCTCTCCTCATCATAAACCCTCTCCAGGTCCCACATATAGACTAGAGGAGTCGCCAAAGGTACCGCTGCTTATCCCACCATCACCTGCCTAACCACCCATTCCCCTAGGTAACATTCATACCAAAACTCATAAGACATCAAAAGTGCATCAAGTATGAAAATTGGTAACCTCAATGTTATCTATCATCTGATTTGAAGGAAATAACATCATGTATCAAAAGAAATTCAATCATTAAAATGCAATGTGAAAAACAAAAATCAAGAAAAAATAAAAAATAAAAATAAATAAATAAATAAATCCAATCTGTTTGCTCGTGAGGGCATTTAGAACCCTCCTCACATCCTTGAGATATGGAAGGGTCTTAGAGACATGTACTCCTTCATACAACTCCTTATTCTAGGCCACAAATCGACCTCTAACTCCTTCAGATGCATCACTTGGGTGTTATACAGATCACATCATGGAATCATACTTAAAAACAAAAAATAGAAAAATCATAAAAATAATGCGCAAAATCAAGAAGCATAGATATAAAGTTACCTCCAAAAGGTATGGAGATCCCATGAAGGTTGGTTAACAAAAATGGATAAAGGCATCCAATGTTGCTAGTGTTAGACTTCCCCAGTCATAGAAATGTATCCGTGTAAAATACAGCAAGAACGGCATGAACCACAAATTAACATCATCGCACCGCTTCGCCACCAGCGTACTCCCGCGAAAGAAATGAATAAGCAAATGCACCATTTATTGCATATGTTGTGCATCCACCATATCCATAATCCACTGTAACACCCCGCCTAATTAAATACCGGGTAGCCAGTCCCATACCCAATTAAAACAGAATATACAGTTGGCTCATTCTTAGCATCACTATCGAAAACATTTACAACTCACCCAATACCCAATTAAGCTGGTGTTAAAAACTTTCCAAATTTTAATTTAACAAAATCCATTTCCAGTTTAAGAATAACACAACACATTGTATTCTACAACATTGATAACCAAGTAGATAACACAAAAGAATTTGAATGCAATTGGAATAAACATTCCCAAATAATATTAATCCATTACAGTAATCCCAATAATATTAAATGTATTAAAAAGACCCTAATACAATAGTATTTGACCCCGATAAAAGAAGATAACTGAATCTTTGGGCGACATGCCCTATTAAGAGAACACTGTGAATCAAATGAAGATAAGCATCTAAGCAAAACTCCATAGCTCCATAGCCTGTCATAATTCGCTAAGGTTGGCGTCCCTGCTGGACACCTGATATAGAAGATACAATAGAAAAGAAAATATGCAAGGAAACGGGTCAGAGCCCGATTGTGTAAATGATTTTTAAAACAGCAAGTATTTAACAAGTGCAATAAAGTATTTATTATGTACATGTTAGATCCAACTCTCACTTGCTATTCTCACCTCTCAACTAGAGTGCACACTTAACGTTTCCTATTAACCTCCTAGTTAATGGTTCCTCTTTTCTAGTCTCCATATTATAATTCCATCCCAATATCATAATCCCCGTATGTCCCATACCATACGTCACATTATTATTCATTTACATTAATTCCTTTACGAATTAAGCTTTTCAATTCTTTAAGAATAAACATTCGTTAACTTAATTTCATTCTATTTCTCTATTCACCGTTATCTACAATTATCACCGTAGATAGATTTAACCATAATAAATATTCATTCATTTAATCCATTATATCTATATTTATATATAATATGGCACCCTGAGTCACAGCTACGGTGTAATGCATTACTTTTCTATCATGTCACAATATCGCTGGTCGCCGAATAGGAGACAAAAGGTTCGGTAAGGATTCCTCGAACCACAAACATCAACAAACAAATTGGAGGCGAACATAGTTCTCGTATCCATGGGTCACGCACATACCTACGTACCCACAGTCAGCGGACTTATCAACTGCCCGATAAGTCTTTCATAGACCTATGTTCTCGAGCGACAAATCAAAGATCCCATGGATTCATCAGGATATGACTGCCCTCACGCGCAAACCTCCCGTCGATAGCAAGTAAGCTAGGTATGTCATACACATAATCATAAATCAATCAAATAGCCATTATCATACCTATAATATACTAACAACAAGGTACTCACATTAACCTTAGATTATACGTAACATTATATCTCTTTAAATTCCACGTATTAAAATATCATATCTTTACTTCATAATTTAATTATCCTCGCATTCTATAACATCTCTCCACTCCCGACGTCGTTAAGATTCATGTGCGGAGCGTCTCACAAAGCGAAATCCAAACAAGGAACCCCTCCAATACACTACTACTTAACTTGTCGATCGAGGAGGTCCGTCAACTTCAAATACGTGATCGGGATAACCTCATACCCTCTTTCAACCAAATGTGTTCCAAACTCCAATCTCTATCCAGGAGCCATACCACTACGCTCTTGTACTACACTTAGCCTTTGCGAAATCAATAATGAGCTTAAACTCAGTCCTTGATGTTCAAATTGTAACCCTAAGGCTACCCTCACCTTATATTAAATATGTCCTACTGGACCTATCCTTAATCCTCATGCACACCAATTAGAATCCAACACGTGAATCTAGCAACCGAAATATCTTTCAATTTAATTATCATCATTCTAATCAATTAAATCCCAATCACATTAATTCAAATCTTATCAAGGGTCTACTGATCTTTTATAAGTCCCATAATGTCCAATTAATAATCACCAAAGATATACAAAAGGTTTGGGATAAGAATCAACATTAAAAAGAAACAACTTTAACAATCCAGGGGAGGTCGATCGATCGAAGGCAGGGGGTCGATCGATCGATCCCTCAGGTCACAGCCTGTTTTTTTCTGCATTTCAGCAACTACGGGTTTCACCATTTTTACTCATTCAAACCTTCATATTAACATCCCAAATGACTTATAATTATTACTACATGATATATCAACATATATGAACGATTTACAATACTCTAAACATCCTAGAATCATCAAGGGATTGGATTAAAAAGCATGTTTATCTCCTCATTTTCTAGAAAATCATCAACATATTAACTTCAAGAACATAACAATGGTTTCCAGATTTTCTTCAATAGATTCATGATCATTTCGTGGATTACTATCTACCTACATCATGAGTTTACTTCCTATATCATTTCAGTTTCTAGAAATCCATATAACAACTCCATTATGTCTTCCAAATATGAAAAATCATCTCTTTTCATAATTATTCTAACATGGACAATATACGAACTTAAGTTGCAAATATCAAACACTGGACTTTACTGAAGGTCTGATTCTTTAGTGTAGTATATCTCAGGTGGTTCTCCCCTTTTCCGGTGAGCTTCCGCTGGTGGTTGGTGGCGGTGACTCTTGGTTTAGTTCTTCTCCTTCCCAAATAACCTTTCAATTTCCAAGCAACCTTTCATTTTTCTCTAGGAAGATGACTTCTCTATTTTGTGTAGAGGAGATGAATAACCCACGTACACTTGATCTACCAATACTTATAATAGGACAAAACCCGAAATCACTATTCACTCCCTTGTAAAAATGACCAAAATACCCTTTTGGGTTGTCTATTCATTTCCAAATGATCCGAGACCCAAAATAAACATCCAAATAGACTTTCTGACTATTTCGAACCTTCCGGACGCAACGACGCAGTCGAAATGACTATAAGGTCGATAGAAAATAAATTTCCTTTTTAATTTAATAAATTAGTCCTGACACGTCCCATACCGCGTCTGACTAAAAATTCAAATTACCGATTTTATATCACACCGTCATATCAATGACATCACATTCATATATTACCTAAATATCTTTAAGTAATATTCAGAATCATCCATTTTAATATCCACAATTCGGATAAAACCCAAATGAATTAATTAATAATAAAAATCCAATTAATCCATTAATTTAAAATATAACCCATTTTAAAAGTCATTTAAAATTACGGGGTATTACATCCACCTCATCAGAACCTCCTTCGAATATGTCATGCTCACTTAATCCCTTAAGTTGACTCGCTCCATTGTCCCTAGTGTCGCCTCTATTGCCTCATTCGAAAGGTAGAGGGATAGATCCGTCACTATTTATGTCCCCTCACATGAAAACTTGGAGTCTGATAAATGACAGTCGACATCACTGTTATCTCCCCTACACCAAAATGAAAGTTGTGGGTAGTATTCCACTATCTCTCCCCCCGAGCACACCAAATCACCAAAGACTGCGGTGTCTCATCCAGCACACTCACCAAGTCTCTAAAGCTCGCATCCTTTACCAGCATCCTCACCTATTCAGGAAGATGCTCCCCAACACTCTTTACCCCTGTCGACCCCCGAGCTTGGATAGTTGAAGTAGATAGCCTTAGCTGCAAAACCCACATTCCAAATAAGTCCAAAATATTCTCAAAAACTCAAAATAATATTAAACTTAATCCAAAGTGCATAAGCAAAAAAATAAAATAAAAATAAATAAATAAAAGGAACACTTGCGTAGCCGCTAGGGTTCAATAAAAAGTCGAACGGTGCATCTGAGGATCCCTAAAAAGAAGCCCCTCATCCTCCACTGAGTTAGCATCGTGGTACACATTCTCCACCCTCGCAGGCATCACCCCATGGGTCATCAACTTGATATTGGCCCAGTTATCAATGTGCGCCACATTCTCAAAGACCAATTCTTCAAAAAACTCACACGAACTCTTAAACAACTTTTTCCTAGAGAGTTGTTTTGCAAGAGAGATGCCTGAAATGAAGGTTGGCCACATTCCTTTTTATAGAGGACTAAGGTCCCTCCCAGTCGATATGCCCCTGAGCCTGCCTACCAGTAGGTACCCTTTGGTAATCCACATAACTTCTTGAACTATGTGACTTTGTCGGTATGCAAAAGCCAGGCCCTATCGACAGGCACCACCCTCAATATTTAATTATAAAAATCCTCAAAAGTTCCAATAAATGCTTCGAAAAATCCCCAAAAATCAAAACACATCCAAAAAAAATCATAAAAGCTCAAAATACACATGAAGATGCACATTTGTCATAAATATCATTAATATTCAAGATTACATAAACTTTCAATAATCATAAAAAATAACAAAACCTCTCAAAAAAATACGAAACTTTTAAAAAATTCTCATACCATCACACATCTGCTCCAAAGCCACCATACATTAAATTAGGTCATCAGAATAGGTGTAGGAACTAAGAGTCAGTCTGCGATCCCCATAGTGGGCTCACGAACTCTTTAGGTCCTCAAATAAACTTAGGAACTTTGAATTAGGTTACGATCATCATATTTTCCGCACACACTATTTAGGTCCTCATAATATACCTAGGCCCTCAAAATTAAGTCGCGATCCATGTATTGGATGCAACACTCTTTGGGTCCTCAAAATAGATCTTGGCCCTAAAAATTAGGTTGTGATCTCCATATTGATTACACGCACTCTTTTGGTCCATTGAATAGACCTTGACCCTCAGAATTAGGTCACAATCCCCGTATTAGTTGTACATAGTGTTTAGGTCCTCAAAATAGAGCGAAGCCCTTAAGATTAGGTTGTGATCTCTGTATTGATCGTATATGCTCCTTAAGTCCTCGAAATAGGCCTTGAAACTCAGAATTAGTCTGCGATCCCTGCATTGGTCGCACACACTCTTTAGGTCCTCATAATAGACCTTGGACCTTAGAATTAGGTTACGATCCGTATATTAGTTTCATACACTCTTTAGGTACTCATAATAGACCTAGGCCCTCAAAATTAGGCCATATTTCTCATCACTATACTCTTTAGGTCCTCATAATCGGTCCACAATCTTTTTAAACCTATAGAATCAGGCCATAAATCATGTAACGTATTCTCTAGGCCTGGGGAATCAGGCTATATCAATTATTTACCTAACCTCGAGGCCTTAAAAATTAGACAATACCCATCATTTACCTCTGCATGCCCTCAGAATAAGGTCATATCCATCATTTAACTATTCTCTGGGCCTTTGTAATTAGACCAGCCCCATCATTCACTTGCTCTCCAATCCCCCAGAATCGAGTTACATACACCACCTAGCTCCTAAAAGTCAAACCAAGGCCCTCAAAATCAGGCTATGCATGGTTATAACTAACTTTAATATATCAGCAAAGCTTCAATCCTTTGCCGATCCCAACTAAAGTTCTGACATATAAGAACCTATCACTCATAACCTCTATCAGGTGTTTATCTTTCAACAACCTTTTGCTTATCCTAAGGTCTAGAATCAAGGGTCTCTATTGACACCCAATTATAATACCCCCATACTCCTCCATAGGGTCCAAATAAAGTCCCTTAAATCCTAGACTCTCGGTCCTCCTTCAAACCCAAATCGGAGAAAACTTACACTCTTTCTGGGTACCATGTTACTTTAGTTAACTCTTGAACATGAGATCCCCTCATATAAATATCATAGATCTCTGAATACTCTTTCCAACAATCTTAGTCAGACAATCAAACTTACGGTTCACATTTTATGGCCAAATAAAAATTTTTGCTTGCTTATAGGTAGGATGCATCACTCGCCAGCTAGTAAGATGAGATTTACTTGGCCAGTAAGTCTAACCACCCTGTCCTTAAGTGGGACTGGTACTATGCCGATCATCATGTCCCTGAGGAATAACTGTTATTTTTTTCATTTAGGGTTTTCCTATATAAGGAAATCCTGACCTCGTTTGCTCAAGACCTAGATTCCAGTGCGATAACTTTCTCAAAATTAGCATACATCACTCTCACTACATTATCTCCAACATTCCCTTGCATCACATTACCCCATCTTTAACCATCACTCCACCATAATCATCCACACTTTAAAAGTTAGTCCACAAAGTATTCAAAACAGAATCCAAAATTTCTTGAAGGTTTAAATCCATTTTCACTCGTTAGACTAATAAAACATATAAGTCTATCATAAGGCTATCACAATCCAAGATATCTCTTTGATGTAAATTCCTCCAAATTATGATCTCAGACCTACTTACATAAGAATCGCCCAATCTGCGAAGATTGAGATCCAATAAAAATGATTTTTTGCAATACATTCAAAGAAATAATTATGTAAGTATTTCAATCATCATGATCCTTGGGATTGAGAATATGTGAACATTTTGCAAATGGAGGGAGATTGCGCATGTATAATCTTAGTAGACTTTAGACACCCCATTCTAATACTCACACACTCTTCCATAGGCTCCAAGCAAAGTCCTGTCAATCTTAGACTATTGGTTCTCCTTCTAACCCTAACCGAAGAATAACCACTCTCTCTTAGGGCCTCATTTGACTTTGATCAACTTTTGAATCCGAGACTCCCTTAAAGCTCTAAATTATTTTTCCAAAGATCTCTTTCGTGCATAAATTTAACTTACCGTTCACATTTTGTGACCAAAAAATCATGTGTACCTACTTATAGGCATCACACCTCACCTACCTACTAGCAGGCCAAGCTTTACTTAATTAGTAAGTCTGGCCACCCTGCCCATAGGAAGAACTAGGACCATGTCATCCGTCATGTCCCTCAGGAATGTCTATCATTTCCTTCATTTAGGGTTTTCCTATATAAGAAAACCCTGACTTGATTTTCACAGGGAAACCCTGATTTTTGTGCAACAGCTTTCTCAAAATTCGCATACATCACTCTCACTACATTTTATCCAACATTACCTTGCATTAGCTTGCCCCAAATTCAACTGCCACTCCACTATCATCATCCACACTTCAAAATCTACCCCATAAAGTATTGAAAACAGAATCCAAAATTGCTTAAAAGTTCGAATCCCTTTTCATTTTATTAGCATAATAAATGTCATTTTGCATATTTAATTGTTCTTGGAATATTTCTAGCTTTGTTTTAGTCATTTTCACACTAATTATGCCCTTTTATTATAAATATATCTTCACGTTTATTTTATATACCAAAAAACCCAAAAAGGGCTTTACATCATAATTTGCAATTTAGAGTTCTCTCACACTTTACTACACTTTCACTAAATTTCACCCACTTTTCATAAATCAAAATAGATACTCTAGATTCGGATTATGGGTTAGACCCAAACCTTATTCTTATTACGAACTACGTGGAATTTGATGCAGTTTTTTTCTACGTAGCCATCTCGAAATCATTTTGGGATTCAAGTTTTTTTTCCTATTTTCTGTTAGTTTACATTCATATATTAGAATTTTATTCATATATTTAGAATTTTCACCCATGTAGTTAGTTTCTTACATTTATTACCTCTTTAGCAGTCCCATATTATGTTTATTCACTATTACATGTTGATATTATGATTTCGAGGCCTCGTTCATATTTTAGCCATTCTCACGTAGTCCTTTTTATCACTTTGCTCATGTTTATCTAGTTTATATCCATAGGAGGATTTATCAATCTTCCCCACAATGGGGATATGATGAATCCTCCCCTCACACATATACACACATTTGAACATTAATGCATGTTTCCACTTTGCACATTTTGCACACACAACACATTTTTCACACATTCAAATGTTCATGCATTTTGTAAAAGGATAATATTTTGTAGCCTATTAGAGGCTGAAAGACAAAGTGGTTGCCTAATAACTTATCATTCTATAACAAAGTCTCTGATCCCATATCTTATTTGGTTTCGAATTCCCTAGTTGTTTTTATGCTATCTTTTCAAAGGTGGCTATCTCTTTAGACAGTTTTAAGTAAAGTATTTTTTCGAGTCTGATCTCTACACATTCACACAACTCTCATCTCCGACGATCTCCATTTATATCCTTTTTATACCATCCTCCATGCGAGTGAATAGGGGATGGGATGGCCACCTATCCCTTAGATTTGAATCTCATGGGTGATGCTATAAAATATATTCTTGAATGTACAACTCATAATCTTCTTTTGAACTATAAAACCACTTCTAAACCATTATACATGTCCCCACATCTTGAGATAAACCACTAGCCATATCGATAGGATGTCACGCCCTTTCTAGGTTATGAAAGTTCAATTACACTAGAACCAGAATTATGATCACTAGTGCTCAAGCCTAACCCAACTCACCGTAATTCCTACTAAGTGTTAACACATTTTCCTAAACATGATTCTTATTTCAAAATGAATAGACACAACATTACTAAAAAATAAATGTTATATATGGTTTTAAGAATAAAACCCAAACAATCTCCCACTTAGTCTTAAAGTAATATACCTATGCATATAAATCTCAACCCATTTACTCAACGGGTTATACACTTAATTGTAGAAGGATTAATCGGGTGTTATTTGATATAATCATGGTTATGAATTTATCACCTACTTCGTTCGATCTCTCAAACTAGGTGAAACCTACACTTAATGTACTTAACCCTTTTATGGGTTACGAATTCTCTTGAACTTGCAATCGTACAACTATTTACACTGAAGAGCCTAATAGCCAATTTCATTTTAATTAACCTCACCGAAGTAACTTATGAACTTCCCAATCCACGTAGCCTTTTTAGTTGCCTTCGAAGTGGAAACAACTTCAGCCTCCATGGTGGAGTCAACAATTCAAAATTTCTTCCACTCCTCTAAATTATAGCTCAACCTTCTAGGGTAAACACATATTCTGAAGAAAAAAACATGAAATCCTTATCCGATTGAAAAATAAGTCATTGTACCTAAACGGTATAAGACTACCAGATTGAAATCTGCTGACCATGCCAATGGCATAGTAAATATTCGATCTAGTACACAATGTAGCACACATGAGGTTGTCCACCATTAAAAAATTAGGTTTATTCCTCATTCCTTCTATTTGATCAAATGTTACATTAATCCCCAAATAGAATTATTCCATACTTGAAAAGAAAATCCTTTTATGGAATTCAAATGCTAATCATTTGAGAAAAAATATCAATATAAGTGACTTGGGATAAAAGCTCAGCATCCCTTTTATCCAATCTAGCAAAATCTTGATCATAACGATGTGCATGTCTTGTCCTAAGTTCTTTATATCGAATTACACACACAACCACACTTTTATCTAAGACAATACACACATCGCATTCTCAATTAGGAGAATAGTATCCACATATTGTACTAAAAATTTCACCATGTTGTCGTGCTTTTTATACAAATAGGTATTATTCAGACTTTGATTAAAATTAAAAAATTGATTGCTTGACAAAACAGAACAATCTAAGACATTGATGTTAGCTCAAATACATAAATGGATTTTACAATTTTACATCACTTCGCTTTCCTAAATTCTTCCTATGTACCTGTCACGACAATCATTTAAGAACATTATTTTGACATTAAAAGAATCCCGATAGACTTTAGCAGCGATACGGGTGTGGTGACAATTATTGTGCAACACAAATAAATAAGAAGAAAGCATTCACCAAGTGAGAATAAAGAATATAAAATGACAATCACACAACAAAGGATGTACGTGGTTCAGCAAAGATGTGCCTACGTCCACGGTGGTGCAGTCGATATTATTTCTATATACTCCAGAGAGTAATTACAGAGAATATAAAAAATGTCCTTTTGCCCCGAACCTAGGGTTTAATATATACATGTACATGTAGGTAAGTGGAGGTGATGGGTTCCCCCACATCTCCCATATCCCCTATAACTTCCCTTAATGAGAACGTGGGGGGAGACCGGATCAAAATAAGAGATGAGGGGCCTGGACTTTGGGCAGCTAGGACTGGGCTACTCGTCCAGGCCCATGGTCCTAATTCCAGGTACCCACAATTGCCCCTAAATTTGTTGGGCCATGTTTATGGGCTCAATAGATTTAAATGATTAGCCATAATGGCTGTTTTGCAATTCTTCGAAAACCGTGAAGCTGATTTTGGCGGCACCCGCCTCGTATCTTGTGCACTATGATTAGTAGAATTTAAAGGTTTCTTGGAATAGGTACTTCTCTATTATCGTTCCAATTTTTCCAGCATTTTCTCATTCCTTGCGAGTTCTAGCACTTCGTACCTTCTTCTCTCAATCTCCAGTCTCATTGCTTCCTTGCCTTTTGGGCTCGTGCTTCTTTATCGTTCGAATTGGTCTTCTATCTTGTAAGTTCCCTGTATCTTTTCTCTGTGCTTTCTCTTTGAGTCTGTAGTTTTCTAGGGCTTTTCAATGGCGAAGATTGGGAATAGGTCGGTCTCTGAGTTTAGGAAGTTTTACAACATTCTCGAGTGGGTAGATATTGAGTGTTGTTCCTCCCCTCCTAGAAACGTTAGAGAGATAGATGATGCTCACTGGATCCATGTTCTGTTGCTTTCCCAGGGGGGACTCACTTTTCCTCCCAATGATTTATTCCTGCATTTCTTTGGCTATTTTAATATTGTTCCTGCACAATGCTCGCCCAATGTGTGGAAAATAGTAAATGGCGTCCATAGGATAAATTAATTGTATGGAACTAGGTCGCTGAGGTCTGTTTCTGTTACTCCTTGTCTCGAACTAGTTCTGGTCTCCTTTACCTCAAAGCTAGGAGCCCTGACAGGGTATTGGTAGTAAATCTACCTGATTCCCATAAGGACTACTGGCAAGAAGGTTTCCTTGTTAGAAATTGGCAGTTTTCTCCTCAATTTGAAGGGTTGAGGTCTGAGAGGTTCTTTGTCCCCTTCTATGGGGAGGAATACATAGGTAGACATTGTACTGTTATTTTGATTTTTGTTGATTTGTAATCCTTCTAACTCTTCTTTGCTTTTTCTTGCGCAGCGAAGTCAAAGAACTTGGAACCTGCACTCAACGAGATCCGTCTTTAAAAATTGGTAAAGGCTTGGAAAATCAGGGAGCCCTTAGGTGACGGCGAGCACCCCAGATCTGCTGCCTTCCTGCTCGAGTACAAGAACGTTGGTTCCAGCTTTATAGCAAGGCCTGTGGATAGTATCCCAGAGTTTGAGTCATCTGAAGAGACTGCTGCAGGTCCTATCCAATTGGACGAGGAAGAGAGTAGCTCTGAGAGTGACATTGTTGGAGCTGTAAGTGATCTGCGGGGAGGGAGCTCTAGTAGTAGTAGCTCCTCTGATCGTAGGGAGGTTTTTGAAGCTCGAGGATCATCGAGTACCTCTAGCAGTTCGAGTGAAGGATTGGTTCCACCCCGAAAGAACCTGATTCGGGATGATGACGATGACCACATGCTCCTCGCACAGAGGTCGAAGAAGCAAAAATCTTCCTCGGGGGCTGTGGCTACTAGTTCTCAGTCTTCTGCTTAGGAGCAGGAGAGGAAAAGGAAGGAAGAGGAGCGGGTGAGAGATAGAGAGAGGGGAAAAAGGAAGAAGAGAGGAAGAAAATAGAGGAGAAACGAAAGGTGGAGGAGAGGAAGAGGAAAGAGAGCGAGAAGGAGGAGGAGAAGAGGATGGCTGAAGTGAGGATGAAGGCCGGGCAGGCCTTAGTCCCGGTGTTTGCTCTGCCCGAGGGGGCCTCCATGGCAATGTCTCCTCAGTTGGCCCCGACTTTGCTCGAGAGAGTTTTCCTCCCGGCTGATCGCCAAAGGGCAGTAGGGTCAGAACACTTGGCCCTTCAGGCAAGTCAGAGGCTTGCTCTGGTAAGGTTTTTCCCTTTTTCTCTTATGCTTTTCTGACTTCCTCCATTTTCCACTTCTAATGCCTTCTTTTTTTTGCAATTTGTTACTGACTTCGCCGTGCTATATCGTTTACGCGATGAGCTGGTGAAGAAGAATAGTGAGCTGGAGCAAGAGAACTCTGCCCTGAAGTTGAAGGGTAAAGAGCTCGAGGCCAACTTCAAAGCCGGTGATGCTGCTCGGATTTCATCCAATTTGGCTCTTGCCATCGCCAACAAGGAGAAGGACCCTGCAGTCCAAGATTTGAAGGAGCTGAGGCAGGCGTATGACTTGGTTTGCTCGAGCAAACTTACAGTCGTTGAGGAGAACAGGGCGCTCACTGAAGAGCTGAAGAAGAAGGAGTCTGAGGTTGTTACTGCCAAGGAAGACTCTTACAATTCTGGCTGGGGCGCAGTATATGAGGATGCTGAAGTTCAGATAGCCTATATTAGCCGTCTGAACTTCAAGAAAGGATGGAACAAGGCTCTCATTGCTGCTGGAGTAGATATTGCATCTCCCCTTTTTAACGAGCACGACCCAGGGCCGAGGCCAGTCGTAGATGAGGACCCTACCCCAGCCATTGAAGGCTCTGATCCTATTCCTCGGGCACCCCCTGCTGACGTTTCTCCTGTTGAGGTGACAGAGACCACCCCTGCCGAGGACAGTGCTCCTGTTGATGTTAATAAGGGGAAAGGGCCATCAACCTCTGGGCCACCTGAGGTTGCTAGTTAGTTAGCTGATAGGATTGCTTTGTATTTTTGTTTTTTCCATTGCGTAAACTTTTCTTTTTTCAGTTCGATGTAACTTCAATCTTCATTAATGAAAAAGGCTTCATTTCTGCTTGTACTGATTTGTCCCTTTCTCTCCCTTTTCTTTCTCTTGCTTTTACTGATTCCAGTGAGCTTCTGCACGTCTCGGATTGTTCGAGGGGGTTGTACCCTATTGATTGCATCGATCTGGTCTGGATTAGCTTCTATGCCTCTCTTACTGACCAAGTACCCAAGAAATTTTCCTGACTGGACACCGAAGGAACACTTGCTCGCATTAAGTTTCATCCGGTACTTCCTGAGGATTTTGAAGGTCTTTGACAGGTCCGAGAGGTGATTTTCCTTCTTCTTGCTCTTAACGAGCATGTCATCGATGTAGACCTCCATTGTGTCTCCCATTTGATCCTTGAACATTTTAGTGACCAGCCGCTGATAGGTTACCCCCGCATTCTTGAGTCCAAAGGGCATGACCTTGTAGCAATATAACCCAACTGTCGTGATGAACGTCGTTTTGTCCTGGTCTGGGGCATGCAAGGGGATCTGGTGATATCCTGAGTATGCGTCCAGGAAACTCATTCGCTCGTGAGCTGCAGTGGCGTCTACTAGTTTGTCTATCTTTGGGAGGGGAAACTATCCTTAGGGCATGCTTTGTTGAGGTCAGTGAAGTCGATGCAAACTCTCCACTTCCCATTATTCTTTGGAACTACTACTGGGTTGGACAACCACTTAGAGAATTTCACTTCCCGTATGGATCCTGCATCCAGTAGTTTTTCGACTCCCTTTTCGACCGCTTTAGCCTTCTCGGGTGCAGTTCTCCGTGCCTTCTGCGTGATTGACTTGAATGTGGAGTCGACGTGCAGCTGATGACAGGCCATACTAGGATCGATTCCAGCCTGCTCGTATGGTTCCCATGCGAAAACATCTACGTTGTGTCTCAGTAAGGTCGTCAACTCCTTCTATTCTTGGTCAGTGAGAGATGCTCTAATCAAGAAGACTCTGCTACTGTCACTAACTTCAGCCATAACTTCTATCAGGTCCTCGACAACACGCTCGGAGGGGAGGAGCCTGGTCTCCTCTACTCCAGGTCTTCCGTACTTTAATTGCTACTTGGAAGGTATCACACCTTCTTCAACTTTCTCGTTGGGTTGACCGACCTTCTTCTCTGGCTTTGGTCGAATGGCTGCTATGAAGCACTTCCTCACCATCGCTTGGTCGTCGTGGATCTCCATTACTTCTCGCTCGGTTACATATTTGAGCTTCTGATGGTAGGTCGAGGAGACTGCCTTCATCGCATGAAGCCATCCCCTGCCGAGGATGGCCTGGTACGGTGAGTCGATGTCAACTACCAAAAACTCGATCATCTTGGAGACACTTCCATCACGCACTGGCAGTACTATCTTACCCAGGGGCATGGTCATTTTTCTAGCGAAGCCGACCAAAGGAACAGTAGCTTCCTTTAGGTCGGCGACGCTCAACTTCAATTTCCTGAATTGGTCGAGGTACATTACTTCGGATGAGCTTCCTTGATCGACGAGCAGCTTGTCGATGTCAAAGTTGGCTATCCTGAGTGTAATGGCCAGGGCATCATGATGTGGGGTCCTTACTCCCACCAAATATGCATCCGTGAAAACAATATGCTTGTTATAGTTGACATCCTCTGCTCGTCGACGCTTTCCTGACTGTGACTACGCTGGATCGATTTGAAAAGCCTGCATTATCGCTGTAAGTTTTTTCATTTCCATTCGAGCTGAGTTCCCTTATATCTGATTGACGTCAGATACTCCGTGGATTATTGCGAACTCATGTCTAGCATCATCCTCCAGCACATTGTCGGGTCTCGCCTCTCTGTTGGCAGCCACTTTCTCTGCCCTCTTTTCCACAAAGTCGTTCAAATGCCCGGACTGGGCCAACTCCTCGAGGTGAGACTTAAGAGCTTTGCAGTGCTCGGTCTTATGTCCTCCATTTTTATGAAAAGCGCATCTTAACGCACTGTTCCTCTTCGAGGGATCTCCTCCCATTTTCCTGGGCCACTTGATGAATGGCTCATCTTTGATCTTCGCGAGAATTTTATAAATTGGTTCTTTGAAGACGGTGTTGACCGCCTGGAATACTTTTGACGCGTCATGGTTTCCTCCGTTCTTGGAGCCATTTTTGCCTCCGTTCTTTCCTCCTTTCTTCTGGTTCTCATTTTTCTCACTTCCCTTGGTAGTGAGCTTAGCTCGACCGTTTTCTCCTGTATTAGGGCGGGTGACATCTTCCACCTTTGCGTATTTGTCGATTCGGGCCATTAGGTCGTCAATAGTCATAGCTTCCTTCTTCGTCAGGGACTGGTATAGGAGGGAAGAACTAGGGAGCCCAATTTTGAAGGAGGCCACTGCCACTTCCTCTGCGCAGTACTCGATCTCATTGAATAACTCCCAGTACCTCTTCGTGTAGTCTCGGAGGGTCTCTTGAGGCGTTTTCTTCATTGTTTGCAAAGCATCCATCATTTTAGGATGGGAGCTGCTGGTAATGAATCGGGCCGTAAAAAGTTCGGCTAGGGATTTGAAATTCCTAATCGACTGGTGGGGGAGCCTTTTGAACCACTTATGTGCTACATCATGCAGGCTCGAGGGAAAAATGAGGCACATCAGGGCATCTCAGTGATTCCAGAGGGTCATGGCCTGTCGGTATTGCCTGACATGATCGATGGGATCAGTCTTTCCATCGTAAATCTTGAACCCTGGAATGGTAAATTTCTTGGGGGCTTCCTCCTCTTCGATTTCCCTCGTGAAGGGTGACTTCATCTGGGTTTTGAGAGCTCGCCTTGCGAGTTCTCTGGTTGATCTTGTTCCGTGGTGAGCAGGATGTTGGTCCATCTCCCTGCGGACTAGATTTCGTATGGTTTCGTCGCTGCGAGCAGGGCTCTGGTAGCGGCGAGCTTTTCGCAGCCATTCGCAGAGATCGTCGTTTGACTCTCCTCCTTCGACCTTTTGAGATTCTCGCCTAGGGCTCCTTCCTCGGTTGTGAGACTTTATTGCCTGAGGGCTAGGAGTGCGGTATGGACGTCTCCTGTTATCAGGACGAAGCTCCCTCTCCAGTCTTTCCAGTCTTCTTCTCAAGCGAGCATTCTAAGCCTCGTATCTGCGGGAAGACTCCCTCTGCTCGTGGAGCCTTGCCTCGTACGCATCAATCAATCTGGATATCTGTGTGGACCTCGTTGGTCCCTGACTTTCTTCTGAGGCTGGCCTCTCCAGGCGAGCTCCCTAATTTGAACGTCGATTTTCAGACCTAATCCCGCGAGGAGCAGGTGGCTCCTGAATATCTCCTGCCTGAGGGGCATTGCTGCTGTGACCAGACATCTTAAACTCCTTTCTTGGTGTGGGCTCTTCTCAGGGAAAGATGAACGTTTCCCACAGACGGCGCCAATTGTGGTGACAATTATTTTGCAACACAAATAAATAAGAAGAAAGCATTCACCAAGTGAGAACAAGGAATATAAAATGACAATCACACAACAAAGGATGTACGTGGTTCAGCAAAGATGTGCCTACGTCCACGGTGGTGCAGTCGATATTATTTCTATATACTCCGGAGAGTAATTACAGAGAATATAAAAACTGTCCTTTTGCCCCGGACCTAGGGTTTAATATATACATGTACATGTAGGTAAGTGGAGGTGATGGGTTCCCCCACATCTCCCATCTCCCCTATAACTTCCCTTAATGAGAACGTGGGGGGAGACCGGATCAAAATAAGAGATGAGGGGCCTGGACTTTGGGCCGCCAGGACTGGGCTACTCGTCCAGGCCCATGGTCCTAATTCCGGGTACCCACAACGGGCGAGACAGTTTGATCATAGTGAATCCATTTTTTCCTGAGTAAACCCTTTCGCAAGCCTTGCCTTATCTTCACCTTCCCATCCATCTATCTATTAATATCATATAGATCCACTTGCATTCGATGGGTTTTATCCCATCCGTAAGTCTACAAGACCCTAAAACTTTATTCAATTACCACTACACCAAAAATAGGAATCAGGCACGATTTTAAACCGTGCCAGACCCAATCTGGCACGGTTTTAAATCGTGCCAGAATCAGGGGTACCAGATTTTCTGGCACGGTTTAAAACCGTGCCGGATTGGTCAATCTGGAACGCTTTTAAACCGTGCCATACTTTAATCTAGCACGCTTTTGGCATGCTTTTAAATCGTGCTAGATATTGAATTTGACACGCTTTTGGCACAGTTTAAAATCGTGCCAGATTTATATTTTTCTAGCACGCTTTTGGCACGTTTATAAAGCATGTCATATTATTTATAAGCATGCTCAAATTTTATATTTTGTTACAATTTTGGCACGTTTTTAAACCGTGCCAAAATTTTTAATTAATAAAAAAAAATATTTGAAAAAGAATATTTGGAAAATCAGCAAATTCCAAATCTGGTAGGGAAAATTTTTTTGTTTTGCAAAACAAAATCAAGAAAATTCACAAATTATGAATATCGCACGTTGTTGATAAACTAATATACATACAAACTTCAAAGTATTACAAGTGTTAATAGTTCATAGACCAAAAAAAATTGGGCAGAGTTTTCTCTATTTTTTTTATATTCCAACACCTGTTAATATAAAGCCCACATGGCTATAAAATATAACAATAAAATAACAATAGCCCGCATGGCTATAAAAGTTGACAATAAAACTACTAAATCCAGCACGGCCATAAACATTAACTGTAAAACTACTAAAGCATGCACGTCTATAACACAATAAATAGAATCCTGAATATTAACAACACTAAATAAATAATCCCCTTGTTGTAAACCGTTGACTTCTTCGTGTATTCCACGTAGATAAAAGCTAACGATTGAATGTTATCCTGCAAAAAATAGGATACAAAAAAGATATGATATTACTAACCAAGTAATTTTAAAACAATCGTATTCAATCTGAAAAATTGGGAGTTACAATTATTATTATATTCTCAAACTGAAAGTCTCGTGACTACTTGGTCAGTTCATACGAGTTATATTAGTCTCATACGAGGTGCCCATGCCTCTTATGGGGTTGGTTTGGTTTTCACCCTTAAACGGCTTGTTTTTAAGCCTAATCTAGATATTTTCAAATTATCGCCATATACTCAAATCAAGAGACCTATGACTACATGGTCAGTTCCTACGAGTTAAATTGGTCCCGTGCGAGGTGTTAGTGCCTCTTACGGGACCGTTTTGGGGTTGATTTGAGTTTTCACCCTTTAACGACATATTTTTAAGCTTAATCGAGATATTTTCAAATTATCGTCATATTCTCAAATTGGGGGAATCTGGAACAGTTTTAAACCGTGCCAGACCCAATCTGATTGGGTTTTAAACCGTGTCAGAATCAGGGGTGCCAGACTTTCTAACGCGATTTAAAATCGTGCCAGATTGGTCAATCTGGCACGCTTTCGGTACGCTTTTAAACCGCGTTAGACTTTAATCTGACACGCTTTTAAACCATGCTAGATATTGAATTTGACACGCTTTGGGCACATTTTAAAACCGTGCCAGATTTACTTTTTTCTGGCACGTTTATAAAGCGTGCCAGATTATTTATAAGCATGCTCAAATTTTATAATTTGTTAGGATTTTGGCACGGTTTTAAACCGTGCCAAAATTTTCAATTAATAAAAAAAAATATTTGAAAACAAATTTGGAAAATAACCAAATTCCAAATCTGGTAGAAAAAATATTTTTTTTTGCAAAGCAAAATCAAGAAAATTTACAAATTATGAATATCGCAAATATCGCACATTGTTGATAAACTAATATATATATACAAACTTCAAAGTATTATAAGTGTTAAAATTTCATAGACCAAAAAAAAATTGGGCACGGCTATAAAATATAACAATAAAATTACAATAGCCTGCACCGCTATAAAAGTTGACAATAAAACTATTAAAGCCTGCACGACCATAAAAGTTAACAATAAAACTACTAAAGCATGCACGACCATAACACAATAAATAGAATCCTGAATATTAACAACACTAAATAAATAATCCCCTTGTTATAAACCATTGACTTCTTCGTGTATTCCACGTGGATAAAAGCTAACGATTGAAAGTTATCCTGCAAAAAATAGGATACAAAAAAGATATGATATTAGTAACCAAGTCATTTAAAAAAAAAATGTATTCAATCTGAAAAATTACGAGTTACAATTATTATTATTATATGCTCAAACTGAAAGTCTCGTGACTACGTGGTCAGTTCATAAGAGTTATATTAGTCTCATACGAGGTGCGCATGCCTCTTACGGGGCTGGTTTGGTTTTCACCCTTTAACGGCTTGTTTTAAGCCTAATCTAGATATTCTCAAATTATTGTCAAATTCTCAAATCGAGAGACCCGTGACTACATGGTCAGTTCTTACGAGTTAAATTGTCCCGTGCGAGGTGTTAGTGCCTCTTACGGGACCGTTTGGGGGCTGATTTGAGTTTTCACCCTTTAACGACATATTTTTAAGCCTAATCTAGATATTTTCAAATTATCGCCATATTATCAAATTGGGAGACCCGTGACTACGCAGTCAGTTCTCACGAGTTACATTGGTCCCGTGTGAGGTGTGCATCCCTCTTACGGGGCCATTTTGGGGTTGGTTTGGGTTTTCACCCTTTAACGGCTTGCTTTTAAGCCCAGTCTAGATATTTTCAAATTATCATCATATTCTCAAATCGGGAGATTCGTACGAGTTACATTGGTCCCGTGCGAAGTGTTAGTGCCTCTTACGGGGATGTTTGGGGACTAGTTTGAGTTCTCACCATTTAATGGCATATTTTTAGGCCTAATCTCCATATTTTCAAATTATCGTCATATTCTCAAACCGGGAGACCCGTGACTATGCGGTTATTTCGTACGAGTTACATTGCCTCTTATGGGGTTGGTTTGGGTTTTCACCCTTTAACGGCTTATTTTTAAGCTTAATTTAGATATTTTCAAATTATTGTCATATTCTCAAAACTGGGAGACCTGTGACTACGCGATCAGTTCTTACGACTTACATTGCTCTCATGCGAGGTGTTCATGCCTCTTATAGGGACATTTGGGGTTTGGTTTGGGTTTTCACCCTTTAACGGCTTATTTTTAAGCATAATCTATATATTTTCAAATTATCATCATATTTTCAAACTAGGAGACCCGTGATTACTCGCTCAGTTTCCACAAGTTACATTGGTCCCGTATGAGGTGTGTATGCCTCTTACGGGCCGTTTGGGGGCTGGTTTGAGTTTTCACCCTTTAACGACTTATATTTAAGTCTAATCTTGATATTCTCAAATTATTGTCATATCCTCAAATCGGGAGACCTGTGACTACGCGGTCAGTTCCTACGAGTTACATTGGTCCCGTGCAAGGTGTTAGTGCCTCTTACAGGGCCGTTTGGGGGATTGGTTTGAGTTTTCACTCATTAACAGCATATTTTTAAGCCTAATCTAGATATTTTCAAATAATAATCATATTCTCAAAATCGAGAGACCCGTGACTACACGGTCAGTTCCTACGAGTTATATTGGTCTCGTGCGAGGTGCTCATGCCTCTTACGAGGCCGTTTGGGGGCTGATTTGGGGTTTCACCCTTTAACGGTTTGTTTTTAAGCTTTATTTATTTTCAAATTATCATCATATTCTCAAACTGAGAGACCTATGACTACGCGATCAGTTCCTACGAGTTACAATGGACATTGGTCCCGTGCGAGGTTTCGTGCATCTTACGTGGTCGTTTGGGAGATGGTTTGGGTTTCAGCTTTTAACGTCTTGTTTTTAAGCCAAATTTAGATATTTTCAAATTATCGTTATATTCTCAAACTAGAAGACCCGTGACTACGCGGTCAACTCCTATGAGTTACATTTGTCCCGTGCGAGGTGTCCATGTCTCTTACGGGTCTGTTTGGGGGTGGTTTAAGTTTTCACCCTCAAACGATATATTTTTAAACCTAATCTATATATTTTCAAATTATCATCATATTCTCAAACTGGGATACCCGCGACTACGCGATCAGTTCCTACGAGTTACATTGGTCCCGTCTGCCTCTTATGGGGCTGGTTTGGGTATTCACCTTTTAACGGCTTGTTTTCAAGTTAATCTAGATATTTTCAAATTATCATCATATTCTCAAATCGAGAGACCCGTGACTATGCGATTATTTCGTACGAGTTACATTGGTCCCTTACGAGGTGCTCATGCCTCTTACGAGGCTGTTTGGGGCTAGTTTGGGTTTTCAACCTTTAACGACTTGTTTTTAATCCTAATATAGAAAATTTCAAATTGTCATCATATTCTCAAATCGGGAGATCCTTGACTACGCGATCAGTTCCTACGAGTTACATTGCTCTCGTGCGAGGTGTTCATGCCTTTTACGGGGCCGTTTGGGAGCTTATTTGAGTTTTCACCCTCAAACGACATATTTTTAAGCCTAATCTAGATATTTTCAAATTATCATTATATTCTCAAATCGAGAGGCCCATGACTACGCGGTCAGTTCCTACGAGTGACATTGGTCCCGTTCGAGGTGTTAATGCCTCTTACGGAGCCATTTGGGTACTAGTTTGTGTTTTTACCCTTTAACGACTTGTTTTTAAGCTTAATCTAGATATTTTCAAATTATCATCATGTTCTCAAATCGGGAGACCCGTGACTATATGGTCAACTCCTACGAGTGACATTGGTTCCGTGCGAGGTGTTAATGCCTCTTACGGGATTGTTTGGGGGCTAGTTTGAGTTCTCAACGTCTAACGTCATATTTTTAAACCTAATCTAGATATATTGAAATTATCATCATATTCTCAAACTTGGAATCATACTCAATTTAGCTATTTGGTAGATAAATTAGAGAATTATAAGTTCCAAATAATTACAATAAAATCAAAAATTGGAAATTAAAAAAATGCCAAAACTGGAGCACGTGATTACCTGGTAGAATCCCATTGAGTTGCACATCAGATTAACATTTATGCTAACAATAGAGAAGCTTGAAAATAGAACAAATCTTAAAAGCTCATGAATGGGTAGATGAGAAGGTTGAATGTATCCTAGCCATCTAATAACCATCGTCATCAGTTTGGTGGTAACAAAATGCAAAGCAGTTAACGTTGTAGTTGTGGGAATTATAGTAATCGAAAGTTAATACAACCTGTGATAAATAAACTGAGAGCGTCTATAATATAATAAAACTTCATGATTTCCAATGGACATGGATGCCAAATACAACATGACACTGATAAGAAAAGACGATCACACGGAAATAAAGAGATCCATATTATCCATGCAAAAAGTAAAGGAATATACATTGTAAAAAAAATATTATCATATGATATATATTTGAGAACTCACACATATTATGTGAAAACCCATAATAATCAAGGCCCATATCCCAATGATATATATTTGAGATATAATAGCACTCGATTCCCAACGCAAAAGAAATCATAATTAGTAACATAATAAACAAAAGGTGAAGTGGCCATACCAGATGTAAAACTACATTTTTACTAAAATATAAAGGGGATTCAAATCGTGAAAATAAAATTAACATGTCCCTTTACCTCACATCAAACATCTTAACATCAAAATTTTAATTGTGGAATCCTTCCTACACAAAGACCCACCTACAAACCTTGGGTCCATGACATAAAAGGCTTAAAATGAAAATTCCAAATTGACCCAACTAAGTTTGATGTAAATACATGCCTACAACATGTTTATTGTTCAGTGGAGATGTGGATATGACAAAAAATCAAACGATTATGAATACATTTTGTACCTTGAATTTTAAGAAAAATGCAAGGTGTAAATCAAAGGCTAAAAGTAAGTATTATGACATATTACTCAAACATGTCACTTAAGTATCCATCATACTTGGTGTTATAATAAATAATAAAAAACAAAAGCCACTTATACCGGTGTATTTCTTATTTCGACATATAAAAGCAAGATGTTGAGGTTATAACCGATGTGTCAGTGACGATGCACATGGTGCAGAAAAAAACTATGATGAACCTACGACATGCCTGGTAAAAAAAATGCTTTTTTAGAAAATATGAATGCCATAATGATTACACAATTACCATTAGTTATGTAGTAATCATAAAGGCTTCTATTGGAGCTAATAACAACTTGTTGAACTTTACATTGCCAAAAAATCAATAGTAACTTAATCTCAATTTAAATGTTACATCTTCGGTTTGAAAGGTCGAGTAATTGACCTACACATATGTAATAACCATAATACAATCTCTATACCAAACTAAACTATCATAAAGTGTATTATTGGTTCTTTTTAAAACAAAAACAAAAATATGCTTAGCAATGTAATTCAACAAACTCTATGCACAGTAATTGAAACCAAAGAACTAAGAATCATATGGAAAATAGTAGAGATTATAAACAAACCTATATGTTGAAACACCTATAAAGAATCTTACCTCAGTTGTATTAGAAATCCTCACAACTCGAATTGAAATTGAACCAATATATAATTTTAGGAACACGTGTAAAGAAAACTCCATTAAGCAGCACATGGGAAAAAACACCGAGAGCTTCATAATATCTAATCAAATAAATATAAACATCACTCGGATAATCTGGGGTATTTTTTATTTTACTTTATCTCAGAGCTTCCGAACCAAAATAAGGCTCAAATAAAAGAACGAAAGTTGTACAAAGTAGTCAAAGAAAGGTAAATGATATTTTAAGTTTACCTTTTGTAAAGATGATTCATGCCACTAATCATTGAATCTCCTTTTGGTATCCATAGTCATAAGTCAAAGCTAAAGTTCTTTGCCTTTGAATGTCAGGTTATAGTTCCTGGGACTCAGTATGTGTTTCCTTGGGATCTCACCGAATGTTCACCCCAAAAAAGACTTACCATTCAGATGACTCCTGACGTTCACATTACGACATGGGATTACTTGTTATCCCATATAAGTGGCACGTGTATACTGATTATTGGTAATATTCCCATTGTCGCTAGGTAGTGTATTATCGATATCATGCTGTGTATCATCCTGTACGGGTGGTCTATCAACATTCATAATATGATGTCCCTTTATATCTTGTAAGACTTTCTTACACATAGGCCCGTGATTTATTATATAATCCTTTTTCTAAAACTAAGATAGATATATTCATTGACCTTCTTGTGGTAAGTAATATGATATAAATTATTTTTATAACTTTTGGGATAACCAATAAAGAAATAAAAATTTGTCCTTGATTTCAACTACCTTGGTCCCTTTTATAACACGAGTGTTGATCACCCCTAGATTCAAACATGTCCTAGAATGATATTGTGCCCACTCCATAGTACTTAAATAGTTGAATAGACCAATTAAGAAAAACTAAATTCAAAATGTACGTAGGCGCCTCTTACTTAAAATCTCAACATGAATGTTACAGTCCCGAATAATTAACCATGGACCTTATCGTATCTACAATAATCTTATTCCTGTGACACCCCACCTAATAAAATATGGGTGATCAGTCCTATACCAAATTAAAACAGGAATCCCAGTTGAATCATCCTTAGCATCACTGTCGAAAACTTTTTAAAACTTACTAACCACCTAGTATTCCAAAAACTGGTGTCAATTTTAACTTTTTGATCAAGCAAAACAGTACATGCGGAATTAGAATAAAAACCATTCACACAACTAAATGAAAATAAACTGAATCATAACTACACAACTTGCCGAATAAATCACCGGCCACCGAAGAAATAATCCAATACAAATATTCAACACCTGAATAAATACACCTGAAAACTGTACCGAGAAGTCTAGGCGACAAGCCCTAAATAAAACTGAAACTGATACAAGATTACTACTCTAGGAATGAATGAATGATGCGTCTAATCCAAACTCCCGATAGCATCCACATATGCCGCAGCTCCGTGTCCCTGGAATAGAATATCAATCCTGTCGTCCCTGTGGCTGGACACCTAAAGGTTTTGAAAATAGTTTTATAGCAAGGGTTAGAACCCAAAACATTTTGAAAATATTTAGCAAGTGAATTAACTGCAGTAATTTAAAATGCATGAATGCACTTCATATTTAAGTTAGTGTCGCACTCCCTTGTGGACATTCTCACCCCTCCACTATTGTGCACACCTACCGGTTACCTTAACCCCACCTAGTTGTACTACCCCGTCCAACTAGTCCTGGTATAACCTTCCCTTGCCATACTACTCTAACCCGAGTATAATGATTCTTGAATTATAAGTTATTTCACAATTAACTTAATTAATTCCTCTTAAATAGTAGCATATAACCGTGTCACAAGTTATATAAAGTAAATACATCACACACTGTATTATTACCCATATATAATATTTACTACCATTATATACGTACCTTTGCCACAAAATCCACACATATAACATATGTATATCCATCCCTTCGAGTATACCCACGCCGGATGATTCCCTCTAAAATGCTATCTCACTAGGTTTGCTCACAAGACCTAGTTCCCCAAGTTGGAATCGCTCACCAACTGGCCCAAAAATATAAACGTAGTAGAGGCGGTCTTATTCCTTCCCTGAAAGTGAGATAAATCCCTCACCCATATATACCGGACGCTATGACCTGGGGATATACTCGCCCTACTCCTCAAGCTAAGGGACTCATACCTCAATTTGTATAATATTTTCTCCGAGTCTATGGTCCGACTCCAATTAAATTAATTAACACACTTATTAATTTAATACCTCCCCGAGTCTATCGTCCGATTATAATTAAATTAATTAACACACATATTAATTTAATACCTCCCCGAGTCTATCGTCCGACTCTAATTAAATTAATTATTACATCCATTAATTTAATACTTACCCGAGTCTACAATCCGACTCTTATTTAATTAATTTACACATTAATTAATCAACACAAATCCGAGTCTGCAATCCGACTCTAATTAAATTATCATCACATTTATTAATTTAATCCTACCCGAGTCTACAATCCGACTCTAATTAAATTAATTATCACATTTATTAATTTAATCCTACCTGAGTCTATAATCTGACTCTAATTAAATTAATAATCACATTTATTAATTTAATCCTTTCCGAGTATACAATCCGACTCTAATTAAATTAATAATCACATTTATTAATTTAATCCTACCCGAGTCTACAATCGGACTCTAATTAAATTAATAATCACATTTATTAATTTAATCCTTCCCGAGTCTACAATCCGACTCTAATTAAATTAATAATCACATTTATTAATTTAATCATTCCCGAGTCTACAATCCGACTCAAATTAAATTAATTATCACATTTATTAATTTAATAACTTGGTGTCACCCAACCATTATCCCCGGACTCTCTCACTTGGCCCGTACCTCAACATTTCCCGAGTCTATGTTCCGACTCCAAACTAATTACTTTCTCTCAATAATTAATTTAACACTTAAATGTCACTTAACCAACATACCCGGACTCGCTCACTCGGTCCAATTTACATCTCATAATATCATACCCACATTTTCGCCTACAATGTGTCACACCTTTATTTCTATAATTTTCCCAATTATATTTACCTATAATTATTAACATACCCGGACTCAATTCACTTGGCCCGAAATTAAACATTTCCTGAGTCTATATCCCGACTCTAAATTAATTAGTTTATCTCCAAACTTAATTCCCTATCTTGTCGTCGCTTAGCCAATATACCCAGACTCACTCACTTAATCCGTATTTCACCATTTTGGAATAAAACCTCTCAATTTCATCCATTAAGTGCCCCACATAAATTTATCCTAGTCCCAATTACTTTCTCCCATAATTGCTAGGAATATTTGATTCATAATTATTTATCACTTATTAATCTATGAAACTTAACTTTTAATAAATTTCCCTTTATATAACAAACTCGCCGAACTGCCCAGATTTCGCCATCATCGATCGATCGATCCCCCCTGGTCGATCGATCGATCGTTCCAGTATTCGTCTTCTCCAACTACTGTCAGCCATGGACGAAACTTTAAGCTTAAATTCTCAACCTAAGCCCTTACCCAAATACAAACAACACATCCTCCATGTAAGGAAAGGGTCTAAACATCTCACAGACCTAATTTCATCATTAATATCCATAAATTCCAAGGTTTTCCCGATTTGGGTATTATTCGGGTTTCAAGTCCCCAATACGAATTTCATTTATTTTAACAGCAATTAACCATCTACTCTTACTGGTTTTAACATCTGATTCAGTTCTCTACATTCTAGAATCATAAACACGATCAATCTCCCCCTTAATCCCATTAAGGTATATAAATTTACAAAAATCCAATTTAGATTTTGGTGACACACCCAAAACGAATTTTCATACACACATCACTATGATATGAATTGATTATCAAAATTTTAGAAATCGCAACAGTTAACCACTTGCTTGAAAGTGTTCGTAATGTCTGATCCGTTGGCGTAGTCCCTCAATTTGGCTCCAATTAGCTCTTGATTTGTTTTCCCCCAAATCCCCTCTCAAACCCTAGGTTTAGAGTTATGTTGGCTGCCATTCCTTCATCTCCCCCATAGGTTAAAAACCCTTAATCCCGTTTTTAGCCTAATGGGCTTAATTAAAATAGCCCAAATCACCCCGTGTGGGCCCGGCTATGCCCAAAATGCCCCGAGACTCAATTACTACCCCCGGGTATTCTTTTCTGACTATCTCAACCCATTCGGACTCAACCGCGCACTCAGAATTGACATCCGAATTAATTTATAAAAATCCTTATCTCACACCCAATTTAGTCTATACCGACTCCCGGCTGGGATAAGTGGATACCTCGTCATTAATACCCGAAATGACGTAATTAAATTATTACTATTCACTTAGTAAATAAATTTCCCTAAACATTAACCATTCACTCCCCGATTAATATTTAAATATATATATCGCCATAATTAATTCAATTTAAATTACAACACACAAGTAATTTAAAATCCCCGAATTAATTAAATATTAAGTGTACAAAATAGGGGGTGTTACAATTCCTTCCCTTAATTTATACCATTCCTAAATGGAATACCCGGTGTAGATAATTGGGGTATAATAATAACCTCCGATAAGTGATTCTTAAACTTTCCCAAGAGGTATACATGCCCACAATCAGATCGTAAGGTTTGGATTGGTTTACCTCACATATGTTCCGCCTTAGTTTTATACACACTTTGAAACATTCAATGGCTTAAAACTTGTAGTGCATAAAGTAAACACAATCATAACTTGAGTAATCATTAGTGAAACCGATGGAGAACTCAAAACTGTGTCTTTGATTAGATTATCAGAGAATCACACAACTCGAAATGAACTATTTCCAGCACATCTTTGGCTCTTTAGCTTTTGGCTGTGAAGGCCCCCTTGGTCATTTTACCTTATAAACGGGATTCAAAAACTATAAGTGCATCCACTTTCAATGAACTCAATTTTTTTTTCTAGACCAGTCTTTAAATTCCAGTTAGAATAAAATAACCTAAGCAAAAGTGCTAAAATTATGTTTGGCAAAATCTAAGAAGGAAACTCTCTTTAATGATAGTACATTAACATTATTCGTTACATTATTTAGTAGTGTTAGTGAGACAAACCTTATAATGTATAAATTATTTTCCAATATAACAAAACAAATAAAAGATATCCCAAATTTGATAAAAGAAATATTATAAAATCAATAGAATATCTGTTCAAAACCAATTTAAAAATAGAAATAAAATTTTCTAAAACCAAATAATTTAAATAATTTAATTACATTATCCTTATGTCTTCACCATAATCTAAAATAGATGTCCTATCGCTAATATATTTGCCTAATCCCTATTGTCCATTATTAAGAACGTCTCTCTTTTAGGTACTTACCCTGTTACTAGGAACCTTTGTAAAGAATTGTAGTCCAGATTTGTGGTTCTCGATTCTACACACGCGGTTCCTGTAGATCGAACCATAAATCATGCATCTACTCTTAAATATAAAAACAATTACCATGTCATATTGTTTATAATGCAAGGAAAAACTGGATATCGTTTCTATCAAAGTTCTAACTACTTGTAGTGAGAAAATCAATCTTTCATCTATTTCACTACTACTGAGGAATGTGAAATTTTCATAACCCCAAATAGTTGTACCTAAGACTTCACCTTATTCTTCCACCTCCCTTTAAAGATATAACTAAAGCTCTTCTCAATAACTAGCATCATCTCTTAGTTACCGACGATGCTCACTGTCGAATTACGAAATAGATTCGGGTGTCCCCACCATATCTAATCCAAAGAAGCCCTTATTCTACCAATGATGAAGATCATTTTAAGAACCTGATTCTTACTTGAGCATCATCAATCTAAATTGGTGTTTAAAAATTTCTAATGGTACATTCTTTAAAATTGAAACTTTATATAAAACTTCTGCGATGGGGGTACTGAACATATGCAACACTTAATTTTAAATAATTACCATAAACTTTGAAATACAGTGATTTCGTGATAAATTCTCTCCGATGGGGAGGAAAGTCAAATACTCACATGAGAAATCATTCACATGGCAAATATAAAATGTAGATGTGAATTGTTGGTTAAATAAGTTTATTATCCATTTAACTTAGAAAAATGCCCAATTATATTCTCAATCCTTGAAATTTATTATAGTAAAACCTATAAGACTTAAAACCAGTGAGTGAAAGTTGTAACTATTTTTGAAATCTTGAATCATCATTGAAACATTTATTTTCTAATTTAAAATGCGAGAATTAGTTCGATGAAATTTTAAGTTCTCATTTCTCTACCGCCGATAAAAAATTAATCCTGTCCAGCATCCTAGTTCCCTTATGAAGTGAGATTTCTATATGGGAGCTTAAATCACATCACCTAGAACTAGATAACTTTTCATCTTTAAACTATGTTCTTCGGACAATTCAGGAAACTTTTGCCCAATATAATAAATAACTCGCGCCTTTTGGTCTCACATCTAATGACAATGACTTCAATGGGGAGGATATCATTGGCAATGTTTAAGTGCATGCCATCGGTTTTTTTGTTGAAATTAAACCAGCTCATGTAGAATTACATCGACGGGAGGAACAAACTCAGTCACATTCAATTTAAATGAACTATCACATAAGAATTTTAAAATCATTGTGATATCGTGATTAAAAGCATTCGATGGGGGGAGGGGAGAGATCAAAGTTAACACGATGAATTAGTTATATCATAATTTTAAAATACCGATGAAGACCATGGACTTTATGTTAAACCCTCTCTCCCACATTGTATTTTGAACTATAGGGTATTTTGGACAATAATACATTCAATTCTAAAAGGGAGCATTAAATCCTTAGTAATTTTTGATTTACTTGTATAAATTAAATTATCCAATCTCACTATTTTGATTTTTCAAAATTAAAATTATTTCTAAATTTAAAAAAAAAACTCGGAGATCACAATTTAATTTATACCTTTAAATTAATTACCTAATTAAATTAAATTTAGAAAAGAATAAATAAAAATTATTTTTTCAGAAAAAGCGTGAACTATCGAAAAGGAATCAAATTCCCCTTCCATGTTGTCCATAATAAATGTGTGATCCTAATTAGTAATTAATTGGCACACAAAATTACCAACGTGCAAAAGGGAAGAATCATAATAAAAGTTAACAACTTGCAATCACAATTTAAAAAGGAATTAAATTCCCTTTTCATCATGGCGTACAGTTTCTCGTCAAGTCTAACTCTTCAAGAACAAGAATCCCGCTTGAAATAGACCTCTTTGAAGTGAACTTATTTATAACCTAGAGTTCTTCATGTATTGGAACCTCTGAAAATACTCAATTTTATCTTGGGTAATATCGAAACAAAGAAGCAGATTAAGAAGCATCAAACATTATTAAAATCCTCAATAAAAAAAATTTCTCGGGGGGTGTTGATCGATTGGCACTAAAGACTCGATCAATCGGAGACTGTCTCCCTGGGCATCGATCAACCGACAATATCGCTAACAGCATCTCCCAAACTTCGCACATCTCATGCAGGACCTCCATAACTTCCTCAAAACTTCACCAAACTCCATGAAACTTTGTCCAAGGCCATAACCCATGTAAATATACAATTTTAAATGTAAAAAACTATTAAATACCCTTTTAACTCCTCCATATACATCGATAAATCAATAATTACAAAAAACTAGTTATTACAACCATATCGAATCTATGAGCAAAAAATTACTACGAATCAACCACTGTAGGATCTAATCACACAAAACAAACATATGTGACCATGATGGAAGGGATATAATAATAGTATATCTGCAAAAAACTATGTTAGTACTATATCATATGCAAAGATGTATATCCCTACAACATGCAAAATTAAGGATTCATAGTGGACAACATGGACCTTTCCAAAATATGATCAATCTAAAACTGAGGGTTATAATACCAATAATTGAGGATCCGGATAAACTTTAAACTCGTAAAAAATTTATCCCTAAGAACTTTGATCGATCATGTAATGGAAATTCAAAAAAAAATATGTGTTTAAAGAATAAACCTACGTTTTCGGATCACAATGCCATAGCGGATCTTATTGTGATCCGTATGAGGAGAAATATGTTGATGAAGACGATGATATTGCTTTCCTCCCAAGGTCACCAAAATCTTAATAAAATGATTTGAACGTCTCGAATCTTTTAGTATATGATCCACCCAAAGCAAGCCTTGTGTGTGGCAATTCTTGGAGATGAAACTGTGGTAAAATATAAGAGAAATCACTCTCTCTTTACTTACCCCTTTATAAAAACATGACTAGTGTTTTACCTCTCCTTCTCTAACACTCCATAATTGATGTCTTTCCTAGAACCTTAGCTTACACCAATATAAATAGGTATGGGTCATAGGCTTAGCCTTAATTAGGCTTCTAGAGAGATTTGCATCTACTAATTGGGAAATAGACTATACTGAAGACCCATGATAAAAAAATAAATTGGCGTCCAAATAAATATTCAAAAAATCTAAATTACAATTACCGTGATTTATTTTCATTTTTATTTAATCGCAATTAATTTCAATAAATAATCATGATTGTATTTCAAGTTAATTATCTCTAAATTACTCATAATAAAGAGCATTTATTTGAAAATTTGAGTGTGGTACATAATATGATTACCTGTGTTAAGCATCCGATACCCATTTGGTCAAATCAATTTGTCATTAATCGATTTTTACCAACATCTAATTAAAACTACAATTATAAAACTTAACTTATTTGCTACTCTACCAAATTATAAAATAATCCTCTAGTCGGGTTTTACTTGTAGAAATAAAACACATGTCTATCAATGGCGTATCATAATTCAAGATATCTCTTGGATGCGGATTCCTCCGAATTATGATCTTTGACTTACTTACACAACAATCACCCAATCTGCGGAGATAAAGATCCAATAAAAATGAATCTTTTCCATAACAGTTAAACCAACATATATGCAAGCATTTCAATCCTCAAAACCCTAGGGATAAAGAATTTATGCACCCTTTGCAAACGGTGAGAGATTACCTACGTCTATCTTGGTATGATTTCCTTTTGGTATATATACCGACATTCTTAAGACCTAAAGGCATGCCAGTGTAGCACAACATTCCCCACATGAATGTGAAAGCGATTTTCTCTTGATCATTCGGGTGCATCTTAACTTAGTTGTATTTGGAGAAACCATCGATGAATGATTTGAGCCATGAACGAAAGTGTTGTATATGATCATGTAAATGTAGGGTAGATGATAATCATCCTTTGGAGAGGCTATGTTCATGTCTCGATAGTCGACACGCATGCGAACTTTCTCTCTAGACTTCGGCACAAGGACAATATTATCGAGAACCAAGTTAGATATTCAACCATGCGAATAAAGCATACACTCAGTTACTTGACCACTCTGTCTTTAACTTTAAGGAACCATTCGGGTCAAAGATTACCCACCTTTTGCTTGATAGGCTTGAATTTAGGATATGCAGGGATCTCGTGTTACATGATCTCAAGGTCAATATCAGCCATGTCAATGTAAGACCATGCAGAAATATCCACAGAAATTCCTCCAGTTGTGATCGTTCTTTCTCACAAAGGTATGATCCTATTTTAGTCTCACGAAAATTGCTACTAGAACCAAGATTAATAATAATAGTTTCATCATCTTTAGTTTGAATGCGGCTAAGATATCTCTTGGATGCGAATTCCTCCAAATTATTATCTCTGACCTACTTACACAATGATCGCCCAGTCTGCGGAGATAAAGATCGAATAAAAATGATCTTTTCCATAACAGTTAAACCAACATATATGCAAGCATTTCAATCCTCAAAATCCTAGGGATTAAGAATTTATGCACCCTTTGCAAACGGTGAGATATTGCCTAAGTCTATCTTGGGAACCTTTAGACTTGAGTCTCACGAGTGGTCTTGTTCAATACATTGTTAAATGTACAACTCGCAATCCTCTTTTAAGCTATCAAAAAATCTCTCGAACCATCAGATAAGTTCTTGTAGTTTAATACAAACCACTAGAATTATAGGGGCAACCATAACAATATGATGTCACTCCCTATCTAGGTTGTGAACTGTTAAATTACACTAGAACCAAAATTATATTCTCCTGTGATCAAGCCAAACCCAACTCAATAGAATTCCAACTAAGTGTAATTGACTGTGATGGCATATAATATATTATACTATATAAATATAAGGAATTATCTCAAACATAATTCTTTTTCCAAAATGAATCGACACACCTATAGTGAAAAGCAAACATCATACATGGTTTTAAGAATAAATTTCCAATAAGTGACATATCAAGGATTGCTTTGATTTTAGCAAGGTCTACTTCAATTCCCTTTTTTGTTGACCATTAAGATAGGAGCTTTCCTCTTGTCAAACCAAAGATGCACTTTTATGCGTTAAGGGGCATTTAGTACTGTCGTAAATGTTTGAAGAAATTCCTCAAGTTAGGGATGTGGCCTGCTCGACTTTTGGACTTGGTGATCATGTCATTGACGTAGACATCAACTTAATTATGAATAGTATCATGCTAAATGGTTATGATTTCCTTTTGGTATATATTCCGACATTCTTAAGACCTAAAGGCATGCCAGTGTAGCACAACATTCCCCACATGAATGTGAAAGCGATTTTCTCTTGATCATTCGGGTGCACCTTAATTTAGTTGTATCTGGAGAAACCATCGATGAATGATTTGAGGCATGAACGATAGTGTTGTATATGATCATGTAAATGTAGGGTAGAGGATAGTCATCCTTTGGAGAGGCTATGTTCATGTCT
The DNA here is from genome assembly GCA_949130495.1 of Sambucus nigra. Classification (NCBI taxonomy): domain Eukaryota; kingdom Viridiplantae; phylum Streptophyta; class Magnoliopsida; order Dipsacales; family Adoxaceae; genus Sambucus; species Sambucus nigra. The sequence continues at coordinate 654,436,771 of OX422215.1, read as the reverse complement.
CGATAGTCGACACACATGCAAACTTTCTCTCTAGACTTCGACATAAGGACAATATTATCGAGAACCAAGTTAGATATTTAACCATGCGAATAATGCATACACTCAGTTGCTTGATCACTCTATCTTTTACTTTAAGGAGTCATTCGGGTCAAAGATTCCCCAACTTTTGCTTGATAGGCTTGCACTTAGGATATGCAGGGATCTCGTGTTACACGATCTCGAGGTCAATATCAGCCATGTTAATGTAAGACCATGCAGAAACATCCACAGAAACTCCTCTAATTGTGATCATTGTTTCTCGCAAAGGTGTGATCCTATTCTAGTCTCGCGTAAATTGCTACTAGAACCAAGATTAATAATCATAGTTTCATCATCATTAGTTTGAATGTGGCTATGTGTCTATTTTTTCATTATTAGGATTATTTAATAATTGTTCATTCATTAACTCGTCTTCATCATTTTTTTATTAATAAAACAATGCAATTAATATATGGCACGACAATATACTAAAAATCCATATTTATTAATTAATATAATCATTTAGAAAAACAATAGTGAGAACTTCCCCAAAAGAGGTTTCGTAGATATTAATATTGAAACCATCGAATGTAGGAGTGGGTTCAGTCTCGAGTTGGTACTTGGTAGGGTAAGACCACCCGATCTTCTCAGTTGGATATGATATTTTGGATTCAATGCAAATCATGTAATTGTCCATCCTCAGTTTAGCAAGGCCCCGAAACTCTCTATTATTAGTTCTCTCGGTACTTTCATTGCAGAAAAGGTTGAGTTAAAGGATTTGATGGTCAATGGGTTCACTTTGAGAATATGCAATTCATCTCCATCCCAAACATGAATTACATATTCTTGAACATTTGGATCATGTTGACATTACCAAGTGGGATGTTTTCGAAACCCACGTTTTCCTTGAAATCATCTCCTGCTAGGAGAGGGAGTGGGTCAATTTTGAAGTCGGAGAGTAATATATCACTAGTGTTTTGTTGAATATCTAATACTGAATGACTGGTGTCAATACCATCTTAGTTATGACCATCTCTAATTATTACGATGATCTCGTTCTGTATAAATAACTGGAGCTTTTGATGGAGGGAAAAATCAAGGCCTCGGATACTGTGCAACCACAGGAGACCAAGCAATAGGTTAAAATGGGTCAAAATGTCAATCACTTAAAAGTCTTGTGGGTAAATTGGGATAGACCCTAATGTGATAAGGATTGAACCCATGATTTCCTAAAAAGTATTGTAGTAAGCACGTACCAGATGCATGGGTAAGATCACTGATTTGCAACCCTAAGCATCGGAGCGTTGACAAATATTAAGGGCAAAATCATTATAAACTAAAACTAAAGAAAAAGTATTTTGGAGGACATCAATCGAGATATTGAGGGAATATTTATGGTCAGGACCGAATTGGGTGATCTCTTCATTAGCAAAACCAATGAGCCTCCTAGGGATCAATGTGTCAACTATAGGACTGGGCTCATCGGGAGTTGTAGTGGGAGGAACTTGGGCTTGCATGAGAAATTTGATTAGGGATTTTTTGTGAAGTTGTGAGGATAAGAATATCCCCTATGGGGATGTTATCTTGGTTTTATTCAATTTCTCAAGGTCTTGCTTGCTTTTAATATTATTGTAATACCCCACCCCCACCCCCCACCCACCCTCGTATTTTTATGATATTTAATTATGGGATTAATTAAATTAAATTGGGATAAATTAATTCGATATTAATCCTGAGTTTAAAATAAATATTTACTAGCATGATGAGAGTTAGTAATTATTGGTAAGAATAATGTTGAATATTACTAGATGAGTAAAGTAATATATGAGAAATTATCGCGAGTGAATAATACGAAAATTATAGAAATTAAGTCGGGATGCGCATGTGTCATGTCGGGACTAAATTAATGGAATAAAAGAGGATTAATTATAAGTCACCCATATGGTCATTTTGAGTGCACCAATGTGTCCTGAAGGGTCGAGATAGTTAGAAAAGTGTACCCGTGGGTTTAGTTTGGATCTCGGGACGTTTTTAGACCTAACCGATAACCCGGGAAGGAATTTTAGTAATTTTCCTTTTTAAGGCTTAATTATGGACGAAAACTAAAGGGGTATATTTGATGGGAGTTAGAGTCTTCAAGGATTAGAATTGTTAGAGCTTCAGAGAGGCTAAGGAATGGAGAAGAGATAAGACTCCAAAGGAAAGAACCACCCAACCTACACCAACTTTGCCATCTTTCACCACCAATGCGTAGATCGAGAAACGAGGGACGCAACCATACCCGTCAACACCTGAGAATCATACCTTCGTATCTGAGGCAAGTATCTAACTTGTTCTTACGTTGATCACACATCCATACTAGTGTAGGAGATAATAAATTGTGTTTCCATAAAAGATAAATGAGATTTGGGAGATTTATATTAAAATTCTAAATAGAAATCATGTTAGGACAACGCTATTATTACATGTAGATGATCAACTAGGAAATTGATGTCCAATAGACGTTAAAATCTAGAAGAATTAGGAAGATATTGATCATCTGGATAAAAATAGGGTTCTTCACGTATAAATTTGAATTAACCCTTTAATTGATGGCCTTTGATGAATTCGTATATGTTTTACGTTAGAAACCATGTATGTAGTATGATACAACTGTTGGATTAATTATTTGGGAGTTTGGGACAAATTAATGGAGGTTTTTAGGATTTATGTTAAGGAAACCCGTAACTAAAAATTGCAGAAAACTAGGCCAACACCTTCTTGATCGATCGATCGACCCCTTTTCATCGATCGATAGACCCCTCCTGAAAACTGAAACTTTTCTCCTTTTAAATGTTAACTCAATCCCAATGTGTAAGGACCCTTGGACTTAATTTAAATATCATAATGGGACTTGAGGAGGACGAGTAGGGTATAAGTAGGGTCCAGGTAAGACAACTTTATTTGAGATTTAAATTATGTATTGAGTGGGAAATCATGCATACGTTAAATTAGACCATGTGATAATTAACAAGGACTTAGGCTAGTAGGGTGGAGAGGGTACACCTACTGATTTTATGCTTATGTATATGAAACACTTCGAGAGACGAGAAGTACTTAAGAACTTGCGATAATTGATAAAATGAAAGAGTGATTTAATTATACGTAGGACTCGGGCATTATGTGCCACGTATGGTTAAAATATTATGGGTCGTGGGCGTACCTAGCTGAATAATGTAAATATATATGTGAGTGCATGTATATATATTATTTGAATATATGTGTTTAATCATACCCGTGCTACTTGCTATCATGGAGGTTTTCGCGCCGAGATAGTCCTATTTTGATGTGACCTTTATGGGGGGATATTGACTCGTACCCAAGAACATAGGATCCTTGCTACAGGTTATCCGAGAATGATAGTCAGACGGTCCTAAGAGACGTGAGGGTATTTGCTGACCTTTTAGTGACTTGGAACTATGCTTCGCCTTCATTATGTGTGTTTTGTGTTAATACAGTTCGAGAGTGATTACGAACTAGTATTTCCCTTTGTACGAGAGATATGGGGAATTGATAGCAGAGTATGCCAGCACTATAGATTTTATGTGGGGTTCCCTATTGGTGTATATATTATGAATGATAAATATATATACCTGTGATTAATCTACTGTGTTTTAAGTAAATAAAATGGAATAATTTATATTAAATGAATTAAGTGGATGAGAACTTAAGTCTATTTTAAGATGGACATGAATGGCTTAATTAATTCATAAGAAAAGGTTATCGGATATAAATCAGTGATGCAATTACTTGAACAGAGCTTAGTGAAGGAAAATTGGATTAAACTAGTAAGTTGGGTTAGCGGTATCTAGTTTAGTTTAGTAGTATGTTAGGCATGCACAATAGTTGTGGGGTGAGAATTTTCAAGTGAATGTCAAAGTACTAACATGTGTGTAATATCAACTGGTGAGCAATTTAAATACTTGCTAAACTATTTGAATGTTGTTTTACACTCGGGCTCTGACCCGTTTCCTGCCATCTCTTCTTTCTCTTGTATATATATATGTATTACAGGTGCCCAGCCACAGAGGCATCGGGCTTAGATCTTTGGACAGTTGATGTGCTGTAACCAGTGTGGAAGTTGTAGGTCCTTGCAGTAGACGACGTCATCCTTGTTTTCTCATTCTTCTATTTAGTCATCATTAGATAGGGCATGTGTTGCCCATTTCTAGTTTTATCTAGTTCAGACAGATTTGTACTCTTGATTTATTTCAGTATTCTATTTTAGTTGGGATTACTTGTGATTATTACTTTGTCCTGCGATTTGGGATTTATTATTTGGATTGATTTATCTAGCATGTTCTTTCATTTGGATGGTTTGGTTTTAATATTTTCATTTATATTCGTGAAAATGGTTTGATAATTAGTAATATCAATCGGACGTAATTTATAAAATTAAATGCTTTGACACTTAGCTTAATTATTTATTAGGTGAATAATAAAGAAAATTATTTTTCGACAGTGATGTTAAGAATGAACCAACTTAACACTTTGAGTTAATTTAATAGATGACTAATCACCCGGTATTTAATTAGGCGGGGTGTCACAGGTGGTATCCGAGCATCAGGTTCTAGTGTCCTTAGTATCTGTGCAGCTTATTATGCTTCCAGCGTTGCATCATCTGATATAGAGCCCTATGTTTAGGATTGTTGAATTCTATGATGAGATTTCGTTCTCTTGCTAAAACGTATATATATTAGTGAATCTTATTAACGTTTGAGCGTGTTCGAACAATAAAGTATAACAGGCGAGGGCCGTTGGGCGGACAGCAAGAGGCAAGGCTTAGTTGATGATGTAGAGTATATTTGAGGTTGATGACCGTAGTCAAGGTCACCCCTATTATGTCATGAGAAGCCAGGACTGTAAAGACGGCTAGGGCGCAATATATAATTTCCAAGTGCTGTTATAGTTTAAAGTGATGCCAAATTAGACTCACCCAACGTGGTAGGCTTGGGAGAGAGTCAAACGAAAAATTGAGGAGAGCCATCAGTGGAAGTTCTAGAAATGAAGGAATTATGTGGGTTAACCAACAAAGGTAATATATCCAAAGGCTTGGGCATATGGCGGAGTGTGGCTAACTGGAAGTGAAAATTTGGGGTAAAAATATTCTTGACTCATCGGAGCAAAGTTATAATGTGGGAGTCAACCACCACATTTTGTAGTGGAATATTGTGTCAATGGAAGGATCTTAGGTACAGTTTGATTGCACGTTCCTTCATCAGATGTTCAGAATAAGATGTGAACTTTGTTATGAATTCATCATGGGAGGGCCAGACAGGGGTCCATTTGTGAAAATGAATTTAAACTTTTAGCGAATCTTGTATCGACAGAAGTAGATACAAATGGAGGAGAGGATTTCAAGTGGGAGATCAACTCATAAGGAAAGTTGACAACACTTAAAGGGAATTCTGTTGGACAGTCGATCCATATGGTGACAATGTCACGCATTGTCTGTAGATATGTTAACGCTTTTTTGTGAAGGGAGCTAAAGGAATCGAAAGATTTAGTTGGGGAGTAAGACTGGATGAAACGTAATTAGTGAAGCGTCGCAAGGGGGAGACCCATCAGGGGACCCATTTAAATGATTCGAGTAGCTAAATTCTAACCAAGCGATGGTGAATTAAGTAAGGGTTATTGAAGCCAGTAGCACGTTCCTTAGGGCCAACAAAGCTAAGGGAATGATGGGGGTAGCCATCAGGATCGAGACTACCCAAGTTCGAGAGAAGGACAACCCTAATATGGTCAGTATGACAGGAAATAAGTGGGTTATATGTAGAGGAATTTTGTGCAGAGTAAAACCGCATGCGTTAATTTTTCACGAAGCGAGTAAAGGGACAAGGGTATGGTTCTTGCAAAAGCAATGGTTAATGTAGTTTTCGGTATGGCTCGAACAGGCGTGTTATGTCCGAGAAACCATTTGAGCAGCCAGGGCGATTGGCAAGTTAGAAGCATGAGTTTTATCCTTGGATAATGAAGCGTGTTTTATGTGACACGAACGAGTCATTATATTATGATTTTTGCTAGATTCGCACGTGAGACGAGCTTAATGCGTATATCGATATTGTTATCATTATGTGAATGTTTTCCCTGGTATAGCAGGATTATCTTTAGTGTTATCTGCGGAGGATGAATGGGTGTATTAATAGTGGTATATACCTTATTGAGGTTACTCATTTTAGTGATGTGTTATATGAGTATGATATTATCTTGATTATATTTTATAGTAATAATTAGCCCGATAGTGGGCGAATATCGCAAGTCTATCGGGGTTGCTGTCGTAGTACATGATGTTTTGTTCTGGTGAATCCTCGCCTACGAGAGGGTAGGGCCCCCATTTATATCATATATTATAGAGACTTCGAAGGGTATAGTGGTATCGAAATGCTTAGTCCCGAAGTGTGTAAGGACTTTATTGTCATGATTTGGTGTGTATTTGGTTTACCGTTAAGCGAAAAGATTTAACTCATTATTATGTTTAGTGCTCAGGACTTAGTGATAGGACGAGCGCATTGTTACATCGATCCATTAGAGATGTGGGAGTTAAGATTTATATTCATATGTTTGGGGACAGGATCTCGAGCCGATTATATGTGTACAAGGTTTATGGAATGTGATTTCCACCAATGTTGAGCGATAGTGAAATTGGTGAAAAGTTATTTGCTTAAATGTAATTGTGGAAAGAAACATGACTTTTATGTCGAGAGACGGAAATATAGGGGTACATGTTATGGACTGAGGACCTAACGAATTTTGATAACTGACAATGCTAGGTAGTAGTGTATCGGGGGGTTAGTTGTTTGGATTTCACTTTGCGAGACATCACACGCATGAAACTTAGCGTAAGGTTGGAAGTAGGGAGATGTTTGGTCATTCGTCCATAAGTCCGGTACCTCGGTCGCTATAGATGTATGTAGTTATAACTAAACGCAGTTTAATTACGATATAAGGCCGGTGGAGCCAGTTGTGAGGTGAGGAGGCATTGAAAATTTTGTCTTATCACCACGAGTTGAGGAGTGGAACGATGTTAAGGAGGATTTAGAAATTCAATTTCTAGGGTGATTGAGAGTACCCAAGTGTTGTAACCACGTTGTGATCACAGGGGAAATAAATAATTGGGTGTTACGTGTGAAGTGTATGTGATGTTTATGCCGGTATGCACGGTTTATAGGCTTTGTGGGCATCCTGGTTAGCTGAGGTCAGAATTGTTCGGGTTAAAGGAATGTGGGAATAGATCTGTGAAATATATGCCTGAGGGACTAATATAACAAAGTAAAAATAGTAAAGTGGATTAAGCATCGTGTGAGAAGGACGATAATCCATAAATACGTGTGCAATCAGAATAGCACACTCGAATTTGGTCGTGTGAGAATGACGATAATCCATAAATACGTGTGCAATCAGAATAGCACACCCGAATTTGGTCGAAAGGCTGTAGGAAGCCCTTTAAAAAGGGGTATTCCTTGAGAAGGGTAAAATTTAACTATTATGGAAAACAATCGGAGCTAAGTTTTATGGTGATGTTAGTAAGGTATAAAAAGTCCATAAGTGCACATCATGGAGAAAAGTGCACGGGTCGAAACTTTTGGTATACGCCGAGGAAAGAAGGGGAGAATTAAGTATCACTTAATGTGAGATATTATAAGTGGAAGTCGATGTTGAGCGGGACATAGTGAGTAGTCTCCGCGTGCACCACTCATAGATAAAATTCAGTTGGAACAAGAGGTTCAGCCAAAAAATTTCGGATCAAGCCGACGATTCCGGTAATGGAAGAGGGCAATCAAGTCGGTAAAAATTTCTTCGATGGGTTGCCAACCTTAAGGTAAAGTCAAGAGTTCCTTCGAATGTGTAGAACAATTTGACCAAGAAGAAATCGATTGATATTCCTTTGGGGTGATTTACAATATTAGATAGGGTGCCCCAGTCAACCTTTGAAAAGAAGGATCGCGTCGGTACGTCGTCTTGCCAGATATTGTTCTGAACTAGGATGATATTCTTTAATCCCACCTTCAATATGGGATTTCAGGAAGCAATGGGGATAACATCTCGATTGGGAGCGGGTTGTATCACCTATAGCCAGGGAGTAGGTGAAAGGTGATTAACGACTAGTGGAGCTATATGAAAGTAATTTCGAACTCATTGTGGTCATTTTATACCCGCCGTAGTTATAGCTAGTTAGTAAAGTACATTACGTTACTTAGGAGAAGTTATTACCTAATGGTAGAGTTGTGTGTAATCACTCATACCTGTTTATGGTGGACAAAGTACTTATTGAAACTTTATGTGGAAAAATCGTAACTATTCCCCCTCGAGTTGTTTATAGGCGAGCGGATAATCAAAATTTTGGATTGCTCGAGTTAGAGTCCGATGACTATAGTGGAATAGCCACAAACTGTCTTAGGTGGCTTCTGACAGTCGTAAGAATTACATCACTGGAAAACGAGATTTGAAGAACTGACAAGAGTAGTAAGATTTTCATATGGTTTCTTTCAGGATGGGAGTTTTGTGTTTAGATAAATACGAGTAGTTGACACGTAGTGAGGTGTAACCTCCCAATAATATTGAGATAATGGGGGCCAATGATGTATAGGTTCGTCTCATTCGAATGTCATCGATTAGAAGCACAATATGAAGTGTCGTATTTGAGGTGTGACCCTATAACAGATAAAGAATTAGGAAGATATTGATCATGAGGATAAAAAAATGATTTTTGATGTATAAATTTAAATTATCCCTTAAATTGATGGCCTTTGATGAATTCGTATATGTTTTACATTGGAAACCATGTATGCAGTATGATACAACTGTTGGATTAATTATTTGTGAGTTTGGGACAAATTAATGGAGGTTTTGAGGATTTATGTTAAGGAAACCGTAGGTTAAAATTGTAGAAAACTGGTCCAACACCTTCTTGATCGATCGATCGACTCAAGAATGTCGATCGATCGACTGGATCGATCGATCGACCCCTTTTCATCAATCGATCGACCCCTCCTAAAAACTGAAACTTTTCTCCTTTTAAATGTTAATTCAATCCCAATGTGTAAAGACCCTTGGACGTAATTTAAATATCATAATGGGACTTGAGGAGGACGAGTAGGGTATAAGTAGGGTCCGGGTAAGATAACTTTATATGAGATTTAACCATGGGATTTTGGGAGTATGTATTGAGTGTGAAATCATTCATACGTTAAATTAGACCTTGTGAGAATTAAGAAGGGCTTGGGCCACTAGGGTAGAGAGGGTACACCTACTGATTTTATGCTTATCTATATGAAAACCTTCGAGAGACGAGAAGTACTTAAGAACTTACGGTAATTGAGAAAATGAAATAATGATTTAATTAAACATAGGACTCGGGCATTATGTGCCACGTATGGTTAAAATATTATGGGTCATGGGCGTAACTAGCTGAATAATGTAAATATATATATATGAGTGCATGTATATATATTATTTGAATATCTGGGTTTAATCGTTGTTGCGCTACTTGCTATCACGAAGGTTTCGACGCCGGGACAGTCTTATTCTGATGTGACTTTTATGGGAGATATTGACTCATACCCTATAATATAGGATCCTTGGTACAGGCTATCCGATAATGATAGTTAGACGGTCCTAAGAGACGTGAGGGTATGTACTGACCTCTTAGTGACTTGTAACTATGCTTCGCCTCCATTATGTGTGTTTTGTATTAATACAGTTCGAGAGTGATTACGAACTAGTATTTCCCTTTGTACGAGAGATACGAGGACTTGATAGCAGAGTATGCCAGCACCATAGATTTTATGTGGGGTGCCCTATTAGTGTATATATTATGACTGATAAATATATATACCTGTGATTAATCTACTGTGTTTGTAAGTAGATAAAATGGAATAATTTATATTAAATGAATTAAGTGGATGAGAACTTAAGTCCATTTTGAGATGAACACGAATGGCTTAATTATTTCATAAGAAAAGGTTATCGGATATAAATCAGTGATGCAATTACTTGAACAGAGCTTAGTGAAGGAAAACTGGATTAAACTAGTAAGTTGGGTTAGCGGTATCTAGTTTAGTTTAGTAGTACGTTAGGCGTGCACACTAGTTGTGGGGTGAGAATTTCCACATGAGTGTCGAAGTACTAACATGTGTGTAAAATCAACTGGTGAGCAATTTAAATACTTTCTAAACTATTTTAAAGTTATTTTACACTCGGGCTCTGACCCGTTTCCTTCCATATCTTATTTCTCTTGTATATATATATATTTATTACTGGTACCCATCCACAGGGGCGTCGGGCTTAGATCTTTGGACTATTGACGTGTTGCAACTAGTGTGGGAGTTGCAAGTCCTTGCAATAGACGACGTCGTACTTGTCTTCTCAGTCTTCAATTAGTCATCATTAGATAGGGCATGTGTCGCCCATTTCCAATTTTATCTAGTTCAGAGAGATTTTTACTCTTGATTTATTTCAGTATTCTATTTTAGTTGGGATTACTTATGGTTATTACTTTGTCCTGCGATTTGGGATATTTTATTTGGATTGATTTATCTAGCATGTTCTTTCGTTTGGATGGTTGGGTTTTAGTACTTTCATTTGTAGTCGTGAAAATGGTTTCATAATTAGTAATAACAATCGGACATAATTTATAAAATTAAATGTTTTGACACTTAGCTTAATTATTTATTCGGTGAATAATAAAGAAAATTATTTTTCGACAGTGATGCTAAGAATGAACCAACCGGACACTCTGAGTTAATTTAATAAAGGACTGATAATTCGGCATTTAATTAGGCGGGGTGTCATAATTATCTTTGGCATCGATTATTCCTCGACAACTTGTTTCCCTTTATCGACTGGTACATTATTTGTAGTTGGAACTGGGTCCTTGTAATACTGTCCTAAGCGGGTCATACGGTTCACTAATTATGGGTAAATGAGGAATCTCATTTCTTCTTCATCCTCAGGGGCATCGAAAACATTATTGATTTTAAACAAGAGCTCTTCGAAGGATATCATTCCACAAAAGAAGATAGGAGTATTGACTGATTCACTGTTGGATTCATTATCTGATTCATTTGAGTAGTTGGAGTCGTCGTCCCACCCTTTGGTGGTTATCCAGTTGTTCCCTAAAAAATCCAAACATTAAAAGACCTCGATGGATACAAAGAATAGGTCTTCCCATACGGAGGAGAAATGATTATGGGATGGGACTAGGTATCCCCTAACTTTCGTGGAGACACGGAGATTGGAAGCTTCACAGATCATTCCTTTCTTGAGGCTTTCTTCTGTCAAACCTGGACTATTTTCTCTAGGCAAAATTATTTTAGGTCACAAACTAATCATGGGAATGACGGGCCTACTTTCAAGCTTCCATGTTGAAGTTTCTTATTCTTGCATAATATTATTCCCTAAATGTTAGCATGGATGGAAATTTCACTTTAAATTATTTTAATTACTCCAGAAAGGCTGAAAAGTCCATCCTTTATGTATAATATTTAGTGAGGACTATTATAAAAGCACATGTCATCAAGCCAAGGGACTGATCATAAGTGGTTTCTAGATGGATCAGGTTAATTGGTAATGCTTGTAGGGGAATTAGGGAGTTGTTTGAGGGAATGGGTAAAGTGGGGTGCTTTATGGGCTTGATCTTTATTGAGGGATCAAAATCTTAATATTTATTAATAAATATGGCATTCACACCAGGTTAGAGTGGGGGTAAAGGATTTTGGATGGCGTTTGGATTTGAAATAGCTGGAGGGGAGATGATGATCTTATTAATGAGTCATTGCACAAAATTCTTAAGGTGATGACATTAATCGATAGTTTGATAGAAATCACAGTGAGTATCATGATTAAAATACTAGAGAAATGGATCACGTAGTGGATGAGGGTTCAATGGCTTAATGAGATTACGAGAGACAAGGGTTTAACAAAATTTGGAGAGGAGAGTATGAAGCTCGATTTAATCTTTTCTTATGGCAGCGGGACATGATTTTTGTGCCCATTTTTTTGTTCAATTGAAAGATATGTTGTTGATGATAGCAGTTTGATTTTAAAATTTTCAGGCAGTGAACTGACTTGCTAGATTTTTCATCTCTGATTCTACTTTCACATTTTGACTTGAAACATTCACTTATATACCCATTATGTCCTCTCAAAGAGTTCTGAAGTGAGGATAGCATTGACTACTCGTGGAGTTCTTGATATGCTCCAAGATGGATTTCTTCATAATACTTACATGTTCTTCCTTTAATGGATGATTGGTCATGGTTGAATCTTTACCTCTCTATCTGACTATGAAGTTGTTTACAGATTCTCCCATATTTTTCTTGAGAAATTCAAGGTTACGATGAGTTACCTTCAGTTCATTATTGTAATTATGTTGGCCATGAATTATCAAGCGACATTTTCCCAACTTCAATTATGAGATTCGTCTGGAGATAAGAACCAACGAAGGTCACTTTAATTGAGGGTTTAGTTAAAATATCTAAGCCATGATTTCTTCAGTAGTTGACAATAATATCATGACTTTCTGATAATTGCACAATGGCATGATAGGAGTCCCACTTCCTCCAAACTTCTCGATGTCTGGCATTTTGAACTTTTCAGGAAAATGAGCTTTAAGATATGGGGACATATGGGTATAATCCACATAGTTACCAAACTTAAGAGAAAGTATATTGAAGTCTTCATTTACCCTAGTGAATTATTCTTCTTTGGGATCTATGGGAATGAGCACTGGCAAGTGATCCACTGGTTGGAAAAGATTAGGCATAGGAAGATGATCACGTAGATGCTCATTGACCGTGTAACAAATAGAGGCATTTATATAGATTGAGCATGATTTCCTAGGTCATGATGGTATTCTTCAGTAGCCCACATATGTTCACACGTTCCTTTATCAATGATATGAGAGCAATCGACATTTTGATTTTGTAAAATTTCTATCTGGGGAACCTCTCGCATTTGGGGTTTGGTTATATCTACTTTAGTGGAATTTGATTGCATATTATCGATCTTAGCACGGAGTTGAGCTAGCCTAGTCATCACATCTGACTGTAGGTTGGCTTCCTGGTTCGGTTTTTCCATGAGGTAGCTGCGGTATGAGCTTTTTTCTTTTCTAAAGATGGTAAGATCGATGATGAAACAATATTCTAAGGCAGTAAATTAGAATAGCATGACAAGTTATGCACCAGGAGAATGGATCACTCTTGAGAGGAAACTGGTTTGTTTTCATAAAAGGGTTGTTTATTTTCTTTTGAAAGAATCATGTTTTTTATTTTTTTTTTATATGGAGATAATGATAAAGGGATAAAAATCACCTCAGAGTAGTTGTTATTATTATGTTCCATTTGTACTATGTTCCGCCTAGGGTGCAAGTGAAATGCCCAATAAGAATTGAGTCTGGGCGAGAAGGGGGCACATAATGCAAGATACAGTTAAAACATATTTCTAAACTCACAGACAACATCCTATTTTAAAAAGAAGTCAATGAGCACAAAATTCGATGGTAAGGTGACACCGAATTTCGATAGAGTTTTGTGTTTAAAATAATAATCTAGATATGAGTGTGGTAGGGCATACATCTATATGAGGATTGTGCATAGGATGTTATTATATGAGTTACCTCATTTGGTGTGACTTCCATGATATACATCTTGCCTATTTGGGCAATCATTCATTGGTATGCGTGGGAAATTCATTTGATACCCAAGTGTACGTGAATTTTCTCACTGTATACCTCATGGGGATGGTATATGCAAGAGCAAATTTGATATACTTGATATACATAAATGATTTCCGTCTATATACCTCCCATTATGATTTTAGTCAAGAGGTATGATGTGGGGTAACCGTTCGATATATATTGATGGTACTTGGCTAATGGAAGGTGCGAGCCTATTTCTCAGGTTAACCGCACCCCACAAGACCGAAAACCCATCACAAAGTGAATTCCCAGTACGGGACAAATATAGAGTCAAAACTCAATGCTCGTGTAAGGTAATGTAAAAACTCATGGGTCTTATTGATATCTTTATGCAAAGTATTATGTAAGCTAAGAGAGATATGTACAACTATGAATCATGAAGTTAAACGAAAAGGATGTAAAAATGACATGTGTTGAAAGAGATAACATACAAGTTGAGTAAAACACGTGATAGATAAAAATGGATTATACATTTGATAAAATATATGCAGGGGAAGAAAAGAGATGTGAATTATACAAGTGGTGAGTACGTGCAAGAAAATAACAGAGATATGCATGTGCGATACAATATGAATGATAAGAGCATAGCACAAGTACATGTAATCATATATAAAAGAACATGAGACAAATAAATGCATAAGTAAAAAGATATATACACATACGTAAAAGGAAAAAAAATATACGAGAATTTTTTTTCCATATAAACCAATTTTAGTCCTCGAAATGTCCCCGAAAGAGTCAACATTGTGGCCATCCTGACCCCGGTGGTGCACGGGCGAAGCGGCGCGCCCATGGGGTGGCACTGGCTGGTGGTAAGGGACATATGTGTCCATAATTAATGATGTGAGGTGTGTGGATGTATAGAGATTGGAGTCGCCTGTGTATTTTTTCCAAAACAAACAAAAGAAGGAGCCACCTCAAAATATATAGGTAAAAGACAACTAGTGCATGCGAAACCACATGAGGTATGGTCTCAAAAACTATGTTACGAAATGACAAGATGTTAGGCACCCACTCTACCTTTTCGGTCTCTCATGGGATCTACCATATATTATCCTTCTCCTTAATACATGAATGTGTGTGTGTGCAATAAACATGGCGTGCGTGTAAAGTGGTTGATAATGGCGTAAAGGTGGATATATACATAGATATGTAAATATGTGTGTGTATGTGAAGAGAGAAGTCAAGATATCCACATTATGCAAAATATGGGTGTGAATCCTTCTAAGCAGATGAAAATGTGGGCGCAGCCCCAAAATCCTTACCTCACTATGTAAGGAGTGAGTAAGCATGAATGAGAATGCTAAAAGAATAATGCACTAACTAGACATACATAATAAAATAAAATAAATGTTTAAGATGACTTTAAATGTGAGTGACGTCCCGAAATCATAATTTCACTATGGTGTAGTGAGTACGCATGTGTAGAACCATTAAAAGAATAATACAAGTAAAAGAGCTAACTAAATGTGTAGAATGTACTGAGTACATAAGAAGGATGACAAAATATTGAAATTAACTAAATAAAACATATAAAAATGGACTTGAATCCCAAAAGAACTTCAGGGTGTCCACGTAGCCAAAAAAGACATCAAAGTTCACGTAGCTCACATAATGAGTGAGAATGGGTCTATATTATTATACGAATTTAGGATGTCCCTTTTGATTTATGAAAAGAAGGTGAAAAGTGGTGAAAGTGTGAAACTGAGTGAGAACACTCTAAATTGGGAATCATGATTTAAAACCATTTGGATTTTTTTTTTTTATGAAAATAAATTTAAGAGTATATATGATATTAAAAAGGTCGAATTATCAAGTTAGTTATTGAATGTGGTAACTTAAAATAGCATATTCAAATTAGCATTTATGAAAATAGTAAATGTAAAAGGATTTTGGACCTTCGAGCACTTTCAAAATATATTCTCAACACTTGGTTTGTTATTTTTTATGTATGGATGATGGTGGTGGAGTGATGATTAAAGGTAGGGTGGGATAATGTAAGATAATGTATGAGAAAATGTGTTAAAAATGATGTATGATAAATTCGGAATGGCTATCCCGCTGAAATTGAGGTTCTTTACAAATGAGGTCAGGGTATCCTTATATAGGTTTTCCCGTGGAAAATGATAAGTCTTCCCTCAGGGGTCTGGCGATTGGCAAGGCCCCTATCATGCCTGCTAGTAAGCAGGATAAACTTTCCAGCCAAGTAAACCTACCTACTTATGTCATGTGAGACATCCTTCCTATAGGCAGTTTTGAACAATTGTGTTTTGTAGGCCATAACTTTTTATCCAAAAGTCCGATTTGCACACGGTCGAGACCTTTGGAAAGATGATTCAGAGCTCTATGATTTATTAAGGGAACGAATCTTGGGTTTGAAATTTGACCAAAGTCAAATGGAACCATGGTAAGAAATGTTATTCTCCGATTACGGTTCAAAAAGAGGATCAAGGGTCCGAGATCGAATGGAGTTTGTTTGGACTCTATTAAAGAGTGTAGGGGTGTAGGGATAGGATGTTTACACTTCTATTTAGAGGTTTTTATTCAAAGAAAAATAAATTCATTTTTTTTAATTGAGATTTCAAACTTTTAAATTTCAATTTTAGATTACAAATTTAGATTAAAAGGTATACTTTTAGACTGGGAGTACATGATGTTTATTAAAAATATCATTAAATTTGAATTTAATCAATTTGAATCGGTAGAAAAAATAAGAATTGGAAAAAAATAACTTGTGAAAGAACTAATCCTAACTACTTAAATAATATTAGATGGGTTTTGTTTGGATTGAACTACAATGTTTTAGTTTGTTATTCACTATAAAATCTACATCAATTAGTATAAAATCACAAATAATTGGAATGTGGATTCCAAATAATTGAATGAAAATTGTGAAACTAATGATTATGCCAAAGGGAATTTTAAAAAAAAATCACAATAATAATGAACTAATGTGTGCATTACTAATACGTAAATTGAGTGTGTATATGTTCCGATGTTTAAAAAAACAAATGAACAAGTAATATTATGATCAACACTCAACGAGAATAACAAGTAAGAGTCAAAGGATCAACTCGGCCAAATATGTGATCAATACTTCATCAACACATTCTCGAGATCAACCTATTCACTAAGGCCTTGATAAGTCCCTCACGGTTGATAAGCAATGACAAATTGTAAGCTCAAAGAAATTACGAAGATTGAAAATCTCTCCACATAGACACACACAGAGAAAGAAGCCTATCTTCATAAATATCAAATCAAAAGACAAAGGCTCAATTGGAGACTTGATAAATTTACGATTGTGAATATGTAAAAAATTTCAATTATGGTATAGTTGGCTTAATTCCATGTCAAAGAAATTGAGCCTTGCACAACTCGAGAAAAAATGCTTGATTTCATAGGTAAAGAGAGTCTTGTTAATTAGAATTTATAGATACTAAAATTTGAATATTATTCAAGACTTCTCTACATAAAAGTCTTATGTTGCAGCTCAAGCAAAGTTTATCCTCTTATGGTTGACTTGTATGTTTATCTTGGTCTATGCACACACTCACGTATTTTTACTTTGATAATCCTTTTGTTAAATGGAACAAGTAATTATTATATATTTTATAAGTGCGGTGTCTTTTTATTAAGGGGAAAATGTATATATTTTAAGGCAATTTTTATGAAAATATTATGCCTTCATATGTTTGCACAGTAGGATTTCATACCTGTGTGCATGGCTGCATGGTTTTAGGCTTAAATAGGTAATGTATAAAATCATGCGCATGGTTAAAATTTGTCCCCATGCGCACGGATGTCACATTTCATACATGACAAAACTTTATGTTTATACATGTGTGCACTCATGGGTTTTTGTCCTGTAATCACGGATACACATTTTTTATGTTACATGTTTATGTCAAAAACTATGTGCACAGAGGTATTTTCACGTGCGCACGACGTGACCAGATGTCAAAAAATCCCATAAATAGACCTTGGTTCCCTCCATTTTTTAATATATTTTCCTTAACTTATTTTTATAAACTCATAGGGAATTTTTGAGTTTTAGAGCACACCCATTGCTTCTCTTTTGCAATTTTCACTAGTTCTATTCAAAATGAGTGAAATTTAGAATTACTTTTATATGTACCATTATGAGGAACAATTGAGTGACTATTGTTTTCAAAATCCACTTAGCCAAATATTTACATATGATTCATATCATATTTTCCAATATCTAAACTCCACATCTAAAAGGACGTAAATTATTACTAGAGAGTTGACTCGTGCTTGCCTAATAGAGCTTTGAATGGATCACTCTTTCAAACGGTGGAAAATGTCGGCGTCCATAGATAACTTCTTGTTAGATAACAAGATAGAGGTATCTTCTTGTGTTATGTAAAAAATCTTTTCAAATTGAATGAGAGACTAGGATGCACAGAACTTTTTTCACCCCTATGTGGGGATTTTCCTAAAAAAATTGTTTTGTGGATGCTTGAGTGGTTTGATTTCATTGCTCTACCTTGATAATCAAGTAATTGACCTAGATCTAACTTTCACTTAGATAATTACTTGAATCTAGGTTGCTAGTTGTTGTTTTAATCAAAATTAATTTTTAATTTGGTTAGAACCCAATTCACCCACCCCTATAGGTTTGCAATCAGATTGTACAATTACTATTTCAATTAGTATCGAAGCTTAGTTACTAGAATTTGGGCTTAATATACCGATTTAATCCTTGTTATGAGTTTTTGTACTTACTTATTTCACTTGAATGTTCGTTTGTTATTATTATTGCTAATTCGTATGCTTTAAGGGTAAGTTTAGAGAATATGCATTATTTATCTCATCTTTGTATATATGAGAACGCTTCGCATTCGCTATGAAATTGAACAGAATAATAATGAATCTAATGACGATGAGGAGATCAGTGAGATAAATCATACATATAACAAATTGTTTCATGCGTCACGTAAATTGAAGAAATCAAATATCAAATTGAGAAACAAGATCAAAGCGTGAAGAAGAGAGTGCCTTGAACAAAGAGAAAGATGAAATAATTTTTCAACTCAATATCAAGTAAAACGATTTAATGGACTTAACTCCTCACTAGGAATCGAGAAAACTATCCTTATTGAAATGAACAAACATCTTGAGAAGGAGTGCGAGTTGTTTGACACTATAAGCAAAAGGAATTTCAAATTGAAATCATTTCTCTCAAAGATGATTTAGCAAATGCTATGAAAGTGAAGCTTGCATTGGAGGATAGTTTCTTGAAATGAACAAAATTCTTTTCGAGAAATCCATGACTCAAAATGGAAAGAGAGGATTAGGTTTTTATTGATGCTTTTCCTAACACTTTAACTATATTCTTTCATAAAAAATCAATTGAGAATTATATCGCTAGATATACTCGAGTTAATGATAAGGTTGTTTGTTTAAACAACCATAAAAGAAAAGGACTTTAGAAGAATAACTTATCAAACAAAAATACTAAGGTACATAAAAAGTTGGGGAGGGATTATCAATCTAAGAAACCTAAATTTCCTCAAAGGCCTCAAATGTAAGATCATCATAAGAGGTTTTTTAGTAAACGAATTTCTCCTCAAAGGCATCATGTAAATCATTTTGTGACACAGAGCTTTTCAAAACCAAAGAGGACAAAAAAAATTCAAAAAAATGGGAATTTTGCTACAAAACATTTTCAAACACATAAATGTTCATATTGTTTCATGAGAGGACATTTAAGGCATATTTTATACAAACTTCAAAGAGATAGAAATTTTCATATTCAAATGTCTTGAGACGAAATGAGTTTACAGAAGTAAATGTAAAACTCGAAAATGAACTGAAGATTCTCAAAAAGGAAAAAGTGAAATGAAATTGGGTGTTAAAGTCAAACCGAAGTAGATTAGGAAGGGGAGAGTCACAGGCTATCTGTTATCATCATGACTCTTAAAGCCTCTAACTCAGTCAATTAGTATTTTGATAGTGGATGTTTAAGTCACATGATGGGAGAAAAGACATTTCTTACCACACTAGAGGCTAGTGTAAGTGATAAGGGTACCATGAAGGTTTTGAAAAATACTACTCTTCATAATGTGCTTTATGTTGAAGGACTTGCTATTAATATCAATAGCATTAGCCAAGTTTATGATGATGGTCGCCTTATAATTTTTTTTAAAGGTGAATGTCTTGTGAAGAAGGTAGAAGATGGTGGAATGATGAGAGGTGTTAAATCAAGTGATAATTATTATACCTTAGTGTGTGAGCCTAAAATGTTGTGTCAAAATGCAAAAGTATAGTCAATTGGTTTGTGGCACTAAAGACTATAGCACATTAATCGTAAAGATTTGGATAAGCTTTCTAGGAAAGAGAGAGTGAGAGGATTTCCCAAGATAGGAAAATCGATTAGTGAGGTGTTTAGTACTTGTAAAAAATGAAAACAAATCAAAAGTTCCCACCAAAAAGTTGAAAGAGATTGCTACCTCTGGACCTTAGAGTTAGTTCATGTTAACTTGATGGACCTTCAAAGATTGAAAGCACTTGTAGGAAAGACATATTGATTTGTAATGGTGGATGATTACTTTAGATTCTCATTGGTTGGTTTAATAAGAGAAAATGGTGATTCATTTTAGATCATTGTGTTGTTTTGCAAGAAAATTCAAAATGAGCAATCACTTCAAGTTATGAGATTAAGAGATGATCCTCGAGCCAAATTCATTGATCCGGAAGTTAAGAGATATTGTGATGATATTGGAATTAAACATGAATTTTCGATCATTATAACTCCGCAACAAAATGGAGTTGTTGAGATAAAGAATCGCACTTTGCAAGAAATGGCAAGGTGTATGCTAGAGGGTAAGAATTTTACAAATGGATTTTGGGTCAATACATGCAAACCACTTGTCATACTTCTAATATGTTTTTTCCTAGACCCTTCACCAAAAAGATTCCATATGAATTATGGAAGGGGAAGAAATCGACAATCAAGTATTTCTAAGTGCTTCAGAGTGAGTGTAATATTCTTAGGGATGGAGTGCACTTGACTAAGTTTGATTCAAGAAGTGAAGAAGTGATATTTCTTGGTAATTCACAAGATAGCCGAGCATATCGCGTGTACAATGAAAAGAATAAAAATAGGATAAATACTAAAAAAGTAGCTTAAAAATCTTGAACATAGTAAAAAAAATATTTACATCAAATATAATTAAAACATTTGGTAATTACAAAATATTATTTATGAATTCTTAAAATTACACAAAAACATTTAAATAATTCGAGAAAATACTTACAATATTTTAAAATCGAGAAAATACTAAAGAAAACTATTTAGAAAATCAAAAAAATTATAGAAAACATTGAAAGGTACTAAAAACTTTTTAAAAAATCGCGAAATGATCAAAACAATATTAAAACATTTTAAAATTTTAACAAATTTTAATAATATTAGAAAAGTCCTTAAAAATCTGGGAAAAAAAAATACAAAGTTTGAATAAATATACTTAAAAAAAATGAAAATTGTAGAAAAAGTTAAACAATAATCTAAAAGTTAAAAAAAATGCAGAAAAAATATTTTTTAAAATCTCAAAATTACTAAAAATGATGTGTGTGTGTGCGCGCGTGTGCATGCTCGTGCAAACCCATCGCAAATTTATGCAAACCTAACCCTCCATTATGAACACACCTCCACCCATTGCAAATCCAACCCCAACCACCCCTCCACCACCACAATTAACCCTCACTGAATCAAAAACAAAAATTCATAAAACCCCAATTCTTCTGTCAAATTAAAAACCTATAATGTTTTACAAACATTATGTACCGCGGGTTTGTGTGTGTGTGTGTGAGAGAGAGAGAGAGAAAGAGAGGGGGGGCAAGGTGGGTTTCGAACCCACAACGTTCATGTGTGTTCATTTTTGTATGATTTTTTTTTTTGTGTGTGTGTGTGGCTGAGTGTGTGATATTTTCGTGTGAGAAAGAGATGGAGAAAAATGAAGAGAAAGTAGAAGAAGCGAGCTATGGATGCTCTGCGGTAGGGATGCACACGTTTCGGGTTGGTTCGGTTCCACTACTAACTCAGAATCGAAATTGAAATTGATCGGTGGAACTGAACCGATTATATGTAGAACCGAACCAATCCGAATCAATCGTTCTTAGGTTGGTTCAGATCGGTTCTCGGTTCCAAAAACTTATTAAAATAAATATTAAAACAAGAAAATTTTTCCAAATATAACTTGAAAAAGACACTCTAAGAAAATATTATAGATTTAATCTGAATCCCAAAAGTTAAAATTAATTTAAACCTTTTTATTAAGATAAAGCAACACTTTCCACATATATAAATCATAAAAAATTGTTAGAATCATGTTTTTTTTAGTTAGGCCTAGGTTCTTGATTCGGTTTCGAATCGGATTATTTCTTGGTTCGGTTCGATTTGTGTTGGTGGTGATCCGGGAACCAAACCGATAAAATCGGTTCTGTAATTTTTGAAACCGGAACCGAACCGTCACAGAAAAAACCAAACCAACCCAACTCAATGCACCCGGTTTAATTCGGTTTATCGATTTTCTCGATTCCGTTGCACACCCACAGAGAGAGAGAGAGTATTTATAAGGGTGTATTTATTTACAAAATTGTAACTTCAAATAGGAAAGGGCAAAAATACCCCTATTTGCCCTCATGTGCCACGCATGTGACCACTTTTCTATTCAAAAAATTAACGATGTTAGGTTTAAAAGGTTACTTAAAGTCATTTATGAAGTTTATGTAGTTAAATCTAAAAAATAAAAGTTCAGATACTAAAATAAAAGCGAGAGTAAAGTTCAAAAGAAAATTTATA
The DNA here is from genome assembly GCA_949130495.1 of Sambucus nigra. Classification (NCBI taxonomy): domain Eukaryota; kingdom Viridiplantae; phylum Streptophyta; class Magnoliopsida; order Dipsacales; family Adoxaceae; genus Sambucus; species Sambucus nigra. Next base: position 654,414,188 of record OX422215.1, on the reverse strand, counting down.
ATTAACCTTTTTATTTATATGCATATTTGAGACTTCATAACAAGAAAAATGCAGCCAAGTATCTCAAAGAAAATCCTAGACATTTCTTTATTATACATTTGGTTATACCATGTTTGTATTGTTTTTGTAGAGTGGATCGTCAAACACTCAAATTATTGTTCCAAAAGAATTCAACCATGACATCATACATTTTTATCATTATTTTCAAAAGTTCTTGCACGAACTTAATTGTAATATATTCAGCCAGCAAAGGTGGTTCATGGCTTGTCATTTTCAGAATCTTTGATGGAATATTGTCCATTGTAGTTGGAATCCATTGTCATTATAATATAGCATTGTTTCATCAGTTTACAAGTCATTCACCATTGACCATCTCAAGATGTATTTACAATAGAGAAATTAGTAAAAAAAAAAAAAGGAAAAAAAAGGGAGAGACTTTGGATAGGTTACAAAAGGTGTGTTTAATAGAAGAGTACTACTACAAATACCCAGGGCAGATTTTGAGGGGAGGTCAGGGAGGTGACCGCCTCGAACCCCCGATTTATAACGCATTTTAGGGATCCAAATTTTTTTATGTGTAAATATATTTATAGAGACATTTTCAAATCATCCCAAAAACAAATTGTTGAAAACTGAACGAAAAAACATTTAAACTTATCGCAACTACCGAAATTTAAGTCGGCAACGTTTCGGTTGAAAAGACCTACAATTTATATATTAATAAAAAAATAGCTTGTTAAATATGGGGCTCCCAATTCAAGAGCTCGTCTCGGGCCCCTAAAATCCCGGGACCGGCCCTGCAAATACCAACTAGTACCGATCCAGTACCCATTGTTTTGGTGCAATGCATTTAAAGCATAGTCGATACTGAATTGGTACTAATAATTAGTTTATATATCATTATTCTTAATAGAAAAGACGGAAATATGGGAAGAAGAAAAAAAAACAATATTAGCTAAAAGATGTTGTTTATGTGTTTATTAGAGTTACCTAAAAATATAATATTATAAAAATGTGTCTTCGAGAAATTTTCTTGCGGAAGGAGAGGTAAGAAAATAAAATTTTAAAATATAATTAAAATATAATATTATAAAAGAAAAAAAAACTTCTAACGGATTGTGTATTTTGGGTGAGTGGAAAAACGGGATTATTGTCAAAATAATCTTTGCACAAGAAGTTTTTATCCAAAAAATGGATTTTTTTACTTAACCCCACTTTTTAATATGATATTTGATTTAACCTCCATTTTCTTAATCTCTTTGATATACCCCCTGTACGAGGTGATATCTCAAATTATAGAATAAAAATAGAGGATTAGGTTCAAGGATTTATTTGACTTTACCCCCTCATTATAATGCCAAATTAGACTTAACCCCCTTATGCTAGGGGCAAAGTCAAAGGATTATGAAAATGAATGGTTAAATCACTTGTAGATAAAATGCACCAAATCACTTCACAATGTATTAACAATTTGGAACATCTTTCACGTTCTCCTTCAAATGACTCAAGCAAAAACCACTTGTAGGAGTCGAAATTTCTGAATCAATTGGTGAAATCTTTTGATTTTCTTAACCGGCTTGAAAAATATTTTTGGAGGTCAGTTTTCGAGAATAACGTGTGGGAGGATGATTTTATAATTTTTTTTTATCATCAAGCACAACAAAAGTTGGAAAACAAAAATAGAATTGAGGGTTCATTCCCCTTCCCAAAAAACCACCTTACTAAGGACGAGTAAATAGATATCCAATGAAGATGGGCAAAATGCCACATAGGAACCATTTAACATTTTTGTGAGATCTAGCTCATCTCAAACAGTTTTCTGATCTTCCAAACTAGCCATTGAACTTTAGAACGGTTAATAACCAACAATAAGTTTCTTTGGGTCATTAATTTAGGCCAGATCAACTCATTGGCTTGCCATTTTGCCCGCTAAAACAAATTCAATTCATTGGGTATAATATGTAAAAACCCATTTTCGGACTCGAACCTCAAGTCAAAACGAAAATGTTAAGCCAACACAAAATCCGGACTGAAAAGTGCGATATAATTGATGTGCCACATCGTCATTCACTCGTGTCCGGCCCCACTAAGAGTGTAGCGTTGTGGAGCCCAAACACGAGCAAATGAGCGTGCGGCACGTCAATTGTATCGCAATTTTGTGTCAGCGTAGGACTCTAAGTCAAAATGACCAGTTCTTGCCATTGAAGCTCGTACAGAACAAACATCATTCTCTGCTTGATCATTTGATGATATATTTATATATTTTATACATATACACATAAACGTGCAAACCCAACTTATGGGTTTGCTACCTGCATACCTCAAACGACGCCACTTTGGGTGAAAATAAGGGTGAAAAGACGCATCTAAATAGTATCATTTTGAAGTAGTTCGTTAGTAAACCTGTTGATTGAGTTCGTACCTAATCAACTCTATATATATGTATATTTTTTTAAATAAGAGTATAAAAAGGTCGGTTGAGATAGAAACATTACATGAATCAAAAAAATTATAAGAGTTTAAATAAGAGTATCTTTTCCCATTTGAAAAGATAGCAGTCTTGAATTCCACTTTTCCTATGAAATGAAAGTATGCTAAGCCAAATTGATTTTAGCCAATTGACTTTAATTCTCACCGTAAGGGTTGGTACAAGATGCAACATTACACGCGATTTTCTAGCAAACACGATAACTTAGCAAATCTGGTTTTAGTTAAATCATTTAGGGTGTGTTTGATAAATAAGATGGAAAATAAGCGCCAAGAATCGATTTCCATGGAATTGAAAACATGGAAATATTTTCCATGGAAATATTTTCCATGGAAAAAATTTGTTGGCGGTGTTTGATTGCAAATATTTTCCAAGTGAAAAATGTTATATTTTCCATCTATAGTGTTTGGTTCCCAATATTTTCCATGGAAAAAAAGTAGAAAATATATATATAAAATAGAAAAATAAAAAAAATCCCAGAAAATTAATAAAAATCCCAAAGAATAAATAAATAAATAAATCCAAAATGTGAACAAAACCCCAAAGATAAGGAAAAAATCCAGAAAATGAATAAAAACCCAAAAAAATGAAAAAAAATCCAGAAAGTGAATTAAAATAAAAAAATAATGAAAAAAATCCAGAAAGTGACTAAACCCCCAAAAATAATGCAAAAAAATACAAAAAAATAATAAAAACCCAAAAATAATGAAAAAATACTGAAAGTGAATAAAAACCTAAACCCAAAAATAATGAAAAAAATATAGAAATTGAATAAAACTCCAAAAATAATGAAAAAATCCAAAAAGTGAATAAAACCCCCAAGATAATGAAAAAAATCAAGAAAATGAATAAAACCCCAAAAATAATGAAAAAAATTCAAAAAGTGAATAAAAAGTGAAAAAAATACAGAAAGTGAATAAGACCCCAAAAATAATGAAAAAAAATCCAAAAAATGAATAAATACCCAAAAATAATGAAAATGAAATCCAGAAAGTGAATAAAAATCCAAAAATAATGAAAAAATACAGAAAATGAATAAAATTCTAAAAATAATGAAAAAAAATCCAGATAGTGAATACAAACCCAAAAATAATGAAAAAATACAGAAAGTGAATCAAACCCCACAAATAATATTAAAAAAAATGAAAAATTAAAAAATACAGAAAATGAATAAAAAAATAGAAAATAAATATTACCCCATAATGGATTTTCTGGATTTTCTTCATTATTTCTGGATTTTTATTCAATTTCTAGATTTTTTTTCATTTTTTTTAAGTTTTATTCACTTTCGGTATTTTTTTTTTATTATTTTTGGGTTTTTATTCATTTTTTGGATTTTGTCCATTATTTTGGGGGTTTTATTCACTTTATATATTTTTTTTTTCATTATTTTTGGATTCTTATTCACTTTCTGGATTTTTTTTCATTATTATTGGGTTTTTATCCACTTTCAGTATTTTTTTTCATTATTTTTGGGTTTTTATTCATTTTATGAATTTTTTTCATTATTTTCGTTTTTTTTGTATTCTGTATTTTTTTCATTATTTTTGGAGTTTTTTTCACTCTCTGTATTTTTGGGCTTTTTTCATTTTTCGTATTTTTTTCATTATTTTTGGAGTTTTATTCACTTTCTATATTTTTTTTGTTTTTTTTGTTTTTTTTTCATTTTCTAGATTTTTTTCATTATTTTTGGACTTTTATTAACTTTCTGTATTTTTTTCATTATTTTTTGGTTTTTATTCACTTTCTGATTTTTTTTTCATTATTTTTGGGGTTTAATCACTTTCTGTATTTTTTCCATTATTTTTGGGTTTTTACTCACTTTTTGGATTTTTTTCATTATTTTGGGATTTTTATTCACTTTCTAGATTTTTAAAAAATATTTTTGGGGTTTTAATCACTTTCTATATTTTTTTCATTATTTTTGGGTTTTATTCGCATTCTCGATTTTTTTCATTATTTTTGGGTTTTTATTCAGTTTCTGTATTTTTTTCATTGTTTTTGGAGTTTTATTCACTTTCTGGATTTTTTAAATTATTTCTGTTTTTTTTTCTTCATTTTTTGGATGTTTTCATTATTTTTTGGGTTTTATTCACTTTCTGTATTTTTTTCATTATTTTGGGTTTTTATTCACTTTCTGGATTTTGTCTTTATTTTTGGATTTTTATTCATTTTCTGGATTTTTTTATTATTTCTAGGGTTTTAATCACTTTTTGGATTTTTTTCATTATTTTTTGGTTTTTATTCACGTTCAGATTTTTTTGCGTTTTTATTCACTTTCTGTATTTTTTTCATTATTTTTGGAGTTTTATTCACTTTATCTATTTTGTCATTATTTTTGGGGTTTTATTCATTTTCTGGATTTTTTCACTATTTTTGGGATTTTATCCACTTTCTGGATTTTTTTTCAATTTTTTTTATGTTTTTATTCACTTTCTGATTTTTTTTTCATTATTTTTGGGTTTTTATTCATATTTTGGATATTTTTTCATTATTTCTGTTGTTTTAATAGGTTTCTGAATTTTTTTCATTATTTTTGGGCTTTTTATTTAGTTTTTGTATTTTTTTTTCTTTATTTTTAGAGTTTCATTCACTTTATGTGTTTTTTTCATTAATTTTGGGTTTTTACTCATTTTTTGGATTTTTCCCCTTATTTTTGGGTTTTTATTCATTTTCTGGATTTTTATCAATTTTTTGGTGTGGTAATTCTTTTCCCTGGAAAATGAATAACAAGGTGGGAGGAGGTTTTTTAATTCCATCTTTTGTGGAAAAAGTGGTTACGTGATTTGTTTTAAGGAAACCGATTCCATTGAAAATTTTGTTTATCAAACATCCAAAAGATGAAAAATGACACCATATATTACATTTTCCATGGAAAATTAGTGTTATCAAACACACCCTTAGTGAAAATAGACAAAACACTAGTAAGCAGCTAAAAACACGACCCAACACAAACACAATAATACAAGACACGGTAGACACAGAAGGCATAACAAACTAGGTTTGGAGTGGAGGTGAATTTGACACAAATCCAACAAGACACCACACAGCGCGGCCCAATTGACACCACCCCTACCTTAACATTACATTTTCCATCAAAACAAGTCAACATATTGTATTTTGCTTATTTTGACAAATAACTTGGTTGGAAAAGGCTATTACAAAATTACAATATGGGTAGAAGGATTGGAAATAGTCTAAGAATATTTAAGATGATGGATACAATTCAAATCATAAGGACAATCACTTGGAAAAAATTAAAATTTGTAAAACTACAGTATAGCATACTTTATAAACAAATCAAAATAAATACAAGCACCCAAGAGTAAATCTAAAAGAAAGAGAATAACATATCTCTCCCATAAACTTCGTTTATGTACCATGTGATGAAAAGAAGAAAAGGAAACTAAACAGTCTCATCTTCTGCCCTTTTTTCATTTTTAACTCATTTTTCAGAAGTAAATAAAATACCCTACACTTGACTATACACATTTTAGCTTAATTTCCTAAAGAAATATACACTATCCTACACTTTACAGCAAGCTCATTGAATTGACGTAAACATGACTCCATTTTTCACAGCGAATTGCATAACTAAACCAATCATGAATCGATAACTAAAAACAGCTGCTATACATGAGACACTGATAATCAAAAATATACATGTAATCTGCCAACACAGTCCAATCCCCTCTAAAAGCAACTAATTGAAACTGGCTCAGCCCCTGGCTAAATCTCTTCAATACAACAATAACATATAGGAAACAAAAAACAAATAAATTGGTATCATGATATTCAACCCAGCCCCCCGGCAACCTGCACCATACCATAACACACAAATCAGCTATTCACCCCAAAAGGCTTATATGCACTTCAAAATGAGCAGTTTTAAACAATAATTTCAAAACCCGACGAAAACAACCAATAAGGCGCAGCACCATATATAACAAGGCTATTGAAAGAGTTTTTGGAAATAATTTCACTTAAATGGAATATAAACTTAAGCTGAAGTACAGGAATCCCCCATAAAATTTCAATTTTTGCGAGGATCCCTACTGAACTATGCATTTTGGCAAAAAGCCCCCTCCCTCCATTTGCTAACAAAAAGTCCCCAAAATGGGTTATGGGTCAGAGGAGTTGATGGGCATTCAAGAAGCTATTTGCAAAAATGAAGTCCACTTTTTTTTCACGTAAGCCTAACTTTTAACCTGTGAGTAGTTCGAGATCCAATGGAAGTGAAATTTGCTCCATTTTCTCTTGCAAATATAAAACACACCGTTGTTTCCTTTTTAATGGCTCTGCATATAATTAAGACTTGGTAGAAGGCAAACTTCTTTCGTTTCTTAGACCCTACGTCCTCGTTTGGTTCCGGGTGGCAAATTTTTCAACTAAACGAAAAGTATAATGGTAAAACGTAATTTGACCTACTCTGAGTGCAATTTTCGCACTTTTTGGCCAAGTGCACATAATATAGGATATATGATTTTGTGTGTGTGTGTCTATATATCTATATATATCTTGGGGAATCCAGGCCTTTTAGAACACCTAAATCACCCAAAGGAATAAGACTGCGTTGAGATCCCCCATGCATCAGGACACTAGCATATATAGCACGTGTTAATAATTATATACAAAGAAAATGTTCAACACCAATCAGGTTAATACTAGTTATTTTGCTTTTCACCCAGAAAAATATTTGGCGAGCTGAGGCTTTTTTCATATTTTTTTATTCCGGGCTGAAAGTGAGTTGCTGCATTACTCACTTTTTTAGAAATCTTCTACTAATGGAGCAGCAAACCCCTTGCACCCGAGGAGAAAATTCTCGAATACTTGGGTTTACAACCCCACCACCACACACAAACCCCCCATTCACAAACACCTTTGTAAAATGACAACACTTGATAAATGCACTTTTCAGCAATTACTTGTTAGTGATGTGCACTTGTTTATTATACATTGGCATTTTTTCTTTTTGCTATGGTACCTTTCATACATTTTTCTTCTTTTAATGTAAAATTTTCACCACTGATGTGACAGACGCTAAAATTTTCACCACTGAAGGTGACAGACAGTGATGGAGAGCCACCGAAGTCGCATATTATTATTGTGGTACCAAAGCCTAATTTCAACCCTTAACAAGGTACCTATGTCAATCTCACCCTTAACATTCCATATCAAATTTTATGACCTTGTGTGATGAATTTCGGTTCATCAAGCAGCAGATGGTTAGTAAAAAAAGACACTGAAAAAGCCCTCGGTTAAGACGGAAATACTTACCAGGATTTCCCAATGTCTGTGATGTCGGTAGTGCAGGCAATGACATCTCTGCAAATTATATACTCATCAGTAATGTGATGTCTAAACGGTCTTTTTTTTTTTTTTTTAAAAAGCATTGACCAAATGTCTATTATTTATTTATATTTATTTCATTGTCTATTCATTATTAGAACCACACTAACTACCAATACATAAAATATAATCATCCAAAGTCAGTTACCAGGAGCACAAAACGACAAAGATGAAAGAGAAGATGATGAGGGCCACGGAGCTGCAATATTGTCACTCAAGTCACATGTAAAGCTTAATCCAGTTGAATTGTCATATACCATATCTGGCGGTAAGCTTCTAAGCAAACACCCTGAAATTATATGAAGATAGGGATTTATCAGTTTGGTTTGCAAGCATGCATAGATGATAGAACTGAACCCTAATTGAAACTGCCGTTGTGGTTCTAAATTTTGGCTTCTATTCAACGGAATGGTAATAATTCTTTGGGGTGGCCATAGTAATATAGTTGTGTGCTTATTTCACTAAGTGAGATCCCTAAATTGTTTCCACTTTTTGATGCAGACACGAAAGAGATTCCATTTGAACACTTACAGATTTGTTTTGACATGCGAAGGAACCATAGTTAAATTAGGAAATATCCAAAGCCGGAAAAGAGTAGCCTAAGTTAATACTCTCTATTCTTTAATGATAAAAGTGGTAAGACATGAAGATTTCAGCTCCTTATCATTAAAAGGATTATTTGCACTGTGTGTGTGTGTGTGTGGTGGTGGTGGGTGGGTGGGTGGGGGGGGTGGGGGGTGGGGGTCCGGTTAGGAATGAAAAAGAAAAAATCAGGTCTACCATATCAACCCAAAGTAACTTAATCCACTGTTGTTATAAGCCTGTGCATTTGGGGATCAGGTACAAATTGACAGTACCTAGTAAGTATCATCCAAGAAACAAATGAGGGAACAAAAAAAGCACCACACTGTAAATTCTCAAACATCCCAAAGATACCACCTCATACCAATGTTTAAAAGAGCGTAAGGCAAGCCAAGGCGTTTTGGCTCCGACGAGAGACCAAGAAAAAAAAGAGCAAAATAATATTAAAAAATACTAAAAAAACATAAAAAATAATGCAACAAAGAACTATAAAATAAAACTGCAAACAAAACATCTTTGATGACTTTCTCACATAAATTAACATTCTTTTGTTCCCCCGGGATGACTTTTTTTTAAATAATTTGATAAATCAATTTTAACATATAAATTATTTTGCAATCTAACAATAAATTAATCAATACAAAATCAATTTTTTCCATTTACATATTGTTAATTTTATAATATGACAATTAATTAATCAATGCACAATCAAATTGAAAAATTATTTTTTCAGTTGCATTCACATATTGGTTATTTTATAATATGACATATTGGTTATTTTTTTTTAAATTTCTTCTAAGTTAAAATAGTAAATAGTACAAATTAAGTGCAATTTTAAAACAAAAAAATAATAAGAGTTAGTATATTGAAACAGCAATATTTTCAAGTTTAAGTGCAATTTTAGAAAAATGAAAAAGTTAGAATTTGCAAAAAAAAAAAAACAGATCATTTATACTTCAAAAAAAAAAGTATGTAATTTAGTAGAATTATAACAAAATTGTTGCACTATCTTCAATATATGTATAGATATACCAATTATCGACATATATTAAAATAACAAAAAGACAGTTCTTGATGGAAGAAGAACAAAAGTTTTTCCACGCCTCAGAGTGTGAGGCGCATTGAGGCGTAAGCCACAAATTCAACCTTGAGGTGATTTTTTAGCGATTCACCTCGAGAGATTTTTAAAACATTGCATCATACTAAAAAAATTGTCTTGAAGCGCCTCATAAGAATTGGAAATTTCAAGAAGAATTTCAACAAAGTACCACCACTATAAATTCTTGAATACCCCAAGGATATCACCTCATACTATAAAATTGCCTTAAAACACGAAATCTACCTCATAAGAATTAAATATTTCAAGAAAATTTTAAAAAAAACACCCACATTACATTACATGTCAACGATAACCCCCCACACCTGCCCCATCCCCATCCCCCCGTCCCCAACACCCCCCCCCCCCAACCCAACCCACCCCCCACACACACACACACAAAAAAAAAAGAGGATATCAGATTTTAAGATTTCCTTAAAACACCAAACCCACCGACAGTGCATTACGATTACAGAGGGGTCCCACCCACCCCATAAGAAGGAAAAAAGTAAAAATAAAAATAAAATAGAAGGCAAAGAAAAGGGAATACAAAGTAGGAAAAACGAGACAGAAAATAGTTACCTTGTTGTCCATATGCTGCTCGAGTGCCAACATGCAGATATACAAAACAGAGTGAGAACATCAGACCAGATCAAACAATGAGTAGAGATAAAACTTAAAAAATATGAAACAATTGCAAGTAATTTACCTTGAAGACTAAAATCCTTCAAGTCAACATCGCAAAGCCCATAAATATCTGTCAGAACACCTCCTTTTTGTAACATGGACCCAAACACTGTTGCACAGATTATGGCTTGTCGATTTGTTATTAACATTTGTGTTTGGATCCAGGCAATGTAAGTATTTAATGTGCTACAGCACGAAGGGCTAGGAGCCGCTACATTACGACATGCTTTAATCACCTCAGACGGCTGCTTAAAATCCAACGGACAAACTGCATGTCCAAAACATAACTTTTCATAAAACCACTTCAAAAAATACCATCACATAAATTCAATTCAGAATAGTAAACTCATTATTAGATAATACTATACTATGTGCGTCTGAGAAAGAAATATATTCGGTTCTTTGAGATTATGTCAAGTAAATCTAATATATATATATATATATATATTAAAACATGGAGTCTTCCCTCCCATTTTGTGACACGTGGCCCTCATTATTACAGATCCTAAATTCTTCCTAGCTACTAAACACGTCTACGTTTTGTACGCCTTGCTCCATCTTTCTCGGTCCTTTCCTCTCTCACTCTGCCCACCGTTTCGTATTTTTCCATGAAAGCCCATCTCCCTGTAATTCCAAGAGTCAGTGCTCTCACTCTCTCTACCTAAAGCCTCTATAAATTGAGCATCGACTCCCCAACCAGCAGCGTTCATGCTTTCAAGGAGCACTGTGTCTACTCCGCCGCCTGGAACACACAAAAGGCGTATAATTTACTCTTATTTTGACAGTTCGAATCACACAATTCGAGATTCAAAGAACATAAGCAAATAAATCGTCTACATATATAGGTCTTTGCCCCAAACTTCTACTCTGTTTGTCTACTCTTTCCCTATTAAAACATCGCAGTTGATCGTGATATCTATGAAGTCCTTGGAAAGCGTGAAAGACATGCAAGAGGATTCTTAAGAATATCCATTTAAAACTTCTGCTGACGCAACTATGAGATCCCCCTTTTTAAGTATGTGATGTGGCTTTAAGTATACTGTAAAGTTCATCACCAAGGGTTCTCAAGTGATACATATTCTTCCATGGAATTCTTACAAACTATTTCTTGGTTGATATGCATTAACTATACATTGGGTTGGTTTGTGTTTTTTTGGTTAGTGTAGGCTTATGTAGTTCGATAATAACTTAACAGACATGTTTATATGGATACTTTTTATGCCACCTAAGTTTTATCACTTAGTATTCTTACATTTCCATTAGTGATTGTAGAGCTGTTCCAAATCAGTTTACCAACAAATTAACTCTTCACCTCTAGAGTAAACGACAATTTGTGATGTTGATCATTCATGAGGTATCCAATATTTTTTACTTTAATTTGGAGTGCTTTTTACTTTGAATTAAGGAGGTTCGAGTTTTAATACCTGTAACCAGTTATTATCAACCTGCAATAGGGGTAATCAATAGGGGTGTAAACGAGCCAAGCCGATCAGTAGAATGATCAAGCAAATATCATTAACACTAAAAAGATCTAAATCCGCTTTAGCAATCATCATCATCATCATCATCATCACTCTTGCCTTAATCCCATCATACGGGGTCGGCCACATAGATTCTCCTTTTCCATTCTAATCTATTATATGCATTATTATCATTCAAGTTTAAATCCTTAAGGTCTCTCCTAATAATTTCATCTCACGTTCGCTTAAAGCGACCTCTTTTTCTTTTACCCTCTATTTCTAACAATCTTCCTCTTGTTATTGGGGCATCTACTGATCTACACAACACATGCCCATACCACCCAAGTCTACTTTCTCTTAATTTATCGTTAGTGGGAGCTACTCCTTACTTTTCTCTCACGTATTGGTTTTTAATTTTGTCCTTTCTATTAATTCCTACCATCCACCGGAACATCCTCAAATCACTAATATGGAGACTTTATTCATGTTTTTTCTTTTTAACGCCCAACACTCCGCTCCATACAAGGTCGTTGGCCTAACAACTGTTCTATAAAATTTTCCTTATAATTTATTAGTTATCTTCTTATCGCATAACATCCCACTCGCTTGTCTCCATTTCATCCAACGATATTTAACATCCTCATCAATATCTCCATTACTTTGTAACATTGAACCTATATTACGATATTTATTAGTTTGGTTTAACACTTTTTCTTCAATCTTTAACATTATGTTACTCGGCGCCTCATTATTAAATATACATTCCATAAATTCCATTTTATTTCTACTAATCTCCAAGTATCTACTCTTATCGCTAAGTTTTCTTTTAAAGTGTCTATTAAAACTATATCATCCGCAAACAACAAACACCATGAGACATCTTCTTGTATGTCCTTAGTAAGCTCATCCAAAACTACGGCAAATAAATAAGAACTTAAGGTCGATCCTTGATGTAAACCCACTTTAATCGCAAAGTCATTAGTTTCTTCACATACACTCTAGTCTTTGTGTTATCACATACACTCTAGTCTTTGTGTTATCATACATATCGTCAATAACTTTAATACAACTCATAGGGCTTCTTTTCCTTCTTAAAGCCCGCCAAATTATATCCCTAGGTACTATATCATACGGATTTTCTAAATCTATAAAGACCATACATAAGTTTTTATTCTTACTTCAACATTTCTCCACTAGTTGTCTTAATAAGTAAATAGCTTCCGTGGTGGATCTCCCTGGCATAAATTCAAATTGATTTTCCGAGATAGTTAACTCATTTCTTAATCTTTGTTCTATAACCTTTTCTCATAATTTCATAGTGTAACTCCTCTTGATTCCTCTATAATTACCGCAGTTTTGTATATCCCCTTTATTTTTATACAACGGTATTATGGTACTTTTTCTCCACTCATCCGCTTTAGCAACATAATTGAAATATAATTAATTAATTAATATATATTGATTAATGATTGAAAATGTATGTCCAAACAATTATTTTTTATATTGTATGGAAAATGAGCTTTTAAACATAAATGAGTTGTAAACATTTTTTATTTTGTACAAAAAACTTAGTAATTTTATTACAAAATTGTTAAACAAAAAATGTACTTTTAAAACCTAAGTTTGTTGTAGATATTTTTATTTTGTACAAAAAAATAAACTATTTTACGACAGAGTTGTAAACATATTTTTTTTATTATAGAAAAAAATATTCATTTTTTTATTTACAAAATAGTCAACTTTTGTCTTGTCCAAAAAATTAAACTCACACACGCAGCTGTGACATATTATATTTTGTACAAAAAACTGAACCGTATAAACAAACTAAATTTTACGGCTGTAACACAGAAATACCTCCCATCTATACAGCTGCAACACACAAAAAAACCTCTAAAAATAACATGTAAACCATTGTATAGCCCTAAATACAACAATTTGTGCCGACAGAGAAGGGATATTGGAATAGGTTAACCCCAAAATAATTAATGCCAACAAGAAATTTAAGAAGAAAAAAAGAAAAACTGATCATCGGCAGTGTTAACCGGCCGAGAGAAGAGAAAGAAGTAAGCTGTTTAGGGTTTCGTTCGTTTTTTTTTTTAGTTTCGTCTTTGTTTTACAGCGGGGGTTTTTTTCCTCCGAAACCCATCCGCCTCGCCTCTGCAAGTTGCCGCCTCAAAGAACAGATATTCAGTTTTTTGTCTTTAGGGCTATATGATGGTTTACATGTTATTTTTAGAGGGTTTTTTGTGTGTTACAGCCGTATAGATAGCAGATATTTCTGTGTGTTGCAGCTGTAAAATTTTAGTCTGTTTACAAGGTTTAGTTTTTTTACAAAATAAAATATAAACAGCTGTGAAAAAGTATAATTTTTTGGACAAGACAAAAGTTAGTGATTTTGTAAAATATATGTTTGTTAACAGAAAATAAAAATTGTTTACATCTCCTATATGTAAATAAATTTTATTTTTTTGTACAAAATAAAAAGTATCTACAACTCACTTTGGTTTTGTACAAAATAAAAAATGTTCACAGGTCATTTATGTTTAGAAGCTCATTTTCCATACAAAATAGAAGCTAATTGTTTCGACATTTATTTTCAATTATTAATCAATATCTACCAATTAATTAATTATATTTACAATTATGTTGCTAAAGTTTTAGTGATATTAATTTTGAGACACTAATGTATGTTGCTAAAGCTGATTTATACCTCTTTTTAGTGTTAGTGATATTAATTATGGATTTTTTTGGTGAAGATTGTAATGTTAAATTATTTTTATGATTATTGAAATTTTTAATTTTTTCTCGCATCGCTCGGACAAAACGGCTCATTACCGTAACGAGATCGGCTCGAATTCGGATCGATTACAAATAATATTACAAAAATAGTTTTAAAAAATCAGGCTACTCGAGCTCAGCTCGTGCTCGTTTGAGCCTATAGCTTGTGAAGTAAACAAGCCAAGCTTGAAGACATTTTTAAGCTCGTTAAGATTTTCAAACCAAGCTTGATCATTCTACTGTTCGGATCGACTCGCCTCGTTTGCACCCCTATTGATGACCAAGTACATCCCCTCTATTGCAGGTTGATAATAACAAGTCACAGGTATTAAAACTCGAACCTCCTATTACTTTTTAACCTCTCTTCCACGTTGCAGGATGAGTACATAACACTTTTAAAGTTTCTTTGAACCAAATGCAATGAAAAGAAGTTCACTTAAATAATTGCTGCTGACATTGGACGACTTCATTCGGTTTTAATATTTACAAACCAAAAGAAGAAAACTCTGATATCTGGTAGGCCATCCATGCTTCAAATTCTTTCAAGGCATGCCTCTCTAGTCCTTTAATGCTTAAAAAAAAGGTCGTACCACTAGTCCTTTAATGCTTCCATAAACTAAAATAGTGGGTGTAGAAACATGCAATCAAACACAAATATTCAAATTAATTTCAATCTTGATTAGAACTCTCTCTATAAATCAGGGAAACAGTGGGACTAAGAAAATACTTCATACTATGACTGATCAAAACTGAGTACAACTGATAGCCTAAGAGACCACTCATACTAATGCTGATGAGCCCTAATGAGGTAACAGACCTCAATTGAATTGATCAAAATATTATCTTAAACTTATCTACTACTCTAAAAAGGAAATATATAAAATCTGATGTAAACTAGGGTGTGGAAGCGTAAAAAAAAAAAGTTATCTATACAACAACATGGAAAATATATGAAGTTTTAGTATTTCTCTCTCTAATCTTTCAATATCAAATGATCAAAAGTCATACAATATACTAAAAGGCTAAAAAAGGGTAAAATAAAGAATAAATGTTAAAAAGACGACTATATATCCCTATGCTCCTGCATCATTCTCCCCCCCACCCCCCATTGAGAGGAATCCATATATGCGGAGTACTGGCGAAAGAAGTGTCGCCTCAGTAATCCAAGAGTCTTCGACCTCAGGACGCCCAACCCAACTAACCAAATAGCGTGTGTAATCACCCGATGCAAAAGAGACAAAGGCGAAGTCAAGTATATCCTCAATATGGGAGCGGGCGGGCTGGGCCGGGGAAGATGGAAGAAGGATAGGAGGAGGATGGGTACCCCGAAAAGGAAGAAGGTCCGCCACATTAAATGTATGATGCATGCGAAAATCCGAAAGGTCAACCTCATATTCATTCGGCCCACAAGCGCGAACAATAGGAAACGGCCCAAAACGTCGCATAAGAAGTTTGTTGCCTTTGCCAACACGACATGATTTCTGGAGGTACACCATGACTAAGTCACCGGGCTGGTACGAAACGAAACGGCGATGTGCATCAGCCACCTCTTTGTAAGAGGCGTAAATGGTTTGGAGACGAGAACAGACATCGGCCTGGACGGATGTCAAATGGACTGCAAACTCCTCAGCAGAAGGGCAAGTGGGAACTGTCGGTGGAAGCTCCACGAGGTCAATAGGCATAGTGGGAGACTCGCCCAACACAATCTGGAAAGGGGAGAAACCGGTAGAACAGTTGACTGCATTGTTGAAAGTAAATTCAGCGTGTGCAATCACAAAATCCCACCTACGGGAGTGCTCAGACGTCAAACAACGCAAAAGGTTTCCCACTCTCGTTGACCACCTCTGTCTGGCCGTCAGTCTGTGGATGAAAGGCAGTCGAAAACTGGAGCTCCGTCCGTAACAATCGCCATAAAGTCCGCCAGAAATGGCCATTAAAGCAGGCATCGCGATCGGAAGTGATGCTGTAGGCTATGAAGCACGAATGCGGGTACGGGGTGCGGGTGCGGCGATTCGAAAATTCTCAAAAAATTAGGATACGGGTGCGGCGAGATATAATATAATAATATAAATTATATTATGTTATTTTTAAGTAATACAAATAAGTTCCATCATTTTTATGATTCTTAAAAATTCATGACAAGGTTGTTTGTTATTTTTTAACACATTGACTATATTAAAACAGGGACTCTATCATCAATGTCACATATATTATAATAATCTACTAAAACCCATTAACCATTAAACTATAAAAGTAGAATTCAATATAATATAATAAAAAACAGTTAACTTCACAAAACCCATTTAACATTAAACTAAAAACAAACATTCAAAGTCATTAAGAAACCTACTTATATATTAGCTTTCACATATATTATAATAATCCACTAAAACCCACTAACCATTTTTTTTATAAAAGTAGAATCCAATATAATGTAATAACAAGCAGTTAATTTGGGCCACAAAACCCTTTTAACATCAAACCAAAAACAAATATAGAAAGTTGTTAAGAAACTGAATTATTAATCTTCGCATATATTATAATAATCACCCACAAATCATTAAACTATAAAAGTAGAATCCAATATAATATAATGACAAGCACTTAACTTGTGTCACAAAACCCATTTAACATTAAAACATTAAACTAAAAACAAACACATGAAGTTGTTAAGAAACCTAGTTAACTTCGTATATGTTGAAGGAGAGTAAGAAGAAAATGAGAGAGAGAGAGAGAGAGAGAGAGATGAAAATGAAAAAAAAATCAAAATTGTGTTTTTTTTGGATTCTTTACGAATCCCATCAAAACCAGCTGAGTCCTTGCCGAATCTAAAATTAATTTATTTAATTAATATTTGATTCTTCTTTGGGTGCGAATCGGGGCCGAATCGCACCCGTACCCGCACCCGCACCCGGCTCGCGTGCGATTCGGATTCTTCAGGCCTTTTAAAGAATCCGTGCTTCATTGGCTGCAAGGGACGCCGTGCAAGCGGACAACCTCTCGAAAATATAAAGACGCAACATGAGAAGCGTCTGTCGTGCGGGAACACCAAATGAAATGAGAGATCTTGGAGAATCGGTCAACTACCACCATAATAGAATCATCCCCACTGGAAGTACGGGAAAGGCCCACAATAAAATCCATCGAAACGTCCTCCCATGGGCACTCAGGTATCGGCAGGGGAGTGTACAACCCAGCATTGGATTGTTGTCCCTTGGCTGTCTAACAAGTATAACATCTAATAAAGGCATTAGTATCCCATCTCATGGTAGGTCAATAAAATCGGTCTCGTAATAATGCATGGGTGCGGGCCTGTCCCACGTGACCTGCTAAACTAGGCCTATCAATGGATCGGATTTTATCCGAATCCAATCCATTTTAGCGAATATGGATCATGCCTAAAATCCGATTATTCGATTACCCGATTAACCGATTATTAAATGGAGCGGAATTGGATTCATATACTCCGATCCGTTAATAATCCGATCCGATTAATATTTTTAATATATATATATATATATATATATATGTGGAAATGATCAAGTGAGGTCCCAGTTTGAGGACCCTGAATGAGGACCATTTTTTTAAAATAGTAAAAAAAATATTTTTGGACCGGTTTTTTTTTTTATGATTTTTAAACATTTCAACAAGACTAGAAAAAAATAATCAGCTCAAAATGATTTTTTTTGCTATTTTAAAAAAATCGGTCAAACTTTGTCAGTTTTATAGTTGTTTTTAAGTTGTTAAAAACCGACAAAGTTTGACCGATTTTTTTAAAATAGTAAAAAAAATCATTTTGAGATGATTTTTTTTTATATGTTGAAATGTTTAAAAACTATATAAAAAAATTAGTTCAAAAATATTTTTTTTACTATTTTATCAAAATTGGTCTGCGCCAGCGGTATGCAAACAGAGGTCCTCATGAGATCCGCTCTCTCTCTCTCTCTCTCTCTCTCTCTCTCTCTATATATATATATATATATATATATATATATAAATTATATGTAATATACTTTTAATTAATATATATTGTATTTAATAATATTTTAAATATATTTTTTAAATATTTATTATAATAGTTCTTTATTTCATTAACTGTTTTTTTTGGAACATTTGCAAAATAACTTTATGAAATAAGGGTTGAAAATAAAAATGCTGCAAGTTTAACATAAACGGATAATCGGATCGGATCCGAATCCGTTTAACATAAACGGATATGGATTTGGATTTGCCTGATCCGGTCCGAATCCGATCGGTTTACAGGGCTATGCTAAACCACCTCCAGGAACCTTAGAAATAATATTCTCTCGCAAGGAAGAAAGAATACACAAAGTTGTCCCCCGATGTAAAAACTCATCCTGTAGTAAATACTCGCCCGATGCCCCATTGCCCTACTGGCATGCGGCATAAATGGGCCCTAACTCCACATCGGTTTGGTAGAGGTCTCGAATCTCATCGAACCCAAAAACCTGACTCCTCAAGGTCACTAAGGCATGAGCACGCCGAGTAAGAGCATTCGCTACCATGTTCTCCTTCCTAGGCTTGTACTGAAGGTGGAAGGTATAACGCTGAAGATAGGTTGTCCACTTGGCGTGTCGATCACTCACACACCGCTGGCTATGGAGGAATCGCAAGGCCTCATGGTCGGATTTGATCACAAACTCCTTACGTAGGAGGTAGGGTGACCAAAACTTCTCGGTTTTCACAACCTCATAGAACTCCAAGCCATAGGTAGAATAGTGCAAGGCCGCTCCCATCAATTTCTGGCTGAAGGATGCAATAGGCTTCTTCTGACTCAAGACAGCACCTACCCCTGTCTTGCAAGCATCACAAGACAGCTCAAACAACTAATCAAAGTCTGGCAAGGAGAGGATAGGAACAGTCGTCATCAACTCCTTGATACGCGTGAAGGCCCGATCAACCTCCTCAATCCACCTGAACTCGACCGTCGAAGAAGTGCACATCAAATTTGTGAGTAGAGAGAGCCATGACAGTGCTGAATCCCGTTATGAACGTCGATAGAACCCAACAAGCCCATGAAAGCTGTGAACCTGAGTCACCGAAGTGGAGGTGGGCCAATCCACGATCGCCTGAATCTTGGCGTTGTCCGCCTGAACGCCATCTCCCGATACCACATACCCTAAGAAAGTCACCGAAGGAACCATAAAATCACACTTTTTCAATGTGAGGAAAAGGCGTTCGGCTCGTAAAACCTCCAGAACCTAAGTCACATGTGGCAAGTGCTCCTCCTCGGACCGGCTAGAAATCAAGATATCATCAAAATAGACCACAACGAACTTGCTCAAAAATGGACTCAAAATCTGAGTCATCACCCTCATGAACGTGGATGGGGATTTGGATAGACCAAAAGGCATCACCGTCCACTCGTAAAGTCCATCATTGGTTTTAACGGTTGTCTTCCATTCATCACCCCATCTCATACGTATCTGGTGGAAACCAGTCTTCAAGTTAACTTGGAAAATATCGTCGCTTCATGGAGTTGGTCTAACATATCCTCAAGTCGGGGAATTTGGAACCAATATTTCACTGTGATTTTATTAATGGCACGACTATCCACTCGCATACGCCAACTCCCGTCCTTCTTGGGTTCTTGGGTGCTAGTAGAGCAGGGAGTGCACAAAGAGACATGCTCTCCCGAATATACCCCTTGTCACACAACTCGGTGACCTGTCTCTGTAACTCCGCATGCTCCGTAGGCGACATGTGATAGGGGGAAGATTGAGGAGCTGCGGCCCAGGGATGAAGTTAATAGCATGTTGTATATCCCGAAAAGGAGGAAGCTCATCTGGTGGGGTGCACACATCACTAAAAGAATCCAATAACCTCTGGACACAGTGGAACAGAAGACTCCGGGGTGATGATGGGGCTAATAAGAGCATAACACAATCCAGTCTCAGCAACCTTGATGGATAACTCATGTGAAACTCGAAAGTGGTCGCATGGGGCGGAGGAGGAGGTTCCTTCCCTCGTCTGTAAACGAATAGGTGTTGGCCCGATCATCATGCATACTACGATGTTCAAATTGCCAGGGCCTCCCCAACAGAAGATGGCATACTCGTATATCTACCACAGTACATACCACCTCATCCTGATAGTCTAGTCCCCAATGGAAAAAGTCACCCGACATTGCCGACTAGGGGCAAGTGTGGCTCCACTCTCTAACCACCCAATACGACAAGGAGAAGGCAATAATTTTGTGAGAAGTTTTAATTTGTCGACCATCTCTTGGGCTACTAAATTATCACTCGCTCCCCCATCAATAATCACCGTGAATAACCTTCCTTTGGCGGTGCACCAGGTAAAGAAGTACTCGATCGGACCCACGTGTCATCGCTAGGTGGTGGCATTTTGGGATCAGCGGGCATCATAATCATCACAGTGTGTATATGTGTGTGTAGGTAGATAGTAGAGACATCAGCAAGTTTGGCTTGAGTCCCACAAAAGGAGTCTCGTTGTCAGCAAATGGATTGAGCGGTGAGCAATGGGACATCGTTAGGAATGGGAAGAATGCCTAAAGAGGCACATCCTTTGTATAGGGAATTAGGGTTCCTAACTGGAGCAAGAGTTAGGGTCTCTTGGGATTTGAGAAAATAGGGTTTGGAATTTTATTTTTATTTTTTTGATGAATTTGGCATTAGGATGGCTCTCGGATTGTTTGGAAGGAAAATACAATGAGTCTTGGTTGTGGGTAATGTTTTTTTGAGATTTCGGTGGTTCTGGACTCGTTCAGGGTTGGTTCCTGATTTGATTTTCCAAGTTGGATGTAGTGGTTACTGCTTTGTGAAGAATTGATGAAGAATCCAGTCGGTCTTGATGGCAGACGGTGACTGGAAGAGCAGCTGACTCCAAGGCGTTGATCGTGGCTGCCGGAGACTAATTCCGGTGTGCCCTGTCTCGATGCA
This sequence comes from Sambucus nigra, assembly GCA_949130495.1. NCBI lineage: Eukaryota > Viridiplantae > Streptophyta > Magnoliopsida > Dipsacales > Adoxaceae > Sambucus > Sambucus nigra. The sequence goes on along the minus strand of OX422215.1, from coordinate 654,392,825 downwards.
AATCGCAATCCCCACAGGCTGCCAGACGCGCGCCTGGGAGATGATTCCGTCCGTCCTGGGGCAGCGGTGGTGGTCCTGCTACGGCAGCAATCGTCCTCTCCATTCTGACACCGTCAGAGAAGGGTAAAGGGGCGCACGGCTGTGCGCCACTACGGTTGGTCTGAGTTTCATCCAGGTGTACTCAATGTAAATCCCAATCTTCGATGAACATGGTTGATCCAATAACAAACCACGCTCTGATACCAATTGATGTAAACTAGAGTGCGAAAGCGTAAAAAAAAAAAAAATTATCTACACAACAACAACATGGAAAATGTAGGAGGTCTTAGTATTTCTCTCTCTAATCTTTCAATATCAAGTGGTCAAAAGTCATACAATGAGGGGCTCAATAGCTATTTATACTAAGAGGCTAAAAAAGGAAAAAATAAAGAATAAATGCTAAAAAGACGACTATATACCTATGCTCCTGCATCAAAAACAAATAACAAAAATAATATTAATAATGATAAGCCAATCTCACATCCTGATCGCTTTGTATGTATTCCTTCATATCCATAAAATTTTGTATTTATCAGCAAAACAAAAAAGAAAAAGAAAAATTGCTTCATATCAAATATTCAGTATACTAGTCAATCCTTTCAAAATCGACAGTAGTAACATGCATATCCAAAGGTCACAAGCTCACAACATGCACATGAAATAATAAATAAACGGTACCTTTGTTAACTTTACAGGCAGATAATATTCGAAATGCAGTATTGGCAGCCTCTGCTGAGAGTTTCCGAGAAAGCCAGGCATATACTACTTCTTTACAATCATTAAGAGCATCAATACGAGTAGACCCCACAGTAATATTCTTATTATCGTTGATGAACACTTGTGACGCTGAAATTTTAAGTGCAGACTCCATAATCGCAGGCTGACAAACTGGTCTACAACACTCCTTAAGAGGATCAACAGTGCTGCAAGCCTCCAATAATTTGCTTGTGTTCACTATTTTCTCAAAGGCAGTTATGTCCTTCACGGGACAAGACCCACCAGTAAGATTTGACGATTTTACAGAGCAGATAGACGGTATCGAGCTGTTTGCACCTCTACTGGCCAATATGCTGATTATATCTGTGAAACAATCATCAGCCACCCCATTATGTAAAACTAAATTATCAGAACTTGTGCTGTAAAATCCCTGGAATATGCGAAGTAAACTAGCGACTTGAGGACAACATATAACATTTCCTACACGTGCCGCTAAAGGTTGAGAACAATCAGATGCTGTTTTATCCATAAGAGTTGAAATAGCAGAAAAATTTACAGGGCACCTTCCGGTCAAGATTGGATTGTATGTGGTTGGAAAGGAAGGGTACATTGGTGACAAGGGCTCCCCAGGAAAAGGGTAGTGAGGAATAACAGCTGGTGATATTTCAATGGGTTGAAAAAGTCCGGTACTAGGCGGGCTAGCTAGCTCAGACTTGGAAGAGATGCGTCTTTGCTCAGGTGGCATCTGAAGTGCCACTACATTTTGGAAGCTGGACAACCAGATGGTGAATAATAGGAACCGATGGCACAAAGAACCTGCTATTAGATATGAACCTGCAATCAGTACTTACACATAATTTATCGTACGTAGAGAAAATAGCAGACAACTATAAAACAGATACTAGATTGCATTATGCAGGTGTGGAGTGAGTGGGGAGAGTAGACAACTATAAAACAGATACTAGATTGCGTTATGCAAGTCTGGAGTGAGTGGGAGAGTGTGAAGGGGGGTATATTTAAGTGACACAGCAACACAATACATAGTAAAAATCGTATACCACTAGTTGTTAAAACCCGAATTGGTACACAAAATTGTTAGCTGCCAGTGTGTTGAAAAATCAAGTGATGGTTTAACATTTCTAGTGCAAACAAAACCAATGTTACTTGGGAGTTGGGACGTTGCTTGAGCCCTTGCGTTGTAAATTGCTTTATTCGATGCGGTGGGGGTAGGCTTTAGTTGGTTCTAATGTGAATGAGGGTCATTATCATCTTTTATCAATTTTAGTATTTTTTTTATTCATTGTATTTTCCTTTTTGTTTAGTATTTAGAGAAAGGAAGGTTACTTGGCACTTAAGGGCATAATTGTAATTAGGTACTTAGCTTAAAGGCCAAGCAACCTCCTTCCTAGAAATACCTTTTATTGTAGCCTCATTTGGCAAAAAGGCAAACCCAGTGCACGAGGCTCCCGCCACTGCGGGGTACTGGGGGGCTGGATGTACGCAGCCTTACCCCTGCTTGCGCAGAGAGGCTGTTTCCGTGAATCGAACCCGTGACCTCATTTGGCATTCTTTCATATTTTGAGATATTGATTAGAGAGAGTTTGAGAGAGAATTATCTTTTCTTCTTCCCATTTGACGTCATCTACGTAAATTGATATCAGAGCCTAGTCGCTCCACCAGTTGTTGTTGTTGCTGTAGTAAAACAAAAACTCGTAGACAACGCCAAGGTGGGTTTAAGAAAGGGTGAACACCTCCAACGAAAATCCCTTCAATCAAACCTTGGAGGCCATCAACCGATTGACGGCCCGAGTAGACGCGATCGACGCACGAGGCTCTTCACTGGCAAGCACCAACCGCCCCCATACCGCCCCGGTAACATCTCAAAACCCTAACCCTAGTTCTCTAAAATCAACCCCTTCTACCCCTCTACCCCAAAAAAAGCCTAACCCCAATTTCATCCAATAAAGCACCACCACCAGGGAGGGTGCCGCACCATCACAACTCGTTGGCCAGAACAAAAAAAAAATCAAAAAACACCCATGTTGACCCAAAACAGTCCCTCCCACCTCCGACACTCCCCGCTCCCAAGACAACCACCACCGGCCCTTGGAGCAACCTGATCCAACCCAAAAGCCACCCCAACACACTGAAATCCAAATCGACACCAAGACGACCTGTCCATTCAACACCCACCGCAGCCTCAACAGGTCGGAATTCAGGCTCTGGCCATCGATTACTCCTTACAAAGTCGGACAATTTCAATCCAAGGTCAAACGGCCTCAACCCAGCCAACGATGGCACTGTCAGGGCCTTCCGACCAAACCCGTTCTCGCCAGGGGCAGAATGCACCCACCGGAGGTCATCTTGCATATTCAATCCATCAGGAAACTTGCCCGATCATTGCTTCTCCAATTTGTGTCCAAAAGGCACCTCCTATGATTGGAAGGCACTCCCCGACCCGACTCCCGCCGAGATGATTTGTGACATCCAGCATGCCCGGTAACATTTCCCTTTTTAAACAAACCCTACATGCATCTTAACCCCAATCTTGAACCCCAAACCCTAAATTTCTGCCCTCCAGCATTCCTAATAATTTCACCCCCCAAAATCACCAACCCACCACCATATGCCCTCTCCACACCTTCCACCATCCCGAATTCTTGTCCCTTCCCACTCCCCACCACCACATCCATCCAATTATCCCACTTCATCCCCATATGACTACTCCTTGCCCCCATCTCCATTTACCCTCGTCACCACCCACAAAAACACCTTGAACAACCCCGAACACCTCCTATACCAGCCACTCCATCCCATACCACACATCTTCACCCACCCCATTCCACTTTCCCCCCGCTTTCGCCCCCACCTATTCTATATCCCCCTCCACCCGGGCACCCTTCCCATGTGCCTCATCATCCCCCTCCATGGGATACCCGCTCTTTTCATTCCGCACCCGTTGATTGCCATGAGCGGGCACAAGAGTGGATTACCTTAACTCCAAATGATGGTCCCCCTTCACCCCGCCCTCATTCCGCACCCGATTTTGAGTCACCCCCTCCTACGGAGTGGTGCACTAATGTTTCTCCTTTCGACTCCCTGGGCAGAAAGTTACCTGATATGTCCCCCTCTCTGAATGCCACTGTTTTTATGTTATCAGAAGGAGCATCAGATGAATCATTGCCCCCCATACCGCCAGCCATTAGTACCAGCTCCGCCCCCTTCACCACCACGAGAGACTCTTTCACCTCATACATCTCCACCTCCACCCCAGTCCCTCCACCAGCTCCTGACCCTCCTCATCCACTGCCTCGGACACACCCATAGCGCGCCTTACTTCCCGAGCCTCCGCCAGGCGATGATGATCTCGACGAGGATACCATTGCCCTTTAGGGGATGATGCCATTCCACAGTTGACACTTCAATTACTCTCACAGAGTATGCAGGGTGTCATTAGAGTGGATGTCCCAATGTTCGATGGTCACTTACAGTCCGATGCCGTTGTGGCTTGGCTTGCCGTCATGGAGCAAATTTTTGAGTATAAACGGCTGAAGGGTCGTAGATGTCTTCTGCTCGCAGCGATCAAGTTTCAGAGCTATGCCAAATTTTGGTGGAATGATTTGGAGCAACAACGTGTCCTTGAGGGCCTACCTCCTATCCAATCCTAGGCCGAGCCCTGACCACAGTTGATGGTCGTCTTTGTTCCCGCTACCTACGAGCGCGACCTCTTCCTCCAAATACAGTCTCTCAGACAGGCCACTTCAGTTTTAGACTACACGGAGCACTTTCAACTTTTGTGTACTCGTACTCGTCTCGGTGAGAGGGGAGCAGCGGATTAGTCGTTATATCCACGGGCTGCAGAGTTATATTCAGCGGGATCTCGCTTTACGTGACGTTACTTCCTTTGCCAAGGCAGTTGAGTACGTCACTAAAGTAGAGTCCTTCCATCGGATTGCCCCTCCACCGCGTGGCCGCTCCATGACATCTCCTCCAGCACCAGTGACTTTTGCTCCTCTTGTGACTCCATCTACTGTTGCTACTCCTTCTCCCACAGTTCCTCCTCCTGCACTCACTCACCTGGTCACCTTCAAATGCTACAATTGTGGGATGATGGGTCATCGTGCCTCAGATTGTTCCCTTCCACGCCGTCGCCATCTCCTAACTTCGGGGGACCCTGAGTATCTTAAGGATGCGCCGGATATACCACCCCAGCCAGCTCTCATTACAATCCTCGATGGTGACACGAACGGCCTTCCCCTCTGAGTTCGAGGACGAACTCATTTTAAGGGGGGAGAGTGATGTGAACGAGGGTCATTATCGTCTTTTATCATTTTTAGTCATTTTTAATCTTTCTTTTATTCATTGTATTTTCCTTTTTGTTTAGTATTTAGAGGAAGGAAGGATAATTGTAATTAGGTACTTAGCTTAGCGGCCAAGCAATCTCCTTCCTATAAATACGTCTATTATAGCCTCATTTGGCATTCTTCCATATTTTGAGATATTGAGAAGAGAGAGTTTGAGAGAGAATTATCTTTTCGTGTTCCCATTTGACGTCATCTACGTCAACTTCCCTACTTCAGATGATGCATATTATATTAATATGATATGTAGTGAATGGTCTCCATATTCTATATTATATTAATAAGATATATAAATTACTCTTGTATATGCGTGACTCCAATGAATTAATTGTAATTTTTATTTCATTTTATTGTTTTATTATTATTAGAAAAAACTAATATTCTTTAGAAATATTCTAGAATAAGTTAATTAGATTAGTGATGTAATGGCTTAGGTCACTACATACGGACATCAACCACATCATAGTTAGCGTGGCCACCAAGTATTAGGGCCTAAAAATATCCTTGGTACTCTCTCATTTAGGTTTCTCTTTATTATTTTTGTGTACAATTTCCACTGCTTTTACATTCATATAAATTTTGAGCATTTTTTTCTTCCCATTTATTATGTTATTGAAGTCAAAAGTTTAATTATGACTAATAATAGCTAAATAGTAATTGTTAAATTGGGAACACCACTTTTGGAGATCTAGACCACGAAATTTAACTGTAACAATGAAAAAAAACATTTAAAGAATCCAAACACGCTCAAGTGTGATCTTTTCGGGTCTATGACCGAGTTACACTACAAACCATTCATAGTGAGTGGAAGATTGGTTACCATACTACACACACTGGAAAGCAACACATAAATTATGTCCAACTTAGCGTTTTCTTTAAGATTATTTACCCAACCTAACCTTGGATTTGAAATACGTCCATGGATTCCTCAAGACTAAATATTCATTTATTTTGATTTATTAAGTGAGTTACGAAAATGCAATTAGCCATCAACGTAATAACAGTTTTTCAGCATGGCATAGGAGTGAATATCAGATGCCAGACTATTATAACTCATCACAGCAATTTAAGGTGGGATTTATAATTCAATGTTGACAAACCTCTCTGCATGCCCCTTTTTTTTCCAAAAAAATTAAAGGGAACGCGAATTTTATAATAAAAACTTTTAGTAGTAGAAGAAAGTAGATATATTCATAGTTAACAATCGGACACTTCGGCAAATACAATAATATATAGGATTACAGATTTTAAGAATACAACTGGTAGAAAACAACAAGAAAAACCAAGATTCAGGGTGTTCATTGAGCCCGTCACACACTTCTAGTTGAATAAATTGAAGCAAACTCAACCAAAGAGGTCAAACCGTCGCATTGATTTTGGGTCACTTTGATTTTGGGCAGACAAGCATAGCACCTATGAAGCACGGACTCAACACGTAATACGTGTTTCGACACGACACGCGATACGTGATTTTTTCAAAAACTAGGATACCTGTAATATAAAATATATATTTAAATATATAACATATCTTTAAATATATATATATTAATGAAATATAACAAATTTTTCCCATAAAATACATTATTAGAGCATTCTTAACATGAAATTAAGAAAATGGACCATACAAACAAAACCCAAACACATTTTAACATTAAAAATCATAAATAAAACAGAATCACAATCACATGAGAAAAAAAAATTGAAAAAAAAAATTAAAAATAATAATAATAAAAAATAAATAAGTACGTGTCCTTTTACGTGTACCGGCGTGTCGGAGCTTGTCGGACTCGTGTCAAAGCCGACTTGTGGCTTCCGGGCGAGTGTCCATACTTCACAGCATAGCACAAACAAAAAAATTACAACGCGTAACCCAGATCCAGATGTTAAAGATAAGTCGGTAAGCGTAAGTATAATAGATTGATATACATTTGCAGGCACATGCACATACAAAGTCTATGAAGACAAGGAAAAAGACTCATTTAACAAGGTTGGCGCAAAAGCAATACCATGCATAATTATGCCTTGTCTGAAATATAACTGGGGAAATCAGCAGGCTTGTATAGTGAATTTCAGAAAATTGTAACATACCCTTAATACGAGTTACAGTCTTTACACAACCCATAGGTACACTTAACCCTTCGGAGACATGGAGACTCAGAAAAGAAACTCCTTAGGGAAGTTGGTGGGACACCCAAAAGCAGTTCATGGCAACAGACCAACACCTGTAACAAATTCAACCATCAACACAAGTTCAAAAGGAAAATCTAAGTCAAAGGTAAAGCAATATATAAGATCAGGTAAACTACTGCTTCTACAAGAGAACATGAGTTTACTTTCCAGCCCGTAAAATAAAATAAAAATTAAAAATAGGTGATAAAAGATGCCGGGATGACTAAATGCTGCTTCAAAACTATCAGGAAACAAATTCGCTTAATTTAATTCCTTCTAGGACAGATATGTCAGGCTTGACAAGTTAGCTACTACAAGGGAACTTCTTTGGTTGAGAATACTCATGACTTTTATATTTTCTTATCATACTACTCTCTTGCAGGTCACTATTTAGAACAAAATGGAGTTGCAACAATGTGTCTAGCAGTATTTTGCTCACTTCTTGCTAAGGTCAGCAAAAATTTACTGTTCGGCCAAAAAAATCCCGCAAAAATTTGAAACATAGTGCACATAATCTTTCCCATGCTTAAAGAATTGAATAAGCGCCAGAAAAATGGTACCTGATTCTCGATAATCACATCATTCAAATTGTGTGTTGCTGGATGTAATTAGATTTGCAATTAATTTAGGTTCCATTTGTTTTAAAACAAAACGGGCCCATAAATTAAAAATTTATACTATGGAACCACTAACTGCCACCAAGAAAATTACAAAAACAATTCGTAGTGGAAAACTTAAAAAAATGTCATCTACAGTTTTAACAGCTAAACTACTCGTCAACATGATTTTTTTCTTTTCAACAGGTCAAGTTCCCCACGTGTACATTTAAAAAATTCATCCCCATCACATCAACTTTCTAACTAGAAATTATGTGTTGAATATCACCCTGGAGAGTAAAGAGAGAGTTTGTGTCTTTATCCAACCATCACCACCACCACCTTTTTTTTTTAGAAAATTACAAACCAATCCACTTCAACAACATTTTTTTCCAAAAAAAAGATGTCCCAAATTGATCCAAAAATTAGGACTAATTTGGAAGATCTTTTAAATTCTTCTTCTCCTACAAGTGGTCCTCGATAGAGGAAGGAAAAGAAGAATGTAAAAGATTTTCCACATTGGTACTAATTTTTGGATCGATTTGGGAAATCTGATGGGGGTAGGCTTTTTTTTGGTAAAAATATTTTATGGATGAATCGACTTGGTATTATCCCTTTTCTTTTTCTTTTTTTTTTTTTGGGGGGGGGGGGCAGTTATATATTTATGTATATTAGCCTGAGAAATTTATAGAAGACAAGCATGAGGGTACAACCTAAACCTAAAACAAATAAGCATCAAGTAGCTCTAAAGCAAAAGAAAACGAAGTAATGCAGAGAACGGGACATGTTCCAAAAAATATCCCTCAAAAATACCCAAGGAGCTCTCTAAATGTTGATCTTAAGTATTGAAATAAATATATCACGGTCTGTTGGTATTTGCCACCCCAAAAAAACCATAAAAAAAGGAAATGGCCAAGACAACTTGATCACTAGGCAATCAAGCTAGATAACAATGATATTATAAACATAGAAAATACACTTGTAGGAGGGTAGTCTATCAGATGACATTATGGTAACTTTAACTTAGGTGTAACCCGTAATAATGGAAAAGTAAGATCCAGCAGGGGAATAAATTTCCCTAAAAAAAATACCTAAGGAAGTGTCTAAATGGCCAAGACAACTTGATCGCTAGGCAAATCAAGCTAGACAGAAACGATATTCTACATATACAAAATACACAAAATTAAAACAATGATCATACCTGCATAAAGTTAATATGTACCAGTACACAAGCAAATATACTTTACTAACAAATGCATTCTGTAATTCCAAACACTGAAAACCCTACAACGACGTGCGTATAAATTCCAATCACGAATACTTTTTTCTCTAAACATGTATAAAAAATGTAGCTGGCTAAACAAGATTCGAACTTATTACGTCCATTCATGTGTGCGTGACACACACACACACACACACACACATATATATATATATATATATATATATGTATATATATATATATGTGCATAAGTACACAATCAAACACACTTCTCGATCATTTATTCTATTACTCCAAATACTGAAAACCCTAGAGCAGCATACATATAAATTCCACTCACAAATTTCAACCAAACATATTTTCTGTAAACATATATAAAAAAAACGTAACTAGCTAAACAAGATCCAAACTTATTACCTCCATTCGTGTGTTTGTGCTTGATTGTGTATGCACACACACACAATCAATCAATCAATCAACATAACATGGATAAGTACACAATCAACATAACATGGATAAGTACACAATCAGATACACTTATTAATCATTTATCTTTTTCTTCCGCATACTACAAACCCTAGAACAACAACATACATATATATATTTCACTCACAAATTTCAACCAAACATTTTTTCTCTAAACATATGTCAAAAGTGTAGCAAGCTTAACAAGATCCAAACTTATTAGTGTGTGTGTATATATATATATATATATAGAGAGAGAGAGAGAGAGAGGAACGCTCACCTACATCATGCATTATATATCACACCTAATTCTAGGCCCTAGAAAACTTTTTTTTCAAATTTTATATTTTTCCCTTGAAATTAACCTTCCTATCAATCCATATGCAAAAAATTAGGTCAAAATACATTTTGTAACTATTTTTAAAAATCCACAAAAACCTGTTGGCGTCTAAATAAGGTATTTTTAGCAGACCCTTACATAAGTTTGATAAGTACAAAATCAACATAACATGGATAAGTACACAGTCAAGTACAAAATCAACATAACATGGATAAGTACACGGTCAAATACAATTATTGATCATTAATCTTGTTCTTCCATGTACTCTACAAACCCTAGAAACAACAACATACATATAAATTTCACATACAAATTTCAACAACGCATTTTTTCTCTAAACACAGGCCCAAAATGTAGCTGGACAAACAAGATCCAAACTTGTTACGAGTGTGTGTGACATACCTAGAGCTATATATAGATAAATATATATGAGGTGTTGATTATGTGATATATGTATATATATATATATATATATATATATATATATAGATATATATATGTGTGTGTGTGTGTGTGTGTGTGTGATAAGTACACAATCAACATAACATGGATATGTACTTAATCAGATACACTTATTGATGATTAATCCTGTCCTTCCACGTACTACAAACCCTAGAAACAACAACATACATATAAATTTTACTCACAAATTTCAACCACAAATTTTTTCTCTAAACACACTCCCAGCATGTAGCTGGCCAAACAAGATCCCAACTTATTAAGAGTGTGTGTGCATGTGACACACCTAGAGCTCTACACATACATACATACATACATACATACATACATACATACATACATATGTGTGTGTGTTAAGTACACGATCAACATAAAATGGATAAGTACACAATCAGACACTAATTTAACATTTATTCTGTTATTCCAAATACTGAAAAGTGATAACCCTACAACAATCCATATAATTTCAACATACATCAAAAATGTATCTACCTAAACAAGATCCAAACGTATTATAGTTCTGTGTGTGATACACACACACAAATACATACATACATGCATATATAGAGAGAGAGAAAGAGAGATATCAGTAATAACATACCCGGGGCTAAAAGAGGTGTTGATTGAGTTAAAATTGCTTTCCACACCGATTAAACCCAGCTGGGACTCAAATTTATGAAGAGTCTTTGTCATTTATCAAATTATAAAGTTCGAAGTTAGATCATTTTGGTACTCGATCGTTGATGTGAAGATTGTTTGTTTGTTTGCAAGTATAATATTATTATCAACGGAGAGATAAACCCTAGGAGAGAGAAAAAGACAATGATATGATGATAGATAAAGTTGGGAGAGTGAGTGAGAAAACTTTCCCCTTTGCCGGTGGCTTTTTTTAGAGTCAAAAAAAATTTCTAGTGAATGGACATGATATCCACTCTACATGTTTACTAAATGTTTTTTTTTAAGACAAATATACCCCTACCATAAAAAAATACGCGTTGACTAAAGTTCTGTACATGCAGTTTGAAATACATTTACTTATTAATTATTCAGAAGCAAAAATAATCGTTAGCGTCCTCATCATTTAAAAAAAAAAGATTATTTGGTACCTCTTAAGTCCGAATGGTTCAGATTCAGACTTAAGAGGTAAAAAGAAACAACAACTAAGAAATAGTGTGAAATGGGCTTGAGAAAAAGATGATTGGGGAACGCTTGTAGATTCTGTAAGCGTTCATGAGATTAACATTTGATCATATGAGTTTGTTTCGAGTTTATGTTGTTAGATGTGCTTAATAGAAACCTAGTTTAAAAGTTCGTATGAATTCAAATTATTTTTTATTTGTTTTGTATCGTTGTGGAATCTGCCTAATAGGAGAGGGAATGAGTGAGTTTTGGAAAGGTAACTCCAACCTTCATAGGTATTTCATTATTTTGGATGCTCTAAATACTTGTGCATTCTCACTTTAATATCTACTTCGTAATTAATATGTAAAGGATTCTCATAAAATGTGTCATACAGACTCGAACTAAAAATAAGGATAAGAACCCGACGTATGGCTAATATGGCATGCATACTCATACAGAGCTCGCTTGTTTATTACTATGAGGTTCGATGCATGTTCTCATTTTTCTTGCATAATACTCCACGAAAGACATTGGCACCACACATAGTGACTTCACCAATCACCTCGTTGACGACAAGGCCCCTCTATTGTCAATAATTGTACTCGCGTCATTGGCATGCATGATCATTGTTCTTGAATGATCATAACACATGTGATCATGTCATTATCGAGCCATGGTGAGTGTGATAATTACACAAGATTGTTCACTTTTAATTTATCTCGCATTCATTACAACTTTTGCGTCCATCCTGATTTTCTCTCTCCTTAGACTACGGTTGCTTATCTCGTTGTCTCTCTTAACTCTCACTTGAATCATAACATGTAGTAGAACTCCCCAACACCATTATGGTCTTTAATGTTATGTAGCTCAAAGAGAAGTTTATTAAACTTTCATCGATCAATATTGCACACATTTGATTCGCACCGATGACGATTTGTGAACATAAATTTTCTTTTAAACCTAATCTCATTTCATACATGTTTAGCTTGCTCAATTCAAAAATAACAACTATACAAAGAAGAAAAATGGTTGTGCATTACACATAGATATTTTGCTCCAAAAATTATTGCCTCTCACTATGAAATCTCTCATTTCGTGCCATTATTTTTTTCTCATTATAAGTAATTTTTCTTAGTAGTCAAATAAATTTGACCGTATTTCATAAACATCAACTTGATCATTTTTAACATACCAATTTTATAATAAAAAGGGGTGTACACCTACACATATTTTATTACAACAAATGTTGTTTCATCTACCATTGCAAGATATTTAAGTGATAAATTTTGTAGACTTCAATATTTGTATTTCTTACGCTACACGGATCGTATAGATATCATCGAGAGATTTCTCTCTCTCTATCTATCTATCTATCTATTATATATATATATATCATAACAAAAAGGGTTTTACTTTAAGAAATGAATCATTTTTAAATTTTTTACTTAAAAATATAAAAATAACAACTAAATGGGAAATTGGTTCACAATTGTTTTTTTGCCAAATGACTATTTTTTTACTTCTCATTAAACAAGTCTTAAGTGTGACAAGATGGATCTGCGTGTTTCTTATTAGGGTAGGTTGACCAAAAATCACTTTATTTTACTATTAAGGAAGTAGAATTAAAGTGTACTTAATTATGATGATTAATTTTTTTTAGAAATTATTATGTCTTGCGAATATGAATAAATGATAGGTAGAGAATTTGAATATGTATCATTTATATATAAATATGTTATTAATATACTATTAATGGAAAGTATCAGTCATATTATGTGGATCTTTCAAGAATAACTCAAAACTATAGAGAGATTGGCTCACAAGTGAAATATAAAAAATACAACCACGTATAATAATATCAGAAAAATCTACATGCAATATAAGTCCCTCGAACCATTATTGAATACATTATTCTCAAAGAACTAAGGTCAAAACATCATTTAATTCACAAGTAAAATTCGTGTGTGGCACGTTGAGAAATTTAGAGCAATGAAGATCTGCAAGGACAGGTGATGTACTAGTCAATTCATGTATTTTATACCCTTAACTTACACTTTGTTAAGCCTATTTTATATATTGATTAGTTATTTAATTGTTTGTACAATCTTAATTGAAATAAAATTATATTATTGAAATTAGGGGATAAAGGGGTAAAACAATCACTTCACATGCTTAATAATTTTAGGCATAACTTTGTGGTATACATAACAAATTTATTGTGGTATACATGTCCATTACATTTCATGAAAACTATAATCAAAATGAAGTTAAACGGTATAGATTATAAAATAATGAAAGAATAGTAATTTTAGATATTTAATAGTGTGCCCACGTTTATTTTTCATTTGTCTATTTTCAGGTTTTGTAGGTGCTTGTGAAGTTTGATGAATTGGAGTTCGGTTGAAGAAGTTTAGAAGATCATAGGTCAAATGAATGAAAGATGGAAATAAACATAATAAAGGAAACATATCAATGAGATATATAATACTTCTAAAGCGTTTATATAATATATTTGTTATTAGGTCAATTATTTTTTAGGCTCTAAACAAAATCATAAGGAGCCACGTGGCACAATACGCGTGAAGTAACAGGTGAGTAAATCGCGTCGTTGAGGAAAATTGCAAGCCCACTGTGACGCCCTGATTTTCGAGGATCAATGTGGGAAACCTTTTTATACTTGGTTTCTTGTTAGAAAAACCTTCCGTCAAAGTAAAATCTTGCTTTTACAATTTTGTAGTAAAATCCATTGGATTTAATAAATGAAATTATGTACAGCTTATAAAATTTATACGAACACTTTAAATAAAAGAGTTTTGCTAGTTTCATGGAGTAAATAACCATTTAAAGTCCACGTCATCATGTTTTATTATAAATAAAATTTAAAGTACTTCCAAATAGTTCCAAATAACCCAATCAAAAGTTATATTTAAGTTACACATTTAAAGTAAAATAGTATACAAATCTCCATTGGCGCGTAAATCACTCCCTACCTCTCACGATTTTCTTAACTTTATATTTCCCTAAAGTACTTGGAGGTAAATAGTGGTGAACGAGTGTGTGACCGGTAAGATAAATACTAGCGAGTAATACGTACAAAGAATATTTATACTTATAAAATATACTATAGCAATTATGAAGATCGAGATTAATGCCCAAGACCGTGTTTAATAATGACGATGCATGAGAGTAAAGGAGAGCAGTATTCAACACCCAATATGGTATTAAATGAGGTCTTTTATACAATAAATGCACTGCGGACATAATAAATAAGTGGGACCAACAGGTAGGTTGGTCGGAGGGAGAAATAGCAGGCACTCTTGTCACAATAAAGGCAAGGCAGGAACTTCAGACTCAGTTAATGCTCAATGATAATAGTATAAATGGAAGCCAAAAGGAATGTTTGGTAATAAATATTCTCACAGAGGCTATCGTGTATGAGGAAAATCCAACAACAATTCTCAGCCCGAAATTTCGCCCTTGTGAGCTGTTTGGTTGGTTTATTTATATGAATGCAAGGTTACTCTGGTATTAAATGTGATTGATCGAGCATTAAGTACGACAATGTCGTATCCTTAATGTAAAAAATATTGCCTTAAATGCATAAGATATTGTGTTTTGGCAGGACACTGCTCATCTAATTAGATATGTGGTGGCATTAATGGGGAAACGATGTGGCAGTCCAAGGGTTTACCTTAGAACGACTATGAAACCAGACTTGATCAACTAGGCCTGCCGTCCTAAGGATTAAACTCACTTGAGTGATGTTATCTCGAGTCCCTAAATGCCATATACTATAACGTCATAAAGTAGGTGAACAGTGACCTCTACCAAACGTGTGGTCACATCAATCAAAGGAAATAATATATGAAGTTGGAGTTGCTCGACCGAAAATGGTTCAAACATTTAAGGGTGTTGTTTGTTGGCTGGGAGTTATCGCCGAGTATGTGCTGATCGAAGTGACTTGAGGTAGAAGTAACTCGAGTACTAGTTTGTGTTTAAATGAAGTTTTGCCCAAGTGTGCCAAGAGGGTTGATTATTGCTTTCCCAATGTTGTCGCGCTCCCAATTATCCAAACTAAATCCCTATGAGGTTCGTAGGAGGAGGTTGTTCGATAGAGCATGGGAGCTCTCCCATGCCCTTTCAGGCATTATCCCTTGAGGGTACTGAATATCCTCTCCCCATATAACAAAGTAAATTTGTTCAACAAGTAAAATACAATACCAAATACTAATACATTATGTTTCATATTATAAAATATTATCACATGAACAACTTTGGTCTTCGTGAGGAATCTTTCGAGAAGTCTATGGGGAGGTTCTTCGTGGGAGGTCTTTCGAGAGGTCTTCGTCCTCCTTCTTCAGTTAGTCTTATGCTAAGTGCAAGACCAATGTAACACCCGGTAAATTTAAATGGGTTTCTTTAAATTAATTTGGATAGTTGGGAGAAATAAAATTTTGGAATTTATTAATTTTGAGTAATTTAAAGTGTTGAGTTTTTATAATGAAAAGTGGGATTTTAATCGAAATTAAAATCGGAGTCAAAATGGAAAATCGTTTGTCACGGTTCTGGGGCGTGACTAATGGGAAAACTTTATTTTTAGCTAAATATAATTAAACTCGGCGAAATGGGCTTTTCATGAGGGGCGAATCGATTCGACTTGTGACAAAGGCGACAGGAAGTTTAGGGTTAATTAGAATCCTATCGTTAGTCTAACTCTTAAACCCTTTATATATCACACTAATTCGTGGATGAACTTTTCAAATCACTTTCTCAAAAAGTTTTTCACCAGAGAACACTTCCAAATTATTTTCCTCTCATCTACAAACATCAACCTCCAACTTAATCAAGGTTTTGGCACAAGATTTGAAGGCTTAATTGGGGTTTAATCATGATTGCTCAAGAACGACTCTTTACTAATTTTTCGAGAGGAATCCAACTGTGTTACAATATTTTCTTCATCTTAATCGCAGGCATGAATACTCTATTCTCTTCATTTGGTATTATGCATCTTAATTATCGACCAAACCATTAATCATGTGTTTTTTATAAAATTAATTAGTAACTGAATTAGAGAAAGTGGACACTTAATTATGGGACTGTTTTTATGAAATTTTTAAATATGAATTAATCTTTGAAACCCTTGGGTGCGTAAGTTAGATTATTAGTTTTTTATGGTTTTGGGTGTAGGTTCTCATGTAGAATTTTATGGAATTATTTATATGTTATATGGGACGCGTACACACTTATAAAAATTAGATGATTTACAAAGATAACGATTATGTCATATTGAAGATTATTGCACGTTAATTAATTTAACATTATTGAATGGAATTAATTGTGTTGAAATCAACGACGGTATTAGACCCTTATGATTAAATTGTTATGTTGTGCATATTGAATTGTGTTTTGTGTAATTTGTTTTAATCACTTTTACCATCGCGGGGACGAGGAGTTTATGGGTAGTATATAGCTCACCTCTATTATAGAATGCTTACTAGGCATGGGACTATTGGATAGGCCTTGGTTATAATTTATACTTGCTAGGTATGGGACTAGTTAGTGCAGATTCGTCAGGTTTTATATTCCGGGTTGGGGCAGATTTTTATGCTTTACCGTCATTATGCTAGCCTAGGCATGAGACTAGGACGTGATATATATTGGTAATTCATCATATATGTAGGATATGACGTATGTGTACTTTGGGGACACTTAGGTATGGGACTAAGGGGTATTTTTTAGGATCTCACACCGAAAAAGGGTGGGATAATTTGATAATTGAAAATTTGAGAAAATGAGAATTAATGCCTAAGATAAAAACGGGTATTAAAATCTGGACGACATAATGAGCAGGGGCCGACAGTTTAAACGGGTTAGCTGGCGTTTTATGTCGTGTCGTGTGTGAAACCTTGTCAAATTACGGAATCGACAGTTTAAACAGATTAGCGGGCGTTTTGACAAGGGGATGCGTAAAACTTTTGTGGGAATACTACCCGGGGCGGGAGGACCGCTATAATAAAGTGAGAATAATAATAAATTGGGTTAATTTGATTAAATTAATAACTTGGGGATTAATTATTTAAAATCATATTGGTGTGCATTGTCAATAACAATTACTGAGGGTAGTTAGTGACTTTTGCTATCGCGTTTAATTATATTTCGTTTAATTAAAATATTCTATTGTGATATCTATCATGTATAATGCTAATGTCTAGGTTCACGGACCCTATTTAAGGGAGTAGTGTGTATTCGTACTCGGGACTCTAACCTCGTGCGTTGACTAACATTTTCAAGAATAAGTCTGGAGAAGCTGCATAGGATTATTTGGAGACTTTTTTGGAGGTACAGCTGGAGTTAATTACTTTATGCGTATTAGTTTAGTTTAGATTTATTTCTTTCATATTTACATTGAGACACGGTTTATGGGTTTGATTAGCCCATTTGGTTCCAAAGTTGTTATGGGTTTTATTCATATTTTTTTTATGGAGTCAATTGGAGATTGGATTATTATTTGGAGTTTTAGCATGTGATGGATATCTTATCGCACAATTGGTTATTATCTTTTCGGATTGATTTAATTATTAATCTTGTGGATTATTTTATTTATGTCTCACATTTGTCTCATGCTAAGAATGGTATTTTATTTACTCGCGCCTGACTTAGTTTTGGTGGCGGTCGATGCCAGAATTTAGCGAGCTGTGATGACTAACTCAGCTAATCAACCTTTGGTGAGGACCTCTACATTTGCCCCTTCGTTGAGATATTTATTTATTGCATGAAGAAATATCTGTACGAAATACTTGGATGATCTTCGAATCATTTTGTAAAGAAAGGTTACTTTTCATGAAAAAATAATCACGTCATAACGAGTATTTGAATTATCCAGTAAGGAGAAGTGTAGACGAGGAACTCATTTAGTCATCCCATTCGAACTAGTTCATCTTTAACTGCTTTATGGGATACTATTGTTCATTGATGGGATACTACGATTGCGTGTGACCACTTTCATGGGGGGTGAAGGGATTTTTCAAATTTCCCCCAAAACGCTTCACTTCCCCCCAAGTCGAGAACTCTTCGTATACACCATCATTACTCTGGTCGTGTTGCATTTAATGAGATTGATGTTTGCTCTTATGTATAAACTTCATATGTGGAAGCATGGGGTTAGCGCGTTCTTATCACACGAGGGCATCCAGGTGTCACCACATGCAGCTTCATAATTGTAACGTTTGAATTTGTGCCCCCACGCGCGCATATGGGCCACGTAAGGCAATTTAATCGTCACCACGTTTTCTAAGGGACCTTATTCTACAACCAGTTACCTCTTGTGTTGCCCCTATAAAAAGCATACTTGGCATTTTCCAAACCCTTACCTTTGGGTTCATTGTCATTTGCCTTCGTTTGTTTTGAGAGAGAGAGATTTCAGTGCTTGTTTTTTCCTTTATTCTTCACTCCAACTGTTCGTTTTTCTTCCCTTATTCTTCACTATCCCTTCATTCATAGCTCCTATTGTCAAAAAGACCCCCTCCACAAGGGGTGCTTCTCACCATACTCGAGCACGCCATAATCAATGGGGCCGATATCATTGGGTGCCTTACTTTGGGGAACCTGACCATTTTTGGACGTTAGGTGAGCATTTTTAGGGGGAACTTGTTTCGGTAGAGCCAGCTAACTTATTGATGGATGAAAGTGATAACGCATAAGACTTATCTTACATTCCCGCATCTATTTATTGTGACTCGTTTTCGAATTGAATGGGGAGATTATCGTTTTCAAAGGTGGAGTTTGAGTCTTAATCTGGTGCCTGTGAAGGTTTGGGCCCGTGGACTGAATATATTCATGCAAAATTCTCTGTACAACTGGATTTAATCGGTTTAACTTCCACCACTCCTCAACTCCTTGTCTCTCGTTGGATCCATCAGACTCATATATTCGTGGATGCCTGGGGTGAGTGATTGACTGGGTTTTTTTGCGGTGTCGCGTCACCGACACCGGTCGTTTGTTATATTTGGCTCACCAACTCAATACAAAAACCTAAACTATGACTACACTCTTTTAAGGGAGTATAACTGTCAATCCAGGTATCGAAAATCCACAGAGACAAGTTGCTAGAATTTAATCACTTTAATACTTTTAAAATAAATATGAAAAAGGTAATTTTAACAAAAAGGAAAAGATAACTAGGCGAGTGTATTTGAACTAGATTAACAAAAGGAATAAAAATTATAGGTTGCGACAGATATCCTTCACATCGAGTTCATTGGTATAAATAGTTACATGGGTTCACAAGTTATTAAGATTGAATCTCATTTCGTCAGTTAATTAAATCAAGAGTTGTCACACCCCTAAATTTGCATAAAAGCCTACTATGATTTTGGCGTCAGCAAATACCTCAAAAATTACACACGCAAGGTCGTAAATACGGAGCATACGTGATATACCCCGTTAAATATCCTTAGCATAATAACTAGGACAACCCAATCGAAATAAACTCATGAAAATCCATCACCATAGCAAAGCAACCAATCAACCCTAGGTGAGTTCAATCCAACACAACCTAATCTAAGTTTAGCCACTAAGTATGGTAAATAACATGTATTAATTGCAAGAAATAAATGAAAGCAATAAAGAAAGAAAGTAAACCTAAATTAATCAAAGCAAGAAAAAGAAATAACAAAGCTAAAATACAAGAGGGAAGAAGATGAATAGTGCCCACTTACATTAATGGGTGAAAACCCAACAAGAAAATGGAGGAGAGGGGTTGTCTCCACAAAATCCCCAAATTGTTCTAACCCTAATAACTAAACTAAAAGTGAGAGAAAAATAAGATATATAACTAAGATAAACCAAGTCTCTTATTTATACTCGGTTACAATTAAAAGAAAAGAAAATAGAAAAAGAACGGGAAAATAAGCAAAAATGTGCGCTGGAAACAAAGGAGGACCGGTCGACCGACGACAAGGGGCGTGGTCGACCACTGGAAAATGGAAGAGCTCACTGCATACGCACCAAGGCAAATTGAGTTTCACTGGTCGTCCGGTCGCGCCAGACTTGCCTTCCTTCTCAACAAAATCTAAGACCTTTATGGATGAAAACCGCTGTAGATTTGTTTAAATGGCCAAAAATCCACCCACCATCCAATTTGATACTTGCCTCCATCAACTTGGGCCAAAACTTCTCCCACTATAATGGCCAAAGATGGAAAAAACCCAAGACCCAACTACGAACCTACTGTCGCAATAAGGACCCGCTGATATTCATCAGCTGAAATCTGAAGCTCCATTAATCAATTTTGCCTATGATCAAAATCTCAATTGATTTCAACCAAGACTCGAGCCAAAACCCGAAGACAAAGAACCATCACAATCGCAGACATGCAATTGCAAATTGGGGCAAGGACATAATAGGCATTTATTTATTTGGTTTTGTCTTGTGCATTTCTTATAATTCTTCCTCCGATTAAAAATTCGTAACTTCTTCGTTTGGACTCGGACTCGCTCATCGTTCAAGGCCACGCGAAGCTTGACTCGGGAGATTTAACTTTCGTGAGTTTTTGGGTAAAAATCCCAAAGAGTGAAATGACTAAATTGAGCCTGAACATGTGATATTTGACGAATCTTTACCGGAATGCAACTAAATTCCACACTCAGCCCCGTAACACCTACAAAAGTTCAATAATACCTCAAATAGCATGTTAACATATAAAACGGAGGTTGCCTTATTTATGAACATAATTATAGGCATTAAAGTACCTGAGGGGGCTACAATGCATAAGTATCGAGGGTATAAAGTGCAATGATTCCGGATAAATGAGTGAATTTACCATTTCTCTCGAGGACATTTGTGAACTTTTGGGCCTAGAAACCACTCTCTTTGATACTTTCTTTGAGGAGGATGTCTCGAGTGCTGAGAAACCTACCCGGGCAGAGTTAGAGGCAGTAGTAAAGGACTGTATGGTGACTTATAACAAGTGCACTTATTCGAAGGTAATCCGTTACTTCTACTTTATTGAGGACAAAGCCGCGATCAAGGATCGTGAGGCGACCAAGAAAAATCCAAGGGGAAAGCACCTGGCCGAGACTCCCCCGGTTGGAAAGGTTTTGGTTCGAAGATTGAACTCGCAGGCTATATTTGGGTTGTCTTATCGAAGATATTTCTTCCTGGTAAGCCCCACGATTGCCCCATGAAAAGATTTAATCAACACGGTCGTTCAAATGGTCAGTGGCATCAAACTCCCTTAGCTGCAATCACCATTGGTTCGTTGTACACACGGTTGGATCGCGTGCAGGTTGATTCTGCCCAAAGCATCGGTAGGATTGATGTTTTAAATTATGCCAATCATGTTCTGCTGACGTCTTTTCTATATGCCCATTTTCCTGAGTATGCTACAGCCAGTAGTTTCCCCGGTTCTCATCTTATTAAGGCCCCTCATATCTGTTACTGGAACAACAAAAGTTCTAAGAAACCTTTTGTCTCTTTGGTTGATAAGTTTATCCCTCGCCCTTACGTCGGGGTAGATCAGTTTTTTACTAACCATTTTTTTGCGGACGAGGAAAGTCCTGTTACCCCACTCGAGGAACCATTGGACATGAATTTTCTTGCGAACAACATTTCTTTGCTATTAGTTCCTTCATACCTGCCTTCGTATACGGAGTGGTCTTCTTTTTATTCGATCTATTGCTCCAATTGCGTGGCCATCCAGTTTGGGTATGACCAAGGCAACCTTATGCTGAGTCACTTCACTCGTGAGAAGCCCACAAATTTCTCTTTCGCCTGTATTAATTTTCTGAGCTCATCGTCATTAACCTTTGTTCCAACTATGCTGCCAATCCCATTATCCCAAGTAGGAAAGCCCGAGGATGTAGATCGGCTATGTATTTTACTGTGTTTTGGCAAAATCAGTTAGGTAGGTTCCAAAGCAACCTTCTCAAGGAGCCCCGTTACCCTACAGTTGAGAGATATCCTCCTACGGAGCTAAGCCTGAGAATATGTACTACTTCTAGTTATTTATTTCCTTTGAGTACCCTCAATACTTCAATTCCTTTCGAGCTGGCTCCCTTGGCCCCTTTTGAGCAGGTCGTAGTGAAGAAGAAAAAGAGTGCGCGATCGTCAGTTCTGGTCGAAACAATTGTTGTTCCTTAGTCGATTAAGGTCAGTTGAAGAGGGTGACACTCCTCATATTTCTTCTACTAGGGCAACTATGAGGGCAACCGGGAGGGTCCCAAAGAAGAAGCCCAAGGTGACTCATGAGGTTTCTCCCTCGTTGACTCCTGACTCAAAGTTTTCTCAGCAAGTTAGTCAGATGTTCGAACAGCTTCAGCAAACTCGGGAAAAAATTTTATGTGGAAGACAGGGCCTTCATGTCAGCATATATGGTTGCTCCGAGTTTTTCCTATGCACCCCCCGGTTACTAAAGGCAATTAAAACATAGTAGGTTTTCGACTAGATTGATCAATCCTGTTAAGATTGTATTTGATGAAAGTGATGAGGCGAGCAATGAGGAATGTCTTGAAGAGGAAGTAGTTACTACTAAGGAGGAGGATGGTGATGATGATGATGATGATGATGATGATGATGATGATGATGATGATGATGATGATGAGGAGGAGGAGGATGAAGATAAGGGGTATGATGAAGAGAAAGAGGAATATGACTCCTCCCTCATTCGAAAGCGCAGACTTCGTAAAATGGTTTCTGCTTCAAAGCTCATTTTTCCTCCCTGTGATTATGAAGTCTTGGAAGATATCTTGGAAGAAGAGGTATATCTCGATTTCCTTTTCCTTTTACTTGTATTCTGTCTCATTTCTTCTTATAATATTAGTTCATGTTCTCTATCTTCAGGTTAGTTTGTAAGGTGATTCCCAGGAGGATGCTGGGGCGGGTGATGATTTCGAGGGCCCGCTCGTGCAGACAACTGAAGTTTTACCCACCTTCAAGGTCACTCTGCCAAAGGAAATAGCTTTCCCTATAACTTCTCAGGTAACTATAAATTTCCCCCTAGGGGCATATAAAAAATCTTTACTAGGCCCGCCTGACCCTCGGGTATGGGAGATTAAAATCCTACATTACTAGCCCCACCTGACCCTTGGTTATGGGAGATTAAAGTTCTACATTACTAGGCCCGCCTGACCCTCGGTTATAAGAGATTTAAAGTCCTACACAACTAGGCAATTATAATTATAGTTATTACAGGAGTTACTGCCCCAATGAAGGAGATGTTATACCTATGGCAAAGTAAATTGGTGAGGATCATCGGCGAATTATCTAGTGGCCATCTGCACCATATCTTCCTCTCCATTAGAACCTCATTGACCCACTGAGGGACACTGATCCACCAGAATGACTTGAGCATCTATAAGGGCGACAGCAACTTCTTGCCCTAAGCCTACCACGCCAACAGAAGCAATAACTTCAACTCCTTCGGGGTTGAGGATTGATGGTCCAAACAAAGTAACCAATACTTGATCATTCTTG
The DNA here is from genome assembly GCA_949130495.1 of Sambucus nigra. Taxonomy (NCBI): domain Eukaryota; kingdom Viridiplantae; phylum Streptophyta; class Magnoliopsida; order Dipsacales; family Adoxaceae; genus Sambucus; species Sambucus nigra. The sequence goes on along the minus strand of OX422215.1, from coordinate 654,368,864 downwards.
GGAGGAGGCACCGCGGGGACAGTCTTTTCGGGCAACCCAGTGTGCGAAGATGGAACCAAAGTTAGAGCAAAAAGTCAACAGAAAAGATTGACAAACCAAAATGCATTCAAGTATTACCATAACAAAGGGTACAATCACGGGGGACTTTTAAACACTGGAATCCACAACACCTTCAATGGGTCTTGATCTAGGTCAATGATGAGGGAATGAGCAACGGGGGTAGGACGAGCAATAAAGGAAGTGGTGGAATTCTTGTATTTCAGCAAGTAAGAGGCCAACCTAGTATGCTCTTCTCTAATATTTTGATGAATACCCCAAAGAAATTTAAGCTCAGTAAGCTTAATTTCACTCTCCTTAGGACACCTTCTTTTTTTATCAACTGTAATAAAAAACAAAGGAAAAACAAGTTCAATTAATATTACAGTACAAAAATTGTGAATAAAGTCACGTGAGAATTAAAACAACCTATCCTATGACCCTCCTGAGGGCACTTTGGCCCATTGTACACTTTACCCCCTGTTAGGCCGAACTCTCCCAACTAGTCCTAAATGCATAAAATGAAAATCACTCTATCCGTTCAACCTCCTACGACCTGAGTATTATTATTCCATAAGTGCCCTACATCCAAGTACATCGAGCTAACTGATCAGTCACGAATATTGCATATGCGCGTCTGTTATCTTTATGCATTCTAGAACTTTTTGTTTTCCTTATGCCTATATTTATGTTCGTTAACCAGACAACCTCGGTTTTGGATATATATATATATATATATATATATATATATATATGCTTTGCAGGGCTTAATTGAGCTTTTATAGGTATTGGAACGCTTAAAGTGAGAATTGGTTGCATTTTTTAGAAGTTTCATCGTCGGACTCAACTTCAAGGGCATTTGAGACATTTCACACTTCATCTCCGATTAAGTGAGATTCTACGAAAGTGTAGTTCATTGAGTTATATTTGCATGGTCACGAACGACACGTTATTTGGAGTACGAATGATCAAGTTATAGTCGATTCCGTTTCGCATCCTTTTCCCCCTTTTTATGAACCAAGAGCACCAGGAAACAGGGGACCGGTTGACCGAACCTGAGCCCCCGATCGACCGGTGAAGCTGAAATAAGTCTACAAAGATAACAGTGGGTTTTAAACTAAGGGCCCGATCGATCGCCCTTGACCGCGGTCGACCAGTAGTGCCAGATATGGGGAGGTTTTGCCTATTTAGTTTCTTTTACCTTTTATCTTTTTCTCACTTATTATAAATAACATCCCTTTGTTATTTTTGTAAAATATCTTTTTTTTTTCTCTTGCTTTCTTAGTTCTCTTAGGGAAGCTAGGGTTTGGAGGTTATTTTGGGTGTGCCATTTTCTCCCTCCTATGGTTTACCCATATAGGTTATGTAAGAACACTATTCATTATCTTCTCCATCAATCCAAACTTCCATTTCTTTATATCTTGTTTTGTCATTTATTTACTTGCTTTCTAATTTAGGTTTACTTGTTTTATTTATTGTTTTCATTTATTGCTTACTTTTAATACATGCCATTTAATATGCTTTCTAGCTAAATTAAATTAGGTTATGATTGATTGAACACACCTTCGTTTCATGGGTTGCTTTACTTTCGTGATGGGTTTTATGCATTTAATTAGATTGGGTTATTATTGTTATTACGCATAGGAGATTTAACGGGGTATATCATGTATGCTTCGTATTTACGATCTTGCGTGCGTAATTTTCGGGGTATTTATTGACGCCTAAATCATATTAGGCTTTTATGCGAATTTAGGGGGTGACAACTCTAGATTTAATTGATTGTTGAAATGAGATTCAATCGTACTAAATTTGTAGTCCCATGCAACTATTTATACGCATTAAACCGAGGTGAGGGATATTAGTCGCAACCTATAGTTTTTATTCCTTTTTGTTAATCTTATTTTAAACACATGCCTTGCATTATCTTTTCTTTTGTTAATAATTATCTTTTACACTATTATTCCTGAAGTATTAAATCAGTTAAAGTCTAGAAATATTTCTCTGTGGATTCAATACCCGGACTCGCCACTATACTCCCTTAAAAGAGTGCAGTCAATAGTTTAGGTTTTTGCATAACGGTGGGAGCCGAAAATAACGACCGACGTATATCTTTATACACTTGCATCGTGGTTCACCCCTGTCTATCAAATGGCACCGTTGCGGGGGACTTGTACGTTTTAGAATTTAATTGGTTTAATATTTCGTAGTATTTTCTTTCTATTTGTATTATTTGTTAACTATTTTTGTAGAACTTCTACATTTGAGCGCCAAGAAACGCTTGAATTTTCTGGGCGCACATCACTTTGTGGAATTTGCCATCTCGAGCATTTTTTTGGGGTAAGCATGTCTTATTCTAATATTTTCGGTAATCGTAGTGATAATCTGAGTTTCAAATCTGCAGATCTGGATTTAAAATCAATTTTAAATTTTAAAATTTGATTTTCATCAAAAAATCGAAATCAATTTGAGTTTAAAAAAAATCAGTACCAGAGAGGGAGAAGAGTATGTATCGTTATGTGTTGTGTGTGTGTTGTTACATGTGTGGTTTGTGTGCATGTGTGTGGTGGTGGAATATAGGAGAAGGAGGAGAAGTTCGGTGGTGGAATATCGGAGAGGGAGGAGAGTACCCTATGTGTGTTCGTTTGCTTTTTGTGTGCTGTTGAATGGAAGAGTAAAAAAACGAAGAGATGTTTAGGGTTTTGGCTTTTATATAAATAGAAATGAACGATTGAGATTTGTTTAAAATGAAGGATTTTGATAATTTGGTGTGTGTGCGTGTGTGTGTGTGTATATATATTAAACACATTTTTATATGATATTTCTAGTTTTTTTAACTCGGTAAGATGGTGCGGTAATATGCAGTAATTTTAGTACGATAAACTCAGTAAATTCGATATGATAAATTTAGTACGGTAAATTCGATAAGTCAGTTTTTAATTTTAAAAATGAAAACCAACAAACTTTTTTGCGGTAATTTTGATTTCTGTAAATTCAACTTTTGGTATTAAAAAATATGAAACAAAAATCATTTTTTTGGGACCAATATGGTGCAGTACGGTAAAAACCTGTACCGGTTCCACCCCTATATGTACCCCAAAGAAATTCTCCAAAGTACCCCCAAAGTGCATTAATACTTGTACCTTGTGTGGACTCCACTCCGATGTGCAAACACTTGATGCGCTTTTAGAAATATATTTGGGGTACATATAATTTTCCATATAAGAAAGTAATTTTTTAGCCCCCACCAACTTACGTTCAAGTATATTCCTTTGTGTATTCATGCGGGTGGCCCAAGACTCGCCCAGTTTAAGAGGCACAACCCGCTTATTTATAGGGCTCGTTCAATGTATTAGACCCATTGACTGGGTGAGCCTTTTTGTTAAGCTTGATAAAATAGGCCCAAAATATTCGCCCTTCGATTCTACCTTTCGACCAACCCCATGTGAGGCCGGGATATAAAAATTTAACAACATATATATACAATCACTCATATGCGTATCGAGCTTGTAGATTAATTTATTAACATGTGACTTTTAGCCAAACTTACTGGAAATAATCTCATACTGAGAAAAGCTCAAATAAAAAATTCAATCCAAATATGGATGAGATGATCGTCAAAAATTTAAACGCTAAAAATGCACATATTTATCAATGTATCCTATCATCCATTTCTAGATTGATTTTTTTGATGAGTTTTGTTTTATAGATCGTGTTCTCGCTATATAGTTCATCTCCACCTAGTTTGGCGGGGAAAATGAATAAATCATTTTTTTGGTATTTTAAACAACCGGTCTGCACAATTCAATATGTATATTCTTGAATTACAATTTAATAGTTTTTTGAATGCAATTATTAGACAATTTAATAAAATTAAGTTAAATATTTGCAAGCCCGAGCCCGAGCTCGCCCCATGTTTGATTGATAGGAAGTACAAAATTCAAGATACATTTATATCAAAACCTGAAAGTTTCAAACTCCACAAGCCAAACAAATCAAAGATTTTCTCCCCATCAGTCTACACATACATTAAAAAAAATGGTTAAAATTACAGATATTACAAAAAAAAATTACAAGTGCAAAGATTATATGGTTTCATAGGCAGAAGACAAGTTGACAAACAAAATTCACATAGGAACCTAAACTTTAAGGTCATAAAATTAAGTAAAACCATAATTCCACTTTCAGCTAGCTAAGTGACTGGGAGAGCTATTAAACATGCTGTGCCACATATAAGCTCTAGAAAGCACAATCTCAAGCTCTAAATGGCTCCAGTTCTGAGTTGGAAGGTGTTGAAGGAACATCACCATCTCTTGGAAATCAAGCTTCTGTAGTTTATCAGACCACTGCACATACATACATTACATATATTAGTAATTCAGGTATATTTTTTTTCCTTCTAATTGTTTAAAAGACTATATGTTAGTCATGCTTAATTTCTAGAGGCCCCGTGAAACACTGTTTTTTATAGTCTACAGGGAAATTTTAGCAACCACACTATTATTTTACAGTTTCGCAATGATACTTTAGGACACGAAGATATTTTAACAGGGACCGGAGGGTACAGGTTTTACAAATAGGACAGTAGACTAGAGTTTTTAATAATGCTTTTTTTTTTTTTTACTACGGGTGCATTTGATTGCAAATGTGGAAAATTTGTGGGAAATAGTTCATTTGGATAAGAAGTTGGTAAATGAGCAGAAGAGGATATGAGTTTTTTATCTTACTTTTTATATTTTTCATGGAAATCAATTCTTTGGAGGGTGGATAAAATATATTTTCCAATAAAAATGAGGTTTGAGATGGAGTACTTTTACGTGAATGAGTGTGGTTCTTATACAAATCGTTTGCAATCAAGGTACAAAAGCAAAACATGAGTCTAAACAACTATTTTCCATGGAAAAAAATTCCTTGTTAATAATACACCCTAAGTTGACCAAGTCTTATGGACGTAAGACTAGGTCTATATATTTTCAGGTAAACCTGATTTCCTACAAGAATAGTTTTCGATGTATATAACCCGAAAAATGCTATTCTTTTCAGTGGTCACATTCTGTGTCAGAGTTAAAACTTTTGGATGAGGGGGCAATGTCTAATAATAAAATAAAACAGCAGTGGACAAAGTTTGCCAAAGGAATTCCCTACCACGCAAAGAAAAAAATTCACGGCAGATGTCCAAAACATGCATTTTGGGGGGGGGGGGGGGGGGGGTATTTTATGCAAATGTGGAACAAATTTCCAAAGCAAAATTGGGCAATCAGACGCACCACAAAATGGATGGAAACTATGAAACGTTTCAAATTTGCCATGGAAAATTTTGACTTTCAAACATAACATAATATTATTATTTTTTCAACAATTAAGGGGCCCAAAGGGTATTTTTTTAATTGAAATTGTCCCCATTTTTCTTTAGAAACACACATCCTTATTAATTTGATAACATCTGTTCATGGTCGCATCTTATACCCATCAGAAATTGTAAGACGCTGCATAATTTATTGCAACACTAAACTTCCATTTCAAATATTTCGAAAAAGTAGAGAATATTAGTACAAACGGGAGTATTACCGTTAAAAGAAAACTAGCAGATATGTACACAAGGAAATTTGGCAACGCATCTCCTTCCGCAAGATATGTGTCCCACAAGCGGGTAACGAGGTTGAAAGGGATCTATAAACACACACACACACACACAAACATTCATTAGCTTTCCCTCCTAAAATGATTTGAATATCAAGAATGAGGTCATATATTTTTTTCATTTTGTGTCATATATATATATATATATATATATATATATATATATATATATATATAATAGATAGATAGATAGATAGATAGATAGATAGATAGATAGATAGATAGATAGATAGATAGATACAGAGAGAGTCATGGAAATTCAGAACGAAACGAACCTCACGTATCAGAAGACAATTGAACCAGCGGAAAGCAAATTGAAGAAATTCAAGCCCTTGCTCCTCCATGTGTCTTGACACAGGTTCTGGCGAAAATTTGAGAACACTCGTCAATAAGGCACATCATACATTACTGCCCCCAAAGGGAAAAGTGTTGGGTGCATTTGTGTTTACTTATTGTAGCCCCCCCACACAAAGAAAGGGGGAAAAATAGAGTTATTTATGGTTTAGTCCCCATAAATTATGGTGTAACCCCCCAAAGTTGTCAGAGAGGTGTGGTTTTTTTTTTTGGTGGGGGTGGGGGTGGGGGGAGGCATATGATGGAAAATTATAGGGATGTATGCATGGTGGCCAAGCCCCAAATAGCCCTTTCAATTAGATTTCATATTAAACCCATTTCCATTCTGAGAAGATTAATACTCACATTGCTCTCTTAGAACTCAAGGACCTAGAAACATTGCAAGTGAGTTCAATATGAACATTGAAAAGCGGAAAAGATAATTTTGGGGGTTTCATTATGGGCTTTCTATTTTAGAAGTTTTATTTGTCTTTCATTACCTTTTGATGTAATGGTTGTCGATATTATCCTAGATTATCTTGTATTTTTTTCGATAAAAATTGTTTTCATAACAAATAAAAAAAAATCGACCAGAAAACGTAGTGTTGGTGATTTCATTATGGGCTTTTGTTATTCATAACCTTTTGATGTAACAGTCAAAATTATCCTCAATTATCTTGTAACCTTTTTTTTCCCTTTCTATGTCTAAAACTGGTTTCAACAAAAATAATTAAAGGGGGTTAATAACAAGAATGGGGATCCAAAAGGGGCAATTACCATCAATACGCCTAACCAACTCCTTCAACTTAAAAACAAGCCTCTGAATTCCTGGTTGAGCAAACGTGTAATGGTCTTGCATACCATCAAGCAACTTTGATAGGCACCAATAGCAATCAGCTTCTATGTCAAAGATTGTATCCGTAGATAGATCCGTGATTGACCAATTATCTATGCTCCCTTCTAAGTGCTCCGACAAAAAAACAATTAAAAATGGTGTAGCAAGATCGTTTATTCCTTGAACATATCCGCTTGCAGGATGACGAATAGCCCTGAAAACAAATTAAAAATTAAATAATCACCATTTAGATTTTATTAACCATAAAGATTGGGAAAAAATACGAGGAAAAGCTCACAAATCCCGAGAAGAAAGAATATCTCTCCGTGTCATCATAATAGATAGATTAGGGATTAAGATAATACTAATTAAGGCAAATCGAATAAAGAAGACAAAATATCCCAAAGGAACATTCCCCCTGTACACCTGTGACCTATACTAAGATATCAATCTAAATAGAGGGGATAAGGGAGATGAGACAACTAATAGAGCAATTTGACAAAATTATAAATGAACTCACGACTCTTTATTTACATATTTACGTCAGATTCCTTCTCTAAATTTGAAAGGTTGTATTAGATTGATTTGTGTGTGGAGCTTCAGTTTTTGTATAGTATTGTAAGCAGGTTTATAGTCGGTCATGGGTCACATTGTCCCATGCAAATTGTACCTATTTTTTTATCATTGATGAATGCTTCTATTCCCTACAAATAAACAAGAAGCAAAATAAACATACCAATCGGCGGAGTCATTGAAGGCTCCCTGGAAACCTGGTTAAATGCCTAGATAAGCCATAGCGGCCATCCGAATAACTCGACAGTGCTTGAGAAGCAATTTCTTACAGTCACACTGGTCGGCTTATACATTGACACATTCATGTTTTTTCTTACTATATATATATACACACACACAAGCAGTCTTTGCAGCGGACTCCAAAAGACGGAACAATTTTTCAAAAAGGTAGAAAATTAAATTTTAGACCAAAAAACTAGGTGGAGATGATCTTCACAGTGAGGTGATCATCTACAACCAAAAAAATCATCAAGAAATTCAATCCGAAATTGGGGCACCCGAAAATGCACATATTTATCAATCTTGCATTTCACTAAGTTTTGAGTAGAATTTTATGATGATTTTTTTTTAGACAATTTTCCCACTTGAGAACCCACCAAGTTTGGTTAAAAAATCATTTTTTAACCATTTTAAAATTTTGTTCCATTAAATTTCGTCCACCTAAAAAACTTTTGTACACATGTCAACGTTCCTTTATACATATTAAATAAGGCGCTGACACATAACTTAATTTTTGAGATTAGACCTCAGATAAAAATGGAAGTGAGAAAATCAAATACTACCTCCGTCCCAAATTAATTGTCATCGTTTGAAAGTCAAACAATTTAAGAAAGATTCACTTTCCAAATTTAACCTCCTAAAAATAATGAATACCTTTGAATGCAATACATGCACTTGAATCATTGTTCTCTCATCGAACTGTTCGGATGAGTAACTAATAATCTCCCCTAGTTTTATATACTATTTTTAGAAACACGAGTCATGACTACTAATTTGTATCTTCTTTGGTTCCTAGGCTTGTGTTTGTGTGATGAAGAGGTCAGGTCTATGTCCCCTCTTCCTTCCCTTGTAAACCACCACGGAGAGGTTTTTTCTCTGTATCGTCAATAAAATTTGTTGGCGTACTATCCCTCTTCCCAAAATATATTACATTTATATCTATATACACGTACTGTCACTCATTGATTTTTTTTTACAAATTTGAAACACGATTTGACAACTTTCTTGAAACTTAATTGTTTGTGCGTATGCAATAAAATGTTCACTTTGCATTCCTTAAGGCATGAAAACAATTGTTCTCCGCATTATTTCAGCTGTCTAGGCAATTGACTGAGCTACATACGTTAGGTCTATCTTATGGGTTGCCTAGGGTTTTAAAAAAGATAATTCATCAATACTAACATTAAATTTGGAGAAAAATTGAACCTCATAAATTAAACAGATATTTATAAAATAGAAATGATAAGCTCTAAAAATTACTCAGATGTGGGAATAAATCAGAATTTAGGATGAGTTTGATTGGCAATATTTTCCAACTTTCAGTGTGTTTGACTGACTGAATTTTCCTTGGAAATTTTCCCACTTTTGCCTGATAATTCCATGGAAAATTTTCTCTGGGCCACCCATTCCAAACAAACAAACCCTTTATAAGTTAAGCATCGTGGAAAAGTCAAAAGTCAATTTATACTCCCCCAAGACTGGAGAAGCCATTTATTTTCTCTTCATCGGCGCACATGAGTTATCACAAAGCTATTCATAACAAAAGTCGTACACAGTGCACAAGGCTCCCGCTTCACTGCAGAGTCTGGGAGAGGTAGATGTTGGCTGGTCTTACTCCCATATTGTTTTATAATATGAAGAGACTGCTCCCAAGTCTCGAACCCGAGACCAACCGTAACTTGGGTAGGGCACTTACCATCGCTCCAAGTTACAACCTCCCAAAGCTATTCATAATAAAGAAAGAAAAAAAAAGGAAAATTGGAAAAAACAAGTATCTAACCATGTATATAGTATCCTCTCCAAGGACTTTTGAACTTCTGCTTGTTGGAAAAAAGAGACATCAGGTACAGTTCTGGGACAATCAACACAAATCTAACACAGAGAACAAAGGACATTTTAAATGGTTAGAGCATCTACAATGGTATAAGCAAATTCGAATAATCAAAAGTTCCCATGTCATTTTTTAATTTATTCATTTAGTAAATTGTTAAATAAACAACCCAAAGTTCTAAAATGGCAATTTTTTGTCCATAATCAAAAGCATAGACCCACATACAAAACGCTTGCCAACATTGAGAACACCTATAATACCTGGCGAAGCATGTTGATCTCTTCGTCTGTACGCTCAATATCTGGAATATCATAATACTGAGCTACACAATCAAGATACTCGAGGCGCTTTCTTCTCAAAACTCCCTCCCTTCTATCTGAATTAGGGGGTGCATATCCCTGTTGTCAGTTCATATTTAAATTTCAACAAGCAAAAACGTTTTATTCAAATAAAGACTTTCAACAAGCAAAAACGTTTTATTCAAATAAAGACTTGACTTTTATTAAATGAGATTCAATATGACGTATGTTTTTAGAAAATGAAAAAACGCATGATCTATATAAGGCAGATTCTTGATGTCCAATCAATCGGAATAGATAAAACCAAATTTCATAGACATCCAAATTTTACTTGAACCACACACACAATAATTGTAAAACTCAAGTATGGATAACATATATATGAAAAGTAGGAACAGAACTAAGATTATATTACAGAACTCCAAAAGAAACATATCATTCACATATTTCTCCCAAAATCTGGGGGAGAAGAGCATATGCAATCAAATAAACTTGTAGATATATTTTTATTTTCTGCTTCATCTGTAAATCCTGTATGAGGGGTTTGATTTCGAACCCCTACATCATGCAACCACTCCACAAAGTGTTTCCTTCTTAAAAGCGTTAATTATAGCAGAGACTTTATGTGATGTGACATATACAAGTTTTTACAACTTCAAATTATGTTGACGACCATAGAAATATTAGATGTCGTACTTCAGTGCGATGGCAAGTGCCTCGCTCAAGTTACGGTTGGTCTCGGGTTCGAGACATGGGAGCAGCCTCTCCATATAAAACATAGGGGTAAGGTCAGCCAACATCCACATCTCCCGAACCCCGCAGTAGAGTGGGAGTCGCACAATGTAGTAGATAATGGAAGCGTTCGAAATGTCACTGGTTATACAGGTAAAGGAGAAGCACTGGGTACACTGAATACACCCTTTTTTTATACAGGTAAAGGGGAAGCACAATATAGTAGATAATGGAAGCATTAAGAGCTTTTTCTTCAACCCTAATGGAGTCGCACACGACACACCTAAACCAAAGATTTTATTGGGTCTCCCGCTCCAAGTTAGCACATAAAGCCCCCAACAATTAGAATATCAATATACCCAAAATGTCCCTGGTTAGAAAAGCAAAACACTAAATCCTCTAAAATTGGAAAAGAGGGGAGTGTCCAAAAAATTACCTAAGGGCCAGTGTACATGATTCTTTGAGTACAAAGTTTCTTTTTCACCAATTGCATGCCTGGTGGAATTTTGCCGATCTAACACATTTATAAAATTAGTATTTAGAACACTTAATTTTCTCTCTTAGATGGCGTTTACGTGGAATCTTCATGACGTAAATGACGCCAAATGAGAGCAAGAAAAGATAAATCTCTCTAAACTCTCTCAAATCACTATCTCATAAAATGGAAGAATGCCTCAAATGAGGCTGCATATGGATATGCATATGGATATTTATAGGAAGGAGGTTGCTTGGCCTCTAAGATAAGAATCTTATTTCAATTATGTCCCTAGGAGCCAATACCTTCCTTCCTCTAAATACTAAACAAAAGGAAAATACAATGAAATACTAAAAATAAAAAAAATACTAAAAAATGACACAAAGGCCCATATTCTCATCACTCTCCCCGCTTAAAAGAGTTCGTCCTTGAACTCACAGGGGAAAGCCTTCAGTGTCACCATCGAGGATAGTAATGAGAGCAGGCTGGTTGGAACCTCCGTCGTCTCCTGAAGATGCTCAGGATCAACCTAAGCTAGGAGAGCGCGACGTTGGGAAAGGGAGCAATCCGAGGCTCTATGGCCAATCATCCCACAATTGTAACATTTGAATGTTATCGGGTGAATGGGTGCAGGAGGAGGAACCATGGGGATCGGAGCAATTGAGGTAGGCGGGATCATCAAAAGGGAGACATCGGTGCGCCACTCAGTGAGAGGGGGAGGCTCAAACTCTAGGGCGGAGTGGGGTCGAGGTGCAGATGGGCCGTCATGTGGGGGTAGGCTAATTCACTCCCATACCCGTTTCTGTGAGTCAACGGGGGTGGAATGGACGGAGCGTGCTTTCCATGTAGAATGAGGATGGGGTATATGTGTCAGGTGGCCGGGTGGTGGGGATGTGTGTAGAATAGGTGGAGGCGTAAGTGCGGGGAAGGCTATATGGGGTGGGTGAGTAGTAATAGGTGAGGAGGTTCGAGATTTTTGTGCATAATGGCGAGGGTAAATGGAGATGTGATGTGGGGGATGGTCATGTGGAGGCGGTGTGGGGTAAGAAGGGTGGTTCTGTGATGGTGAATGGGGTGGGACAAGAATACAAGGTGGAGGAAGATGCAATGTTTAAAAAGGCGAAAGGCGAGGTGTAAGCCTCGAGGCGTTTGAGGCGTAAGCCTCACCGTAAAGAAAACAAAAAGAGCAAAGTAATATTAACAAAATACTAATAAAACCATAAAAATAAAATAACAAAGAAATATAAAATATAACTCCAAAAAAAGCATCCTTGAGGACTTTCTCACGTAGTTTGACATTTTTTTGTTCCCCCGAGATAACTTTAAAAAAAAAGTAATTTGATAAAATCCATTTTAACATATTGGTTATTTTACAATATGACAATAAATTAATCAATGCAAACTCATATTAGCAAAATCATTTTTTTTTAGCTTCATTCACATATTGGTTATTTTATAATATGACAACTTAACAAGCAAATTTATTAAAAAAACATCGATTTTCAAGCTAAGATTAAAAAAAAACTGCAATTTTATTAAAAATAATAATAAAACATATCAACCTAAGTTTATTAAAAAAAATAGCAATCTTTAAAATATATTCAGTTTAGTTAAAGAAAACATATTAATCTAAGTTGATTTTAAAAAAAACAGAAACCTTTTAAAAAAAAGGCATATGGAAGTTAATTTAGTACATTTATTTCAAACTAAATCAAATTGACAAAATCAGTTTTTTAAGTTTCATTAACACATTAGTTATTTTTTAAAAATTTCTCTCAAGTTACAATAGCAAATAGTACAAGTTAAGTGCAGTTTAAGATATAAAAAAAAAAAGAGTTAGTAGATTAAAAGAACATTTTTTTTAAGTTAAGTGAAATTTCAGAAAAATGAAGAACTTTAACCTTTAAGAAAACAGACTTAGTGATGGAAGTAGAAAAAGATTTTTTTTTTTTTTTTTTTCGCGCCTCATCAAAAAGGCGTGAGGCGCAATGAGGCGTAAGCCTCGAGACATTTTTTGCCCGCCTCGCCTCGACTCGAGGCGTAAGTCTCAAACGCCTTTTTAAACATTGGGAAGATGTGGTGAGCGTACATGGTGGTGTGATGAGTGTTTGGATGGTGGAAAGGGGTATATGGGAGGTGTTTGTGAATTTTGGAGGGTGAGATTATTAGGGATGTGTGCGGGTTGAAATTCTAGGGTTTGTTTTTCAAGATTAGTGTTTTGATCCACTTAACACCGGAATTGTTACCTTCGCTAGTGGATGAGTTGGATTTGAAACCTTAGCGTGCCGAATGTCACTGATCATCTTGGCTATTGTTGAGGAGTACGTTCCAATCATGGGTGGTACGATTTGAACACATAGTGGAGAAGAAATCACCGGAAAAGTACCTGAATGATTCGTGGTCAACGGAAGACCCTCGGAGGGGCTGATCGTTTGCCACACGTGTCGGCCCTGGACAGGCGGCCCGTCGGGAAGGGCCAGTGCACCGTTAAGGTCGGATTTGTGTTCTTGGTGCGATCGACTTCGGAGGTTGTACCCGGTGGCTGGAGGGTGATGTCCGAAAGGTTGGAGGGTGATCAGGGTCGGGACTGGGGGGGGGGGGGTTTGGGTCGGGCGGAGGTCGGAATATGGTTGCGGCGCTGAATGGGGCTGATTTGGATAGTTCCGGCCTGCCTTGGGTGGGACTTGTTTTTCACATGGGTTGTGATCGTGGGGTGCCATCTTCGGTGGTGGTGCTTTCTTGGACGTATATGGGGTTAGGATTTGTAAATTTAGGGTTTTTTTGTGGTAGGGGTATAGAATGGGTTGATTTGGGAGAATTAGGGCTAGGGTTTTGAGATGTTACCGGGACGGTGCGAGGGCGGTCAGCGATGGTTGTTGGTGGAGGAAGTCGCTCGTCGATCTCATCCACTCGGGCCATCGATCGGTTGATAGCCTCCAAGAGGTGATCGTTAGGAGTTTCTGCGGAGGTGTTCATCTTTCTTGGACCCACCTTGACGTTGTTTACAAGTTTTTGTTTTTTTACAACAACAACAATGGGTAGAACCGACTAGGCTCTGATACCAATTGACGTAAATGATGCCAAATGGGAGCAAGAAAAGATAAATCTCTCTAGACTCTCTCACATCACTATCTCATAAAATGGAAGAATGCCTCAAATGAGGCTACATATGAGTGTTTATAGGAAGGAGGTTGTTTAGCCTCTAAGCTAAGAATCTAATTACAATTATGTCCCTAGGAGCCAATACCTTCCTTACTCTAAATACCTGTGTTCTAAAAGGCGCGCCTAGGCGGGCTTGAGAGAAACGCATCGCCTACGCCCTATTCTTGGTAAACGTCTTAAGGCGCACTTTTTTTAAAAACAAATATGCCTTAGTGAAATGATATCGTCATTTAAAGACTTCTTTTTTTACAAATCCAACCAATATCTCGTCCAAAACAATCAAAATACACTTTATATATTGATTATGGAGCATGAATATGAGAAAGATGGCTACCAAACATACGGATATATTTTCAAAATTCAAGGTATGTATTATTTTATTATATTATTAGCCTTAGAAGAATTAAAATAATAAAAAAAGGAAAAACGCCTTTTTACGCCTAGGCTCCTAAGGCTTGAGGCTTGACCTCTAAGCCTCGACCACACCTCTTATAACCTTGCTAAATACTAAACAAAAGGAAAATACAATGAAATACTAAAAATAAAAGAAAGACTAAAAAATAACACAAAGGCCCTGATTCTCAGCACTTCAAGAGATAAAATAGGTCATTATCTAATTGTAGACACTCAATTCGCGACCCCTTTCTTAGACCAACCCCCAAACCGACACTCGGAATATAGGACAGGACCAGAGAGGTAAATCGGACCAAGACTCCCCTTAAAACTCCACCCAGACCAATTAAGTTGGGACAAGACCAGATATCTCAAGCATTTTGTCCTGAAGGTTAATTTTCGGCAACTTTGAATGGCGACCCCAAACTAGAGCAACCTCAAAAACTCATCAGTGGGCCAAGTAGGTCAGGTTAAGTAACCGAGTATTGAACTTCAACAGGAGGCCACCCCAAAGGAAAGATGTTGCAAGTAGAAAATAATTGAGTTGGTTTATTTCATTGGTGTGCAAACTCTCAGTTGCGGTCCTCAACCCTTTATTCCCCCTTAATTGAATGTAATCTAGTAGTAGGTTCGTAGAGGAAATATCCACCTTCTATTTACCATTTTGGTACTTCACCATTTTAGGCTGCTTAGAGAGCAAACACATACTATTGTCAATTTTGGGTGTTTTGTGAGTTCTTGATATTATTTTCCATGTACATCTGCGGGAGATAATTTTTGAGGGGCTCAGGCCCGCTGGATGGATAATGCTTTGACCAAATAACAGCTGAATCTGATTCATGTTAAGAATTCATCTGGGCGCAAATTTGTGGAAGACAATAGAAGACCCCAACCCACCGCGTGGTGGTCGGAAGTCAATTAACCGGTCATGAGAAGAGCTAATTGAATGTTCAACCCAGAACACCTAGAGAAGATATTCTTGGCTGGAAGTCAATCAACCGGCCATGAGACTAAGGAGCTCATCGCATTTTTTTTAAGAAGCATATGGACAGTTTTGCTTCATTAAGATCAATCCACTGGTGGATGCAATCGCTAACCGTCAACGCATGAGCTTTTTTGATGCGTGCTCTAATTATCATCAATTTCCTCTCTTTGCTCCAGTCAAAAAAATACTTCATTTATCACTACCTTAAGGTTGAACTATTACACAGTTATACCATCTCACGTCACAAGACCATAAGCCTTCCCAAAGTCAATTTTGAACCCTCACCCCCACCCCCACCCCCACCCCCACCCACCCACCCACCCCTTTTTTCAGCTTTATATTCTCCTATTTTCTGATATGCTACAAGAGCTAAATCAGGAATTTGTCTATCCTTTATTAAGGCCCCTTGATTTCTTGAAATCATCTCCCTCAAAACACCACAGCATCTAATTGAAAGGAGTGATGCCACTATTTTGTAAAGGTTGGTTATCAAGCTAGTTGGCATAAAGTCTTTCACCCTCAAGGGATAGCTCTTACTAGGGATCAGCCAGATATAAGTCTGATGCACTCAAGAATTGACAACCCAATTTTCAAAATGTTCACTGAATACCTTCATGATATCCGAGTTGACCACCTTCCAACATTCTTTAAAAAAATTCTTTGTGAATCCATCCGGTCCGGGTGACTTTCCTCCACAACACTGCCAAACCGCAATGTTCATCTCTTCCTTCTCGAATTCTCTTTCCAGCCAAGATCCCCACCGGATATTAATGCTTCGAACAAATAACAGCTGAATCTGTGATTCAAATTAAGAATTCATATGGGCACAAATTGAAGAAGACAATAGAAGATCCCTCAACCCACCGTGTGATGGTCGGAAGTCAATTAACTGGCCATGAGACTAAAAACAGCTCATGTTCGACTCAGATCACCTCGAGAAGATATTCTTGGTCTGAAGTCAATCAACCGGCCATGAGACTAAAGAGCTCATCTCATTTTTAAAAAAAGAATATGGATAGTTTTGCTTGGCTAAGATCAATCCACTGGCGACGCGATCGCTAACTGTCCACGCATGAGCTTTTTAGATGCATGCTCTGATTACCATCAACTTCCTCTGTCTACCCCAAACAAGAGAAAACTTCATTTATCACAACCTTAAGGTTGAACTAGTACACAGTTATTCCTTCTCACTTCACATGACCATAAGCCTTCTCAAAGTCAATATTGAACACCCCACTTATTTTTATTTTAGCTTTATATTTTTCTATTACCTGATATGCTATAACAGCTAAATCAGGAATTTCTCTATCCATTGTTAAGGCCCCTTGATTTCTTGAAATCATCTGCCGCAAAAACACCACTATGTCTAATTGAAAGGAGTGATGCCATTAATTTGTAAAGGTTGATTATCAAGCTAGTTGGCCTAAAGTCTTTCATCCTCAAGGGATAGCTCGTGCTGGAGATCAAGCAGACATAAATTTGATGCATATAAGTATTGACAACCCAATTTTCAAAATGTTCACTGAATACCTTCATGATATCCGAGTTGACCACCTCCCAACATTCTTTGAAAAAAAGTCACTGTGAACCAATCCGGTCCGGGGGACTATCCTCCACAACACTACTAACCGCAATGTTGATTTCTTTCTTCTCAAATTCTCTTTCCAACCAAGATTCCCACTCCCTACTAATACGACACAACTCCAGTCCTTCCGGCATAACATCTGCCCTCTCTTCCAATTAAAACAAAGAATAAAATAATTGTATTCTCTCCCTCTCGACCTCACCTCCATCTTGTACAATCTTCCCACTCCAATTTTACAACCTTACAAAGCTTTACTACCTCTCTTTTGCCATCACAATTTTAAGGAGTTGTTCCATTCCTAATCAACTTGACCTTAGCTTCTTGCCTCCATGAAATCTCTTCTTTCCTTATGGTATTTTCAAACATTATTTTTAACTGAATTATCTCTGCACACTTTTCTCCTCCAAAAGTTCCATTTCCTGCGCAGCATGTATCTCTCGAATTTTGTTCAATACTGCTCGTTTTCCATTCTCACAACCCCAATGACCTTTCTATTCCACTCTTTAAATTTGCATTTCATCTCTCTCGACTTCCTCAAAAATTTATCACCCCGAAAGCTCTACTTTCACTCCATCCCATTTCTTGGGATTAATATCCAAAACAATTAGGAATGATCCGACACCAGTCAGTGCAACGCCTCATCTAACATCAGGAAACACTTCTTCCCATTCTGAAATGTTAAAGTGTATAAGAAAAAAAATAAAGAACTTGTGGAATAATGAGTTCTGATGGTAATGTTATCCCTTCTTCCCATTTTATAGTTATCTTGATTTTTTGGGGGCCTTAAAACTATCTTTTCAGTTTTTTGCCATGATAGTTAGTAGGAATGTAACGTTAATAAATCTTTTATCACATTCAAAGTACCGAGTTTCTATCTTGATTGAAATTTAGATTTGATATTTGGATTCTCGGAAAAGAAAATCCAAGATACGGGGTTGACAAATGGTGAGTCTGAATGGCCTCATCCTTTTGATATAATGTCCTATATTTCCCAGAAGATGTGTACAAAATCATATCAAAGCTCCTTTGAAAAAAAACATATCAAAGGTAAAAATATTCAAATATGAACTAGGGTGCATGCTTATCTTTACTTATAATATCCTCGAGCAAGGCAGTTAACATTTAAAACAATGATGTGTAAAAGCCTGTAAGTCAGACGAAACCCAAAACTCTCTCTCTCTCTCTCTCTCTCTTACACACAAACAAACAAACATACAAACAAACTTATGGTACAAATACATCACTCGTGCCACATCTCCAATATCTATAAACCTCTTTAACATATAATCATCATGAATGAGAAGCACCCTAAGACATACATAAGGTAATCGTTATTAAAGGCCCAATTATATGTGCAATAATTGGAAATGAGCTTACCAAAAGAAGCCTCCATATACTGGGACGTAGATATGGCGGGATGCCACTCCAAGATAATTCTCTCAGCTTTTCTGCAAAATAAAATGGTTAAAAATCAGTTCTACAGAGGAGTTTCAGTTCTTATTAAAACATCTCCAGTAGCTCCGATAATATAAAAAACTTAATATTTGTAGTTATATTTTTCGTTTATATTAAAAAGTTGGTTTGCAAAAACAGAATGCTTAATTCAAATAATAACAATAACCATATAAAAAACAGTGCATGATAATCAAAGTCATAAAGAGACTGCCACGTCATAAAGAGACTGCCACTATTCATCATAACGTAGACTATCCCTTTCCAAGAGATGTACACCGTAAAAAATCAGTAATATATTATTCTTTATTTTTCAATTAAAGACAAATCATTGTTAAAATAACTCTTATTACATCATACATGTGCAATTTAAAAAAGAGATGATACACCTCTCAATCCATCAACACGAGCCAAAAAAGCTGCCAAAAACGAGCTTGATTATCCATATCATAATGTATCACCCACTCTGGAACCTTACGTATCCGCAGTGCAAAAGAACCACATATGTGAAGGAAGTTGGCAAGATGAGTCTAGAGCTGCAAATGAAGCCTAATCAAGCTTGACTCTTAAAATGTTAAATGAGCTTGATGTGAACTTCAAGCTCAGTTCATTCGCTTAATGAATGAGCCGAACTCGAACTTTGAACGAACCAAACACGAGTATACGGCTTAACAGACTAAATGAACTGAGCTCAAGCCAAGCTCTTTAAACGAGATCAAGATCCAACTTGGTTTGTTTGCTTAACAAACAAACCCAATTTCGAGCTTTAAACAAGCCGAGCTGGATAAATAACTCGATTCGTTTGCAGTCCTAGTCTAAGCCCATATACTCACAAACATAGCTCATTAATTACCAAAGGTCAAAACCCTCAAATCTCATCAAACATAGGTATCTATACCTAGGAGGACAGTTGCGATGTGGTAAAGAATTTACTCCTCATAAGCCAAAATGTATCCCATTCTAGAGAGCTTAAACCAAAACATTAGGAGATCAAACGAGAGTTATGGTATATAGGGCGAGCTGGCACCTTATTAGGGGGAAAATAAGGAAGGCAATCTAAACACCAAGGTGATAGGGCTATAACCACAACAAAAAATAAATAAAAAAATGACAAATAATCATCATGGTATAGAGGGTGAGTGTTTGTAGGAATGTTTAAGGAGAACTATGGGATCATGGGGCAACAACTGCAAAAGAAATGTTCTTCGGGAATAGGGCTATAAACACACATAGGCGTTTTAAATATCCAAAAAAACGGATACGGATACGGATAATGCTAGTATCCATGATGGATAATCCGTATCCGAGACGAACTATCCATATTGACAGACATCCGTTTTCTCGGATATCCATATCCGTAAAATAATTATATTTATTAATTATTATAATTATTTTTTAATTATAATATAAACATTTTTATTAGTCTATAATAGACATGCTTGTTTTTATACCCGAACAAAATAAATCCCATAAAAGACTGTGTGTGCCCCATAAAAGACACGCTTGTTTTTTTACCCCAACAAAATAAAACCCGACAAAGTAAACCCTACCAACATTACTCTCTCTCTCCCTTCTTCCTCCTTCCCGCCCAGCCGCTTCCCCTTCTCTGCCTCTTCCTTCCCTCTCTGCAGACCGGACTAACAAATTCCCACATTCGGCAAGTTAACAGCAAAGTAAACCCTCTTCACCGCCGCGCTCCTATCTCCGTCGCTGTCTCCGTTTTGAAGTTTTTTATCTTCGATTTTTACTTGAAATCTTATCTCCTAGAATTTTTATCTCATCTCCTCCATTTTTTACTTGAGATCTTATGTAAACTCAGATTAGACCCATTTTTTTTTATTTTAGATCTAATGTTATTTGTTCTAAATGTTTTTGGTTGTATAAATCTCTTATTTAGTTGTAAACTCAGATTATGTAAACTCGAAATATGGATTCGCCGTGAATTTTCTAGAAAGGGACTTCAAGTTAGAACTGATTAAAAATAGCTAGAGCTAATTATACATGTTTGTTCTTGTTCAGTTGCTCAAGTTATAACTTATAACAGATGGGGATTTTTTGTGTTTTGGAGGATAGATTTTGGTGGAAGAAACTTTCAGTACAAGCCATGCTCGACGTTGTTATTTTTTTTTTGTTTATTTTTATACTTCAGTGACTTGTCTAAGTTGGTGCATATCTTTTATGATTAAGAAAAACTTATGTTACATGTTTAAAACTCGTGGATTTCTCTTTTTAGTATAATACATTGGTGAAGTTTTATTTGGATGAATTAGTATGTTCAAATAATAGATATGTCCTAATTTATCTTTATGTACTACTAATAACTTGTGAGTTATGAGTACCTAAATGTTTAATGTAGCGTGGATACAAAACTGACGAGGATACAAATCTCTATGGAGTATCATAATTGAATAAGATAATGCACATTAAACGTTGGTACTTATGTTCGCACCTTCTTTTATAATTTAATTTCATGTTTCACACATTGTCTATATCTAACTTAGAGAATTATATATTTGATTCAATGATTAAATTAGTGTTTAGTAAGCGATGTATGTCTTAATGTATCTTAAATAATAAAAATGGATAAGGATATTATCCGAATCCGGGAAATCCGAAAGGATACAGATATGGATAGTTGTAATTATTATCCAGAAGGATTTAGATAGTGCAGGGAATTAAAAGATATGGTTATGGATACTATGGTATCGGCTCCGTATCCATCTGTTTTACAACCCTACAAGTAATACATTTGTCGGATAGGGGCTCGAGTAGGCACTATTAGTTATACTAGAAGGATTGTTTGTCTTTCCATTTAATGATCTCGTAATCAACCCAATCTTTTCTTTTTGGATCGGAAACAACAAATATATGTTGACGATAAACGGATCGGTACAATAGGAAGTGAATCAGGAATCAGCAAAAAAGGAAAGACTCCTCATCAACCCTATCAAGGTCACGCTGACAACGACATGCAATTACCTCAATAATACTCGCAATATCTCAAACACCCATATTCACGATACACGGACAAGAACACCAAGAGCTTCAATGGAAACACAGGGGAATAATAAATTGGTTTCAAAAGGCAGGTTACAAGGGGAAGATAAGGCCTTTATTCATACTAATAATAATTAAAACAAGTCCTAAATTAGGTAATGAGCTATTAAAATCAATTAAAGACAAAAAAGGAAACAAGTAGAAGAAATCTTAATAAAAAGATCTACTACAATCTCTCTATAATCCTAAACTAATATAATACTATTCTGCTTTCTTTTTTATTATAGGTTCCCTAGGAACCCATGCGAAAATTGGCCAAATTGTGTGGTAGTGAATCTAGTGATTTGCCATATTAGTGATTATATTATGTTGTGTTTCTCGTAGTGACAAGTTCCACGAGAAGATTTCGGTGGTTCTGCTCGGGTATAAGTTTGATACAGACTTAATTATCAGCTGTTATAAAAGGAAAATTTTGTGAAAGGACCCCTTTCGGAGGATGGGAAACCGTGACCAAAACTGCTACACCGATATTGCGGATTTTCGTCTTCGCAGTCATAGTTGTCAGAGGCGAAAGGTGCACCAAGCGCCAAGGTCGTCGTGGAGCCTACGCGCAGGGCGAGGCGCAAGCCCGATCGAAGTGAGGCGCAAAGTCTATAAACATGCAAAAGTTGTATGTTTATAATAATAATAATAAGATAATTTATGATCTAAAATTTGAGATATATAGCATAAATTACTATTATACAGTTGTCAAGAGACACATAAGAAGAAGAATATAGAACTTATACCGCCATATGAAAAAAATATATATATCAAATTTATTTCACAATTTAATTATACAATAATCAACAAAAGAAAAGATATTGATATATTTGAATAAAAGATACTCCAATGTGTAAAAAGAAAAATCAAAATCAACATATAAATTGTTCTAAGATGCAATATTGGAGTTTAATTTTGTTAGTTTCTTTTGCCTAAGTAAGGACTAATGAGAAATATAAAGTTTGAAATCAAGGATTTACTTTGGTTAACTTTGGGGTGGGAATCGTGTAATCTTCTATTTTCTTTTGGAAAATATGTAAAATCAGAATATCAATTGGTACATTGTTGTATTGGGGGCGTTATCTAACAAAATTTAACGAGGCGCGCACATTATTGAAGGAGCCTTGCTCGAGCCTAGGCGCGCGCCTTTAACAACAGTGTTCGCGGTCGAGGACGAGCTTTTCGAAAGAAGGGAAGGTGTCGTGGACCCCTTAGGGCTGGCCTAATATAGAAGAGGGGGGGGGGGGAAAGAATTGTTTTTATTATTGCTGATTTTATATATATTATTAGGTTGCGGTGATTTGACTTATTTATCATGTTTTATCTTTATTTCCTTAGTTAATTACCTTATACAGGACTAAGCAAGGACTTGTAGGCCAATAAAGAAAGGCCCCTCCCTTTTTTGTACTCATTTTTCCATTTCATAAATGAAATGAGAATAGATGAAGGAGAGAAGCCTGATTTCTTTATATGTGTGAGTCGGTGTGTGTATGTGTACGTTAAATCTTCCCATGTTTACATCACTTAGAAAACTCTACAATCCTAGTCTCTTCGATCTTCCTTCTATTAGATCAAATGCCTTTGGGTGACAACTTCACTTCATATTCAATCCTTGAGAAGCTCAGATTTGATCCATTAACTGAACTACATCTCTATAATTGACCATTTATATATCTTGAGATGCATAATGAAATATTACTACAATTGAACTATTTATTTGTTTCATTGCCTTATTTCTGCGATTTAGCCGAACTTTGGAATTTCATCAAAATTCAAATTCAGTTCAACGGTTCCATAAAATGACCATAGAATCATTAATTTAAAATAACCTACGTCCCCTGAAAAATCAACATCCATCCCCGTTTGTATATGATTCGTACTTGTTCCATTGGCACTCATTTTCTAAAAACATAATAACTACTAGATTCTGTCATAGTTGGTCTTCATGCCATGTAATCTAAAATGGTTAGAATTAAAAAACAAACATAGAAAGGCGTAATTAAAAAAAAAGGTCGTAACCAGTGCACTAGGCTCCCACTTAACTGCAGGTCTGGGAGAGGCGGATGTCGGCTGGCCAACCCCATATATGGAGAGACTACTCCCATGGCTCAAAGCCGAGGCCAACAGTAGCTTGGGCGAGGGCACTTGCCATCGCATCAAGGTACGACCTCTAGAAAGGCATAATTCAATAGACTATATATCACATTTAAATTTTTTGGGAAGGGGGAATTATTCAGCCCATTTTCTTCTATAACTGTGTATAAAAGGGGAGTACACACTAGTTTGCCATATGCAATAGAATCCTGCCTAAGGTCCTAGCTTCTATACATACTAAATAGTGCGGGCTTTGCAATGATCTCCCCCACCCCCAACCCCTGGTCATGCAATATATAACGCACATGCGAGGGTAACTCTAATTATTAAAAATGTAGGGTTTATCTGAAAAGAACCTCACTATCCCAAAGGGCTAAAAAAAACAGAAGATAAAATGACAAAATACAATACCTAATACCACAGATGGCCCAGACAATTCTTTTGTGAACTTCATTAGTCTAGCAGAATCTGAAGATCTAGCACCCATTGTAGACTTTTGAACCTCTTTGGATGCATTCCAAGTGCTTGATGTTGATGAATTCGACTTATTACCAGTCGTACCAGTATTTGTCTTGCTTCTATTTTGAACTTCATCCTAAACATAAAAAAATAAAATTTTAAAAAAAATCTTATTAAGTGAATCTCCAATTACTAATCTTTAAATATTAGATGTCATATAAATAATACCTCAATGGAATCCTCCCTTTGTTCACTTGGTCCAGTATCATAGTCTGAATATCTCCTGTCAATATCTGGAGAGCGTAAAGTTGAGCCATCTAGTGGGTCCAACTTCCGTGTTATCAGTATCTTACCGGGAAAATTGCGACCTTTAAGCAACCTGTATAGTAACAAAATAAATGAACAAGATGAGATTGAAACCATAATGGATTGCATGTGACTATTTAATAAATAAAATACCAAGATGATGTGCATGTCAAAACTCGTAATAAATGGACCGGCTAATATTAGATATTATCAGGAACTGATAAACCCCCAAAATTAAAAACTAGTAAATGGGTAGATAACAAAATAAGAGAATAAAATTGGGAAGTTCAGATGAACAAATTAATATGAAAGCAAGATGCACAAACTGAAAATCGGTGCAATGTTCAAGGAGCGGGGACTACATTTACCAAAAATATCTAAAGGTAACAGAGTAAAGACACACAATTTAAGTACTAACAATTGTTTAATATCATCGGGGGGGGGGGGGGGGGGATCTCAACCAGCTAGGCAGATACGCAGTCTTCGCCAATGAAATCAAATAAATCTTTTCTAAGCAGAAGTAGAAGTGAGACAGATAGACAGATTTAGGGGTGGCAATTTTAGAACGGACATGAAACGAAACGACACGAAATTGACCTGAAATTGCGATGATATTTCGTGTTCGTGTCGGATTTTTTGACACAAAGTCGTTTCGTGTCGTGTCAAAATTATGAGTGGTGTTATCGTTTCTTGTCGTGTTAATTGTGTTTTTTTCGTGTTTTCGTGTCTATTTATATTTAATTTAGCGTAAAATTTATGAAATCGTGTTAGTCGTGTCGTGTTTTATTAGGGCTGTGTTCGTGTTCGATTAAAAAAAAAAGTCGTGTCGTGTTCGTGTCCAAAAAATCGTCGTGCCGTATCGTGTCGGCCCATGATCCAACCCAAAAACACGAATTGTCATCCCTAACCATGACCCAACCAGGTAAAGAGATTCCATAAAGCAATCTAGCCAATTCGGTAAAAGACCAAATCTTGGAGCATACAAAATAAGTTCGAAGTAAAACCTACTACCTAACCTCCACCTTCTTGTAAACAAACAAACCCAATGGAGTTACTTTTCCAAAATGAAAAAGAAGCAAAAAGTCAAAATAGTGAGTTACATATTAATTAGAGTCAACTAGTGTTTTGGACCTCATTAATTCTTCACGCCCCTCTTTTTGTGTCGCTAAAAATAATTTTAATGGCTTAACCCCAATAAATGAAAAAGTTTGGGGCCCAAGATACTATCAAAAAATTAATGAGGGAAAAACTTCAAATGTCCCTATTAATTATCGAAATCACAAACTCGCAGAGCACTCGCTACTTTTGTAAACTTTTGAATTAAATGCATACCAAACAACACCTAGTAGGACAAACAATTTGACATCAAATTTGAGAGATATACAGGCCTGTTTCAGACTAATATGTTTCATATTAGGTCAATTGACCACCCAACTCCTTTTATATAGCAACAGAGGAGCTTGACAGCCATAAGATTCCACTAATTTGGCCCAATTTGGCCCCTGAAGTTTCTATAGTTTAAATTCTGGTCCTTAAACTTTCTATAAATTACATTTTGGCCCTTGATCTTTCTGTAAAACACTTGAACACATACATTTCCCCGTTTCACTAACCATATCTAATAAGCCCCAAAGTGAAATTTTCCCTACAAAAAACTAGGGGTTTTGCGGACCAAACACGACCCAAATGAAAACGACACAACACAACACGACACGAATAACACGACTTCTTCAATTTCAAACTAAAGTAAACAAAAATAGACTCGAAAACCCGAACAAAAACATGACTAACACGAATCATAATTTTGACAAGAACACGACATGACACGAACACGACACGAACATGACATATCAAGTCAATTTCGTGTCGTTCCGTGTCGTGTTTTCGCGTCGTTTCTAAAATTGCTACCCTTACAAAAAAAACACCCATTTTTCTGCAAATTTGAACTACCAGATCACACAATTATACATAACTCTGATCACACAATTTTTTCTTATGAATTTGAGGCATATGGACATCAGACAGAAATATGTTGAATTCGCAAATCACCACTCCTTGATTTCAAAGATCAGAAACTACACTACTCTCTAAATGGCTAAGCATTGAATAATGGGTGATTAAAATTCTGGGTTTGTGGGCATATTAAAAATGAAAAATAAGACATACCCTTGAACATTTCTGAGGGTTTGACTGAATCTAGAATGAGACTTGACCTTTTTGTAAATTACATTATTTATCTTTGAAAATTACATTTAGACCTTTGAATTTTTGTAAATACATTTTGATCCTAAAATTTTTGAAAATTACATGTCCTAAACGTTTCGGAGGGTTTGATTGAATCCGGAATCAATACTTGATATTTTTTTGTAAATTACATCATTTATCTTTGAAAATTAACTTTAGACCCTAGACTTTTTGTAAATTACATTTTGACCCTAAACTTTTAGAAAATTACATTTTTACCCTAAAAATTAAAGAAAAATGTCATTGCCAACACTTTCTGTAAATTACATCTGGCCCCTGAAATTTCTGTAATTTACATTCTGATCCCTAAACTTTCTGTAAATTACATTTTGGCACTTAAACTGTTTCTAAATTATATTTTGATTATCATAATTTTTATAAATTACATTACAAAAATAATAGTTTATTTTTAACCAATGAAATTGTTTCCCTAGTTTTGTAAACTTTCTAAATGTTAAACACTCGACGCATACAATTCCTCTTATGACCAACCAAATCTAGTAAACTCAAATGTGAAATTTTACCTTAAAAAAACATCTTTTCAGCAAATTTGAACAACCAGATCCCAAATCGCACAATGTTACATAACTGATCACACATTTTTTTCTTCTTTTTTCAGAGAGAACTATAATAAATTTCCAAATAATAGCTCCTTGATTTGAAAGACCAGAAACTAAACTACTTTGTAATGCCTCATAATTGAGTAATGGGTGATTGAAATTATGGGTTTGGTAGCATGGAATGAATGGATCTAATGGAAATGAGAAAAGGATTTAAAGATTAAAATAAGACATAATCTAGAACATTTCGGAGGATTTCATTGAATGGATACTAGACTTTCATTTAGACCCTTGATTGTTTTATAGATTACCTTTTTACCCTAAAAATTTAGAAAATTACGTGTTTACCCCTGAATTTTAAGAAAAATGACATGTCCGACACTTTCTGTACATCAGATATTGGCCCCTGAAATTTCTGTGATTTACATTCTGGTTACTGAACTTTCTGTAACTTACATTTTGGCCCTAAATTTGTAAAACACACAAACACATACATTTCCCGTCTCACTAACCAAACTAGTACACCCAAATGTGAAAATTTTCCCAAAAAAAAAAACTTGAACATTTCAGAGAATTTGATTGAATCTGGAATGGACGCTTCACTTTTTGTAAATTGCATCTTGGTTTTGAAAATTGCATTTAGGCCCTCGACTTTTTTGTAGATTACATTTTGACCCTAAAATTTTAGAAAATAACATGTTTATCCCTTGGTTCGATGGCAAGTGGTTGGTCTTAGGTTCGAGACATGGGAGCAACCTCCCCATATATGGGGGTTAGGCAAGCCGACATCCTCCTCTCTCAGACCATGTGCACTAGGTACGACCTTGTTAACATGTTTATCCCTAAATTTTAAGAAAAATGATATGTCCAAAACTTTCTGCAAATTATATTATGGCCCCTTGAAATTTTTGTAATTTACATTCAGGCCCCTAAACCCTCTGTAATTTACATTATGGCCGCTAAACTTATGTAAAACACTCAAAACATACATTTCCCCTTTTCACTCACCAAATCTTGTAAACCCAAATGTGAAATTTTCCCTACAAAACCCGCCAATTTTTCTACAAATTTGAACCACCAGATCCCAAATCACACATTATTCCTTATTTATTTCAGGCATGTGTAGTTCAGAGAGAAATATGTTGAATTTCCAAACTATCCCCCTATGATTTCAAAGATTAGAATCTACTTTACAAATGCCTAATCAAATCAAATGATGATCACAAACCAAACTTCTTTGTAAATGGCTAAGAATTGAGTAATGGGTGTGATGGAAATGGGTCATATTAGGGTTAATTGTCATTTTTAATATTTTGTATTAGTCACTCTTTTATTTTAGTTCTTTTATTTTCTTTTTAGCCTTTTAATTGGTCTCCAAGCATGTTTTGGACTAATTAGGTATGATTTTATTAGTATTTGTCTTTTTTGGTCATTTTAGATAATTATTTGATTAGCAAGTAATAACCTACCTATAAATACATATTGTACTCCTAATTTGAGGATAATTTTCCATTCTTGAAATATAAGAAATCTTTTGGTTCTCTCTCCACGAGTTAGGGTTTGGTTAATTTCTTTTGGCCATTGACGTGTAGTTTACGTCAAATTGGTATCAGAGCAGGTGTCGCTCCAAACATTGGTGTATTGGTGTATATCAGTGTGTGTAGATTATCAAAATCGTACGCTACTTTCTCGATGGCACCAAAGAAATCCAAGCCACAAGCGGAAGAGATTCAAGAATTGAAGGGGCAATTAGCAAGAATGGAAGAGGTGGTTCGAAGGCAAACAAGAACAATTTGAGGCCTTCTTGTAACAATTCTCCAAAATTCACACCACCACTAAAGAGTCACCGGAGCCCCTCCCTCACAGGCCCGAAAAAGAGGCCATAGATGAAAATTCAGCTCAAGAAAGTGGGCAAAACTTGATGCCAAACCTAGGCGGCAATCCCTCCTTCCACGACCTGCCCGAAATTCAAGAAAACGATGCCTCGGCCAAGCAAAGCCACTAGTGCCCCAGTTTCGGAGCTGCTGTTGACATTTCTGCACAGTATATCAAGAACCCTTTGCCTATGGCCAGGCCAAACCCTTCGAGAAATGTGGTCGCTCCACTTCCGCCGGAATAGATATTGCTCCCGGCTCTAAAAAAACTATTCATACTAGTCCAGTCAAAGAAAGGAGCGGTCTGATCCTGGCATCCCTCTTGCTCTTTCCGGCCCTTCCACCCCTGTCCCGAACCCTTCCCCAGACCATTCAAACGCACACCCATTTTAGTGCTCCAAAATCGTGATTTTTAACCCGGGAGGAGGCTACTAAGGTTGTTTTGGGTGAAGAGAAGGAATAAGAAGAAAATTGTGGGATACACCCTTCCTCAATTTTCATAAATAAATTTTTGGCCCCCCCACAAGTTTTGGCACAAATTTTTGGAATTTTCACATGAGTCCCCAAATTTTTTTAACGCTCAAGGACGAGCTTGGTCTTAAAAGGGGGAGAGTGATGGAAATTGGTCATATTAGGGTTAATTGTCATTTTTAATATTTTGTATTAGTCTTTCTTTTATTTTAGTTCTTTTATTTTCTTTTTAGCCTTTTAATTGGTCTCCAAGCATGTTTGGGACTAATGAGGTATGATTTTATTAGTATTTGTCCTTTTTGGTCATTTTAGGTAATTACTTGATTACCAAGTAATAACGCACCTATAAATATCTATCGTACTCCTCATTTGAGGATAGTTTTCCATTTTTGAAATATAAGAAATCTTTTTATTCTCTCTCCAAAAGTTAGGGTTCGGTTTATTTCTTTTGGCAACTGACGTGTAGTTTATGTGAGGGTGATTGAAATCATGGTGTTGATGTAAAAAACTAGATTGCTCTAATTATTCAATCACAGATAAATAAATAAGACAAAGATTTTTAAAGTGGTTCGGCTAGGAATAAAGCCTACGTCCACCGTTATGTTATTGCTGAGTGTTTGTGGAATTCTTGATTACAAATTCTCTCAAGAAATTCCGCCCCCCTTGAATGAGGGAGATACAATGTATTTATAGCCTTGAGGCTGTACATGAAAGGTCCAATACATTAAATGATTTACATATGAAAGGGTAATACATTTAATGCAACGTGTGCGTCAAGAATACAATGGATAGTTGAACAGTTGTCCGTCTAGTAATTAATGATACGGCCGAGATGCAGTTCGGACCGCCTTAGTTGCTTGTTGATCAAGAGTTCCTCGGAGTACTTAGAGTATCTCGGGATGATGTAGTTTCTCGGTGTATTCTTGTTGAAGGGAAAGAAGCACAGTTAGTCGGGAAATGATCTTCCTCGTTGCTATTGTGCCATGTAGATTGACACGTGTCTTCATCTTATTCGTCCACATCAGCACATTAATTTTGGTATCAACAGAAGCCCCCAATGTTTCATATTTTGAACTCTGAAGAGTATGGAACATTCTTTCTCGGTATATGGTAATATTAAATGTACTTCCCAGGTTTCAAAAACATTATATTCAAATTTCCTTCTTATTTCGCAGTTTCCGCCTTTTTGATAAGCGCTTTGATATTCGTGTAAATTTTGTCCTTTTAGCCGCCGGAAGTTTAGTAGTTTCTTTTTGGTAATCATTTCTTTCGCCGCTTCCCAATGCAAAGTATTTAAACTTCTTTGGTAACCATACCGTCGTCTTCGTTTTTCATTCTCTGCATTCAAGCTTTCTCTTCTCTTCTTCTCTTGTGCGTTCATCTTTGTTTCCGTTCGTTGTCAACACATCTCCTTTCTTTCTGTAAGATCTTCTTTCTTTCTTCTGTATCTCTTTTATTCAATATGGTTTATATTGTGGAATCTGTTGAGAAATTCCGTTCTGATTTTTCCATTCCTTCGTGGGTAACTCTAGAGGTTCTTTGTGAGCCTTTAGATTACTTTCGATTGGCTGAGGGACATTGGTTCCCCAGTCTTTTTGTTGCTGAATGCGGTTTTTCCTTTCCACCAAACCCATTATGTCTTGAGTTTTGTCAATATTTTGATCTTGTTCCCGCAAAAATAGCTCCCAATTCATGGAGAATAATTAACGGGGTGCACAAATTAAATTTAACTCATGGGACTCGTATTGGGATCCATGAAATTATGTTTTGTTATAAATGGGCCGTTCTAGATAATATTTATTATTTGAAAACTAGGTATTTGAATAGGGCTCTTGTAGTTAATCTCCCTGACTCAAATAGGGATTATTTTGAGCATGGGTTGGTCATAAAAAATTGGCAACATGCGCCTTTATCTGGGAATGAAGTATACAACGGTCCCAGATGCCCCCCATACGGCAATGGGATAGGTTTATTTTTCATTTTATTTTACTTATGAAATTATGCTTTCATCCTGTTTGACAAAATGTATGACTGATATTCTATTATGTATTTGTTTGCAGTTGATAGCAAAAAAAAAACTCCAAAAGAGTCAGAAGTGAATATCAAGCATTTGAAACTTATCTGGAATTTGCATAAGACCATTGCTGACGAGCATATTAGATCTGCTTCATATTTACTACAGTATAAGAGTTACACAACCTCTTATACTGCTCGCCCTGTTGAACCAGCTTCAACACCAGAAAGTTCATCTTCAGATTCTCATATCCCCCTATCTCAGAGAATGGGCAAGAAAAGAGCTCCTCCTGCTCTATTTGGTGACACTTCTTCTGCTGTTGGAGCCCAGAAAGGCAAAATTGATATCCCAGAGGGGACTAAAAAAGTAGATGCTGGTTCCTCCAAAGTTGCCGAGAAGCCCCCGGTGGCCCCGAGCAAGAAAGATGCTCTTGCTGATGTAATTGCCATCTCTCCGACCAAGACTTCTTCCTTGGTTGATGCTACTGACCGTCCTTTGAAGAGATTGAGGAAATCATCCTCGGTTAATCTTGCTGGAACTGCACCTTCTCTACCCGCTGGTGGTAGTGGTGTCTCAAAAATTATTCTTCCGAGTTCTTCAACGAACTCAGTTATACCCGAGGTTCTCGGGGTTGATGAAAAAATTCCTAGGGATACACTGACGTCCCTAGCTGCTCGCCATCTTTCTTCAGTAAATTTCTCATACCTTTGATCTTTCTTTCTTTTTCTTGAATTCTTGTATTTGTGTTGACTCTATTGTTTTTCTTATCTTTCAGCTGGTGAACTGCTTCAATACCATCGTGAAGAAAGATCAAGTTATTAAAGCTTCCACTTCCTCGTCCGATGTTGACGATGCTCTGTTTGGTTTAACCCAATCTGTGAAGGAATCTCGCCAACAGTACATCGAGGAGAAAACTGTTTGGGAGAAAAAATTGGCTGTGGCCGAGGCTGATAAGATGAAGATGGCTGAAACCTCCAAGAATTTGGAGGAGAAAATTAAAGATTTGGAAGTTAAACATCAGGAATCTGATGATAAATTGAAGAAGGCAGAAGAAGAAATATCTACTCTGCGAGATATTAAGGTTAAGAAAGAGGAACTGGAGGTGAAGCTCTCCTCGGAGAAATCGAGGAGAAAAGTTGCAATCAAGAAACATTTCAGTGTTGGTTGGGAGAAAGGATGGGAGAGAGGGATAGCTGCAATGACGTCCCAAGTCCAATATGGGGAGTTGAAATACTTCTATGATGGTTGGGTAGCTGCTCTGCAAGAGCTAAAAGTCCAAGATGATTTTGAGCTATTCCAACGGCATCTCCCTGGTCCTCCTCCACCAATTGTGGAAGAAGAAGAAGATGAACCTGCTTCAGATGAATCTTCCATGGCTATGGGCGATCAAGTTTCTGCCTCTCAACCATCTGCCACCGAGGACATTTCCTCCATGCCTCCTCCTCCCGAGAAGACTCCTACCGATCAAGCTGTAGTTATCACCGAGCAACCGAGCTCCTCGTCCCAGCCTCCCGAGAAAGTCTTGGGGGACAAGGAAAAGGTGTGAAGTTGTTCGGTAGCCTTTCTGTATTTCCTTGTAATCGAACGATGTAACTTTTTGATGATCTAATAAAATATATCTTTGCTCATCTCTGTTGTTGATAACTTGTTTTTGTTGATTGTTGTCTTTTTCTTGTCATTAGTTTGTTGCTAGAATGGAATTGATCTCTTCTCATGATACCGAGCTGATGCAGCAATGTCATCAATACTATAAGGCTGGTCATACAGATCTTAGTACATCGGAAATTGTTGATATCCTTGGTCACGGTGCTTCAGAGCAGGCTATTGAAGCTTATCAATACTTGAAAGCTTTACTCGACCGAGCAGTGGCCAACAATGTCGCTTACTATGAGTTGATTGAAGAGCTTCATGGTTCCTTAAAGGATCTTCAAAATCAACATAACGAATCAATGGCTTTGTTACATGAAGATTATGAAAATAGATACCAGCAGCTCTCTTCAGAAACAGGCCACAAGAAGATCATTGCTGGGTATGACGTCAGGGAGAGGACCCTAAAAGGTGAAATTGAAGCCTGTAGACAAATCGCTGAGATCTTGGAGCAAGAAAATAATAATTTGCAGAAGAAATTAGCTCAATATGAATCTGCTGCTTCATCCTCTACTGCATTAATACCAGTCACTGATGAAGGCTTCTCGTTCTTAGAGGTCGAAAATGCCAAACTGAGGCAAGAGCTGGAGGACTTAAGAAGATCTGCTATTTCTGGAACTGCTCGGGGACGAGGAAGAGGTTCTCGGGGGCGAGGAAGAGTCAGCCAAAATGTTGAGGAGGCTCGCACTCAGTCTACTCTGGAAACTCAAGCATTCCAGTTGAAAGTAAAAGACCGTGCTCTGACTGAAATGTCCAATAAAAATCTGTCTCTGAAAGATCAGCTGGCATCAACGAAATCTGCCTTGCATAACAAAGATCTCTTTGCCAAAAGCCTTCATGAACAATTGGATAGATTAACCTTCCAATTCCATAAACAGCCAAGAGAATTCTGGATGGCAGGATACAATGAAGCTCTCGTTCATCTGGATGCTCGCATTGAACATGCTAATAATGAAGGTTACAAGCAAGGATGGTTAAATGCATTGGGTGTATTAAAGTTGGAGCAAGGGCATTTTTTATGGGACTATCATGCTCCATCGTTATTAGACCTGCCTGTACCACCTTTCAAATTGGATATGGCATGGATTCCAGCTCGCTCCATTCCTCGCAGTCTAATTTCGAAATATCTTGGTGATTATAGCCTTCACTCCCAAGCTGAATTATCTCGTCCTGAGCATCTTTTGGATACACCTTCTGTTATGAACGTCAGAATGCTCAGAGATGTTAATTTCATCAATTCTCCCCTTTGCCTAGAAGACCCTCCTGCCGGCGAGGAACCTGTTTCTAAAGCACAGGGCAAAAAACCAATAGAATAGTAATGTCCATGTAACAATTTTGTAATTTGTAATTTATTCCCGATTAATGAAAAGATTTTCATTTTCTGTTTGCCAATTTTGTTTTATCAAGCACATTTATATTTGTACATATGTATCTATGTATCTATTAAAAAGCTAACAGTATTATTGTTCAATAAGCAACTTAATAAAAGGTTACAAGTATTAGTAATGTTTCTCGATCACTTAATAATAAAGTAATGAGAAAAATGTTCAAACTGTTTCCAACCAACCAAGGTGGGTGAATAATGTTTGTCGACTAAATACAGCTCCGACGAACTATACTTGGTTTGATTATAAAATTGCGTCCGACCAACTAAGATCAATAAGTTGTCCTCGCCGACCAACTACAGTTATTGGGTTTTTATCCCCGACCAACTATACTTGGTGTATTTTTTAAACATTTTGTTCTTCAAAGAACTCATTGTAACAATATTACCTCCCGACCAACATAAGTTGTAATATGAGAGTATATTTTTATCTTACCAACCGTGGTTGATCCTGCTGGTGTACACTTTTTGGCTCCTTAAAGCTTTTGGCTCCTTAGAGCATTTTTTTTGGCTCCGTAGAGCATGTCCTCCTAACCAAAGGAGGTTGGCTACTTATAGCACTTTTTGCTCAATAGAGCTGTCCTCCTAACCAAAGGAGGTTGGCTCCTTAGAGCACTTTTGCTCCGAAGAGCTGTCCTCCTAACCAAAGGAGGTTGGCTCCTTAGAGCACTTTTGCTCCGAAGAGCTGCATTTGTTGGCTCCTTAGAGCATGTCCTCCTAACCAAAGGAGGTTGGCTCCTTAGAGCACTTTTGCCCCGAAGAGTTGTCCTCCTAACCAAAGGAGGTTGGCTCCTTAGAGCACTTTCGTTGTATAGTGTATTACACTAGTATTCCCCGAAAAACTTTCATCCAGAAGGAAAAAATGGTGAAACATCTTCGTTTTATTCATAATGAGAGAAATGCTTTACATTGGACATCATTGATAATACTTGCGCAGGTGTTCAGCATTCCATGCATTTTTAAATTCCTCTCCTTCTAGAGTTGCTATTCTGTAAGTTCCTGGTCGAACAACCTCTGTAACTCGGTAAGGTCCATGCCAGTTTGTTTCCAGTTTATTCTGCTTCTGAATGACCTTCTTTAGCACATAATCCCCTTCTTTTAAATCACATTTCTTTACCCTTTTGTTGTAAAACAGAGCTGTTCGTTGTTGATAAGCAGCATTCCTAATGGCTGCCTCTTCTCTGACTTCCTCGAGCATATCTAAATCCATCCTTCTCATCAAATCACTGATCGGAGAATTGAAATTTAACACCCTATGTGTTGGTAGGCCCAACTCGGCAGGTATCACAGCCTCACTTCCAAATGCTAGCATATATGGTGATTCTCCTGTTGCTGCTCGGGGAGTTGTTCGGTAAGCCCACAAAACTGACTGTAGCTCATTAATCCAATTTGCTTTAGCCTCACTTAACCTCTTCTTCAACCCATTTAGTAATGTTCTGTTCGTCACTTCAGTCTGCCCATTGCTTTGGGGATGGCCTGGTGCTGAATGAAACTTCAAGACGTTTGACTGATGACAATAGGCAGCAAATTCTTCATTATCAAATTGTGTTCCATGGTCTGTGATGAAAGCGTGGGGGAGACCATATCGACAAATGATATTCTTCCATATGAACTGATACACCTTCTCGTACGTCATATCAAGTAGTGGTTCAGCTTCCACCCACTTAGTAAAATAGTCTACTGCCACGACGAGATACTTGAACCTTCCTCGGGTCGTCGGCAGTGGTCCAACCAGATCAATCCCCCACATGGCAAATGGCCAAGGTGATGTTATGGGTGTCAACAATGCCTGTGGAGTTCTTCGGATGGAAGAAAAACGTTGGCACTTGTCACACTTCTTAGCATAAGCTATACAATCAGCTCTCATCGTCGGCCAATAGTATCCCTGTGTCATCACCCTTTGCAGTAGGGTCCGACCTGCTACATGAGCTCCACAAGATCCTTCATGGATTTCTTCAATCAATTCTTTGACTTCTGATGGATGCACACATCTCTGCAAACCTGCCATAATTCCTCGTCTATACAAAACACCATTAGTTAACACATACCGAGCAACTTTATACTTCAATTTCTTGGCAGCTAGTTTGTCCTCCGGTAGTACTCCTTCTTCAATGTATGCTCTGATAGGATCCATCCAAGATGGTCCTAAATCAAGGGTAATAATCTTCATCGTCAGATCTTCTTCTATGCTCCGACTTTCTAATACTTCAATTGGTATTGTTCTTCGCAGCTCGGTGCGCGTAGCTGACGCTAGTCGGGCCAATGCGTCTGCTCTGGCATTCTCCATTCTCGGTATCCTCACCAATTGAATAGCATCAAATTCTTTCAACAATTCCATCACTTTTGCATGGTACTTCACCATTAACTCTCCCTTCACTGCATATATTCCCATCATTTGATTCACAATTAACTGAGAATCATTGAAAACAATTACTTGACGTGCCTCCATAACTTTCGCCAAATGAAAACCTGCTATCATAGCCTCATATTCAGCTTCATTATTGGAAGCTTTGAATTGGAATCTCAAGGCGTACTCCATGTCAATATCATCTGGAGAATTTAAAACAATCCCTGCTCCACAACCAGCCGTGCAAGATGATCCATCTACATATAATCTCCATGTATGTAACTCGTCTTCAAATTTCTTATCTGTTAGAGTTCCTCGGTGAAATATCATCTGTTTTCTTTCATCATCCCCGGGTATCCTTCGTTCCTCGTCGATCATTTGTTCGTGCCCCTCCACCAACCGGAGTTGGTCGGGATTTAAATATGATGATTTTTCTACATCCACAAGTCCTTTTACCAACCTTGGTTGGTTTGGATCTGTGTCTGTCGATCCTGTATCGTCCACAGGTAGGTCAGCAAGCATCTTTTGCTCCTCGGGGGTATCAGGGTATGTGAACTCTGCTATAAAATCTGCCACGGCTTGCCCTTTCAACGATGATCTGGGTTCATACACAATATCATATTCACCGAGTTCTATTGCCCAATACATCAATCTTCCTGATTTTTCTGGCTTGTGAAGGGCTTGTCTTAACGGCATGTCGGTATACACAATGATGGTATGGGCCTGGAAGTATGGTCTCATTCTTCTACTTGCTTCAATTAATGCCAGTGCCAATTTTTCCAGCTTTGGGTATCTGATTTCCGCACCTCGGAAGGCCTTGCTTGTGTAATAAATTGGCTTCTGGACTCCATTCTCCAATCTGATCAACGCCGAGCTAACTGCATTTTCTGATACTGCCAAATACAAGTACAGCTTCTCTCCATTTATTGGCCTAGACAACAATGGTGGGGCTCCCAAATACTTCTTCAGATCTTGAAAGGCTTTCTCACATTCATCAGTCCACTCAAAACTTTTTCGTAGCGTTTTGAAGAATGGGAGGCATTTATCAGTTGCTCGGGATACAAATCTGTTGAGTGCTGCAACTCGTCCGGTAAGACTTTGCACTTCTTTCTTCGTCGTCGGGGATCGCAGCCCTAAAAGAGCTTTGATCTTTTCTGGATTTGCCTCAATACCTCGTTGGTTGACGATGTATCCGAGGAACATTCCTTCTCGTACTCCAAAGGTACATTTCGTCGGGTTAAGCTTCATCTGGTATTTATCCAGTTGATCAAAAGTTTGACTCAAGTCAACCAAATGATCTGCAGCTCTCTTGCTTTTGGTGAGCATGTCGTCGACATAGACCTCCATA
Organism: Sambucus nigra; assembly: GCA_949130495.1. Classification (NCBI taxonomy): domain Eukaryota; kingdom Viridiplantae; phylum Streptophyta; class Magnoliopsida; order Dipsacales; family Adoxaceae; genus Sambucus; species Sambucus nigra. Next base: position 654,330,530 of record OX422215.1, on the reverse strand, counting down.
TTGCGGCTGATTTGTTCGGTGAATACCTTGTTCATCAACCGCTGATATGTTGCACCTGCATTTTTTAAACCAAAAGGCATAACATTATAACAATAAGTTCCCCTTGGGGTAATAAAAGAAGTACTTTCCCTGTCTTCAGGTTTCATTTTGATTTGGTTGTAGCCAGAATAAGCATCCATGAAGCTGAGTAGCTCGTGTCCCGAAGTAGCATCCACTAGTTGATCAATTCTGGGCAATGGAAAATGATCTTTTGGACATGCTTTGTTGAGATCAGTAAAATCAACACACATTCTCCACTTGTTGTTCTTCTTCTTTACCATCACCACATTCGCCAACCAATCTGGATATTTCACGTCTTCAATGAATTGGGCTTTCTGGAGTTTCTCGACCTCCTCTTGTATGGCCTGGTTCTTCTCGGGACTAAACACTCTTCTTCTTTGCTTCACAGGTTTGATCTCCTTATTCACATTGAGTTCATGACATAAGAAGTTTGGATCTATTCCTGGCATGTCTTCATGACTCCAAGCAAAAGTATTCTTCCTGTTTCTCAAGAAAGTTATCAACTCCTGTTTTATTGAAAAATCCAACGACGACCCTATCTGAGTTATTCGTTCAGGATGCTCGTCGTCCAAGATAACAATTTCTGTAGATTCCACAACCTGTCCTTTTACGAGTTGAGATTCATCCCTAGGGTCAAGAGTTTCAATTTCTGTGCTTTCCTCCACTTGGTAAGTAGTAGTCTTTTTCTGTAACTCTTCAAGTTCCTCTTGCTCGGCCGACGAATAATAGCATTCCCGAGCTACTTTTTGATCACCTTTCATAATTCCTACTCCAAAATTCGTTGGGAATTTCAAACATTGATGAACTGTAGATGGAACTGCTTCGAACTTCTTCAATCCAACTCTTCCCTTGATGATGTTGTAGGCGGACTGCACATTCTTATCCATTACAAAAAAGCGTATTCTTTCCGTTCGACAAGCAGGCCAAGTTCCAATGAGTATATCCAACTTGATCGTCCCAAGTGGAAAAACTTTCTCGCCAGCAAAACCCAGAAGGGGTCTGTGATAAGGTTCTAACTGAGATAATTTTAAATTCAAGCTATCAAAGCATGAATAATACATGATGTCTGCTGAACTACCATTGTCTACTAACACCCTTGAAATGACCACATCCTTCATCCTCATTTTGATCACCAGCGGATCATCATGAGGGTAGAGAACACCTGCCAGGTCGTTTTTTGAAAAACCAATCACTAGCTTCTCTTTGTTTACTTTCCTCGGACGATCATCCTCAGCCAGGTTTATTCGCTGAATGTATGAACAAGCTTGAGCCTCTCCGAGATAAGCTTTTCTTTCTGCAGTAAGGTCTCCTCCTCCTGCATCTCCTCCTGTAATAACATTACAATCAAATGACCCAAAACGTATGGAAAATACCTCTCGTTCAGGTTTCCTTGGCTTCTTGGGAAGATCGGGGTCATCATCTGGATCCTCTTCATGGTCCCTCCTCTTTTTCTCCTCTGCACGACGAGGAGATCTAGATCTCTCTCTAGTTCTATCATCATTCTTCCTCTCACTCCTGCGATCTACGTACTTTGATAATTTTCCTCTTCGGATGAGTGTTTCAATCTCGTTCTGAAGGGCTATACAATTTTTGGTCATATGGCCATGATCTTTGTGAAATTCGCAATATTTGGTCTTATTCCTCAGGTCGGGATCTGTCTTCAGTTTCTCTGGCCATTTGATTTCCTCGTTATTCCTGATTTCTTCCAAAACATGATTAATACCCACTTTCAATGGAGTATAATTATCATACTTCTTTAGGGCTTCCAACTTCATCCTGTTATTCTTGGAATATTTGTCACCACCATTACTTTTCTGATCTTTCTTCTTAGAATTGTCGACCTCCACTTTAACTTCTTTATCCATACTCTTCTTCGCAGCCATAGCCTCCTCGGCATTCATGATTTTGGCCGCCTTTGACATCAACTCCGACATATTTTTAGGTGGATCTTTAGCCAAAGTGTAATACAGCTTGTTAGGCAGCAAACCACTCATCAAAGCAGTGATTGCTGTCTTTTCTTCATAATCTATGACTTCCAACTTTTCGTTATTGAAACGAGTTATGTAATCTCTAGTACTTTCACCTGATTTTTGTCTAACACTTAGCCAGTGTGCTACTCGCTTTACCGGCTTTGCTCCAAAACAAAAATTGCCAATAAACAACTCGGCTAACTGAACAAAAGTTGAAATCTTACCCCGAGGAAGATTATTGTACCATATCTGTGCAGATCCAGTAAGAGTTCCCGAGAATGCTCTACACCTCATCTCGTCGGGGACAGCGTAGATATCTGCAGCAGCTTGGTATTGTTCTATATGAAGTACGGGATCTGTCTTTCCATCGTACTTGGGAGTCACTACGGGTGCTTTGAATTTCGACGGCGTAGGGAAATCCACAATGGCTTGCACAAAAGGTGTTCCTTGAACAAAAATTCTCTGTAAGGGATTTCTTGCCTTAGCCATTTCTCCCAGTCTATCCTCCAATCGTTGAATGGAACCTTTCCATGCTTCATTCCCTTCCTCGGGCCGTTTAGTCCGAGCAACTGATTGCTCTGATGTAGCTTCCTGAGATTTATCTCGACGAGTGGTTGGTCGCGATTGCGCAGATCCTTCTCTCAAACCTGGTGGTGGTCGAAAACTTCTTGATGGAGCCCTGGGTGGACTCATGTTCCTCCTTGGTCCTAACCGACTGAAAGGAGATACTCTACTTAACCTCTCCAAAGCGCTAGTTCTCTCCGGAGAGAGAGTGATACGTTGATCTGTATCCGAAGCCCGTATTGATGAAGTTCGCCCAGGTTGATAAGAAAAATCATTAGACTCCTCATTGCGATATGACCCAGTGCGTCTAGATTGCGATTGCCTATGATCACTTCTTTGCCCTGAATAGGTAGGTGCACCGCCCTGAAGAGTTTGAATGAGTTGCCTCATGGATTCTTGCATGGCGGTTTGTCCTTGAGCCAGATTCGTCATAATCCCAGCCAGATCTGGGGATGCAGATGGATTTGGAAGATTTCCAGTATTTCCAACATTTCGATTACTGGATTCTGGATTATCAGCCATTGGTGATAAATGATTTTTATGAAAAACGATAATAACAGTCGTTTCCCACAGACGGCGCCAATCTGTTGATGTAAAAAACTAGATTGCTCTAATTATTCAATCACAGATAAATAAATAAGACAAAGATTTTTAAAGTGGTTCGGCTAGGAATAAAGCCTACGTCCACTGTTATGTTATTGCTGAGTGTTTGTGGAATTCTTGATTACAAATTCTCTCAAGAAATTCCGCCCCCCTTGAATGAGGGAGATACAATGTATTTATAGCCTTGAGGCTGTACATGAAAGGTCCAATACATTAAATGATTTACATATGAAAGGGTAATACATTTAATGCAACGTGTGCGTCAAGAATACAATGGATAGTTGAACAGTTGTCCGTCTAGTAATTAATGATACGGCCGAGATGCAGTTCGGACCGCCTTAGTTGCTTGTTGATCAAGAGTTCCTCGGAGTACTTAGAGTATCTCGGGATGATGTAGTTTCTCGGTGTATTCTTGTTGAAGGGAAAGAAGCACAGTTGGTCGGGAAATGATCTTCCTCGTTGCTATTGTGCCATGTAGATTGACACGTGTCTTCATCTTATTCGTCCACATCAGCACATTAATTTTGGTATCAACACATGGGTTTGGTAACATGGAATGAATGGATCTAATGGAATTGAAAGGGAGATATTAAAAACAAAAAATAAGACGTACCCTTAAACATTTCGGAGATTTTACTGAATTTGGAATGTAGGCTTTACTTTTTTGTAAATTACATCATTTAACTTTGAATATTAGATTTGGACCCTAAAAATTTTAGTAATCTACATATAAACCCTAAATGTTCAGAAAATTTTATGTTTACCCCTATATTTTAAGAAAATGACATGTCCAACACTTTCTGTGAATTACATTCAGGATCCTAAACTTTCTGTAAATTTTATTTGGGGGGCCCCTAAAATCTGACACTAAAACACACACACTTCACCATTTCACTAAACAAATCTAGTAAATCCAAATGTGAAATTTTCCCTACAAACCTCACGTATTTTTATGCAAATTTGAACAGCCAGATCCCAAATCAAATATTTTTATTTATTTATTTCAGGCATGTGGGATTCAAAGAGAACTATAATAAATTTCCAAATTACCCCTCCTTGTTTTGAAAGATCAGAAGCTAAACTACGTTCTAAATAGCTAAACATTGAGTAATTGGTGATTGAAATTGTAGGTTTGGTGGCATGAAATGAATGGATCTAATGCAATTGAGAAGGGGATATTAAGAATAAAAAATAAGACATACCCTTGAAGATTTCTAGGAATTTGATTGAATCTGAAGACTGAAATCGATGCTCAACCTTTTTTTTAAATTGCATCATTTATCTTTAAAAACTACACTTAAACCCAAAAATTTTCAGTAAATTACATTTTGACCCTAAATTTTTAGAAAATTACAAGTTTACCCCTCAATTTTAAGACAAATGACATGTCCAACACTTTCTGTATATTATATATTGCCCCTAAAATTTCTGTAATTTACATTCTGATCGCTTAACTTTCTGTCACTTACATTCCCCTAAAATCTGTAAAACACTCAAACCACATACATTTCCCTGTTTCACTAACCAAATCTTGTAAACCCAAATGTGAAATTTTCCCTACAAAACCCACCAATGTTTCTGATCATACTATTATTACATAACTGATCACGCATTTTTTTCTTATATAGGCATGTGGAATTCAGAGACAAATATGTTGAATTTCCAAATCACCCCTCAATGATTGGAAAGATCATAAACTAGTTAAATGCCTAAGAATTGAGTAATGGGCAAGTGAAATCGTGGCTTTGGTAACATGGGATGAATGGATCTAATGGAATTGAAAAGGAGATAAAAAAAATGAAAAATAAGACATACCCTTGACTCTTTTGTAAATTACATTTAAACCCTTGAATTTTTGTAGATTACATTATGGCCCTAAAATTTTAGAAAATTACATGTTTACCCGTAGATTATAAGAAAACTAACATTTCCAACACTTTCCGTAATTACATATTGTTCCCTAAACTTTCTGTCAATCACATTTCGGCCCCTAAACTTTCTGTAAAACACTCAAGCATATACATTTTCCCGTTTCACTAACCAAATCTTTTGTAAATTACATTTAGACCCTTGACTTTTTTGTAGATTACATTATGACCCTAATTTTTTTTAAAATAACATGTTTACCCCTAGATTATAAGAAAATTGACATGTCCAACACTTTCCGTAATTACATATTGTCCCATAAACATTCTGTCAATTACATTTCGGCCCCTAAACTTTATGTAAAACACTCAAACACATACACTTCCCCGTTTCACTAACCAAACCTAGTTAACCCAGACATGAAATTTTTCCGAAAAAAAACACACCAATTTTTCTACAAAATTTGAACAACCAGATCCGAAATCACACAGATTTTACATAATTGATCACACATAAATGGTTAAGAATTGAGTATTGGGTGATTGAAATTGTGGGCTTGATAACATGGAATGAATGGAACTGAAAAGGGGATATTAAAAATGAAAAATAAGGCATACCCTTGACTCTTTTGTAAATTACATTTAGACCCTTTATTTTTTTGTAGATTACATTATGACCCTGATTTTTTTTTAAATTACATGTTTACCCCTAGATTACAAGAAACTTAACATGTCCAACACTTTATGTGAATTACATGTTGTCCCCTAAACTTTCTGTCAATTACATTTCGGCCCCAAAACTTTCTGTAAAACACTCAAACACATACATTTCCCCGTTTCACTAACCAAATCCAGTTAACCCAAATATGAAATCCCCCCCCCCCCCCCCCCCCCCAAAAACACCAATTTTCTACAAATTTGAACAACCAAATCCCAAATCACATAATTTTACGTAACTGATCACCATAAATGGCTACGAATTGAGTAATGGGTGATTGAAATTGTGAGTTTGGTAACATGGAATGAATGGATCTAGCTGAATTGAAAAGGGGATCTCAAAAATGAAAAATAAGGCATACCCTTGACTCTTTTGTGGACCCTTGACTTTTTTGTAGATTACATTATAACCCTAAAAGAGGTCGTACCTTGGTGCAATGGCAAATGTCCAAGCCACGGTTGGTCTCGGTTCGAGACATGGGAGCAGCCTCTCCATATATGTATGGAGGTAAGGCCTACTAACATCCGCCTCTCCCAGACCTGCAGTTAAGCGGGAGACTTATGCACTGGGTACGACCTTCTTACCTTCTTTGATCTTTTACATTATAACCCTAAAATTTTAAATAATTTCATGTTTACCCCTAGATTATAAGAAAATTGACACGTCCAACACTTTTCGTAATTACATATTATCCCCTAAACTTTTGGTCAATTACATTTTGGCACCAAAAACTTTCTGTAAAACACTAAACACATACATTTCCCCGATTCACTAACCAAAACTAATTAACCCAAATTTGAAATTTTCCCAAAAAAACCCACCAAATTTTCTACAAATTTGAACAAACAGATCCCAAATCACACAATTTTACGTAATTGATCAAACATAAATGGCAAAGAATTGAGTATTGGGATTGAAAGTGTGGTTTGGTAACACGGAATGAATGGATCTAATGGAATTGAAAAGGGGAAATAAAAAATAAAAAATAAGACATACACTTGACTCATTTGTACATTTAGACCCTTAACCTTTTTGTAGATTACATTATGACCCTAAAATTGTAGAAAATTACATGTTCACCTCTAGATTATAAGAAAATTGACATGTCCAACACTTTCTGTCAATTACATTTCGGCCCCTAAACTTTCTATCAATTACATTTCGGCCCCTAAACTTTCTGTTAAACACTCAAACACATACATTTCCCCATTTCACTAACCAAATCCAGTTAACCCAAATATGAAATTTTCCCAAAAAAAAAACACCAATTTTTCTACAAATTTGAACAACCAGATCCCAAATCACACAGATTTTATTGATCACACATAAATGGCTAAGAATTGAGTATTGGGTGATTGAAATTGTGGGTTTGGTAACATGCGATGAATGGATCTAATGGAATTGAAAAGGGGATATTAAAAATGAAAAATTAGGCATACCCTTGACTCTTCTGTAAATTACATTTAGACCCTTGACTTTTTTGTAGATTACACTATGATCCTAAATTTTTTAAAAATAGCATGTTTACCCCTAGATTATAAGAAAATTGACATGTCCAGCACTTTCCGTAATTACATATTGTCCCATAAACTTTCTATCAATTACATTTCGGCCCCTAAACTTTCTGTCAATTACATTTCGGCCCCTAAACTTTATGTAAAACACTCAAACACATACACTTCCCCGTTTCACTAACCAAACCTAGTTAACCCAAACATGAAATTTTTCCGGAAAAAAAACACCAATTTTTCTACAAAACTTGAACAACCAGATCCCAAATCACACAGATTTTACATAATTGATCACACATAAATGGCTAAGAA